>OY743155.1:22185308-23559556 GCA_963555695.1 Dasypolia templi | reverse complement strand
CAAAACAGAAACCAATAAAAAATCAATGAAAAAAACAACATAACTTAATACACAAATAAAAGCCTCCAGGCATAAGGGGCGTGACATCTTACATATGCATTATTGGATTATTTTTTAAGTAAACACAAATGATAAACTAGGACCATCGAAGTAAAATAAGTTAACAGAACAATTACTTTAACAATATCAAAACCATAGACAGCAAGACGACCAGTCACCACAAGCAGCACCCGTTCACGAGCATAACGCAAAGATCAGCCATTGCCCACCTCGCCATATTTGAGGGAAGGAGGCAACCCGATCCCCGACGCTACCGCAAGCAGTGACATCTACGGGAGCATGACGAACTCGCTGCCGGTTGCTCAGACAAGAATAATTTAAGATCAATTGTCGAGGTCGCTAGCTAACCACTTATTGCAATACAACTCATTGAAAAACATTGTAATGAGCGGATCATGTCAATATTAAATGAAGGTAACTAAAACTAATTGACTTATACAGTCAAATAAAATTAAAATAAATATACGAACTCGTATACCCTGTCAGTAGGTAAGCTGATTCTGGAGAAAGAACATAAACATTGTCTTGAGTTAACTACAGCGACCAGCTATTCTTATCGTTTAAGTAGCCGTTAATTGAATAATATGCCTTTGAACAAAGGTTGGATTTTACTTGAGCTTTAAACGCATTAAAAGGCAAATCTAGCAAAGAAGAGGGTAGCTTGTTATAAAAGGTTATGCCTAGCCCAACAAATGAGTTATGAACCTTATGAAGCCGGTGAAAGGGAGCACGAAGTTTGTTCTTATTTCTAGTATTAACATTGTGAAAATCACTGTTTTTAGTGTATAAGTGTATATTTTGCCTAATGTATAAGATGTTGGCGAAGATGAATTGTGATGCTACCGTAAGAATACCAATATCTTTAATAAATACTCTAAGAGAAATTCTGGCTCCTAGTTGATAAATTGCTCGGACAGCTCGTTTTTGAAGGACGAATATATTTTGAATATCAGCAGCTTTGCCCCACAGCAGAATACCGTAGGACATAACGCTGTGGAAATAACTAAAATAGACTAACCGTGCTGTATCAACGTCAGTGTATTGTCTTACTTTCCTGACAGCGTAGGCGGCTGAACTGAGCCTCCCCGCTAGGCTTGATATATGTGGGCCCACTGAAGTTTGGCATCTACTGTTATGACCAGAAAAGCTGCCGAGTCTACTGTTTCAAGCAGCTCTTTATCTAAGACGATAGTAAGACGAAGTTAATCTGTGAACAGCATTGTGGGCTGCAATATTGTCAGTGTTTTTGTATATTTCTTATTTCTATGTATTATAAATAATATAGCTGTTTGTTGTTCCTTCTAAATAAAATAAAACAGTGCAAATTGGTTGGAAATATTGACCAACATACATATTAATGAAATTCTCATACAACGCACTTACAAAAAAATAACTAAATCAAATACCTCTTTACATAGTTCTCCGTATCTTAACGCTAGCACTCCTTTAGTGCCGAGTGGGTTGGTTGTGTTCACTTCGTACAGATGCATGCCTGAGTTGAAATACCTCGTCAGAGGACCAGTGTTCCATACCTAGAACATATAATGAGAAATAAATTAAATACTTTTTCCATGAAAAGGTTCCATTGCTTAGTATTCTGTATTTAACTTAGCAGTCCAAATAATGTAAAAGTTATTTTGACGATCACAGCGCCATCTACTCGCGACAAACAGTACCGATTTTCTTTGTGACGTAGATTAAAAAAGATGTTGAAGACGAATAGCGTCAGCACATAACACACGCACACAGCTCCAACATCGCCATTGTCTCGGACGGTGCTGAAAGCTCCTACGCGGTTACCAAGTACAAACACGCTTTGAATGTATGTGTAATACATTCAAAGCCTGTTTGTACTTGGTAACCACAAGTAAAGCGCGTGTCGCTTCGTGAATTAATAGTAGTGTACCACAAAACGTAAGGTACTCACAGACTGTAAGGCCGCATTCATGAAGCAGGTGTTCCCCAGGTTGTGTAAGCCGGTGGCTCCGGGCAGGTTGGGCGCTATCAACGTCTCGCGACGCTCTGTGGCTCGACTTGATCCACTGCTCATACTGTGACAAAAGAAACATCGTCAAAAAAACATGACACAACATATTAACAGTTCAATGAATCAATCAAATTAACTCCCTAGACCAGTGAACCCGCTGTCAAAATTCATGTAAACAAGATTGGTTGACCAAAATATCAACAAGCATTCAACTTATAATGTTCCCACTATTGGGACATAGGCCTCATTTATGTGATAGGGAGTGGGCCGTAAACCACCACGCGGGCCCAGTGCGGGTTGGTAGTCTTTTTTTTTTGTTTTAGGACATGCCGATTTTCCCACGATATTATCCTTCACCATTTTTAGAGCAATGATGATGACATAAAATGCACAAACTAAAGTATCTGCCTGGGTTTGAACTCGCGACGTACATCCTGTAAGTCGATGCCGATACAACGGGGCCACCGCTGCTCACCCAAAACCAACAAGCGTTAAAATGGTATCATACAAGCTATAAGCCACTGAGGATCTGTGATATGAAAGAATATCGATCGATCAATCATCTTAGCGACTTGTTGGAGTGGTTAGTCTTTAATAGGCTAAGTTTTAGGGACAGTTTCTTAATACGCTAGTGGTTATTTAAAGGCCCGTTAAGCATTTTGACGGTCTCACTTTCTCTAATAGAGTGAAATTGGGCCTAAGTCTATCAAAGTCCACTACTGGACCTAGGCACATTGGATCAATCCTTAGCATTCCACATCCAGCAATTTGTATTATAGTCAAACAGAAACATTTCGTCATTTAGTCGTAACATAATTGCGCACATGCATATCAAATTTTAATAACACTCACTATTTAATAAAAATAAATGTAAGTGAAAGCAACACTAGAATAAATAACACATTACCACAAACAACAGATTTTCATTTCTTTGTAGTAAAACTTTCACAAACCTCCATGATCACAGTTTAAACTTGACAAACGTGAAATAATCCATATTTATATTATTTAGGGGAACTGTGTAGGAAAACGTGTATTTTCCTTTTAATAAGTCGGTTTCTATTTTGGGACGATTATTCCCAGCTGACTGATTAGTAAGTTACATTGATGGGTTACCAACGAAAAAAAACAGTTTACGTCATGCGAGTAATCGTTCGCGGTGGTTCACGTGTTCATAAGATAATATTTAGAGCCAGTTGACTGTTTCGCAACAAATAATACGACATTTAATTTGTTTGTTGAAATATCCTCGCCATTGCATACTTGCAAACGAGCTTTGGATCGCTCGGTTCAACGTGCTCAAATAATTGTCGACGATTACTCATTTTGTGTGATTGCTCGCAGTGGGGACCTCCCGGATCTCAATGTATGATTATGATTACTAAGGATGTGGGAATATAATGTTACTCTCTGTTCCTAAATTATCAGAAGAAAGTGTGAAACCCCTGTTTAGGTTAAATTCTAACGCAATCATTCACTTAAGGGAATTAGCAAATGACTTTAAAAAAACGTATTTAAAAGATTTCCACTTTGTATCTCACCTCAACTTTATATCTCCAATTCGTTCAATTTAGAAATTAAGTCCCAGACACTCCCTCCCTCAGGCAAATTAGAAGATATTAATATAATTACCGTGCCTTCTCAGTATATTCATGAAAATCTTTTATATGCATATAAAAATATTAATATGTTTAAAAATACAGTGATATCCATAATATAAATACTAGGAACAAACACAAATTCGTTGTTCCTATTACTAGGCCCAAGGCCAGCTTTTGTTCCCCTACCTATACCGTTTTTTCATAAACAATGACATGAATATTTATTGTATAAATAAATACTCAAAAGGCTGCCCAACTTAAATGGGACTGGGCAGGACTTGTTTGCCGAATGCCGACCAAAATGTGGGCCCAAATAACACAGAACTGGTGCCCTGGGACAGTGAGGCGGGGTCGCGGCAGACCACGTAGGAGGTGGCGGGACGAGCTGGACAGGTTCCGTAAGAACTGGAAAGAGGACGCACGGGCTCGCGAAAGATGGAATGAGTGGAGGGAGGCCTTTGCCCAGGAGTGGGACAGTATAGGCTAGTAAAAAAAAAAAATGTAAATGGGAGGACTATGTGGGTCATCATTTTTTTCTTTTCTTTTATATTGTTCGTAGAATCGTTGAGCTCCATAATTCTGAGTTGAGCTGCACGATAATTGACAAATGCGTGCACTGACTGGACAGGTCCACACAAATCTGTGTGGTTCTTTCCTCAGAATTTCCGGTTTTAGTATTCCTATTCATATAATCAAATCAAGTGATAGGGATGTGTTTGATAGGCATAGGGAGTGGCACAACGAATTGGCCTAAATAGGTGCGTTTTCTGACCCATTTGTTTGCAATTACGTCAGCAATTTTTTGAACAGAGCATACCTGAGCGCTCCTATCTCTTCAGGCCAGGTGAGGTCCGAGTTCCGCACCTCCAGCAGCAGCCTGGCTCGCTCGTCCAGCCCCAGCTCGTGCAGAGTGGGTCGCTCGTCGTCCAGCAGTACGGTTGTGTTCCCGACCGACCAGACCCGCATGTCCTCGCGGGCTATGCCTAGAGCGGCGCAGAGGAATTCGCACACCTGAGGGGAAGGGAACGTAAAAAAATTATAAAGTCAATTTAATCTAACTTAGAAACCCCGTCACACGAACGTTTCTTCAGTTTAGTTGTTAGATAAACGTATGCGTAGCGTACCGGTGAATGGTGTTGGCCCGCGCTAGCCGTCACGAATTTACTCCGACGACGAATGCTCGCGCAATTTAGATAAGAACTTGATTACGATTTCGATTGTAACATTCCCCTAATTTTATTATACTTGTATTTATCAACTTCAGACGCTAATAATTTCATACACATTCTCAGAGCATACAGTAGGCAGCTCTGAGGATGTGTATGAAATGAATTATGAGTTTCTCTTGTTGTATGCTGCATACAACGGGAAGGTCGCGGTGTAGGCCAGCTGCCGGTCGGGCGGCCCCCCCTCCCTACAGTATACATACCTGCCGTACAGTAGCGAGCCTAGAGAAGGCCGCGGTGTAGGCCAGCTGCCGGTCGGGCGCCCCCCCTCCCTACAGTATACATACCTGCCGTACAGTAGCGAGCCTAGAGAAGGCCGCGGTGTAGGCCAGCTGCCGGTCGGGCGGCCCCCCCTCCCTACAGTATACATACCTGCCGTACAGTAGCGAGCCTAGAGAAGGCCGCGGTGTAGGCCAGCTGCCGGTCGGGCGCCCCCCCTCCCTACAGTATACATACCTGCCGTACAGTAGCGAGCCTAGAGAAGGCCGCGGTGTAGGCCAGCTGCCGGTCGGGCGGCCCCCCCTCCCTACAGTATACATACCTGCCGTACAGTAGCGAGCCTAGAGAAGGCCGCGGTGTAGGCCAGCTGCCGGTCGGGCGGCCCCCCCTCCCTACAGTATACATACCTGCCGTACAGTAGCGAGCCTAGAGAAGGCCGCGGTGTAGGCCAGCTGCCGGTCGGGCGCCCCCCCTCCCTACAGTATACATACCTGCCGTACAGTAGCGAGCCTAGAGAAGGCCGCGGTGTAGGCCAGCTGCCGGTCGGGCGCCCCCCCTCCCTACAGTATACATACCTGCCGTACAGTAGCGAGCCTAGAGAAGGCCGCGGTGTAGGCCAGCTGCCGGTCGGGCGCCCCCCCTCCCTACAGTATACATACCTGCCGTACAGTAGCGAGCCTAGAGAAGGCCGCGGTGTAGGCCAGCTGCCGGTCGGGCGCCCCCCCTCCCTACAGTATACATACCTGCCGTACAGTAGCGAGCCTAGAGAAGGCCGCGGTGTAGGCCAGCTGCCGATCGGGCGCCCCCCCTCCCTACAGTATACATACCTGCCGTACAGTAGCGAGCCTAGAGAAGGCCGCGGTGTAGGCCAGCTGCCGGTCGGGCGCCCCCCCTCCCTACAGTATACATACCTGCCGTACAGTAGCGAGCCTAGAGAAGGCCGCGGTGTAGGCCAGCTGCCGGTCGGGCGCCCCCCCTCCCTACAGTATACATACCTGCCGTACAGTAGCGAGCCTAGAGAAGGCCGCGGTGTAGGCCAGCTGCCGGTCGGGCGCCCCCCCTCCCTACAGTATACATACCTGCCGTACAGTAGCGAGCCTAGAGAAGGCCGCGGTGTAGGCCAGCTGCCGGTCGGGCGCCCCCCCTCCCTACAGTATACATACCTGCCGTACAGTAGCGAGCCTAGAGAAGGCCGCGGTGTAGGCCAGCTGCCGGTCGGGCGCCCCCCCTCCCTACAGTATACATACCTGCCGTACAGTAGCGAGCCTAGAGAAGGCCGCGGTGTAGGCCAGCTGCCGGTCGGGCGCCCCCCCTCCCTACAGTATACATACCTGCCGTACAGTAGCGAGCCTAGAGAAGGCCGCGGTGTAGGCCAGCTGCCGGTCGGGCGCCCCCCCTCCCTACAGTATACATACCTGCCGTACAGTAGCGAGCCTAGAGAAGGCCGCGGTGTAGGCCAGCTGCCGGTCGGGCGCCCCCCCTCCCTACAGTATACATACCTGCCGTACAGTAGCGAGCCTAGAGAAGGCCGCGGTGTAGGCCAGCTGCCGGTCGGGCGCCCCCCCTCCCTACAGTATACATACCTGCCGTACAGTAGCGAGCCTAGAGAAGGCCGCGGTGTAGGCCAGCTGCCGGTCGGGCGCCCCCCCTCCCTACAGTATACATACCTGCCGTACAGTAGCGAGCCTAGAGAAGGCCGCGGTGTAGGCCAGCTGCCGGTCGGGCGCCCCCCCTCCCTACAGTATACATACCTGCCGTACAGTAGCGAGCCTAGAGAAGGCCGCGGTGTAGGCCAGCTGCCGGTCGGGCGCCCCCCCTCCCTACAGTATACATACCTGCCGTACAGTAGCGAGCCTAGAGAAGGCCGCGGTGTAGGCCAGCTGCCGGTCGGGCGCCCCCCCTCCCTACAGTATACATACCTGCCGTACAGTAGCGAGCCTAGAGAAGGCCGCGGTGTAGGCCAGCTGCCGGTCGGGCGCCCCCCCTCCCTACAGTATACATACCTGCCGTACAGTAGCGAGCCTAGAGAAGGCCGCGGTGTAGGCCAGCTGCCGGTCGGGCGCCCCCCCTCCCTACAGTATACATACCTGCCGTACAGTAGCGAGCCTAGAGAAGGCCGCGGTGTAGGCCAGCTGCCGGTCGGGCGCCCCCCCTCCCTACAGTATACATACCTGCCGTACAGTAGCGAGCCTAGAGAAGGCCGCGGTGTAGGCCAGCTGCCGGTCGGGCGCCCCCCCTCCCTACAGTATACATACCTGCCGTACAGTAGCGAGCCTAGAGAAGGCCGCGGTGTAGGCCAGCTGCCGGTCGGGCGCCCCCCCTCCCTACAGTATACATACCTGCCGTACAGTAGCGAGCCTAGAGAAGGCCGCGGTGTAGGCCAGCTGCCGGTCGGGCGCCCCCCCTCCCTACAGTATACATACCTGCCGTACAGTAGCGAGCCTAGAGAAGGCCGCGGTGTAGGCCAGCTGCCGGTCGGGCGCCCCCCCTCCCTACAGTATACATACCTGCCGTACAGTAGCGAGCCTAGAGAAGGCCGCGGTGTAGGCCAGCTGCCGGTCGGGCGCCCCCCCTCCCTACAGTATACATACCTGCCGTACAGTAGCGAGCCTAGAGAAGGCCGCGGTGTAGGCCAGCTGCCGGTCGGGCGCCCCCCCTCCCTACAGTATACATACCTGCCGTACAGTAGCGAGCCTAGAGAAGGCCGCGGTGTAGGCCAGCTGCCGGTCGGGCGCCCCCCCTCCCTACAGTATACATACCTGCCGTACAGTAGCGAGCCTAGAGAAGGCCGCGGTGTAGGCCAGCTGCCGGTCGGGCGCCCCCCCTCCCTACAGTATACATACCTGCCGTACAGTAGCGAGCCTAGAGAAGGCCGCGGTGTAGGCCAGCTGCCGGTCGGGCGCCCCCCCTCCCTACAGTATACATACCTGCCGTACAGTAGCGAGCCTAGAGAAGGCCGCGGTGTAGGCCAGCTGCCGGTCGGGCGCCCCCCCTCCCTACAGTATACATACCTGCCGTACAGTAGCGAGCCTAGAGAAGGCCGCGGTGTAGGCCAGCTGCCGGTCGGGCGCCCCCCCTCCCTACAGTATACATACCTGCCGTACAGTAGCGAGCCTAGAGAAGGCCGCGGTGTAGGCCAGCTGCCGGTCGGGCGCCCCCCCTCCCTACAGTATACATACCTGCCGTACAGTAGCGAGCCTAGAGAAGGCCGCGGTGTAGGCCAGCTGCCGGTCGGGCGCCCCCCCTCCCTACAGTATACATACCTGCCGTACAGTAGCGAGCCTAGAGAAGGCCGCGGTGTAGGCCAGCTGCCGGTCGGGCGCCCCCCCTCCCTACAGTATACATACCTGCCGTACAGTAGCGAGCCTAGAGAAGGCCGCGGTGTAGGCCAGCTGCCGGTCGGGCGCCCCCCCTCCCTACAGTATACATACCTGCCGTACAGTAGCGAGCCTAGAGAAGGCCGCGGTGTAGGCCAGCTGCCGGTCGGGCGCCCCCCCTCCCTACAGTATACATACCTGCCGTACAGTAGCGAGCCTAGAGAAGGCCGCGGTGTAGGCCAGCTGCCGGTCGGGCGCCCCCCCTCCCTACAGTATACATACCTGCCGTACAGTAGCGAGCCTAGAGAAGGCCGCGGTGTAGGCCAGCTGCCGGTCGGGCGCCCCCCCTCCCTACAGTATACATACCTGCCGTACAGTAGCGAGCCTAGAGAAGGCCGCGGTGTAGGCCAGCTGCCGGTCGGGCGCCCCCCCTCCCTACAGTATACATACCTGCCGTACAGTAGCGAGCCTAGAGAAGGCCGCGGTGTAGGCCAGCTGCCGGTCGGGCGCCCCCCCTCCCTACAGTATACATACCTGCCGTACAGTAGCGAGCCTAGAGAAGGCCGCGGTGTAGGCCAGCTGCCGGTCGGGCGCCCCCCCTCCCTACAGTATACATACCTGCCGTACAGTAGCGAGCCTAGAGAAGGCCGCGGTGTAGGCCAGCTGCCGGTCGGGCGCCCCCCCTCCCTACAGTATACATACCTGCCGTACAGTAGCGAGCCTAGAGAAGGCCGCGGTGTAGGCCAGCTGCCGGTCGGGCGCCCCCCCTCCCTACAGTATACATACCTGCCGTACAGTAGCGAGCCTAGAGAAGGCCGCGGTGTAGGCCAGCTGCCGGTCGGGCGCCCCCCCTCCCTACAGTATACATACCTGCCGTACAGTAGCGAGCCTAGAGAAGGCCGCGGTGTAGGCCAGCTGCCGGTCGGGCGCCCCCCCTCCCTACAGTATACATACCTGCCGTACAGTAGCGAGCCTAGAGAAGGCCGCGGTGTAGGCCAGCTGCCGGTCGGGCGCCCCCCCTCCCTACAGTATACATACCTGCCGTACAGTAGCGAGCCTAGAGAAGGCCGCGGTGTAGGCCAGCTGCCGGTCGGGCGCCCCCCCTCCCTACAGTATACATACCTGCCGTACAGTAGCGAGCCTAGAGAAGGCCGCGGTGTAGGCCAGCTGCCGGTCGGGCGCCCCCCCTCCCTACAGTATACATACCTGCCGTACAGTAGCGAGCCTAGAGAAGGCCGCGGTGTAGGCCAGCTGCCGGTCGGGCGCCCCCCCTCCCTACAGTATACATACCTGCCGTACAGTAGCGAGCCTAGAGAAGGCCGCGGTGTAGGCCAGCTGCCGGTCGGGCGCCCCCCCTCCCTACAGTATACATACCTGCCGTACAGTAGCGAGCCTAGAGAAGGCCGCGGTGTAGGCCAGCTGCCGGTCGGGCGCCCCCCCTCCCTACAGTATACATACCTGCCGTACAGTAGCGAGCCTAGAGAAGGCCGCGGTGTAGGCCAGCTGCCGGTCGGGCGCCCCCCCTCCCTACAGTATACATACCTGCCGTACAGTAGCGAGCCTAGAGAAGGCCGCGGTGTAGGCCAGCTGCCGGTCGGGCGCCCCCCCTCCCTACAGTATACATACCTGCCGTACAGTAGCGAGCCTAGAGAAGGCCGCGGTGTAGGCCAGCTGCCGGTCGGGCGCCCCCCCTCCCTACAGTATACATACCTGCCGTACAGTAGCGAGCCTAGAGAAGGCCGCGGTGTAGGCCAGCTGCCGGTCGGGCGCCCCCCCTCCCTACAGTATACATACCTGCCGTACAGTAGCGAGCCTAGAGAAGGCCGCGGTGTAGGCCAGCTGCCGGTCGGGCGCCCCCCCTCCCTACAGTATACATACCTGCCGTACAGTAGCGAGCCTAGAGAAGGCCGCGGTGTAGGCCAGCTGCCGGTCGGGCGCCCCCCCTCCCTACAGTATACATACCTGCCGTACAGTAGCGAGCCTAGAGAAGGCCGCGGTGTAGGCCAGCTGCCGGTCGGGCGGCGCGGGCGACAGCGGCACGCTGCTGTACATCGACGCGCCCGCGCCGCCCCCCCCTCCCGACAGGGGAGCGATTCCTGTGAACAACAATCAGCTCATTATTTATTCGAACAAAGAAGTTTTTTTGTTTTTGCGTTTTTTGACTTTTCCAGTACTCTAACTTCAGTTAGTCTATTTATATTATTAAAGAGGAAAAGAACAATTTCATTTTAGGAAAAATAAATCAAACACATTGGGTCGTTACTACTTACCAATTACCATAGTTTTTCTAAATATGTCCAAAGCATTCGATTTCTTTTACCATAAATTGCTACTTTCAAATTTGATAGTAATGCGGTATTAGAGGAAACCCGTTGATATGGCTCGAAAGCTTCCTCACCCATCCACAAGAATGTTAAAATCTCGAGACAAATTCCAAAAATTCGTCTGTAGATCTCCCTTTCGGGAAAATAATTGTGGTGGTCCCCAAGGAACCACTTTTGTTTGACACTTTTTATGACTTAGCTAGCGTAACCTCCCACAACAGCATATTATATGCTGAAGAAACGACCCTCAGCATTCTAAAAAGATACGTATGACGTAGGTTGGTAGGTAGGCCAGACCGAAATTAATGAGAAACCAAATAAAATAATCACATGGCTCAAACAAAATAATCACCACAATAATATAAGCAAAACAAAACATATACTGTCCAAACATACTATTAAGCGTCCTCAGTAAAGACGTTGAGAGTACAAGTTCCTAGGGATAACACTAGACAAACACTCATATTGGAAAGCTCATATTGACGAAATTCTGTAGAACTTTACAGTATTCACATGCTTCGTGTACCTAGGCGAAATAATTAACAATTTTCTAGTAATGTATTTTGTATGGCGACCAAAGTTTATGAAACAACCGAATTTTTATTACTGGTATTAAATACTATAATATTGACATAATTTATAAGCTAAAAGACTTAAAGTATAATTAGTAATATGTAAATGGATATAAAAAAAGAAGAAAAAGAATCGTAGGGCATAAAAAAATTCGTCTGCATCGCTGTCAACAGGAAAGGTGACCAAAAGGCTAACAGCATTGCCACGTTGTATGACTATGCAAATTCTTTGACCCAAAAACAAGTCACGTGAAAAGTCGACCAACCGCTTGGTGATGTATGGAAAAACCAAGTGGGAACTTGAACCCCACGGCCCTCAGTGTTTAAACCCCAATCGGCTCGAACATATAACTCCCAAAAAGATGGGATGGCGCGACGGTGTCGACACAGGTTGCATCCCACTCCAAAGGCCTGCCTCACTTTCAAAGCATAATTAAACTACTATATTATTCTCTTATTACTATTTTTTTCAATATAGAAATCCTTAAATCTTTTGACATTATTTACTAACATTTGACAAATTTGCAATTTGAAGGTGTTATCCTAATTCATTGAATTCATTACTATATCTCACAAGCTTACCCACACCCTGAAAAGGTATTCGTAATCCGAAAAAGGCAGAATATTATGAGCTTTATAAACTATGTAAACCACAATGGTAAACCATATTCAGACAAATAAATGGACTATTACTAGTAGGTACTATTACTAGCCAGGCGATTATCGTTCGTTGTTTACATTTTATGCGTCATATTGAATTGATGCTACTATCTAATCAATTATTAAAATACTGTAATACGTACTCTGTGTGCTCTGAACATGTCGTAAAAGCTTCAAATGTAAAGGATATAATTCCAACTCGACGTCAGAATTCGGGGGGCGGATCACCTGGAACACAAAAACAATGTACGATTGTTTTATAATTTAGAAGTAATAGCTTATCACTGTAATAAATATGCAAAAGTGGCCGAGAGCAGCAGAAAGGTATGTGACAGATGTTGTTATACCTTTTCCGCCCGGCTATACAAAAAGCGATGTTTTTTTGTTTATACCTATTTAGTGGGCGTTTTTGCGGGTTATCCCGTTTATCCACCTCAAAAAATAACAATAAAGAAAACGTTCTAAAATGGTATTTAGGATGCTTAATAAATCCCAAAATAATTAAAATAAAAACCGCCGTACCACAGCGCGAGAGCCCTCCACAGCGCGTCGGGCACCAGCTCGAAGTAGATAACTGACCTGTCTAGGTAAGGGGTCAGGCCCGCCGTACCACAGCGCGAGAGCCCTCCACAGCGCGTCGGGCACCAGCTCGAAGTAGATAACTGACCTGTCTAGGTAAGGGGTCAGGCCCGCCGTACCACAGCGCGAGAGCCCTCCACAGCGCGTCGGGCACCAGCTCGAAGTAGATAACTGACCTGTCTAGGTAAGGGGTCAGGCCCGCCGTACCACAGCGCGAGAGCCCTCCACAGCGCGTCGGGCACCAGCTCGAAGTAGATAACTGACCTGTCTAGGTAAGGGGTCAGGCCCGCCGTACCACAGCGCGAGAGCCCTCCACAGCGCGTCGGGCACCAGCTCGAAGTAGATAACTGACCTGTCTAGGTAAGGGGTCAGGCCCGCCGTACCACAGCGCGAGAGCCCTCCACAGCGCGTCGGGCACCAGCTCGAAGTAGATAACTGACCTGTCTAGGTAAGGGGTCAGGCCCGCCGTACCACAGCGCGAGAGCCCTCCACAGCGCGTCGGGCACCAGCTCGAAGTCGCGGTGCTGTGCGAGGGTCACGTCGCGACGTAAGTGCCCGCCCTCACCCGTTAGTGTGCGGACCTGGAAAGGGAAATAAATTTATCGAAGATACGTTTAACAACATAAGTTCGTTAACGTCACACTGTGTAAAGCTAAAGTTTCCAAAGCAAATGGAACCGTCACATGAAAGTGTACCTAAACGACAGCCGAAATTTGCCGCAATTTCATAAATAGTTTTAGACAAAAAAAAAAAAAAAGACAATTACAACAGAAAACAACAACAACAATTTCAACAGAAAAAAAACAGGCACTAAGTCTGCCTCGGTACCTTTATAGTGTACAACAGTGAATAAATAAAATACGCTCGACACAAAAATCAGCCTAGAAGGTCTAAACTTGTCAGGAATTAAGTTAATTCGTACCTTGAGTAAGTTCGGCGCCAACAGTCTCTTATTATCAATTGGCCCCGGGTGCCTGTGTCCGCGTGCAGCTGCAGCACTGCTCACACCACTACTGCTGCCTGCACTGCCAACTGATGCTGTCTCGGCACGCCATAGCAGTGAACCCATTGATTCTGGAATAACGTGAAATGTACGAGTTAGAAAATAATGTGGAATGTTGATAACTTTTATCATAACACGCTTCTAATATTTTCACTTGTAACAAACTAACAATGTAAAAAAATCTTAGAAGTCAATTTTAGCCTACTTCTAATTGTCGTATCGAAATGAAACTTTGTATTTATAAGTAGTTCGGATGACAAAACTACGAGGGTGACACTGAAAGTTCTTAGAAAATCAAAAACTGAACAAACTAGCAAGTTATTAGTTTTTTTTTTTCGAAATAGTGTCCATTTACATCAATACATCGCTGCATCCTATGGAAACACTGAGAAAAGAACTTTGCCCACTCGTCCTTTGGGGTCTCTTCGACGGCATTTTGAAACGCAGCCTTTGCTTTCTCGGCGACCATAAAACTTTTTCCTCCAAGTTTTTGTTTTATTTTCGGAAATAAATAAAATCGCAAGGTGCTATAGGGCCCGTGACCCAGTAATTCAACGTCTGACGTCGCCAAGTATTCGATTGTTTGCTTGGCGGTGTGCGACGAGGCGTTTTAGTGGTGAAGGAGAATCCTATTGCGATTTCTCCCGAACTTTTTCCAAGACAAGTGGCAAAGAATTGTTAGTGTACCACTCTGCAGTAACTGTTCTTCGATCCTCTAAAAATATTGGTACGTAATATTGGTAATATTGGTACCTGTCCTCCCGAAGAACGGCGCCACCATCTTTTTTCCCTCACTTCGACCCCTCGTCACTTTAGTTGGCAATTCCTCGGAAGGAAACACCCAGACAGCAGACTGCCTCTTAGTTTCAGAATCATAACAATAAATCCAGCTTTCGTCACCCGTAAGTATGTCGAACACAGCATTTGAGTCACCTCCGTTAAATCTTTGAACCATTTCACAACACCAATCAACACGAGGGAGTTTTTGGGCCTCTGTCAAATTATGAGGTATCCACTGAGCACAAAGCTTCCTGAAAGCTAAATGTTCATGGAGGATTTTGTGCACTTGACTCATACCGATGCATAAGCTTGTCCGAATCTGCTGAAAAGTCACTCTTTTGTCAGTCTCTATCATACGCAGCACAACACTGATGTTATCTTTAGTCGTCGCCGTAGAAGGCCGTCCCTCCCGCAGATTATCGGTGAGATTAGTGCGACCACGTTTAAACTCATTTAACTACTTGTAAACAGTGGTACGAGATGGGGCTTCATCGTGAAAGGCCAATCGAAGTCTATCATAACTTTCTTGTTGACTTAAATGAAATCAAAAGTCATAAATAATCATTGTGCGAAATTTTTCTCGCGTTAAATTCATGCTGACGTGGCACAATTTTCAATTTGCCGCCAAATCGTAAACAAATGACAAATGAATACAACACATACACAATAATGTTGTCAAAGAGTTCCATTTTAAAATTTGAACATTTTTTTTTATATCGTGTACAAGTGGCCAGTTCTAAAAACTTTCAGTGTTCCCCTCATATAATTTGGTATCTTAGAGTTGATCTAATGATGATTTAGAGAGTAACTCTTCAGTGACTACTAGTAAACCCCGCGAGTTTGGGCTCATATGATTTTCTTCAACGAGTCCAATACATTGGGCTTAGGAAACCAGGGTCTGATGATGGAGCCAGGAGGTTTATACTGGAACCCTTCAGTGGTAAAACCCAAGAACTTGGGTTCATAGGACTCGTTTCGGCGAGTCCAATAATAATCATTGTAACCCCACCGTCGTATCTCCACGTTGACATTGTGGTGGGGCTAGCGCGCTCTGAACTCCTAGGGCTGTCAATGCCAGTAGAGATTTTACTGTGCCGGAACAGTACTATCATGAGGAGCCAGACCAAGAGAGATACAGAAACCCGCAGAGCAGCATGTGGCGAGCTGTTGGGCAGAAGCGACCCCACGGACCCTTTCTCCCGGGCGAGTCTGTTCCTCATCTCTAGCTTGCCTTTATTGACCGGTCTGAGTGAACACTAACGAGTACCAGAGCTCCCACCTCATTGTTGCCTTTATTGGCCGGCTTGAGTGGAGATTCGCAAGAGCAAACGTGCTCGGAGGAATTAAGTATTCCAGTAAAATGCTGGTAGGGGTCTTGACCGTACTTTCGGGATTGTCCTGATAGCCGTGGAATACCTCTCCACTCCTCATAAGCACCTCAGGACATGTTGCCCCCTTGTCGCTACGACACTTTGTGCAATTCACCCCTGCCTTTTGTCCGTGTATTTTATTTATAAGACATTGGTCAGGCAGGGGCCATAGCCCTTCCATAGTTGTTAGTAACCAGTCCATCTTAACCACTCAAACCAAGTTCATTATAAATGTTATCCATATCCTGCAGTAGTCCGACACCAACCGGGGGTTGTCCTTGGGTGCACTTGTACAGTGGATATAGGGATAATCGTCGGTTGATGCCTCGTTCCAATTCACAATTATAAACAATCATAAAGTTGACAACAGACAAATAAATTATATGTTGAGTAGATCCACTCTAAGTTTCTTAATTTGATAAATGCTGATTGTAGCTGAGTATAGTCGTATATATTTACTTTAACACAGTTAGTAAATTCTCCCCCTCCCGACCCTTGCTCGAGCCATTCCGTGCCGCTGAGCCTGTAGCTTTAAATTCGTCCCAAAATCACTCAAATCCTGATCCAGCTAGTCCCTTGCTGCCCTCTTCCAGCGACGCCCTAAGCCGAGGTTCGTACCCCACATGGGGTGCCCTTAGCGTGTAGTCGCTTGGTTTTTAGTTAGTATTTAAGTTTAAGTCCTGGCTGGAGGCCTTAATTTATTAGGGCAACCACAGGCAAGTCCGCTTAAGCAGACGACAACCTCATAGGTTGACCTGCGAGATGCCATTCCCAAAAAAAATATTTGTAAATTCTCTTTATCGTACCTACATCCTTAGAAGAGCCTCCTTAGAGTGACGCGTGAGCAGTCGAGGCGAATGCACGTACGCTTTGCGCCGCAACTGATTATCGCGTTGTTTCTACATTTATATGTCAATGTCTATTGTGTTAATTGGAAATGGGTGACGTAGATAATAACTTGGAACTGCGTGACAGTGAAATAATGGAGGAGGAATTAGTAGTTGAATGTGAACAAGAACAATTTAATAGCATTTTAGCTGAGAGGAGGGCGAATCAAAATGGTGAACAACAACTTGATCTAACATCAACTGAGGAGACGAAGAAGAAAAAAGACAGTGAACAACGACTTTCGGAGAAGAGAGGTAGACAGGATGATGAAGAAATAGTGGAAGAAGACGGGTTTGTGACAGTAAAAAGGGGATATAAAAGGATTAATCGAAAAAATTCAAAGTGACGATAAAATAGATGCCGAAAAGTCTAATGTAATCGTATCAGTCACAGGAAAAGACATTTTACTGAAACAATTTGGGATGGCAAAACTTTTACGTTCATTAAATATTCAAAATATTTCGAGAATGGTATATAGAAATGCTTTTAGGGTCCTGATTCATTTCAATAACAGAGAAGATGCATCAAAGTTAATGAGATGTGAAAAGTTAACGGATATAGGATACAGGGTTCAGATGACGGACGAGGCTAACTTATGTTACGGTATCCTTAAACAAGTAGATTTAGAAATGGAAGAAAAAGAAATTTTAGAAAATATTACATGTGATTATGACGTCATATCAATAAGAAGATTAAAAAGACAGTCCGATAATGGAGAATGGATAGATTCAGAAACAATTAGAATCTGTTTCAAGGGCACAATTTTACCACCGTACGTATATGGGTATGGTTGTAGGTTCAAAGTGGAACCTTATACGTTTCCAGTGTCCCAATGTTCAGTATGTTGGAGGTTTGGTCATTTGTCAAGGTCGTGTCCAGTTAAGAAACAAATATGTCCCAAATGTGGTAATGATCACCCAAACTGTAACATCGAAAAATATACTTGTGTTAATTGTAAAGGACCACATATGGCCTGTAACGAGTTTTTTTACACCGTTACATGTATTGATGATTGTAGTCGATTTCGGAACGATTTCTTAATTTTATTTTTTATCTGTGATACATTTCGTATGACATTTTTGGACGTCAAAATTGGACAGGTCACTTTTGCGATCTTTGTTGGTGAAGGTGACATGTCTCTTGATTTTTCCTGAATGGAATCGTAACTAATCTAGTTTATAGTGGCGCTTTAATGCCCTAATCCTAAACCAAAGGACCCGTGGAATGGTCCCGGTGGATATTTCTATCCGATTTTTGGTAAGTTGCTCTTTTCGAGAGAAAATTTCCTTCGACGATGGCGGTTCGTTTGTGACCATCTTACGGTTTTTCGCAGGTTTCCTCGTCGCCTCCCTACGTCTCTTATACCAAATATCTTCACGGTACACCGAGGGAGACGCGAGTTTATATACCTGGAATAAGCGGTAAGTTTTTCGTTGGTCGATGCGTCCCCGCGTGTCCGAGTTCGGAGTGAAATCACATCTCAGAGTTCCTTTTTGTCCACAGCCTACAATTGTGGGTGCTTATTCCACCTTTACTTCAAATAAATTTCTACTGGCCTTCCACGGGGGCTGATTACCTGAGAGGTACCACCTTCCGGCTCTCGGGGTCAAGCTTCAAGTTACATATTTTTTATATCTTTTTTTCCTATAGAACATAACAGCCTTCAGCTGCGAATTTAAAGTTACAAAGATGCAATGATGATATAGCAAGTAAACTTTATATTAATATAATAGTATACATTAGGCTAAAGGTACAATAAACTGGGAACGTTCAAGGTAGTGAGTCTTTTAATCACCATTGACATCCACAGGCCCCCATCCTAAGATTAATGGTCCAATCTCTCCAACTTTATTTATCTGGCTATCTATTAATAGTGTGTCGCTCCACGGCGCCCGAAATTTAATTTCTTACAATAACATACTTTTTTTTAGGAGATCACACACACACACACCTATTCTTTTAATTTTTAATATTACATTTGGCTTCCCAATTAGGGACCGTATTATCCATTAAATTTTTTATTATTACATTTGTCGCTCAAGCGAACAGGGACTTGAATTTAGCTTACTTATTTTGTTATTGATTCACTGCATCTTGATATTTTGTAGTAACACATTATTGTACAATGTTGTAATTTAAAACTTAAATTCTTTGGATGTTTGCTTTTAAGTAAACAGTATTTTCTACTAACATTATTGTACTTTGTACTATTGTGTATGTTTAATGTTTATGGTTACAGCATTACTTCTTTTCTCTTACAAAACCAACATTTTGTATGGTAAGACAGTTTGTTTTATCTAAGTGTCTCAACAGTGTAAATTAAGTGCGGTGAAACTTTGTTTCATATTTAATCTAAAGCAAACTTTAGTTTAACTAAGTAATCTTACTTTTAGTAACTTGAATTGATCTTGTAAATTGTTACTGCATTTTTTAAACTTGAAATTTTCATCAAAACAAACTTTGAACATATCTTTTTAACCTCAAGTATTTTACAACTTTGGAAGTTTTTGTTTCATATTTAATCTTAAGTAAACTTTGGTTTAACTTGGTAACCTTACTTTAAGTAGTTTAAACTTATCCTGTAAATTATTATTGCATCTTTTTACTTGATAGTTTCATCAAAACAAAAAAACTTAGAAAATATTTTACACTTACCCTCAAATATTTCACTTTTTTTTAAATTTACATCTTGCTTTGCTCATCAATTTTCGTTTAGTTTATTCATGATGGCTAATGAAGACCAGTCTTTTCCGCCTATTGCTAAAGACCACATAGAATCTGATGGCGCTTGCGCGGATCCTAATGTTGCACAAACTGCTCCGGACATGATTAATTTGACAGAAGTACCACACCCTTTTGATCATAATGAAAGGATTGCACACTCTTCCTCAGCTTTTGCTTTGCACGCTCTGCCTTCGTTTAATTCTATGAATGTTTTGGTTAATGATCATATTAAGAAGAACTTGCCATCTGCAATTAAGTTGCCTGATTTGAAAAAGAGTAGAATTAAATTCGATGGGAAATCTTGTGTTAGGGAATTTATTACTGAAGTTGAAGAATACTTTTTATACAAAAATTTTGACGAAATTTTGTTGGTTGGTTCATTCACGGATTTGCTTAGTGGTATTGCTCTGAAATGGTTCCGCACAGTTCGTTTTCGTATTCCATCCTGGCGTGAGCTTAAGCTTGCTTTGCTTAAACGTTTTGACAGGACGGACTTCGACCATTTTTTGGAACATGATCTTCGTACAAGGAAACAAAAGAGTTCTGAATCTCTTCCAGACTTTATTACAGAAATACTGGACATGGCTAGTCGTCTTTCTTCGCCATTGTTTGATGCGGTTTTGGTTACTATTATTAAACATAACATGCTACCTATTTACACACCTTTTATATTTGGTAAACCTATAGATTCTGTGGAACAATTTCTTGTTCTTGCAAAAGAGCTTGAAGTTTTGTAAAAGTAAGTTTGATCCCAATAGTAATCTTAATTGGAAGATACAATTCGTTCTAATCATGATGATATTAATTCTGGACACTTAGGTATTCATAAAACTTTAAATAAATTAAAACAACACTATTTTTGGAAAGGGATGTTTAATGATGTTCAAAAATATATTCTTGCTTGTGATACTTGTAAAGCTTATAAACATACCACTCAACCTCCTTTTGGTATTATGGTTAACCCTAAAAAAGTTGATCGTCCTATGTTGATGCTTTCAGTAGACATTATAGGTATATTGCCTAAATCTTATTCTGGACATAAATATATTCTTTCAGTTGTTGATGTTTTCACTAAATACTGCTGGATTTTTCCTATGATAAATGCTACTACTAGAGTAATAAATAAACTTTTTGAAAAAGAAATATTTCTTAAATTTGGTTGTCCCAAAATAATTGTTTGTGATAATGGTACACAATTCACTTCTAAACATTTTGTAGAGTTTTTGAAGGGTTTTAACATTAATAAAATATTTTATAATACTTTATACACGCCTCAAAATAATACTGTTGAGAGATATAATAAAACTGTTGAAACTTGCATAGCTTGTTTTGTCAAAGATGATCATAGAACTTGGTCTAAATATTTACCTAATATTCAACTAGCTTTGAATAATAGTGTTAATCTGGCCACAGATTTCACACCTAATTTTTTGATGTTTGGTAGAGAACTTATTTTTGATGCTTCTTTACATCGTTTTAGTAATTCTATCGATAACATAGATGAACTGGAAATTTCCAATAGAGTTCACTATGCCGATTCTCTCAATTCACTTAGTAATATTTTTGTTAAAGTGCAAACTCATTTATTAAAAGCTTATCAGCGTAATGCTCGCTATTATAACAAAGGTCGCAAAGTCATTTCTTTTGATGTGGGTGATGTCGTGTGGAGAAGAAGTTTCGTTCAATCTCATGCACCTACTTATTTTTCAGCAAAACTTGCTCCTAAGTTTATTAAATGTAAAATTATAGAAAAGATCTCTGATAATGTTTATATTCTGAAAGACCTTAATAAGGGAACGACTGGTCGTTATCATGTTAAGGATATAATTAAATTTTAATTTGGTTTCCCATTATTAATCTTGATTTTGATGATTTTGTTTGAAGGTCACTTTTGATAGTGTGATGCACGATGGGATGGATGATAGGTTATCGGTGATTTGAATGAAGATGTATGTTAGGTAACTTCTTATAAAATTTATTAAATCTTGATTTAACATTCTAAATTACAACTTAGGACATTTTTATAAACTTCTTCAACCCACACAGATACATTTTCCATATCGAAAGATCTTATTATTATACTATTATTATCATGTATATATTTTTTTTAAACAGTCTTGTATGCAATTTTCCTTTGTAAATTTTTGCATGCAATTCCTGAATTGGTGCCTACTACCTTTGTACGTTTTGTTTACACTTGTAGAGGTTTACCTATTTTTTTTATCATTGTGCTCCTATAGTGACTCTGTCACCCGGAATATTTCGTGGTGCACTTAGGAAGAACACAGTGATTTCTTTTTTTGTTTGTGCTCGGAAAGTTGGTGGAGTTGAGCCGATCACAACATTTTTTTTTGTTTGTGCCCGGAAAGTTGGTGGAGTTGAGCCGATCACAACATTTTTTTTGTTTGTGCCCGGAAAGTTGGTGGAGTTGAGCCGATCACAACATTTTTTTTTGTTTGTGACCGGAAAGTTGGTGGAGTTGAGCCGATCACAACATTTATTTTTGTTTGTGCCCGGAAAGTTGGTGGAGTTGAGCCGATCACAACATCTTTTTTCTTTGCATCTTTAGAGATGTGAAGGTTCCTATACTGTTTCTCACAGTTATAATTTGTTCCTGCTAGTCAGTGGCGATGGTGCCTAACTGCACTCATATATAATTTTTTGGATTAATCTCGTTAAACAGCGGCCTTTGCGCTTAACTGTACTCGAATTAATATTCTTTTTATCCTGTTACATTAAACATATACTTGCTAGTCGGCGGCTATGGTGCCTAACCGAACTCTTATTAGTATTTTTTTTGTTTGTTTGTAAAGCTTTATACTTGCTAGTCGGCGGCTATAGTGCCTAACCGAATTTGTATTGGTATTTTTTTGTCTTTTTAGAATTTTATACTTGTTAGTCGGTGGCGATGGTGCCCAACCGCACTCAATTGGGTATAGTTCTGTTGTATTGTTTTACAGTGTTAAGCGACTGCTGCACTTAACTGATTCTATAGTAGAACTCGGATTTAACTTGTTAGTCAGTGGCGAAGGTGCTTAACTGTACTCTTGTGGTTCTTTTGACATTATGGGTCGGTTGTGCTAGTATTTAGTCTGCACCTGTAAGTGTTGTTTGTATACACGCTGTTTATATTTCCTGTTTTTTTGGGAAACTGTTCGTTTTACCTTGATCGTTGTTTTTTTGGCATAAAAGAAATTGCTTTCTTTTATTTTTTTCGGGGAGGGATGTAATGTAACGAGTTTTTTTACACCGTTACATGTATTGATGATTGTAGTCGATTTCGGAACGATTTCTTAATTTTATTTTTTATCTGTGATACATTTCGTATGACATTTTTGGACGTCAAAATTGGACAGGTCACTTTTGCGATCTTTGTTGGTGAAGGTGACATGTCTCTTGATTTTTCCTGAATGGAATCGTAACTAATCTAGTTTATAGTGGCGCTTTAATGCCCTAATCCTAAACCAAAGGACCCGTGGAATGGTCCCGGTGGATATTTCTATCCGATTTTTGGTAAGTTGCTCTTTTCGAGAGAAAATTTCCTTCGACGATGGCGGTTCGTTTGTGACCATCTTACGGTTTTTCGCAGGTTTCCTCGTCGCCTCCCTACGTCTCTTATACCAAATATCTTCACGGTACACCGAGGGAGACGCGAGTTTATATACCTGGAATAAGCGGTAAGTTTTTCGTTGGTCGATGCGTCCCCGCGTGTCCGAGTTCGGAGTGAAATCACATCTCAGAGTTCCTTTTTGTCCACAGCCTACAATTGTGGGTGCTTATTCCACCTTTACTTCAAATAAATTTCTACTGGCCTTCCACGGGGGCTGATTACCTGAGAGGTACCACCTTCCGGCTCTCGGGGTCAAGCTTCAAGTTACATATTTTTTATATCTTTTTTTCCTATAGAACATAACAGCCTTCAGCTGCGAATTTAAAGTTACAAAGATGCAATGATGATATAGCAAGTAAACTTTATATTAATATAATAGTATACATTAGGCTAAAGGTACAATAAACTGGGAACGTTCAAGGTAGTGAGTCTTTTAATCACCATTGACATCCACAGGCCCCCATCCTAAGATTAATGGTCCAATCTCTCCAACTTTATTTATCTGGCTATCTATTAATAGTGTGTCGCTCCACGGCGCCCGAAATTTAATTTCTTACAATAACATACTTTTTTTTAGGAGATCACACACACACACACCTATTCTTTTAATTTTTAATATTACATTTGGCTTCCCAATTAGGGACCGTATTATCCATTAAATTTTTATTATTACAGGCCCTATACAAAAAGTGTCCGGTTTTCTTGAAAGAAAAGGAAATAAGAAGCATTATGACCGCAAATAGCTGCAATTATCGGAAAGGGTTGGATATATTTCTAAAAGACAAGGATTCACAAAAAACAAACAATACAAATGAACACGTATTGTTCGAAGAAAATACGCAACAAACGATAATCAACTCACAAGATAGGACAACACAAGATAACTATGAGACAACTTATAGGGATATAATTATTTCTGAAGCTCTTGTTACTAACGAAAAGGCAGTAAATCAGTTGGAGGTAGAAGATTATCCGCAAAAACATAATCAACAAAAAAGGGTAGGTCAGATAAAACAACAAGCAAGTATGGCTCAAAAGAAAAATACAGAGAATAATAAAACATCCGAAACGAAAAATGCGGAAGAATGTAGCTATAGTCAGTTAAAAACGACTAATGTGGGGAAGGAAAATAACCCGGATTCTGATAATTTAAAAAAAACTTTTAGTTTGTACGGTATTTGTAAACGGATAAGAGAAGTATGTATTTCTGACGGTAGTTGGTCCACTAAAGTACAACAACTTGGTAAAATATTTATAGAAATATGTGGGCAATGGTTGTTTAAGGTTCTGAGTGGAGAATATGATCTTTGGATTTTGTTTACATCTATGTTTAATAATGGCTAACGACACTAATGACATTTTTATACTCAATATAATACAGTGGAATGCACGGAGCTTGCGACCTAAACTTAATGAATTAGAACTTCTATTGCTACAAGATAAAATACACATCGCGTTAATATCCGAAACATGGTTGAAACCGGAATCGCATATAAATATAAGTGGTTACAATATCTTCAGGAATGATAGGATTGACGGATATGGAGGAATAGCTATAATTATTCACAAGTCGATTAAAGTGCAACAAAATTTGGTTAGTATTAATAATTTAGGAATAGAAATAGTCTCAATCAAACTTTTAAACTGTGCCAAAATTAAGTATATCGTACTAATATACTGTCCGTCATCGGTACGTACAAGTCTATCCGACTGGGATCAAGTATTTTCACTGTTCTCTAATAAATGTATAGTAGCAGGAGATTTTAATGGACATCATTCTACCTGGTCGTGTAAGTCTGACGCAAGAGGCTTACAAATATATGACTCCGCATTAGATAACGGCTTCATTTCTCTTAATGATGGTAGTGTTACCAGAATTAGCTCTGTCGACAACATTATTCAACGGAGTTCTCCCGATGTGACATTTGTTTCTACCGACTTGTCTCATTCGTTAAAGTGGAATGTTATGAATGAGTGTTTGGGGAGTGATCACTTGTTTGTTAAGGTCTCTTGCAAATATAAAAGTAATGCACACTCGGTTTATAATACAAAAAAACGTAATTTTAAACTAGCGCAATGGTTAGAATACACTAAGTGTTTGGAAAACTATTTATTACAACCAGTTGACACTGCCACTGTACAATGTTTATATGACAACTTTACGAAGCAGATGAATAGGGCTGCGGATCAGCACATACCTTTCATAAAAGGATGCGATAAACCGAATAACGGATTTCGACCTAAGTCTTACTGGACCCCTAAACTGTCCCATTTAGTTGCACACCGAATATTGGCACTCAAAAATTTTAGAAGTAATCCTACACCAGACAATCTCACCGTCCTTGAACGAAAAACAGAAATCGCAAAAACGGCCATACAACAGGCGAATACAAATGATTGGCAAACATATTGTAGTAGCATTGATGAACGAACATCCAGCTCCGATATGTGGAAGCGTATGGGCTGGGCTAAGGGAATTAACTCCACAAGGTCATATGTTTTCAATGAACAAAAACTAGAGCTCCTTTGCAATCTCGCTCCCGATTACATGTGTCGACAGTCCTATAACAACTTTAACTCAAATAATACAGAATTAGAGAGCCAATTCACCATACAAGAAATGACTCATTGTTTTAAGCGAAAAGACACAGCGCCTGGTAACGACGGGATAACTTATTCACTAATCTTTCATCTTTCTCCTGTGAGTGTACTTGTGACTGAGACTGTATTTATTAAGGTTATTTAATTTTATTTTTGATACGGGGGATATTCCAAGACAATGGCGAGACATTCTGGTTATGCCCATTACCAAACAGTCACCTAATAATTGTCCTAAACTGAGGCCAATTTCTTTAATATCTTGTGTGTGCAAAATTTTCCATTCAATGTTGACAAAACGACTTGAGTGGTACATAGAAAAAAATAAACTATTATCTCCCTACACTTCTGGATTTAGAAAAGGACAGTCATGCCAGGATTGTCTGGTTAAATTAGTCAGTCAAATTTATGTTGGTTTCTCGCATAAGGTTCCAACTATAGCTTGTTTTTTAGATATTTCAAACGCTTACAATAATGTTTTAGTAGACGTACTGATTAACACTTTAGATGAAATAGGTGTTGGACAAAAGTTATGTCAGTATCTATGGAACTTTTTAAGCGAGAGGCATCTTATGATGAAAGATGAGACTGATCAAAGCAATTATTTTATTAGACATACTGATAGAGGTCTAGCTCAAGGAGACCCAATTTCTCCCATTCTTTTTAATGTAGTCACAATGACATGTTTTGACAAGATTAAAAATGTAAGTATGTGCCAATACGCCGACGATTTTGTTTTGTATTGTTCTTCAAGTAATCTTAGTCAAAGTCAGCATGAATTTCAGATGGCGTTGAATACATTTTGTAATATTCTGGATGATATGGGATTAGAATTATCGGCAACTAAGTCTAAAGTATGTATTTTCACTAGGGGATTTAGAAAATTACAAATAGATTTGAAATTATATAGGCATAGTTTACAGTTAGTAGATAACTACAAATATTTGGGATTGTGGTTAGACAGTTCATTGCGTTGGAGTAAGCACATCAACATGATAGCGGAGAAAGTGCAAAGGAGTCTCAATTTACTTAAAGTCTTGGCCGGTACTGCATGGGGCTTGCACCCTAAACATTTGAGACATATCTATATAGCGTTGATTAGAAGCCGTATAGACTATAGCAGCTTTCTATATGATGTAAGTGCAAAGTGTCATCTGGACAAATTAAATAAGATTCAAAACCAGGCTTTGAGAATTATAGGAGGTTTTATTAAGTCTACACCTATTCATGTTATGGAAAGTGAGCTCTGTGTAGTCCCGCTGTATTTACGGAGGAAATATTTAGGCTATAAATTCTGTCTCAAATCTAAATCAATAGAAAATAACGTAACTATTAATTTACTAGACCAACTAAACACTCTTCGACCAAATAGTTATTGGAGAAATAAAAAGATCCCACTGCTGGTTTTGTTATATAATGAAGTGAAGGAAGAAAATATAACATCATCGTATCCCTTGCTGATGTTTACTCTGAGGACATGGATGACTAACATTAATATCCAAGAAGTAGTTATGTGGGACTTAGATGTTGTGACGTTGTCTAAACAATCATATGAAAGTAATTTATTAAAATATGAAGTTATTAGAGAGTTGCGTTTAAAATACAACGATTGCTTTAGTATATTTACAGATGGGTCGAAGAGTGTAGAAGGACGTGGAGCAGCCTTTTATGTACCGAGCGAGGAATTAACTTGTGAAATTAATTGTTTCAAAATAGAGAAGAATGCGTCCATTATGACGTTGGAGCTTATTGCGATCTCTGAAGCGTTGTCTTATTGTAGTAGGAGTCAACATAAAAACATTGTTATTTGTACAGACAGCAAAAGTTCATTACAACATTTAGCTCGATGCGCCTCTGGTCAAATAGGTGTATCGCTAGCTTATGTAATTCTGTCTAAGATCGAGGAATTAATTTTAAAAGATGTAACGTTGAAACTGCAATGGGTTCCATCGCATATTGGGATACAGGGCAATGAAAGGGCTGACATGCTGGCGAAATATGCAGCTAAAAATGGAAAACAAACTAATATAACGCTAGATTATGCAGAAGTTTTACCTAAATATAAAAAGAAGTGTTACGATGACTGGAAGGAGTATTTTGATAAACGTTCATTGGAAAAAGGAATCTGGTATAAAACCATGCAGGTTCAGCCTTTTCGTGTTCCCTGGTTTATAAATAGTAATTTAAGTAGAAAATGTATTGTTACAGCTCATAGACTCAGATCAGGACACATTCCATGTAAGAAGTTTGCGTTCATGATGAAAAAAGTCAACTCGCCTAATTGTGTGGAGTGTGGAGTTGTGGAAGACTTACATCACTTATTGATGGACTGTGTTCGATTCGAGTCTCATAGAAATGAGCTGTTTGGGGTCTTGAAGTTGAACCGACTTAATATGGGCACATTTCACAAAATTCTGTCTCAGCCAAGGTTCATGGCCCGAATGTAATGAGTAGCAATGTATTTTTAGGGTACGATGGGACTGACATACGCATTGCGGTCATAAAAGTCCCTAATTAAATATAGAGAAAAAAAAGAAAAAAAAAAAAAAGAGCCTCCTTGAGAATTACAATTTATGTCATTCAGGGAATAAATTTTTGCTTTCGAGTTTTAGTCTATTATAGAGGAGAGGACCGAAGTACAGGTTAAATTTCGATATAAAAGCAAGTTTTTTTGTATTTTGCGGACCGACTATATCTTTACGTCTTTTATTAGTATATTAAGTGCTGTAGGGTAGAGCTGTGTGTTGTTTTAATACAATGCCCAATAAAAACAGTTGCCGAACCGTTAATACTTCACAAGATTTGAATAGGAGGAAAAATGAGAGGGCGGAAAGTAGACACGAAGAATCGCCATCTGAGCTCTCTCGATGGGTAGTAACATTGTTTTACCCGCTCCACGCCATGTGGTAATACAGCAAGATCATATAGTTTGACATAGAGCTAAGTAAACTTGTCTAACTATTTATAAATCAGCAATATAGCATAACTCTTTAAAAACAAATGTCAACTGGCGAATTCTTTTATTTAAAGCTTCTGAACGTTGTATCATCTATTATAACATCAAGACATTTTGTTGTATTTGTTATTTTCTATTTTGGGACAAACACATTGGCTATCCGTGGGAATTGTACAGTAATGGTCTATGGATGCGTCAAGCTGAAGACAGGGCGCTATGCGCGCTCATTACGGGAGGCATATGTCCAGCAGTGGGCTAATATAGGCTGATGATGATGAGCATATAATGTCGAGGTGCTAGTTGGTGTTTGAATCTAAAACTGAATGTAATTCGTCTTGTTTGCGTATAGTGTTAGTGAATTATGTTGAAGCTATTTATTAACAACATTGAATCCGTGTTGCGCAAGTTAACTTAAGCGGCTTCTTAAAACATTTTTACAAAAAAAGAACGAGATGCCACGAACACCGGTAATGCATAACTAGTCGGGTGCAGGTATAGTATGGAAGCGTATTAAAATTAATTTATCCTCCAAGTATTTGTAAAGCCTTTTATTCATATGTTTTTAAACATTCTAGACAAAGAAGGCATTAAGGAAATACGAGTATGTCTACAATTTGTAATTTAATATTTACTGCCTGATTATTAAACAGGGACATCAAAAAAAAAAAAAAATGCCCCTTGGGGAAAAGACCTGTAGATTAACATTTTGGGAAAATATAAGTTATCAAAATGTGCCTGAACTGTTTTATAATTTTATTTGATATGTTATCCCAGCCAACTGCACAGTCGTCCTTTAAACTCATAATTATCGTTTCCAATTCAGTCTCGTCAGTGTCTAGCAACGCAAAGGATGATAGAATAGTGCTACACGTAAATGGTGTGCTTGTTAGATATTGTGATTGGCCCCGAACTTTTTCAGCCAAACACTTTCCAACATTTTTTATTGTTAACTGGTATGAGTGTGATTTTAATAAACCTGAAGATGACTGATTTTGTTTTGAGTTTTACGTTACACTTTTAATAGGATTCTATTTTCTTACTATTAGTACCAGCCTTTTCTAGTGCAATTTTATTGTGATTGCTTTTAACTTTATTTAGAAGATCATTACAAAAGTTGCAAAATTAAATTATCTGGATTAACTTTAGCTTTCATATGCAGTTTATCTTTATTTTTCATACAGCGAATGGGTCCTGTCGTGATCCATGGTTTTATGTTGTTTTTGTTAAAAAATCAAAATCAAAAGTCATTTATTCTAACTAGGCTGAGAGTCAGCACTTTTCGAACGTCAAAATTACATAAGACAGTCCCCCAAAACGCCCGCCCTTCACCACTTCCTAGTGCTTTAGCTGGGAAGAAGAAGTGGCGCAACAAACTCCCCATCAGCACAGCTGCCTGTTTAGTTAGAAAAAACCATTGAACTATACAATTATAAGGTAATCAAAGAAGAAAAACCAAAACACAAAAAATCATATTAAATTATCTGCCATATGTAAGCTAGCCACGCCAATATAACCAAAACATAAACCAATAAAAATCAATGAAAAAACACAACATAACTTAATACACAAATAAAAGCCTCCAGGCATAAGGGGCGTGACACCTTACATACGCATTATTGGATTATTTTTTAAGTACACACAAATGATAAACAAGCACCATCGAAGTAAAATAAATTACCAGAACAATTACTTTAACAATAACAAAACCATAGACAGCAAGACGACCATAACGCCAAGATCAGCCATTGCCCACCTCGCCATATTTGAGGGAAGGAGGCAACCCGATCCCCGACGCTACCGCAAGCAGTGACATCTACGGGAGCATGACGAACTCGCTGCCGGTTGCTCAGGCAAGAATAATTTATGATCAATTGTCGAGGTCGCTAGCTAACCAGTTATTGCAATACAACTCGTTAAAAAAAAACATTGTAATGAGTAGCTCATGTCAATAATAAATGAAGATAATTAAAAATAATTGACTTATATAGTCAAATAAAATTAAGATAAATATACGAACTCGTATACCCTGTCAGTAGGTAAGCTGATTCTGGAGAAAGAACATAAACATTGTCTTGAGTTAATTACAGCGACCAACTATTCTTATCGTTGAAGTAGTCGTTAATTGAATAATATGCCTTTGAACAAAGGTTGGATTTTACTTGAGCTTTAAATGCATTAAAAGGCAAATCTAGCAAAGAAGAGGGTAGCTTGTTATAAAAGGTTATACCAAGCCCAACAAATGAGTTATGAACCTTATGAAGCCGGTGAAAGGGAGCACGAAGTTTGTTCTTATTGAAAATCACTGTTTTTAGTGTATAAGTGTATATTTTGCCTAATGTATAAGATGTTGGCAAAGATGAATTGTGATGCTACCGTAAGAATACCAATATCTTTAAAAAATCTCTAAGAGAAACTCTGGCTCCTAGCTGATAAATGGCTCGGACAGCTCGTTTTTGAAGGACGAATATATTTTGAATATCAGCAGCTAGTTTTCTTAGCATTGAGAACTAGGTTATTTGACGTAAACCAATCCGTAACTATTGAGAGTGCACTGTTTACGTCGTCAAAATCTTGTCTATTCCTGTCTACTTTAAAAATAAGAGAGGTATCATCTGCAAACAGAAGTCACAGATATCATTTAAAAAGAATGGTAAGTCATTGATATACACTAAGAACAAGAATGGACCTAGTATTGAGCCTTGAGGAACACCTAACTGAACTGGAAGCCCGGATGATTTCACACCATCGACATCTACACATTGGAACCTATTGTGTAAATAAGAATTTATTACGTTGAGAGCTTCGTTTTGGACACCGTAATGACGTAGTTTATGCAAAAGCGTGTCATGGTGCACGCAATCAAAGGCTTTAGAGAGATCACAGAAAACTCCAATAGCATTTTGCTATTTCTCCCATGCATTAAATATGTGTTATTTGGCCGAGTTAAGACCGTGTTATTCTGAACATACAAAACTGCCAATCAGCGGTATAGTCACTGGGTCAAAGTCGATTTTCATCTTCAAGTTTATTTACATTTAAACTAGAATTGGTGTGAGTGACTAATTTAGGTCATTTGCACTTTTAAATAAGTAGGGTAGCACTGTGACGCTTATTGTTGAATTAGTTACAAAGGTAATTGCAGGGAAATACGACTTCAGCATTGTATGTTCTGGACAATATGGTGTTGTATGGAATTGAGCTTGGATGGTGTAGGAAACGTGTGAGCGGGAATCAAACCATAGAAGGCGCATAGGTTAAGGCATTCCTCAGTGGAAGCGTCAGCATTTTCTCAAGAATATTGATATTTATATCTCCAATCAAAATGGTATTTTTGTTCTGCAAGGTGTCATTTAGAGAGTCAGTGAAATCCTTATCCCAACTTAATATTATACTTTTCACACCAAAATCACTGAACCGATTGTAATTCAATTTTGCTTAAACTATAGTAATGTTAAGTTTTTTTTTTTTTAAATATGTTGTAGTGTCGATAGACCGTTTTCAAGTTTCGCTTATTCTGACCCAATTTGCGTGATTAAAGGCACTCTTAAGCGCCTCCATAATCAAAAGAATTTATGACAGTCAGCAGCACTTGTCTAGACAAAAGCCGAGCAATCACTAGTGATTGCTCGGCTTTTTGAAGTGGAAGCAAGTAGCGCATTTTGGTTTGTCAGCCTTCTTTGTGCATTATTTTACGGGGTGACCCAGATCTCCACTCTGGCCACATGTAGTAAAATCTCATGGGCATGACAACCAATTTACAAAACTCTGTTTTTAGATATCAGAGCTTACGTATATCTGCGGATACTTCAATTGTATAACAGGTCTCAGCGTCCTTCTTACCTGGCTTAACTTAATGGAGGTCAAAAAGGTCTCACAAAGGTGGAACAAACAAGTAAAACTTCCATCTCTTGCATCGACGAGGGTTCTCCGATAACTACTACTCTAGGCTTCCTTAGGCCTGAATTTGATAGCTGCATCGATTTTTTCACCCTCTCCATATCGTCCTTCGTCTCTGTGCTAATTATGATACCGCCATTTTTCGTCTTGCGTAGTCTTCTTACTTGAAGTTTCGTTTGCTCGGAGCATATAATTTTTGGACAAGTGTATTGTCTCCTCACTCGACTTCAGTTCGTCGTTAGGTTATAAGGCCACTGAGCTTAAATTTACAGGCTGAATAAAAGTATTGGTACCTGTTTGTTAACATATGGTTAACCAGCAAAGGAAGTTCCCGTAACTGGTTTCCTTGAAGCACCAATTGACAGCTTAAGGTCTTGCAGTTGCAGCGACAGATCAATTTGGTCTTCGAGTGTTTGGACAGTGCGGTGTGCTTTCATTTAAAGGGACTGGTACTGTACTGCCATCTGCGATGTCCGGCATATTGTACTTAAACGCAGTTTTTGATCCATGTTTAATTTGCCCTCTGATGCAATAGAGCACACTTCATTATGGCACTGCTCAATCGACGACATCTATTTCTGGATTTCCGGCGTTGATATCGCTTCCATCATGAACTCGTCTCTTTGGCTGCGCGGTTGAGGGAGAGCTGCGGGCGCGGGCACAGGTGTAGGAGGTGGGCTCCGAGCACGTAAACACATTTTCAAAGAAACGGTTTACACATATTACGCCTGCGTTTGCTTTACTACCGGTTAATTGGTGAAATCCGGTCACGATTCAGCTAGTCACTATTTTTACATGATTGTATAACATCTACATATTGTTTATTTACAAATAAATGATATTGAATTTAAAAAAATAACCAAGTGTAACAACACGCAGTGTGTATGTGTGTGTAAGCGCAGGAGCTCTCGGTACCGCCCGAGACAAAGGCGAAGTCAGAAGTTAGTGTGTTATGTGCTGACGCTACTCGTCTTCACGCACACATTGCACACAGCGAGTTAGTACTCTTGAATACCACAAGTAAAGCGCGCGTCGCGTCGTGAGATAAAATATTGTACATTTACACCACCTTGAATATGACGGCGTATTATGCGAGTGACACGTGATATTCACTGTTGTAATACGTCGGATTAGTGAATATTGGGATGATGTAATTTTTTTTTCTGAAAAACATATTTGTTTGCGAATAGTGCAAACAATATAACAAAATGTGTAAAAGCTTATAATTGCCAAATTTCAAATGTTTTAAAGTGTTAGACAAGGACGGCACTATCGTAGAAGTGACGTCACAACTATGTAACTTCATACTAGCGGGCATTAAGTTAATTTTAAAATCCACGAGGACGATAGACCACACTGATATAAGCCATCCTGAGCCTACAAATAAATACATAGACATAGTTTCACCCGTAGGACCAAGTACACTTCCCGAACAGCTAAATATTTAGGTACAACCAACTAAGGTGTTAACTAGTTGAAAAATGTGGCCTCTTTACTCACCTGTAGAGTTACTAGTGAAGCTCTCGTCGCACACGATGGCCTCGTCGATGTGTCGCAGCGGCGCGCGGCAGCAGTTGTCGCCGCTGACGCCCGCCGTGTGCGCCAGCCAGCCGCCCCACCACTCGGCCGCCACCAGGTACCAGAACTGACCCACTGAATACCCACGTTGGACCGAGCGGCGCAGCCAGCCCAGAACTGAAAAGGAGAACAAAATTAAGTTCTGAATTTGTATTGTTAGTGGTATTGGTAGACACAAATGCCTCTAAGCTAGACAAAAAATCACAAAAGTTTGGTTTATTCCTATCAAACGACGATGTCCCATTCTAAAATTGACTAAATCGACACAAATTAACTATATTTTAATTTGACAGCACTTAAATGGCACTGAGTTATTAGTTTAGTGAAAATGGCTAAACAGCTATTCTGAATTTGACGTTTTTCACCAAAAAAAAAAAATGTCTAGCTAAATCTGAATATGAATCTGACTATTTTTTATCGCGATTGAAAAGGTTTGGAATAAAATTAATTATCATGAACTAAAGTTCACACAAACACCACGACTTCAGGTGCAGAAACAGTTCTGTATTTTTTTTCTTCTTTTCTTCTGCTTATATCTCGAAAATGGTGTGTCCTATCGCGAAAATAATGAAAATTTCGATCCCCTAGATAAATTTCCCGCAATCAATTACTTAAAACACTTTATCGCAAGCACATAATACGTTATAATTCGTCGCACTCGATCACTTGGCGCTTGTGAATGGCGCAAACAATTAATCGGTTGATGCACCTCGATATAATAACGACCAAACAATTTCCTTTTGTAATACGGGAAATGTAATTTTACGTGTTTGTTTGTTTTCGTAACACAATAAATTTGTTCCTAAGAATAATTCGACTGCAGATTTGGAATGTGAACAAAATGCAATTAGACAAGTTGTAGGTCGTAGGTTTGAACCCAGACAGGCGCTAAACTTTATGTAAATTATTTCATCACCACTGATTTTAAAACGGTGAAGAAAAACATCGAGAGGAAACAGGCAAATGTGACATCTACCAACCAGCACTGAGCCCGCATGGTGGATTACTGTGTCCCAGCCGTGGATACATAATAGGCTGATTATTCTTATGCATAGCATCTGCAGGCTATGCTCAAAATTTTCACCTGGTCTGGTCATTGGCATCAGTTATTCAGAATATACTATTTTCCTTCAAAGCATTTATTTCAAATAGGCACATAAAAAGGCACTTTTGAACGTCAACATTTATATTAAATATAGAATCGGTTCTAGGCGCCCCATCCACAAGGTAGTTTCGTATGGAGCAGAACTACATTTCCCGTATTACAATAGGAAATGGTTTCATGAAGTAAATGGTCGTTATTATATCGAGGTGCATCAACCGATTAATTGTTTGCGCCATTCACAAGCGTCAAGTGATCGAGTGCGACGGATTAGATGCTTGCGATAAAATGTTTAAGTAATTGATTGCGGGTAATTTATCCAGTTCTAGTTTATTTTACTTAGCTATTGAAAGATTACTGGCAATGTGGGTTTATTATTATGTTTTACTGAGCTAAATAGGCTTTTACTAAGAGCGGGCTCCTGTTCATAGAACGGATGGCAATCGAACTTGTGATGACCGATAACCGTTGCACTATTGGCACTATTGAAAGAAGAAATTCATGTATGTTCCCATATTTTAAACTAAGAATCCTAAATTAAGAAGACAGGCAATGTCCAATAGTAAACACTGAAAAGGCTGAATAAGATACAAAGGCAGCGACAAAATAATCAACAGAGAGGCATTGTACGGCGTATAGACCAATGCCAGGTACTGGGATGGCATAGAGTAGAACCTATTTCCAAAATCTATATTTAGGGAACCATTTTTATCACTGCTGTAGCAAAGATTGATGTAGTAACGACGGACGTCTTAGAAACAAATCTATATTATTCTGTTAAATCACAAAATAACTCAGTATTTGTTACATATTTATCACCGTTTCCAGAGCACAATGTTCCATAAATTGCCGAAACATGTTGCCGCCCGCACGGAATATTAACTGACCAATCAGCTACATAAAATAATAGGGACAAAATATTAGCACGGCCTACAGCTGTTAATTAGCTACGACTCTGACTATTTGCGTTCGTTATTGGCCAATAGAAGATTTCGCAATGTAAGAATGACTCAGAAGTATCTAAAAGCAATCAAACATTTATATGTACAAAACAAAACGTTTGAAACAAGTTGAAGTTTTAAACGTACAGAATTCTAAAAGTTTTCTAAACCAATATTGCTCCTTGCTGCTTTGGAATATTTACTTGAAATATTTACAAAAAAAAAATTGTTTAATGATTATAAGTTCAATTGGTGATCAAGAAAATCAGCGATATTAGAGTTGGTTCTATACCCCTTATTTATAAACGTTCCTTAAACTGAGATAGTGATTGAACGTCGGTGTTAACCATATTTTTTTTTGACGTTTAAGCTCGTCATATCTTTGTAACATTTATATAGGTATAAAAGCGTATTTTTAAACATGACATTGTGACGTTGTTCTTTAATCTACGATGAAAAGATGACGGCAGCCTTAGTTTAAAGAGTCATGCATGAGTTAAAGCACAATAGAATCAGCGCAATGTCATCTATCACAAGCACTTCCAAACATCCTTCATAATGCGCACGGCAAAAGAGTGGAACTCACTACCTGCGTCTGTGTTCCCGAAAGTATTCAACCCGAATCTCTTCAAAGTTAGAGTGAGCAGGCTTCTTCTGGGTAAGCTCACTCCATCATTGACTTCAGACCTAGACTAAAGTCAAGAGCAAACCCATCTCAAACAGTACGTGGTAAGTAGGGTTGCCAACAGTCCCGCGTATGGCCCGGGTTCCACCAAAGCGGAGAGAAGCGGAGAGGAGCGGAGATGTACTTTGAATAAACAATCAGATTTAGTTATTTCAACATCTCCTCTGATAGGCTTCGGTAGAAATGGATCAAGCGGAGAGAAGAGATGTCTCATCTTTCTATAGAAGCGGGAAGTACCGTTTACCCGACTCAAATAATGCGCTCCGCGATACATGTCTGCGGAACGCATTGTCCCGCTTAATGATAAACCTGGCCCAGTTTAGGCAGAAATCCGGTGCACAGTGTCGGGCAAGTGACTAGTTTCTTAGATTTCTATATTATTCAGAAAAATATTTCAGTACGGCATCATGTTTCTGGAAGAAAGATAATGTCCAGTGAAACCCACAACATCCTAACAGATTTTCGCATAAAAATAGAGCAAAGAATTACTTCGAAAAAAGTTGTCAAAATTTATTTTGACATTTAAAAAAAAACTTTTATTTACAGTATCCCTAAGAGTGTTGCGAAAAAATATCACTCGTCAACCTCAATATTTTTTAAATAAAACTGGTAAAATTATATCATTTGTTTTTCTATTGTTTCTGTGGGCAGGTCCCACTTTTTTTTTCCCTTGTCCCGCATATTAATTTCTGGTTTCCCGCACATCTGTGAGAGTTGGCAACCCTAGTGGTAAGCCTGCGACCCACTTACGCAACTAACTCGCCAATGAATGTAATTACGCTCAAACAACATGTGTTATCTGTTGCGGAGAGGTCCCGAGTCCTGACATGCGAACTGTAACAAGATGGAGAGAGAAATGTTTCCAACATTCTCCGTTTATGTTCAGAAATAAAAGCGATATGCCCGTCAGGACTGAGATAAATTACTTTCTTTGAAAGATAAAACATTTTTTCAATTTGTGTACCTACTACTGCTGGAGAAAACATACAATAAATAAAAACTTAGTACATAGTATTCGCATGTAAAATCATTACAAAAGAAACGTGACTTTAACAAAACACAATCAACGTAAAGTCATCAGTAGCAAGCTGCACTACACGTAATCAACACGTACATACCTAATACTTGCTAGCTACAAGTTGTTATCACAAATAACATACTGTGCTGAGTATTTAACACTAAAACGTACTATGTAGTTTGTAAGTGTTTCACGTGTGGTAGGTGGAAAGAATTATTAAAAAGTATTGTAACTTGACCGCGACCATGACCAACCCGCACTGGCCCCGCGTGGTGGATTACGGCCTCCTCTGTGAGAGGGAGTCAGCCTATTATGTTCCCACTGCTGGGACACAGGCCTCTTCTCTGTGAGAGGTAATGGGCCGTAATCGACCAAGCGGGCCCAGTGCGGGTTGGTAGATTTCACATGTCTTCGATTTTTTGGTTCTAAGACATGCCAGTTTCCTTGCGATGGTTTCCTTCACCGTTTTGAGAGCAGTGGTGATGAAATAATTTACACAAAGTAAACCTGTAAGTTCAAGTGTTCCTGTAACCTGTAAGTTCGAACCTACGACCTACAACTCGTAAATCAAGGCCGATACCACTGGGCCACAACTGCTCTCAATCTTACGCTTAACCGTATTTAAATAAGAAAAAAAAAATTGTTTACATGTCCGATTTTGCGGTTGATAAGTGCCCACCAATAAAGCAAAAAAAATGTTATTGAATTTTGAACTTTATTCTTAAAACATAGAGTTTAATTTCTGAAGCATATGTTCCAAAATCTTTTTCATAGTTCTGTCATTCGAAAATTCACTTTATTGCAATAATTATAAAGCTTACATTTCTATCGGTTGTTTTGTTTACATAACAATGTTTACTGCGAGTTTATTTGTGCAGTAGCAATTCCACAATGTATGAAGAACTTGCTAATTATAGCATCATATTAGTGATTGCAAGCACTTGAATGAAGATGGAATTAATTATAGTTATGTTATGTAACATTTGATTGTTGTATTACGTTACATTGTTCCCGCGGACATTTTGTCTTCGTTCGGAGATATTATTATTAGCCACGTTGTAGAGAAAGTAAATCGTTTCTAGAATATACACTTGCATATATTATGACGCATTTAATTAGTTTACTATCTTCTGATAATATGATTAGAAACCTACTTGAAGTGCTACCAAGCCTACCTAACAACGACCATGGGCTATATGATCGTTGGAACCTACCAAGGCCTTACCTACTTTCAACTGTACTTAAAGCATAAGATTCGTTAGTGATCAAAGAAAATACTGAATTAAACCGAGAACTGTACTGCAACCTGGTGATATCAATGACCGATGTCTACCAGTAGCCGCAATAGACAAAAGTAACTAGAGCGTTTAAGCCGCTACGACGAGTAAAACCTTGCGATAGTGCTGATTCAGAGGCTATTAACTCATTAAATAACAGTTATAAACTACATCTAAAAGCATATTATAAAATTTCGATATCCTATCATCGACTTGCACGTTCTTACTTGTTGTTATGTGTTATAAACACATTAAAAGTCTCCTTGTAAAAAAGAGACTAAAATGATTGATTGCATGAATCTGTTGTTAAAGGTGACGTTTTAATAGTTTGAGGATTACACTAATGAATATATTATTTAAAATCTTATTCCATTTTACGTTATTCAATTTTAAAAGATCTTTATTATATTTTTTTTTAATATGTGAATTCTATGTTAAAGGGGCGTGCGCAGTTAGCGGGACAGGGCTAAACTGAGCGGCGGGACGGAGAAGGACGGGACGCCCACCAAATTCCAATTTTATTTCCCGCACGTGTAGCATTACCACCATATAAATTTTATCGACGGAAGTATCGACAAAACGATAGATGAATAAAACAAAATCTGTCATTTTGTCTATTCTATCTGTCATATCGTCTATACTTCCGTCGACAAAACCCAATCTTGCTACGCGTGCTGCAGTCGAAAACCGTAATTTGATCAACATACGACGTAAAACAGCTGCAATTTCCAAAACACCAAAGACAATTTGAATTTGGCGCGCTAAAGCTGAGGATTCATCGTCGAGTTCTTAGCAGTCCTCTGCTGAACATAGGCCAGGCTAGGCTACGGAAAAGTTTAAATCAATTCACGTGTGTCGTGTAGAAATACGAAAGGCTTTGAAAGCGAATGTCACGTGTCTCTGCTTGCAAATTACATGCGTATTTTTTTTTTTATAACTTGAAGATATTATAAGATATTATACGACGTGGCACACCTCGACCAGCAGCTCGAGGAAGGGCGTCACCAGCGCGTCGACTATGTCCCCTACAGCCAGTACAGTAGACTCACCGATGTCCCTCTCCTGATGCCTGCACTGCGGCCGCAGCCCCAGCACGACGTGGCACACCTCGACCAGCAGCTCGAGGAAGGGCGTCACCAGCGCGTCGACTATGTCCCCTACAGCCAGTACAGTAGACTCACCGATGTCCCTCTCCTGATGCCTGCACTGCGGCCGCAGCCCCAGCACGACGTGGCACACCTCGACCAGCAGCTCGAGGAAGGGCGTCACCAGCGCGTCGACTATGTCCCCTACAGCCAGTACAGTAGACTCACCGATGTCCCTCTCCTGATGCCTGCACTGCGGCCGCAGCCCCAGCACGACGTGGCACACCTCGACCAGCAGCTCGAGGAAGGGCGTCACCAGCGCGTCGACTATGTCCCCTACAGCCAGTACAGTAGACTCACCGATGTCCCTCTCCTGATGCCTGCACTGCGGCCGCAGCCCCAGCACGACGTGGCACACCTCGACCAGCAGCTCGAGGAAGGGCGTCACCAGCGCGTCGACTATGTCCCCTACAGCCAGTACAGTAGACTCACCGATGTCCCTCTCCTGATGCCTGCACTGCGGCCGCAGCCCCAGCACGACGTGGCACACCTCGACCAGCAGCTCGAGGAAGGGCGTCACCAGCGCGTCGACTATGTCCCCTACAGCCAGTACAGTAGACTCACCGATGTCCCTCTCCTGATGCCTGCACTGCGGCCGCAGCCCCAGCACGACGTGGCACACCTCGACCAGCAGCTCGAGGAAGGGCGTCACCAGCGCGTCGGCGCTCTCCACGCTCCATATGAGGAAGTCTTCCAGAGTTAGCGCCATGTCGTTGGCTATTAGACCTTCGTTCTCTTGCTGTTCTTCTTCGTTTTCTTCTTCTTGCTGTTGCTGTTGTTGTTGCTGGAAAGAAAAGAAATAGGCTGAAGATTAGCTGCTACAAAACTTACTTACTGGATGATCTCCTGGCAAAAGTTCTCTCATTGTTATACCTCATCCTACAATGAACATGAACATTTTGTTTACCAAAATCTACAGTAGAACAAATAAGAGTGAATAGGGAAACTCAACCCCATCTTAAACAAAAACGGAATGGTAAAAGTCGGTATACAATTCATAAAACTTACAACACAGCCATAAAACTGCTTTCTTTTTTTCTATTTCCCATGATCAAAATTACATTCTCAATATAAGCAAACCAAATGGCAATTTTTTTTTGTCATAACAAAAAAAACTCACCTCCTTCAAAACACTCATGTCCTCCTTATTATCACTATTAGGTCCCAGTTGAAACACAGGTTTCCTTCCATATTTGGGCACAGTCACCAGCTTGTCTCTCAGATTCACGAGGATCACTTCAGGGTCGAACCCTTTCTCCAGACCTTCCGAGTCGTTGCTGTCCGAGGGCGTAGAGGCCCGGGAGCTCTGGTTCTTTAGGCTCTCGTTGGCTACCGTGCACAGGATGCCCACCATGTCGATGAGTTCCTTCTTGTTGAGGACCCCATCGCTGTCTAGATCGAAGATCTTGAAGCAGACTGGAAAAAAGGTAAAATTAGTATAAAAGAAGCTTTCAAGATTTGTAGCCTTGAATTTCAATGAGTTCAATAAAACACATTTAACAAGCTGTTACTGAAGATTTGTATGATTTAAAAGGATTCAGATATTTTCTTAATTTTTTGCAAAATATTAGGCCTCATAAGTTTCATGACATAATTTTAAACTGTGCAATATCACTAAAAAGGTTTATGAAGATTCTTAATTGTTATAACATTCAATTGTAGTAATAATTAGTCAATCTATCAATATTAATGATTCACTATCAACAGCTCATCGGCTTCCCCGATTGGATCACGTTATCATATATTAAACAAGTCGTTTCTTGACTTACTATACTACTCTATTTAACTATATAAATAGCATGACCTATTTATATACAGGGTGGAAGGGACATCGACGCACAACTGGTCATGGACTCAGTGGCAATGTGAAGCTAGAGTGTGTTTTGTATAAATGTATGTTTTTAGGTGTATTCATGAGTGTGTGGATGTATATTTTGTGTGAATGTGTGTGTGTATGGGTGGATGTGTGTGAGTGGGCGTGTGTATGTGTGCATGAGTGTGGAGGTGTGCTGGGGTGTGTGTGTGTATGAACGATGGTGTGTTGGAGTGTGTGTGTGAATATGTGTGTGTGTCTCTATATGCATGACGTTCAACCCAGAGTCGCCAAAATGTCTTCCACGGCATCATATTTAAGTGGGAAGAGCCATTGCGTCAATGTCCTCTTACACTCATACAGCTGCATAGGGTAAATGTTAAGTATGCGATTTACTTTATTATAAACGCGTGGGGCTTGAGTTACATTTTGGCGACTAGCAAAGATTGAACTTGCTGGGTATGTAGGGGCTACTATATCACACCGTCTTTTTTTAAGTTTAGCATGGCTAAAGGGTAGAATTTTGTGATATCTAAGTACCATGTGTAGTATGTGGAAATTCCTAACAGAGAGCAGCTTAGAGCTTGCGTATCGGGTTTCAGTAGAGAACCTGTAGGGCTTGCAGTACATGACCTTAATCAAGAATCTTTGTGCCCTCTCTAGATCTATAAAATACGACTTAGCTGCTCCACCCCATACCGAGATACAATAAATTATTACAGAATGGGCCAGTGCAATGTGGATTTTATTCAGTAGTTCTGCATTCATCAGGTGTCTCAAAGATTTGAAAACCCATGTGGGCTTTCTTACCCTCCCTATAGTTAGTTCGAGGTGAGGGTACCAGCTTAACCTTTGATCTACTACAATACCTAGGTACTTGACGGAATTCACCTTACGAATTACAGGGCAACTGCAGGTAGATTGGGTTGGGGGACGACAAGAATGTAATCTAATGTTATAGTCAGGCCCAGGCTGAGAGTTCGCGTATTTAGTGACAGACGTAGTTGGCTTTTTTGAGTATTTAGCGAAAGTAAATTCTCAATTAGCCAATCACTAACTCTAGCCAGTCCCCTCTCAGCCTCCATCCTAACTTTGTCCCAGGTTTTAGCAGAGAAGATAATTGCGGTGTCATCTGCGTAGGACAGTATCCTCCCACCGTTGATAATAAGGTTACAGAGTTCATTAATATAAATCAGAAAGAGCGTCGGGCCGAGGACACTGCCCTGAGGGACTCCAAACGTCACGTTCTCTTCATCACTAAGATGGTTTTCAATTTTTACCCCCTGTTTTCTGTTTTGAAGGTAACTGCTGCGAAAAGAGAGAGAAGAACCTCGAAATCCTAAGTTATCCAGCCTGTGTATAAGTTTAAAGATAGAGACGGTATCAAAGGCCTTCCTGAGGTCAAGAAAGGCCACTAGGCATTTATTCCCCTTATCTACTTCTTTGGTTATCAATTGCAAAAACAAATTGCAAAAACAATTTTACTCCCTCTAGAGCGCGCTCAAAGAGCAATTCTAAAGGTTGCTACCTTTCGTCAATTTAGATTTCCTACGCACCAGCTCTACCTAACATGCAAGGTACTAACAGTACGACAATTGTTTATTCTAAGCATAGTACTACACCAACACAGTGCACTTACTTATGACCCAGTACCTTCTGAAAAGAGAAGAAAGGACCTGGTTTGCATAAACCCTCAAACTAGACATGCGTTTGCTAATCGATTTTATGTGTTTTTAGGACCTTTTCTATATAATAGGCTCAACAAGGCACTAAGCTTCTACAGTGTGAGTTATAAAAAATGTTGTAAAATGTTATCAGAATATTTAGCAATACTCAATTACACAGACACAGAAAAACTTCTAGAAATTCTGGCATGATGATATTATAATAATATTCCCTCGTATGCTACTACTTTTGTAAATGTACATAGGCTAAGTTTTAGGTATTAATGTACTAATATGCTTTTTCTCTTAGTTGTTAATAGAATATATTTATTTTAGATAACTAAAAAAAAAAAACAAAATGTCCCAATCTAATTGAAGTGTAAAGTGATGGCCTGAAACACAGGTTTGTATTAACCTAGTTCGGGCGGGACCTTACATTGCAATTCCAAACCATGGTAACTTGCACCTGTAATAAATTTTAGTTTAAGTAATTTTTACGTACTATAATTGTATGGGAAATTTTAGGTACTAGTGTTGGCTAAATGTACACTTTTTGTAAAAGTTTTATTCAATAAATTTTATTATTATCTCCTTTATTATATTTTACAAACTTATAAATTACATTTTTAAATATTTTTTAAAAAATCTGAAAAAAAAAAATAATTAAAAAACATTTAAAAATATAAAAAATAGTATCCCACCGGTATCGGGAACAGGGTCCAAGCTACCGGCGGTCAGGGCTCCAGAGAGAGGAACCTCCTGACAATGCGAGCCGTGTCCAGAAGTACCGCTTTCTGAATCACGCCCTTGATCCAGCTGCCCAACGAGAGCCTCCTCAGGTGTTTGTCGAGGCTCTTGGCTATTAAGCCATTGGCTGTCACGACTATCGGCACAATGATTGCTGAGTCCACATCCCACATGTCGACAACCTCGCGAGCCAAATCAAGATACTTGATTTCTTTATCTTTCTCGGCTTTCACGAGGTTACAGTCATGCGGGACCGTTATGTCAACAATCATTGTGCGCCGCTGTACTCGATCCACCACCACTATATCAGGCTTATTGGCAATAATAGTCCTGTCAGTGATGATGGATCGATCCCAGTACAATGTGATATTTCCATTTTCGAGAACTGGGTCGGGCACGTACCTGTAGTACGGCACTTCCGATTCCACAAGGCTGTATTTCAGAGCAAGTTGCTGATGGATAATCCTGGCTACAAGGTTGTGTCTATGCAAGTACTCTTCGTTAGCCAGACGAGAACAACCGGAGATAATGTGTCTTATTGATTCCCCCGGACTAAACGCTAAGACCCGACACTATCTCGCGATTGTGTAGGGTCTTAGCGTTTAAAAAGCCTCGACCACCACACTTTCGCGGGATATACAGTCTCATTACCGATGACCGTGGGTGATGCATTCGGTTTGCAGTCAGCAGTGTACGGACCCTCCTATCCAGGGCGTCGAGTTCGGTTTGAGTCCATTTGAGTATGCCGAAAGAGTACATCAAAACTGGCATGACCCAACCGTTAACGGCGCGCACCTTGTTTCCGCCTGACAGAAGACTATTTAACACTTTCTTCAGGCGGCCAAAGAAGCGCTCCTTCAACGATTGCTTCATGTCAGTACCATTGATGCCCAACGCTTCCGACATACCCAAATACTTATAGGTTTCGGATGCGGAGAGGGCTCTGAGGTTTATGGAATCCGAGAGTTGGGTTCCCACGGATTCCACAATCTCCACCACACATTTGTCCATACCAAATTCCATCCTGATGGCGCTACTGAAAGTTTCAGTTACTTTCAGTAGCTCCATTAGTTGCAAATTGTTGGAGGCAAAGATTTTTAGATCATCCATGTACAGAAGGTGAGATATAACCTGACCACCTCTCCTCAGCCGATAGCCTAGACCTGAATCCTCCAGCAGTGTGCTTAGAGGATTCAAGGCTAAGCAGAACCAAAGCGGGCTCAAACTATCGCCCTGAAATATGCCTCGCTCGATCCTTATCGGCTCGCTATTCCTCAGGATATTCCGACATCCTGGATAGCGAAGGACCGTCCTCCATCGCCCCATACATGACATCAAGAAGGTGCGCAGAGATGCATCTACTTTATACAACTCCAGCACCCTCATGAGCCACGTATGTGGCACCGAGTCATAGGCCTTCTTGTAATCTATCCAACATTATTATGCCTTTTATTTATTTTTATCCTTATTTTGCTATATTTTTAAATATTTTTATAAAACAACTTAAAAAAAAAACATTTAAAAATATAAAAAATAGTGGTCCGCCGGTAGCGGGAGCAGGGTCCAAGCTACTGGTGGTTAGGGCTCCAGAGACAGGAACCTCCTCACAATGCGGGCCGTATCAAGGAGTACTGCCTTCTGAATCAGGCCCTTGATCCAACCGCCTAACGAAAGCCTCGAGAGATGTTGGTCGAGGCTTTTTGCCATCAGGCCATTGGCCGATACGACAATCGGCACAATGACAGCCGAGCTCACATTCCACATGTCAACAACCTCGTGTGCTAAGTCGAGATATTTAATTTGTTTCTCTTTCTCAGCTTTCACGAGGTTCCCGTCATGTGGAATGGTAACATCGATAATCATTGTGCGGCGCGCTAATCGATCTATCACTACTATGTCAGGCTTATTAGCGATAATAGTCCTGTCAGTAATGATAGACCGATCCCAATACAACGTGACAAGGTCATTTTCGAGAACTGGGTCGGGCACATACTTGTAATACGGTACCTCAGAATCCACAAGTTTATATTTCAAAGCAAGTTGCTGGTGAATAATCCTGGCTACTTGGTTATGCCTGTGCAAGTACTCGCCGTTAGCCAGACGAGAACAACCAGAGATAATATGTCTGATGGACTCACCTGGACGGTGGCATGCCCGACACACGTCAACCGTCCCGTCCTTCATAATATGTCTCCGGTAGTTATTCGTCAAGATAACTTCGTCCATAATTGCGCAGACGAAACCTTCAGTTTCCCCGAAAAGGTCACCAAAACGTAGCCAGGATACGGACGCTAGGAAATCTACATCAGGCTCATGAAGAGCCCGATAGAAGCGCCCGTGAAGCTCCTTGCTTTGCCATACCGCCTTGCGGTCATCGGAAGTAAGTACTACAGGTTTGTGCCAGTTCTCTTTAGCCATGGAGAGCGGGGTGAGCCCCTTGTCCACTGCGACCACATCACGGTGCATACCCATTTCGGTTTTTAAGGGAGGGTCTTCGCATTTAAAAAGCCTCGACCCCCGCACTTTCGCGGGATGTACAATCTCATCACCGATGATCGTGGGTGATGCATCCGATTTGCGGTCAGAAGTGTACGGACCCGCCTATCCAGGGCGTCGAGTTCGGTTTGGGTCCATTTGAGTACGCCGAAAGAGTACAGCAAAATCGGCATGACCCAACCGTTGAAGGCGCGCACCTTGTTTCCGCCCGAAAGAAGACTAATTAATACCTTCTTCAGGCGGCCAAAGAAGCGCTCCTTCAACGATTGCTTCATGTTAATAACGTTGATGCCTAACGCTTCCGACATACCCAAATACTTGTAGCTTTCGGATGAAGAGAGGGATCTGAGGTGTATGGAATCCGAAAGTTGAATACCTTCGGATTCCATAATCTCACCTCGCTTAACATGCATGATTGCACATTTGTCCACACCAAATTCCATCCTGATGGCGCTACTGAATGTTTCAGTTACCTTCAGTAGCTCCATCAGTTGCAATTTGTTGGGGGCAAAGATTTTCAAGTCATCCATGAACAGAAGGTGAGATATGACCTCACCACCTCTCTTCAACCGATAGCCTAGACCTGAATCCTCCAGCAGTGTGCTTAGAGGATTCAGAGCCAAGCAGAACCAAAGTGGACTCAAACTGTCGCCCTGAAATATTCCCCGTTTAATCCAGACAGGCTCGTCATTCCCCTGGATCTGTTGACACCCCGGATAGCGAAGGACTGTCCTCCATTGCCCCATACAGGAACTAAGGAAGGTGCGTAGAGTTGCATCTATCTTGTACAACTCCAGCACCCTCACAAGCCATGTATGTGGCACCGAGTCGTAGGCCTTCGTATAATCTATCCAGCATGTCGACAGATCCTTGCGGGAGCGACGAACCTGTTGGCTAATGGCCATGTCGATGAGGAGTAGCTCCTTAGTACCCCGGGACCCGTTCCTACATCCATTTTGAGAGGCAGACATAATAGAGTTACTGTCAATGTGTGTATTAATTTTTACTCTCAAAATGGATGTAAGAAGTTTATAGATCGTCGACAAACACGTGATCGGTCTATAATTCTTGGGTTCCGTGGGACTACCTGACTTATTATTATTATTATTATTATCACAGAAGCAAATTCCTCCGTAGCATCCTGGGCCGATATTCCCCTTCTAAAGCCGTATTGAGAGGAAGATAAGATGTTATTCTTAGTTAGGTAGTTAACTATTCTAGAGTTCAAGAGCTTCTCAATGATTTTAGAAATGGAGGTCAACACAGAAGTTGGCCGATAGTTGTTAACGTCGTCTTTATCTCCACTCTTATACACAGGGGTAACAACGGAGCGATTAAGAAGGTAGGGGAAGATACCTGTGTTAAAGCATAGGTTGGCCAGGTCACAAGATCAGCGGGAGTAAGATCTCCTTGGCCTGTTTTAGGAAAAGGGTAGGAATTCCGTCCCACCGTGTTGCACTCCCAGAGTCTAAAGACATCAGAATGTTTTCAACTTCCTCCTGAGAGGTGTCTAGGAGAACAAAGGAGGACAGATTAGGGCTGTCTGTGTAACAAGGTGCAGATGGTACGTAACTATTTAGGATTTTCTGAGCTAGATCTTGTCCAATGTTAATAAAATAATTATTAACATAGTTAACTGAGTCTTGGGGACATGATTTTATCTTAAGTAGGTCGCTATTTGAGACAGTCACTTCACTTTGTGTAATTTATTTCATCACCACTGCTCCCGGTAGAGGAAAACAATGTGAAGAAACCGGCATGTCCTAGAACTAAAAATGCCAAAACATGTGACATCCACCAACCCGCACTGGGCCCGCGTGTTGGATTATGTCTCACTCCCTCTCGCAGAGAGGAGGCCTGTGTCCCAGCAGTAGGAACGTTATAGGCTGATAATGCTTATGTTATCTCAAACACAAACATGACACAAACATGATTCATAAGATGACACAGATACCACTTAAGACCAGATAGAATCATCACAATTATTTAGTTCTCCACTCTAATCTTCTCTCTAGATAAACTTATTTCTGTTCTTCCTAATCTAATAAGAGTATCCAGAGATAAGGCGGTAGTAGCACATATAAATATGCATGTAGTGGCTCTTGGAAGGACGAAACAAGTGCAAAATAAGTGCACGGTCAGGTCATGCTCTTATTTTGCACTTGTTGATTCCTTCTATCGATTAGCGGATGGACATGCAGCCCCCTTCTGTACAGCATATTTGGAAGTTACATATACACAAAGGGTTTGTTTTAAATACATAGAACGAAGATTATATAACGAGAAAAATAATAATGCATTCAGACAGAAACTACTGGAACACGACTGGAACTTAGGAACAAACACGTTTATACGAAAAATCAAAGAACTTTAAAAAAAAAAGTAAAATTAAAATCAACATTAAAAAAAACTGGCCGATCTAAATGGCTAACGAAAGGAATAAAGATATCCAGCAAAATGAAGCGATTACTAAATTTTATAAATAAGGCTAAGTGTGACACATCGTTATTAAAATATCGTGAACAGTATCTTAGAACTTATAAAAAGGTAATTAGGAACGCTAAATAAAAGGAAGTAACTAATCAAATAAAGAAAGCAGCTAACTCTAGCAAAGAAATTTATAATATTGTCTTGTAAACTCGGTATTTTTTTTAACAATAATTTCGATATTAATAATATAAATAATATTACTTAACCGTAGTAATAAAATAATTTGTAACCCTATAGACATTGCTAATATTTTTGCGGAAACGTTTGACAACAGTAAAGGTGTAAACACTGGTAATCCAGAACTGGCGAAGAAGCATTTAATTGAAAATACTGACAAAATTGATAAGTCATGGTATTTGATCCCGTCATGCCGTTAGAGATTTACAAAATGGTAAAGGGTATGGAGAGTAAAAAGTCATTTGGACACGATGAAATACCGCTGAGCGTAATAAAAGATAATATAGACATACTGGCACACCCAATATCTGAAATAATAAATAACTGCGCGAATGAAGGCGTCTTTAGTGACCAATTTAAGTTAGCCAGAGTACTACCACTATTTAAGAAAGGTGTTAAAACAAATCCAGGCAATTACAGGCCCATTACATTGTTACCGGTTCTATCCAAGCTTTTTGAAAAGTGATCAAATCTAGGCTTGTAAGACATTTGAGCAGTCTAAAAATAATAAACCGTAATCAGTTTGGATACCAAAAAAGTAAAGGGACACTAGATGCAATAGACTCGTTAGTTAATAACGTAGTAAATAAGCTGAACAATAAACTTAAAGTTGCTGGCTTATTCCTAGACTTAAGTTCTGCGTTTGATACTGTAGAACATTGCATTCTAATGGATAAGTTAGAGCATTACGGTGTTAGACAAAATGTTTTAAAACTTTTTAGTTCTTATTTAACCAATAGGAAACAGTACGTTGAAATTAAATGACTTCACGAATGTGTAGAAGCAATTCATAAGTCGAAATCTTTTACTGTAACTAGAGGTGTTCCGCAGGGTTCGGTGTTGGGCCCCTTTTTCTTTATAATATTACTTAACGATCTAACTGAATACATTAAAAACATTTTACCGGATGCTGACTTGATAATATTTGCGGACGATACGCGTGCTGTTATAGCTGCTGACAATATGGAGACCTTAAAATATAAATTAAATGCATTGATAGCTGCTTGTGAAAGCTGGTTCTCTATGAATAATCTTAAATTGAATGTAAGTAAAATAAAATGTATGATATGTAAATCTACAGTTAAGAACAAAGCTTTAGTAGACGTAGAATCCTTAGGCAGGAAAATTGACATTGTAGAAGGTTTAAAATTTTTGGGGGTACAAATTGAGTCTTTGCTTAATTGGAAGCCAGAACTAGAATCAATTACGAATAACATAAGTAGTGCGTGTTACGCTATCAGATCTCCCAGAGATATTTATCTATTGCTCAACTTCGTACCGTCTATTTTGCACTAGTTGAATCTAAACTTATATATAGCATTAAATTTTGGGTAAACAGCTATAAATATATATAATACTAAGGCAGCCTTAACTATACAAAACCGAGCAATAAGAACCGCGCTTCGTTTAAACCAGTCAGAATCATGTAAAGAGTATTTTATTAAACACAGAATTTTAACGGTGCCATGTCTTTATATTTTAGTTCTCCTTTCTCATTTACACAAAAACTTAAACGAGAGTACGAGTAGGTACTCGCAGAAAAGATCTTCCTACTGTTCTGCGGGCAAAGCTTAATGTGGTGAAACACTCATCACGCGTGCAGTCTGTCAATCTGTTTAATAAATTACCAGCAGAAATAAAGAATATTCAGAATGTGAACATGTTTAAAAATAAACTCAGGGCATTATTAATAAATAAAGCCTATTACAGCATTGACGATTTTTGTAATGACAAACTAGTATAAAATTGAACGTACTCCTTTTTATTCTGAATATTTCGACGTAAAATGTATTTTTGTAGCATTTTACTGAGGACTTTGTTTTGTATCTATAAGAATTTTAATGTTTGTAAAGTTAGTATTTTTTTTTTAATGTTGCTTCTTTAATGTGTACTCTTTGTGCAAATATTTCGACACAAATGTATTTTTGTTATGAAATAAATAACTTGAACTTGAACTTCAAAACATTTATTTGTTTAAGCAATATATACATTCAAGGTCAGGCTGAACTTTTAATTACTGCGTTTGACAAAACGCACTGGCGAACGAAATAAAATAAGGGAAATTAATCTTAATAAGTTTGTCGTATAACAAATTGACATACTACGTAAATTTTCCGTGTTAAAGTCATCAGCCAACTGTCACAGAATGACAGTTGTGATTCGAATATACGGACAGTTAAGTTGAATAATATTTTCCCTTCTTCTTTGACACCAGTCAAAACAACATTTGACAATACACAAAGCAGTCTTCTCTTCTAAAAACCATTAGCATGCTTCAAAATTATCTATTGTTTATTCTCTCACACATATGTATAGTAAATGTAAACTGCAAGAGCCGAACCACTTAACACAAGCAAATCTTTAGGAGGGACTCCAAACTTAACAATGTAACTTAATTATGTTGATGAAATAAACATTATTTTTTTCTTTCGAGTCGATCGTAAATAAATGTATTTACTTATACTAAGTAACGCCCTCCGGCCAGGTGGGATGACGATCTGCGAAAGACTGCAGGCAGATGCTGGATGCGTCAAGCTGAAGACAGGGCGCTATGGTGCTCATTAGGGGAGGCCTATGTCCAGCAGTGGACTAAAATAGGCTGATGATGATGATGAAGTAATAAGCTCTATCTCCAGCGACAACAACTCACTCCAGTTTCATCACAATCGGTAGAGCTATTTTCGAGTTTTACGCCACTATGGCGTAGTAAGAAATAGCTTGTCTTGTATTTCTTGCAGATGTAAGTACTGACACTAGTTTCTAAGTTATTTGTACACTAACCGAATGGACTGTACCTGTGGGACAGTTTTTTTTTTAACAAAGGTTTGCTTAGTAGTTGTTGTCTCTGTCAATGATAGACTTGTGAGTCTCTCTCTAAAAGCTTCCACAAACAGGCGCGACGCGACTCCTGTAGAACAATTTCCATGAAGTTTTCATAAAAAATGGTAGCTACTAGAGTCGCGATGCGCCTGTTTGCGGGAGCCTTAAAGCTAAATGTGTCATATTAAAGCCAGGTACCTACTGTACATTCGTGATAAGTTTGTGCTGTTTCCACACGGGTTAGAGATTAAGTGCACCTGTACAGACTTATATTTTATCAGTTATTAATCATAATCACGTTTACATAGTGCAAGCCAATGGTTCCGATACTAGAAAGAAAAGGTATTTAAAAAAATTGCAAGTCATCAGAAAGTGTATACTATAGGAGATGATTTTATTTCTTTTGTCGGTTTTTGTGCTTTAAGTACCTATAAGACTGCTGAAAACTTTTTACAAATAAAGAACACCTTAATTAGAGGAGATTATCATAAATGTCATTATGTCGCGGGAATCCGCAGATCAGGAGGGGGGAGGGGGGGGGAGCGTAACACACAATCAATGGCAATGCCTTTCATTTTGACAGTCGTGCCACGTTCATTGTTATTTACGTTGTTGACAAGACAATTTTTTCAAACCTGGAACTCCTTCAAAGTTCTCGGATTGTGATCGAAAGTGTGTTACGCAGTTAGGGTGGCGGTGGGCGATATTTGAGAGAGATCTATGTCCAGCAGTGGACTTGAGTGGACGTGACCAGATGACAAAACGTCGTTATGTTAAGATGGCATTAACCCCTAGAGCCTCGAATCTATAATATCAACAGGCGTATATACACATCTCATTGCTGTAGTAATAACCTTTTAAAAGATTCAAATTCAAGGTCAAAGGAATTAATTATTTGCGATAGTTTCGCAATGATACCGGCTCGGATCTGATAGTGGCGATAATTTCATTATCATCATTATCTGTGCTGAATTATAAATCATCAAATTAAACAGCTGGAAACTTTATCCGTTGGAGCACCAGTTTACGAGTTGTTCTATAGTATAAAAATTAAGATACTGTGTGATTTTTTAAATTCAATATGCAATTTAACTTCTATGCATTCATTCATGTTAGTTGTTTTATGAAAATGTCTTTGACTTGAAGCAACAATATTGAAGGTTTTTGTTTTTGTAGCGAGGTTGTTCCGAGGTCGAACATTTTCATGATCAGCTATAAAAATGGGGGTTAGACTATATTCAGAAAATGGGATAAGTACAAACATGAAGCCACTGAAGCGATAACAGACTACATCATCAGCCAAGCATGGTGGGACAATCGTCATACGAGGGTGCGTTTTTAAGTTCGCGGAATGAGAGGGTTGTAGGGGGGGATTAGGCTCATTAGGATCTTAACGTGTTCAGTGACTCATAATTAGTATAAATACGAGGTTTCAGTGTAATTAGACTATTAGTCTTTCAGTTATCGTCAACCAAGCAACATAATCGGGAGTGAAAAGTGAAATATGGAAAAAATCGAATATCGTGCCGTTATAAAGTTCCTTACCAAGCAAGGAAAATCAGTTGCGACTATACTGAATGAGATGTCATTGGTTTATGGTGACTCTTGTCCAGGAAAAACCATGGTTTACAAGTGGCACAGTTTATTTAAACAAGGCAGGGAATCCCTTGAAGACGACCCGAGGCCGGGCAGGAGCACCGAGGTGACCACGCCAGAACTCATCCAAAAAGTTGAGAAAGTTGTACTCGACGATGCTCGACTAAAGAAGAAACAACTCGCAGAAATGGTTGGAGTATCCGATACAACCATTTTTAAAATCCTGCACGATCATCTTGGCATGACTAAGGTCAGTGCATGATGGGTGCCAAGAATGCTCACGCCGCCGCAAAAACAACAGCGCGTAGAGTGTTCACGTGCATTTTTGGACCTCTGTAATGAAGACAAGGATGCTGTATTGAGTCGAATTGTTACTGGAGATGAAACTTGGGTTCATCATTATGAACCTGAGTCGAAACAAGACTCCATGCAGTGGCATAAAAAGGGCTCAGCACCTCCCAAGAAGTTTAAGGTGTCACAGTCGGCTGGGAAACTCATGGCAACGGTTTTTTGGGAGTCTGAAGGAATATTATTGATTATTTACAAAGATAAAGGTGTTTCTATAACCGGAGAATACTACGCTTCAATATTAGAGCGACTAAAAGAAGCCATTAAAGAGAAAAGACGGGGAAAATTGACGAAAGGTGTGTTGCTTTTGCACGACAACGCGCCCGTCCACAAGAGCCGCGTTCAAGGAGGCAGTTTCGGCGTATTTTGAAGACAAAGAGAAAACTTTTTTTTATGAGGGTATAAATAAACTAATTGAAAGATCTGAAAAATGTATCCGTCTTGCAGGTGAATATATTGAAAAGGAAAAATAATTTGGTTTTTTTATTTCCACCCCTTATCGTATATCGTATAGCGAACATAAAAACGCTCCCTCGTGTAAGCAAAGCTCATGATGACTGCTCCCGGAAGGAGTCTTATGGATACCCGCAAGTTCAGCAGTGCGTAATGCAATTAAGATATGCTGATGTGTATTCTATCCATACATTTCTGCCCAGTTTCAACTTTGTTTATGATGTCAGAGTCTAGACATCCAAACTACTAGAGAATTAGATCATCAGAATTTTAAAACTTTGTTTCAATTCATACAAAAATGGCCTGACTCCAAGATCCTCCCGAATTGAGTCATTAATTGCTCAGCAATCCATCTCCCTTATGATTCGATTTAATGACGACAATACAAGAACACCTTTCCTCTTTGTATGACACATGTATTGTAGTCCACTGCCGGCGTATAAATATTTATGTTCGTCAGCAACAGGTTATGTCACCTGCACGTCATATGCAGTTTAATTACTGGCGCAGGCGCAATTTATACTTAATGCCAAGAGCTCAATTAAGTACCTAAGTTGCAAATAAAATTTTATTTTATTTTTATTAAGGGATAATAAACAACTACAACATAAACATGTCGCAGTCCACTACATTATCCGCAAATAAATCATATTTAAAAATCAGTGGTTGCCACTAGACGAGCATTACCAAAATTAACAAATATTTAACACAATAAGTAATATACTATAAAGCTAGCTATAGTAACAAAACCAAAACAGATAAAAAACAATTTCAATTACTTAAATTATGCAATTCATAAAACATAGTAATAAGATTACAATAAAGATAATTTAATTATAATATTAGATTTAGATTTATTTTTCGAACATGCAAATATATCAATATCATTGAAATTAGAATTATAGGATTCCAACATTCTATGAATAGGGCAGCGTAAGCCAGAGTTAGTGCGACAAGAATTAAGCGCGAACAGAGTACGAACACGAACCTGACGCACATGAACCGTTCGAGGGACAGAATAACACAGCTTACTCGTCAAATCAATGGCATCGAGATGACTGTGAACAATATTGTGAAGCATGTTGGCCTCCAGGTATTTGCGCCGGTTCTCCAAGCTGATAAGCTTGTACTTATCAAGAAGTTGGGAGTATGATAGATAAGTCTTAGTCCCACAACATCTGAAGCACATAGCACGGAGATACTTTCGCTGGACCCTTTCTATTCCAACTACGTACTTTTGGTAGAAGGGATTCCAAATAGGGACCGCATATTCTAACTGGGAGCGAACGAGCGTCTTATACAGATAGAGATAGGTTGAGGTGCGCTTGAAGTCTGTTGAAGATCTCATCACAAATCCATACATTTTAAAAGCACTATTGACTATGGCTTCGATCCAACATGGTTCAAGGACAGTTTGCCATCAAAGAGAACCCCAAGATCCTTCACTATAGAAATATTATTTAAGGTGATACAGTTAAGGCTGTAATTGAAATTGAAGATGAAATTGTTCTTAGTAAAGTGTATATAGTTACACTTCGGGACACTAAGATGTAGCTTATTGTCAATACAGTAGGCAGTTAGTCTGTCCAGGTCCTCCTGAAAAGATTGGCAGTCGTCCATAGTACGTATCGCATGAAACGCTTTCAAGTCATCAGCGTACATCAAGAATTTTGAATTTTTAAAGCATGTTTTGATATCGTTGATATAAATAATGAATAATAGCGGTCCCAGAATAGAGCCTTGTGGAACTCCGGAAGTAATACTAACAGAGACAGACTGATGACCATTAACTACAACCCTTTGTGACCGGTTTTCGAGGTACGATACAAACCAACGCAATAAATTTCCGCGTATTCCATTGTAAGCAATTTTACTAAGGAGAGTTTCATGATACGTACGAGTAATATGGTGGCGATTACAATGAGGGTAAAGACTCTGAAATATTGTAGGCGTGTTTAAAACTTGTTTATTTTTTTGTATGCACATTTGTTGCTGTTTGAGCCTGTTTATATTTTCTTTATGACTCATCTATTATTTTACTCTATATTAAGGTTAAAAAATACCATTAACCAAAATAAATAAATAAAATAATTAATTAATAAAAAAAAAATTATAAAACAATAATAATATATGTTATAATATATGTTTTTTTTATATATTAAATGAATTAATTTAATCATTAATAATTTTGATTATACTTTAATACTATTATGAGTCTATACCTACGTGAGGATTTGTAATTGGCTTCCTGGTGGCTATGGTCTCCTTTTTTGTTTGTTTTTATAAGCTGTAAATCCTCCATATACTATAAATTAATTCAATCATTCTGCTTGTATGATATTAATACTGGCCAGCCCTACTGCGTTTATTTCGCCATTTTGTATTGAAATGAAAATATTGTAGTTTCGCCTACTATGTTTAGTATTTTAAATATAGTATTGAGGCTTCTAATATAGTAGGATACTATATTATATAGTATCGGCGACCCCTCAAGGGGCCTCTTGCTCATTCATAAAGGTTATCATTCTCCTGCCGTTATCTCCATTTATTTGGAGTCGGTGCAAAAGTCTTTCCCTACTCTAATTCTCTCTCAGTCGTCATCTCGGTAGTCCCCCCTATCTATCCATATCATCTTTCACACAGTCCATCCATCGTTTCTTTGGTCTTCCCCTACTCTCATAGCCATCCACATTCATACTATCTCTCTCTCTTCCATGGGCACTTCTCTATTCGTCATCTCGCTAGTCCCCCCTATCTATCCATATCATCTTATCATCTTACACACAGTCCATCCACCGTTTCTTTGGTCTTCCCACTCTTAAAACCCACCCACATCCACATTCATACTCAAAACTTTCCTCACATCATGTTCCTTACTGAAAAAGATAACATTAACTTAGTATTTATCCGGAACGGGTAGGCGGAGAAGTCACACGCCCGTACGAACCTGCACCCCAATTGCGTAACACATTTTCGTAAACGATTACGACTAATCTGTTTGATTTTGACGGTTCAAGAACATTCATTGCGTTCTATATATTGTTGAGCAGAATTTTTATCGAACTTAAGAAGCAATCTGTTTCAAAACGATTCAGATTCCGATTGATTGTGTATTACGCAATTAGGGTGCTGGGCTAAATGTTCCCCACATTTAGCCCAAGTTCGCACGGGCTTGTTTTTCCCGCGGCTATTATTTTGCGCACATGACTTTCAACGCACTGCTTAGCACCGAGAGTTGAAAATCCAGAGTGAGTTTTTTTTTCTGACGCGCTGGGATACGCTCTATTGGATTCTCAAGGCTCGGCTTATACTAAGGCATGTGTCTTAGTATTAAATATAGCTCATGACCCGAAATGCAAAGCTGCATGGCGACGACGGTAAGGGCTGCGACTGCACATTTGGCGCACCATGTGTCTTAGTATTAAATATAGCTCTTAGTATTAGCATTATGATATTAGAGACCGCTACTTGAAACAAGGCCGGAATCAGGAGAGAGAGAGCTCGATACACTCATTTTCATAGTAAAATACATCGATCGAAGATACACAATCCCATACAAAATTCTCTTAAAACTGTCGCCAAATTATGTTTACGTAATTCAAGTTGAAATAAATATACGTTAATGAAAATTCAACCTTAAACGCTACGCTTAAAGTTGTATTCACAAAGCTATGTACAAAAAGCAATACATTTTTACGAGCGATAGTCGCTGGTCAACATACATCAAAACAAATTCAACCTTACACGCATGTTTCAAAGTCGGAAATACAAAGTGCCAAATGAAAGCAATTAAATTTTACGACCGAGGATCGCCGCTAGGACAAGGAATGAGTGGAGTCGAACAGTAATTTTTTTTTTTTTTTTGTTTGTAATTGAAATGTTTTTTTTATTTCGTCTATGCATCAAAAAGTTGGTGTAGGTAATAAAGAATATCATTTATTTATATATTCCATTTTTTTATTATTATTTCACTTTATACGTAGCGAAGCACGTACCGGGCCGCTAGTTAATAATAAAACTAAAAATTATACAGTCACAATTATTTATATATTCTTTCATTTGTGACAAAATAATAAAGATATTGCTTGACAAACAACTTACTATATATCAAAATTCAATAGTTACTAAATATAAAAAATAAGTACAGAAAGTTCTTATAAAATCAAAAAGAAATTGTTGATGTAATATTCATACACAGAATGATGTAAAAAAATACGGACACAACTGACTAACACATTTAATTAACCTATGTTATTAATTTCCTTGAAATAAAATGATTTTATTAAATAGTCGTCTTTTCGATAGATTTTTTTGTTTTTCCTTGTATTGTGATTCTTTTCGTAGTCACACTCACCACCACTCGTCATCACTTTCAAAAAGTTCTTCGAACATACAACGATTCCTTGGGTCTGGGAAAGAATTCTTCGGATATTTGTCGTGCTATAACTGATATCCATTCTGCACACCTGACTGGATCTCGAGGAAAGCTAAAAAAACAAAAATTTTATCTACAAAATGTTCTATAATATTTATAGAAGCAGTAAAGAAGTCACATAATACAAAAAACAAAACAATCATACAATAATAAAATAAAATAAAGAAACAATAGCGTCTCCAACAATGGAACAGAGTCAAAGCACGTAACCCAAACAATTTAAGTGGACATGCGATAGTGTGATTAAATACGTTAACTAAGAGTCTTTACAACTGAGATGCTTTATAACTCCTGCTTTTTATTAGGAATTAATTTAAAAAAAATGTTTTACGACGATTTCTTGACAAAATACCAATATTTACAATACAGTGATAACAATCATATAATGGTAATATTAAAACTTACCGAAAATATGAAACTCCATCCTTTTTTAGCGTCCTAGATGTGTTATTTTAACAGTTTTTAAACGAGTAACGAGGCATGTTTACCGTTCGAGCGTTCGAATTCTACTAGATTAAAAGCGCACCCGAATGTTCAAATGGGTGCGCGTTTGGTGAGGACACTTTTTGTAAAATATGACATTTTCTCAAATTACTCCCGAAATATGGGAGTTATGAAGAAATTTCTAAGCACAAGTTATGAAGGCATTAGGTAATCGAATAAGATGGCATCATTAGTTTGGCATAATTTAACTCTTTTTTTTCGGAGATGTCTACGTCCAACCTCTCCCATACATTCGTTCCACTGTGCAGCAGTGGGAACATAATATAGGCAGATTATGCATGGCGACGAAAATTGGTTAAGTAGTAGTAGTTTCACGAAATAACCCACTCACAAAGAGCTCTACCACAACACTTCATCCTAATCGTACAATCAACCTGTCTCACGAGCGACCTGCACAAAGACGAATCAACTGACAATAAGTCGGAAGTGCATAAATGAACAAGTGAAGGCTTGAAGAGGTACGTAGGTCATTGACGGCACCTTTATTCCGTAGCAATAAGGACGGTTTTCGTAGTTCAAGTGTTAGAAGTTGACGGTACAGTCGCGTTGCACGTGCTTTGCAGGCGACTCATTTAAAACGCAATTAGATACGGCGTGAGAGATGAACAATGCTGAGACGACCTTCGCTTCGTCGCCCGGACATTTCACTTCAATTGTGTGAACAATAGTACCATGTCCCATATGATATGACGTAGGAATTTATATTCGAGGACTTATTAAGGCTTATTGTCAACCTAAGACGCTGCGATAGCGTCGCTTTTACGCAGCTAATACGTTCGACAAACGCCTACGACAGATGCAAAGAGTGCCTAATAGTATTCCCTGACGAAAAATAGTTGTTTAATTTACCAATAGAATGATAAAAATTTTACATTGACCGTTGACCTTGACAAGAAGTTGAAAGAAACGTCTCATCAAAGTAAGGTCCGAGACAAATCTTAATTAACTTGACCCCAAAATTGGGTTAAATTATCTCAACGGTAATAATCTGTGTCGGGCCGAAATTCTTTCCTTAATGCCGCCAGACCGAATGTCGTTCGCCAAATTTGAATCATAATACAGGTGGGCCCAAAATAACGCAGACAAAATGTTTTACGAATAATTTTATCAATTTTATACGATAATTAAATAAGGTTATAATTTAAATTATAAACTTTATTACTTACAAGAATTCGCGTTAAAAAAGGTTATTTTGGAGACAGGGTCTCCAAAATAAATCGCTCTATGTATTCGCGTTAAAAATAACCTTTTTTAACGCGAATACATAGAGACAAACGGTTGGTAAAATAATCTACAATTTTCCGCACTTCCTCCACAGATACTCTGTCCCACTCCCGTGTAAGAGTTGCATTTAGCTCATCAAGTCCCTAATCACCAAAATGACAGGATCTGGTCTTCCACTCGTCCTGGAGCTCCTGCATTTGTCCGTATTTGTCATTTTGAATACAAATAGGGATTCTTGTTTGTTGTTATTCAAGAATAAAGTGTAACTTCATCATTTATAGCCTAACTTAATTCGCGTAAAAAAAAAAATCGTAAAACCTCTTGTCAACGTTATTTTAGACCAACCTGTAATATGTATTATCTATATTGTTTTGGACCCGTAATAAGAAATACAAAGATACTAAACATGTGGCGAAGTTAATTGGATTCCATCCCCTAGTCGGAAAAGAGTAATTACATTATTTTGTCTGGATAATCCTGAACAAAAACAGAGTGGATGCCATTAGGCTTGTCGCCGATTATCAAATACATTCAAGATGATTTAATGAGTTAGCCATTACAACTTACACCCTGCGTACATTCAACATTTCGGAATACCTAAACCGAAATTATGCCCGAAGAGGTCGACTCAAGCGGCTGTAATACAAAACAAGATTTATCTTAAATCCCAGGTTTAAACCATCGCGTTTTTTTATCAAACTTTATTCCGACAACGATTAAAGTTCTAAATACGTAAACAGATTTTAAAACAGAGGCTAAGTTGTAATTTTTTTTATTTAAAACTACCACAGTCGGAATAAGGTTCGAAATACAACAACTGGCTGAAAGGTTAAAGCTTGGACCAAGCTTTTGTTTTGTAATGAGATGGAAGATGTTTAAAACTATTTGATTGAAACAGCCGTAACTTATACTATTTCTAGTCTACGAAGGCTACACGGAAGTGTAGCCTGGGCCAATGACTATGAGAACAGTCACCGGGAAGTCCGCTGACAACGCTGCATCGTTAACTGTTTTAAGTTTTACCACTGACTTGTTGACACATTCATCCTGTGAGGAAGTCGGAAGTCGATTGGTATGCTCGTGATGTAAGGGACTTTTACTTATGTGGTGATCATTGGTCTAAGGAATACAGGTAGAACTATGAATTGATTATATTACTGTTAAACGACCCCTTAGCCCTTAGCTATCCACAACAGTAAGCTGAATAATGGCTCTAATCACTATGTAAGCAGCTCTACCGACCGAATAAACTGTGAGATTACAGAAAATATGTGGACGTTTGTGAAATACCTGACTATAATAAGTAGTATGAAGTAGCAGTCTTTGCTTTCTTCTTCTGCTTAAAGCACGATGTTCACAGGCTATTTCAATCAACTGCCAAGAAGAGCCAAGGAAGAAGAATGTAAGACTCATCCCTTTGAAGTGGCTAGTCGCATAAGGGGCAGTGTAGTTTAGCAAAACTTGCTGCAAATCGACTTAACACAGTGCAAGACATCAACATGCAAATAATAACTTGTAATTGGACATTTTGTTTAAGCATGCATAAGAAAAACATATATATCTACTACCATCAGTTTAAACCGAATGCAAAAACTTGTGACGTATGTAAATCGCCTTGATCTAATGACCCGGTGGGGCTGGCGGTACAACGAAGTAAACTACGCTTTTTATGTCTTTGTTTATTATGTCAGCTGTGTCAAGGACCCTAATTGTTTTAAAGTTTTACTTCCGTGCTGATTTTAAATTAGAATAACTACTTTGATTATAGGGTGGCAGGGAAATCGACGCGCAAACAAAAATTCAGCACATGATTCTGTAGTGCTGTTCTGTAAGCATATCACCATGAAAACTTAGTTGAAGTGAGCGTGGAGTGAGTTGTCAGTGCCACAGATGCTAGGGATTGATCAAGACAGGATGACACTGACAGCTCACTCCACGCAAGTCTTCACGGTGAGAATTTTGCCGAATCGACATACTGGACGAGGACTCAAACTGTAACCGTCATAAGTGTTATTTTAACCTGTTTTAAAATAAACACATTTATAAATGTAACAGACACAATAATGTTACAGCGGCAGATGTGTAGGTATAATCGCAAGGTACCGCAACAACGTGCGGCGGACAAACAGACGCGATGCTAAAATAGCCTCAATCCAGTCGTCATTTCGGCTATTTTGTAACTTTTATATCGATTACAGATATTACTGTTACATAGGTCTTTGATTCTGTTACCAATTCAAAATACAACATATACGAAGGTGTTTTTAAGTCCTTGATTCTAGAAACCGAATGAAACAAATCTGCTATTTCTTACCAAAGTGCAATACCTACGAGGTCAAAATGTATGTACTTTTGTTTTTAATAACCGACAGAAAATGTCAACGAAATTTGTTTCATGATTCTGAACGACATTTAGGATATTATAATTTTTGCTTCCGACATAACTTCATTTACTCATTTTTTCATTTTGTTTTGTGCTTATGACATCAATTGGTTTGATCTGATATTTATTTGTTAGTCTTATTTTTACATTATATATTTAACTTTTTTTATTTATAAATCAAACATCTATTTATTACTTATTTAGTTGCACAAATAGTGACACATAAACAATTGACAAAATTGTGTATTGTTTTTGTTATGGGTCAAGGGGACCCTAAATAAATGAATTTTAATTTGAACCTCCCTGGGGTTCAGAATCATGTAGGTACTGAACCCATAGTAACAGGTTGCGCGTCGAGGTAGCTACCACCCGTACAGTTAGTGCTTCTTTGAATACTAAGTTTTTTTACAAGCTACTTCGCTTCTCGTAGTGAATGTTTAAAGTAGCGGTGTATAGGTTCATGAATTCATAGGATTAGCAGTGGATGTTTGTTAAACGATATTGGGTGAATTAATTGATATACTTGGGCTAACATTGATTAATTCAGTCACTTATACATGTGATTGGCCATTGACTGTATCGTAAGCACAGCGCTGTATTCGGGAGTCGGGACACACAGTAGTCATCTTGCGCTATCAATCACTATTTAAATTGCTATTATGACAAATGTATGTTTAATTAAAAGGAATTCACTTTTATGCGTCTTCTGCAGAATGTTCATTCACGTGCTTGGGATAGCTAATTGATGAGGTATTTAAATACTACTCATGAATTATTTTTATTTTCTTGTTTATGGCCAACTCAAATCTTGTCAAAGTCAAAGTCAAAGCATTTATTTCAAATAGGCCCATAAAAAGGCACTTTTGAACGTCAAACGTCCTACCAATACATAGTGTGTCTGGTCACCGATTCCCAACCCGTTAAGGACAAGTAATCACCCGTATGTAATTTTAACAACAAAAAATATAAAATATTTTCTATTTCTTTATTGAATATTTTATCAATAAATTTAATATACACATATACATTCTTAGCTTTCGAACGAAACTTTTGTGTCTGTAGGATCACTAGATATTTCTAATTTGATGCGTGCGGCCGTACTTAATGGATATTAAAAATCTTAGTGGCAGCCATTTTAATACGGTTGGATTAAATTACGTAATATGGGTGATTTGTCGATAAAATTAATCGTATTACTTGCCCTTAATGGATTGGACATCGGTGTCCAGACACACTGTATTGTGATCTGGACATGTCTGTCATTTCCCTCGTTTAAATTCTAAAGGCAGCAAATGGATAAGCACGACAACCAGGAAAGTTATAAAATGCTAATCATTACTACGTCAGCACTATTGCGTATAAACCTACTCAGGACATGTTTGCCCCTTCGTCGAACAAACTCTTACATACAACAAGTGCGTCATTCGGTATTTTGGTTTTCCTTCCTTCCCTCTTTTTAGATGTTTATTGCTAAGCCTCAAAGGACAACATTTCCAAACACGATTGTATTATGTTTTCCTGTTCTCAAAAACTGCAGCGTCAATTATGTTTTATTATCACTATACCAACCACTTTAGTTACATGTTCTTATGGAAGATCAACTTCGTGTCCAAACAAGTTTTGGTGCAACGCAAATTTATCTCTTATTTAAAGTTGATACCTGATTGAAGTTCCAAGAAATTGTGCATTTATAGAGTTGATAGTTCGATACCAGATATATTAGATGGCTGAAAAGTGATGAGTTAAGGCAACGTTGCGGTTTGATGTAACATAACATACCATCACGTCTGTTATCCCAGAAGGGTTAGGCAGAGGTGTACATCTAGTACATCCACATTTCGCCAGTTATGTTTAAGTCCCATGTAATAGGGGGCGAGCCTATTCCCAGCAACTGGGCACAAATCCAGACAGATAGAAAGATCAACCAATCCGTTTAAGATAATAGTGACAGCAATTTAAAATAGTAGATATGCTTAGTTTGGTCATGTTGAGAGGATGAATGAAAGGCGACTAGCAAAAATAATGTACAAGGCAGATGTGAGTGGAAACGTCGGGAATGGACGCCTTAAAAGGACATAAAGTAACCATAATGGTGATGTTCTTCAGAAAGGTCAGGTGCACAGTACACGCGACCGGCCCTGCGTGTATGCTGCATGGCCACTTCTATCTTTACTCTATGAAGAAAAGAATATAACTTTCTTAACTAAAAGTATTTCTTTGTTTGAATGTTGACATCGCGCCGTAGAAATATTTCTACGATCTGTAATTTTTCTTCAGTTTCTATAGTGGATCTATAGTGGTCTAGATTTTTTTTTTTGATTTATTAAATAGATGGGCCGAAGCCAATTAATTACACTTTATATAAACATATAATTTATTTAACACAGTCATGCATTCTTGCATGGCTGTCTCATCTTCTATTGATTTGCAAACATATCAAGATCTGTGTTTGAGTTCAAGAGAGCGTTAATAGCGGCTAATGTCCGAGGAAAAGGTGGCTTGGAATGCAAAAGTACACCAAGTAGGAACAGTCAGTGTTTCCTGCCATGACCAAATATAGATTGCAGATTTTATTATGCAGTTCAGGAACATCAATAATCCCCCAAGATGTATGAACTTAAACGAAGCAGGTGGTTTTCTGTAGTTTCTGCCTACCCCCATGGGATGAAGGCGTGACTTTATGTATGTAAGGTTCGATACCAGTTTAATTAACACCAGATGCACAAATTTATTAGTCATCTCACTAACCTATTCTAGGAAAACTCCCGCTTTACCGTTTATGAAAGGTATAAAAATAATCACAAAAGTATTCAGAAACATGTGACATAAATGATGTGCCATCAAATCGTGACCTGGAAATCCGATGTATATTTAATGTAGCTCAAACTCTAGCTGACTATTGATTTTCCAACTAATGAATAAATCGTTACCCCGTTTGTACCGATCGCGATCGTTAAGCGTGCCAATGTATGGACACTTGGATTTAATTTCATGACGACACAACGTAAACAAGAGATAGTTGTAATGAAATATTATCGTCATTAACATTGAACATCAAAAATATTGTACATTGAAAGCCAGTAGTTATGATGATTATTTTGATCGTACAGTACGTTCGAAATCGTTTCCACATAACTCATCATGGTTAATAAAACTTGATTGATGATGTGAATGAATGATATCGACATTATGGTCATTATCATTTTGAGATAATCTACTGCTGTTATATTATAGGTCAGCAACTCAGCAGGTTGACGTTTTAATAACTTCTGATTTACCATTAGGATGGCAGGTGGAGTATACAAATGGGATATTGATTGTTGGAAATTGAGCTCCTTCTGAAAGAAAGAAAGAAAGAAAGAAAGAAAGAAAAAACGTTTATTTAGCACAGACTAAAAGGCACACAAAGCAGGTAAAAACGATTGCTGTGAAAACCTGTGTAAGTATGATCAATGAAGAAAATCTATGCAAGTTGTTTTTTTAGGGTTCCATACCTCGAAAGGAAAAAACGAAACCCTTAAAGGATTACTTTGTTGTCCGTCCGTCCGTCTGTCTGTCTGTCAGGACCCTTTACCTGAGGAACGCATGGAGGTATCAAGCTGGATTTATATCAAATACTCAGGTCTACTGTCCCTTGGAGCTGTGAAAAAATCAAACTTCTAAGCCAACGCAATCAAAAGATACACCCGTTTATGCCGCAAAGGAGAATGCCAAAGTGTCCCACAAGACTCGGCCAGAACCGACAAAGATGAACTATATGTCCAAAAAAAGGAAAATAATTATAGAATTAGATGGTATAATTAGTTTTCTATTAGAAGTACACCAAAAAAAGTTTAAGATCTGCAAAGTTGACCACTTAATACTTCTGATTTTAGCAATGAATGTTACAGGTTCGGGTTCCGTTTAAAAGGCCAAATACGACTACGTATTTGTTAGAAAATCGGAGTCCGGAAACACAGCAATAAACAATACAAAACTCAAAAAAACACGGAAACACTTCGTCGCTGGTGATATCACGCGGGAGAAGTAAATAAAACTTTTTGACAGTGACAGATACAAGTTAAAGTTTGACATCTGGTGTTGCCAGCATTATAGGAATAAACTATGCGAAACGGTATCGATAATCGAATTGAATTATTTTTAATTATTACATTATTGTAAAATATATGTTTAAAAATTTAACTAAATGCTATTTATTGATATAATAATATGTTAAGTGACATAAGTAAGTAATTAATTCACTTACATAGTCACATATTGATATTTTTGCAATCGATTTGCAAGAGCAGTTTCGTATCGTTATTAATATTTTGGTATTGGCAAAATTTCTAATTGAAATTGTAGGATTGTAGATTTTGAAATGTGTTGATATATTGAATAACTATTTAAAATGAGTTTTCAACGGTGGGCTTCTACAGATTTTATTTATATTGTATAATTCTTACTGTTTTTTATTATCAATTATAATTTTTATAGAAAGTCTGTCGGACGCTACACATGTTTAGAGCCTAATCTTGGCATTGTCCTTTCCGAAAATTTTCGACACTCGCAAGGGAATCAAAACCTACAGGGTACTTCCCGTGAACTCAGAATCTTGAAATTTGGTACAAAGCAACGTCAAATAGCACAGATAAAGGAAAAATTGCATAACCGTAAATTTTTTGTTACAACATATAATAACAATATTTTTAATAATTTTAAACTTACTACCCCCTACACACTACAGGTTTGTACGGAACCCTCGGTGCGCGAGACCGACTAGCACTTGGCTGGTTTTTTTTTAAACCCCATAACTCTAGGGTAATGAGCACATATCAAAGAATCAACTAGCATATTTGTTTATTTTTTATTTTTGTACAAAATAATTCTACAAAGTCACGATAATTAATTTAAAATACCCTTACGTCGCATTTTATAAGAAAGTTTTCGGTTTGAATGAAACTGAATTACTCCTATCGTTTTTTTTTTTCGTTATTATCGTTTATCAATGAAACTTAGATACCCACACATATTATGATTGATGATATCTTCGAAACTATGCATTTTTGGACCACATATTGTATTTTTTACTTATAGAATATAACCCTAGAATTATGGGATATAAAAAAAACACGTATAAATAAAAATGTGTTGCCAAAATTGTTTGTCCGCGCATCACTATATAGCGGCTGCCACCTATTTGGCTAATTCATTTTTGTTGTGTTTGTAATTCTCAGGACAAGGTTTGTATGAAACATTTTTTTGGAAAATCCACCGGGAAAGTCGGAAATTCGCTATGCTATTTTCGTAATAAACTCACCCCAGGCGACGTCGGGCACGAAAAGCTAGTTTTATAATAATAATGATATTCCAAACAAGATTGATCGATAACACTGTTTGTTACGTGCAGTTTGTTTTGATTTTGTAGTACAATAGGTAGGTATAATAGATTGATTTTGTAGTACAATAGGTCCTGCATAATAACGAAAAAATCTGTCACCTAAAAAAATATATCAACAAAACCCTGCATTTCTTTCTAACAAGGCAACTGAATAATGTACATTATTATCGCAACCCGCTTTCTACAAAGTATTCTAACATATTCATATTGTATCACATATTATTTACTTTGACGTTACTTTTTATCGTGAACCGGCGCGGGCGCAAACTTTCGTGGCGCGCGATAAGGGAAGGAGCCACGCGAACAAACAGGTTTCTTACCGAATGTTATGTCTTCGCTTATTTCGGTGAAAAGGTTCGTTAACATACGTATTGCATTAAAAGGGTGACCGTTAAGAGTTATGTATGGTATCGAGGCCCTGAAGGACTGGTTGGATGAACTTTTGGTTTTATTGAGCAAAAAGTTTTTACGCATGACAGCATTCTGAAATTGTTGGGGACCTAAATTGATAATTATGCATTAATTTTGATGTTAGTTTGATATTTCAGCCGCCAATCATCATCCATCATTAGCTATGTTTTAGAGACGTTGGGTTTTAACTCGTTGGAGGTGAGAAGAGGCCTTGATAAGCTGACGGTAGCTTGTAAGACCTAACGGGGACGTTTCGACTGCCTAGAGCTCCATAGCCTTTTCTGCCGATGCGATGGTTTGTCCCCGACAAATAAATCGGGCACCGTCAGAGCCGGCACAACCTGTTAGCGCATCCGTCTTCCAGAGCTGTAGCCCGATCCGAATCTCCAGTCTGTCGTACTTTAAAGATACTAAACACCCTTCTGACTGCCAACCCTGAATGTGATGTGTATATATTATGTCTAGTGTTCTGTGAGAGAAAGTATACAAGGGAGTCCACTGTTCCCTGTTAGTTTAAATTAAATTAAATAATACAGGCTGGCAGGCAAACTGTAACAATGAAAGTCACACATCTAGAATCTCACATGTTTGTGCAGAATAACCAATTTTTCTTTCTTTCTTTATAGCGTAGTAATTTTTCGCGTCCTCAAAAAAAAACGGCTGTTTCATTAAAATGCAATACCTACGCGGTAAACATAGTCTGAAAAGCATTTTTTTAACCGTCCAAAAATTTCTTCTGAATCCTGCACTGAATCCATGGTAACAGGATTGTACGTCGATGTCGATGCCACCCTGAATACAACATAATTATTGTCAACGTAATAATTGATTTTAAGTTAATTTATGTAATTGGTGTTGTACGGTTTCAACAAACTACAAATAAATTTCCATGATGTTATAGAATAAATAATAGATAAAATACTGGTGAAATAACAAGCACAATACAATGACACGTCAACTTTGTCTCTGGCAGAAAAACATGCAATTACATAAAGGCAAGAGTCCTAAGTGTGCGTTGGAAACGAACTATTGTTGTTTTAATATGCGGAGCTTGTTCTTTAATATAAGAACAACTATCTATCAGCTCTGATTTGCAAATAACTTTTCGGCAGCCTGGGCGCATAAGCACTGTCTATCTTTGGCTGTTTTCTTGCTATGTTATCATCTAGTGATTAGTGTTGCAGGTTCAGATTCGGTAACCGAAAACATGGTACTTGAAAAAGGGTCAGGCAATTTTAAAGTTAAGCTTAAGTTCCCAGCACCCTTTAATCCTGGGTAATGGTTTAATTCAGGGTAAGCTCACTCCATCGTAGACTTTGTCTCTGTCACCTCTGACCTAGACTAGAGTCAAGAGTAAACCCATCTCCAATAAATAAATAAAAAAAATCCCCAATGCCTTTTTTTATTAAGCACAAGTCACAGAATCAGGATGTTTTATTGTTGTGTTTAGTCTATGTCTCCATGACTTCAATAAAATTAACAATGGCGGGAAGGCAATGCCGACAAATTGAGCGCACTTTAAAGTTATGAGAGTTCAAAATGGAACAATTAAAAACAAAGGTTCAAAATGTTCAAATAATTTGCCAGCGTTACATATAACAGAGATTGTAATTTAAAATAGGGTCGGTTTCATGTACAGATGGGGAGCCAGACGGACACAAAAACATCTATTTTGTCAATAATAGGTTACTTGTATATTTATAATTGACAAAAGATGGATTTCAATATCAGCCACCATGGAACTGCGGTTTAATAGTAAACTCAAACTCAAACTCAATGTTGTTTGTGCTACAAGCACGGTTCTTGACACTATAAGTAAGAACAATATTATTTAAAAGAGTGTCAATGGAAGGGAGTGTCGCTACGCTTTGGAATGGGCAACTAGCTTCATATTTCTGACTGACCGACTCCTTGGCAATTCAAAAGTGTCTGTAAATGATTTTATTGAAATATATGCTTTGAGTTTGAGTTTATTCCAAAATCCCTTCGAATAGGTAAGGTTAAGATAGCAACAGAAAAGTTCCTGAAAGTCAAAACAAAACAGCATCAAAATGTACTCACACTTCAGCCTCTCAGTCCTGGGCCCCCTGCAAGCCGCACTGAGTCCACAGCACAGCTCCTTGAAGTCCACATGCCCGTCCCTGTTCTCATCAAAGGCTAGGAAGGCCCCAGCAACCGCGGCAGCTGGTAGAGGTGGTGAGAAGAGTGGTGATAGGCTCTCGGCGTCTAGCTGGCCGGTGGGGGCTGCGTTGCGGAGCGTCCAGAAACATTTCTCTAGCTCTATTATATCCTGGAAAGGGGTTGGAAGTTAGTACGAAAATAAAAACGGGAAAGGTTTTTTTTTACATTCGGACTAGTTCGTGCCCGCCCGGGGTAAATTTCATAGAAAAATAGCATCCAAATTTCCGACATTCATGGTGGATTATCCAAAAAAAAAAAAAACTTTTATACAAACATATGGATGATAACAACTTATTATTAGTTAGTGCAAGCAATATTCAAGTGTAAAAGCTTATAAAAATGCCAAGTTATAAACGTTTTAAAATAACCGTTAGACAAAGACAACACTATCGTCGAAGTGAATGTTGGGGTTTTGAGAACCAATGGAAGACATAGTTATAATTTCCACTTATTAATTTATTCTCTTTATTCGGCAGGAGAGGTGTGTGTACGTTCTCGCTTGGTCCAGACGGAACACTAGCGTCTTAACTATATTAAAGTTATGCACAGTGTAAATATGTATGAAAGAGATAGACTCTCAAACTACTCAAGCGGGACGGATATATTTTGTCGTATTCCAACAGTGAAGAGCGCCATACATAATAATCCCCTCTAAACACTTTTAAAGCTTCTTCATATTTCCAAAGTTTTTACAGATTTTCTCGATTATCACATTTGACTATGCCTTCTTTAAAAATACCTACATTATTTGTTTGAACATTTCTAATATTAGTCATCATCCCTATTTAAAACCCAACACAAAAATTATTGTCCATATAGGTGAAGCCTCTTGAAAGTTTTGCGCAGACAAACATTTTTGGCAATTGATTTTAATTAATACGCTTGTTTACTTCCACAGTTTCAGTGAATCGATTTCAACGGAATTTTGCAGAGCTTGCAACTTTTGATAGAAGTTAAAAGCTAGGCAGATGATTCTAAAAACATTTGAAAGTGAGCATTGCACCCGATATTATTGCAAACGAGCCGTGTAATAATATTGTTTTGGTCTGCATGCCAATTCCATATAAGGAAACTCAAATATGCGTCTATGTAATGTTATCAAATGCGGTATAGGTTTCATTTCATATCAATCGAGCAGCACAAGCTATTCAAACAATTTCAGGTTTTTATACAGGCAGTGAAAATTTGTTCAGAAACCATGGCTATTTTTTTATAGAGCCAGTGTGGGTTTGTTCTTAACTACAGTGTCACTGGTTTGAAAAGAAAAATCACTCCGTCTATAGGTAATATTTCTCGGTCAATCGACTGTTACAAATTATCTGAATATTCTTGTAAACGCGTTAATTTTCCTTAGACGTGTAAATAGTTAAGGAAAAGTCGTTATTTTGTGTTTATGTAATAAGTTTTGTACGTAAATGGCATATGTTTAAAGTTTCCTTACTAATATCACCCTGACACGGAAAAATTATGCTTTCCACAATGTTAACTGTATTCGTGAGTGACCTTGGGTGACTTATAACGAGAAGTAAGAATAGAAGAAGATTAAGTTACCAGCGGACTTCAGTAGAATTTTAATAATGTAAGTTTATTTATGAGCTAAGTACACTTAGTGCTTGATAGATGATAAATACAAGGTTGTTTGCAACGATTCAAAATCGTAGTTGTATTTCGACTGGCCCTTTGATCTAGTGGTCACGAGCACGACAGAATTTGACCATTTTCGTTTCCACGTTTAAAGACCGACACTGAACGCTAAGCGCCACAGATAGCGTATCACAATTATTGTGTAACACCCAATTAAACTAGTGTCGAATTTACTCCCTCTTTCAAGAGCGCACACATTTTTATCAGTCAACCACACTCCATGGATAAGTCGAGTGCAAATAATGGTAATACCATTGGAATTCATAACATTCTTCATGTTGTAGATTTTTCTCGCCCCCTATTACATGGGACTTAAACATAGCATAACATAGCGTGACTGATTATATTTCAGAAGAACTCGGCAAAGAACACCAGACATGTCAATGTATAACTCAATACTTCTTGGGTTGGCGCACCAAAAACTAACTTGCTTCCTCTTGAATGAGCTCAGAGAGTGTTTTTAAAGGTAACCAACTTCCATCCCTATTTCTTTCCCACAGATCTGTTACACATATAAATCCTGCAACGTACTGACGGTTCGCAAGCTTTTCATCATGCTTGCCTACAATGTGCCAATACTAACAATAGACGGAAGAATATGTCGATCCTATATGTTGATCCATTATGTTGTCCTATCTGATGCAACCTCAAAACATGTCTGTAGAAGGATTTTTTTTTAACATTCGAAGGCCCATTTCTCTTCACTAAATTAAATAGAAAACTAAGTACCTATAAAATAAATTACTATAGCTGTAAACAAATTATAAGTACTTAAATATTTACTAACCACCGATTATGCACATACATAAAATCTACTTGTTGTCTGCAAATAGAACCATTAACATGCTATTTTACTTTTATTTGCCTAAGTTTTAATTTAGTTTTTACTTTGTACTCATTGTTAATTTATTATATTTATGCTCTGTCTAGCTTGAAGCACAGATTCAACCTAGTTCAGGCAAATGAGCAACTGTGCAATTTTTTTGTTGTTAAGGTAGTTATTGTAAATTTGTCTCTTTTAAAGCCGGCAATACATGTTGGCCAAGCCTCAGCCAACGCGAGAGTAGGCAAATTGTTACAAGGCGAGTGCTCCTGTCTACATGTTGGCCAAGCCTCAACCAACGCGAGCGTAGGCAAATCGAACCAACACTGATCCGAAGTGAGACGAGTCGTAGCGTGCGATCCCGAGTGGTGCCGAGGCACGCCAAACGAACCGTATACACGTTGGCGCTCGCCTGCACTCGGCCAGCTTGGCTAGCGTTGACGAGCAATGGCGAGGCTCGACAAATGGGCTGTCTATATGTTGGTACTCGCCTTCGCTCGGCCAACTATGACCAACATGTATATAAACGATTTTATTTTATTATTATTATATCTGGCGAAATGTGGGTGTACTCAGACTAACCCTTCTGGGATTACAGGAGTTATGTTCAAGGTCAAGCTTCTGATGTCGTGATGACTCTGATGGCCAGCGGTTTAAGCCTCGCCTCTCATGCACAAGGGTTGAAATCCGGGCAAGTACTAATGTGAATTTTTCAATTCATATGTATTCAAGTTTATTTGCACGTCACTGCCATCGGTGAAGGAAAACATCACAAGGAAATCAGCACCATACTTGCGTAACACACAATTAATCACAATCTGAATAATTTTGAAGGATATTGCTAATTCATTGCTTCATATGTTTGAAAAATGTATCTGCTCAACAACGTAAATAACGCAATGAATGTTGTTGAACTGTCAAAATTAAAGCGATTACTACTGATAGTGTGTTACGCTAGTACCCCGCTGGACTTATCTACTAACGTAGATTAAAAACAATTGCCACAAATATTTGTCCGCGCATCACTTCAAAGCGGCTGCACCTGTTTGGCTAATTCTTTTATGTATTTGTATGAAAGCAAACATTTGACAATCGTACGGAAAAGTGAAAGTTTGTATGGAAGTTCGTCATTTTTGCCGATGGGTATTGCCATCGGGGGCACGGCTTGTAATTAATAAGTCAGTTAAGTCAGAAATATCCATTGTTATTTATTTATTTGAGATGGGTTTACTCTTGACTCTAGTGTAGGTCAGAGGCGACAGAGGCAAAGTCTACGATGGAGTGAGCTTACTGCTTAATTCTTTAATGTTGCATGCCGTTAAGTAAAATTTATTGGGTCTATCGGGGAAAAAATCCATCAATATATTACAGCGAACAAATGATTTTTATATCAGCCTTGAGCAAGCGTGGTGATAAATGCACATGCCTTCTCTGTGTGAGAAGAAGCCTTTGTTCTGCAATGGGATAATAATAGGCTGATAGCATATGTACCTTCTGAAGAGAACCAGGCCTTACTTTGATCAAAACATTAATAAATCCTCTTAAAAGTACCTACACTTATTTAGTTTCTGAGTCATTGCATTCTTGAACTCTATTTTAATTCCAATACTAGTTGCATAACATGTCATTTAAATAGTCAAGTAATATGTAATTACAGTCGTAATTTCGATACGGTTATATAATTTGCTAGTTATTACTTACATTTGCAATTACAAAATATTGCTAATCAAGTGAAGGCCCAAATACGGATATGTCATTGATCAATCCGGTAGCTTTGGTCTGCGAAAATCTAAATGGACATATAATTATATACCTGCCCTGCCTCATTAATGGAAGTTGTTTTACCAGATTGATTTGTAAGTTCCGAACTAAAAAGCATCCATGATAAAATATTTACAGACGAATATTGAGAACATCCTCCTTTTTGAAGTCGGTTAAAAAAACTACTTGGAATGATTCAGTTCCTGAATGGAACTGAATTATTCCAAGTAGTTTAGATAAGATCAAACAGCTTTCATCGCACTTGGCGCAACCTTTCATTGTCCCTTCCAACGCATAAAGTAAATTGTTCAAGTAATTGAATTTCCGATCGTGACTTCACTATTAACGAACTTCGACCCACAGAACCGGAAAACTATTTCAGTAGCAACAAAATAAAATTATACAAAACACGCAGCATCATCAATTGCGAGGAAAAACCAATTAAAGATTTTCAGTCCCACTAAAAGCCTCAAACGAAAAAACGCTTAACTTTCACGTCATGCGTTAAAGAACTCGCTTTGAAAGCGCTAAAAGCTATGTTGAACTAAAACCCCGATACATACATACATACGATAGTCATTATTCGTGATAAAGCAGATCACACATGTTGAAATTATCGTTTCTATAAATCTTACGATTATAAACAGATAATCTCCGATAGTTGACGATTACATTGCCCCCTGGCGTGTATCACCTGGATCTTGCCAGGCTGTCATATATAGTATACCGCCAATGATAAGGTGAAATATATACAGCACTGGTGCCAAAAATTGTGGGAGGCCTATTTCTAGCAGTGGACTGCGATAGGTCGCCTTAAGTGCGACATAATTAAAATTTTCGAGTACGAAGATCTTCGGAATAGGTTTTGTTGTACATTTGGACAAAGTGTTTGATTTGTGGGGGCTCCATGTCAACCTGCCTAATCTTTTCTCAATTACGTTGAGCGTCTGACTACCCGTAAGGTCTGTCAAAGATCTACGAATGTCAGCCGGGACCAACGGCTTCCTGAGGCACGGAGGGGAATGGCTATGTATCACAAACTGATCGCAGCAACCGATCGACCCGTGCGGCTAGCTTATCATTTAGCCACGATTCCCTCGGAAAATAGGATATGTTTGATATTGATATACAGCAGCAACAACACTTTAGACTGGATGCCGAGCTGTACGTAAGTCGCGGCACCGCGGCGTTGTCTTGGCGAGTGGATGATGCTTTAGCCTGAGGCAGGTTATTGGAGCCGACGTCCGAGTAGTGTTCCACGCGCGCCCCTCTTAGACGTCGCGGGAGGAGTCAAACACCTCACTCGCCCCCCCCCCAACTCGAGGAAGGCCCGCCGGCACCGTCGGAGTTGCGGTGGAATCGTATGTTCCCGCGACCCCGACGTAGGTGTGAGACGGAACACCTGGGTGGTTTTTAGTCAGTAGGAGTCAGATAGACCCCTCCGCCCACCCCAGTGCGGAGGACATCCATGAGGATTTTCCACATCGGAAAAACAAAAAAGGTTATTGGAGCCCGAACCCTACTCAGTCGGGAAAAGCATTCTGAACATACAGGTCGTTGTAGACCGTTACAATGAAATCATGACGTAATATTGCAGCATTTTGTATGAAAGGTGAATAATTTCATTCGCTTACCTCTTACGTATGGAAATATTCAGAGAGCTGCCTTTTGGACTCTACCGGGTCCGAAGATTAAATTCAACGACTCATAAGTAGCAACAGGTTCCACTTCCATTGTCCGTCAACACAGTAATACGTCACTTCCTTTAGTTGGTCCTTTAACCATTGCGTAGATATAGGTTGGTTTCATTAGTGTCAACATTTTCCTACTGCTTAATAGCCTGATGTTCTTGTTCATTCAGATTTCGCAATTGACGGTATTCAATATCAAATCTACGGTATTACCCGTATTTCAATGTTTATTTACATATTTATTTAATACTTCACGCACACGAATATACAGAGGCAGACTTAATGCCAGAGGCATTTTCTACCAGTCAACCTTTGGGTGATGCAGAGACAAGCAGGGGCAATTTATAATAAACAATTAGGAATAAATGTTTTTAAATATAAGATACGCATAAACTATAAATATAATACATTTATATATTTATATCTAATTATATGTATATAATTATAAGCAAGCAAACCAAGCAAGTTCATATTTTTTCGCGGTAGCTTGGCTAAAGTAATTGTATTTGAAAGTACTGTGCTTTGATACAAAATAAACATCTATTGCAACTGGAAATAGTTGCATTCAAGAAAACGGTAAGGGCTCTTATAAAAAAAAAATCTTGGAAGAAAACCCGTGTAAAGATACTATCACCGGTATATTTTGGAGATATCTATACCTACCTATCTATATTGGCAATTATATTGCACTTTTATTCCCAAATCATTATCTTATATTATTATATATCGCGTATTGCAGGTTATCTAGATTATACTATCTACACGTTTTTTTAACTTCAAAATACTTTAAATTCCACTAACATTACCGATGTGTTTAGATTATAATTATCTGAGCAAATAATCCCTTGACCTGAATGAAAACAAACAATTCGTAAATTAGTTTATTATTGTTTGTGCAACCGCTAGAGATACTGCTATAAAAATATTATTCAACTCGATTCCTGTATAGTCGATTTTAATTGTATTTACCAACAATGTTAACAAGAAGCTTTGGAATTGATCGATAATCACTGTCTGTTGACATTACGAAAGCGATCAAATACAGTCCAGTTGGAGTTATATTTACTTTCATAGTTTAAACTGGATCGTGCTGGATCATGAACATTAAGTGACAAGTTCAGGGAATTTGTTTTGTTTACTTAATAGAATGTTGTTTTAACATTGACATTAATGAAATTCCTAGAGATTCACACATACACAGCGAGGAATGCATATGACTAGCAGTGGACGTCTTTCGGCTGAAACCTACACATACATAAATTCAAGCCTTTTTCCGAGGAAAAAGCAGAAACTGCAGAACTCCACCTGCTACGATTCTTAAATAAGTAGGTACTCCTTTTGCATCATTACATCATGTCGAGTGCTAGGCACCTGACCTTTCTGAAGATCATCATCTCTAGGCTAGGACAGCACGCCACCATAGAAACAAGTTTTGTCGACGGAATAATAGACAAATTGACAGATGAATAAAAAAATCTGTCATTTAGTCTATTCTATCTGTAATTTTGTCTAATATTCCGTCGACCAAAACGGGTCGAGCTAAGCGTGCAGTATTTGTTGTACAGAAATGTCTGCCTTTAACTGTTTTATCCTGTAAGTATCGTGAGGAACGTCAAACAAAGCGTGGTACGATCGAAGGGAATGCCTTAAGTGGCGCGGGGAGCCGTTGTATTTAAACGACCTAGAGCTAATTAATAGTGCTACCTCTGTCGTGTAGATACTGGGAATGGCCACGTTAACTATTTCTGGTAACACAATATTGATGACAGCTACATATTCCTATAACTATCCTACTACTATAAAAATATTATAAATCGCAAAAGTTTGTGAGAATGGATGGTTGGATGTTTGTAACTCTTTCACGCAGAAACGGCTGAACGGATTTATATGAATTTCAGCACACGGATAGTTTATGACCTGGATTAAGACATAGGATACTTTTTATGCCTAGTATAATACGTTCTTGTGAGATAATTTCCGACATTCACGTGTGCAATTCCGCGGTCAAAAGCTAGTTCTACATATAACATAACATCTCTGTAATCGTATAGCAGAGGTCTACCTATAGATAAACCCCCATTTGGCCAGTTATGTTTCAGTCCTCGCACGTAATGGGGCGAGCATATTGCCATCAACCGGGCACAAATCCAGACTCCGGGCTGATACTGAACAATTCCTAATGGAAGATCCCAGGACCTCATAGTAGCGCTTGCACGCAGTAGACCAAGGGGGCAGGCTGCATACATATACAGCTATATTTATATATAGTTGTTCCAAATTAACCACAGAGGAAAACGTTTTTAACAGTATTGCGGTTTCACATCTACGTCGCAATCCGAATATGCCGAGAACAAAATGCACATAAAGTACAATATTTACATGCAAGATATCAAGTTAAATGTGCTAGGACGGCCAAGATAACGAACTCAAACAGATAGTAAATAAGTCTGTAAAAACATTGGCGGTATACAAGGAATGTTTTCATAGCAGGTACAGAAGTTGATATCACGAATAAATACTTTATAACGGATGTCAACATGAGATAGTTTCTTGACATTATTCGGTGCACTCCAGAAGTAATGTCCTACAGATTTCGTACAATATTTAGTACTTTGTGTTGCCAGCTTTTACCCAACAGGCTGACCGAAAAAGAGCTCGTGTAAGTTTGGGCTTACATAGCTGTCAAACTAATTTAATCTTGTTCGTATCTTATACCGTCACTAGGCGGAAATTCCAAGATATAAAGGTAAACATTAGAGATTTTTTTTTGCGAGAAATCGCACTATGTGCCAATGGCCCTCGTTGAAAAATGACGTGATCCTAAAGTGAACCAAGGAAAACTAGCATTACGTCAACAAAAGTGACTAATCCTCAGTTACAACAACTGATAAACATGAGGATATCAATACTAGAGCACTGTTTACAAATATAATGCAAGTTAAAAGTATGTCGCACTCTCGCAACTAATCTGTGCGGTTGCGCATAAAACCTGACTAGTTTCGATACAGAGGCTGATAGAACTGCGCTCGGGGGTTTCCCTACGAGGGTCTTGATTTCCTTAGGATACGTATTTGTAACAAGAGAAATAGAAAATGCTTGCTGACGGGGTCATCCGAGACAGTCAGGTGACCAGGGTTTTAGTATTGAGGAATTTGGGTGGGTAGCACTTGACTACATAATATATGAGAACAACCTGCGATCACCATTCTGTAATCCAATTGTGGTAGTAATTTCCCCTTTTTCTAGAATCTATAAGCTGCATTCATTCCTTTGAGAATTAGACATTCAGCGAAGTTGTCACATTGAAACGTAGTTATGAAGACGAATTCGCTATTTCAGAAGTAGACATTTCAAGCCGAAAAGATCTGTGTGTGTTGATACCTAAATGGGGAAGCCAAAAATTATGGGTATAATGGATGACTATGCATATTAAGTGTTATTATTTCATATTCACGACCCTAACATAACTCATTTTAAAATAGATACATCATAAAATAAGCTGTCGCTACCCGATCCTCAGATATTGCTTTACAATCTTGAGCATAAATACCACAGACATGTCTCATTTACATGGATGATGAACAGGTGCAAAACATACACGTACTTAATGAGATAATTGTGACTAAGTGCGAAGTGCGCAAAATACATTCGTTGTTACATAGTTAGTCATATTTTATTCTTTCTTGCACCAAAGTGTTACATATTGTCGTCGTTTGGGCGATATATCTCCGGCAGATTCTGTGAAAAAAGGATTATAAAACAAACAAACCCGAAATCACACAGCACACAAAGATAAAGAGTGCAATGGTGCAAACGATTTGGTTCACATTGCTTTGATTCGATTCCTGTCTAGACTCATCTTCACTTCATTAAACATTTCCAGAGACATTAAATGATTTTCTGTAAGTAGGTTTGCACAAACACTTTACACGTCAATCATATTTTAAAAACTAGATGAGATCGGCGTTTCCTATCTGACTACTCTGAGAAGAAAGGCCGAAATAAACTCAGAGGTCACAGGCTCTTTTAAAGTCCAGACATAATCTTGGTCAGGTCATGTGAAGACCATGTGGATTGATGTCTGAAATGGTCTTTTGAGGAAAGAACCACACAGATTGAGTGGACCTGTCCAGTCAGTGCACGCATTAGTCAGTTGTCATGCAGCTCAACACAGAACTAAAGGAGCTAAACGATTCGACGAACATTACAAAAAAAGGACTTTTGGGTAGGCCGCATAAATTACTCAAACTGTCTGACCATGATTAGAACTAATCAACAAAAATGCATTAAAAATTAAAAAAATAAAATAAAAACATTCTATTTACTCATCCTATTACTGCCACGAAATAGAAGCCTTACAGAAAGTTTGACACCGAAAATCATGTTTGAATGAACGTTTTATTCGTAAAGGGATCCATTCAAGCGATTAAACTTCAATAATTATATTTGGGCTCAGGCATTCTGAACAGTAATGATTAGTGGCATTGTTTCATGCGTGTCTACTTCACAGGTCGATTAAACAAATTAAAATGTGCACATTGATTCACGTAATCAGAGCGTAAAATAAGATAAAACTAAGATAAGTAACAAGTTTATTATTATCTGTGACGAAGAGTAACTGGCCTTCATGGGAGCTAGAGAAAATTAGGAACATTTAAGGAAAACACGAAAGCTTTGCGTTTGGAAGGCACATGAAAGATAATGATGAAGATTACTAGATGGTGTTTCATCCTGACATTCCATTTATTATGAGTCGATTTTCATGCAAGTACAACTCAGACCAACATTGTTCCTTTTGGTCTAATTCTGATATTTCTAAATACAATCGGCTTTAGACCTATCTTTTTCAATATCATTCCAACCGACTTTCACCTCCCTTTTATTAGTTTCGCCCAGTTCCCAAAGACATTTCGAGCTTCGACATTTCGAGCATTTGACAACACAACAAGATGTCTAGCGATTCGATTGATAACTTATTTTGCTCAACTCAACGCATTTTTTTTTTCAATTTAACCATTTACAGGCACTTTTGAATTGTCAAGGTGTCATTGCTCTGCGTTATCGATAGTTCGTCGACAATCGAGTCGAGAATTCATCTCGGCAACTACGATTATCATGCGATTTAGAAAGAGCTTATCACGGGTGATGATCATGATAGTTAAAGATTTTTGTGATGATGACATTGTTTTAGACATTGATAATGATGCAGTATCGAGTTTATATGTACTAGGAATTACAAAGAAAGCTTTTGTTTTGGAATTAGTTCGTGACGTCGGTCGCGATTGATTGATATGAAACCTTTATTTCCGCATAGCGCAAGTGTTTTGTTTGTCATCATATGTAGGGCATTATTCTATGTGGTTTTCGCGACCTACGACGACTGAACCCATCCTTATTTCTTACACTAAGACACTGACCAAAATAAAGCATAAAATCCACTCACCCTCTCCTCCAAATGCGTAACGCCAGCAAGACTTTGATAAAACGTCGGCGTCTCCAGATCTTGGGCTACATTCACTTCCGAGAGCAGCCATTTGGACAGAACCGTCGCATCTTTGTGTATCAGCAGCCAGGATCTGAACTGGTCAAAGGTGACCTTGTCCGCGGGTCCGAAAAGGCTGAGGAGGATTTCAGCGTTCCTCTGGGATCCACTGAGGGGGAGGGATGTGTACTCCAGATGAAGATTCCGCGCGAAATCCCTCTTGTATATGTACGTGCCATTGTCACCTTGATTGTTCACGTAGAGTGTCCAGAGGAACCTAAAATTGAATGGGTTGGTTATATCTTACTAATAACTATGGTTTTCTTCTTGCAAAACAACACCTCAGTATTCGGCAAAACACCGAAATAATATAGGCGATTCAAATATTCTTGACAAAGATTTGATGAAATCTCTGGACTCGATCGCTATGATGGCCAGATCAGATACCAGTTGAAGATGCTAATGATGAAAGGATATTAGAGTTCAAGTTTAGATGTTTAATAACATATCGATAAGCATTTACAGTAAGATGCTGTTAGCGCCAAAAACAGAGTACGTACTCTACCAGTTTTTCTTGAAAGAAACCTGTTATAGCTTTTTACTACACACGTATCCTAACTCGGCAATAAAACTTTGATATTGATGATAATTATGATAGTTGAAATATATGTATAGTTTTACTATTGTTGTATGCTATTTAAATATGACAACACTATCTATAGTGTTCATGGAGTCGGCCTATCCCAATAAACATCTCACTGTCTAGATAGTCTTCTTTAGACTGAAATAGCTTTACTTACTTAGTTTTCAGAAAGGTGAATCCTCAGCTGCAGCCCGCCAAATAAAAATGTTTTACGTCCTATGTTGATCAAAATGCGATTCACGACGCAACTTTTCAAAATTTTCATATGAAACATTCAGAAAAATTCATAGGTGGTACAAATTTCCAAGGTTTGACGATTTATATGAAATTGATGATTATTTTTGAGTAAAAATATCATTTCTACAGTCGCTAATCGCACTTTGATGAACGTGCAATGAAAAACAGAGCTGCAATTTGCAAAAAACTAAAGAAAATTTTAAACTGGCGGGCTGCGGATTCACCTTAATCATTTTGAAAGACCACACACATATGCTTTTTAATACCTTGCACAATCACGAACTTTAATTAATCAATACCTTATTACTAGCCAATCTATAACTGTACTAGCTCATCACAATTTCGACATTTAAACTCTATACTGAAATGAAACACGCAAAACTTAACAAATCAACAATGCCATAACTAGAGAGTATTTTGTATACTGTAAAAACAATGTATGACAAAATAACGGTTTAGTAGACATAACAGTATGATTGAACAATAGTCTGAGAAAATGATGTGAAGTAATCCAAATTGATGAATTCATGAGTATACATAATCAGGAGTTATGCAAAATTCTGTGATTAAATGGACTAACAGGAAGTGCGAGATAGATTAATGTTAATGCGTCACAATAGGACCCATAATTTTCTTGATAAACTTTGCCAATGATTTGAGGAAAATCATACTTAATTTGGTTATTACTATGTTTCGGTTGTTATTTCTATTGAGTTTGTAGTTAGGTAATCTTTTCCTCCATATTTTAGTTTTGGCTTTTTTATAACTTATGGGCTGGCCAATCCATGTGGCTAAGTACAATTATTACAGAAATATTAATAACAACTGAACAGATTCTGATTTTATGTTGTTGTTGTTTTAGAGATGATAAAATAGTAGGATGTTACCCATTATTTATCCTAACTAATATTTTAGATGTGAAAGTAAGTTTGTTACGCATTCACCCTTATACGTCTGAACGGATTTGGATGAAATTTGGCACGCAGATAGACCATGACCTGGGTAAGGACATAGGCTACTGTTCATCCTGGATCACAAATGTAGTCGCGGGCTACAGCACAGCTAGTGTGTCATATATTGTGTATTTCATAAAATAAAAATAAATAACCATACTTTGCAAATGTGTAACAATATGTTGTCAATCATTGTCATGTTAATCAAAGTGATTGCATCCATCACATCATGATTGTAATTTATGAATATATTCTTCTGTATGTATTCTCAGTAATAGAAAAATACTGTATGCCTAGGAAAATAGTTGACTGAAGAAAACATTTTTTTTAAGAATACAATGACATATTATTCTATTCATGCAGTATTATAGTCAACATTTTAAAGAAGAAAAAAATTTACAGAGTATCTATCTAGAAAGCAGGTTATTTAAGAAACACTGTATAATGTCAATAAATAAAAGTATATATATTATATTATTAAGTATTTGTTATACTTGAGTCTATGATATTATGATAACAATTATATAAAATATAAAACCTGCATGAGTATTGAGTGGAAAGGGGAATAAAGTAAGCCATTGCTCTGCAATGGTAGAACACAGGCTAATTTATTTATTGATGATTATCTGAATATTAGCAGGTACTACAACTCCAGTAGCTATAGGAGTATGGATGTAAGCTGTTCTAGTGAACTTATGGTTTAGGCTGGTTTATTAAGTGGACCTTTTGGTGTGTAAAAATATAATTTTAAACATCAAATTGATGTGTGATTTGAATTTATTGGACTGTGAGGCAAATGTATATTTACATCTACAAAGTAAACAATCCACTGATCTTAGATTACTAACAAGCTAAACCACAAAGTTATATCTCCTGTTGTCAGTTCTAGGTAACAATTCAGTTGTATTAATATGAATACATTCTAGGAAAACGACTGCAAAACTGACAACTCATTGCATGTACTTATATCTTGCTCAACCATATGATATAAATAAATAGCAGCCATTAAACACCATAAATTAAAAACTATTATTTACTTAATAAAAAAAACAACTACCTACCTGTTAACTACATAATTAAGTAAATACTTGGTACATATCGCTCAGAACCTTACGCTCCGCAATAACTAGTGAATATTTTGGCGCAAACTACACCGAATATACATCATCTGATAACTGCCGTGATGTAATTGTTTACTACTAACAATAGGCACATAGCATGCTACTCACTTAATTTTCTCTTCGATGTTGCCCTTTGTGAGCACTACGATCCCGCACAGCAGCTCCCGGAAGGCGATGCCTCGCTTGGTGCCTCCGCAGGCCTGGTACAGCCACTCCGCCACCTCGTAGGGCACTCCATCACAAAGCACTTCATGGACGAACGCCTCCAAGCTCAAGGCCGTCCCGTTCGCACCGGCACATCTCTTGAACGCTTCGCGTATACGTCTTAACTCACTATCAGACACTGCAAATAAAATAAACCGATATTCATCACATTCCTACAACGCACTTAGATCCAACTTTATACACTCGTCGTACCTCGTTTCACTGCATCCTCGTACGATATAAACGATGGCTTTGAGTCTTTCGCACCCATATTCGCGAGTACGTGACGATCATAACATTTTTAGAGGCGTAATGAACACAAAGAAACAAAATTATTACAGCTGACAGCTCACGTCGTTTGATCTGTAGCCATATTGCTATTGAATATTTTTTCTTCTACTTCTACTTCCCATCCAAATAAGATCGACTTTTGTAACCTATTGATATAAATTGCGTATTTCGTATTAGATAATGTGTCTTTCCAATCTTTTAAACACGCAATGTACAATGAAATTGAGAAATTACTTTTTTTATTATTATTGCAGTTCGGATACACGTTCTGTTTGACATTCATCCAACATTGAATAAATGTTTTAAACTTTTTATTGAATACGTTCGCAATTTTCTAAGGCAGAAGTACCATGAACTATGTTTTTGTTTTAGATATCTCTTTCTAAGGTTTGGTTTACTCTGTCAGTCAAATCAATTAAAAAAATATGAAATGTCAATGTAAAACAAGTCCTGTCAAATGTGGCTGCGCTATCTGTTTGCAGTGTCCACACCTTAGGGTATTTTACCCTAAATTTAGGGTATTTTTACGCGTTTGGGGTATTTTTTAGGGTAGAAAATTATTTACGGTATTTTTCAGGGTAAAATTAATGTCTAAGGATTTTTATAGAATGTTGAAAGCTCCTTGCAAGCAAAATGGTGATTGATTGAATACGTGTTTCTGAACGTACATAACTTGTTGTGACGATGTACCGTTCTCTTCAGTCTTCCGTTAGCACAAGAATCTATTTTTGCGAGACAAGTGATTTCGAATAAAATGTACGATTTTAAGAAAAAAAATCTGCAGATGACATAGAAGCCCAAACTATTACCGATGCATTCCAAGAATGTTTGAAAACGGTGTAATAGTTTGGCTATTAGTGTATCACTAAATTGCATTTATACGTTTTATTTGTTTACATAAAAAAAAAGTTAGGGTAAAAACAAAAAAGTGCCTAATTTAGGGTAATTTCGTCGAGCATTAGGGTAAAAAACAAAAACGAAGGTGGCAACACTGTCTGTTTGCTTTTGGCTGACTTTGGCAAATTACAATGTTCATTGTTCAATAAATTGGATCTTTAGCAGTTTTGCTTCTGCATCTCTTTCTCTCGTATGTTTGTTTGCCCACTCTATCTCAATATCTCATCTTTTATGCCCCCAAATCTTCCAAATTGATTATTTTATAAGTGTTCAAACATTACAGTCATCTGATTGCGCTGCGATTAAAGAAAATCTGGAGTTTATTGCTTTGTTTGCATCCGAATCAGTTTGCATTGTCATGCTAATTTCGCAAAAGATAGTAGCGTTTTGGTAAAAACAAGTGATGTGTAAAGGCTATAGGGAGCCGTTTCTTCCTTTTTGTTTTGAATAAATAATTGGATTTGTAAATGTCCGTGTCTTTGTGTGTCCTACGCATTGAAATCGACGAAGATCTGCCTGAAATGGGCGATAACCCATCTGAAATGGGTAAGAACTATTTAAATGACCTTTTTACGCAAAAGTTGAGATTGACTCACAATGTTGCCAAAAGTCGGAACAAACAATGCAACAGCTGTATCAATCTTGGATGAAATTATGAAAATATCGATGTGGTGTTTACAATAGACGGACATCTTTTAGGGTGATCAATATGATACAATATTCTATATAGGTACCCTGATACAACTTATTATACAGTCGAAATGTTGAATAAAACTTTGGCTAAATAATAATAAAATTAAAGTAAAGGTTTTGTTTTGATATTTCATCGGTTTTCTAACAACTTAATTTTCGTAAAAACACTGTAATAATAAACGTTAATTAGATAGTTTGGCAAGTCAAAAGCTAATTAGAAAATCTTTGAATTTGTCTCACTATTTTTATCTCAACTTCCTGTGTCAACCCTGTGTACGGTCAACATGTACCATGTCTATGCTTACCTTGACGAACTTATATTTTTCCTAGAAGCCGCAAAAGAACAGAAAAGAAAAGACCGTGGAGCTCGAGAGTCCAAGATCATAACTGTAGAGACATATGCTAGTGTACTCACAGGCCCTAACACAGACACTGGGATCCTTCCGACTAGTTCCAGGCGTTCTCCTCCGGAGAACAGTGTCTCAGAGGATGAGGATACAATCAGCTTCTTTTGTGGTAACCCTCTGGTTGAGGTAACTAAGGGAGTGCTGCATCTTTATAAAGAGAAGTATGTTTTTGATATGTTGAGTACCCTCCATATAAAAAAGTCCTAAACATAAATAGTCCTAGCAAAATGACATTTTAGCAAAATAAATTTAAAAATCTCCTGTACCATTTGTACTATAATTTAATTTTTTGACTGATTTGATTTGACTGCCTCGTTGGTCTAGTGGTCGCAATCGCTACTGCTGAGCATGAGGTCCTGGGTTCGATTCCCAGGTTGGGCAATGTGTTATTGGGTTTTTCTATCTGGAATTTCTCAGTAGCAGCCCAAAGTCTGGATTTGTGCCCGGCAGATGGCAATAGGCTCGCCCCCTATTGCATGGGACTTAAAAAACATAACTGGCGAAATGTGGGTGTATGTTTAATATAATTTTTGAATAATATAATCTTAAAAATGTAGTTGAAAAAATATGTGCAAAAGGTACTACTCAACACAGTAAAGTATTTGTAAGGCATAGCTGTGGACAAGCGATTCCAGCAACAATAGCTAATTAAGTGCCACACATTGTTTCATTTTCTATCTCCAAAGATTATACATATAGCTAGGTTAGGTTATTCTGGCCTCTATGCATTTCAAACGCTACACCTGCACCCTTGACGACCTGAACAACGTCTCTGACTCTGCAATGAATGTGGCACCTACACGACTCAAACAATAAGCAACATCGAAACGAAAAGAAGAAGAGCGCGGAGTTTGTATTTACTCCCGTCGCTCACTGGTCAAACTGTTCTCAAGAGTCGTTACGAACCTTGTCGCCAGGAGACTTGACGAGTTCCAACCAGCAGAACAAGCCGGGTTTCACCAAGGCTTCAGAACCTTAGCCAATACCATATTGTTTGGCAAGTTGTACAGAAGACCGAAGAGTACAATCAGCCGCCGACTTCAACTTAGAATCCCATGGAGTTTTGGGCAGTTCTTCCTCAAACACAACATGGAAAGACATGTCAAACATATTGGATTCGTGCAGAAACAACAATACATAATTATGTAAACATAAAATAAATCTCATATTACTCTTTGAAGCAAAAAACATGAACACAATAGTGCATATTTTTTAATGTTATGCTAGAACATAAATACCTATGCATGGTTCAGATACATATATGCTATAATGACCCATGAAGATAAAAACTGACAGAATTTTTTCGGTATTACTGTATTTTACAAATGGGTAATTTTGCTATTAGGCCTATATGCGTTTAGGACTTTTTGATATGGAGGGGTTGAGGAGTATTACAAACTTCACCATGTACTGCTAAGTTATTTAAAGTGAAGATATCACAAATGTCACTTTTCAAAATTGGCTAGACAAAACAAAAAAAAATATGTTAAAGATTACTCATTGTGCTCTTATTGCAACATATTTGTAAGATTTTTCAATAAATGTTTGTCTTATCATTGCAAAATATTCATTGCAAAACCATAACTCAACACTAACTTCTATTTCAGTGAAATGAAAGAAGCTGAAGAAGCTAAGACCCTGTGCTTGCTGTCTGTACCAGGTGCCCTCGGTGCTCCTGATCTCCTAGCATTTGCAGCGGCCTGCCAACAGGACATCGCTCATGTGAGAGTACTGAGGGATGGCTCGCCTGATCATTACATGGCTTTGTTTACGTGAGTTGATCTTATAATTTTAACAATCTTTTGGCAGCATTATCCTCTTACCCTTACGCAGGAAGAAAACAATGAATAATGTCACTATGTTAACAAAATTATATCAATAGTACGTATTTGCTTGCAAATACATGACATGAAAAGTTGATTGCTTCACTTTATATTCACATCAAGATTGAATTTGCTAAAAATTCAATAACTAATCCATATCACACATTTTTTCACATACCTACAGCTGGATTTGTCGTACCATAAATTATATTAGAAAGATAAAAACATGGGTTGGTTTTCTGGACCCATAGTCTTTTGGAATAAAAGACAACCTAGCCTCCTGTGACTATAATAGTGGAATTGGTTATTTCATCCTGTGCATATCTCACACATAAATATTATTTTGTGTTAATTTTGCCAGATTCCGCAACAGTCACGCAGCGCGAGAGTTCCACGAAACCTTCGACGGTGTTCCCTACAGCAGCCTGGAGCCCAATGCTCTGTGTCACATGGCGTGGGTGTCTCGGGTAGAGTGGGCCAGAGTCGGCACCCCGCCACCCTCGCACACTGAGCTGCCCACCTGCCCCGTATGTCTTGGTAAGATAGCTTAAACTTTAAGTTATTAATAGCAAGAAACCTTATATATTGTCGAGATTGAGATTACAAAAGTGGAAACAAGACATCACAGACAGAAAAATTAAAAAATAAAATAACATGCGTTTTTGTATAATCGCAGTTAAGCGTTATCTGTACGATTGATGCTTTATTTACATGACTTATTTAGGAATAGTTTCGTTCCTACGATACCTCGTTTGTCAAAATACGACGAGTACTTTCTTATAAAGTACTCGTCGTATTTTGACAAACGAGGTTTATGAAATATGAAGACGCAAACATATCCTGTTCAAATCATAACTATCCTTTTGGTTTGCCGGAGTCGGGTAAAAAGGTTGCTATTGAAATCGAAAGTTTTACTTGACTTCTTTTGTTGCGACACTTTTTCCCACCTAAAACTGCAGAAATTGGTGAAATAAGGGGTTCTTTGGGGGTTTGTTACTTTTTACGTTTAAAAAGTGCATATCCTCACGCTAATTTAAATGAATAGCTTCATGATTATGTAATAATTGTTCTCAGAGCGCATGGACGAGAGCGTGGCCGGCGTGCTGAGCGTGCAGTGCGCGCACGCCTTCCACGCAGAGTGCCTCGTGCGCTGGCGGGACGCGCGCTGTCCCGTGTGTCGCTGTGCACAGACTCCTGAGCCGCGAGGACAGGCCACCTGCTTCCAGTGCGAGAGGGCCGCACTTGCAGGTACAAACTTATTGTCACGCAGAGTGCCTCGTGCGCTGGCGGGACGCGCGCTGTCCCGTGTGTCGCTGTGCACAGACTCCTGAGCCGCGAGGACAGGCCACCTGCTTCCAGTGCGAGAGGGCCGCACTTGCAGGTACAAACTTATTGTCACGCAGAGTGCCTCGTGCGCTGGCGGGACGCGCGCTGTCCCGTGTGTCGCTGTGCACAGACTCCTGAGCCGCGAGGACAGGCCACCTGCTTCCAGTGCGAGAGGGCCGCACTTGCAGGTACAAACTTATTGTCACGCAGAGTGCCTCGTGCGCTGGCGGGACGCGCGCTGTCCCGTGTGTCGCTGTGCACAGACTCCTGAGCCGCGAGGACAGGCCACCTGCTTCCAGTGCGAGAGGGCCGCACTTGCAGGTACAAACTTATTGTCACGCAGAGTGCCTCGTGCGCTGGCGGGACGCGCGCTGTCCCGTGTGTCGCTGTGCACAGACTCCTGAGCCGCGAGGACAGGCCACCTGCTTCCAGTGCGAGAGGGCCGCACTTGCAGGTACAAACTTATTGTCACGCAGAGTGCCTCGTGCGCTGGCGGGACGCGCGCTGTCCCGTGTGTCGCTGTGCACAGACTCCTGAGCCGCGAGGACAGGCCACCTGCTTCCAGTGCGAGAGGGCCGCACTTGCAGGTACAAACTTATTGTCACGCAGAGTGCCTCGTGCGCTGGCGGGACGCGCGCTGTCCCGTGTGTCGCTGTGCACAGACTCCTGAGCCGCGAGGACAGGCCACCTGCTTCCAGTGCGAGAGGGCCGCACTTGCAGGTACAAACTTATTGTCACGCAGAGTGCCTCGTGCGCTGGCGGGACGCGCGCTGTCCCGTGTGTCGCTGTGCACAGACTCCTGAGCCGCGAGGACAGGCCACCTGCTTCCAGTGCGAGAGGGCCGCACTTGCAGGTACAAACTTATTGTCAAACAACCCTACACTTTCGATATTCTTATACATATTTCTGTTGCTAGAATGCACATTACTGAAATGTAATTGTTTGTTCTGTAAATCTATAATGTAATGTAAATCTTATATATGAATGACTGAAATGTACCGACCCCAGCGCGATTTGACCAGACTCGATTAATCGAATGAACGCCAAGATTCGCACTAGCCTCTGAAGCCTCATGCTTCATGGTGCTACAAGGACCATTGCATATCAAAATAGACCGGGGGCGCTTTAATGGTAGGGAGGACGTGCCCATAGGATAGGAAGGAGTGTGAGCCAATCGAGTAATGCACCCTAAAATTAGCAATGGATTAGTGGAGAGACGGGTGATATTTATCTATGGGAGGGCATCTTCTATTGACGTCGCAGACGAGTTGATTCAGGTCGAGCTTCATCGTTGAATCTTTTCTCGGCTCTTTTCTATGTCCTTGCTCTGCTGTAATAAATGTTGCTGTTTTCACTTTTCAATGTCTTCGTCTGAAGTCTCGAGTCGTCGTTTGTATATCTCATTAGCAGCGTTCATGATCTTCCACCGTGTCCATGTTGTAATTTGTAATATCCAAAAATAGAAAGGGCACTCACAAAAACTCTGGGTGCAGCACTTTTGAACTTAACAATGGTTTTGGGACACTGAGTCTCTATGGGGAAAACCGGGCAAGAAACTCCAAGGACATTCTTTTAAATCAAGATATTACAAAATACTGGGTACATTATTCTTGTTGCAACTATATGTGAGAACAATGTTAAAAAACACAATAATAAGACCTGGCAGCTATGAGATGGCCAGTCTTAACCGACGGCGCCCGTTCACGAACATAACGCGTGAATCAGTACCATCCAGCTCAACCATTTTGTTTCTCAAACAGAAGAAGATGGAGATGAGACGCGGGAGAACATAAGTGGCGTAGCTGAAGGTTTGCTGGAGGGCTTGGAAGCTGGCGCGCTGTGGATCTGTCTCATCTGCGGCAACGTGGGCTGCGGCAGGTCAGTTGAACACTTGACCTAGAAATATACTCCCTTCTTATTAAACGTATCGCTGATCGTTACTTAAGACAGCGTTGAGAAGGCGAGACAGGCAAGACGCTCTTTGACGTATTATATTAGTAGTTTTTCTCCGCGACCTTGTGCGCGTGGAGGTCGAAAGTTATCCCACATGAACCATACTACCAGGATAAAAGTATCTTATGTCCTAATCTATGTTATTTCTACCTGTGTGCCTAATTTCATCGAAATGCGTGAGGAAGGTAACAGACGGACAGGCAGAATTACTTTCCCATTTATAATATTAGTTTCTAAAACTAGACGAGACAAAATATCACCTTATTTTCAAAATACTAATTATCTTTCAATTTTCCAAACAAATGATGATTATTTTCTCAAAGTTTATGTATAGTTAAATTCCTATACTAGGTACGAAGGCGGGCATGCAGCAAAACATTTCTTAGCATCAAATCATACGTACGCTCTACAGTTGGGATCAAACCGGGTCTGGGATTATGCAGGTGAGTGCTTTTTGTAACATAAGCCATAGAGCAACCACTAATAACCACTGGATTTTCATCGAATTCAATCAGGCTAGGTATCTAGCATATATATCTCTCTTGGTAACCTTCAAGATTTTCGTGGGGTTTTTTTCTTCTTCACAAAAGTCATGTTAGGTTCTTATAATTTTCAGAATACAATAAAATATATTTCAACTGTAATCAACATAGTCTCGAGTCGATTCGTACAACAAACTTTCCTTCATAGAAATATTTTGAGGGAAGTTAATTCTAAAGCAAAGTGACATCCTAAGTCTACTTGCCATTTCAAACAACTGTCAAAGAATAACAATTATTATTTGATACAAACAATTTATGTAAACAATTAATTTCACTCACTTTACATAATCTATATAAACTTGTAACCCTCCTTTCCGTTGTCCAGGTGACAACTTCGTCCACCGCCTTGTCCAAAACAAAGCTGACGGCAAATTAGTCGCCGCAGAGGGGGGCTTCACTTCGGAGGACTCAGCCTGTGGGGGGGAGAAGTTGGACTCGGCCCAGCTGGAGTTCACGTACATACTGACGCAGCAGCTGGACAGTCAGAGGATGTTCTATGAAGAGAGGATGAACAAGTAAGTAGCAACAGTATACTGAGGTTGGTAAGGACGAATTTCACCAATGAAACTGAACACGATCAGCACATCTAAAACGCGTTCAAGAGCTGTCAGTGACAGTTTATGTGCTGATCACGTTCAGTTTCATTGGTGAAATCCCAGCCCTTAAACCTAGTTTATGTCCTGATCGCGTTCAGTTTCACTGGTTAAATCACAGCCAATCCTCTTACTGGACTACTAATGCCCATCTAAGGTTTTATTAGGTACTAGGCGTTTTAAACGGTTATCCATACATAATTTGGTCTTTGAAGGCTTGATGGTGAAAAAGTTGTCTTTAAAAGATTGGTTTTAGCGTTATGAACGCCTATGGCGTCACCAGACTTTTTACAAGGGGTGACCACTTGTAAAATTTCTATATTTAAATCTGTAAGTAGCTTCCCGCGACTTTCTCGTGAAATCACTTGTTCCTGCTCACCCCGCCGCACTATGGGACCAAACGGTCTCAAAAATCTATAACTTTTTTGTTACTTGACATTTTGAATTGAAATTTTGTGTACGTATTTCTGAATACTTTTGCTATTGGATTATTAAAACACTGCTACTTTAAAAATTACGTATAATAAGTAAAAAAATTACAAATATAAAATGTTGAAAATTTTCATACAAAAATTAAATTATTTTATTAAAATTAATTCTTAATAAGTTAATAAATACGAGTACGTAACTACATAATTATAAACTTAGAAAAACATACCATTCATGAAAAAGAAACACATTATTCTTATCATCACTTGTCAATACTAAAAGCTCTTTAGCTTCGTCAAGTAGTTCTTTTGGTATCACAATACTTGTTCTATTTAAGCTAGATATATATGGATCAGAAGTATACAACAGGATGTGCAGAACGTCTTGCATTGTGGCTGATCTGGAACACTTTCGAGCGTGATTTAACCTATATGTCTTATAGTCTTTATTACGAGCTTCTTGATCATCTTCAGATAACTGGCCTATTGGCAAAACTGCAACATGGTTTGCAGAATTATGTATAATCTCTTGATCAACTCATCAATACCTGTGATTTCTGCAGAACACTGATAGTTTTGGAAGAATCTCCTTGCCGTATTTCCATCATTGCTGTTTCCGGAACCTTGACGAGGTTTATCAATGTGGAAACCAAGCAATTCCCGGAAACGGGTTTGGACGTACTTCTTTTTTTCTTCTTTAATCTTTTTGTTCTCTGGAGTCGATGCAGTCCACTTTTATAATCTTTTATAATCCTAAGTTATAAGAAATATGCAGAATCATTTCCATACATCTTATCCACGCATGTAAGGTAGACAGTCCGTATTCAAACGCATCTTCATTCTCAAATCTTGCAGTTACATTAGTTAGATCGTTCATCTGTCTAGGAGTTGCTCCACAAACAGTGCATGAAGCACTCGATGGTGTCTGCGTTAACACTTGAGCAACTTTTCTGTCGATCATAGCCATTAACAACTCATGTCTTACTTCTATAATATTACCTTCTATTGCTGCAGGCGTTCGCGTGGAGTTAATTCATTAATTTTTGCTTCGAGTTCACTTACAATAGCTTTATTTTTTCTGGAGTTTCTTTTGCTAATTCCAGTGAAATAGGTCTATAATATCTAACTGAAGAGCATGTCGGATTTTGCCATATAACTGCTTTACTTTTTTCATCCACTAGTTTCAATGGTACAAGTGAAACTATAAACATATTAGCGTCCGATATTTGTTCATTTTCTTCAGGTAAAACTTGTTTATATTCACTTTGTCCCGAGGATCCATCGCAACCCCATTTACTATACAGCTTGAGACGGCTGTTTTTTTTTGACACCGAGTCTATCTTTATAATACGACAAGCAGTATGATCTAAGAGATCTTGAAGGTTCACTTTGGCACTTATATTCGTTACGGTTATGCTTGACGCAAAAGGATAGCAATCCTTTGCTTCAGCCAAAGTTTGGTATGATGGAAATACAGAAACTAAGTTCTTCTAACAGGTCTCAGCCTCAGGTAGGAGTATTGAGCTTTGGATAGATCGGTTTCAATATATGTACATGATGCTTCTTCTTTGGTATAGGAAGGTAGACCATCTGGACTCCGTAAAATGTTTCGAAGAATGAGTTTTTTCTCCTCCTTTTCTGTATTTCTATCAATACTCACAATCGAAGCTTCGTAATATTCACCCATAGATCGCAAACCTTGTACATAAGCGTAATCCACATGCCCCATTCCATATACCTGGAGTAATTCCAAGTTTTTAAATTTTTTTGCACTCTCCGAACACGCGTCATATGGTTTTATTGGTCTACCACGATCTGCAGATGTTGAGGTACTGCACGAAGTCAATGGTACTTTAAACTCGCCATTGAACCTATTTGTGTTTTGGCTCTCGAAACGATCTTGTTTTCTTTGAGCTTTCACCCATTTTTGGTTACAAATTGTTATCAAATTTATTTATTTATTTAAACTTTTCGAACCCAAAGAGGTACAAAGGCGGACTTAATGCCTTAGGCATTCTCTACCAGTCAACCAAGGGTGGTGAAGAGATTAGATGGCAGGTGCTTTAATTGAAGGGAACGATGATGGAAGAAAAATAACGTAAAAAAAAAAAACTTGTGATGTGTGTGAATTTCTTTGTATACTTTGCATAACCGTATTCACATCTGTTGTTGATAAATGGAAATTGTCCAACAAATGTTGTTCAATATCTGAAGTGCTTTTCCCGCTTATTATCTGAGCACATATATCGCGTCGAAAACAAACGAATTCACTCATTTTTAACTTTTCTTCAACAAATTTACAGGTACTGAGGGAAGGTATACGGACACTTTGACGAACACGCTGAAAACCCGAGTATTTATAGGACCCTAGTTTCAGTAACTTGTGCAAAACCAATGAGAAAATTGATAAAAACAGTTCTCACAGGAATGCGGTAACCAATCTGATTATAATTACCACAACAGATAAGAACTATGCAGTATTATCAAACGTGTGGTTATAATGACCACCGCAAAAAAAAACTAATTTGAAAATATTTTTCGGTCGACATATTTTTTGCTTCTAGCTCGAAATGGGGCAGTAATGACGCAGGTTTTTTTTATTTCCTTGTACTATTGAATAGTTAAGGAATCTAAAAATGTCATTAACTCGACATCGGCAGCCATCGGTAACAAGGAAATCCCACTAGAAAATTGAAAAGACGGAAAATTTCCTTATGACACTTAAAAATTTAATAATAATAAAAAAAGATATTTCTAATTAAAACCTAACGCAGTTATAAACAAGAGCTCTTGAGCAATCCAAAAATGTATAATACTTATATATTCCCTTTGAGAAAATAGAAAATATATTAAGTTGACCTTCCATAACGAATAATCTAGTAAATATAAAATAATCAAAGTATAAAGTTTGGCTGTAATTTTATACACCTAAACCTTTTTCTGTTTTTTTTTGCTGCTTTTCGGATAGCTATGTCATCTTAGAATATAAAACAATCAAAATGCTTCTGTATTACGACTTTTGTCCAAACCATTTTTGAGATGGAAAATACCGTTTGGTCCCACATAGTGCGCCGCATCGCATTGTCTGTCCGCGCTATTACTTCGTTTTCGCTTAGCGTTTTCATCTGACTTTTTTCCTTTTTGTTTGGCTCCTATGGGTCTTAGCGTGATGTTAAATAGCCTTCCTCAAGGAACGGCTACAAATTGCAACAAGAATTTTTCAAATTCGACCGGTAGTTCCAGACAAATACAAACTCACATACAAACACAAACTAACGAATTTCACCTCTATATGTATAATATTATAATAGAGTATTCTATCTATTTAACTATGGTGATGTAAAAGTATGATGATCGGACCCTCTTTGGGAATAGCCAATGTCTGGCAGTGGACTGCCATTGGCTTCTTTTCAGAAAAAAATATGGTTTAAGCAGTCATAGTATGAGACTAAGAGACAAAAACTAATAGCGTTTCCTTTCTTTTATCATAGACCACCGTGTTAATTTTATTCCACAGACTAGAAGCAGAACATATAAACGAGGTGGAGAAGCTTCGCTTCAGAGCTTCAGAGGCGGAAGCCAGTTCATCCAAGCTGAGTGAACAAGTGACTGCTCTGACTAAAGAGAACAAGACCCTCGAGAGGAAGCTGCATCATGTTACCAGCAAGTCAGTAACTCAGTATACCGTCAGACTACAGCTTCTTGATTCATGGTGAAAAAAGTTGTCAACATTTTGCACGCATACTTAATGCAATCCCTCTCTGCAGTGGCGTAGCATGCCTTGGCCGGGCCTCGTATAAAAATGCGTTTGGGGCCCTATGAAGGGTTAAGATTTCTCACAATAGAAAAAAAAATGTTTGCATAAAATTAAAAGAAATATTTTTTCATCATAATTATCAATCTGTCACTTTTTCCAATTTTTTTACAAACAATTCAAATCAAATATACACTCTCCTTGCCTTTTTGTCGGCAAACTGATTTATTAAATCATTTAACGCTGATGATGACTTTAGTTTTTCTAAAGTATCTGCCTCTATGGACAATAGTGACAGGTCTGACAGGCGTTCATGGCCCCGTATAATTGATACGGCAGATACGACGCTAGCTACGCCCCTGCCTCTCTGCGCAGCCTTTTCTTAGCTACATATTGGGTTCGGCTTCCAGTCTGTATTTCACCTGGAGCGCCTCCCTACCTGACCTCTGCAGCCCAGTCTCTGGGTACACACCAACACGATACCACTCGGTAAGACCGGTGAAGGTGGTCCGGCTTTCGGTCTTATGACCTGTAACGACTGTCAAAGGTCTATGAATGACAGCCGGGACCAATGGTTTAACGTGCTTTTCAATACACGGAGGGGTCTTGTTATGTTATGGATGGTCACCCATCCACGGACGGACCTCGGCCAGCGTTGCTTAACCTTGAAGATCGACCCGTGCGGCTGTTAATATTTAGCCCCTCAAACACTCCATGCGATGTTGCTACTAATTAATGTTTCCAGTAACACAAAACACGGCTTTAAGAGGAGGCTCCCTAGTCACATATACAATAAAAAAGGAACTTTAGTGGATGATTCATTAGATCTTTTTCTTTCCATGTACAAAACATTTGCGAAGTTGTATTTTTTTGAGATTAATACAAAAAAAAAGCGCTTGGCATGTTTATCTAAAATAAATATTAACAGTAAGACAATATAGTTGTGTGCAGCCACAAGATATATTTTCTCTATTACTTGAATTCTAAATGAAATAAGAATTGAGACTAACGCCAATCGGTTTCGTGGTCGAACAAGAGTGCACGTGATGTTCAACTTTGTCACTGGCAGTAATAAAGTTGCGTTTAGCACGTTGCGGAGCTTGTTTGGAAATTATCTTAAGTGCCAGCAGGGCTAACATGACTCACGCGACAGTTACTCACTCTCGCGTTTTCTCGTCGGGTCCTTATCTGACTCACTTTTCTCGTTTTCTGACAGCGCTGTCATAAAAAATACTCGACTCGTTCTTTCAAATTTAATATTTTCTCGTTAAACCCTAACATTTACCACCTAATTTATCTCGCATTTTGACAATTGAGAGAATCGTGTTTTTCTCATTTAGTCGTCCTCGATTTTGACGACTAGAAGAGTTGAAAAAGTTTAATACAATAAAATAAAAAAATATACAAAAAACATGGCAAATTCATAACTATACATATTTTTGTCCTTTTTTAAAAAGCTAGGTTTATTACCACTTCCCTCAATTTACATATACGAAATCTGTAAATTTGTGTACAGTAAATAAGGGATTGTTCAAAAGAGCGTATGATGTAATCTCTCGGCCAACAAGAGATCCCCACAGACTTATATTAAAGGAAAATCCTAAGTCAGCACAGTATGCGAAAAGCTGCCTTGTGATGTGTGTACGTATTTACAACAAAATACCAAAAGAACTAAAATTACTAAATAATACTAACTCATTTAAAAACAAACTATTTAAACGGCTGAATGGACAAAACTTTTATGACATTAAAAACAAACTATTTAAACGGCTGAATGGACAAAACTTTTATGACATTAAAGATTTCTTTAACATGAAAATATAAAATGGGTATGTACAGGCATTAATGAACATGTAAATGATGTATGATCTTAATGACTATTATTGTATCACCAATTAATCTGTGACATTGTATAAGTTCACCTTTAACTTGTGTATTAATTATTGTGCATGCAATTAATACAATATTCTGTATAGCTAAACATGTGGACATTTTTATCAAAACCAGACTGTAACAACTTTATACCATGTTTAAGGCAAATAAAGACTTATCTATCTTATCTAATTATATTCAGCAATAACTTCAATTCGAACCCTTAAAATGATGATCTGTTAATCATTTCGTTTAGAGCTCTTTGCAATAGATTGCGCTTTACTCAATTTTAACACATCAGAGTAGCCAATACCGTTATTAATTTAAATCAAACAACAATATTATTTTTTATCTATTACTTTACATATTAATGTAATATAAAACTATAAACATGTTTTTCTGAACCTGGAGCTATTAAACTTTCTATAAAAGGATCGCTCGAAACGTTTTAAAAGTAGGTCGACTCCTAGATGGCGTGGTAAAAGGTCTCTGGCAATTAGTGAGTCGCTGATGCTGCCATCTGTTGAAAATTTGGACGAAGTAAAATTGTCCGCTCATTAGCCAGACTTAGAGAGGTGTCATTTCTTTGTATGGGATTGGGTATCTGCAAAGTATTTACTTTGTAAAGGATAATATTATTATTATTTTTTCACACCACCTGCTCGAAAATGTCAAATTATATGTCAAGCAACCTTAACCTAAAGTGAGTCATTAGTGGCCGGAGGCACAGCCGGTCAATAATGTTGTACTGGATTTCATTATGACCCGCTGGTCAATAATGTGTTTTGAATTTGGAATCTCACATGCTCAGCTAAATTGGCAGTATAGTACTAACAAACACTCTTTAGTGCCAGAAAGAGGAAAGCTATTCTCGATTTCCTACAAAATCATAACGACTGCTTCTTCATATCGTTGCCATGTTTTCGAAGACATAATATTGTAAGAATAACTAGATAACTACGAACCATTTTTTAAAAGGAATGGAATAACATTAAAACTTGCATTACTTACATAATTGGCTGTAACATTAGTTAATTTTTTTTAAGTAAACTGCGCTAAGAATGCTGTGGATTTTGTGAATAAATAAATAAATAATAAAACCTATCTAGACTACATTCGATTTATCACATTTTATAAAAAATACTCTATTTTCACGAGCGTCTCCAATGACGTTCTAAATTCAAAATGCATACAGCCAATCATCCAAAACCATTTTGCATTTAACTAACTAGTTCCAAACATGTTATTCTTACCGTTTGTTTATTTAATAAATACTTTGTTTTTCGTACTATGGGTATTATTTTCTCACAGTAGGTGTAAAAAGTAGAGTATCCTCCTCTGGGCTAAAGGTGTATTTGCCTTGGGCTAGCTTGAATCCCTCGCTGCATTCAGGATTCTTGTATTAACTCCCTCGCTTCGCTCGTGAGTTAAATCCCGAATCCTTCATTGCGCTCGAGATTCAATATGACGCCCGTGACATAAGACACAACTTTAGCCCCTCGGTGCATAATCTACTATAATTATTGTGTGAGGACTTAGTGGGTCATATTTATGTATTGTCTATCTTAGTTTTTTTATTTATTGTCTAGCAGTTTGATTACTTAATGCGTCCTTCCCAAATGTCCTTTCTTGGATATTCATATTTATATATTGTCTATCTTAGTTTTTTTATTTATTGTCTAGCAGTTTGATTACTTAATGCGTCCTTCCCAAATGTCCTTTCTTGGATATTCATATTTATATATTGTCTATCTTAGTTTTTTTATTTATTGTCTAGCAGTTTGATTACTTAATGCGTCCTTCCCAAATGTCCTTTCTTGGATATTGTTCGTCGAATCGTTGAGCTCCTTAAGTTCTGAGCTACACGATTAATGACAAAATGCGTGCACTGACTGGACAGGTCCACTCAAATCTGTATGGTTCTTTCATTAAAAGACCATTTCAGACACCTACCTACACGGTCCTCATATAATTATGATAAACAATGACATGAATATTTACTTACTTAAGTATTATTTTATTCTTAATATTGTGAATGTTAAGAACGTGACCCACATAGGTTATTGTTTTTCACTTCTGTGTTTTTGTAATAACTCAGTTAGTTTTAATCCTAATCGTGGCGGTTTGAGTATTGTTCGTCGTATACTTCAGCTCCTTATGTTATTATTATAAAACTTTATTTCGGGTGGCATAGACCCATATTAAACTTACCTATATTTTTTTTACAATTTTACTTGCCATTGATCGCCACACTTAAACAAGACATGACCCACTGATTTTGAAAGGGACAGTCAAAACGTACAGCAATTGCGCTCAGAATGCTGTTGTTGCTACCCCGTATACAGGCCAGAAGGGAAGCTGCTTTTTTGCGCATGATGGCCTGGAAACCATCAGTGCGCGCTTCAGCAAACATCCCAGACGCGCTGTACCGCCACGGCAGACCCAACAACATCCTGAACGCATTGTTGTACTTAGTTCAATTCAATTCAATTCGTTTATTTCAACCAACAATTGGGTCATACGAGGCACTGAAAATTTCGGGAATCAAGGAAGTGACACAACATTACTATTTAAAAATGTATTTATTGCTTTTCGAAGTATTCTCCGCGAAATTTTACACATTTTTCCATACGATGGAACCAAACATTGAAGCAACCATTCCATTCGGAAGTTGGGGTCTCCAAAATGGCCGTTTTGTAGGCGTCCACAGCTTCTTTGCATGGACAGAGATCTTCAGGTGATGAAAATCTCTGTCCATGCAATTTATTCTTTATTTTAGGGAAAGTGTAGAAGTCGGGCTTAGGTCGGGGCTGTACGGCGGATGGTCTAATAATTCTATGTTTTCTTGCTCTAAAAACTCTTTTGTTCTGTGTGCGGTGTGAGAACTCGCATTGTCGTGATGGAGGATGATGCGGCGGTTGCAGTTCTCTTTACGGAGTTCAAAAGCGACCTGTGGCAAACAAATGCTAGCATACCATTCTGCATTAACCGTTCTTTGTCCCTCAAGAGGAATAGTCGTAACATGGCCGGTTTTGGAGACAAACGTGGCCACCATTTTTATTGCAATACTCCGTGAACGAACAATTTTTGTTGGCTTTAACTCATTTTCGAACTTTTTAATTGTTCATGCAAGATTATTTGTATTTGACTCATGCCAATGTCTAAAGTTGCCTGAATTTCGCGGTATGTCACATGTCGATCTTCCTCAATCAGCTTACGCACAGCATCAACGTTTTCTTGGGTGACTGCAGTTTTGGACGACCTTGACGGGGATCATCACTGAGCTTGACACGTCCACGTTGAAATTCAGCAAACCAGCGATAAATTGTGGTTTTGGATGGGGCTTCATCACCAAATGCAGACATCATCCGGTCAACACACTGCTTTTGTGTTAAACCACTTCGAAAGTCATAATAAATCATCGCTCTTGAATTTTCTCGAGTCAATTCCATTTTCTCAACGACTAAACAAGTTTGACAAAACCTTGTGACAAGACCGAGAATGTTTTTTTAAATAAATAAATTATATTCGATTTTTAAAACCAAGGAGTTTTCAATTAAAAAGATTTTAATATGACAGGAACAGTGGAAATATTCCATTCCCGATACTTTTAGTGCAGCCCTCGTAATTAATAGTGTTAATAAAATATAAATATTAGAAAAAATAAAAGTAAGACAAAACACAACACACAAAATTCATTATTACTTACAAATTAAATTGGCAAAGTCAAACTAAAATTAGAAATAATCATAAATTACACTGTAGGCTCTATAGGCTCGCTGCGTATATCTCACCCACAAGCCGTTTGAGTAGAAGGACTGGCAATAAGCTTTGAATAGCGTAACCTTCACTTCTCTCGTGCATCGTGCGAACATGTGTGTGAGCATATAAGCTCTCACCGCCAGAGCCCTGTGCTCCGGCTCAATTTCCTCATCGTCCCTGAGGTCACCTGTCACAATGTGGCCCAGATATTTAAATGTTTGAACCTGCTTTAGGACCATTCCATTAAGAAATACAGGAGGCACATGGGTAGGCTGTTGTTTCAAAAAAAAAAAGTCAAAAGTCAAAGCATTTATTTCAAATAGGCCCTTAAAAAGGCACTTTTGAACGTCAAAATTTACATTAAAAATAAAACTGATTCTAGGCATTTTTAAATAGTAATGTGTTTGCCTGATTTAAATACTAAAATTTCACTCTTTTTAGAGTTATATTGTAACTAATGCGCCCCCGCGTACTTCTCACAAATAGACACAGGTTTCCTTAGCCCGCTTATGGAGGCGCTCAGCAGCACCATATCGTATGCATAGCTAAAATTGTTAAAACAAGTTATGAGTTGAGCTGCACGATTACTTATAAACGCGTGCACTGACTGGACAGGTCCACTCAATATATGTGGTTCTTTCCTCAAAAGACCATTTCAGACATCAATCCACATGGTCTTCACATGATCTGACCGAGATTATGTCTGGGCTTTAAAATAGATTGTGACCTCTATGTTTGATTCGGTCTGTCTTCTCAGAGTAGTCAGATAGGAAACGCCGACCTCATCTAGTTTTAAAGAAAATGTTTGACGTGTAAAAGTGTTTGTAGAAACCTACTTACAGAAATAAAATCATTCATCATTGTACTTACGTAGAAACATAATTATCTGTGCTTGAGCTTAATGGTAGAGATGGGTAGCACACTCTTTTAAAATGAGGATCGTGCGAGGCATTCTTTTAACAAAGTGTGCTAGCAAACTATGCTACCACGAATGAGGCGAGGCTGCGGTGGCATGGGAGCACGTGCTGTGAGTGTGTCAGTGAGTCGCGTGACTCCGAGACGCCGCGCGAGTCGCGAGTGTGATGTATAGTGTATAGTGCCGACAACATGACACGGCACACATACTCAATAGAGTTGGCTTGGCTAGCACACGCGATGAGCCGGTGAGGCGGAGACCAATCGGTTAAGCGCGTCACACAGCTCGCACGAGTGATGATGAGGGAAAGAGAAAGGGAGAATGATTACGTTACGTGACGTCGTCAAACAAAAGCAAAATACTGGAATTTTATTATACTTAGACCTTTACTCCTTTGCTTAGAATCGTAAATAGCAAACTCACAATACGTACAAAATGTTCTGTGTAGCTAATGTGTGGTGTGTGCTGGCACTTCAAAATGAAATGAGTAAGTGACTCTTTTTAACCAAGTGAGTATCTACAACTGTGCTAGCACACGTGCTGAGTTACCCAACACTACTTAACGTTCATGTAAGGCATAAGGGTGACGTCAAAATCGTAGACAAATTTCGAGAAATCGGGGATAGAGAGCGTTCTCGCGCTTGTCATGTAACATGACAAGCGCGAGAACGCTCTCTATCCCCTGCTGGTCTTAATGTCAACCCTTGACAGTTTCTTTATAAAATACATTATGTGTATATAAGTATGTTTACATAAGGTAAAGTTTTTGTAAGACTACATTATGCGTGTCTCGCTCGCTCCACTTCACCATCTTGAATAAATACAACATTGACGCCTTTCACACAATATTCTCTGGCGACCCGCAAAATAGTATATCGGTATTTTCTTTTTCAGACTATCAATACTGCAAAACGAATTGTCTGAAGAAAGGGGTTTGGCAGCGGCCCTAACGAACAGCCAAGCTGAGTGGCAAGCCAGGGCTAAGATTCGGGAAGAGAGCTTCGTCAAAGAGGTATGATTTTACAGCAGATTCCTTTCCTTATCAAGGTTTTATTGAAACACTCAGCACTACTTAAGCTTTTAACAATAACAGGTGTTTTCAAAATTCAAGCTGGTGTATTTGGGAAAGAGCATTCAAATTTTTAAGAGCATGTGACTTGAATTCGAAATATACCCGTCGAGACCCAACACGGTTAAGAATTACTTCAACTATTTTCCAAAAGAAGTAAGAGAACTCAACACTTAAAATAGAAACTACTTAAATGGCTTATTGGTAATTGTTTTTGAATTTATTGATGATAAAAAAGTTACAGAATGAGAATGATTTATTTGTAACAGATAAAAATGGTTACTAAGTTTTCATTAGGTTACATTATTAATACGCGAGGCCTACCTCGCGGACTGTAAAATCTAAGCAATAATAAAATGTGTGAGTGATTACCAATCGCACCAATGAGATCACGCGGCACAGCCGTATGGCCGATTGCCAGGCAAAGGACGCGGACAGTACCAGCGTTATTAAACATGTTAGAATAACAATTTTAACAAATTAATGTGTCGTTTTTATTTTATAAATTTTGCATGCCAGCCATGTATGATCAAAATTCTATTTAGAAGACCTTAATTAATGTTCTATGTTTTCAAGCAAATAAATATACTCTATTCTATGGAGCACCGATTTACCTACTTAGAAAGACGTACAAGGTGATTTGGTAACCTAGAACCTTTTCACCAATAAGTTGTATAAAGTCAAAAGCTTCCGACATATCGAAGAAAATAACAGATACCCGATTCCCAATGTCTACTTCGTCAATTATATTTTTCACAAGATTGAAACACGCTAGAGTGGTCGATTTCCTTTTTTGAAACCCGTATTGTTCTTTCTTATGAATCTGATGTTTTTCAATAAATTCTAAGAGACGGTGTTGCATAGCTTTTTCATAAACTTTAGAAATTATTGCTATAAGACTAATAGGTCTGTAGTTATTTGCTTTCGAGATATCGCCTTTTTATGAAGAGGCTTGACAACAACAAACTTTAACAACTCTGGGAATGACAAATTTATTAAGTGTGTCAGTCAACACAGGAGTTATTTCTACTGAGCAAGCCTTTAGAATTTTGGTTGAAATCTCATACCCGACCGCTCCTGTGTTGTTTAGGGAGAGTATAAATTTTTGTATCGCACGTCTTAGTTTTGCACGTATCTCTTACATTATCGTTCTGTTGATTTGTTAAGTCTATCCAGTAGTTATTAAACGAGTCTGCAATTTGTTTTGGGCTGTCTATCATTGTATTACCCATGTTTAACTTCGTTATCAATTGTGTGTACTTTAAATTAATCCAATTATGCATATGTAAGGTGTCACGCCCATTATGCCTGGAGGCTTTTATTTGTGTATTATGTTGTTTTTTCATTGATTTTTATTGGTTTCTGTTTTGGGTATATTGGCGTGGCTAGCTTACATATGGCAGATAATTTAATATGATTTTCTGGGTTTCGATTTTTATTTTTTTATTTTAACTTTGATGACCTTATAATTGTATAATTCAATCGTTTTTCTAACTGAATAGACAGCTGTGCTGCTGGAGAGTTTGTTGCGCCACTTCTTCTTCCCAGCTAAAGCACTAGGAAGTGGTGAAGGGCGGGCGTTTTGGGGGACTGTCTTACGTAATTTTGACGTTCGAAAAGTGCTGACTCTCAGCCTAATTTGAATAAATGACTTTTGATTTTGGTTGAAAGACGTCTTTATATCGCTAGGCTGAGAATCAAAAAGAACGCCTAGTACATCTCACGTCTTCGCTTTGCAGATGACATCGTCTTTACAGTAACCTTCAAACACGGAATAACAAAAAAGAGTGAAAGTGCCATTAAACTTCCTTAGCGCGGGAACCAGTGTCGCCAAACTCACACATTTACAAATTAAACTTTTACATTGCAATACACAGATAACGATGATATAATTGGCTAGAAATTATAAATGCAACTTTGGCGAAAAGTTTAATTATTGTTGTTCAAAATTAAGTCTTATTACAACTTCTGAATGTTGTAATTATTTTATATGTCAAAATCAATAAAGACATTTTTCCAACTCACAATAAAATTTGAGCAATCAACAACGTTAAAATTACACAATTTGGCACTCTAACATCTTTGAAATAGATGTCATATTCACTTACAACTGTTATCTATTTTTCTATTCAGATAGAGATGCTGACAAGGTTTCGATAATTTAATGTCGATGTTCGTACAATTTCCAATCTTCAAAAATAGTTATGTCGTATCTGGTGGGCAACTGCCCGATGATTGTTGTCGGGAAGTTGTATATATGCTATCTGCGCGGTAAAATCTGCTTGCGCGATGCAGGATTGATGCGTTTGTTCGCATGTGGCGGTGTAAATGCCGCCACATCACTCCCCTCCGAAGACCGGAGGTCGATAGTGGACTAAGTCTTGTATCTTGCGATGCTTGCCAATGCCAGTTGGGTTGGAACCGGGTGTCGCATAGTTCGCGGTGAGTCGGAACTGTCTGCGAAGACGCCCCAGTGAGTCGGGGTGGCTGACTGCTGATGTCGACCAGGAGAGGGATTAAGCACTCTGCTTGTGGACCGGCCGAATGTGCAGTGTGCTGTGCCAAGGTTGCTGATGAGGCTGAAGGTGATGACCAGTTATGCGCTTGCGCTGCATGCTGATGGTCAGGACAACTGTTCAAGCCGTGGTTGCTGGCTGGCTGTGTGACTTGCGGGAGTGATTATGATGACGTCACGCTGAAGTAGTTGCACGAAGGCTGCGCTGACGTTCATACTCGGGGTCACCAGTGAAGGGATGATGTTCATCACGTCGGGGTCACCAGTGAAGAGATATGAGGAACAGGGTGTAAAGTTCACTCATACTCTTGGAAAAGGGAGGATCCTCCGACCAGATGGATGTCGTATCTGGTGGGCAACTGACCGATGATTGTTGTCGGGAAGTAGTATATATGCTATCTGCGCGGTAAACTCTGCTTGCGCGATGCAGGATTGATGCGTTTGTTCGCATGTGGCGGTGTAGATGCCGCCACATACTTACCGATGATAGGATACACCTCCGTGAAATATTTTTTTTGTCCTGCTATCAATTGCACGTAAAAATTGCACAATTGGGCATATTTATAATATTTTTCGTTATGTTTGAGACGTCGTGACACAGCGAGTAGCAAATCGCGACTGTGCTTGTGTTGCGAACCAGCGCATAATTGTGACACACTCGCGATAGCTGAGTGGCACTGCCATTGTTTTTGTTATTCCGTGGCTTCAAACTTGACGGCGGTTCTAAGTGCGCTACTCCGTTCGCAGTACCTCACCCCTCACCTCTGCTAACACGTGAATGCGTAGCTACTCGCCTCGTGTTCAGAACCGAAGTTTGCAGCTTTAGAACCTTTCCATTTTAATTACATATTATTGTGGTTATGAAGAAAACTAGCTATATTGTAACAATAATAATTTCATCCAGGTAACCGAACTAAAAGAACAACTCCGAGACGTGATGTTCTTCGTAGAAGCGCGCGGCCAGCTGGAGCAACAAGACGCCGCGTCGCGGGACGAGCTGGCAACCGCGCACGTCAGTGTGGCACCGCCGCCCAAGCCGCGGCGGAGGAAGCGCTAGCTGGCTGTACTGTATGTGAGGTTATGTGATAGGAGTATGTGTGTGAGAGAGAGAAGAGGAAGCTTCTCTTTTTCTCTGTTTGTTCCATTATCTGTGCTGAATGATCTTAAACATTATTCCTTTCCTTTCGTTCGGTTTCCCTAACTATGGCCAGCTTTCACCACAAATCACTAAATGCGTTACTTCTTCTTCGTCGTTCCCTCGAAGTTGAGAATCGCGATCGCACGTTAACATCGTTCTGTTTCTGTCTGACAACAGAGGCAGAATTATGTTTTAAATACGTTTAGTGTTTAACGCACTTAGGCCCACTTGCGCGTTGATCGGTTATCCTACATAACTCAAGAGTTATACGCTAACTCATGGTTAATCAAATAATTCATCTTGCGCCACCAACAGTTTGAAGTAAACCTTGAGTTAAACTTTTCAATATTAAACCCACCGATGTGGGAGAGTTAAGTCGCGAAACTCTGGGTTAGTGTTTATAATGTCAAAATGAATTGACGTAATAAGGTACAGCTGATAACTTACTTTGTATTTTATATTTTTCGACGTTGTAGTACGTGAAAATTACTGCAGGCAACGTATTCATGAACTCATATAAAATTTAATACGTATTTTTCCATAACTGACGTTTTCGTCAATCTATTAACTAAATCTCCATGGAATCCACATACAGTACGATTAAAATTAAATATTCAAAAACAAGAAAGTATTAAACTGCAATGTTTCCAACTCAAAAAACTGGATAACTAACCCAGTGTAACTTTTTAGTGGCGCAACGCGTAATAAGATAAAATGTTAATTGCCGAACTCCGACTGAACGTGCTAGGGCCTTGCCGCCACAGCCGTCTGCAGCGGTCTCCGTCGCGTGCAGCGGCCGGCGGACAGTTCTTATAGAGTTCGCTGTTGAGGGGCCGCGGTTTGTGGCTGTAGCGTGTGGACCTAGTTTGTGGTGCTAGTGGGTCTGGGCGAGGCGATGTCAGTGCCCGGCCGTGATAGCACCTGGAGTTTTAGGAACAGACTGTCAAGTCACACGTATTTGTGTGGCAGAGACGGTGCTTTACGACGCCGAACTTTCCCCAGAAGCTCATGTGCTGTGTACTAGCTGTGGTACGATATTTTTAACTCACGACGTGACTCGCGCTTTAGTTGTGGTAACCTAGTGTACAAACACGCTGTGTATGTGTGCGTCAAGATGAGTAGCGTCAGCACATAACACACACGCACACTTTGCCTTTGTCTCGGACGGTACCGAGAGACACATTCACAGCGTGTTTATACTGGGTAACCACAAGTAAAACGCGTGTCGATTCGTGAGATAAAAATACAATTGCTGTAGTATTATTAGTATCTCGGTTTTTAACTGTCTTCAGAAAAGTTTTGTATGTAAATCTATTCACTCCGACACTGTTTTCAATTATGTAAATACTTGATTTTCTTGTACATATATTTCCTTGCTGGCGTGTTTCGTCCACATAGAAAAATAGAGATAGCTAGTTGCTACTTTAACTACTTAAATGGTCAGTTTGGCTGTCAATTATAGAGTGGCAGGACATCGACGTAAAACCAGTTAACATGGATTCAGTTCATGATTCTAGAACCCCCTTGCGTGGAAATGGTACGTCGGTTATTAAATTAAAAAAATAGCTCTGCAATACATTTTGACCTCGAAGATATTGCATATTTTTTCATCCTGTATTCTAATTGATCTCTCGTGGATCGTGGACAACGCTCTTTCGACTCCACTATAGATTGTCACCAAAATAAGTAACATAATTATATGTGATAAATGGATTCATTCGTGAGTATCTATGTTTGTTCTCTCACAAAAGCACTGAGTGTGTTCTATTCAATGTTTAGCCTTCATATAAGCGTAGTGTTTTTAATAATTAATATAATAAAAGTGTGGCTTATCTTAATGTCAAACCCCTACTTGTAATGTCTATAATAAAACAACAACATGTGTAGAAAAAAATAAAAGACCACAGAATAGTGAAGGAATGGAGTCCTAATGCCATAAAATTATAGTCAGTGAGCATCATCTACTCTACAAACGACAAACTGCATAGAGACGTTTCATTGCATCATTATTAATTCTATTCGAAAGTAAAGTGATAAGGAGATACCGTACGATCTTCCTCTAAGAGCAGTGGTGGCCCATTGGTATTGGCCCCGACTTCCGAGTCATCATTCAATATTAAGTGACAATTTAGCTGAGCTCAAGCAAACTTTCAAGTTTTTCCTTCCCTACTACCGCATCTAAAGAGATCCGCTGGAAGATAGGTATGACGGACGCAAAGTGTAAAAAACATTTCAAGTATGCGGTATATATGAGGTCCAGCGTACAACAAGTGCTCTACACCCAATCCGTCATGCCCCGGAGACTTCCCCTTTCATAAATTAGTCACTACTTGCCTAATATCCTTAGCATTGAATCCCCAGGGAGCCCCCGAGTCTAGACAGACCTACCTCTGCCGCACCTTGCTTCTGAGTCTGCACGGAATGCACTCTAAAGTCTTTGAAAATATTCATCCACGCTCACAGGAAGGCCCGGTGTTGGATTCAGCTTAAACGTCTGTTTCCAAAACATAACAATTTTTTATGAGAATAATTTTGAGCTTTATCATACCATCCATCTTTATCTGATCTTTGTGATTTTGACAATATTTGAACCGACTCTTACACTTTTAACTCCTGTTCTTTACTATAATTCTTAATTATGTAAATTATGGGCTTATTATTCACCAATGAAACGTTTAAGAGCTGTCAGTGTCATTATTTTGTATGGAATATTGACACAGAGCTCTTGAATGCGTTTTAGATGTGCTGAACGCGTTCAGATTCATTGTTGGCACTATGTCCTGACCTTGGCAAACCATTTAATTACCATTGATGAAATTTTTCTCGGGCATCCCTGTGAGCATATTTCACATATTTATTTCAGCCATACACACGCCGTGGCGCCCACGTGACTCCCGACCACGCATTGCCGCATCCTGTACTGCCTTATTTGTTTTCCAGTACAGCTCGTCAATAACCGACCTACATTACACAAGAAAACAGCCTATCACAGCACTCGTTCAATTCAGAAGGAAAATAAAGCTGAGCATGTCGCAGTGTATTTGAAATAGACGTGTTTGCGTTGACTTAGAAGCTTGAAGTTTTTAGACCTCCAAGGGACCGTAGACTTGCTTTCTTTCGTCATATTAGGTACTAGCTGCTCCCCGCGGTTTCACCCGCATAAATCTTGATCCCGTGGGAGTATCGGGATAAAAAGTACTCTATGTGTTAATCCAGGTTATAAACTATCTGTGTGCCAAATTTCATCCAAATCCGTTAAGTAGTTTTTGCGTGAAAGTGTAACAAACATCCATCCATACTCACAAACTTTCGCGTTTATAATATTAGTGGAATTTATTTCAGCTTTATACCTCCACGCGTTCTTGAGAAAAAGGGTATTCACAGACAGATAGATGGACGGACAACGAATTGATCCTATATGAACACTTAACGGAACCCTTACGAGGGTTCCGTTTTTTTTTCTAATAAGGGTCCGAAACCCAAAAAAGGGCTTTACTTATGCGAAATACTGAGTTTATGTCACAACACTATTGTAATCGTAACACAAATATTAAACTAAAGCTTATGCATAGGCTTTATCGAAAATTAGAAACGGTTACGTTACTCCATTTGCTTACTATTTTGTGTTACAAACATAATTATGGTTGTCACATTTTATTAAAGAAATGAGGGTTAATAAAAATGTATGCAGCTTCCTTCGAATGTCTCGACTGCTGCAAAACACTGTGATAATGTGCATAGATTATAAGTAAAAATATAATTTTGATATATTTTGTTCGTGTCTAAATCTCTGTGCTTACGGTAATAATAAATCTAAGGCCTTATGTTGTGTAGTACTTGGTAAATTGTAGATCTAAAACATTGTAATTACTCTATGGAAAATAAAGGTGATTTATTTATTTAAGATAGCAATTTTATTTTTGGTTTCCAACAATGAGCACCATGGATACGAGTTCTGTCGACGGACGAATAGACAAACATACATGGCTAAAAGTTTTCATTTTATCTATTCTTCCGTCGAAAAACTGGTCATGCTACGCGTGCTGATACAGCTGAATACCAGAATTTAACACGGAGCCACTGACCTCCACAACCATTGCGTATCTACACAGCATGCATCCGCCCAATCATGACTTATGCCAGTGCAGTCTTTGCATACGCCAAGCCCCATCGCTTCAATAGAATGCAGACCCTCCAGAACAAGTTCCTCCGTAGGATTACAGGTTTCCCCTGGTACGTTCGCAACGAAATCCTCCACGTTGACCTCAAGATTCCCACTATCCGCCAGTTCATGAAACGCATTTCAAAGCGTTTCTTCGAGACCGCCGCGAATCACCGCAACCCTCTGGTTGTCAAGGCCGCTAGCTATATTCCCTCCTCCATCAGTCATGTCCGCCGTCCCAAGCATGTCCTCACCGACCCCGATGACCACATAACTCTCATTCAGGAGAGCAGTAGGGCCACCAGTACAGTGCACAAACACAGACCGACGACCGACATTCCGACCTGGCCGCCGAGGTTCCTCGCGAAGATCCCGACGTAACTGTCCCCCCCGACCCTTGCTCGACGAAGTGCCAGCCCGCGCCGTAGCTGAGCCTGTAGCTTTAAATTCCCCAGATAATAATAATATAATCCAGATCCAGCCAGTCCCATCTTGCTGTCCTCCCGTCAGTGACGCCCTAAGCCGAGGTCCGTACCCCACAGGGGGTGCCCTTAGCGAGCGTTCGCTTAGTAATGTACGTAGTTTTACGTCCCTGGCTGGAGGCTTTGAGTCCGCTTAAGGCAGCCACAGGATAGTCCGGTTAAGTAGACACGACCTCGCAAGGTCAACTACGAGATGCTCATTCAGGAGAGCAGTAGGGCCACCAGTACAGTGCACAAACACAGACCGACGACCGACATTCCGACCTGGCCGCCGAGGTTCCTCGCGAAGATCCCGACGTAACTGTCCCCCCGACCCTTGCTCGACGAAGTGCCAGCCCGCGCCGTAGCTGAGCCTGTAGCTTTAAATTCCCTGATAATAATAATATAATCCAGATCCAGCCAGTCCCATCTTGCTGTCCTCCCGTCAGTGACGCCCTAAGCCGAGGTCCGTACCCCACAGGGGGTGCCCTTAGCGAGCGTTCGCTTAGTAATGTACGTAGTTTTACGTCCCTGGCTGGAGGCTTTGAGTCCGCTTAAGGCAGCCACAGGATAGTCCGGTTAAGTAGACACGACCTCGCAAGGTCAACTACGAGATGCCATACACAAAAAAAAACCTCCACAACCCAGATACTGGGTAACACGATACTTCTTGGGTATACAGCCCGCGCCAAACTTTATGACCGCCCGGAAACTAGGCTCATTGCATTGCGCAGAACACAAAATCAGGTATTAGCGGGACCCACGCTCGCTTGGGGGCAGGGCCACACCCCGCGCGCCCGCACAGCTCACCCGCGACGCGCGCTGGCGCCCACGCCTTAGTGTGAGTGCTACGTGTGTATGTGTACACGAATCACGCACTTGTTGAGCTCTGAGAGTACTGTCGCGTTCAGAAGTCGTTCGATCGTTTCGTTAATTTGTTGTTATTGTTACTCGTAAACAAATAACAAGCGACAATTGCTCAACATTTAAAAAAATTAAAAGAAGAAATGAAATTTGAAAGATCCGCAACGAGTTTGAGGAGAATTATAAATGAAATAGGATTTTAAATGGAAAAAAAAACTGAAGACAATCGCAAATTATTAATTGAAAATACAAATATTCGCTGTAAGCGAATTGAATCAAATCAAATCAAAATATTTTATTTCACATAGACCTACATGGGCACTTATGAAACGTCAGATTCTAGGTGCACGGTTCCAATTGGTCGTTTCCCATGGAGAATATTTGCGTGAAATAACGAAATATCGCGCAGAAGGCCGATAGTTTACACTGACGAATCATGTGTCGATTCATGGCATACCACTTCGAAGTCATGGAGTGATAGTAGCACTAAAGGTTTTAAAAAAAAGATATCAAAAGGTCAACGTGTCATCATTGTACATGCTGGATCCAAATCAGGATTTGTACCCAACGGCCTTTTGATCTTTAAGGCAGGTACGAAAACCGGAGATTACCGTGATAACATGAATTATAATAATTATGAAAATTGGATAGGCACACAACTTTTGCCGAAACTCCCACCGAGATCAGATAAGGTGATAGATAATGCAGGGTGCATTTCCTATCACCATAACAGATCTCGTTCATAACAAAATAGAGGAGTCTTATAGTATCAAAGCCGGCAATCTCCAGTTTTGGTAAAAAAAAAGTTATTATAGTAAATATTTTCTCTGTGGTCAATTCTCCATATTGTTAAACAACATTCACTTCAAAAGCGGCATTCTCTCATAAAAAACGCGATCGGAATAAAAGCGTCAGTAACAAAATCGGCAATCTCCATTACTGTTTCTTTCAAATATGGCTGTCTCCACTCCGACCAATCAGAGCCCAGCATTTAGTATGGCGGTTGGCCTCTCAGAGTGAAAAACTGCACGTGGTTTAAAACTGATTTTATTGTGATTTTTAGTAAAAACTGTTGCAACTAGTAAAAAACTGAAACTATGAATAATCTAGTTCAGCCCTGTCCACCAAGAGAATCAAGAAAACGAAAAAGAAATGAAGAAATTTGGGAACGAAATGTGAAGAAAAGGGAGAGGTTTGTAGCACTTTTTGATACTTGTCTTTATTAAATGAGTTTTTAAAGTGTGAATTATTTAATTCAAGTGTTCTAAAAAGTGAATAATCTTTTATAATTTTATGACTGAATTTATGTTGTAAATCAATAACATTAATTTTAAATAAAATGTAGGTACATAGTTAACGTTCAAAAAATAAAAAAATTGAACTATAATAAAATTTCTAGATGTGTTGCTCATAATGTTAAAAGAGCGGCCTTTTTTTGCAGATATTCATCCAAGCAACTTCCTGAGCGGCCAAGATGTGGACATGATACAAAAGCTTTTAAATGCGGAACTGTATCTATGGCCGACATAAAACATTTCCATGACGCCTTTTTCAAAACCCAAGAAGAAACTAAACAAGATGCTTTTATTTTAAAATATTGCAAACCCAAAAACATTAAAAGGCGACGAGGAGAAAAGGGCCCGGGAAAACAAAAACTTTTACAAACTAAATACAAAATGTACTGTCTAAGTCAGAGAGCTGTTGTTCCAATTTGCCAACAAGCTTTTTTGAAAATTTTGTCTCTAACAAAACATAGGGTCCAAACAATTATGAAACATTTTTTCAAAACGGGCAATTTGTTAACTGAAAACCGCGGTGGTAATCATAAGCAACATAAATTTGAAGAAAAACTGAATGCAGTAAAAAAAATCATTAATTCTTTTAACTGCTATGAAGCACATTATTGTCTAGGAAAAACAAAACGATTTTACTTGCCTGCAGAACTAAGCATTAACAAAATATATAAGATGTATAATGCACAAGCAGATGAAAACTTAAAAGTAAAAAAAGGATATTTCAGAAACATTTTTAACAATTTTTATAATTTGGGATTTGGCTCACCGAGAACCGACGTGTGTTCAACATGTCTTCAGTATGATGAATTAATAAAGACTTACGAAAAAAAAACAAGATTTTCAACAAAAAAACGAGACTATGATACAGAAAAGAGTACACAAATTTCGTGCGAAAGCTTTCTTTGATTTAGTTCAGGAAGAGATAGATGGCATGATAACATTTAGTTTTGATTGCCAAAAAAACAGTCCAATGCCTAAATTACCCGATCAAAGCACCTACTACTCGAGACAGTTATATTTATATAATTTTACAGTAGTCCAAGGTAGTTCGAAAGCCAAACTGTGTCCAGAAAATACATTTGCATATTGCTGGACTGAGGATAGATTCGCAAAAAGCTCGAATGAAATAGCATCGGCTGTGTATCATCGGCTTTGTTCGACTGATTGGACATCTATCACTAAGGTACGTTTAATAGCGGACGGCTGTGGGGGCCAAAATAAAAACTCCACCATGGTAGCCATGCTAGCCAAATGGCTTACAGATACAGCTCCAAGTAATATAAAAGAAATACAATTAATATTTCCGGTAGTAGGCCATTCCTTTATTCCTCCAGATAGGGTTTTTGGGTTAATAGAAAAAGATGTTCGCAAGATGGAAATAATAAAAGATGGAAATAATAAAAAACGCTGAAGGGTATTTAAACATTATTAAAAACTATAGTACCATAATTGAAGTGGGAAAAGGCGATTGCAAGGTCTATGACTGGAGACAGTTCAAAAACAATATTAAAAGATGTTGGTTCATGGCATTTTCCTTTTCAAAAGACGAAACGGTTCTATATTAGGAGGACGAAAAGTAAAGTAGACGTAGTAGTTAAAGGAAATCTTTACTACAGAGTAGATGAAGGATCATTTGCTGGTATCACAAAAAAGAACAAAAATATGAACATGCTGAATACACCAGAAATAATTTCTTCAGGAAAAGTAAACCATAATAAATTGACAGATGTCAAGAAACTACTAGTAGCGCACTACGGAGACAACTGGATGAATGATGAGGAACTTGTGTATTTTAACAATTTAATTCTGCCTGATATTAATATCAACGAAGAAGCTATCCCACTGGAAGACAATGAAAATGAGAATACAATTTGTGAAAGTCAAGATGATAGTCCAGACTTAAGAATTTAACACCACAACTTTTATTTAACGTAAAAACAATTTTTTTGTTTAAATTTCATTTGGGTTTTATTTCTGAAATTATTGTGTAACATAAATTTTAAATATTATATTATATAATTGCTAAAGTATCAAAATGAGTAAGTTAGCTATAGTCAAGAATCAATATGGCGACATTCAAATCAAATACGGCAATATCCACCACTGTCCATATCATAGTGGGCAGTCTCCACAAATACACTTCAAATCCGGCAATCTCCATTTTAGTTTTTAATAAATTATTAGTAAAATTTTAACAACTGCTACATTTACTCGGTATATGTTATTATAAACTGTTACTAAACTAGAAGTCATCAATCAAACATAACTTTTCAGTGTTATATGAACTAAAACCGTTTTTCGTTGATAACTCAAATCTGTGACAAGTGGAGATTGCCGGCTTTGATACTATATGACTCAGAGGATGCAGCGCCGACGTCAAATAGCAAAAGTATATTAATGGTGGCATGGCTTACGGCAAAAAATATCCCTTGCAGTTCTGACATGCTGAAACCAGAACTGTATAAATTAATGTCTATACATAAAGAAAAATATAATATTGATGAAATTTTAGAAGAACACAATCATACAATATTACGGCTTCCACCTTACCATCCCGACTTGAACCCCATAGAAATGGCTTGGGCATCCATAAAAGGTTACGTAGCGAAAAAAAAAGTCACAATAAAACTAATATTATGAAACTAGAAAGTAATTAGCATGGGTGAACAGGAGTGGACTGCACTATGCGACAAAGTTATGAATATTGAGGAAGAAAAGTGATGTCACAGATGACCTAACTGATAAAATAATAATTCACGTGAGCGATAATGAATCAGATGAAGATTCGGATATTTTTTGTGAAGAGAGTGATTCGGATGCGGAACCATCCACTAGTAAGGGAGATGTTTTTATGGAAGGTGTGGCCCCAGTGTGAATATAGTTTTTATTTATATTAATGCTTTTTATTTACATTTATCCTATTATTATCTAACCTATATGTTTTACAAATAACACATACATAATATATTAAATCAAATTAAATAACCTATGAACTAAATACGATATAAAGTTCGTGTTTCTGTTTATCACCAAATAAAAATAAATTGACTTAAAAATGTTAGAAAACGAAAATTGTTTGGTTGATTACGTATTGTCCACTCGACTGTACCACGCGCAAGTTCGGAATCGCGACTATATTCAAGGCGGTCACAAAGTTTGGCGCCAACTGTAGACTGGTATGCAAAAAAACAATTGAATTGTGTACATAAGCAGCACTGGAAATCATCGAGTCCGTATGGCACTCGTGTTTTGGAGCTGAAAATCAGCGTCAGGTGGTACACCTTTTTTTTTGGGTAGGCAATTCAACGTGCGATCGCAAACCTCATCGAATCGACAAAAAATTTAAGTGGGTGCTCGCAACAGCTTACGTCGAACCTCGAATTACAAAACAATGTTGTGAAGAAGCTTGTTTAAAATATACCATCTTGGAAAAGTTACTATCTTTTTCAAAATTATATATTTTGTCGTTACCAAAGTCTATACAAAAAAGGCGAACGGTTATCGTTAACGTCAACACAACAAGCTAGGTAAAATATGCTAAAAATCGTACATTCATGGAAAATAAAAACTAAATTTAATGTCAAGTACCTATTTGTCCAGAACGTATAAGTAGTCTTCGTGGTATCTCTATGTAGTCTGTGCTTGCGATTCATACAATCTGTGGTCACTGGTCAAATCGTAAAACGAGAACAAGTCTCTGACCACAGACTACTTTTATAAATGTCTCCAATAAGTAGTATCTCTACGTAGTCTGTGAATGTCTCTGACCAGTGATTTTTAAAGGTATTATGTGGACTGTGGATTAGTGTTTACGGACTGTTTAGTTTTCTGTGAGAACAAGGTTGCCTGGTTGCTACATATTAGTAATCTGTGGAACAAGGCTTGTGGTGTCAAATGTGACAGGGGATGTTGAGGGGTTATTTTATTTCTTTGTAGGAAGAATCTGTTTTAGTGGATACCGTAAATTGTTGAACTAGGTTTTAAGTTAATTAAGCACTCGCAGAATTAGCGAAAACATAGTTGGAAAGAAAATATTTTATACCTATTTTCATTACTTTGAGTGCATGAGGACATGTAAGTAAAACAATTTATTGCAATCTTGCAAAACGGTCAGGTTTCTATGATATTTATTCTATTTCCTCCTACATAGTAATATCTTGAATTTGCCTGGCTTGCAGTGCTTATCCTTGAACGTGTTTTAGGAAATTGGATTTGACCGATTTGCAAGACAGAAGTCTCAAGTTGTCTTTACAGAGAACACAGGAATTCATTAGCAGCGCTGCCCGCGGAGCAATCCTGCGGGTGTTTAAAGCGGTTTTGCTACATACTAGACTCTGTATAAACGTTCAGAGCCCCTAGTCTGTCGCAACTCTGCCACATCTTCGCGCCGTAGCGCTCGCCTTACACGCGGTCACAGAATTAACGAAAGTTTACATCAAGCGATGGTTGAAATCCAACTGTTGTTGCACATTGGATTTTAAGTGCCATCGCTAGTTGTGGACGATCTTACGACAACTTTTGGGCTTAGTTTATGTGAATAACCTCAAAGGTAAAAGCCTGCAGGTATCTGTTGACACTATTATTTGCAAAAATACTGTTATGAATTTAATTTGGTAATTTAACGTATTATTTTATGCAATTCCTTTTAAAGTATTCCACTGTTCGATGAACCCATAATACGGATGTGTCCACAATTTCAAAAGTAGAGTAATATTTAATCAATAATTTCTGTGTGACATGAAAGGTAATAAATTTACATACATAAGCAGTTATTGTTTTGGTAACAATGTCTGCCATCCTCCACAGTATTTGCGGCCATAACTAGTTGTTTGTTAGATGAATACTCATTGAGTATTTACAGTTACTTGTATATTGGTGTAATAATTTTATCTTTTCTTTTTCAATATTTGGCAATTGTTGTGTATAGATATGTCTTGTGGATGAGTTAAGCCAGGTGCCACTTATAACTGATTTAAAAAGTTTTTTCCTTCTTAAAAGTGAAAACCATTTAAGAGTCTCAACTGAAATTTTTCATTACTAAAGATGCAGGTGCATGTTTACAAGAATTATCTGTACTAATAAAATAAAGCTGGACAAAGCAGTAAGAAATTTTATGCAAAGTTTCTGGCAGAAGCTGGTCAGAATATGTAACAACATGTACTAACATTAAAATATTTATGTCATAAATCATTCAATATTTAAATACTAAGGGTGGATTTCACCAATGGAACTGAACGCAATCAACACATTTAAACCGCGTTCAACAGCTGTCAGTGTCATTCTGTTGAGGAATTTAGACACTGACAGCTCTTGAACGCAGTTTAGATATGCCTTAATATGATATGTCTTTATTTTATAGCATTTAGTTTTATTGGTGAAATTGGCAATTAGGAAGCATCCTGGCTTCAGTTATCTACCTATCTACCTTATAAGCATTAAATAAATATTTTTAGACAGAATAACATGAGTGAAGAAATCCAACTGGAGATGCCAGCTGCTAAAAAGCAAAGGCTTAATAATGGGGAAGCATCATGTAGTTCTGCCATAAATAATGAGAAAGCGACATGTAGTCCTGCCATAAACAATAGTGAAGCCTCATGTAGTCTTACCTTGGCCATAGACAATGATGTTAACAATGCAGACGATAAGTTTAGTAGTGAAGATAGTTATGGTAACTTCGTAAATCCTGACGAGCTGGAGAGGCTGAAGGAGTTTAAGGTGCTGGACGAAGTGAAGTCCAACGATGAAGACAGCAATGAAGAAGAATCGGATAGCTCTGACGGTAGTTGTGTCTTGTTTTTTTTTCCTTCTTGCATGGTATGACTGTCTTTTTTTTATTTATCTTGTTCCTATGTACGTTGGAAGCCACCTTGGTGGGTGATTCATATTTAATCTGTCACAGTGATAAATTAGCATCAAGCAGAAAAGGTAATACTGCCTGTGGGATATATATATTAATATGTAGAATCTAGACTACAGGTCACTTAGTTCACGGGTGCACAGGAACTTTATGCTGGCTATAACAATATTTCTAAAATAAAACATTCTCTGCATAAGAGTCGAATAATTTATTTAAATTAAAGTAAAGCTATAAACAACTGATTAAAATGCAGCTGCTATAAAAATCCCATTTTCTTCAATTTATCTAAACTAATAATAGAGAGAATATATAGAGAAATTGAGTTTTTGTATGTTTGTTTGTGACGCTTTTACACTAAAACGGCTGAACGGAATTTGATGTAATTTTGCACATGGATAAACTTGACCTGGAGAAAGACATAGACTACTTTTCATCCTAGTAATTAGTGAAATGATCTTTTTAAAAACTTACATGCTCCTGTACATGAATATCAGGGAGTATCAGGGTGTCAGGAATATCAGGGAGTATATTTTAACATAAGACAATTATTGTGTTACCAAACATATAAGACCCACATATAAAAATACCGCAAAGATCTTGTCGTCCTAAATACGAGACCGGTGAATCAATGAAATTTTCTGACCTCTTTTATTTTCAAAGCCTCTCCGACCTTTCTGATTCTTGGATGATCAAACGACTTTCGTTTTCAAAACGTGTTTCTTGTTAATTACTAAAATGCTGCCGTATTCAAATTTTGTTATTACGATAGGCTAGTAAAACTCTTAGGTGTATTCAAAGGTCTCCCAGAAGAGGAACTCGAGAAAATGCTGGACGAGGATCTCCCGGACGACTTCAAAGGAGCTCCCAAGCTGAAGGAGAAGGCTTACATCACTAGACAGAAGACCGTTCTAGAAGGTAAGCTTTTTAGATGAGGTCTTCTTTTTTCATCACAAAAATGCCGCTTGCTACAACTTTAAAGAGAACTAGAAGGTGCAATCGCTACTGCTGAGCATTAGGTCCTGGGTTCGATTCCCAGGTCGGTCCAAGTGTTATTGGGTTTTTCTATCTGGAATTTCTCAGTAGCAGCCCGGAGTCTGGATTTGTGCCCGGTTGATGGCAATAGGCTCGCCCCCTATTACATGGGACTTAAACATAACTGGCGAAATGTGGGTGTACAGGTACACCTCTGCCCAACCCTTCGGGGAAACAAGGTGTCATGTTATGTTTATGTTACACCAAAGTTTACCATTTTTATCGTATTACGAACGTGCGTAGCAAACTTGCTGTAAATTTATTAGCAACCATGGTATGTCTACGCTACCTTCCCGCTCTACAGAGAAAGGCGTGAACCACTTCGAAGTCCTGCCCTTGGACTGGATCATGGTGCGTCACATCAGCGGGATGCCCATCTACATGCACCGCGCTTCCCGGGTCTGCACGCTCTCCAAACCTTACTTCCTCGGCAAAGGAAATACGAGAGTGAGTACTCATCGAAATACTAAAAGTTAGATGAGTTGCATATTATTTTATTTATTTAATATCATGTAGACACAACCGAGACGGCAAACTGAAATAAAAGAAAGATTGAGTACAAAGGTACTGCTGATGCTCGAAGGGCCAAAAGTTTTGCATTCATAGTTTTTTTTAGTAAACCATTACTGTCTCACAGCTCGCAATGAATAAAATTTTCTTTTCCCGCTCTTCAGAGGGGCAATTCTGGCATTTTAAGGAATGTTCGCATTCATATGTCAGTCTCAACCTGTCAAAAAAACCTAGGATATATAGTATACGTTTTTGACTTGATTCGCAGCGATAGCGATGAGATTGCGACTTGGATTTGACTGTTTAAGTACGAGAATTGGCCCTCAGATCTTTTAAAAAATATTTGAGAAAGTCAGATTATCGAATTGTATCTGACACGACCATTTATTTGCAGCGCCATGAAATACCAATAAGCGCCATACCATGTTACTCGTATCGCCGTGCTCTTGAAGAGGAGGACAAGCAAAAAGAGATCGACAAGCGAATCGCCGAGCAGATCCGTACCGGCAACTGGGTCATCAACTCAGACGTGAAGTCCGAAAACAACGAGAACATCCAGGAGAATGACAGCATTGGTGCGATCACAGAGTCTAACTATGAAGTTAATTCAATTAAAGAAGAAGTTGCAGAGGATAAAAAGATGTGTCCATTTCTTAACGGCAAAGTTGGAGGAAAAGAGGAAGAAACAAAAGTTAAAGGAAATGAAGAATCAGCTGTTGGGAGGCCTGAGGCATCATTTGAAAACAAGCCAGAGGAAGTGGCTGGTAATGCCGAAACAGGTTGCACGAGTGAGGCCGTGGTTATCAAAGAAGCTAATGGAGATGAGGAAGTTTCGCTGGCTCGGCAGCCTGTGGTACTGCCAGGCGGCATCGTGATGCCTCCCCCGAGGGTCGAAACCATCAACACTAGCTGGAAGACTCAGCATCTTACTGCTGAGCAGATCAATGAGTACTGCAGGCGGCTGTTCAAGTTCAAGACTGTAAATATCATGCATTTCAAGTGAGTATTACTGGCTTGGAACTTACGCAGACGAGACAGTTCGCGCCACGTTTTTCCATCATAATAAAATACAGACTTAATGCATCTTGCATTGTGGGTACAGTAGTATAGTCTTTTCAGAATCGCAATAGCGGTCATTGAACCTCCTACATTTACTTGACAGATTCTAGCATTCTTCAATTCAAAGACGGAAATAAATTCCAATAACCAGTTAACATCCTGAATCGACATTTTTACTCATGAATAACGATCCATAGTTTGGTTCGTGTAATCGGGATCCTACGAAGAGATAGGAAAAGGACAATGACCACTCTTGCCATGCTAAAACGAAACAACTATACTACTGTAACCATACACAAAAGTCTGTACTCTGTCACTGTGCCCACTTTTTGTGCACAGCAGAGTTAGTCATACAAGACCCCATATATTGTTCATATTTTTTTTATAAAATACATAAATCACAATTCCCAATAAGAAAATACTACTGTAAACTAACATTTAATTTTTAAAGCTTTCTCTCCTGCTATTTAGCTGTGCTCGACAGCGCCCATAATGATCTCATTAAACTTTAAGTTAAGTATACCTATGAAATAAATGATTGAGTATTGTTTGTGTAAACTTTAAGTTAAACCCTTTATTTTAGTTCTTTACACATTTTCTTAGGCGCTGGGCTGACCGCCGTAAATACACCAAGGCAAGGAAGACTCTTCAGTACCCCACTTTACCCGAGGGTACCAAACTGATCACCATTCCTGCCCAACCGACTGCCCCGGGAGAAGAGAATGCTGGTAATTTTTATACATAAATGGGGACAAAAAAAACCTGGGTATCTATTTTGTCATGCTAAATTCAGTCTTATAACACACGTATAAGGGTCAGATTAAGGACTAGGCATAAAATAATAATTTCCTTATGAGTCCACTGATTTCGAAAGTCCTCAGATAAAAACTTAATAATGATTAATTAATGGGGAGGACTTTGCGCAGCAGTGGTACAGAACGAAAAAATGTGGCAAAAATTGAAGAAGTCGAATCAATAGCACTTTCAAATGGTAAAACTCAGTACAAAACCAAAACCGATTTTGGACAATCTTAATGAGTTGTGTATTGTTGCAGCGGGCAAGACGAACAAGCGCGACTGGGTGATGAACATGAACGGGCGCAGCTACCTGTCGGTGTTCCACGAGTACGTGCGTCGCGCGCTGCAGAAACAACCCGTCTACGAGTTCCGGCAGCTGGGTCAGTACGCCTTGACCACTTTAAGGACATTGCCTCTCCTAAGCATTGCCACAACCAACGGTTATGTGCCTCCCGCATCCAGTAAATTCACCACGTCGTAGATCGACCCACGCTGCTCGATGTTTGGATTATAAAAAGGAAGAATACTGGGCAGTATGGAAACATTTATTTTCATTTTACTCCCTCTCTTCAATTATCTGTCAAACTCAACTGAAAGCGTTTACTTCTATTAAACCATTTACAGGTACTTTTAAATTGTCAAGGAGTCGGTCAGTCAGAAATATGAAGCTAGTTGCCCATTCCAAAGCGCAGTAGGTACCTATGGAGAAGAACGGGCAAGAAACTCCATAGACACTCTTTTAAATAATATTGTTACAAATATATAATAGTACACGTTAAAAGCGTCCACAGTGCAGCAAAAAAAAAAACAAATAAAAAAAATAAGCCGTGGCAGCTAAGAGTCTTCCCTATGATGCCATTAAGGCCAAATTTCAAAAGCATTCTTCTAGTACAATACACATATTTTATCGGCCCTTATATCCGTTACACGGACGGCGTCCTCTTGAGCGTGTTGGTTATAGGCCTCCTCTAAGCGCCACAAAGACTGGTCCTGTGTTTCTCGCATCTCGAATAAAAGGTGATAGGAAAGGAAAAGGTAAAGGTGACAAATGTTACGGCACGCAGAGAACGCCTCAACGCCGTACCAAGCCACCGTGTTCATCGGCGGCATGCAGTACGGCGTGGGCCACGGCTCCAGCAAGCGCCAGGCCAAGTCCGCGGCCGCGAGGAACTCCATCCACATCCTCATCCCTGAGATGAAGGACGAGCTGGACGCGCATGCGCCGCACCACGCGCCCTCCAGCGACCAGAATGAACCTGACTTCAATGTAAGTACCAGTTTTAACTAGTGATAGTAAATACCCGAGACTATTTTCCTAGCCAGAACTTTGCTGGTAAGTTCTCGAGAAACACACATAAATAAATAAAGACATATAACGGCAATGTAGATATACTATTAAATTGTACACTGAAAAAACTTTTTACAAAGAAAAAAAACAACCGACTTCCAAAAACACCTTACAATGTGGAAAACAACTTTAATTTCGAAAATCTCTGTATTAGGTTTTGTATTTTCGTTTTTTGACACTGACTTCCGAAATTAAAATTATTTTCCACTTTGTAGTGTTTTATTTTGGAAGTCGGGTGTCTTTTTGTAAAATAGTTATTATTTTTCAGTTTTTAGTTGTAGGATAGCCCACACAAATTCACATTTATATCACTCATCATAATCAGCCTATAACGTTCCCACTGCTGGGACACAGGCCTCCTCTCAGTGAGAGGAAGTGGGCCGTAATCCACCACGCGGGCCTAGTGCGGGTTGATTCTTGCTATGTAATTAACTGTGACGGGAAATTATTATTATTGTAACAATATCAACAAAAGTGGAAAAAACACGTAAGTATTAACGTAGCTAATTGAAAAACTACCCAAGCAAAGTTTATAAAATGTTTATGGGTCCACCCCTGAGACATACCATATCAATTAAAAAAGGAATTTTCAAAATCGACCCACAATTGCCAGAGATATTGCGTAACTACAGTTTTATATTATTTATTTATTTTCTTCTTACAACTATCTTCACAGATCTTCGAACTAATTCGATAGTGTAGCTATCAACTATTATTACCTAATATTATATTACACATGCTGAAATATGTACATAATGAATAAAACAAAACAATGTAAACTAATGACTGATATTAGAAATGTTCATAAATATAATGTTATTTCAAAGTAGGCATAGTAAAAATGAGATCATCGAAAAAATCTGTTATATCGGTGGAAATATGAAGAAGATACACGCTTTTAAAGTTTTTGGAGGGGATAATTCCCGTCCTTGTCGCACGGTACGAACAATGTACGGCGCTAGTATGAAGTTACATAGTCGTGACGTCACTTCTACGATAGTGCTGTCTTTTTCTAACACTTATCTTAAAACGTTTATAAATTGGCAATTTTGAAATTTTGTTTGCACTATTTGGAAACAAACAATTTATTGAGATAAAAAAAAATTGTCATCATCCCTATTGCGTAATACACAATCAATCGGAATCTGAATAGTTTTGAAACAGATTGCTAATCCATTGCTTCATAAGTACGATAAAAAGTTCTGCTCTACAATGTAAATAACGTAATGAATGTTGTTGAACTGCCAAATCAAACAGATTAGTCGTAATCGTTTACGAAAATGTGTTACCACTCTAACACCCAAAAACAATTTATCAACATCTTTCGAGTCGTTTAGGAGTAGGCGGGAAATACGTACAGAAGAATGAATAGTATTTGACTACTATCAAAAATATACATTAATTAATACTTATTTTAAAAATGTAACTAAAGAGACGATTAGCCGGAATCGTTTACGAAAATGTGTTACGCAATTAGGCCGCTGGTCCAATTGTGAATCTAAACCATTCAGGGACCCACTCAAACACCCAAAAACAATTTATCAACATCTTTCTAGTCGTTTCTATGGAGTTGGGGGGAAATACGTACAGAAGAATAGTATTTGAATACAAAAAAAAAACATTAATTAATACTTATTTTAAAGATGAAATAAAAAAAAGACGATTTGCAATGACATGAAAACTTAACTACTTTTGAAATTATTTTTCTGTCCTTGTCAAGCAAAACGATCATTGTACTGGACGGCCCGAAGTTACGATGGCCTGTGTTGTGACGTCAGATGCTTATATGGCTGTCTAGTCTAGCATCGACAGTAAAACGCATAGAACTTCAAAATTTATTACTGTGGCTTAATATGTTTCTAGGTTTCGAAAAATCTAATAAATAAAATACAGTCAAATAGTCATTATGTATTTATAGGTGTATAAAAAAATAATAAAAAAAACAAACAGCGAGGTTTATGCATAGCGTGGTTCATGCATGATACTCGAACTTTAAAAAAAAATACAATAGTTTATATAATAATATGACAAGGTTCTAAGTAAGGTTAAGGTTTCCGTAAATCAACCGTGCCTTCCACCTTCGTTTCCTGGATGGGCACCCTCCTGACGAGTACGAGCAGTTGTGTTGCCAGTTCTTCGACTTCGTGGGCATCGAAGACCCGCGCATCACGGAGTTCTGTGCCGCGACGTGCGAGCCGTCCCCGCACGCCATCCTGCGCACGTGTCTGCTGAGGAACTTCGGAGCTGGCGACCGACACATACACACTGAGGTGACGGTTCATACATAACACACAACACTTTATCAGGCTCGTCAAACAGACCTTCTATAGAATATATTTGTACGTAGCTACTAAAGCAGTTGATCGAAATGGATGAACATAACACAGATGTTTAGAATAAATATTGTAGTTTGACAGCTTTTGTATGGAAAATATGTCAAACTGTCACATATATTCTTCAGATAAAAGATACCAACGTATTGAAAAATTCGCCCATAATAGGTTTATGTGAAATCCAACATTCTACATAGTCAGTATTTCAGAAGATATCAAATATTTGAAACATTTTTACTTACATTATAGCTCAAATTTGCCAGCGAAACTCCGCAAACGTGATGGGTATATCTATCTACACATGATAAAATTAAAAAGAGAAGTAATTTTTGTGGCAACGACCGCTTGTAGTGTTTTTACATGATGATGAAGTATGAGTTGAACAAATATGGTTTATCATGTTAAGATATCGATAAGTACCAATTACGTCTGTGAAGTTTACAAAAAAAGCAACAGTGTTTTTGTGATTTGAAGGTACATAAATTTTTTGCTACCAACTAAAATCTTAGGTAGGTAGGTAGATAGTCAATTTGATAAACAGTACATTTCCCCTATGTCGTGTGATTAATTGCGCAGAAAAAGATGCGTAAGCGCAAGATCTGCTAAATAATTTAATCGTAAAAATTAGTGCTCTTGCACACGGTTTCTGTTGTCCATAAAATAATGCATAATATAACCAGCGGAGAGATATGAGGTCATAACAACTGGTCATGTTACCTTGTAAAAGCATCATTACGCATAGTTTGAAGTATTTTAATATTTTGGTTGTGACGTCATCGAATGACTTCTCCCGCTCTGCACGCGCAATAAAACTACCATAGAAACGAGATTTGTTGTGACGGAAAATAGACAAAATGACAGATGAATAAAAGAAATCTGACATTTTGTCTATTCTATCTGTCATGTTGTCGATTCTTCAGTCGACAAAAGCCCTTTATACTGCTGGGCGGAGCGGGAGGGCGTGACAGGCTTTTACTGTCAGTTGGCAGATCAAGCCTTCAGTTGCCTGTGCCAGGGTCACGGTATCTATTTTTTTGACCCTTTCAGGATGTATAGTTTGAACTGCGCTTGTAATTAAGTTCAATGACAATTAATTATTGCTTACAGATGACGAAGCTGGAGTATCAGAAGATCGAACTGACCATGAAGGTGGGCAAGCACACCGCCACCGTCGTCAGCAAGAATAAGAAGACTGCCAAGCAACGCGCCTCGCAGGCTATACTGCAGGTAACTATCATTCTATATAGGTTTTAACTGTCCAGTCCATAGCCTACGTTCACACTTCGTTAAACTGTACGATTTTGACTGTATAAGGCCAGCACACAGCGCGCTCGCCGACACCGGAACAATCGTGTGAGCTTCTATATACATTGACGACGCAACCCGCGGGTGTGCGGTATACGGCATCGTGACGTAGTGCTGCCGGGTCGGCAACAAGATTCCATAGCGATCCATACAACGCTGACGACCGTGCCTACACACGGCGAATAAACTATAGTTTCTCACAACAAAAACCGTGTGTGTACAACGGGTCTAAGGCTGCGTGCTGACTGAGGCGGAGCGGAGCTTAGAGGTGTATGAATTAACCTATCAAATCTCCGCTCCGAAGTGATCAAGCATCACTTTTATACAGCATTTATTGGTATTTTGATTCGATTGAGTGATCCCAACTTTTTACCGTAAAAATCGTCATGTGACCGGCTGCTTTGGATGCTGGCTCTTGTACATAGATAGAACACAGTTATCCCAAGTATCATTCCAATTTAAAAAAAAGGTAAGCTGATACACTAGTAAATACTGAAAATATTTTTAGTGCCTGTCAATAGGAGAGAATAAGAATAATGTAATTCTACATTATTCTTATTCTACAGTCAAAGTCAAAACTGTTGGTATCATACGATAGCGACAGTTTTGACTTCTTTTCATAAACGGCTAGCGGACACTCTTAAACACGAGGATATTTTAAAAGATCATAAAACTAGATTTCTGCATAAAACAGGATTGAGGTAATCCCAACCCTTCCCTTCCCTTAGGCTCTACACCCGCACGTACGGTCCTGGGGCTCCTTGCTCCGTCTGTACGGCTCCCGCTCCGTCAAGAGCTGCAAGGAGAAGAAGCTCGAAGAACAGCAGATCACCCTGTTACAAGACCAGGCGCGCCACAACGAACCCAACTACGCCGTCCTGGACAAGCTGCGCAACGAGATGAGGAAGCTGCGCGAGAGAGATGAGGCCGTGGTGCCCATAGGGACGTTGTTAGTATATGAAGATCTGCCCACTCATTCTGGATCTAATTTGAACAACGTTGATCTGTGAGCAGTGTGTTATGCTACGGCTGTTTTGTCAAGGTTCGTAATAGTTTTTGTTGCATACAAAGAAATAGGTAAGTGACCTCGTGCACTACGTGGTCGCGACCACGGCCAGTGGGAGAACCGACCAGATGCCCAACTCTCGTAATTAAAAACTTTTAAAATCTAGTCGCAATCTCAACGACAATTAGTTCAATTCTATTATTCTCTATTGCTTATCACAAGTGTTTTACGATCATACTAATAATTACAAATTCACAAAAAGTCAATCATTAAATACGTTAAGTGCGGAAGAGTAGGTCATAATTCGAATATCTGCAATAGAAAACCCTTTCTATCACACAACACTAACAGCCATGTCGGACACAACTTAATTTAAAACAGTATTTATGAATAGTGGCATATTAAAATAAATTTGAATTAATTGTGCGTCATTATTTCAAAACAGGTATTAGTTTTCATCGTTAAAAATGTATTTAATTTAATAATTTCAACAATTTACGTAAATAGAACCGGTCCCCTGACTCATAGTACATGAGACTAGAAGGATAATAATGTGCACTATGATATCTCCCATGCTGAAGGCTGGTCTCGGTTGAGACTGGCCGCCATGGCCGGAATACAGTGGAAGTGGTACTGGAGGAACAAGAATGTTTTGGTCGGTAGGAGTCCGACATAACCCTTCGTTCTCCCTAGGACGGAGGAGGAAAAAAAACAATAAATTATAACTATTTTCAGTTTGAGATTGGAATGCGAACGTTTTTAAAAGTACGGCAATTGCTTCTCTGGTTAAACTATAGAAATTCATGTGCATCAGGCACTTGCCCGCCTGCCCGGCCGCCCAGTTGCGGACATACTCTAGTATGAACGTCCGCATCATGGTCGCAGAATTTTCATTGTGCGCGAGGTCTCTCAATAGAAAAGGTTTCTGTACAAGTAAGAAATACCTAATAGGAGTAATCAGGGTTCTTGTTGCTGCCTCCCCTCAATGGGGTGAGGCGTGATGTGTGTTTGTCTTCGGAGGAGCAGAGGGTCTGCTTGTAAAGGTATGCTGAATGTTAATACTGCAGCTGTAGCGATAATTTAATTTAAAAAGCGAACCTCTAAGTCTATGTCTTCATATTACGAGGGCGGCACTGAAAATTTCGGGAATCAAGGAAGTGACACAACATTACTATTTAAAAATGTATTTATTGCTTTTCGAAGTATTCTCCGCGAAATTTGACACATTTTTCCATACGATGGAACCAATCATTGAAGCAACCATTCCATTCGGAAGTTGGGGTCTCCAAAATGGCCGTTTTGTAGGCGTCCACAGCTTCTTCAGGTGATGAAAATCTCTGTCCACACAATTTATTCTTTATTTTAGGGAAAGTATAGAAATCATTAGGGCTTAGGTCGGGGCTGTACGGCGGATGGTCTAATAATTCTATGTTTTCTTGCTCTAAAAACTCTTTTGTTCTGTGTGCGGTGTGAGAACTCGCATTGTCGTGATGGAGGATGATGCGGCGGTTGCAGTTCTCTTTACGGAGTTCAAAAGCGACCTGTGGCAAACAAATGCTAGCATACCATTCTGCATTAACCGTTCTTTGTCCCTCAAGAGGAATAGTCGTAACATGGCCGGTTTTGGAGACAAACGTGGCCACCATTTTTATTGCAACACTCCGTGAACGAACAATTTTTGTCTCTCTTTAATTTTTGACTCATTTTCGAACACCCAAACTCGTGACCGGGTTTTTTGTTTCGGGTTCGTACGCGTATATCCAGGATTCGTCACCTGATACGATGTTGTATACAGCATTTGAGGATCCTGCGTGGAATCTTTCGAGAGTTCTGATGCACCAAGTAACGCGAGCCGCTTTTTGCTCTTCACAGAGCGAATGCGGTATCCGTCGGGAAAACAACTTTTTTACACCTAATTGTTCATGCAAGATTATTTGTATTTGACTCATGCCAATGTCTAAAGTTGCCTGAATTTTGCGGTATGTCACATGTCGATCTTCCTCAATCAGCTTACGCACAGCATCAACGTTTTCTTGGGTGACTGCAGTTTTTGGACGACCTTGACGGGGATCATCACTGAGCTTGACACGTCCACGTTGAAATTCAGCAAACCAGCGATAAATTGTGGTTTTGGATGGGGCTTCATCACCAAATGCAGAAATCATCCGGTCAACACACTGCTTTTGTGTTAAACCACTTCGAAAGTCATAATAAATCATCGCTCTTGAATTTTCTCGAGTCAATTCCATTTTCTCAACGACTAAACAAGTTTGACAAAACCTTGTGACAAGACCGAGAATCTTTTTTCTAATAAATAAATGATATTCGATTTTTTAAACCAAGGAGTTTTCAATTAAAAAGATTTTAATATGACAGGAACAGTGGAAATATTCCATTCCCGATACTTTTAGTGCAGCCCTCGTATTATACTAGTGTAGTGTTTCATATAAATATTTGAGAATCTAGTTTATTTACACATTAAAGAGACCACTTTTTCTAAATAAGTTATGTACTAGCCTTTAAATATACTTTTAGGGAGGTCAATAAATAATCCAAATCCACAATAAGCGATAAAAGAAAGAAATACGTATAGGTATTTGTGCTAAAATGAAAAGATAAGACGAACAATAAAAACATAGTATTATCTCTTTAATTACAATAACCATACACTACATAATCGATTGGAGACATCAATATTTTTAATACATAACCATTAATAAGTAAACTAATATTATATTCCAATTGAAAGTTATATTCGTACTTAAGTATTTTACATATTACTGATGACTGTGAAAAGTAAAAAAAATGAAGTAAACTATAGATATCAATTTATTATAATTACATTGTAAAGTAGGCAGTGACACGAACGGTTAAAATTGTAATGAAATAAAAAACAGGGATTTATACTAGAAAGGTTTAGGTAGTTACAAAAAGGTAAACAATCTTGATGTGACTTTTTACACAAAAACATTAAACAAATAAACTACTGCTTAAACTAAGTTCAATTCATTTAGTAATCAATATTGTTTTAAATTACATTGGTTTTTAATAGCATTTTATTTTTAAACTGAGTGAATGATTAAAAAGACACATCAAGATTGTTTACCTTCTTATAACTACCTAAACCTTTCTAGTATAGGTTTAATACAGAAACTGACTAGAATTGGGTCTCAGTAGTCAGTGTTGTACTAAGTTTACCTTGAGTCGGAATCTATACAGGTCGGCAAAGACATTGGGGCGCACCCTATTACCATGGATTCCGTACATCATTCTGAATTTTTCGTCGTATTTTAATTTTGACCGCGTAGGTAGGAAACAGTAAATTTAAAATTTAAAAAAAGTGGTCTAGAATCGTTGTACGTCGATGTCCCTGCCACCCTGTGTAATCTGGGGTCGACACAGCTACGAAATACACTCGCGGACAAAGAATACGGGTCAGTACAAAAAACTAAAATTATTCTTAAAATAATAGAGCTAGCGGAATGAATGAAACTGTATGTCGTGTGATAATTTACAACAACAACATAAGTTAAAACAACACCAAATATTGTAAACATTACTTACTAGTATAATTGTCAAACACATGAAAAAAAATATGTTTGGTACCTCACATACAACACACAAAAACGAAATTAAACATAAACTTTGTATTACCTCCACGTGCTCTTCTCACAGCTGCCAGGCGATGTATGCTGTTTATTAAGTTTCATAAGCGATGTTGCGGGATATTGTTAGCTGGGGCGGGGTTTCGATTTCTTACACATCTCCCAAGCGTGTTCAATTGGATTCAGGTCCGGGTTTCTCGCGGGTCAGTCCATGCGATTAATGCCAACGTCCTGAAAATGCTAATTTACAATTTGAGCTGTATGTGACCTGGCGTTGTCATGCATGAATATTGAATTTTCACCCATATTAATTAAATAGGGGCCGACATGCTTATTAAGAATTTCGTTCACATTTATCTTGCACCATTTTCTATTAGCACTGACTCCGCCCAAAATCATAACAGATCCACCGGCGAACGGCACTTTTTCCTCAAAACAAGCTGGAATAAAACGTTCCCCTGGCCGTCGGTTGACTCATCGCCGCCCAACATGTGCATACAGCATACGCCCATCATGTGCATGCAGCATAAATCTGGATTCGTCAGAAAACATTACTTTTGCCCATTCTTCGTCTCCCCTCTGTGCGTGTTCGCGGGTGTAACGTAATCTTGCCAACCGTTGTTCCCTTTCAAGTTTTGGACCATTTGCGAGTCCATGTGGGGTCAAATTAGCTTCAAGGAGGCGCCGCCTTACAGTCCGCTCGCTTAAGTTAATTTGTTACTTCAACTGCCGTGAGGCCGATACCGATTTCGGAGCATGGTTGTAACAATAAATCGATCCTCTCGAGCCGAAGTACATCTCGGTCTACCGGTTCCTGGTCTTCTTATGTTTGTTGCCCGGTTTCTCGGAAACGTTGGACGACTCGCTGCACAGTAGAAAGTGTGTTCTAACATAGTGACGATACATTCTTCTGGTGTTAGCGATATGATAGTAATTCAATAATGATAGTGAAAGACCGCCTTTCATCATTTTGATTTGGCAGTCGGAAAACAAGCAAAAGTAAAACAACCGCGAAAAAAATCGAGGTTTTTTTTTTTTTAAATCGAGGTTTTTAAAAAAAAAACGTAAAAAAATATTCTCTGTAATATAAAGTTGCTAAAAGCATGTACCATTATTAATTTGCAAGTTACAGGGATTACCGTCATCGACCCGTATCATTTGACCGCGAGTGTACAAGAACTGCTTTTACTAATGTTAGAACTCAATGTAATGTAATGTTGCCGTTTATTGGAATATGGACCACTCGTTATTTCGGGCAGGATTTATTAGACAAGCTCTTTAGTGATCTAGAATTTTGTTTTAAGGAGTACAAGTCTATATTAGCTTTAGATTTTAAATAGATGTTTTTGTGTGTGTGTATATTCATCCTAATCTTACCTACTAACTAATGTGTGGTTTCTGACGAATACTGCCTAGACTTGAATGCAGAATCTTAGAATAATCGTGTTTTACAACCACAAATTCAAGTCGCTAAAGTAAGTAGGAATGAATGTAAATTATCTAATATTCTGAATTCAAGTGCTTTAGTATAATTTTATTAATTTATTTTGTGCCTGTCTATAAATGTCACCGGACAGTGGTCACAAGTTTTCCTAGTCGATAACTAAAGCGGGGCTTCAGAGACTTGTGTTTTACGGTAAATATCGTATCGGACGCAGGGTCGGTTCCCTTCTCTATTGATGTACTAATGTGTGCGTTGAGTGTCTCTGCGCGCGTAGTATGACCACTATAGAAACGAGTTTTTTCGACAGAATAATAGACAAAATTAATGATGAAGATTTAAACATTATTTTACATGTTAGAGTTGCATCTAATAGCGAAGATATATTAACATCTTGTAATATAGGTATCAGCGCCCACCCTCATTTGCATTCACAAATATTATATATGAGCCAAAAAGCTTAATTAAATACAATTTAAAAGGTTAAAGGAGCATTCTAACTAATTAACAGTTTTTTAATCATTTAAAAATAATTTGAAAGCTGAAGTTGATGAATAAAAGGAATCTATCATTTTGTCTATTTCATCGGTTATTTTGTCTATTGTCGGTTGTTCTGAAAACCTCCTTGAATCATTAAGTGTTTAACATGCTCCAATTAGGTAATTGCAATAATTAAATATTAGTTGACATTTAGGTAGGTATTTAGTTGGTAGGTATATTTTTATAGACCTTGTGTGTGAGACATTAATGCAACAGAACTACAAAGATTAGTATCGCCCTTTGTGTGTGGTGTATACTTATAACATTAGTGGGGCTTATCAGAATAGGACCTGGTAGGCCATAACGTGAAGATTGTGATGAATCAAAGATGCCTAATTTATGACTGTGCGCTTGATGTCAGTTCATTTGTTAAAACTAGTGTACCTCTTGCGAAATGCTCTAGTTATCTAAATGGAATGAATGCATTTATGTAATATTACTTATACTACAAATAAGCTTTAAAAAATGGATCATAAAACATTGCAACAAAAAAAGGGTTTAATAGTGAAGTAGGTACCTATATAAAATAATTATAATATCATAGGTAGGTTATATTCCCAAGTCCATGTCATAGCTGTATCGGTCTAATCAACTAAATGTTTTTACATTTTAAATCTTCCAAAACAAAAAGTAATATATTTAGGATGTAAATGTGAAACATAGTTTTTTGAATATTTTTATTAAATTTGCTGAAATGTCGTTATGTTCACTGGTTTTCTTTGACTAAGGATGAATCCGTATTCTAGACCGAAACTCGACCATCAATCTCAGATTTTAAACTGACTGAAGGCCAGCACACATCACCAGATTCGGGGTGGAGTTTTTAGCTCTAGATCACTAACCTTATTTTTCAACGCTTATTACAAACCTTCGTCATTTCGACTACGCTGTAAAAAAACTGGGTCCCTAAAGTTTTATGGAATAAAATATTTATTTTCTATCACAAAAATTTATTAACATAATATATGTATATAACGTTTTTAATTATAACCATCACATATTGAAAAACTAGACAGAAGTACTTACTTAAAAAAACGAATACAATCGAAATTGAATCCACCAACAAACTAAAAATGTTGCTCAACAAACTAGGAACTGTGACAAATCAAGTTTGTGTTTTCCACGCAAGGTTTTATCGCACCGAGTGTATCTACTTTTATTCGTCTTTCGCGCGGAAGTTTTATTTTTTGCTATATGTAAACTAACTGCAGCTTCCCTTTCTTCGTCTCAAGTGTAAAACTCGAACTAATGCTCAAACATGAGATCTCATTATCACCATCTGTTTCATAAGCCGGATCAGCCTCAACGTGGTATTTCTTCTCACTTCCTGTTTTTTTTTCATTTTTTAATAATAAAATGTACTTTTAAATAGAATTAATTTAAGAAAAAACAAAATTGTGAAAGCAAAATAGTTTAAATATATACCGTTAATTACCAGCCTTCATCGGTGCGACGAGTGAGGGGGTCATCTCTCTAAGTCCGTCGTTTCGGCCTTCGTTACGGGCGTTTCCAACTCCGTATCACCTACGGACTTACGATTAGTCCCGAACTCGAACTAAGAATGAATGACAACACGATTTGACAGTTGTCCCTACTCCCGTCCCCGTCCCTCTACGTTCTTGCCCATCCGAAAAGTTGGATTTGACACTTGTTTTGACGGAACATTATGTTATTTGATACGTCATCAAAATAGTTATCGTGCTGCTGACGAAAGTAAATAAATTGAAAATATGGCTGCTTTTTTAATGCTCGAAGAAGCTCTTCAGGTAGACCGGAGGCGTCGCCGATTGTATTTGCTCCAAATTTTCGGTTGGCGAGTATTACCGACTCTTCCCGACGCTGAGTGTATAGGGAACTATAGGCTCACACTGGAATTATTTGAGGACTTATAGGACAGATACAAATTTAGAGGACAACTGATTATCATTGTATGCACTTTAATGACGGCAAGACCTAAAATCATATTAATACGAGTAATGTATTAAACTCACCCTTTGCCACTGCTTGACGGACTTTGTGCAACTCCCCATTGAATTAAGGGAGTTGCACAGGGTTTCCCACAGCCGTTTTGATCGGATTCTCCCGTCGGCACCCCTCAATAGTCCGCGAGACAAATCATTATGCTTACTCATAAAATCGACGAAGGCCTCAATTTGTTCATGAGTTGCTGCTGAAGCGGTTGCGGCTAATTTACTAAACTAGCGAATACTTCCCGTGTCGTATAAATAATATTATGAAACTACACCTAATGTAAGAAAAAGGTCAAAGTGATTAACAGGATAAGGCCACAATACGGACTAAAATGGCAAAAATAATTCAATTCTTTAATTAAAGACATAATAAAAACTATATTGTTAGAAATGTGGTCTTTTTCTAAGAATAACAATATTATTTTTTGTTTAATAAGCTAAACAAACTTCAAAGTAAATAAACCGGTAAATCGTCATTTGTTCACAAATATTGTCTAGATTCCGTTTGAAACTCATGAATCCGAAATCAATCGGGAGTAGGGTTTAATGCTTAGTTTCGAACTACCTTCGCACGGACCCGTATCGTTGTTGACGGAGTTAGAGAGTAGAGCCCCTGGTACGGGCACACACGGGCTCTCCATACAGAAAGCACTACCAACCATCGCGTGGGCAACGGTTCGACAGAGACTAGCCGGGAGCTAGAATGCGTGCGACCACGTACTCACAATTTACCGTACTTTTTTCGAATCCGCATCTTTGTTTCGGCGAAGGTTCGTGATCGAGGGTTAAAGAACAATGGCGCAATTTTATTAGAAAAAAAAAATACGTGAAATAAATTCAGTTAATTAAATCCTATCCGCTACCATAGGGTTGCGGGGGAGAGGCAGTGCAAGCGAGGGAACAGTCCGCTAATATAGGGTTGCGGGGGAGAAGCAGTGCAAGCAGAGGCAGTCTGCATGTCCCAAGTGGCATTTGAGGAATACCGTTCGACGGTATGCGTGGGCCTTTGTTTTAAAACGAGAGGCGAGAAGGAAGTCATGAATAGTGAATGGTAAAGAAAAAAATAACTGCAAGCAGCCTTGACTAGTCAGAACTGCTTGGACGCCCTTAGTCATTTGTCCTGCTCACTGCGTTTCGGCAATTTTAGACCTCTACATCCAAGTGGTGCCCTAAATTCTGAAATGAGTTATATTTTGTAAGGAGGTATTAACTTCTTGATTAACTAGAACAACTGCAGTTTTGGTCGGACATAAAAAAATACATTTCTAAAACGCAAAAAAAAATACAATTATTTACGATTGTTGTGAAAAAAAAGGGTTTTTACCAAGTCAATCTAATTTTCCAACGTAAGTACTTACACCAACATTTGTGATTAACAGATCCTATATTGAACTATTGTAAGTGTGTAATTGTAGTGATAAAAGCAATTTAAGGTATTAGTTATGTAGATTTTAAATCTCATTGTCACCCAGCGTCAACCTCTTACGGTCGATGTCGATTTTGACCTAAACAAACATAGAATTGGAACACGAGAATTCTTTTCTCGATATTTACTAATAGAACTACGAAAGAATGATCTTTCCCTATTTACACAAATTAATTTATGGTGAAAACACCTTTTTGGTCTAATCCCATCTTTATTCGCTGACTGTGTATTACTAAAGCCGCGACCGTGGGTAATGTTACGTGAATTATTATGCGTTTGGAAGGCACTTTATGTATTAACATACGCATAACGCTCGTACCAAAGTTCGCGCTGGTACATGGGGGGTCTACTCTCTAACTCCGGCAACGAAGATACGGCCTTCCGAAAGTACCTAGTTGATCAGTCCAAAGAAGTGTCAAATTAAATTTTACGGACTGGCAAATACATAGCGGGAGTAAAGACAGCTGTCAAATCGTGTTGCCATTCATTCTTTATTCGAACCATATGTTCGTAAGAGATACGGAAATAAACCGTACCTATGCAGTAGCCCCAAACACCCTAATCGCGTAACACACAATTAATCATAATCTGAATCATTTTGAAGGATGTCCGGATAGCTAATCCATTGCTTCGTATGTTCGAAAAATTTGTTTGCTCAACTGTAAATAAAGCAATGAATGTTGTTGAACTGTAAAAGCGAATTGATGAAAGCGATTACTACTGATAGTGTTATGCGATTACCACGCAGGTGTCCGTTGAAAACATGTACCGCCCACAGTTACATTACATTGCACACGACGGGATCCTGCTTTATTGGAAAACTAGCGCTGATTGAGCTTAGAAATAATAATAGCAAAGACTATAAAACTAAGACTACATTATCATATTATGACAGAAATTTAGTATGTTAGTAGTAACTGAATGAAACGCAAATCCTGATTATGTGAAACGGGATAGGTACGAAACTTCTCTGTTTATATTATAAGTGAAATACTGGACGACGTTATTCATTAATTATTAGGAAAATGGTGTTATCTCCTATCTATGTAATAAATAGCTTCCTAATAAATATTTTCGACTTCCATCGGTTTTTGTTTTATTTTTAAGCCTAGTCTTATAGTGAAGACTAAACTAGTGACTAGGCGCCATGAGCTTGAGAATAATTATGATCTTGGAAAGGGCCAGTGTTGCCACCTCAAAAATTATCTTGTCACTAGATCCAGTGTAAAATGTCGCCATATTTTGGAAATTTGGATTGAAAAAAAACCACCAGTTCTCGCTATTTTTTTTTTTAAATTAAAATTAAAGTACTTGTTAATTTAGTAACAGTCAATATAACAGACTTGATTAAAATTCAAGATTTTGAAACATTATATCTTCCATTACATTATCATCATCCACAGACGCCGTTACGTTTGTGCTGAAGACGTAGTTGGTTGTGATAGATCTACAATGAGTACTTTGTGTTTTTGCCGACAGCTAGGCAAAGTGAGCAAAACCCTTTCAGTTCGTCACCAGGTACCTAGAGTAAATCTCTAGGTACCTGGTGACGAACTGTAAAGCCAGCTTTTGAGTTCATCATGCTCCTCCCACTCTTTTCTATACTTTTACGTATTTTATTTTTCTTGGACGGCAGTTCCATTCTTTATCGATTAATATTCTGAACTTCACTATTCTCACTCCGACGATGAAACGATACGATGGACACACTCTTCAACTAACTTCTTTACTGTTCTTTCACTGAGAACGTGCCATTTCCTACCAACTTTAAATCGAATTCAGTTAAGAATGATAAAACAAAAACAATAAAGTCAATAACTCAGTGTTTGGGACTCCTCGACCATAGACTAAGTCCAGAAAGATACATATTTCCGTATCAATTAGGTGTTCCCAAATTCCATATTGAAAAATCGTCAAATATCGCTAAAAAATAATAAGTCGCTAAACGATGAAAAAATGTCGCTAAGAGCTCTGAAAAATCACCAGATCTAGTGACAAAATCACCAAGGTGGCAACACTGGAAAGGGCGTAGACTAATCCAGTGTTGCCAACCCGAATTTGAGAAAATTTGTAGATTATGTGCCAAATGTTGGTAGAATGTAAAATGCAAAATTGGTAGATCTACCACCTCAATTTAGAAGATTTTTTCAGATTAAAAATGCATGAACAGTTCTTAAATGTTTTTTTTTTGGAAAGAATAGGTACATTTTTTTTTTATTGCTGCCCGTTGTTAGCTATGAATGAATCTTTTCGTACGCAACAATCCCTCTAGAGTCTCCGAGCAAATTCTATTTCTCTGGAAGGTTGGTACTTTCTTGAAGCCAACCTGAAAATTCCTTGTCTTTCTTCCATAATTTCGAATATTTTTGGTCATAGTGCCTTTTTCTAGCTTTTCGTGGCGGAGTTCCTAACCTAAAACTCTGTGCATCGCTTTCGCTGCTCATTGCTGTCAAATCCATTTTATAAATAAATGCACGCAACATAGAACGAACAGCAACCAGCACCGTTAATACGTAGTTATTTAGTTTTCAAAACAAAACAGGAGCAAAGATTTACCATTGATTCCGCAACAAACCAATTGGGAATGGGCCACAGAACAATATATGTTTAGGAATGTGTAAAAAGGAGTAATAGTGTTCTGTGATAATGTCCATGGGCGCGAAATGGCGCGAACGGCGAACTGTTGCTGTTGCTGACGTTTTTTTTGTGGTTTATGGCCTGGACTCTATGTCTCTATGTATGCTTGACGCTTCGTCGCATGGCTCACGCAACACATCGCAACGTCGCTCGCCGATATAAAAATAATTCAAAGTGGTGATATGTCAAACTAATTTAAAAAATTGGTAGTTTTTAGGTCTAGGGTGGTAGATAGGTAGACTGAAGTGAAAATTGGTAGATCTACCAAAAAGTTGGTAGATATGACATCACTGGACTAATCCCCACTCAACTAATGGAACTTGTGACTCGGTGTTGCCATTAAAATAATATAGTGTGTATCAAGTCTGTTATAGGCTCAAAGTTTTACAATACCTTTACCACAATCGTATTGGAGGTCGCATTGTATCTCTCGGTAGAGAGTAGTTATATTCTTTGCATTGTGTGAAGGCACGGGCCTGTGTGAATAATCTTATTTACACATGTCTGTCACCGATTTAAATAAGCATAGTTACGACTTTGTTTATGTTCTTTTATATTGTCACTTGTGTGAAAAATATTGACCACATTATACTAGCTCACTTATAACTGCTGCTCTTTTATTGATACTATTTTCCAATAGGTTATGGGCCCAGAGCACAATTGGGCTAGAACATATTTAATAAGTTCAGTGGTTTGAATATTGATTTTGTACCTGTGAAACTTACGAAATATAAATTATGTCATCTGAAGTTGGATAAGTGGTATTAAGAAGCTGAAAGGATCGTCCGATTACCCAAACTGGAAATTCTTGGTGCGAAATTACTTGGAGAATAAAAACTGGTGGGGAGTAATTTCTACTGACTTACTACGTAAGTGCTGACGTAGACCAGGCACGAACGACATTTTGCTTGTTGTTAGAACCAGAGTGCTTTACCCACGTGTACAATGCGAAGACTGCAAAAAAAGTCTGGTACAGCTTACAGAAAGCGTATGAAGACAAGGGTTGGGGAAGACGTATCCATAAGTTAGAGAATTCAATGGAAACCTACTTAACATAAATTACATTCCTAACACAACAATTGTCCAATATTGACGCTCAAATCCTTGAAAATTGGATCATATCGATTTTGCTGGGTGGCTTGACCGCTGAGTACAGCCGTCTCATCATGGCTGTAGATAATAGTGGACAAGAGATCACGTTAGAGCAAATTAAAATGAAATTGTTACAAGAAGGAAGTAGACAGAGTAAGTTGAACACAGAGTACGAACAAGCCTTAGGTATACGTAAAGTACAGAACGATGTCAGATCTAACACTAAAACTAACGATCGTAAGCAGAAGTTTGTCTACAAGTGTTTTAAGTGTCACAAGTCAGGACACAAGGCGTCCGAATGCAAGGAGCGGATAAAAACCTCGAATATCTGCCTGAATACTAAGGAGGCGATAAACAAAAATAAGTGGTACATATTTTTTATTAGATAATGGGTGCTCAAATCATATGACGCACGATAAAAGCAAATTGTTATCATATATACCTACCTATATAGAAAAGGGCAACATGAAGATCGCAGTAGCAAACGGCGAGAAATTATTGGTGAAAGGACGAGGAAATGCTGAGCCGCGAGTCGGCGAAAACAAATAATTAATTCTAGAAAACGTTTTCTAGTTCCTGATTTATCCATGAACCTAATTTCGGTGAGTGATTTGACCAAGAAGAATTATTACATGAATTTTGACAATGGAGGTTGCATGATTCGAAAGAAAAATCGAATTGTTGTAAGATGTCAAGAGGTCGACGGAATTTATGAATTGACAGAAAATGAAAATAACGTCGCCAATATGATAAGGTCAAAACAAAATGAAAATATTTCGAACATTTGGCATAACAGATTAGCTCATCGCGTAATTATATGAATAAAATGAATGTTTTAGTCAGCGGTATGGAATTTAAGAGTACCGATTTATGCGAGCCGTGTATTGCATGTATCGAAGGAAAGACATGCAAAAGTCCCTTTAAAAAACAAGGTACGAGAGCGAACGAGGTCTTACAGCTGGTTTTTAGCGATGTTTGTGGACCAATCGAGGAGCCGTCGTTCGGTGGTTCGAGGTATGTTCTTCTATTTATCGACGATTATACTCGGAAGACTCATGTTTATTTTTTACCGATTTAAATACGCATAGTTACGACTTTGTTTATGTTCTTTTATATTGTCACTTGTGTGAAAAATATTGACCACATTATACTAGCTCACATACAACTGCTGCTCTTTTATTGATACTATTTTCCAATAAATCGTAGTGAAGGCAAAAATGTATAGCAATGTTTTTTTTTTTGGTCTGTTTGTTTGAATGTACCTATATGATCCAGCATCATGCAGAGAAAGTCTGAGTGGTTGTCAGGGGATTTTACTTTTAAAGTGTCCATCGACCACTCAGCACCATCAACAAGCAAGGCTTTAATTCCTGGGCGTCCATCAGTGGATTTCACTGAAGCAAGTAAAAAACGAAAATGAGGCGCGTGGACGACCTTCTCCAAACACGGGACGTAAACCAGCTAGTAGTATTTTCTGAAATATCGGCGCGACTATCCGGGCATCGTAATTTGGCTTCCGTAATTAAAGAAGCCAGTCAGAGTCCTATAGTGCAAAGTTATGAAAAGAAAGTTTGACGAAAGAGGCTTTGGCATATTACGTAGACGCTAAAGCTACAAGCCACTCTTATAAACAAACAAGAAAGTGGAGCATGAAGGCGGGACACCAGGTATTCCCATCATTTTATTGTTTGAGGCAGGCAAAAATTGATTGTTACCCTCCCGAGGAACAGATTCTTATTACCGAAACACGTGCAGAAATTAAACTACAGGCGATTAAAGATAAGACGGCTGAACGCCTTATTTGTGCACAGCATGAAGTTTTAAAATCTGTTACTCCTGGCTCATCCCTTATAAGCAAGTGGGGGTGCGATGGAAGTTCCGGTCATAGCATTTACAAACAAAACTTCACAAACAGTGAAAACACAGATGAGGTTTTTGTTTGCTTTCTCATTCGTTTAAAGGTTTAAGGTTGAAATGGGTTTAATTGTAGACAAACCAAAACAAGGGGTCGGGAATACGAATAACTTTGGCATCGGGTTAATTGATGTTGTTAAATTTAATTATTTTACACAGGATACAAAAAAAAAATTTATCTTGGTCGCTATTCGTGCCTGTTACTGTGCACAGTGTAGATATTGTAAAATCGGCTCTTCTACCTATCGGGCAGCTTTCCGAGGAAGCTCAGGAAGCACGCAATTAAGATACTTCCTTCCGAGGTTTTAGAATTAATAATACCCCCTTCTGTAGATTTAAGTTCAAGTGTAAGTACTAGTAGTCATTGTCAAAATGTTGGTGTAACAGATTATAGTAAAAAAGATTCTTCAGAAGAAGAATTTAGTGATGTAGAATAAATAAGTTGTAAATGCTGTTGTACCAATGAATATTGCTAAACTGTTTAATACCTCACTTTAATATTAGTTGAAAACATATTGTTTTATTATCTACCTGCTATTTAAGTTTAAAAAAAATGTAAATTAGTAGTAATTATGTCCTTTTATGTAATTAGTGGCTATGTTATTTAACAGTTGTCTTACAAGACTGTTGCATAGGCCTGTTGTTAATTTATTTTATTGCTATTTTGCTACCTGTCAGTCAATATACGAAATATCTATTGTCATATTTTGTTTTGTTGGTACATGTGACCCTTCATTCTTTTTTAAACCCCATCAGAATATCACAAGAAAGCCGTTCGAAGCAAAATGCCCTAATAAATCATTGTCTAGCTAGCTTGTACTAAATGCATCACGAATTTCATGGGTGTTTAGAGATAGGTAGATACCTACGCGTCGGCATAATTTTTGCCATGTCAAGGTGTATTTCAACAATAACTTTAGGCACTTACCCAAAAAGGTGTTACTTAACGGGAAATACAGCGTTGTTTTGTTACAGTGTTAATTAATGGGGGGGGAAAAACGTGGCATTGAGCTAGTGTAGTGTAACAACATGGTGAACTGAACGGGAACAAAGGGTATTGTGTGGTGAAGGACACATACAAAGAAACGTACGCATGAAAAACAATAGTCTGCTATCACGTAGTCGGGTAAATAGTGTATGAAAAGTAGTGTAATCCTCGGGATAAACGTACCTTCGTCTTGAGTGCAGCGTGTATCCCACGCTGCACTCAAGACGAAGGTAAAAATTCAAAAAGGTGCCAAAATTCTTCTTAGCTCCCTCGCTCTAATCGGGGTTAACACTAGAATCCTTCGTTACGCTCGGTATTCAATACGGCCTATTAGACACTGCTTTATATCCTTGATGCACAATCTACTATTATTTACTAGCATTAGTGTTGTCTTACCGACGTCATATAGTCCTCTATCAGCTGGTTGGTCGGCCTCATTGCTGGGACCGTAACTCTAGAAGGTGGGTAAGTAAAATAAATAAAAGCAAAATGTGGACTTTTGAATTTTTATTATTAGATTTACACTGTCATTTACAATAAATTTCCATGTAGTTGGAGGACATAAATCAATATTGCATAACACTAAGGCTAATTGCATTAGTATTTTTGTGGATAAATTAACAAAATATATGCAATATTACAAATTCAAATAAAAATAACGCTAATATCTTACTCGGGCACGCACTTGCTCCACGCCGCTATGCCACACTACAATTTGGAGTTCAGCGAACATCGGCCAGATATTTAGTTAACAGGTATCGTGAAGATGGAATGTCTTCGAGTAGGCATTACTGTCGCGGTCGCGGCCGTCCGCGACGCGCACCAAATAAATAATTTCCCCAAGTGCATTACCTTAACCTAGCACAACTTTTAGAACTACTGTTTGTCCTGTAAAATCGTAAGAGATGTAGCGCTACAGCAATTTTCGAGAACTTGCGAAATTAAAAAAAATAAATTAAAATATACAAAATCTCTATCACAATACTCGTAAGTAATTAAAGCAATTCAAATGTGAATACTCCAAATGTTGTAATACGAACGAAGCGCGGGTACATCGACATGTCTTTAATTCTATTTAAGCTCAGCCACGGTCCGCCGAGGCGACGGACTGACGACTTGCGGCGCGAGCGGTGTTGTGACGACTCGCGAGCGCGTGTACTACACAGTAGTCACAAGATACACCAACTTATCAGTTTGCAATAAATACATACATGTACGATACATAGGAGATAGATACACAAAGACCAACAGGGTGACGCCGCTATCACTTAGCTAAATATTGCAAGTACTACATCATTACCACCCTAATAATGTTACGTTTATCGTTTAAAATATATCAATAAATGATTCAAATGTATACAAATGCAGCGAGGGCGCGGAAGACTCGCTCGCGGAGACCGGCCAGCCGCCGCGCCGGCCGGCTGCGCGAACTAGCTACAGTCTCAAAACAACAACCTAGCCACGAGATTAAACGTCCATTGTATAAAACTACTATTTGTGCAGACCGAATCAACACGGAGATGCGATTACAAAGTAAACACTATATCGACATATGTGACGATACGCAACTCGCTAATGTATCCAACTATTATATCGTTATATTTGTTTGTATATCTCATTAAACATCCTCGACGCTACGGTGCTTGTTTCAAGTATCAACAGAGTTTTTAAATACATTAATTTTACACACGGTATAAAATACTTAGAAAATTTACAATTCCCACGTTAAGAAGTAGCCGCACGGGAGTCGGAAGTGTGAGTGACATGCTAGGCGCAGCGGAGCGCGCTAGGCGACGGCGAGAGATCCATCGACTGGTACAGTTATGAAAATACATCATACAACATACAGTTAAAATGCAATACCAAAGTACGTTTTTCTTAAACATTATTTTTTTTCGTAATTGAAAACAAATATATCAAAAGAAGTAGATATGAATGTAGATAATTTGACACGATACATAAACGAAACGTTACCATGTATACATATGTGTGTTGTGTTACAACATGGCTGGGACAGACAAGTTACGTCGGGGGCGAGCTATGTGGAGGAGTTCCATACAACCGGTTGTCATTGGGGGCTGGGTCTTACGTGATACTATAGTTATTTTTTTATTATATTTAAATAGAATGTTAAAAAGTATTACGACACATCCTGATCTTCCACATCCTGCGGTTGTTCTTTTTGTTCCGTTTCACCTGAAATGCGACAAAGATAAAAGTTAGATGGATTCACTTCAACACTGCACATGCTATTGATTTGCAAGGTTGCTGAAACCAATAGGCCTCCTATTTAGGCGTGGTTAACAAAAGCTAGTTGACAAAATTGACACATACGATAGCAACTTGAATTGTTTTATCAAACACAGATTGTCAACAACACTATCGTCTACTAAAGTGTGATAAGATCTATATCTAGTGACAAACGAAATAAAATACACAACAATCTTTGCTAGAAACTTGTGTATATCACTGTAATGGTGATCCAAGCAAGGAGAAAATAAAATGACAGATAGAACCAGAAAGTTGTGACGTCAGAGAGAGTAAACAGTCACCTAAGTTCATTGTTCACTCTGTTTAGAACTGTGGTGCTATTCTGTAAAAATTACACTGAAAACTTAGGTGAAGTGATCTGAGAGCTGAGTCAATCTCATCAGATGGGGTGACAGTTCACTTAAAGCTCACTTCAGCTAAATTTTCATGATGAGTATTTTACGAAAGACACTGACTTATCTCCTTTACAAGAGAAATTGAATAATATATTGAGCTAGCATCTAGTAGCAGAGAGTCACCTAAGTACCTCCAATTTCCAAACCTATCCAATTTTGACTGTATTTATTCCACGACATACAATGTTATGGGCAATGTAATGTCGTGCACGTGGAAAATGGATGATGATGGCGTTTGGGACAGGAGGACAGGCAAGGCATGGAGCGCTGACTTGGCACTAACCGGACTCTCCGTCGCCCTGCATGTCGGAGGTCCACAGCGTGAGGTTGTCCCGCAGAAGCTGCATGATGAGCGTGGAGTCCTTGTAGCTCTCCTCCGACAGAGTGTCCAGCTCGGCGATCGCGTCGTCAAACGCGGCCTTCGCGAGCCGACACGCGCGGTCCGGACTGTTCAGGATTTCGTAATAGAATACCTGTACGGAGAAAGTGTTGATATTAATAGTGAGTAATGCAGACTATTGCAGACCAGCAGAAGGATGACAAGACGAAATAAATTACTAGGGTAGGTCTGTACCCGTCGAGGGGTCCTTAAAAATAATTAATATTACTTCGAATATATTTATTACAGAACTAAGATTTGTTTTTATTAAGAAACAATAAGGGCGTTTTTATTTATTTTATTGATTATTACTTCAGTAATTTATCTATTTATAAGCATTTGGGCAGGTTTATTTGATGCTGTTACTGTTGCCAAGCATCGGTCGACTAATTTTAAATCACAAATGTATAATAACCGGTCAATTTGAGTTAAACTAAATTATCTTAGGGTCAAGAACTAATTACAATCGGATAATAATATTCTTTCACAATAATAAGTGGATCCTTACTTTAAATAAATGCGAAATTATGTTTGTTTGTTACGCTTCAACGCCAAAAAGCTAAACGGATTCGGATAAAATTAGGCGCACAGATAGACCATGACCAGCAGGCTTAGCATGGCGTTTTCTGTTTCTACTCTACTGTAGAATAGAAATCGCTTTCTACGCTCCTCGAAATCTCTTTTTCGCGAGCACGAGGACACACTTAGACTCAGGTTGCTTTATAGACAGTGATTTTCCATAGCAACGGGTTAGTTGCTAGTGATGTGTATAACTACCCATTTTTACCGTACAATTGCGTTTCGTTTCTGTGTAGACAGTAGAAAACTTTCTACTGTCTACACAGAAACGCCATTTTTGTCTACTCTTCCGTCGACAATACGCTTCTCTAGGGCGCTCGTGCTAAGCCTGCAGGGTAAGGATGGCCTACTTTTCATCTTGTGTCGCAGACGAAGTCGCGGGCAACAGCTAGGAGTCAAAGTCAAAGCATTTATTTGAAATAGGCACATAAAAGGCACTTTTGAACATCAACATTTATATTAAAATAGAAGGGGCAAGAAACTACAACGAGTAAATATGTTTCATTTGAATTAAATAATTAATATCATATTCCTAACTATAGAAATCTAAACAGAAATGTGATAATGTCGTTTTATTATTGAAACAGTCCAATCTAGATTTGACCCAAAATGACGTTATCGAAAATCAATACGCGATTTTCGAATCGTGAGTTTTTTATTCGTTAGATTGGTACGATTCTAGCTAGAATCGTACCAATCTAACGAATAAAAAACTAATTTCCAATACGTAAAAAAACGGAATGTTTGACGACCTTGAACTCGAGCGTTTGGCTAGATAAATACGAGATAAGTTATCGCATGACGCGCTAACGGATTTTGATATCACCAGGTAAGCCGGATAAATCGCTCTCAAATAGTTGACTAAATTCTTTAATATGGAAGCGGTTGATTTTAAACTTATCTAGTTATACTTTATGAGATTGGTCCTGTTTTGATTAAATCGATAACTTAACTGGAGCACGACGCTTGTATGACGCATTTCTGCAAATAGAACTTAAGGTACGATAACATAGACTAAAGGCCTAGCTTTTGTCTTTTTAGCTGACATCGTTATACAAACAATCTAAAAAACAGAAGCTCTTTTATCTCTATTACTTAGTTACGGCATACTGCGTTCCAATTTAAAGTAAAACACTGTTTAATCATAATTATCTTAAAATAGTATATCCTTTATCTCGCATTATTACAATTCAATTACGTCAGCCTACACAAAGCGGCGAGTTGATAGCTTAGTTTCAAGCTCGGAGAAAACCACGTATGATACATGAATACATACATTATTTGAAGGTCGTCAATATATTCAGCGGCTCATTAATTCAGCCGGGCGTTACATTAGCATGCAGTATACTAATGGTAAGTGTCCACGCCTTCCGAGCCTTGGACCTTAGGAAGGACTTCACGAAAACTGTATTGAATTTCTTAGGGCGGACAAGAAGAAATTGATAATGACACTTAGAAACGCAAGATGTATGCACGCGCGGCGCGTGCGCGATTGTGTCCTTGCATGGCCCGTTATTGAGCTGCATTTTGGACGCTACCAGTAGAAGTTTCCTACTACTACGCGTGGTCCGTAGATAACGCTATAACGCTGGACATATATCAAACAATCAGTCGTTAACTGTCAAATATCTGACTACCGCATAAATTTGTCAGACGGCGGCAATTTTATGGCGAATAAATTACAAGACATTAAACATAGATGGCACAAGTCGGCACGTCCTCTGTTTATATTTCTTCTAATTACATATTCATACATGCAAACACTTAATATTTTATGTACACATGCAGCCACACGTATTTAGGTTAGAATTTTACTAAGATCTTGCATACTACGCAGATGTGGTTAAATGGTCCCATGTCTCCAAATCAATATAATGAATGCTAAACATACCGGTGTTCAAAGCAAGTAGACAGTGCCATAATAATCCCGTAAAGTCGTGGTCGCTGCGTCTTTATTACGTATTTACGAGCAATTCTAACTCAGGCAATAGGGTAAGTCTGAAGGGCACATGGAAGATTTACGACAGACATGCAAATTTTATTCCATCTAACCACATGGTAACATAGTTTATGTTATTTTTTTCGGATCAATATCGGTTAGGAACGCATTTTGTCTTGTAAAATGTTATTACGCTGGCACTGATGGCGGATAAGCTGGGTTGAGCCAGGATGCTACAAAGTCGCAAGGATAAAAACAACCTTTTTTATAGACTACTAATACGGGTTTAGATTTCGGGTCTAATCTTCCTGGATTTAATAAACCAAGTCAGGGTTCAATTATGAAGCACTAAGCTACAACCAGTTCTAATAGTAGTTTCCAAAGTCTACATTGAGTACATTAGATAATGCAGCTTATATCACTTGCTAGGCTATTAAATATGATCTTTATCTTCTTAGCCTATAACTTTCAGTACGTCATTTGTATTTTAATCATAATTTCTTTGTTAAACTATCCACATATACCTACTTATTTAGTCTGTTGTCATGTTGCTCTGTACAGCGTGACATCACGCTGACGTGTCACCGTGATTAACTCTGTAAATATGTTTATGCACACGAATAGCGCGTCACTCCAGAGCTATGCGTCTTAACTCCTCACAAATGTCGTACAATGTATTGCCTTGGTCAGGAACGCAAATGTTACAGCTATTTTCTCATGGTTAAGTGTTTTATCGGTTTGTAAGCAATTAGAAGGAGGACTACTACATCTAAATAAACCTGATATAATAAGATATAACATTAATAATTATAATTACTTATTCACATAGTAATACCAATTCAGTTACTTTTGCGACTTTCGTAATTAATCAAGGCTATGAGTAAATGAATGAAATGCACCATCTTTCATTCTATGGTGGTGATTAACTATTGTTTACTATTAACAAATTATTCACAAAAAGTTCTTACTAAAAAGACCCAGGTCATGGCGCTCCAGGGTTTTCCTTTTAGTTACGTTAACAGCTTAAACATCTTTGTCGCTAAATCGATTATCTTTAACAAGCAACAGCAATTCAACAATTCTTGGCAACAGCACGTTTTTACCAAATCCACCTCATCAACACCTGGATCTTATAATCTAGTATTATTTATAAATATTGTACTTACTGAGAAGTTAAGCGCGAGGCCGAGACGTATGGGGTGGGTGGGGGGCAGTTCCGTCATGGCGATGTCGGAGGCGGCCTTGTACGCGACCAGCGAGTTTTCGGCCGCCTCCTTGCGGTCGTTGCCGGTCGCGAACTCGGCTAGGTACCGGTGGTAGTCGCCCTGGAGTACACAACAGACACATCAAGCACACAACATAGCAAACAGTTATAGCAGCTGGTCCATTCTGTAACAATTTAGGTGAAGTGAGCTGTCATTCCACCTGACGGATTGTCAATATTGACAGATCACTTCACCTAAGTTTTCAGTGTAATTTTTACAGAAAAGATCGGCAGACTTTTGATACGGCATAGCACACAGTTAACGAGTGGCGCTTTATAAAAAGTTAAACTTTTTCTTAATGCGCCTTACTTAAGTCCACAGGCTGTACAAAGTTGACAGTATCTAATAAATGCACTGCACGTCACAATGATCATAATAGGCCTTTTCACAGAGCACTGCCATGACCTATCGTAATATCAAATTGCCGTGGTCACCTCGCTTGGCGATTGGTTGTTTATCCTCCTATTTGGTATTTTTAGAACAATGATGTTTAGCAGGATTATCGATGGTTGTATATTTTCCATAAAGAGTTAAGTCCATTACACTAGACTGCCTTACATTTTGACAAACAGGAAGTTGTCACGTATAATCGTAGCTGAAACCACGCAAAACCCTTTCTTTAAATTTAAGTGCGTCATTGCCGAATTCTTAAAAGCCCATTACAAATTGTTTGACGTTATTACGAAAATCGTCGCATTTACGTCATCGGGACACAAATAAGTTTAAAGGCGCAATCTTTGGAAATTGTTGGTACACTTGGTCAGGGTAAGGCAAATAACAGGGGAGAAATTAAATTGATTAAAATCAGCAAATATAACTATACAGCCTTACTTATAAGCTGGCGTTTAAATGCCTCGGGGTTAATTTGTATTTGGCATGATTTATATCTACCTCATTTATCCCGTTATTATCATCGGAAGAGATTTGTTTCCAAGCTATAATGGCTTAATTAAGCGGTAGATTAGATAGTTTTTCTGTCTAGTTTTTCTATGATAGTTATTAAAAAAATATCTGTATTATGAGTAAGATTTTTGCAATTTATAATTACTGTGAAGTATGTACAGACACAAGCCTAAACAGGGTCAGATGATGTACAAATGAAAAGGCTGGAATAGTGACAAATTCGTAGTTTGCGGCAAGTGGGCAACTGAGTAAGTAACTTCAACATGAGATATGTTTTAGGTAAGAAGATTCAATTATTGTCATGGTGACCGCATGAATAGTGTTGTTCTTACCTTCATTTTGTAATAGAAGACTTTTGACTCTCCGGTTTGTGAGCTGGGTATGAGGTGTTTGTCCAGAACGCTGAGGATGTCTGAGCAGATGTCACGGAGCTCCTTCTCCACCTGGCTGCGGTACGCCCTAATCATGTTAAGTTTATCTTCCGCCCCCTGGAACAAACATGACCACATTGTAGCAACACGAATCATTATTGTAGAAAGTCGAGGAAGCGCTTTTGTGCACATTGCATTCCTGCATTGTGAGACTATTGTCGGGAATCTACTTCCCAACAAATATCTGTTCATAACTATACCTATAGAATACCAAGAGTCCAAGGAGAATTTACCTTACGAACGAGGTTAACCCTACCTCGTTCGTAACGTAAATTCTCCATTTGAAACTATGTATTTGGAAACAAACACATTCGCCATCATTATAATCCCTGCGTTTGGGATGACGAACGACAGTGAACCTGCAGATTAATCAATAATCACGGTTGCGTAGCGTCACGTGTTTAAAACGTGCGGATGTGTACTCTCTCTGTGCATATCCCGTCAGGAGATTACCCGTGAATGTACGTTAAATGCCAAATGCCGTGTCCACGAAGGATTTAATGGGATTTTGACTGATAAGCGTCTACGTCACCTAAATGTCGCGTCTACGTCAACAAAATATATACTGATTTCGTACCTATGCAGTACGCATTTTAATTCGTAACACGTTTGATGAACGTGATTTCAAATACTTAGTCCGGTTTAACTTATTTTAGGTGATGGAAGCAAGCCTACGACTTTTTTCGAAACCAGTTACTAATGACTAGTAGTGATAAGCTTGTGAATTATTTATGTCATACAAGTGGAAAAGTTAAAGAAACATGAATATACATCTCATTGTGTTATTCTTTTGTGCCTCGACTCCTTCGATTTAAATTGACGAGTGCACAAACGAGTGTAACTCTGAAAGCTAAACTGAATAGATTAAATTTGACGGTACATACTTTAGTTTACACTTTTTCGTATTAGTCAGTATTTAACATAATGTTTCTGATAGGCTTGTCCGATCTCACTTGGGACCTAACACAGCTATGCGAAATGTGGGTGTACCACGAATGTACCTCGATATTGTCTACAGCGATGATAGACATTTCGCGTGTTTTGTATGAATAAATAAGAATTAACTTTAATATCTGCTTATTAGTCCATATCCAAACGAGACCGGTGTTTTTGATGCCGGTTTTTGTTGAGACAAAAATATTTGGTTATTTAGACGCACGCATATCGTGCCGCGCCCTTTCGTTACACAATACATCTTTATATGTTTACCCAACCTACACCCACAAGTAACGCTCACAGGACACGATTTAGGGAAACCTCTCGCTAATGCAACTACCTTTGTATATTATAAAAACCAAAAAACAAAACCTTGACGAATGATCCAATTTCACTTGCGGAATCCTATACCGTTACTGAAAGCTACGCTTAGTCTACGACATGCTACGGTAAATCTGTCTTTAGTTTAACTAAACTGTAAAAGCTAACGAGTTTATCACAGACATTTAGGTGCAATTCTGTCGACACCATTAATTTTCACTCTTCATATATTTGTTGAAGCTACAAAAAAAAATAAAGATCTTTAAGAAATAAATATCATAGAATTACAATTTTATTTCATATAAGTTCTTGTGAGAGTGTTTTCTAAAGATCTTTCTCAAAGACCGCTGCGATGCATTTGACGTTTTTGTTCAAATAAGTTTGAAAAATCGCGGCGTCTATGAAACGTATTTGTAATATACAGGATCGAGCTTGAAAGCTGGTGCACTCAAGAATAGAACGCAATCGATACTTCTAAGTTCTAAAGTTTGAAGCAGGTTTCTTTACAGTACTCGAGTTGGTCAACTAATGCAATTATAGCAAAAATGCATAGCAGGATCGCGAACCAAATTACTACCTACCAAGTTTGTTGCCAAAAAGATAGTTATTGCGGTTATTAGTATGTATTTCAATGATGTAACTTCAACAAATAGGCACCAACGTATGCCACTTTTTTACCCCGTTGTATGCAAGATTTCGTGTCAGTATATAATAAAAATAGAAAGTTTATAGTAGAGTTATGAATACAAAATGACGTTTTACTATACTTTGATACGATTTACAGTATCGGTCGTATTTGGTAAAGCTGCTAGTTCGCTAAAGGAATGCAACCAGTTCTTTTGTCTGACAAAAAACTTAACGATGCAGGTTTCGATGACTTTTTGCCAGTCCAGATTTCTCATTATATTCTCGACGGCCATACCAAGAAAAAACTTATTGTAGAAAACTGCTAGGTTGCTTTCAGCCACTTCAATGCAATAAAAAGTTAAATGAACTATTTAGCATGACATAAACAGTATTCAACAAAGATTTCCACAACTTTTTAAGGCTCGATCGATACTTAAATGAACGGTGATGACCTTATTGGCAACCTTTTCATGGCGTCATAATTTAGGACTGAAAAGTACAGTACTTACTGCATACAACATTTTCGCGACAGCATGCAGTTACAGAAACTGACCTACTGCGCCGCCATTGACAGTGTAAAATGACAAATGTATTGGAACAATTAGTTTGGAGGTCATTGCTGTTTGACTGACTTCTGTCCGACACTTAAAAATGTTTAAATCATTGTAATTGACCTCTGCTCGTGAAGGAAAATGTAACAATACTTTTCGAACAGTTAACTTTAGTCCCACTAAGTTGTAAGACGTCGTCATACAAGAAAAAATGCCTCTATCCAAATACACTTACCGGCACGGAAACTTGTCCACTTGTGAATTTGGCAAAAAAAAAAGAAAAATTATTTCCAATAAATTCAGGGCGGATGCTCGTAATAAGCGTCTATTATGCTTTTAAAGCCTAGAAATTAAAAAATCACTACACCAACAGCCGAGTTTCGAAAATAACGCAATTTCACACTGTCAATTTAAAAAATAAGGTACCTAACTTTCTTAATTGTATATACGTTTTAGTACCGTGTGATTGGGTCCTCTAGCCCTGATAACAGCCTGAATTCGATCTGGCATGCTTTAGATGACGTTTCTGACATCAACTTGCGTCCCATGCGGCTAGCACTGCATTTTGGAGCTAGTTAAGTTGTATCGAATTGCAGTTAACCGTTTGTCGACGCTAACCAACTCAGTACGTGCGTCGTAACTTATTCCTCCCCGTACTATTATGGAGCCTTCATGAAAGCCCAGTTTGGTGGTTATGGGTAAAAACCGCTCTCTTCTTCTCCACACTCGCTCTCGACCGTCTCGAGCACGTAATGCTATTCGACACTCATCTGTGAACAGCCCATTCTAGCCCATTGTTCTTGGGTCCAGTTGACGTGTTCTCGTACAAACTGAAATCGAGCTACTCGGTGTGTCTGGGAAGTTCTGGACCTACTGCTGGTCTACAAGATTTTAAATTAACTTCCTCTATTCGACTTTTCACCGTACGCTCACTAACATTTACGCCTCTTGCGAATTGGGGTCACTGGCGTATCCCGCGGTCAAGTAGCAGTTTCTTAAAATTTCCAGGGCCATAAATAGGTCGTTCCGGGCTGATGTGCATCTAACGCCTCCACTGCCTGGTCTGCGAGTGTAGTGGCCTGCCTCCTGATACCTGAGGTACGATGAGCACGACATCAAAGTGATGCTGGGTCAGCCCTTCGCCGATTAATGCTGCGGCTTGTGCAACCTGTGCTGGTGTTACTGGCATGTTTATTGGTTTTAAAGCACCTTTTATTAAATCAAAACACAAAACCACAATAATTGATTTTCCTAACAGTAAACTTTTCACAACACTCATTTAACACTGCACTTCATCGCTCAAATGAACCGATTCAACGTAAACTTAAATATAACGTCATGGTGCACTCAAACACCCACTTGATCAAAGTATTTTTTTTTACATACCTGAATAAGAAACTTTAATTATAAGCGCTTAAGCTTTTTCTATCGCGAGATAAGAGCTTGGCCAAGATTACGTGCGAGTGTATCACCGAAGGAAATGCAACATTTCTTCAGGTCTCCATCTATTTGAGAACCAATGTTTCCGGACATAGAGAATAATAAAAATTCAATTTGCATTCTTGGCCTGTTAATGACCATTGGTACCTTATTTACAAAATGTATTGCATTTTATATTCAGCTGCTATTTGTTAAAGCTAGTCTCGGGAAAGTAAATAAACGCAGTTTTACTAAATGAATAACGATGTTCATATACAGTTTCGACACCGACACAAAAGTAGAATTGAGATGACGCCGAAATACGGTCTAATAAGGAAAATTATTCACTCGTACAGGGTTGACTATAGCGCTGTTTTCCCAAGATAACGTCATACCAGTGACCTTTTTGGTGACTATTCGTATGTTGTTTTGAATTCAGGTTTTGAAATCAATACATGTCGACCGCATAATGAAAAAAATATTTAAACACGATGTCTGGGCTATTGTATTATGCCAAGTCTTTCCGCAACAATAGGGTGGTCAGACAGGCCGTTATCCTATAATCTCATTATCGCAGAGCTGGACGTTTTTGGTCGAGCTCCAACAAGGTTACTATGAAATTTATCATTGGTCGTTGAACCTATAATTGCATGAGTAAGACATCGTCAATTACGTCATTCAGAACATGGCGAAAACTCACGTGAAAGGGCACAAAGTGCCATAATTTGTACAAATATTTGTTCCAATGTGGGAGGCGGGTTGCAAATTGTATTCGATACAAACATTCATATAAACACATATCGATCGGCCATTACAGCAGTACATCGGCCATTACAATGTGAGTGCGGCCACTTCGATAGCAATCAGTCATTTATGTGAGCACACGTATGTCCTCACTGTTACGGTAGAAAATGTAGGTGGAAAATGGCCACAAAGTTGGCAATGACAGAGAAACGCTGCGTGCGACTGTGTATTAGTTTTACGATCTGCTATTTCTTTATTAATATAGTTGGCATAGATTGCCAGTCGCGCCGTACGTCTCGTTTGGCACGTGGGACAGAATCAAGAAGAACTGAGGTCACTGTTACCGCATCTAATATTTCGGAAATATTGGGTAAAATGGCCTTTTAGGAAAAACGGTAGTTAAATTCCGTTCATCATCACGTACTTCCAGCAAAAGCATTGCATCCAAGGCAGTTAACAGCCATCAGCACTTTATTGACAAAGACTTCGGTCTTTAAGCACAAGATCCTTTGAATAACTCTAAAATAAACAATTCCTTTAAAATTGTTATAACATAATAGAATTTTAAGTCGCAAACGGAACAATAACGTAAGGTTATTCAAATATTGTTCAAACACGTGTCCCAGCTCTTGCCTACTACGCAAAATGGGGTCGCGGGTAGCCCGCTGGGCGCTGGCTAGGCTATAACCGCTAAGTATGTCGGCATGGGACAACAGAAGCTCGTGCCTCACAAAAAATACCTGTGAATCAAGCTAGCGGCTCGTGTGGAACCAGCCAACTGCACCGAGTATCCCTATTATTGATTGCACAAAAGACCGTGAAAGACAAGTTCTTTATGTGTACCTATATTACTCTTAGCAATTTTATAGCTGCAGAACGTAAAAGCTCCCTTTGATGCTATAATATCATCAATCACCCGGGACCTTCGCACAGAGGCTGAATCACTAACACCTAATGAAAGCTCACAGGGCTGGTATTGATTTAGTTAGTAGTACTTTATTACTGAGCTGTGGGCGCTTCTGAAACGCAATTTTGAGGTATACCATTTTATTACAAAGCAAGGAGAAGATATTTGTATTGATACGTTGAATGAAAGATAAATCACTTTTTTCTCTTATCATAGAAATAGGGCCAATTTGCAAGAGATTGTCATAAGAATCGGTGCCTATTCATTAGAAAAACTAACTCGCGTCCCCCCATCCCGACCACAGACTAGTAATACACGCGCGTCACATAAACCAATCGATAGACTCCAGACGTTCTAAAGGGTCGGTCACATTGAAGCGTAAATACGCTCAAATACACGATCGTTTATTTATGGTTGCGTAAACGGCTGAGGTCTACGATATTGCTTTTTAAACTTATCTGAGCTCGTGTCGCAGAAGTACATAATTCAATATACCATGGTGAAAAAAATGGTCCGCAAGCGAGATTGGTAGTGAAGCGGCTTTTATCGTATTTTCTCTTGCAGGGTAACTTCTAATCTGCACCCTATTGAAAAGAGGCTTAATATGCAATTTGCAGTCTTACCTTGGTTTCCTCCTTCTGTTCGATGGAGGATATGATCCGCCATGAGGCGCGGCGGGCACCTATCACGTTTTTGTAGGCAACGGAGAGCAAGTTCCTCTCCTCCACTGTAAGTTCATTGTCGGACACGTTTCGTGAGGCTACATTCTTCATCGCCTCAACCATTTCTGAAATATAGGACGAAATTATGTCATTACTGATTTCATTGTCGCGGATTCTGGAAGGGGTCGGGAACTTTCTGGATTTCGAGACTACCATTATTTCATGGGTTTTTTCAGTGGTTTCTAGTGTCGTTGAGTGTATCAATGCACACGAATGTAGGTAGGTACTTAAGAGCCCAGTACTCTCGAAACTTTTGAAACAGAATGACTGTTCGAGGAAAATCAATTAGGGATTGGTACCGGAAAGCTTTAAAAATTTTTGAGAGGTGAATAACGATCACGTACTTCGTGATTCTAACAAAGGTAGCTTCTTTGTAACAGGCATGAACGATACGATTATAGTGAAACCGTTATTATTATACCAACAAATTAGGATAACAATGACGTCATGTGACCATGGCTTGCTAATCGGGGTTTCTTTATTTAAGTATACAGTTCATTAAAATGTCGAGATTTGTAAATGACTGAAAGGTGAAAGTATTTATTTAAGCAGCTCGTCACCAAAGAACGTTAAGTATCAAAATATATCCGCGACGAAAGGTTAGTCATAGCGGGATCAATAGTATAAGCGCAAGTAGGTACGCCACATTTAGAAGTTTCAAACTGTTGAGCCCTTCGGAAGAAATAAGTTGACGGCAAGAAGACTGTGAGACTAAATACTTAAATGTCGATTACTTCTGCGCTATCTCGGAATGTCGGACAACTTACCTACATAAAATTATTCTTTTATCGATGGGAACTTAGTCTGTGCTTTAGGGTACGGGAGGGGGAATGGGCGTCGCACAGACCGAGTAGCGAGCCAAACTAATGTTTCACCATGTGCTTAATTTTGACGTTTACGATCGTCCTGCAATTTAGCTGGCGCATTAGAACATGCAATGCAGACGTAATCCCGGAAACGTGGGCTCATTTTTCATTCAGGAGGCAAATCCTGAAGGAAAATCGAAGCTTATTCTGTTAGAGCTAGTACAGCGTTGCAGAGTTCATGGTTATCGATTTTAGCGATCGCGGCAAGGCCTGCGATGTAACAGGTGCTAAGCGTCGCCTCAGCCCATGCGGTCTTCCTCAAGTCGGCGTCACAGATGATACATCGCGTTTTCCTTTCACTCCCAGAATATATTTGAATTATAAAACAGGGTATCTAACTGAAATAAAATAACACCCTAGATTTCTTTATGTAATATTCAAACAAAAAACCTTGTAGTTGGGACACTGTTGTATTATTCAGACGGCACTGAGTGATCGTAAAACAAAAAGGGAGGTCCTAAGTTATGAAATTATTTAGGGATCTTTGCGGCCGTGCAGACGCCATCTTAAGAATCTGGCCACGCCAGCAGCTGCGCCCCGTCCATTTGGTACCCCTATTTAGGACAGCATCCTTATATTTTTTTACGTTTTTCCGGCTATTTGTGCAATGGCGTACTCTATACGAATATTGCAATTAGCATGCGTGCGCTAAAAATGTTGACACTAAGTAAATGGAAAGCGCCACGTAATTAACCATTTCCATTTTGTAGATGGAGTTTTCGATAAAAAGAGGTGACCTGGGTCGTATATACTGCTTCTTGCGTAAGCTTTGAAGGCCTCCACATGGTGCTATCTGATAATGCGCTGTACATTTGTACGACTATCCGGATTACAGCGAATCAGACAGGAAATAATGATAAAAACTCACTTGACTGTGGTCAAATGCAACATAGGGACTCTCGACAAAGAGTTTCAAAGGAACTGGTTTGTTACATTTAACAAAATAGCTTGCCCTTGTATTTCTACCTCCCCTACTTTAAATAAAATGTGTGTGCATACAATTAAAGACAGGTGCACAACCTGCCAGGATGAGTTTTTCACCACACTTGTCCACACAGCAATTATTTTAAGTGTGATTGGGTATTTTGCAAAATTGTTTTGGCATTTTATCCAATCATGAAAGATCAACTAATATTTCAATTAAAATCAAGTTTGAAGTTATGAGTGTGCAAAGTGTGGCATAAATTACAATTTGGAATACTTAGAAATTAATTTTTAGGCCACCATGACCTTGTTATTCAGTTCTCATAATATTCAAGTAAGATTCATACCATCATGAGTAATAGAAAGTGGTAATTAAAACCCAAGCTCGCTTAGCAACATTATGAAAATGTGCTGAGAATGGGAGCCACTCATTATTATAACAGTTCTCCAAGTGCATAACATTATAATTTTTAATTACCTTGCAACCAAATTGGTAGTTCATCTTCATTTGAAAAATTAAATCTTTACTTAATCCAGTTGCCTTGTATTTTACAGAAAAAGAAGGTATCTGTTTTATGGTGTACCTACTCAGGACTTGTCCGAGTGCAAGGCAGCAGATAATCAAAATTTTGCTTTTCTTGACTACATTGCATGAGTAGACTCTTCATAAGTGGCCTGCTTGCTCATTATTACTATTCCAGTATTTAACGAGCTCCATTATTCATGTGCAGAATTAAAATGTGTCTATAAGTTGCCTAGTGACATAGTGATTCAATTACTCACTGCATTAAGTGATTATTCAAAATATTTTTTACTCCACCTGACAGAAGGGTGTGGTCTGTTAACCTTAAGTTAATTATACATCATAATGTTACATTTTTATGTCATAAAAGTAGAGATCTATGCTACAGAACCCCCTGGAACAGAGAAAAATGAAGTCAAACAATGCATTGAGTACAATTATACATAATTTATTAATCATGACAGCATGTTTAATTTTTCGACTTATTGATGATTTATGAATGACACTCACATAGTGATGAATTAGTAACAAGGTAAAGAAAAAGGATAATTCAATATTTTTCGTTTTTTTTTTCAATTTTATTAAATAATTGGGTCAAATAACCTTCCTGAATGGAGTAGAAGGCATGATAAGATAGCAATTGGTATATTTTAATGATAATCATAATAAAGGTCATTGAACTGCACATCTTAGATAAAATGAGAAAAGGTGTGAAAATAACGAGCAGGGCTTCAAAGAATCTAGTGATAACCTTTACAATGACCGGCGTCGATACAAAAAAGATGAACGCGATATCGTAAAGAGCTCTCAGGTAAGATTCCCGTGCAACTATATCGTGAACAATAGGTGAAATCGGAGGCGACATAAAATTACGCCGCCTAAAAAACCAGAACATTCCGCTAGGTCTAATCAAGAGATTTGTCCAAGGTACGACATGCATGGCTGAATCCAATGACATCGATCGCATTTTACTTCCCCTGGTCGGGAAAAATAGGAGACAATTTTTTTCTTCGCACATCAACTATCGATTGTAACTCCATAGGACATCAGTTTTCACGAATGAAAAATCGGATATTACTCCACATCGTAGGTTTAGTCGTCAGTCGTACAGTGGTTGCATAGGATTTATCAGCGTAAAAGAACCTATGGACAACCCACCGGCGGATGACGCATCGATCGCTGACCAAGCCTAACGAATGCCATTGATTTGTTAGTACGCCGCTAAAGTATTATAATTGAATGTATTGTGCAGGTTTCCCCGCGAAAATCTAAGAAACGAAGGCTTATCGGCTACTTTGATCTAGAAATTTCCTCAACTATCACCAAATCGTCTTTCAACTGTCGGCGAAAAACCGATAGATTTTTCATCCTATTACAGAAGATACAACGAAAATATGTACTTACCGTCATAGCGCTCAGCCTGCTCGGCTAACTTAGCTTTATACACATTATCTTCCCTTTCCGACATTGTGGATGACAAATGATTTTTCACTAACTAAAACCGAATCGCCAGGTCACTAATTCACCAAGATGGCCGCGCCCGCCAACCGAATCCGAATTCGATCTTCAACTAAACTCCGCCCATGACGTCATGGAAATGGCAACTTCCGCTAGATGGTTATTGCCATATTCGTAAGATGGTTTACTCCCATTTCACAGATTATTCTTTGCAAATATTAATTATACAAGCCAACTTAAATGCATTTTCAATCAAAACAAAAGATAAATTTTGTTAAAAATTCTACAATTAAAACATTTCACGTTTTATAAAGCGATTGCATCAACAATCATCAAATAATTTAATCTCTACTCTATTATTTCGACCGTAACGTCGAATAATATTTTAGGGTAAAAAATAAATGCCTTGCTCTTGATTTGAACTTCTAATTGCAATAATAAAAAATAAAAACATTGTACTAATTTAGAAGTTTTCTGACAGGTTTGTCAAATGTCAAGATCTTGTCTTGAAAAAATAAAAAAACGGTATGAGACGGTTTTTTTACTTTTTCATGGTGTTAAACTATTCCAAGGTTATTTCGACTCCACGATGGTGCAAGCTTGCATCCATGCAATCGAGAGATGCGAGGCAATATAATTATAGTTTATTTTGGGCTTAAATCAGAGTACTATCCGCACATGCAGTCAGTCTACACAGAAGTCCAATGACTTCAATTATCCATTGGACAAGAACAGAATTGCAACAATGGAAAAGTTTTCCAATGTTGCAATCAGGTCAGTCACTGGCGATGTCACCGACTCCATAACGCCTGAAGATGCCCGATACCCCCAATAATATTATCTCAACCAGTAGACCAAGCTCACCTCTCTGAGGTCGACGCTGAAATCGAACATAGAGCCTCCCTCCCTCCCGTCGAAGACCTAGAGTATCCACTGCCCCCCGTCACGCCAGACGAAGTGCACGACCTCATCAAAGGTCTTAAGGCTCGTAAAGCCCCAGGCTCAGATGGAATCACCAAAAGGGTATTGCAACTTTTCCCTGCCCACCTGATAATGCTACTGACCACCATCTTCAATGGTGCTCTGAGCAATAACATCTTCCCACAGGCATTGAAAGAAGCCACCGTCATCGGTATCCCGAAGCTCGGCAAGCCAAAGTCGGAGCCTACTAGTTACCGCCCCATCAGTCTGCTCAATGTCCTCGGCAAAATCTATGAGAGGCTTATTTATAAGCGTCTCAGAGACTACGCCGAGACAAAGGGCCTCATCCCCAACGAACAGTTTGGTTTTAGAACCCAACACTCGTGCGTACAACAGGTCCACCGTATAGTCGAACACATCAACTTCGGTTTCCAACGAGGTTTGAAGACCGGTGCTGTCTTTTTCGACATAGCGAAAGCGTTCGACAAAGTCTGGCACAACGGCTTATTATATAAGCTGTACCAACTCGGTGTGCCAGATCGTCTCGTGCTCATCTTACGGGACTTTTTGTCGAACCGCACCTTCCGTTATCGCATCGAAGGAGCGCTGTCCTCCCCCCACCCTATTCGCGCAGGAGTCCCTCAGGGCTCTGTGATCTCTCCTCTAGCATTCACGCTATTCACCAGCGATATGCCCAAGTGCAGTAAGGCGCAGTTGGCCCTGTTCGCAGACGACACGGCCATCTACTACACCGGCCGTGATGAAAATTCGATAGCTCGCATTCTCCAAACCCAAGTGAACAAGCTTGGCGCTTGGTTTAGAAAATGGCGAATCGAAGTCAATCCCGTCAAAAGTCAAGCGGTTCTTTTCTCAAAGCCGCGTCGCAATCCCTGCCCCCCTCGACCGATCACCATGTTCGGCAAGCCGATCCCTTGGGAGAAGCGAGCCAAATATCTGGGTGTAGTGCGTAAATTGTCACTAAAGTGCAAAATGCGTATCTACACAGCGTGCATCCGTCCGATCATTACATATGCCAGTGCAGTCTTTGCACACGCCAAGCCCCATCGCTTCAATAGAATGCAGACCCTCCAGAACAAGTTCCTCCGTAGGATTACAGGCTCCCCCTGGTATGTTCGCAACGAGATCCTTCACGTTGACCTCAAGATTCCCACTATCCGCCAGTTCACGAAACGCATTTCAAAGCGTTTCTTCGAGACCGCCGCGAATCACCGCAACCCTCTGGTTGTCAAGGCCGCTAGCTATATTCCCTCCTCCATTAGTCATGTCCGCCGTCGCAAGCATGTCCTCACCGATCCCGATGACCACATAACTCTCATTCAGGAGAGCAGTAGGGCCACCAGTACAGTGCACAAACACAAACCGACATTCCGACCTCGCCGCCGAGGTTCCTCGCGAAGATCCCGATGTAACTGCCCCCCCCGACCCTTGCTCGACGAAGTGGCAGCCCGCGCCGTAGCTGAGCCTGTAGCTATAAATTCCCCAGATAATAATAATATAATCCAGATCCAGCCTGTCCCATCTTGCTGTCCTCCCGTCAGCGACGCCCTAAGCCGAGGTCCGTACCCCACAGGGGGTGCCCTTAGCGAGCGTTCGCTTAGTAATGTAAGTAGTTTCACGCCCCTGGCTGGAGGCTTTGAGTCCGCTTAAGGCAGCCATAGGATAGTCCGGTTAAGTAGTCACGACCTCTCAAGGTCAACTACGAGATGCCATACACAAAAAAAAAACTGTAGGGCTCAACCGCCAGGTTCAGCCGTGCTGAGATTTAATATATAATTATTTAATTTTAATTCAGTGCCTTGCAAACTATTGTCGCTCTTCAATTTATTTCACGATTTGTGGGATATACTTTGAAGTTGTGACCCAAAACACTTTAAAAGTGTAGTTGAAGTGCCTCGGAAACTCATTATCTAGCGTTTGCCTATCCTAAAAACGATTTAGAAAACTCGTCAAACAATATAAAATTCAACCTTTGAAAAAAAAAACCCAAGATTTTTATTTTTCTGTGACTTGTAATTTGTTTTTGTTATGTCTTGACTATTCAAGTTTTTATGTGGAAACACTGGTTTGAACTTTTTTACAGTGACATAAATTCACTGTTAAAAAAGTGGCCAATTTCAAACCAGCGTTTCCACATAAAAATTTGAATTGCCCTGGAAATTACGGATCACGTTACCCGCATAGGAGTAGGTGACCAGGCTCCTGTGCTGGTTAATACTACTGGCAACAACAGTAATAATAAAAAACTTGTGCAACAAGCTTGTCATCCAAGCTTGTTTATATCGCGACCAAGGTCCTCGTCAGTAGGAGGTACCTCAGCTGAGACAACACCGCCATGATGCTCTGAGGTACCGCCTAGAAATGAGCTTGATAACACCAAGTTAGGATGGACCTACCTTGGTGTTATACCACAAGTTGAACACAATGTAGGATACATTCGGTTCAACTTATGGTGTAACACCTACCAACATGGCAAAGGGTGCCAATAAATGGCAACCACAGAGTACTTTTACTATGATGGCAACCCCAAAAAACGCAAGATGTCATCCAGTCCAGTACATCCCCGGATGCTGTAAAAACATCCAACAGATTCAGCGAATTACCAATCGATATAACTGAAATTGAACCAGATCAAGTTGTGAAGAAACCCAGCAAGCCGCCACCTATCATCCTTGACGGAATAGAAGACCTGAATAAAGTAACGGAACTGTCGAGAATCTGTTATACCAATTCACATAAAAATGTGTAAACAGAAATCAACTTCGAGAAAGTAGCGCAGATGTTGTCTACAAGAAGCTGATACCCCTTGTTCGAGAAAATGGACTCATAATAGGCCATACTTTCAACACAAAGGACATGAGATCCTTCAGAGTGGTAATAAGAAACCTCCATCCGTCCACACCCAATAGTATAGTAAAGAAAGAAATAGAGGCAACAGGGAACACGGTTGTTGTGGAAATAATCAACGCCAAATCCAGCCCTGAGAGAAAATCTACTTCAACATTCTTTGTTAACCTAGCTGCAGGGCCAAACAACAAAGCCATAAAAGACCTCAGGTATATCTATCACGAGTCGATTGCCATTGAGGATCCTTAAAGAGGAAATCGATCGTCCAATGCCAACGATGCCAACAGTACGGGCATTCCAAGAACTATTGCACGCGCCCGTACCGTTGTGTAAAATACGGATTATCTCATAAGACCTCGGAGAGCCAAAAGAGTGTTTGTCTTACCCCCGCATTGTGTGCTCTTTGCAATGGACCTTGTCCAGCAAATTACAAAGGATGTGATATTTATAAAGAAATACTAGCCCGAAGAACCAAAATACCCTCACACAAAGTAGACACACACAACCCTAGAACAGCTACTCCTTAAACAAAACGAAAAGTTTGAGTGCACCTTCAAAAAGTTGAGTACTCTTATAAGTCTCGTAACCAAGCTTGTCGATCGACTTACAAAATTAATGCAGTAAGAATAGCTACTTGGAACCTTAACGGACTAGCCCCAACAAACGAGAGGTTGAGTTCCTGATCTCTGAACACAAGATTTATATTCTTCTCGTAGCTGAAGCCCATGGTACCTGCAACACAAACATCCAATTCAAAGAACATCAATGCTATATGACAACCCAGATGGCACTGGGCATGGTGGAACAGCGGTCATCGTCCACAAGAAGGTGAAACGTCATTTAATGCATACAGAACTGGACACCTTCAGGCAATAACAATTGCTGTGGAGGATAACACGGGATACATAAACGTTTCGGCGTTATACTGCCCCCCCCCCCCGCCTTTTTTTGGGTAGGAAATCATCAAATGACTTCTCCCGCTCTGGGCTTGTCAGACTTTTACTGACTAAAATCCACCAGTGTTCCTTCAGTTGCCTGTGCCAGGGCCACGCTTACTCTTTCGAATTTTCCGCGACACTGAAATGTCCCGCGACCCTTATAAACTGGGCAGTATATTAGGGTCGCGGGAAATTTCCCCCTAAAAATAGAAGAAAATATGTTTACATGATACTTCCTTCCACCAGCTCTGTAATCGTTTCATTACGGGTGGTAACTGGAACACTAAATATATTAGATGGGGCTCTAGACTCACTACAACGCGAGGAAGACAACTTAAAAGTAGCATAGGCAAAAGCCAACCCACGTACTGGCCAACAGACTCTAACAAAATCCCAGACCTCCTTGACTTTTCTGTACAGAAAGGACTACCGAGACACTACCTCAAGCCTGAATCCTGCTACGACAGCTCTTCGGACCACACCCCAGTTATATTAACATTATGCATAAATAGTGCATCTATTTGGAAACCGAAAAAAAACGAACGAACGTTGTTATGGAAAACGTAAAAATACTTACGTCCAAACACGCGGACTGGCAATCCCTCAGAGATTATATTGACAATAACACACAACTGAATATACGATTGAAAACTCCGGATGACATAGAAGAGGCAACAAAGTACATTACAACACTTATTCAGCAAGCTTGTTGGATCAACACCCCGGAGAACCAAATAAAAGATCAGCATAGTAATTATCCACAAGACGTTAACACGCTCTACTCGATAAACGCCAACTTCGAAGAATTTGGCATCAAAGTTGGCTACCAGCGGACAAAACTGTTTTTAATAAAGCTTCTGGAAACCTAAAAGAAATCTTACACAATTGGAACAATAAGACATTGGAAGATCAATTGGTGTCTTTATCAGCCACTGCATCAACGAATTTTTCATTGTGGAAATTCACTAAAACTATAACTGGCCTCAAAATGCTAGGCCTCCTCTTAAAACCGCATCAGGTTGGGTGTGAACATCCCACTAAAAGGTAGACGCATTTGCAATCCAGCCATAAATATTGAAAATGAAGAACTAGTTGATAGCGTCCTACAACAAGATTTCCAAATGTCGCCACCCCCGCGACCTATTACAGTACCCGAAGTCTGGGTACGATTTCCTCACCATAGATATACTGAAACAGCTACCCAGAAAAGCCAATGTGTTTCTTACATCACTTTTTAATGCCATTTTGAGAATCCAGTACTTTCCGCTGGCGTGGAAGGTGTCCCAAATCATAATGATACACAAGATGGGAAAACCTTCTAACGAAGTATCTTCATACAGAACAATTAGCCTTCTGCCAATCCTCTCCAAAGCCTTCGAGAAACTACTGATGTTTTAAGGAATATTAAAAAGGAATATTACCGATCCTAAATAATGAGAAAATTATTCCCGACCACCAATTTGGCTTCAGACAGGCACATTCGACTACCGAACAAGTCCATCGAGTCTACGACAAGATAAAGAAAAGCCTAGATGAAAAGCTATACTGCTCCTCAGTGTTCCCGGACATCCAACATGCCTTCGATAAGTTTTGGCATAAGGGTGTGTTATACAAGCAGAAAATAAAACTTCCTCACCAGTACTACACAGCAGTGAAATCCTATTTGTCAGAAAAGCGTATTTCAAGTTAAAGATGCAGATATGACGTCGCGATTCTAGAATATAATTACTGGAGTACCACAAGAGTCGGTACTAGGACCGGTGTTGTACACATTATACACTGCAGATCTCCCGCAGGCTGATTAGGTTACTAAAGCAACATTTCCTGATGACACCGCAATACGGGCAAGCCGCACAGATCTTGCTATGGCCTCACATGCTGCAAGGGAGTCTGGACAAAATAACCACATGGCTACAAAGGTGGCGGATAAAGACAAGCGCAAGCAAATCGGTCCACGTCACATTTACGCTATGAAAAGGTGACTGCCCACCTGTACACCTCGAGAATGTCACACTATCTCACCATGAAAGCGTAAGATACCTAGGGTTACATCTTGACCGACGTCTAACTTAGAAGAAACATCTTAAGACCAAGAGACACGAACTGAATATCTAATAAATACTCACTAATAAATATCCGTTACAAGAACCTACACGGGATCATGGGACGAAACAGTTAACTGATTACCGATAATAAACTTTTAATATATAAAGTAATCTTGAAGCCGGTGTGGCTTTATAGCATTATTCAGAGAATGCAGAACGCAATTTTGAGGTCAATTAGTGGAGTTCCTTGGCTTGTCACGAACGCTGAAATACACAAGGTACATCACAAAAAGGTACCAGGAAAAACTGGAAAGGCACCCCAACGATCTGGCTGCCGCACTGAAAACAAAAAGCTACAGGAAAATACTTAAAAGGAAAGACATCGTGCAGTCCACCCATACCTGTGAGGACCGTGGGGCAAACTGTAACGTAACGTTTAGGCGACTGGCTAAACGTGGTTACAAGTTAAAATGAAATTTTAGAATATCAAAAAAACAAAAGTATGTATAAAAAGATATCAAGAATTAGAATCGATTAGTAGTAGCATAGGACGATCCTCTTGGACCCTCTAAGTCTTACCCTCTCAAACCCTCCTGGATCCTCTCTATCTCTCTCTTAGTACCTCTAAGTACGAATACGGAGTAGATGGCTCGCTGGAGTCACACTCTTCCCGCTAATGTTTACTCACCCGCTAAAAGTACAAAACTGATCGCGGATTGTCAGTGGAAAAAAAAAACTTTTAAATTAACGATGTGTTCGTATGTTTTGAGCTTCAACCTGAAGTCGGTTACTTTGACGGTGTTAGCGTTGGCCTTGCAAATGTCTTACATATTGTAGTGCAGGTGTTCACGTCAAGAGTTAGGCATCGTTTTGTGATGTAGCTCCACAGTCGCACTATGGCTCATCGGAGATTTTATGGGAAAACATACTTTGCACATTGTGCCATGAGTGCTATGGCACAACAGAGACTCAATAAAATAGTTATTCTCAATGCCCATCCAACTGTTGTGGACAGTCTCGACCTTAAGTAGCAGAATACATAATAGTACAAGTAGTTATGGTAAAAAAAACACTTTGCATACGAAGGCTTAGTGTCGATTTCACCAATGTTACTAAGGGTGATTTCTCCAATGAAACTAAACGCGATCAGCACTTTTATTATAGATATATAGAATATTGACAATTACAGCGCTTAAACGTAGTTTATGTATTGATCGCGTTCAGGTTCATTGCTGAAATCTACCCTTAGTCGTGGGCATCGCCACCGGCCCACCCCTAGTGCCTCTAAAGTTTATGCAGCTTTCTTCAAGTCATAAAAATATTTTGATAAAGCCGTTTTGGCCATTCTTAGCTACTATGCATGAATCGTCAAAAAGAAATCTAACCTGTCCTAAGCGAGTGCTCAAATTCACCCGCGCTTCGCTAGCTCTTGTTGCCTAGGTTCCCTGAATTCAACTTATCATACCCTACCCACCCAAGACAAATTATCAAAACTTACTGCATATAGTTGACGTTTTTTTTTGTATCTTAATCATTGAACTCTTCTATGTCAACATAATAACTTCTGTTTCTGTTTGAATGATAAAAATAAAAACTAGCTCGCTTCGCTAGCATTTTTAAATTGTTTTTTTACTCATAAAACCCCTCAACACTTAAATTAAGTTGACGGCCGTGGACTAATCCTCTGCTCGTGTTTCTAAGACCTCATCATCATAAAACTCGTGACCCTAATGTTTTAGCCCAAATGGTTCGAAGATAATTTATTACGACTCTCAATAAGGTTGTTATTTTTGCACCATTAGAGGTATTTGCACCTGTAACAGTTGCTCCAGAACAGCCCACCATGGGTTTCCATGAATAGATATTCAAAATTTCGTAACTAAACGTTAGTTACTAACAAAATTAAACGTTCTTTTCCAAAATACTAATGCACCTCTAGTGTCTACTGTCAAAATGCACGCTTTGGTTGCGTTCCATTATTAGAAACGTCATAATGTTCTCATACATTTTACGCTATTTCTCTCTCACAACTGTGGAAGTTCATTATGATTTAGACTTATATGTAGTGTGTCATGCTACAGATGTATAGTTAACCTTTTATGGAAAATGACTTTTCGGCCATTTTTGTAGACGGTCGTCGGTGTTCTTTGCTTTCTGAATATCGCATTTCTGGAAAGAATAACTCTAATTTTCTTTATTTATTCTCCAAATTCATATATTTTCTACATCTAATAAAGTTTTAATGAAAATGCAACCCTAATACCAAATTACGTGTGGATAGACTGATAATTTATTAAATTTCAGTGGACTCTTGCAAATATTTGTCTCTATTGATAAATACAAATAACAATTGAAGATACAGTAAGGTGTAACAATGTCTAATGTTGGCTACGACCTCGATACTTCGGGCGGGCTTATGCCGGTTTGTTTAAAGTTGTTTTGTAAAAAGTTTGAATGTTACTTGATATTGGTAACTGGCGCCATTTTAAGCTAGCTGAGTTTGTATGAGCCAGCCTTGGTATGGAAAAAAGGATACTTTTGAAGGTTTTGGGATGTCTTTTAGCTCATACGCGCGCTGATAAAGCCGCCTGACGAGGATTTGAACGTGCAGAAACCGAAGAAACCCCAGCATCCATACTATAAGAGGCCTGGCAAAGGTCACAACCATGATTCTTGCGACGCGTGTGGGGAAGGTGGCGATCTCATATGCTGTGATCGCTGCCCCGCTAGCTTCCACCTCGGGTGCTAGTAAGTAACTTGGTGGATGCATGAATAATGAGTATTAAATAAAATGACTGTATTTACATTTAGAAGATAATCTATGTGTATCATAAGAAAGGTAAAAATATTTAAAAAAAACTGATTATGAAAAAAAGCATGAGCAGTGAAAAATAATGAAAATATTACAGCACCCACTATAATGATACTATGCCAACTATTGTTTCGATACAAGTTAGCATTATCTAAATACAGTGGAATCCGTTTATAATGACATTGAAGGGAACTAACAAATACATCATATTAAGCGGACGTCATAAAAGCATTTTGAAGAAAATAAACAATCTCCTGTTTTTGTTAGTAAGTATGTAGTTATTTTAATAGAGAGAAACAAAATAGAGATAAATGAAAATAAAATTGCACGTAGTACATTATGTAAATGTATTTTTTTTAATTTTTACATATGAAATCAGATGCTTGTTTGCTTTCGTTTTTTCCATATATTGTAATAACAGTCTCTAATACTATTGTGTAAAGAAGACATCACCATCGTCAAATTATCATTTTAAATATTGCTATATTTCATATTTCATAAATCACTAACAAACAATGCGTGACCTTCAACTATCAGTTATCCACTGAGACTAAAAACAAAAACATGCACGCGCCGATAGTCATTGGGTATCACCTGACTCTCCCGAACACTGCGGAAGGTGTTAGGAATCATGTTGGTCACTATAACCGGACACAATTTATTAAAAATGGGTCACAGTAAGCGACATGTCACTCTATGTGAAGTTATTATAGTCGACTTTATAATAAATAATTTTATATGAAAACCAAACTTCGCTGTGTAATTACTTCATAATAAGCGGTTGGTCATTAAATGCGCAGTCATAATAAACGGATTACACTGTACTAAAATATTAATAAAAACCTTCATATTAGTATTGGGTTTTAATGAGAAATAGTCAAACTGAAAACTGTTTTACCTCAACCTCAGGGAACGGGCATACAAAGTTTGCTGTTACAAAATGGGAATTCATGGATATCTGTAAATATGTAAATTTAACATCAATAAACAAACAAGAATGACAAAACATGTTCTGTAAGCTGATTATCTCTAAAGAAAACCAAAATTCTAAAGGCTTGGTAACTAATAAACTAAATTTCCTACAACAAGACACTCAGAAATCAGTCTATTACTAGTTATTTACAATTTTATAGTACAAGTGTAATGTGATAACCCTTACAACAAGACAGACACCTGGCTCAGAATTCAGAGAAATTATTATGTTGAACAATATTGCACCAACTAAGAATTGAACAAATTAGAAGTCCAAGGGTTTGATCAAGTTGGTCATATAATTTAGGAATACAAAAAAATTAAAAACTATTGTGTATATATTGAGATATGGTGTAGATAAAGTATGATTTTTTCTATTCAAAGTCTAACCTGGACATGCCTGGAGACATGTCGTGCATAAGTATGGTTCAGGCACCTTCAGTCTATTGTCTTGAGCATAGTTAATATTTTGTCCCGTCTACAATTATTATCCAAACTTTTTTTATAGTTTTGTTTAAACAATAAGACATATTTGCGTTACAGTGATCCTCCCCTTGATGAGCACGACATCCCGGCAGGGCTATGGCTGTGCAAGGAATGCAGGGCCTCTGATGAGAACAAGCCAGCTAGTTCTCGTAGCAGCAGAGCTCAGTCACCTGCTGACAGCAAGTCAGATACTGAGAAGAAGTCTAGGTAATTTAATGAATTCTCTCATATTATCAGTATGAATTACAGTGAACCAATAAAAAAAAATGCATGAGAATAGTTCTACCAAAGTGGAAATCCTCTGACGGCAAGATTAGTATACATCCAGCTGGCTGCATAATCAGCGTATAATTCCCACTGCTGGGTCACATCCACCAAGTAAGCCTAGTGCGGGCTGGTAGATGTCACATGTCTTTGATTCAGTTTGCTTCACCTAGACTAGTGGTGATGAAATATTTTACACAAAGTGCCTGTCTGGTTTCAAAATCTACGACCCACAACTAGTCGGCAAGTCGTGGCCTTTACCACTGGGTCACCACTGCTCACATGACTGGCTGAGTGCCCAGCACCCTAACTGCATAACACACCATCAAACTCAATCTGAATCACTTTGAAGGATTTTGCTAATCCATTGCTTGGTTATGTTCGAAAAATTTGTCTGCTCAACAACGTAAATAACAAAATTAATGTTGTTGAACTGTCAAAATGAAAGCCCTTAATTTACTACTGATTGTGTGTTACGCCGCAGGCTGCAATAGTAGCTAGAGAGACATAGTTAGGTTTTCTTATATTATAGGTCTGCAAAGCTGGTTTGTTAAAGTAGTCTTTCTGGAGTTGTCCAAGTCAAGCAATTTAACACAACATACTCCGTTGAATGGTTTATTCAATTTAGCACACTATACTCAGTTGAATTACTCAATCAATTTAGCACAACATAGTCCGTTGAATGGTTTATTCAATTTAGCACAACATACTCCGTTGAATGGTTTATTCAATTTAGCACAACATACTCCGTTGAATGGTTTATTCAATTTAGCACAACATACTACGTTGAATAACTCATTCAATTTAGCACAACATACTCTGTTGAATGGTTTATTAAATTTAGCACAACATACTCCTTTGAATAACTCATTCAATTTAGCACAACATACTCCGTTGAATGACTCTTCAATTTAGCACAACATACTCCGTTGAATGGTTTATTCAATTTAGCACAACATGCTCCGTTGAAAAACTCATTCAATGTAGCACAACATACTCGTTGAATGACTCATTCAATTTAGCACAACATACTCCGTTGAATGGTTTATTCAATTTAGCACAACATGCTCCGTTGAAAAACTCATTCAATGTAGCACAACATACTCGTTGAATGACTCATTCAATTTAGCACAACATTCTCAGTTGAATGACTCATTCAATTTAGCACAACATAGTCGGCACGTATTTTGGCAAGAGTCGTTAGATGCGTTTTTCCTTTCTTTAACTCTCTTTTATACAGATGTAAAAAAAAGAAGAATCATATAATGACAAGCAATATAAGTCAAAATAAAAATTGTTGCACTTAGTGCACATGCTCATGCTTAGTGCACAATATACTCCATTGAATGACTCATTCAATTCTGAATATTTTTACATATTAAAGCAATCAATGAGCCGAGCCTTTTCCCAATAATGTTGGGTGCAGCTGAATACCAGTATTTAACATGGAGCGACTGCCTATCAGTCCTCCACAATCCAGTAACTAGTTAACACTATACTCTTTGGTTAGTTTGTTGTCACACTTTTTGAGCTTCTGACTACCCGTAACGAATGTCAAAGACCTACGACTGACAGCCGGGACCAACGGCTTAAAGCACTACCTTGAAAATAAATAGTAGTTTTCATGGGCGTGGCTTATTAGTAGCCCCGCCAAATTTTCTCTATAAAGTAAACTCCATTGAATAACTCAAATGAGTTCAAAATATTTTATTTCACATAAACCTACATGGACACTTATTAAACGTCAGAAGCTAGGTGCACGGTTCCAATTGGTCGTTTCCTATGGAGAAGAGCCGGCAAGAAACTCCACTAAATTGAATATTCAAAAAAACATAAACAATAGAACGAACTTTAGGATGCTAGGCCATATAGTCATAAAACATTTGCCAAAATGTTAAATCCCTATTCAATATCCTTTAAAACGGTATGCTATAAAGAACAAGCATTTTTGTTTCAATATGTCACCTAACGTGCTTTCCGAGGCTCAATATGTAATAGATGGTCATTCATCCACGGCTAGCGTCGTAGCCTTCGATCACCCCTACAGCTGTTATTATTAGCCAACAGCCCCTTTTTTCCTATATATTTAATTACGGATTTAATAAAATATGTATTAATTTAAATTTTACCCGAACCTCAGCACATGACGGTATTATCTTAAAACCACAATCATAATCAAAATATTTCATTAATACTGTTTTTTTTAATGAGCCTGTATCTCATTTCAACTACAATACTCATTTGCCCAGCCTACGCAACAACCGCTCAAACTCAGCCAAGAAGAGGAGCAAAGAAGAAGAAGATGAGATCAAGAAAGAAGTGGAGAAAGAGCTGACTCCCATGGAGATTCTCGTGAAGGCTGCCAAGATAATGAACCCCAAGCAATTTGAGCTGCCCCGGGAGATGAGAATACCTTGCATCTTTCCAGGGACTGATAAAGGTAGACCATCCATCCTAACGAATATAATTAATGCGAAAGTTTGTTCGTTTCTTTGTTACGCTTCAACGCCAAAACTGCTGAGCGGATTTGGATGAAATTTGGCACACAGATAAACCATGAACTAGGTAAGGACAGGCGTACTTTTCATTCTGAATCGCAGACAATACTATAAATGAAAAGTAACTCTGTCTGTCTATTAACCCCAAAACCCGATCGCCGTCCTACCGCTCTCGCCGCCGAGGCCCGCCGCGACGCCCGCACCCACGCCCCTCCCGACCCTTGCTCGAGCCAGCCCGCGTCGCTGAGCCTGTAGCTTTAAATTCGTCCCAAAATAACATAAATCCTGATCCAGCTAGTCATTTGCTGCCCTCTTCCAGCCACGCCCTAAGCCGAGTTTCGTACCCCACAGGGGGTGCCCTTAGCGTGTAGTCGCTTAGTTTTTAGTTAGTATTTAAGTTTAATTCCTGGCTGGAGGCCTTAACGGGTTGACCTACGAGATGCCAAACAAACAAATAAACAATCTGTCTATTAACTTTTCACGTCTTAACGAATGAACGGATTTCGAAATTTTGCACACAGCTAGACCATGACTTGGGTTACGACACAGGGTACTTCTATCCCGGTAGTACGATCTTCTGGAATCATAACCGACCTCTACGCGGGCGATGCCGCGGGACAAAGCTAGTAGTTGTATAATTTTAAATTCTCTCGATTCGTTTGCATGCAATTTTCTGCATTTGCTAACCAATACCAGGCAAAGTGCTCTATTACATTATATCAAAAATGGAATTCTTAATCCAGCTTTCTTCATCAGATCCTGGTAAGAACGGCAACGGTTCCTTAGTGACGGTGGACGCGTGGGGCTGCGTGCCCATTCCTGCCAAGAGCTGCTTCGTGTGCCGCGGCACCTGCAAGCACGCCCCGCTGCTGCAGTGCGACTACTGTCCGCTGCTGTTCCATCAGGTACTACCATATTATGAAATACTCACCAAAGACGTGTGTATTGAGTATTTCATAATATGGACATGAATCAAATTAATTCAAGTCCATAAAATGAAATATCAATATGAAAAGTTGTTTGTTCCAATCTCTCTGAAAACCGTCGTTTTACGTGCCATGTGCCATTACAACAGTTTCGAAAAAAAAACAATACCGATCTTTGTTTGTATCCGATTAATTGCGGTAGGACAATCTTCTCCTGCTTTGTCCTTCTCATACTTCTCACTTTGTTCATTCTTCCTTTCATATTCAGTCCATTCTTCTTTGGAATGCGCTTCCTCTTGATATCAGGACGGCCACCAGTCGGTATGCATTTAAGCGGAAATTGCAGAGTTATTTTCAAAACAAATAGCGTAGAGTCGGCTCAACACCTTTCACCATTAAATTTATATATATATATATATATATATATATGTATTTATGCATTGTAAGTATCAACTTTTTTAATATGTATGTATGTGTATTATAAGTTACACAATATCTATTTTACAACACACATCAAAATTTATATATATATTTTTTAAGTAATTTTTCGTCCATCATTGTTCCCTTCAATTAAAGCACCTGCCATCTAATCTCTTCACCAATGCCTGAGGCATTAAGTCCGCCTTTGTACCTCTTTGGGTTCGAAAAGTTTAAATAAATAAATTAAATATGCGCGTATTAATAGCATCACCATTGATATTTTTGCTTATAATCATAATCAAGCTTTCTTGCGGTGTGATTGCGTATCACATTTTAAAATGGCAATGCTTTTTTTCATTTTGACAGTTCAACAACATTCATTGCGTCAATTACGTTGATGAGCGGACAAAGTTCTTCAAATTAAGATTGAAAGTATGTTATGCAATCGGGCTGCTGTATATCTTGGCATTTCTTACACTCGCTCATTGTTATATAATTATTTGTGTTACAGGACTGCCTCGACCCACCCCTGACTGCTCTGCCGACCGGACGCTGGATGTGTCCCAATCACGTTGAACAATACATTGTGAGTGTAATATCAACAAATTTTCAAATTCTTCAATTAACAGTATTCACTTTATAAATGTCCATTTTTCTTTGGAATAAACACTTTTATCTATAAAATTAGTGTGGTTCAGTATTTATATTATATAGATATTATGTTCCCAACCAACATTTTTCTAAACATTCGGCCAAATTCATCAGTTAATTGTTATGTTCATCAGGACTGGAAGCTAGTAAACTCGATATCGGCGACAGAGCGCGTGGCTCTCTGGGAGAAGTTCTCGGGCCCTGTAGACCAACAAGCCGTCAAGGTGGACTTCATTAGACGGGCGAGGAAGGCCCGGCCTGCATTCCGGTGAGTTTTCAAACAATACCTCCATTTCACAAAACAGTGCAACTACTTGCAACACTGGGAATCGTTGTACGAATTCGTAATTTCAAAAGTATTTGTATGGTCAGCAACAAAAGTATGAGTATGTTCAGCAACAAAAGTATGAGTATGGTCAGCAACAAAAGTATGTGTATGTTCAGCAACAAAAGTATGAGTATGGTCAGCAACAAAAGTATGAGTATGTTCAGCAACAAAAGTATGAGTATGTTCAGTAACAAAAGTATGAGTATGGTCAGCAACAAAAGTCCATTAACCCTTCAGTTTTATATTTAACGTAATAAAACGTTTAAACAGAACTTTAGAAAACATCATTTGCATAGCGTTTGCCAACTATATAAGGTGTATCTATTCATACAAGAAATATTTGAACAGGTGCGTCTATAGGTCGAACATAAGCTATAGAAATGTTTTTTTTTTTTTTATCTAAGCATCTAATTTAAAAAAATATATAATTTAATATTACTTAACACACATAAAAATACTGGCTCTTTCATATTTTGTAACATCCATTACGCTAGTTTCTACGAAAATACTACTTTCATTGAAGCGGGCAAGGTCATGGCGGCGCCCTTAGATGTCGCGTGGCTTTTATGAATTATCAAAAGAGGCGCCGGCGGCGGCGCCGCGCACGCTCCGCCGCCGTGCTCAGTCTCGCGCGAACTGCATGTTGCACTGCACGCGGCTTAACCAACGTGGAACGCATCGCGCTTCGCGCAACAAACGTAAAAATGCCGAAATATTCCAACTAGGAGTACCAGAACATGGTGGACTGCTACAATGAGGGTGGACTTATTTTGCTCACAGCACAAGCCCCCTTCCTAGAGATCCTAGAAGCTCGACAGCGGCAACGGGACTACGGGGTCTACATGCCCCCAGCTGCAGACGGAGGCAGGTCTGATCTTACGCCGTTGAACTTCCATTTGTGGGGTAGGGGTAGACCTGATCTATGGTAATGACGGCCAGACCATTTCTAGTGCGGAACAAAAAAACGTGAATTGTGGCGTTTACGTAGTGATGGCTAGAGATAGAGACATTGTTAAAAGTGCAACGACACATTATTTAACGTGCAACTGCAGGGTGAATATGTGCAGCAATTTCGGTGTAAATAATGTAAATAAAAACTACGTCGTTATGAGGTATGTACATTTTAAATTGTTCGCGCTATGCACTTCTTACAGTTTACATCTGTACAAATAGGTAGGTACACAACCTATCAATCAGCTGACAGATACGACTCGACGCACAGTTCGTAACCAACAGAAGTCATTACCTTATGCGAATTCGCGTTGCGTCAGCTGTTTATTTTTCTATTATTATTATCTAAAAGATGTGTAACACTGTAGAATATGAATGTTTTAATCGAATCTGGGATCCTTTTCGTAAAATAAATAAGAAAATGATTGAAACGTTTCGACGCTCGCTCGTAAAAGTCGTGACCCCACAGAGGTCAGCTGCTTATTCAGATGTAAGAACCTAGTTTACAGAAGGTACTGTTTTTGTAAAACTTCGAGGAGGGAATTCAATATTGTACCTACTTAGATTTAGGTCGTTTTGTATTTTAAATTCACATTTATTTTTATTGTAAGCGAAAACTCTGTTATCAAAATAAGACGAGATCGAGTTACGAAGAGAGAGACGGCACGCGCCCCGCTGCTACAGTTGGGCGGGCATCGCGCCCGCGCCTCTCCCCGCCGCGTCTTGATTCATAGAGGTGGCAGAAAAGGTTTTATGTAAAACATCTCAAGCAGTTTTAAATAATGATAATTACGTAAAATAAAAAAACATTTAGATAAAAAATTCTTTTTCGTTTCTATAGCTTCTAAACGACCTATAGAGGTCACTCTTAAAATATTTCGTGTATGAATAGATACACCTTATATACAGTCTAACTGAATGAAGCTGAATATTTTTTTAGTTAGTTATTTCGTTCCCTGGGGTGCCGAACTTAAAGAATAGCAAAACCATTATTCTTCCCGTGGGTGTCAAAGCGACTTAGGGACTTACTAGAGAATGGGCCGCAGCGTTCTCTATGCATACTGCTATCACCAACTTGTCTGTTAAGCGTGGCGATTATGGCATACCCACATCCAAAGATGACAAGCATTAAAAACAAATGGACCTAGTTTCCGACGGGCCGCCCACCCTTGGCTAGTTGCTACGGTAGCGGTCAAGGCCACGGTGAGGCAAGGGGTGCCAAGAAACCCCGGAAGAGATCCGGCTGCCACGATTACCGAAAACTGGACCTGGCAACATAAAACACTAGTGCACTTATGTCCAACGAGAAGATCACCGAACTCGAGGAAGAATTGAGCAGTGTAACGAGTTTTTTTACACCGTTACATGTATTGATGATTGTAGTCGATTTCGGAACGATTTCTTAATTTTATTTTTTATCTGTGATACATTTCGTATGACATTTTGGGACGTCAAAATTGGACAGGTCACTTTTGCGATCTTTGTTGGTGAAGGTGACATGTCTCTTGATTTTTCCTGAATGGAATCGTAACTAATCTAGTTTATAGTGGCGCTTTAATGCCCTAATCCTAAACCAAAGGACCCGTGGAATGGTCCCGGTGGATATTTCTATCCGATTTTTGGTTTCCTCGTCGCTTCCCTACGTCTCTTATACCAAATATCTTCACGGTACACCGAGGGAGACGCGAGTTTATATACCTGGAATAAGCGGTAAGTTTTTCGTTGGTCGATGCGTCCCCGCGTGTCCGAGTTCGGAGTGAAATCACATCTCAGAGTTCCTTTTTGTCCACAGCCTACAATTGTGGGTGCTTATTCCACCTTTACTTCAATAAATTTCTACTGGCCTTCCACGGGGGCTGATTACCTGAGAGGTACCACCTTCCGGCTCTCGGGGTCAAGCTTCAAGTTACATATTTTTTATCTTTTTTTTCCTATAGAACATAACAGCCTTCAGCTGCGAATTTAAAGTTACAAAGATGCAATGATGATATAGCAAGTAAACTTTATATTAATATAATTGTATACATTAGGCTAAAGGTACAATAAACTGGGAATGTTCAAGGTAGTGAGACTTTTAATCACCATTGACATCCACAGGCCCCCATCCTAAGATTAATGGTCCAATCTCTCCAACTTTATTTATCTGGCTATCTATTAATAGTGTGTCGCTCCACGGCGCCCGAAATTTAATTTCTTACCTTATCATACTTTTTTTTTAGGAGATCACACTCAGAAACACACACACCTATTCTTTTAATTTTTAATATTACATTTGGCTTCCCAATTAGGGACCGTATTATCCATTAAATTTTTATTATTACAGCAGGTTACGATGTGGAAAAGTAGGGTTATCTGAAGTCCGAGGAGAGGGGGAGGACTCGATAATCCTCAAATCCGAAAAGTTGCTCTATATCTGGGAGGGCGACCAGCTGTCTCGAGCTGGTGTCGTGCTTATCGTCCATAAGTCCCTTGTGATCAACGTGGTGAAGATCGAGAGTGTGTCGACCAGGGTGTGGAACGTTACGTTTAGCCGGAGCTAATCTTAAGTCACATTAATAAAAGAGAATGATATAAAATTAAAAAAAAAACTATATAAAAGTGTGAGGGTGTGAGAGCTTCTGGTCAACTTCAGCTTCGAACGCTCGCAGTTATCCCGGACGTCAGCTTTTACAAGATAAGGATGGCTCTGAAGCAGCTCAAAAACATCAAGACGCCGGGTTATAACAGAATTACGGCCGAACTCTTAACGGCACCCCAGAAGCTGTTTGATTCCGTCATACTCCAGGGCAAAACGCCGCAGGCATGGAACAGGTGTGGTGATACTTTTCTTTAAGAAAGGCAACAATGCCCTTCCAAGAATTATAGGCCCATCTCACTTCTGAGCCATTTCTACAATCTGTTTTCAAGAGTCATCACGAACCGTCTCGTGCACAGTATTGACGACTTCCAGCGTCCTGAACAGGCCGGACTCCTTTTAAAGGCTTTAGCACCTTAGACCACAAACATACGCTGCGGCAGGTTATACAGAAGACCGAAGAGTATAACCTGCCTCTCTGCTTAGCGTTTATGTATTACGCGAAAACCTTCGTACCAGATCGTTTATGGGTACGAAAAGGCCACTATGTCAGTCCGACTCCAGGACCAGAACTCGAAACCTATTCTTCTGCAGCGAGGTGATGAGACAGGGAGATGTTATTTCTCCGAAACTGTTCACCGCTGCACGGGAGGTTGTCTTGAAGGTTCTGGACTGGAAAGGGGTTGGCAACAAAATCAATGGCAAGCGACCTTCGATTTGCTGACGATATAGTAGTCATGGCTAGGACTGGAAGACCTCAGTACAATGCTTCATGACCTCAGTAGAGCTTCCGAAAGAAAGGGTCTTATAATGAACATAGACAAGACAAAAGTCATATCAAATGCCAGTGTAACACCCACTCTAATGAAGATCTGAGACACTTCACTCGAAGTTGTGGACGAGTATGTGTACCTAGGATAAACTGTCCAGTTAGATAGGTACAACTTCGAGAAAGAGGTCAATCGTCTAATCCGACTCCGCTGGGCAGCGTTCGGGAAGCAACGAAATATCTTCCGCGGTGTCTCAAGACAAAAGTCGTTGACCAGTTAGTGTTGCCAGTAATGACCTATGGCACTAAAACGTGGTCACTTACAATGGGCCTATGCTTGAAGTTTCCCTACGTGATCGAATCAGAAATGAAGAAATCCGCAGGAGAACCAAGGTAACCGACATAGATCGAAGAATTGCCAAACTTAAGTGGGCCGCCCACTGCCCATTGTTCGCTAAACAGATGGCCGATAGGGCCGAAAGGTTCTAGAGTGCGTACCTGAAGACGTAGCTTTAGAAGGCCTCCCAAAAGTAGGATCGATGACCTTGTCGGAAGGCCGCAGGAATCCGCTGGTTACGGGACGGGAAGCACAGAACTGGTCAAAGTGGCGGTGCTTATGTCCAGCAGTGGACGTCTTTCGGCTAAAATTATGATGATGACCAGTGTTTTACATGGAGCCCAGTTACTGGGTAATACGGTACCCCTTAGTAAGACTGGTTGTCGGACTTTCGGGCTTCTGAAGACCCGTTACGACTGTCAAAGATCCACGAATGACAGCCGGGACCAACGGCTTAACGTGCTCTCCGAGACACGGAGTGGTCTTGGTATGTAAAGATGGTCACCTGTCCACGGACCAACCGCGGCAAGTGTGGCTTAACCTGACCAATCGACCCATGCGGCTGTTATCACTTATCCACAAGCCCCTCTTACATTAATAACACAAGCTCAAAAGCAATCTATCCAATAATTTTATTTTAAGTTAAATTATTTGGAAAATCAGTATCGGTGTAAACTGCTAACTGTATGTATGCATATAATTTGAAAATACACCTTAAAAAAAGGATTTTGATGCATCCTGCGTAATTATTGTTACTTGTGGAAGCAGCAGCTCCATTGAAAATGGTTGAGTTGAATGGTGCTAATTCATGAGTCATGTTGGTGAACGGGCTCCGTCAGTAGGGACTGGACATCTCTTAGCTGCAACAGCTTATTTTAACATTTAATATTTGAATGTTTTATCTTTTTATTACGGATGCGTTTACGTACGTTCTGCATTGTTCTCACATGCCTAATTTCAACATGAATGATGGAACCAATATTTTGTGTGTCCGTGGAGTTTCTTGCCCATTCTTCTCCATAGATACCTGCTACGCTTTGGAATGGGCAACTAGCTTCATCTTTCTGACCGACCGACCTTGATAATTCAAAAGTGCATGTAATGGGTATACTGACAATTTTTATTTTTTTCCTACAGACATTGTTTATTTCCAAATAGTGCAAATAATATTACACAAAGTGTAAAAGCTTAAAAAATCCTAAGTTATAGCCACTTTAAAATAAGTGTTAAACAAGGACAGCGTCATCGTACAAGTGACGTCACAACTATGTAACTTCATACTAGCGCCGTACATTGTCCGTACCGACACAGACAGGAATAATCCCCTCCAAAAACTTTTAAAATGTGTAACTTCTTCATATTTACATCGATTTAACAGTTTAGCGAATTAGCAGCCGTATGACCTGCATTTAAGCTCCTGCCGTAACCTTGCAACTAAAGATTGAATTCCTTGCCACAGCATCAAAGTGCCGGTGGCCCTCCGCGGCCGCGTGGTAGTGCCGCACATGGTGAGGCATCACTACCGACACCCGCCGCCATTGATGCCGAGTCGGAGAGAGTACGTGCGCTGTAGAAATGGTGAGAATTATAAAATAACCAGCGGTCCGCCTCTGCCTCGCATGGTTTTGACAAAATTATATACTTTTACAATGTTTGTAAATGTTATTCCATGGCAATTAATTTTCTTTACGTGTTTTATTTCATTTTAATTTATAACCTCAAAAAACACCCTTTTTTTGTGGCGAACAAAACCATAGCGCCATCTAAATCGCCGCCAACGAAATCTATTGAGTGAGCGTAAAATTTTCACCACATACGGAAAATAAGAAAAAAAAGTTAGAACGGACAAATTAAATGTACTAGTGAAACTCCCCAATTAAGCTAATTGGTTGATGCATAGATATAGAAAACTATAGATAGATTATACCTAGAATACTAGATTGTCTGTGTATTTACGTACGTGTTGAGAGCGAGAGTTATGCTTCTTTACAAATGGTGTTTTGTAATTTTCCATGGTATTGGTAATCATTATCTTCAACATTTTGCATGATAAATTATTATTTTATTTATTTTATTTCTGTAAGTAGGATTGTCCAAACACTTTATTTTCACGTCAATCATATTTTAAAAACTAGATGAGGTCGGCGTTTCCTATGTGGCTTTTCTAACGGCCAAACCCAATAACCTAAGACAGATAGCAGATAGCTACTGATGATAGACATTACAATTCTATCTGTCCCTGTCAAACAAATAGCTGTCAACACGTTATAGGGTTGCGTATTTTGGCTTTATTGGGACGTTAATACCAGAGATTGATTACTTTTCCTATCTCCAGTACGTGAAAATTGGAGATAGATACGTTATTGGGTTCAACAAGCTCAAAGGTCACAGTCTTTCTTAATGCCTTCACATAATCTTGATCAGATCATGTGAAGACCACTTAGATCGGTGTCTAAAATGATCTTTTGAGGAAAGAACCACAAAGATTGAGTAGACCTGTCCAGTCAGTGCACGCATTGTCAGTAATTGTGCAGCTCAACTCAACGTAATGGTTTGAATGCCAAATATCTACAGGTCGTGTTTAGCAGGCCACATTTTGTCACAGTAAAGTTGACAACATTAATACACTACACATTACATCTTGGAACCTGTACAATGTATTCTACATAAAAAATAAAGAATTTTCATTTAAGTTGGAGCCATGTTTAGGACTTTTTGGAAATGGTCTTTCTGTAACAGGTTAAATCGCATATACACATTACTCAGATACAAAGTTTTAAACCAAAACCATTTTTTAAGAATGCCTTTGTGAATGGCTGATAAAGAATGCCTATAGCATTATATGTACCATCTTTGCACCTTTATTGTACACAAAGATAGATAAATAAATCATTACGACCTTCTGCTCCCCTCCACAGTCATGAACAAACAGAAAGCCAGCGGCTGCTATGACGCCAGCGACGATGATAAAGAGTCTCCGAAGCACAAGATCTGCCTGAACCTGACCTGTCCCCAGTACAGCAGTGGGAACTGTGACGAGGCTCTGAGAGGCGTGACCGAGGCAGACGCGGCCGACGACCTGCACGCCATCAGCTCTGAGCCCAGTATTAAGGTAACGTGTTCTAGATAGGTTAGCTGTTCAGTACAGCAGTGGAACAAGAAGTGTGTTATCTAACGTTCTTTGACACTTCGTGACTTTCGAAGTAGTCAAAAGCTTAGCTTATCGACCACGTCCATTTATCCACTAAAAACTACTTATGAGGAGGCTACCTAAACTGTATGTTGCATTAGTATTCTAAAACAGTCACACATACAAACAAAATGGAACTTCCAAAAAACCAGTAAATTATTTGATAACAAATGATTTATAACACTTCATACAGTATTTTACGTAAAATCATGCTGCTGCCACAATGATTACCAACTTTTGTTAAACATGAATATGGGGCTTATATTTCAAACCATTAGTAAACAACACCATCCCTTATAATCAGAGAACATCCCGTTCTTTCATGCATTTCACATTTACCCTGTACAATTTATTCCACAGCCCGACCGCCACACAGACTCCTCAAGCGACCTTTCAGACTCAGACTTCGAATACCTCACAGCCACAGTGAAAAAACGCAAAGTATCCCAATCAGAAGACAAGAGCCCTAACAAACGAGGCAAGAGCGAGCGCCTCGAGCTGAGGCCTGAGGGAAACGTGGAGGAGTTATTAGCAGTCGTGGATGAACAGCTCAAGAAGCTGGACGAGAGGCTTGTGAAGCTGCTGGCGTGGCAGAGGCTGCAGCAGGTAATATGGGTTTATTTGCTCTGAAAAAACACACTAACACCATTAACAAACTACCTAAACCTGCACGCGTAGGCGTAGCATGACCACCGTAGAAACTAGACTTATTTTATTCATCTGTCTTCCGACAAAACTCGGAAGACAGATGAATAAAATAAGTCTGGAATTTTGTCTATACTATCTGTCATTTTGTCTATTCTTCCGTCGACAAAACAGTAGCTGTCATAATTCTCAAAGCGCCAATATTTTCTTTAGTGGTGACTGAATGATGAACGTCTTCATAATATGTTTTATATGAAATTAGTTGTCGAAATGGAAGATCTCTTGTTAAAGTGGCGCCAACTGCTGAAACCCTACATCCACCAACCAACAGACCCGATTTGTTGAGCACCGATTAAAAATACCTGTATGAAAACTGCTCTGCAATTTCTCAAGGACATTTCGTCAGTTAAGGGCACGGTTGTAATCTGACAAAAAATAAGCTGTTTTTCGGTACATTTTGAGGCTAAATAAAACCAAACTAAATGTGACTAATAATTACATCGGATAGATTACTCCTTTATCTTAAAAAAAACGAAAATTGTGGTTTTTAGTATCGTAAAAAAGAATTTTCGTTGCCTCTTCACACAAAATTGACGATATCGTGTCGAGTTTTTGTACACTTTTCGTCTATTTTATAACACAAATTGATGTATTTAAAAATATTTAATTTAAGCAGACATGTTCAACTCAAAATAATGGTAAATGAAAAAAAAATCAAAATGTAACAAATAGTCTCAGATTTTTTTTCACACATTTAGCTTTAACGCATGAACCTTAATGGAAATAAGGGTTATTTTACTGATCACTCCTCTTGATTTATTTCACAAAAAACTGTAATGATATACTATACTAGTCTGTAGCGGTGGGTAATCTTTATTCCGGCAAGTGAATTGATTCACTTATTCCGACTCCGGGTCCGGTATCGGTTCACCTTATTTATTCCTTTGGCACCGTTTGGCACCGGCACTCACTCGCTCATTTTGGTTCCCCGGTTTCGCAGAACATTTTATTCATTTGGTTCACTGGATCATTTGGCACATTTTGAATTGAACAGTTGGTTAGTTAGAGCGATACGACGTGTTCCGAGTACTTCCGAGTGACTTGAGCGAGTGAACGAGAGTGAACAGTGAACGCGCGCTCCGGAATCATTTGGTACCGCGGTGCCGGTAAGGATTGTGAGGAATAAATAAGGTTTACGTATCCGCGTTCGGTACCGGCTCCTTTGGATCAGTACCTCCGGAGTTACCCACCGCTATTACCCACCGCTACTAGTCTGCGCTCGGCCGCCGTCGTGAGTGGACGCTGTGTCACTTGTAAGCAGCAGCTCATGTTGAAAAAGATCGTGTATGAATGAATACAAAATTTAGGACGTACTAAACTTGATACTTTACGCATTCTGTACGGACTACGGGCAACTGAAATAAGATTCAGTTTCTCATTTTTGCTAGAAGTAGGGATTATAAATTCATATTATGTTTCGGAATTCATGGAGGTGTACTTCGAAGACTGCTGCTAGAACTAATAGACGAGCAGAGCCAGGTGTGCCGAGTTTAGGCTTGTTTTGTTAGTTATGATGAGACCTTACCTCCGGACTTGATGATGTGTCCTGAAGGTGTATTTCGAAGGCTGTCCTGGAACTAATAGACGAACAGAGCTAGGTGTCCCGAGTTTGGGTTCATTTAGTAAGTTATGTTGAGACCTTACCTCCGGACTTGATGGAGTAACCTGAAGGTGTTTTTTTGACGACTGCTACTGGAACTAATAGACGAGCAGAGCTAGGTGTCCCGAGTTGGGGCTTGTTTTGTTAGTTATGATGAGACCTAATTTCCGGACTCGGAGGTGGGCCATGTTTGGACTCGTTTAATTAGTTATGATGAAACCTTACCTCCGGACTTGATGTAGTGTCCTGAAGGTGTACTCTGACGACTGCTACTGGAACTAACAGACTAGCAGAGCTAGGTGTCAAGAGTTTAGATTAATTTTGGAAGTTATGTTGACACCTACAGAATGCATAAAAGAGGTTCGTTGTCTTTTTAAAGATCATAAGCAAGAGATGGATTCATAAGAGCCAGGATGGAAATCATACAAGATCAGTATTTTTTTATATGAAATCCCTATTATTTTTGCCCACAAGAAGATTTCTGATTAAAAGCATTTAGATCTTATTTTAAATGCGTGTTTTGCGTACTATTTTTTGTTTTTCAATATTTCTTGTCTAATTATTTAAACCCTGAAGTTTCATGCTTCATGGTGCTACAAGGGCCATTGTGTATCAATGAATAGACCGGGGGACGCTTTAATGGTAGGAAGTACGTGCCCTTAGGATAGGAAGGATTATGAGCCTACGGAGTGTGCATCCTAGCGTAAGTATTGGACTAGTGGAGGGACGGGTGATATTTATGTATGGGGTCTATGGTCTTTTATAGACGTCGCAGCCGAGTTGATTTAGGTCGAGCTTCACCTGGCGTGTTACGCGGACGACACGCTGGTCACGGCCCGGGGGAGTTCGCACAGGGAGGCAGCGTTGCTCGCGACGGCGGCGGTCTCACTCACGGTGAGCCGCATACGGCGCCTCGGCCTGGAGGTGGCCCTCAACAAGTCGGAGGCCATGGTGTTTCATGGCCCCCGGCGGGCGCCGCCGGCCGGATCACACATTGTGGTCGGGGGGGTCCGGATCGCTGTCGAGTCCACCATGAAATATCTGGGATTGGTGCTCGACAGCCGGTGGGACTTCGGACCCCACTTCCGGCGGCTGGCGCCCAAGTTGTTGGGCGCGGCCGGGGCGCTGGCAACGCTGCTTCCCAATCTGGGGGGCCCGAGCGCCGCCTGTAGGCGGCTCTATATGGGGATCGTGCGATCCATGGCGCTCTACGGAGCGCCGATCTGGGCGTCTGACCTGACGGCCGGCAGCATAGCTGTCCTGCGCAAGCCGCAGCGTGCGATGGCCGTCAGAGTCATTCGGGGGTATCGCACGATCTCCTTCGAGGCGGGTGGTGCACTGGCCGGATCACCGCCCTGGGACCTGGAGGCGAAGGTGCTCGCGTCACTGTACCGGTGGCGCGAGGCAGCGCGGGAGCGGGGCGAGCGACCGATGCAGCAACATATCGAGCAGCATCGGTTGCAACTCCGCGAGGTCCTGGTGGCGGAATGGCGGGTGAGGCTTTCACGCCCTACCGCCGGCCTCAGCACCATCGAGGCGATCCGGCCAGTGCTCGACCGCTGGCTCGGGAGAAGGCACGGCTCCCTGTCGTTTCGGGCGACGCAGGTGCTCTCGGGGCATGGTTGCTTCGGGAAGTACCTGTGTCGCATAAACAGGGAGCCGGACGCCCGGTGTCACCACTGCGTCGACTGCCGGGAGGACACGGCGTGGCACACGCTGGCAGAGTGTGCCGCTTGGGAGGTGCCGCGCCGTGCCCTCATCACCGAAGTAGGCAACGACCTGTCGCTGCCGGCCGTCGTGAACGCGATGGTCGGCGGCGCAGAGTCCTGGGACGCAGTGGTCTCCTTTTGCGAAACGGTCATCTCGCAGAAGGAGGCTGCGGAAAGGGAGAGAGAGATCTCGACTCTCGACCCGGCCCGCAGCAGACGCACTGGGCGTCGGAGGAGGGCGTACTACGCCCTCTTCCGGCCCCCCTAAATGGGTCCAGGGGCGACGGATTCGGGGACATCCGTCGCCCCCCAACATCAGGACCCGAGAAGGCGGCGCGCGTAGTGTTCCGCGTGCGCCGCTCACAGACGTTGCGGGGGGAGTACACCTCACTCCCCCCGCCCGAGACGGGGCCCGCGCAAGCGGGCCGGCACCAGCCGGGGTTGTGGAAGAATAATGTGTTCCCGCGACCCCGGCGTAGGTGTGAGATGGAACACCGGGGTGGTTTTTAGTCAGTAAGAGTCTGACAGACCCCTCCGCCCGCCCCAGGGCGGAGGACATCCATGAGGATTTTCCACCCCGGGAACAAAAAAAAAAAAAAAAGGTCGAGCTTCACCGGTGAATCTTTTGCCGGGGTTCAACTGCTTTTCGGCTCTTTCTATGTCCTTGCTCTGATGTGATAAATATTGCTGTTTTCACTTTTTAATGTCTTCGTCTGAGGTCTCGCTACTAACCGTTTCCGGTTTTTGTATATCTCTTTAGCAGCGTTCATGATCTTCCACCGTGTCCATGTTGTTATTTGTAATATCAAAAAATAAAATGGGCACTCACAAAAAACTCTCCGTTGCAGCATTTTTGATATTAACAATGATTTTGGGACACTGAGACTGACCTTTTTTTTGTCGTCCAACTTTTTTGTCGACTACCAGGCAGAATGCAAACTTTTGGAAACATTGGTTTCATTTTATAGATCTCTTATACACACGGATATTATTTGGGGCAATCGGAGTTCAATCATGGTAGGTAAGGCGAAACACAGGGGATAGAACGAAATATAGGATATGTGTTATATTTCGTGTTCGGTGACAGGTGCTGGCGGGCGAACAGTCGTGGGGCCTGTGGCGCGGCTCCAGCATGTCGGCGGGGGCGCGCGCGGCCGTGGTGCGGTCTGTGGACCGAGCGCGGCTGGCGCGGCTGGGCCTGCTGCGGCGCGCGCTGCCGTCAGAGCTGCTGTCGCGGGCCGACCGTGCGCGCATCGCACGCGCCGTGTGGGGCGCGCCCAGTGTGCCGCCCGCGCCGCCGCGCTCGCCCGGCCACTCGCTCAGCGACGCCACGGTGCGGGCCACGCTGTGTGCCATCACGAGCAAGGACAGGTAGGTGCCGGCTCCATGGCCCGCGCGGCTGGCGCGGCTGGGCCTGCTGCGGCGCGCGCTGCCGTCAGAGCTGCTGTCGCGGGCCGACCGTGCGCGCATCGCACGCGCCGTGTGGGGCGCGCCCAGTGTGCCGCCCGCGCCGCCGCGCTCGCCCGGCCACTCGCTCAGCGACGCCACGGTGCGGGCCACGCTGTGTGCCATCACGAGCAAGGACAGGTAGGTGCCGGCTCCATGGCCCGCGCGGCTCAAGCGGCTGGGCCTGCTGCGGCGCGCGCTGCCGTCAGAGCTGCTGTCGCGGGCCGACCGTGCGCGCATCGCACGCGCCGTGTGGGGCGCGCCCAGTGTGCCGCCCGCGCCGCCGCGCTCGCCCGGCCACTCGCTCAGCGACGCCACGGTGCGGGCCACGCTGTGTGCCATCACGAGCAAGGACAGGTAGGTGCCGGCTCCATGGCCCGCGCGGCTGGCGCGGCTGGGCCTGCTGCGGCGCGCGCTGCCGTCAGAGCTGCTGTCGCGGGCCGACCGTGCGCGCATCGCACGCGCCGTGTGGGGCGCGCCCAGTGTGCCGCCCGCGCCGCCGCGCTCGCCCGGCCACTCGCTCAGCGACGCCACGGTGCGGGCCACGCTGTGTGCCATCACGAGCAAGGACAGGTAGGTGCCGGCTCCATGGCCCGCGCGGCTGGCGCGGCTGGGCCTGCTGCGGCGCGCGCTGCCGTCAGAGCTGCTGTCGCGGGCCGACCGTGCGCGCATCGCACGCGCCGTGTGGGGCGCGCCCAGTGTGCCGCCCGCGCCGCCGCGCTCGCCCGGCCACTCGCTCAGCGACGCCACGGTGCGGGCCACGCTGTGTGCCATCACGAGCAAGGACAGGTAGGTGCCGGCTCCATGGCCCGCGCGGCTGGCGCGGCTGGGCCTGCTGCGGCGCGCGCTGCCGGCAGAGCTGCTGTCGCGGGCCGGTTATAGAGTATAATCTAACAATTGAAACTGGGATTTTATATGACAATGTTACAATACCGCTGAAACGAATAATCTATTAACTAGCTTTTGGAGGGAACTGTAGATCCAGCAGTATAAATAGAAGTATTAGTAAGACGGGCCGATGTCCGCAACTCCATTTCAATGCGCGTATTATATATACTGGTGAGAAATGGACCATTCAATCCACTCCAGCTCCCCGAGGAAGGCCAACAACGCCTTGGTGTTACTAACAATCTCACGGAGGGCATCTGAATTTCCGAAATAATCCAGCAGTAGATTTATTTACATCCACCGTGTTATAAGAGGCACATGCATCCTGCTTTCAGCCAATAACTCCAAACCAAAGTTTCCTCACGACATTTTTCTTCACCAATGTCAGTGATGTCCAAGCTTAAAAATACTCTTATTTTTCAGGAATGGAGTAGGCGATGGTCTAGGCAGACCTATCCCCATGCGCCTGTCGTCGCTCACGATAGGCACCGACAGCGGCTGCGACGTGCGACTGGACGGATCCGTCTGCAGGCACGTGTCGCGCAACCACGCCGTTATATTCATGGATGAGGTGAGACCACGGAATAGTAAAAAGAGTGGAAGTGCCCTTAAACTACCTTAGTACGGGAACCAGTGTCAACCAAACTCACACATTTACAAATTAAAATGTGCATTGCAATACACAGATGACGATGTTATAATTGGCTAAAAATCACACATGCAACTTTGGCGAAAATATAATTTATTGTTGTTTAAATTTAAGTCTTATTACAACCCCTGAATGGTGTTATTATTTTACATGTCAAAATCAATAAGGACATTTTTCCAACTCACAATAAAATTCGAGCAATCCACAACGAGTTCAACTACTCAGCGCTAGAGGGCGGTGTAACCAAATTACACAATTTGGTTACACCGCCCTCTAACCAAGGATTCAAAGATGTTACCGTTTACAACGCTAACATCTTTGAAATAGATGTCATATTCACATACACGGTTGGCGCAGTGGTTGAGCGATCGGCTGTTGCGCTGCGTGTCGCGGGTTCGATTCCCGCACGGAACAAATATTTGTATGACCTACAAATAGTTGTTCCGGGTTTGGGTGTCTTGTGTATGTGAGTTTTCATGTTTGTGAACGCACCCACGATACAGGAGTAATTCCTAGTGTGGGGCAACGTTTTAAAAAAGAAAAAAAAAAAAAAAAAAAAAAAACTGTCATCTATGTTTCTACTCAGAAAGAGATGTGGACAAGATGTCGAAAATTTTATGTCGATGTTTGTACAATTTATAATCTACAAAAATATTAAATAAAAAAGTATCTGTAGCCTTTTTTTGTCATTTTATAATTTTATGCATCTAAATGTTCTGAGCATAGGGAACTTGATTTAGTCGGCATCCAGTTTTGTCTTCCCGTAGCTTCTATTCATTTCTTCTTGGTAAAAGGATCTTAGGGAAAACTGAAATATTTACATACTTTATTTATATTAAATACTTATTTTGAGGCCTACTACGTCCAGCCGCGAATGAATGAATCAAAATCAAAATCAAAAGTCATTTATTCAAATTAGGCTGAGAATCAGCACTTTTCGAACGTCAAAATTACATAAGACAGTCCCCCAAAAAGCCCGCCCTTCACCACTTCCTAGTGCTTTAGCTGGGAAGAAGAAGTGGCGCAACAAACTCCCCAGCAGCACAGCTGTCTGTTCGGTTAGAAGAACTTGATTCTAAACAATTGCAAGTAATTACCGAAACGCCAATGACAAAAAAAAAGAAAAAAAAATGCATGTAAATAACACAAATACATAAATAAAGCCTTCGGGCCTAAAGGGCATGGCAGCTTACATATGCAATACTGGAATTATTATACAAACAAATAAAATAAATAAATGATAAACTAGGACCATCAAAGTAAAATAAATCAACAGAACAATTACTGTAACAATGATAAAACCAAAGACAGCAAGACGACCAGTCACCACAAGCAGCACCCGTTCACGAGCATAACGCAAAGGTCAGCCATTACCCCCCTCGCCATATTTGAGGGAAGGAGGAAACCCGACCCCCGACGCTACCGCAAGCAGTGACATCTAAGGGAGCATGACGAACCTGCTGTTGGTTGCTCAGGCAAGAATAATATTATCAATTGTCGAGGTCGCTAGCTAACCATATATTGCAATACAGCTCATTAAAAACATTGTAATGAGTAGATCATGTCAATAATAAATGAAGACAACAAAATAATTGACTTATACCGTCAAATAAAAAATTAAAAAAATACATGAACTCATATACACTGTCAGTTAGTAAGCTGATTCTGGAGAAAGAACACGAACATTGTCTTGAGTTAATCACAGCGACCAACAGTTCTTATCGTTTATGTAGTCGTTAATGGAATAATATGCCTTTGAACAAAGGTTGGATTTTACTTGGGCCTTAAACGCATTAAAAGGTAAATCTAGTAAAGAAGAGGGCAACTTGTTATAAAAGGTTATACCAAGCCCAACAAATGAGTTATGGACCTTATGAAGCCGGTGAAAGGGAGCACGTAGTTTGTTCTTATTTCTGGTGTTAACTTTGTGAAAATCACTGTTTTTAGTGTATAAGTGTATATTTTGCCTAATATATAAGATGTTGGCGAAGATGAATTGAGATGCCACCGTGAGAATACCAATATCTTTAAAAAAATCTCTAAGAGAAACTCTGGCTCCTAGCTGATAAATTGCTCGGACAGCTCGTTTTTGAAGGACGAATATATTTTGAATATCAGCGGCTTTGCCCCACAGCAGAATACCGTAGGACATAACGCTGTGGAAATAACTAAAATAGACTAAGCGAGCTGTATCAACGTCAGTGTATTGTCTTACTTTCCTGACGGCGTAGGCGGCTGAACTGAGCCTCCCCGCTAAGCTTGAGATATGTGGGCCCCACTGAAGTTTGGCATCTACCGTTATGCCCAGAAAAACCGTCGAGTCTACAGTTTCAAGCAGCTCTTTATCTAAGACAATGTTGGGTCCTAGATTTCTAACATTCGGTAAGGCGAACTTCACACATTTCGTTTTCTTGGCATTGAGAACTAGATTATTTGACGTAAACCAATCCGTAACCATTGAGAGTGCACGGTTTACGTCGTCAAAATCTTGTCTATTCCTGTCTACTTTAAAAATAAGAGAGGTATCATCTGCAAACAGTACAATGTCACAGATATCGTTTAAATAGAATGGTAAGTCATTGATATACACTAAAAACAAGAATGGACCCAGTATTGAGCCTTGAGGTACACCTAACTGAACTGGTAGCTCGGAAGATTTCACACCATCGACATCTACACATTGGAACCTATTATGTAAATAAGAATTTATTACGTTGAGAGCTTCGTTTTGGACACCGTAATGACGTAGTTTACGCAAAAGCGTGTCATGGCGCACGCAATCAAAGGCTTTAGAGAGATCACAGAAAACTCCAATAGCATTTTGCGATTTCTCCCATGCATTAAATATGTGTTTCAGCAGAGCAACACCCGCATCTGTAGTCGAACGTCCTTTTGAAAAGCCATATTGTTCATTATGAAGTAGGCTATTTAGGTTAAAATGTCTTAGCAACTGATTAAGTATTAACTTTTCAAATATTTTGCTAAATGCTGGTAAGATAGAAATAGGCCTAAAATTGCTAATGAATGATTGATTTATTTGCCAGAATACCTATATTCTATGGGGCGAAACAGCTCACTGAAAAGAAAAAGAGCGATTAGCTCTTTCACTCTAAAGAGCTATATCACTCTTCTAGCTCACTAGCTCTTCTATAGCTCAGTAACTCAGTCGCTCAGACACCGACTGTTAGCTCATTTGACTCAAACAGCACGTTTCACTCAAAGAGCTATATAACTCTTCTTAGCTCACTAGCTCTTCTATAGCTCAGTAACTCAGTCGCTCAGACACCGACTGTTAGCTCATTTGACTCACGCCGCACGCGCGTAGATTCGCCGAATGAGACTGCTCGGCTCGCTCAATATCAATAGCTCTTTGGAAGTTTGGACTCGTTGTTACTTTAGCTCATAAACATGCTACGCCAATTATTACTACGGATATTGAGAATATCTTGTTTTTTTTTTTTGTGGCTGTTATAGTAACAGTCGACGTATGTGTCTGTATCTTATCATGATTGATTTTTGTGAAATAATTTTACATTTAGTTTCAACTAAGTTCACAGAAATATTTAAAAAGTTCACATTTGTTCCTCATTAAAGCTAAAGTAATAGGTAATTCATTTTTAGAGCACCACTAATCAACTACTAATCACTCACAGTCTCATTTATTTATAAAAATACACTAGGTAATAGGTACTTTGCATGCAGCGGCATGCATGTCATTTCGTCGAAAACTAAACTGTAATAAGTTTTAACTGTTTGTTTTTATTATGATTTTCCGTAAATAATCGGCAAAATAAAATGCCGCGGTTCCTTTTAATAATGTGCCCAAGTATTTTCTACTTTAACACAATGAAAATAAAGATAGAGATACAGTGACATATGTCGTATGAGTAGATTGCAATGACGTATTGCGCCGGACAAGCGGAGAGCATTGTTGAAAGAGCGAACAAATGCGATCCGAATTCATCCGAAGCATTCCGAAGCGAGCCGATGAGCCGTTCAGTCGGTGACTTCGGTCATCGGTGTCTCGCTCGGAACGAACATTACATATGTCATGAAGTTATGGTTTCAATCGACAATTCGACTTTGGACCTCTTTCGGCTGACATATGTATACTTTATTATTTATCATCTTTTAGCATAATTTGATACTAATTTCATGTACATTTATTTATTTACAATAAAGTTAGTTTAATAATATACATATTTATCGATACCGAACAATGGATTTACTGTACATGTGTCCCATCCCTAAAAGAGTAGCGTCGAATTTTCTAGAATTTATGCGATGATATTCAAGACAGCAAGCAAGTTGATTTAGACTTCAAGGAATGGACACAAGATAGTTTTTGGTTGGCATCAACGTAATAAAAATGTTTTTTTTTTTAATAAAAATCAATTCAAATCAATCAGTTCAATCAAGTATTGAAACATTTCAAAGTTTTATACTTTCCGGTGATAAATACATCTCCGTGAGATACATTTTTTGTCCTGCTATCATTTTTGCACGTAAAAATTGCACAATTGGGCATGTTTATAATATTTTTCGGTTTGTTCGAGACGTCATAACACAGCGAGTAGCAAATCGCGAGTGAGCCGGTGTTGCGAACCAGCGCATAATTGTGACACACGCGGGATAGCTGTGTGGCACTTCCACTCTTTTTTACTATTCCGTGGGTGAGACTAAATTATATCAAAATTACAGAAATTTTACAAAGAAAAGAAACATCAAATAAAAATTACATGAGGCGTGTCCTAGTGTGTGTTTAGAACCAAAATAAATATATGACATCGACCAAAACGGACTGTACCAAAGAGGTGTATTATGCCTAGGCATAGAGCAGAGGCTTTGGTCCCTTGGACATGTTGTGGCTGATTGTGTGAATAGGAAACCGATTTTATTTTTTTGAAATAATTTAATTACCAAAGAGGTGTTTGGGTGACTACTGTATGGCAGTATATTGTTGGACTTTGAAAACGTATGACACATATTCTGGTTTAATAAATATGCCATTTATAAGTACAGGTTCTCATTCCCTTCTCCCCAGGTGAGCCGCCACTTCGAGCTGATCAACTACTCGGAGTGGGGCAGCTGTGTGAACGGCGTACTGTACGCCTGCGACGTGCAGCAGCGGGCCGCGCGCAGCGACCTCGCGCCCGCGGCCGACGTCAGGGCCGCCGCGCTCAGGGAGGTGGTGAGGCATCGCGTGACGGAACCCCTCAGGTGAGGACTGTACGCCTGCGACGTGCAGCAGCGGGCCGCGCGCAGCGACCTCGCGCCCGCGGCCGACGTCAGGGCCGCCGCGCTCAGGGAGGTGGTGAGGCATCGCGTGACGGAACCCCTCAGGTGAGGACTGTACGCCTGCGACGTGCAGCAGCGGGCCGCGCGCAGCGACCTCGCGCCCGCGGCCGACGTCAGGGCCGCCGCGCTCAGGGAGGTGGTGAGGCATCGCGTGACGGAACCCCTCAGGTGAGGACTGTACGCCTGCGACGTGCAGCAGCGGGCCGCGCGCAGCGACCTCGCGCCCGCGGCCGACGTCAGGGCCGCCGCGCTCAGGGAGGTGGTGAGGCATCGCGTGACGGAACCCCTCAGGTGAGGACTGTACGCCTGCGACGTGCAGCAGCGGGCCGCGCGCAGCGACCTCGCGCCCGCGGCCGACGTCAGGGCCGCCGCGCTCAGGGAGGTGGTGAGGCATCGCGTGACGGAACCCCTCAGGTGAGGACTGTACGCCTGCGACGTGCAGCAGCGGGCCGCGCGCAGCGACCTCGCGCCCGCGGCCGACGTCAGGGCCGCCGCGCTCAGGGAGGTGGTGAGGCATCGCGTGACGGAACCCCTCAGGTGAGGACTGTACGCCTGCGACGTGCAGCAGCGGGCCGCGCGCAGCGACCTCGCGCCCGCGGCCGACGTCAGGGCCGCCGCGCTCAGGGAGGTGGTGAGGCATCGCGTGACGGAACCCCTCAGGTGAGGACTGTACGCCTGCGACGTGCAGCAGCGGGCCGCGCGCAGCGACCTCGCGCCCGCGGCCGACGTCAGGGCCGCCGCGCTCAGGGAGGTGGTGAGGCATCGCGTGACGGAACCCCTCAGGTGAGGACTGTACGCCTGCGACGTGCAGCAGCGGGCCGCGCGCAGCGACCTCGCGCAATCCTTCATTAAAAAAGCCATAATGAAGACCCAGAGAAAAAAGTTAGTAAAATCTGTATTAGAAGCGAAAATAAATATAATAAAATACGTACAATTAAAGAAAATAATTTTGAAAATTGTGAATTATGACATTACCTAACACCATACTCAGGAATAAACAATATGTTTTGCGACTTGGAACCAAAGCTAAAGAAATCCACTATCAATGACTTCTGTATTATTTTAATTGGTGAAACAGACTTCAAATCTACTACTAGGAATATTCTAGTATCATTCTCAACATAAGAAAAATATTCGGAAAAATTCAACACACCAATGTTGTTCTCTGCATGCCGACCTATTGTATATTATGAGAGTAGAAAATTTTAATAACCTGCTATACCAAGAAATTTTAGCACACGAACATGCCTACTTTATTGACTCGAATAAGAACCTTACTTGGGACTACAAAATGTACAGACAAAATACAGGTTCAGTAAATAATTACGGTATGCAAATAATTTTCCAAGATATCGCCGCACTTATGAACTACATACGTGAAAATACCTTCGCACATACAAAAGGAGAGAAAATTAACAAAATGGATGAACAACAAGCGAGAGTGCAGTTTTTTCGACTATAAACACCTTAACGTGATACATCAAAACATTTCGGGTTTACTGAATAAGAGCAGTGAGCTTACTGTATGCCTTGAAGAGATGTCAGAGAAAAATACAAAAATCGACATATTCTGTTTATCTGAACACTTCATGATGGCTGGCCATGAAAAACTGTTGTATATTCCTAATTACACTTTGGCGTAATACTACTCCAGAAATGGTAGTAAGAGAGGTGGTACATGTATCCTTGTAAAGAAAGGTCACCAGTTTAAAGAGCTTCAATTCTTAAGCTTAACAATACTTTGATAGATCTAGAATGTTTGCTATTAAGTTATAATTTAAAGCTAGAAATAAATCAGCCAACTCGAATCGCGAGCGGCACTTGCATAGACAACTTTGCACATAATGGGGGGAAGAAGTGTAAATCTGATGTGACTGACTTCGGCCTGTCGGATCACATCGCGCAAGTACTAAAAATATCAGTTAATAAAAAAATACTTTATTAAACTGTTGGCGAGAAAATAGACGAGACTATATTATGGACAATATGCAAAAATTCAAGAAATATATAAAATAATACAAATAATCCTAGCACAGCATATAATGCATTTTTGGAAGCTTTCATGATGCTGTGTGACTTATGTTTTCCTTTCCAAAACATTACACTAATAACAAAAATAAAACCTCACTGGGTCTCACATGGCATAAAAATAGGTAGCAAAAAAAAAGAGAGAACTTATGTGGAACTATAGGCTAAATCGTAATGAAGTAAATAAAACTTAATTTAAAAAATACTCTGAAACATATACAAATATAATTAATTTAACGCAACGAGCACAAAACAATCATAACATAAAATCATCAACTAACAAACCCAAAGCCGCATGATCGATTATAAATAGCTCTAAATTAAATTTACCAAAGGATAGAATAAGAATAATATTTATTTGCTTAAAAACATGGTATTAAAAGATGGTAAAATACAAAATAACAAGAGCATACAAGTTTCTGCTTAACAGTTATTAGCGTTCAAGTTTTCACAAGCATATTTAACATTTATTGTCAAAAAAGTCTTTGACACTATAAAGACTATGACTACACAACCATTCATGCAATTTATTTTTGAATAATCTTATATTTAATGTCTTGAGACTACTTGGTATCTTATTATATATACGTACACACATAGCTAAACAACTTTTATTATATTTAGCTAGACTCGGAAGGATATCCAGTACGAGCCTGTGGGGGGTCTCGTCTTGTTTATTTATGGATAAATTATTTCTATTTAGATATTCAATTAGTATTTCAATAGGGTTATTAATATCAGTCTCATGATCATCATATTATTTTTCCTATCAGTAGTTACAATAATTGAAATGTCATCAGCAAATAATATACAATGGTGGGTTATATTAATTATAGAATTTATGTATAAGAGGAATAAAATTGGGCCTAACACACTTCCTTGTGGGACGCCATATCTGTTGCACTTGAGTTCGGTTTAGTGTGGCACTTTTGTAATGGTAACCCGCTGTCGTCTGTTATTTAGGAATGTCGATATCCACTGAAGCATCTAATTCCAATTGCCTCCAGTTTCTGAAGCAACAGGTCATGAGACACTAGGTCAAAGGCTTTAGATAAGTCGAAGAACAAACCTGTAGTAAGACGATTTGGATTAATATTCGTCAATATATTTTTTATAAGAATGAAGATAGCTAGTGTTGTGGATTTGTTTTTTTGGAAGCAAAACTTCTTTCTTAATTGTGTTAAATTTATTACAGAATTCGATCAATCGTTTGTACATGCACTTTTCAAATATCTTTGACAAAACAGGTACTAAAGTTATTGGGCGATAATTATTAACATCAGATTTTTCTCCTTTTTCAAAAATTGGCTTAACAATTTTATTTATACTTTTAATGCTTCAGGAAAAGTACCAAGTGAGAAAGATAAATTAATTAGATGTGTTATAATTCCACTTAGCTCAATAGTGCATGCTTTTATAATTTTTGTACTAATTTAATCGTATCCTTGATTCAGAACTTGAGTTTTTTAATGCTATTATCTCCGTTTTAACTTAATTTTCAGACACAGGTTTGAGGAACATCGAATGAGTTGTTGAATTTTTCTTAGGACTGGTTCTTATAACAGTACTATAAATATGCGCCGTATTAATGTAGTGATCATTGAATGCAGTTGCAATTTCTTTAGGATCAGTGACTATTGTGTTATCGATTTTAATATTTTCTATGTTGTCCTTGATGTTATTATTCGTGATTTCGTCCCTAATTACTTTCCATGCGGCTTTGCATTTATTTTAGTTTTCGGGAATAAACTTAATATTTGCATTCTTTCTTGATATGGAGATACATTTCTGTAAGAGTTTTGAATATTGGGTGTATTTACTTTTGTTTCATATATTTTTATTTCTATAATATTGGTAGCGTAGAGACCGTTTGGTTTTACAACTTTGTTTCAGTCCTTTACTTATCCAGCTTTGTTTCTTTTGATTAGTATTGACTTTAACTTTTATTTTTGGGAAGCATAAGTTATAGAAAAGGCATAATAATTCATGAAAAGAACTGAATGCGATGAATGAGATGCCTGTTAAATGCCTGCTCTATGCAGACGATCAAGTGCTACTTGCATCGTCAGCAGAACAGTTGCAAGACATGGTGACTGTGATGGATGAAGCATATAAGAGGAAAGGAATGAATATAAATGTGAATAAGACGAAAGTCGTGGTGTTTGAAAGAGAAGAAGATGTATCGGTGTGTGATGTGAAAATAAATGGTAAGAGTGTGGAGCAAGTAAGTGAGTTCGTATATTTGGGGAGACTGTTTACAAGGGATGGAAAGATTGATGGAGATGTCGAAAGGAGAGTGAATGCGGGAAATAAAGTGAATGGTGCTACACATGCAATTGTGACCAACCAGTTGATGTCCAAGAAGGCACGACTGGCTGTTCACAATAGTGTGCTGGTGCCTACGCTTATGTATGGAAGTGAATGTTGGGTGTGGCAAAAGAAGCATGAAAGCAGAATAAATGCTGTGGAAATGCGTTCCTTGCGGAGCATGTTTAGTGTGACTTTGAATGATAGGCTGAGGAATGATGTGATAAGGCAACGGTGTGGTTTAATTCAAATTCAAATATTTTAATTCAGACAAAAAATCCATATTGTGTTAGTAGTAGTATAACTTAGCTTAATGTTAGTATTACATAAGATTAATAACAATGACAACTAATGAACCATTGAACTCTTCGTTCAATGGTTCACTAGTTTATTCGGGCAAGTGAATCTGAACACTTACCCACTTTCGCAACAGGGGAGAGTCCCACCGGTCCGAAAATACATTCAGGATGCCATTGGAGGCCGAGCGCAAGCGAGCCATCATGGAGGCGCAACGCTTCCGCATGAACGCGGCGAACCCGTCGACGCACGCTTCCGCGAACATCCTTCATTTAAAAGAAGATGTAGTGACAAAAATTGAAAAGTTTATGCTTAGATGGTTTGGTCATGTTGAGCGGATGAATGAAAGGAGACTAACAAAAGGTATTTACAAGGCAGATGTGAGTGGCAACGCCGGGAGGGGACGCCCTAGGAAGACATATAGTAGTGACCTTATTGGTGATGTTCTTCAGAAAGGTCAGTTGCGAAGTACTCTCAACCGGCGCTCGTGTATGACCAGATGTATGAACGTAAACGAGGCAAAAGGAGTATGTAAGGAACGTAGCAGGTGGCGTTCTGTGGTTTCTGCCTACCCCCATGGGAACAAGGCGTGAGTTTATGTATGAATGTATGTAAGAACTGAATGCTACATTTATATCATTTTCTGCGTAAGATTCTGACCAGGACACATTTTGTAAACAGTCCTTAAACTTCTGAATATTATTCAAGTTGTAGTCTCTTTTGTAGATATAGTATGTTGCCTGTTTTATTTGTATCTTATGTCTTAAGGGAATACTCAACATTTGGGCTGTGTCATGATCGGATAGATGGAGTGGCATTACTGAAGCATAGCATCCGGAATATTGCTGAGAATATGGTCAATACATGATGACTTGCGTGTTGGCTCGTAGTCATAGTCATGAATTTTAATATAAGACTTATAGCCTTTTTTTTATAAAAGTTTCGGAGAGGCCTATTACATCTGGGTTATTCTGTACTTCACGTAGTTCTTGTAGGGTTATTTCGAGTAACTCTTTTTTTGATAAGAGACTAACAATATTTTGATGAAGTATTTTGAAATTATATGTTCTAGATGGCAGGGTTTTGGGCCCGAAAAAACGTAACGTTCTTTTTTGTTACAGGAAAATAATACGGAATAGTTCCCTTTTCTGCCTTATCGGTGGAATTTAATGCTTTTTCGGTTTCTTGTGGTTTTAAGTTCCTCTGACCGAAATAGAAAGGAATTGTTCCTTTTTTGGGTTTGTTATTACTAGTATGAAGTTTTAGACTTGATCTGTTGCTCGCTATCCGCTTTACTAGTTCTCTAGGATTTAAGTAGTTCTCATTACAGTCATGACAATCTATAAGGTAATTAATTTTTGTACACAATTCAGACATTTTAAGGGTCTGGCTTTCTAGAAATTTAAATTTTTTATGGTTAAGACATACATTTTTTATGCGATAATTAAGTTTATTTACCATCTAAATACTCACTTTTAAACACATTTAATACAATAACCATATTGTTATAAAATGTGTCTAGTACAATTTGTAGTTGGGATAAAATATATTTTAAATTGTGATCATTTTCTCCTACACAAATCACAAGTTTGTCATTGTAGTTTAGCTTGGCATGACGGCAACTCATTATTATTTGGCTACTTAGTGCATTTGGTTTTGTATCCGCGATAATCCTATACTTTTCATATTTAGTATTTCGTCTTGAGTGAATCATGGCCGTTGTTAGACCGACGCACTGTTGAGAGCCGAATATAAGTACTCTATTTGTCGATTCATGTTTTTGCTCTTCGGTTTGGGTAGTATCACTTACGTAGAAACAAACCATAAAACTATAACCAGGCCACGAGAGATAGCGAATGCTTTTAACAATTTCTTTATAGAAAAGATAGAACCGATACCAGACGCTGGTAAGGACGTAACCGAAAATATTTCCAAATCAAATCAATCTATGTACATGGCACCATGTACTCCATATGACATACTTCAAATTATAAGATCGCTTAAAAATACTACAAGTGTTGGGTACGACGGGATCTCTACTAGAATCTTAAAGTACATCGCTTATCATATTTGTGACCACCTAAGCTATATCATTAATATGTGTATAACCACTGGATCATACCCGGAAAGTCTAAAAACTACCATTGTAAAACCTATATTCAAAAAATAAAACAAGCAGAGTATGAACTGTTACAGGCCTTTTGCACTTATTCCTATAATATCGAAAGTTTCTGAAAAATACATATCCAATCAAATTTATAACTATTTAGAAAAAATCAAAATTCTTACAAAAGACCAGAAAGATTTCCGCAAGAATAAAACTATAAACATGGCTATTTTTGATTTTATAAATAACGTCATGGAAAATATGGATAAAATAAAAGGACGCCGGTATGTACCATTTACTGCGATCCAGGCCTTCGATTATGTTAATCATGACATTCTCCTCCGTAAACTGGAAGCTTATGGCATTAGAGGCAATGTATTAAATCTCATAGAATCTTATCTGAAAATACGTAAACAAGATACAGAAATTTCTAAAGTAAACATTAATACCAAAAAAGAAGAAACATTTGCATCAAAAAAAGGATAGTTAAATATGGAGTCCCGCAAGGTAGCGTATTGGGTCCTTTGTTATTCTTAATATACATAAATGACTTGCCATTAGTAACTAATTATCCAGTATCACTTTTTGCAGATGACAGCACAGTCATTCAATAAATAAAGATACGTATGAGAATTAAATTAATAATACAATCAATTCAATAATTAACTGGTTAGATAATAATAATTTAAAAATTAATCTTGAAAAAACAAAAATTATGTTCTTCAGTCAACGTTTAGAAGCACCAAATATTAATGCTCAACACAAAGTACTGTTATAAAAAAGGTAGAAGCAGCAAAATTTTTAGGTGTAACTATTGACAAACGTCTGAACTGGAAAGCACGCAGAAGAATTAAATAAAAAAATATGTTCTTCTGCCTATGCCATCTATAAACTAAACCTATTATAAGTACCAATGCGCTTATAACTGCCTACCATGGTGTTGTCGGCTCCATATTAAGGTTTGGAGTTATATTTTGGGGAAACTCTACTAATAAAGAAATCATTTTTAGGTCACAAAAAAGATGTATTAGGGCTATGTTTGGTTTGAAAATGACTGATAGTTGCAAACAGTATTTTATTAAATACAACATTTTAAGTCTGCCTTTCTTATTTATTTATATGAAATAGCTAATTTTATAAAAAAACATCCTAACCTATTTAAGAAACTATCTGACGTCTCTATTCGTAATCGGCGGGATAATAATAAATTATGCAAACTGAGATCAACCACCGTATTGATGCGTAAAAGTATTTTTTGTTTAGCACCAATCATTTATTATAAAAAAAAATCTTTTAGAAAAATGCCTTCTGCTCTGTTTAAAATACATTTAAAAAATATCTCATAGCCAAATGCTATTATACCATATCGGAATTTTTAAATGACCGCAGTTAATTAAATAGATTCCTAGAATTACGACATTTTCACAATTTGACCCTAAAATCGGAGAAAAAAACATACATTATTTATTTTTTCTACTTTTTATTAGCATTAGGAATAAGTTATTTAATTTTTATAGTATGCTGTGTAGACTCAAATAATTTTCTCTATTTTTGGTTTAGAATAAACCAAAAATAGAGAAAATTATTTGAGTCTATATAGTGTTATTTTTGTATGCCATATATGGCAAGACATGCTGAACTAACTGTTATTTTAAGACCTTGCACATATTATTTGAAGTATATTCATGTTTTACAATAAATTTATTCTATTATATTCTAAGAAACAGGATCGAATGACATTTAAAAAAGTTTTTGTGTAAGTTGCCCATTTTCTTGCTGACTGTATTTTTTTTTTTGATTTGAATTAAAAGTTAAGGATAGTCTCTCCTTAGAGAATTTTCCTGTAGCTACAACGATTAATGTACCTATCCTTACTGTGTCACATCTCAAAAATCCATCTAATATATAAAATTCTCGTGTCACAGTTTTCGTTGCCATACTCCTCCGAAACGGCTTGACCGATTTTGATGAAATTTTGTGTGCATATCGGGTAGGTCTGAGAATCGGCCAACATCTATTTTTCAAAAAAAAATTTTTTCAAAAAAAATAATAATTGCAAAACAACGTTTGCGGGGTCAGCTAGTAATGTATAGAAGGAGACTACGGTATGCTGAATTGATTAAATCCAGGCAAAGGTGCAAACCCAAATCCGGGCTACTACTGAGCCTAAAACGCATAGCAAAACTCGGAGGTCGTACCCGAAAACCTTGCCTTGGGTCAATTAGCCTAACTCGTTTCTTTGTTGACAGAATAAACGGCAACCTCACAGCCCCCCTGCGCGACGAGCCCACGTGCGCCTGCCCCCCCGGCCCCCCCTGCCCCCCCGTCTCCCCCGGCTCCCCCGCGCCCGCCGCGTGGGAGGGCTCGGCGCTGGTGCCGCACGCCGCGCTGCTACAGTTCGGCTGCCACGCCTTCGTGTTCAGCATCACGGACGCGGTGGCGCTGTGCGGGGACGGCGCCATAGACACGCTATAGCCCGGAGATACCAGGGCTGATGGAGCTTGTTTGTCGGTTTGAGCTGGGATTTAAGTGTAGACCGGCTTCTACAGACAGGTATTTCTGAACCTAAAGTTATGATACCTGGATGTTGTGAGATTAAAATATCATTTTATTTTATTCTAAACAAAAGTTATAAATATGATACTTTAGTATTCACTTATCTTGGTGACCGATAAATCTTAAAAAAAATTATTACCTAAATAACGCCGTAAATATGAACAATTCTAATCGGCTGAAACCCAATTTTTCAACAATGAATCGCCATTTTGAAACTGGCTAAGCAATCTTTCCCATACATGAATATAAAATTGTTATAAAGATAAACACACACACAGGTGTTTACAGAAAGCATAACTTTTATAAAATGTTGCCCTCCTACATACTGATAGAATAGTATTGAATTAGCGTCGTTAGTAGAATATAGGTACGGTCTACACAAATACCTAAGCCCTCATACATTAGTTATATCAATGCATTATATTAACTCTAACATATTATTATGTTTACTCCTTAGTGTAATTGTACTATGGTTAACATGTAATGTTTTAAGTATACACGCAACATTTTTGTTATTATGTTGTATATTTTACACACGTTCATTAAGTTGACCTTTTAAACTACTCAATTATACACCAGTTTTACAATTTTAATGCCAATTATACAATTCACTGTAGGTCAGTTCTCGAAGGAAGCTGAAATATGATTCATCATCGATTTCTAACTGCCTGATAGTAAGTGATCAAGTGTCTGAAAAGTAAATCTGAAGACCAATTCCCGTACTTAAAATTCATTCAATTGATGTCACAAATTTATCTTAGCGGCAATCAATGTCAAAACTTTTAGTTGACAGATGTGGTCTGATATATGAATTAGACAAAGCTATTGTCTTGAGAACTTCTCAGTGGCCAAGTGTACGAGTTCATCATCAACAACTAAAGTTGCCCCTTACAACATAGGACTTATTGGCTAACTCGGGAACTGACCTAGTGATACCGAATGGGGTTATCTTGCCAAGAGGTAGTGAAATCAAATGGAGTTGATGGAGCGCAGGCGTCGCATGTTTTATCTCGTTCATTCTTAGCTCTCTGTCTTGTTCTGGCAACACTTGCGCGGTTTGCGCACTGTAACCCATTATGTACTCAATGTCAATATAGAAATACAAAGCTGGCAGGTGTTTGTGACATATCAATTGATATTTTGGCACCAAATATTGTTTTAATTAATCGCAGTATTTCCTTTGCCACGTTGTTTCCTCATTTATATTTCATAATAGGGACATAACAATGTTTTTTTTATTATAAACCCCCAATAAATTTTGTTTGCAAATAGTACAAACAATATTATTAACGTTTTTATATTAAAATAACTGCTAGACAAAGAAGGCACTAGCACAAAGTGACGTCACGACTATGTGACTTCATACTAGCGCCACGCCAAACATTGTCCGTACCGCGCGACAAGGACGGAAATAATCCCTTCCAAAAACTTAGAAAGCGTGTAATGTTCCATATGTTTTCGATTATCTCATTTAACCATGCTTTCTTTGAAATTTCATTATTTGTTTGAGCATTTATTCTCTAATACATTGATCATCATCCCTTTTATTGTGTTGACCAGTTCTTGTGTTGATTGATAAACAAACTCGTACATACAAGTGTCACAAAAATGCCTGTAGAAGCACAAGTAAATCATCATAGTAGGTAATTCTGTTACTATCGTGTCTGTGTATCTTACATGTTGTTCTAATGTACGCTTTGCATGTTGGCAACGGATGTGCGGTGATTGTAAATAATTGATAATTAATTAATAAATGGGCACTTTTTATTATGGATTCGATGTATGAAGGAACTATTACTTTAAAATTTTCTTTTTAGAATGGTTTTATGAACAGCGATTGTTTTATATTAATACATTTGCAAAACCTAAAGTCTTCTTTAAAAGAGGCGTTAGCTAAAAGCTTTATGTTGCAGTGATTCGACCCGTGTAAACGACATCGTTACTCGACTCGCTCTCACTAAACAAATAGGTGTTTAGTTAACGTCATCTGTCAATCGGTTGTGATTACAAATTTTAATCCAAATACCTATTTTATTCCAGCTTTTTTAGCGGGAATAGTAATTATAATTATATGCCCACATATTATAAGGTAATACTTTCATGACTTACAAATGTACCCATGTAATACCTTATTTTTAACTAAAAGATTGCCCAGATAATATAAAAAAATAAAATATTTTTGGAATTAACCACTGCTGGTGCGATATTTGAGATGTTTTGTTTCATTTATTTATGTAATATTGTGTGAAAGGGGTAATCATTAAGAATATTAGACAAAACGGACCACATACAGATTTTGGCCGATGTTTATAACCACATATTATTGTAGAATATTATGTGTATGATACCTATAGTTAAGGTATACTGGTATGTGGTTGATTTGCAGTAAGTAAATAAGATTAGTATGACAATACAAAATTACGGCAAAAGACAGGGAGGTGAGCAGATGTTCTGCTCTTATATCTTATTGATTTAGTCGTGTAATATTGCCGCTATTCCCCTGTACAGTACGGCTGATAAATCATGGCCGGTCCGAACTTTACGCAGAAGACTGCGAAATAACATTTTTTGGAAATTAATGGTGACATGAGGCCAGTGTGAGTGCGAGAACATTCGCGAAAGTTCGGAGCCTGTCAGACCAGCTGTTCTGCACTAAGGCAAAATATTTAGTTGATGTCATTTTATTGTAAATCAGCCATATGCCGCTAACTTTTGAGTTCTGGTTTACAAATAAAAAACTGCTGATTAATAAAATTAAAAAAATGTCGGTACTCTGTGTATGCTTTCACAAGTTGTCATCTGGGGTTGATGAAGCGTAGCCGTTTGTGTCGATCGTATGCGCGACTTAAACGCCTTCGCTGAACGTCCGTCAGACCTGTAGGTATCTTGATGTTTCCGCAATCCACTAGCGAAGACTGTCTTAGTTCATTTAAGCATCAATTTATTGCACTTTGCAACGCGAGTTCGCGAGTAAATTGAATCATCAACATACCTACAGGTAAATCAGAAAAGCATCAGCAATCAGTCAATGCGCTTCGGTAATCTTGGTGTTTCCGAATTATAGCGAACATCGCTCGACAGGGTAACCCACCACAGAGCCAAAGCTTATAAGTGCCAATTTCACCATTATAACAGAAAGCGCATCTAAACTGCGTTCAAGAGGTGTCAGTGTCAATATTCCGCAGAAAATAATGACACTGACAGCTCTTAAATGAAGTTTATGTGCTGATTGCGTTAAGTTTCATTGGTGAAATTGGCAGTAAGATTTATACTGCCGCGCTATAAAGTAGTGCGCATTTGTAACAAGTTTTCACTTCTTGTCTCATGGTAATGCAAAAATGACAAGTACTTCCATGGTTGTAACGGCTTTATTTTAGTTCTCATCATCGCGCATTCGTTTTACGAAGCTGAACGAGATTTTCGAAGCGCATAGTTTTCATGATGGTTATAAGAAACCAGAACGCAGAAGTGTTTCACTGCCACAGAATGAACGAGCATACTGTATTTTTTAGTTTACCTACCACTTGTTTTTATTGCAACTTTAACTGTAACTTGTTAATTTACCACTTAGATTGTAATCGTAACTGGCATATGTACCTACTGCAAAAACAAGCCTCCTCTGTAAGAGGGAGTGGGCTGTGCCTGTGATCCATCACGCGGACCTAGTGTAGTTTGGTAATGTCACAATGTCTCCCGAACTTTTGGTTCACGAATTTTTATATTGTAAAATTTGAGACAGTCTCTGGGCGAAATGTTTTTGATATGTTTTAAACATTGCCCATCTATGTAATATAATAAAATAATACCAGCATTTAATTCTCATCACAGAAGGCACGAGCACTGATTACCACGCTTGCTCAAGACGAGTGGGCGATTTCAGACATACTAACTAGCCTGTCACACTGCAGGCCAAAGACCTCCCTCCTCTTCCTTCTCCACACAATTCTGTCTTTTGCTATTGTCGGCCAGTCCTCTCTGTAGGAGTCAAGCTCGTCCGCCATGTTCGTCTTGGCCTGCCGTGATGGCGTGGTTCGTTAAGTGAGGCCCAATCGGTGGTTCTCTTAGCTCATTTGTCATCTGATTTCAGACTGCAGGCTGCATTCCTCAAAGGGCTAGGCAGTATTGGTAATCCCGAGTGCGAGCGAAGTTCATCACTTTGTACTAACTAAATAACAGCCATCTAAATCCTCTTTGCAGTGTAGTTAAATTGGTCACTGTTTGCTTAAAAGCTTTGAGCTCTCTGAAGCCAAAATTGTCTTGGTGAAAATCCTAGCTAATATTATAAATGCAAAAGTAGTTTTATTTTGTTATGCTTTCACGGTAAAAGGGCTGAACGGATTTAAATGAAATTTGGCACACCGATAGACCACCTGGATAAGGACATGGCTACTTTTCATTCTGAATCGCAGACGAAGTTGCGGCTAGTCTTACTAAAATATTAATAATATAAAATATAAAAAAATACAAAAGTATATTAACTATTTAGCCCGCAACCCACTGTCGCAAAGACCTCCCTTTCCACATACGTCTAGCCTCCGATTGTGGGCCGGTCGTTTCGGCAGGAATCTAGTTTGTCCGTCCACCTTTGTCATGGTCTACCTTATTCATAGTTGAAATCATTTTATCTTTCCAATTCACCCACGAGACCCTTAATATTATTATGTACCTACTATTTAGAATATTTTGCATGTAGTACCATTCCTCTCTTTACCTTTTATACTGGTAGTAGTTTCAATTTTAATTTATATTATAGTAAATCTTAAGAAAAGTAATGCTCGTTCGTTCTCAGTCCTCTTATAGAGGCGTTTAGTTAATGAATATAGACTAATAATGCATATTACATTGTGTAGTATTATGCGTGTATCAATAATGTAGCGTAATCTAGGATAATGATGTTTATGTTTGTCAAATAAAGGTTAATTAAGATATGTTGGTTTTTATTTACTATAGGAATGCTCCCCCTAACCCTCTTGGGAAGCAGGCTTGATATTTATGTTTTTATATTCCATAAAATCCGTACGCAAAAACGCGCATTGACGTTGAGTTTCGGACACCAGCCCATATTACCTATACCATATATTGCATAATACATAAGCAAGGTTGACATTTGACAACAAATACGATTCAACAAAGAACATGATCAAAACAAACACCAAATTTGGAAATACAATAACATTTTAATCACAGTTCTCTGCATCATCATCAGGCTCCTCTTCATCAAAGTCCCTGATCTTAACATCAGCGTCTTCTCCATACTGAATAATATTGTCTATGGTTATAAGAATATTCTCTACACTTTCCTCGTCTCTTATATTCAGTGGGTAAAACCGAACTAGGCTAAAGTTCTCTATGACTTCTCCAATAGCTTCTGTTAATTTGGCGTATTTTTCATGCCATTTTGATTTCGCGTTTCGCATGTCCGCTAGCAAGACGTGTGGGTCTGGATCGAGGTAACTGGAAAAGAATGAAAATGGCATTTTAATAATGAAAAAAATGCCCAGTACGCCTGAAAGTAGTCACAAGCATAACAGTAGAATCCTTGACAATGTATTTCCGATTTATAAAACAAAAAAAATCGTCTTGATAACTTCATCCATAAATGCACAGACAAAACCTACGGATTCACCAAAGAGGTCGCCGAAACGTAACCAGGAAAGAGTCGCCACAAAGTCTACATCAGGTCCATGGAGGACCCGGAAAGCGTCTGTGAAGCTCTTTTGCCTTGCCATATTTCCTTAAGACCGTTAGTATCTAGTACTGCAAGTTTGCGCCAGTTCTCTTTCGCCAAGGAGAGTGGGGCGAGGCCTTTATCCACTGCGCCCACATCTCGGTGCATCCCCCCCACGTCAGTTTGAAGGAAATATTCCCTGAGACTGCAAATCTCGACGTCGTGAAGGCTTTTGGCATTTAAGAAACCTCGACCTCCACAATTCCGCGGGATGAAGTCTCATTACCGAAGATCGTGGGTGACGCATTCGACATGCAGTCCGCAGCGTACGAACCTTCCTATCTAGGGCGTCGAGTTCGGTTTGAGTCCATTTGAGTATGCCGAAAGAGTATAAATTAAAAACAAAACCGGCATGACCCAACCGTTGAAGGCGTGCACCTTGTTACCGCCTGATAGAAGACTATTAAATACTTTCTTCAGGTGGCCAAAGAAGCGCTCCTTCAATGATTGCTTCATGTCAGTAACGTTGATGCCTAACGCTTCTGACATACCCAAATACATATAGCTTTCGGAAGAGGAGAGGGATCTAAGGTGTATGAAATCTGAAAGTTGAATTCCCTCAGATTTCATAATCTCACCTCGCTTTACATGCGTGACTGCACATATTTTGCCCACACCAAATTCCATCCTGATTTACTGAAAACTGGCGTTACTGAAAGTTTCAGTTACTTTCAGAAGCTCCATCAGTTGCAATTTGTTGAGGGCAAAGAGTTTCATGTCATCCATGAACAGGAGGTGAGATATGACCTGACCACCTCTTTCAGTGTGCTTAGAGGATTCAAGGCCAAGCGGAAGCGGGCTCAAACTATCGCCCTGAAATATGCCTCGATCTATCCTTATCGGCTCGCTGTTCCTCTGGATATTTCGACATCCTGGATAGCGAAGGACCGACCTCCATTGCCCCAAACACGACATCAGTAAGTTGCGTAGAGTTGCATCTACTTTATTCCAGCACCCTCATGAGCCATGTATGTGGCAACGAGTCATAGGCCTTCTTAATCTCCTACATGTCGACAGAACCTTTCGGAAACGGCGAACCTGTTGGCTAATTCTCACCTCTATTACGGTAATTGCATTTATCACTGCAGTTTATACCTTTTTGTATACTGTTTTATAGTTGCGGGTTCAGAAAAACATGTTATTAGATTTGATTTCTTTTATATTTCTATGTAAAAAATAAATAAAGTTGTTTGATTTAAATAAGTAGGTAACAATTTTGGAAAGTGCGATGTCAGGACCAATTGAGTAAAACGCCATCTATTGCAAAAAGCTCGTTAACAAATTGATTAACAGATGGCTACTTTTATCATTATAAGGGTTCGAATTGAAGTTAAGACTTAATTTTTATTTTATTTTTAAAATACGTCCATTATGAGTGGAAATAGATAAATCAGCACTAGGTCCAGTTGAAAACCAGCGTCAGGCACTAGTTGTCTGGCATTTTTTGCTGAACTGGGCCTTTTTGGCGCAGCCGTGAGGCACACTACCCTGCAAGTTTCATACTTCGCGCTGTTCACTTTTTTATTATTATTTGTATGTTTTTTTTTTTTTGTTTTTCTTATAATTTTTACCTGCTTTGTGTGCCTTTTAGTCTGTGCTAAATAAACGTTTTTTCTTTCTTTCTTTCTTTCACTAAACAATTAAAAAACTTATATGCTGCCATCTATGATTTTTTTCAAGACAAATTACAATTTGTTCGAGTTGAGACCCCATGCTACAGGGATAAAAAATTGCCAAATTTCATCGACATCCGTTCAGCCGTTAAGACGTGCAAACGTAACAGAGACTAGTTACTTTCGCATTTACACAAAATGCACTTTTTACTTATATATTATTGTTTTATTAGAGTATAAGGTAAAATACTTACTCATCTATCTGTCTTCTTGCGCTTTTACTGAGCAGATCCATTTTCGTGAGAATATTTACATGTGGGAGTTCCAGATTCACCATTACACTGAGTGCTGCCATCGTGCCTGGAAATGTTTATAAAAGTAATAAGAAAATCAAACCTCCCACACGAAACTTTTACTAACATAATGCTTAAAATGCCTATTCATTCCACAACTTTCCTTGACAAATGCTTTACTGACCAGGCCGCTCGTTTGTGGAATGCATTGCTAGTTGAAATAAAACTCGCGCAGTTGGTACTTGTGTTTAAAAAACTCGTAAAGGAACATTACATGTGCGATCTTGTTCTCGTATTTGTAGTTATCTTTAGTCTTCATTTATTTTCGTTATTCATATAAATGGATATAGTACGTATGTATATATTATTAGATTTCTTTAAACCTGTCATTTTGTCTATTCTTCAAAAACCTTTCACCTTCAAAAAACGTTTCTATGGTGGTCACGCTTCGCGTGCAGTCAACTTTGTAATGGACAGTGATTGGCCTGGATATTGAATGGGGCTGTCGTTGGTGCAAATGATAAGTATACAATACACTAAAATAGATACACATATAAATATATTCATATCCTAAATAATATATAAATGCAGAAAGCTACGCGTGCTAGAAGAAATCGCAGTAAGTGATAGCCGCCCATTGTATATTTTATACTGTTTGATATATTTTTGTTATGTATTTTTGTGGTGTACAATAAGGTATTTATAAATAAATAATAATAGCCAATTAACTGCAACCAACTTTAATGTAGCGCACGCCGGCCGCTACCGCGGCATCCCTCGCTTCGCTCGCTCGGCTCGCGCGCGGTTTCTCACAGTTCTAACCTAACCCATTTGGTCGGAGAGGACTCTGTATTTGTGCACAACGACATGATTTGCTTGGTAGTATAGATGCAGGCCTACCCTGCCGCCTCCTTTAGAGGTAGTAGGGTGGAGGGGTCTTGAGAGAGAGCGCTACAGTCGTGGAGATCCTCAAGGAAAAACTGCCGGATGCACTTTCCCGAGGTTGCCACCCCATTCCTGGAGTATTTCCTAAAGCACATCACAGCACATCCCTTCTCAAAATTCTCTTAACCCCATTCTTTCCTGTCTTATGCCCCCCTGTCCCAAATCTAACAAACCCTCCCCACTACATCCTACCTACATTAATTGCGACCCCTTGGAGACTGCGTGGTGGCGGGCTCGTCCATCACTAAAATCAGCTGATGCCGAGTAGAAGGAAGCAGTTACCTGCGCTAGAACCTGCGCATTGAGCGCCGTGATCGGGAATGAAGGAGTCCTGGGGGGTTGAGCTGCGCAGCTCTGGTTGTAATGTGCCCGTAAGGCAACACGCCCCCTTTTGTCTGGATTTCAAGCGAAACGGTGGCCAAAATCAAAATCAAAATCAAAAGTGTCAAATCAAGTGTGGGGTTTGATCAGTTCGTTGGGTGTGGCCCTCTGGACCCCCTACGCCAACCCGATCGAGCACCCGATGTCGCACTGTAAGCCAGCTTTTCGCCCCTATATCTCTCTGGTAAACCTATTGTTCGAGCTTTTTTATAGTGAGATGTTCCAGATGTGGGCTCCATGGAGGGTGAAAGCCAGAGAGATGAATTATAAACTCAATTTAGCATGGACAAAGGCCAGTTAAAAACCCAAAACAACGTAGTGGAGGCGAAAGCCGATAAGACTCCCAAGGGAGGTGCTTGCACTTCCCTCGCCCCTGGTGGCGGCTTAAGCCGCAGGTACCAGCGCGGGAGCCGGTCCGGCTGTGGTTAAAACCACAACTTAGAACGAATCCAAAAAAGTCCCAGTACAAACAAAGGACGTCGGCGCTCATTGGGACCAGTAGCGACCCACCCAATACTCAGGCGAAGACTTATACCACTGCCGGTCCGACCCTCCTCACACAGACCCCGGCGCTGGTTAATACTGGCTCCGGGCTTCCTGAGAAACCCCCTCATCCTCCTGTGGCTCCTCTAGCCTCCTCTCACCAGGAGGCCGTCACCAGTCAACCGGAGACAGCCAAATGCACCGAGGACGCGTTCTCCCGCGCCTGGCAAGTGCAAAAACGCAAGGGAAAGGGAAAATCCACATAACATGCCCGTTGCCCTTGCACTGACCCTTGCTGCCTCAGTACAAGGCAAGCAGAGGGACAGAATAACGATGAAGGAGCGCCGCCAATCCTGCAAAAAACAGGCTACTGCCGCTAGGTTGGTCAAACCGACAAGCGGCCAGCTGCAGATTTCCGCCGAAAAGCAGTCGCAGGCAGAGGCCGACAGCGACCAACCTATGTTCCGGAGAGGGCTGAAGGTACCAACAAGACACAGCGACCCGATTAGATCAGGCCGCGGCCAAGCGAGCTTTCAACGAGACCTTGACACCTCGGAGAGAGCATACGCGGCCGCGTCTTAATCAAACGGGTCGCCCAACGAAGCTACTCCCAAGTTGCCAGCGCTACCCTAGACACCTGCGACCGCACGGGGTTCCTCAGCAAGTACGTATCGGACCAGGTACTCGCTGCTATTCAGAAGCCTGCTCCCCCAAGCAAGACACCCCAGGGCCGACCTTCAACGCCGAGCCGCTGTTCGCCGGGGCTGTACTAAAACTGTGGTGTGGTAACGACCACAACTAAACCTGGCTAAGGAAAACAGTCTCCGACCTTTCTCTCCTAACTATCATCTCGCTAGTCGTCAAAAGTCAGTCGCAGATGACAGTCGCGAAGCGAGCACGATGTGGCGTCGTGATCCCAGACGAACAGGGGGTCTTCGGAGAGCCGACCAATATTGGGCGGTCGGTGTCCCTGTGGACCAAATCCCGACCATGGAAGCCGGACGCCGTCTCTCAATAGGACTGGGGACGGTGTACGTAAAGTTCCAGGGTCGGAACCGCAGTTTCACCGACATCCCTTAGGATTGGGATCCCGCCACGGGGACCATCCGCGAGGCGCTAAACCAGCCGCAAGCACCAGCAGGGGAGTTCGACTCCCCCATCAAACAATCCGATAGCACCCGCGGGAGAACTTGCATAAGATGTCTTTGCAATAAAGCTGCAAATACTGCGTGGCGACGCCATGGAGATAGTGATCGTATTCGCCTCGGCCTATTTTGCCCGGGTCGGAGGCGCCGCCTCCTGGTTAGGTAAGTCAAAAATAAACAGTCAAACAAGGCCTTACCCCTCTCGTTTTGTGTGTCCATACCCCAAAGTTGGTGGTGAGCATTGGTGTCGGCCCCGACGATGACCTCACCCGCCTCGTGAGCCATTGTGAGAGTTGCGGTTTGAGGTGTGAGTGGTTCGCCTTGAGGATGAGCTTCAGTTGGCCATGATAGCCAGAGGGTGCCCCGAGGGGTGTTGTGCTTCTATGGAATCTGGTGATATGACCTCATCACTAAACTCAACGCCAGCCGCTATTACACAATAGGTTATGCTGACGACCTCGCAATCCTTATTTTGGGGAAGGTGACGGGCACGATCTGCAACCTCACTCAGCAAACGCTACATATCGTAGAAAATTGGTGCAGGGATTTTACCTATTAGTGAACCCAACTAAAACTGAACTAGTCATGTTTCCAAGAACGAGCCAAAATCGAGCATCAGAGCTCCAGTTGGCCAACGCAGTCAAGTACCTCGGGGTCATTCTAGACAGTAAGTTAAACTGGATAGTTATTTTGACAACAAATTTTAGTTCCTGTTTACTGGGCTTGTATAACCTTCTGGCAGTGCAGGAAAATGATAGGTAAGAAGTGGAATTATAGTATGGCTGTATGGCAGATCTCTGCGGTAAGAGAGACACACCACACACCGTGCTGCTTGAGGGAGGCAGTAAGGAGTTCCTCATTACGAAAACCAAATGATCGGGTACCCAAACAATTTATCTTCGATAAAAATACCAGATCAAACTTCACGAGGAACGATGCGAGGGTTTGTGCCCTGCATAGCTGCGCATCTTCACAGACGGATCCAAAACAGGTAATGGCACAGGTGCTGGGATCTTCTAGGAGGACTTCAACATGCGCATACCCACACCTTTGGGGGTCCATAACAGTGTTCCATGCCTCTTCTCCATAGGAAACGACCAATTGGAACCATGCACCTAGAGTCTGACGTTTCATAAGTGCCCATGTAGGTTTATGTGAAATAAAATATTTTGATTTGATTTGATTTGAATGCATGGGTATTTCTGTAGCTGCTTCGGCTATAATGGCCATAGAAGTTAAGGAAGACTCGATACGCATAGTCTCAGACATCATCGCTGTTCTGAAAGTGCTGAACAGCCACACAGTTGAATCTGGGCTAACATATGAGTCTCACCAGCGCCTTAACTAGGTGGGCAGCCTCAACAACAAAATCATTCAATGGATCAAAGGACACAGTGGTTCAATAGGTAACGATCCAGCCGACGAACGAGCCGCCAGAAGGGAGTCGAGCGTGGCACCATTGGGACCTGAACCCATTGTGCCACTCCCCTTCGGGAACTTACGCATTCTGGTAACGAAACGCACCAGGGACCAGCATCGCAAACTGGGTGGACCAAGGTGAGTGCAGGCAGGCTAGGGAAGCACTCCCTAAAATTGATGACCGCCTCACGAAACTGGTTCTCCGACTAACAAAAAAACTTTTTCCAATAAAATATTGGTATCATATAACTAAATAGGTCAGTGTAGGTATTATCCGCCAAACTCGAAGGCCTGTAGCGCTTTGTTAGTGCATCGTACACACACATATATTTTTACTGAGACAGTTCTTGCAACTATGCAACTATTTTTCGATAAATAGGTTGCTTTCGTCGATCCACCAGACTTTCGATTAGGCTCATCGTGATATAACCGACTTTGTAACTGAGAAATAAAAATACCGTACAAAATAACCCAAGTATATTCATGTCATTGTATAAATGTACAGAAGGTACATTTATACAATGACATGAATCGTGGTTCGATCGTAGAAATGGCCATATCGTGATCTGCCTGGCCACTTCACGATACGCCGCCATTTCATGATTCCTCATTTTCTTTTCTTTTGTCTCTGAGTTTTTGTTCGGTCTTTTTTCTCAGAATAGTAATATAGTACAAGCCACCCTCATCAAGCTTTTAAAATATGATTGATGTGTAAAACTGTTTGTACAAACCTACTTACAGGAATAAAATCATTTATAGTTTTGGTATGTATTTAAGCAGGCCCCAGATACTGTTCTACCAGATAATCTTTATAAATTGTAGCCCTATGTGTAAGCTATACTACTGTAAAGTTTCATGAAAATCCGTTCCGTAGTTTTTGTGTGAAAATTTACAAAGTCAAAGCATTTATTTCAAATAGGCCCATAAAAAGGCACTTTTGAACATCAACATTTACATTAAAAATAGAACTGATTCTAGGCGCCACTTCCAAAAGGTAGTTTCGTATGGAGAAGAAGACACACAAACTTCCATTCATCCAAACTTTCGCATTTATAATATTAGTAGGATAGTAGGATGGATTTATTTGCTTCTTTCCTTTTTTTTGTCCCTTACCTGATAAAAACTTGGCCCCATCAATCATGAACTGAGAATCAACCATGAAGACGACACATATCCTGAAGTTCCACTTCTGCAGCTGATCCACCAGCTTCCTCATGACCGGCAGGTGTGTGTACAGCTCTATCTGGCCGGGACAATCGAATAAAAGGTAATCATCATCCACATCGCCTAGCTGCTCTTCTAGCCAGTCACAGTTTTCTAGGAGTGTTCTGGAAATATGAGTTAAGGAATTAATCTAGTTGTTCTGATAATACCGACTAGATAGAAAGTAAAGTAAATTAAATTCTAATGATTTTGAATCTTATAGCATTTTTTAATTGTTTGTACGTTTACTCTGCGCGTTTGTGCTAGGCTCATAAAACAGTATTTTTTTAGTTCACAACAGAACACTTAATTGGTAAATATATAGAGAGAACTTGGTAGGTAAAAATATAGAGAGCAATGGCTGAGGATCTGGTATTTTATGGCTTCAAAATGTGAGGTAACTTCGTGTTTGAGATGGTGATTTTAATAAAAATATCTGTTTAACAAATCAGAATAACAAAGGGGTTTTTTAAATAAGATATCTTGGTATCAGAATTTGATAAGCCAAAGCATACTCTATGCAAAACACAAGTCCTCCATTGGGTCCAAACTGTAACTCCTCATCCTCCATGGCATCATCCAGATGTATCAGCTCCCGGATGTCAACAAGGGGCTCGTAGTCAAAGTGTTCTGCAGCTGGGTCCAGGTTTACTACCTCAACGAGACGCTTTGCATCACTGGCATGTTTTACTATTGTTGAACAGTATGTGGACTGAAATAAAATGCACTTGTTGTTATTTTTAATGAAGATAACATGAAAAAGATTGCAGCAAGTTAGTTTGTTAGACTTATTAGAAAAGTTGGTTTCCGGAATATTTGCTCATCACTTAATCTAATGACATTATTGTAGGCTTAAAAATCATGGTAATTTTTCCTTTTACTCGAAGGACGAGTTCAAATTAAGAAGAACTCAAAAAAAGCAGCGTTATAAAATCGTGAGGTCTCAACAACCTGAAATGTAACATATTTGAGAAAAAAACATGTTCTTAACAGGAGCCTTGTTTTTTTTAATCCTTACCTTTCCACTCCCAGCTGGACCCACTACTAATTGTGCGTAACGCATTGTTTTTTATTAAAATAAACTTTAAACAAGTACGCCGCTTATAGGTTAAGTGACAATAAGACGCAATATTTAGATTTATTATGTAAAATTGTGGTTACAGAGAATTCTAGCAACAGATTTATGTAGAACAAGATATGGCTAAGTCTAAAAGCATACTCATCTGCTAATAAAAATAAAGAAATTTTAAAAATAATGCGCCTCAAGAATGTTTTGATTTGTTAACTTGACAGTTTGACACTAATTTGTTTGACAATTTGACTGAGCTAAGTTTGACACTGACACTTATGAGTGCTTTCCTTAAGATCCGTTCACGTTAGCGAAGTGAAACCTTCTGGATAACAAAATACTGACTGAAAGAATAAAAAGATATTGACTAAAAAATAAATTCGAATTTTGTAAACTGACATCATAATAGCAACGGAACGGAAGAAACCACAAAAAGCAACGGATTCAAAATAAAATAAAATTTGCAATGGCTGCAGTTGGAATTGATTTGGGTACAACATATTCATGCGTTGGCGTCTGGCAGCATGGTAACGTGGATATCATAGCTAATGACCAAGGGAATCGTACAACTCCCTCATATGTCGCTTTTACAGACACCGAGCGACTCATAGGAGACGGTGCAAAAAATCAAGTTGCTCTGAATCCGAGAAATACAATTTTTGACGCTAAACGTCTCATTGGACGAAAATATGACGATCCTAAGATACAGCAAGACCTCAAACATTGGCCATTTAAAGTGGTCAACGATGGTGGAAAACCAAAAATACAGGTTGAATATAAAGGCAAGAATAAACGTTTTGCCCCCGAAGAAATCAGTAGCATGGTACTCATCAAGATGAAGGATATAGCTGAAGCCTATTTGGGTAAGCCCGTAAAGAAAGCGGTTATAACTGTGCCAGCCTACTTTAATGATTCTCAAAGACAGGCCACTAAAGACGCTGGAGCCATAGCTGGGCTAAACGTGCTTCGGATTATAAATGAACCAACTGCTGCTGCGTTAGCTTATGGATTGGATAAGGACCTCAAGGGTGAGCGAAACGTATTAATTTTTGATCTTGGTGGAGGAACATTCGACGTATCAATACTTACGATTGATGAAGGCTCTCTCTTTGAAGTCAAAGCAACTGCCGGGGATACACATCTTGGTGGCGAAGATTTTGACAGCAGGCTTGTCAATTTCCTTGCTGATGAATTCAAGAGGAAGCATAAGAGAGATTTGAATTCCAATCCGAAGTCACTTCAACGTCTTCGAACAGCGGCTGAGAGAGCAAAACGAACGTTATCCTCTAGTTCAGAAGCGAGCATTGAAATTGATGCTCTTTATGAAGGCATAGATTTTTTCTCACGACTTTCTAGGGCACGATTTGAAGAATTGAACTCTGATTTGTTCCGCACTACTTTAGAGCCTGTCGAGAAAGCTTTGACTGATGCCAATCTTGATAAGAGCTCCATACATGACATCGTCTTAGTCGGAGGATCTACTCGTATTCCTAAAATACAAAGCTTACTGCAGAATTTCTTTAACGGAAAGAAGTTGAATTTATCTATTAATCCTGATGAGGCAGTTGCTTACGGAGCAGCAGTGCAAGCTGCTATACTGAGTGGAGATCGTCATTCTAAGATACAAGACGTTTTATTAGTTGACGTGGCTCCGTTATCGTTAGGTATCGAAACAGCCGGTGGTGTCATGACAGCTATAGTTGAACGCAATGCAAAGATACCCTGCAAACATTCTCAAACATTTACCACGTATTCAGACAATCAGCAAGCGGTTACTATTCAAGTATACGAAGGTGAAAGAGCAATGACAAAAGGCAATAACTTGTTGGGAACATTCGATCTGACTGGCATTCCTCCAGCACCACGTGGGGTTCCACAAATAGACGTGGCGTTTGATTTAGACGCTAATGGCATTCTTAACGTTTCTGCTAAAGAAAACAGTACTGGGAAAAGCAAAAACATAGTCATAAAGAATGATAAAGGCCGGTTATCTCAATCAGAGATTGACAGAATGCTATCTGATGCTGTTAAATATAAGGGTGATGATGAAAGGCAGAGGAACTGTGTTGCATCCAGAAATAAGTTAGAATCTTATGTGTTTAGTGTAAAGCAGGCGGCTGAGGAAGCGGGAGGCAAACTTGGAGAGGTGGAATGTGCGAAAATTCGAAGAAAATGTGACGATACTTTGCGTTGGTTAGAGAGTAACTCTTCGGCCGATAAAGATGAATACGACAGCAAATATAAGGAGCTAAGCCAAGAGTTTTCCCCTCTTATGAAGAAAATTTATGCTACTGGCTCCAAGAGTGGACAAGGTGTCAGCGATGGACCAGTCATTGAAGAAGTTGAATAGATCTTTTGAGAAACAATGTGTCTAAAGTTTTGTTTGTTATTAATAAAAGACTTTACTTTGATACCTTTCTGGTTTTCTTAAGGTATCATAAATATATAGAAGTGGAAACGTCGCGATGGGAAGAACGTAGATGATAAACATGGTGGAATGTAATACAGATAATCACTGAGCTCTTTATGTGCTGAAGTCAGTCTAGAGATTATTACTTAGCACTGTTTATTTTACAAGCACGTAAGCACCGCCTCATAAGTTTTGTCAGGTTGGCTTTGACAACCGACCTCTACAAAGATTTCATAAGTTGATGGCATGATGTTAGATAATCATTATTTCTTAATTAGTGAGATTAGGGTAATTTTGAAGAGCTGTAGGAACGCGTCATGATGTAAAAGAAGTAGCATCGTATATAGAAATAATTTTATATTAATACAAAATACGATTTTTATCATTAAGCACGGTACTGTAAGAGCTCGCAGCTTGTTTAGTGCATTGGCCGGAGGAGTGACTGCTGAACACGGAGTTCTTACGGGGTAAGTAATAATTGCGTAATACACGATGTCGCCAGTGTTGGAAAACCATAGATGACGTAGTAAATATATTTTATAATACAATTTTTTGCATAATTAAATCTTACGTTAATTCTAAATCCTCGAAAACAGTTCACACGTTAGAGATCTAGATTTCACATTGAATGCCCATTCCTGCTACACAAAATTCATGCAATCTGTTGAAGACGGCATTCGCAGTAATGTTAAATCCTTCTGGACTTAACTACATTGCTAATCGGAAGACTTCTTCTGGCATATCTTCTGACATGAAATACAAATACCAAACAACCAATGATCCAATTTGTAACTTCTTTTCGGATTGATTAAATTCAGTTTATGAACAATCTTCCATGAGGGGCGTTTCTTCTTGTCAGGATTCTGAGCGCAGTTCTCTCATTAGCAAGATAGAGCTAAGCACGAAATAAATATTAAAAGCACTTAATTTTTCGGACTCCAACTAAGGGTCCAGGCCCCGACCGGTCTTCCAGTCGGGTTTACCTTATAAAATGTAGGGTGCTAAAACTTTCTAGCTCGCTCTTACATTTTCTTACCTATTCCTGAAAAACCTATTGGTACAAGGTACAGTTTAGGTTTTTTCGAGTGCTTAAATTTTGTCTTCATTCTCTTAATTTTCGAACTTTTCTACATACTTTCACAAAGTAACTCCTATTTCAGTATGAACAGTCGAAATACCTTTTGTTAGTCCCCTTTCATTCATCCTACATCTTCTTTTAAAGCGCACCGTTGCCTCATCACATCATCCTCAGCCTCTCATCTCACCACAATAATTACTGCAACATATTAAAATGCATCCTTGCATGATTATTTTTTGGTTGAAGTCGATAATCGATATTCAACATCATGGTTTGTGCATGACTCTTGAATTTGATCGACTCGATCCTCATCACTAGTTGCCGCCGCCGTTGCCGCGCTGCGTGCGCATTCTGTTCAGTTTCACTGAATGGCAACGGCGCCTACGCCTACTCGCCTAGTCACCAGTCGAGATTTCCGGACGATTTACATACAACCAGCACATTATTCAGTTTGCATTTTGATTAAATATTGCTGCTCGTTTGTTTTGCTTTATGTATTTATTTATTTAGTACTTCACGCACACGAATGTCCAAGGCAGACTTAATGCCACAGACATTTTTGCCCGTCAATCTTTGGGCGATGCAGTGACAATCAGTGGTAGGTGCAATTTATAATATAAATTAATTAATATTATTTGTATTCTCGCTATTGACAATTTAAATCACTGTGCAAGGCTTGCTTGATTGTTTTTATTAGCTTTATGTGTAAGTACTTTTATCTGGCTAACGTTCTCATTGCACCTTCCACAATATTGTGTTCTTGCTGTAATTCTGGACTGGATAAATGAGTATCTTTACTATATTACATAACCGTAAGTCGAGTAGGTACTACTTTTATCCTCTAGACTTCCTACACACATTCATCCATCCAACCGCCCCTACTATATTCGGCTATTAGAAACCTACAAATTAATTTTACTGGGATTGGGCTTTTTATGGCAAGCAGTTTAGCTTGGTACAAGTGTTCTCCCCCGTCTTATCTTGTCACTGTCAGGTCAGTGTCACCTGTAATGTAACCTGTAAGTGTCTATTTCTTGTTGCCAAAATTTTGACGTTCCATTTCCCCTGTTCCACGTGAAAATCGTTTTGTAAATTGCGTTCCGTTTTTGCTCATTTTACTTTGTCATGTATCATTTGTTCTTTGTTTGTTCATATTATTTTGTTTTAATGTCTGTGATGAAGTTCTGTTTGTTATTTCATGTTTATTTCTGGTGTATAATAACTAATGTACAGTACTACAGGGATCTTTTGGCGCTTAAATAGCTTTGACGATTTGTAAATTAAGATGCTTTAGTTCCGATTTTAACCACGCTCCAAAGGATCCATGTACAACTTTACCTGTGCTGCTGGTGGGTGGTGCACAGATTGTGGTGTAGCACCTTAAGCAAACGCTATCTTAGTTTATTTGCATTTTTAGCAATTATTTATTTATATTTATATTATTTTATTTGTACTTTATGGTAACTGATGATGACTCTTTTTACTCTGCCATTGATTCCTCTAGCTCATCCGCTAATGCAAGTTTCAGCTCACTGACTGACACCCTTAGTGACTTTGTGCGTCGGAGCTTCACCCAACGGAAAGGCCATTTTTTTAATGTCTGCCACATAAATGCGCAAAGCGTTCCTAGTCACTATAGTGATCTGTTGGACACCTTTACCGACGCCAATGTCCATGCTGTTCTGGTTTCCGAGAGTTGGCTCAAACCTCATCTTCTCTCCACCACCTACCCTCTCCCAGGTTTCACTCTTATCCGCAATGATAGAATTGGAAAGGGAGGGGGTGGTGTAGCTATCTATCTTCGAAGCGATTTCCCTTTCAAAATCATTGCCTCATCACCCTCACAATACCATGCTTCCGCTGAGTACCTCTTTTTAGAGGTCTACGTCAAAGGCGTCAAGACCCTGCTTGGTGTTGTCTACTGTCCACCCGCCGTCGACTATTTTTCCAAACTTGAATTGGCGCTTGAATCCGTAGGGTCAGAGTATGCACACTGTGTCATCATGGGCGATTTCAACACCGACCTTGCTCATCACACCCCTCGATCCCGTAAACTCCTTCACATCATTGAGTCTGTTAGTCTCCACATACTTTCACTGCAACCTACCCATTTCAACATCTCAGGCGAAGACACTTGGCTCGACTTGATGCTTACCTCCGCACCCTCCCTTGTTTCTTCTCATGGTCAATGTCCCGCTCCTGGATTTTCTCATCATGACCTAATTTTCCTCTCGTATGTCCTAAAACCGCCTAAACCTGTCCCAAAAGTTCTGCACATGCGGTGTTTTGCGCGCATGGACGTTGAGAAGCTTTGTCAGGATGCGTCAAACCTCAATTGGGAACAACTGGAAGCGGCGACTGCTGTTGATGAAAAGCTGCGCATTTTCGATCGGACGGTCCTTGCTCTCTACGACAAACACGCTCCTGTTAAGAATATTAAACTTCGGCGTCCTCCTGTTCCTTGGATGACGACAGGGGTTCGTATGGCGATGAGGCGCAGGGATCGGGCCTTTCGAAAATTTAAAAAGGATCGCAGTGAAGAAAATCGGAGTTTTTTTAAAGCTGCTAGAAATCGGTGTAATCAGATGATACGCAACGCTAAACGCCGCCATATTCTCGAGAACATATCTTCTTCTTCACCTGCTGATATCTGGAAGTTTCTTGGTACTCTTGGTATCGGCAGACCACGTCATGTGGATTTTCCTAATACAATTGGCCTTGATGATATCAACCGTCATTTTACAACCACTTGTCATTTGGATTCCCAAATGTTGTCCAAGACGGTCGATTTCATTTCTGGCCTAGCTAGTCCCATCATAGAACCATTTCACTTCTCTCCGGTCACTATGGACGAAATTAAAAAGTTCATCCTGTCCATTAAATCCAAGGCTGTGGGCTGTGACGGCATCAGTCGTAATATGTTTGTTTGGATCCTGGATAGCCTTCTCTCTCCGATTACCCATATTATCAACTTTTCTCTTGATTCCGGACAATTCCCTTCCCTGTGGCGTATGGCCTATGTCCGCCCTCTCCCAAAAATTTCAAATCCCTGCCTTCCCAGTCATTTTCGACCCATTTCCATTCTCCCATTCCTTTCTAAAGTGCTTGAGGCCTGCGTACACAAGCAGTTTACGGGGTTTATTCACCGGAATAAACTTGTTAGCTCTTTTCAGTCTGGATTCAGACCAGGGCACAGTACAACCTCCGCTCTCCTGAAAGTGACTGGTGACATTAGAGAAGCTATGGAGGATACCAAGGTTACCGTTCTGGTGTTAATTGATTTCTCCAATGCCTTTAATGCCGTCAGCCACGATATCCTACTTTCTATCCTCTCTCATCTTATGGTTTCGTCCGAGGCTTTGGAATGGTTCTCTTCTTATCTTCGGGGACGTCAGCAGTCGGTTCGCGTTGATGAGACCTCGTCGAGTTGGCGTGACCTGAATGCTGGTGTTCCACAAGGCGGTATTATTTCTCCTTTGCTATTTTCCATCTTCATTAATTTTATAACTCACTGTCTTCGGTGTTCGTATCATCTCTATGCTGATGACCTTCAATTGTATACATCTGAGCGGGTGGAAAGTTTGTCGGACGCTATAGTAGATGTAAATCGAGACTTAGATGCTATCAGAGAGTGGTCTGATCGTTTTGGGGTGTTAGTAAACCCCTCAAAGTGTCAGGCCATTCTAATTGGAAGCTCACGCATGATGGGTAGGGTGGTGCTCAGTTCTCTTCCTCCTCTTATTTTCAATGGTATCGCCATCCCCATTACCCCTACTGTGAAAGATCTCGGTTTGCATCTTGACTCGACACTGAGCTGGCAACGCCAGGTCTCTAGTGTTAGCCAAAGGGTCAACGGTACTCTGCGTTCCCTGTATCGTCTGAGAAACTTTTTACCCGGTAAGACGAAAACCATGCTCGTGCAGACTTTGATTTTCCCTATCATCGACTATGGTGACGTGTGCTACTTTGACTTGAATGCGGTTTTTTTGGATAAGCTCGACAGATTGCTCAACAATTGTATCCGGTTCATATTCAACATCAGAAAATATGACCATGTGTCGAGCTATAGGTCTGAGCTCAAATGGATGTCCATTCGCCAAAGAAGAAGTTTGCGCGCTTTGACTACACTTTTCTCTCTTCTCAACTCTCCCACTCCTCCTTCTTATCTTATGTCTCACTTCCAATATCTATGTTCATCTCACGCTAAGGAACTGCGTTCTTCCAACAATCTTCTCCTGCTTTGTCCTTCTCATACTTCTGACTTTGTTCATTCTTCCTTTCATATTCAGTCCATTCTTCTTTGGAATGCGCTTCCTCTTGATATCAGGACGGCCACCAGTCGGTATGCATTTAAGCGGAAATTGCAGAGTTATTTTCGTAACAAATAGCGTAGAGTCGGCTCAACACCTTTCACCATAAAATTTAGATATATATATATATGTATATATGTATTGTAAGTATATACTTTTTTAATATGTATGTATGTGTATTATAAGTTACACAATATCTATTTTACATCACACCTCACAAGTTATATTATTTTTTTTAAGTTATTTTTCTTCCATTATCGTCCCCTTCAACTTAAGCACCTGCCATCTTATCTCTTCACCACCCTTGGTTGACTGGTAGAGAATGCCTAAGGCATTAAGTCCGCCTTTGTACCTCTTTGGGTTCGAAAAGTTTAAATAAATAAATAAATAAATAAATAAATACGCCCTTGAATAATTGCTTAAGAAATGTAGAGCTGAAAATGCAACTTTCTGAAAGTAATCCTGCCGACGCCGATGGTCACTTACCCCCAAAATGTTGGGCTTCGACCCCGAGCCTGTGTCGCGATTCGATGTGCAGAGGTGATCGCCATGTTGTGTTGTGGTCCAAGACGTATCTATAGGAATTGGACTAATGTCCTCAGTTTTCTTCTTTTTTTTGCATCGATGGTACTTTAACTACACATTATTTGGGCCCAGTAGATGTCTACGTAAATCGCGGCATCAGTGGCGTTTTTTAATGTCCCCCAAAGTGCAGATGAACACTTTGGACACTCCAGCATATGGGCCATAATCTCTTAAATACCACCGCATTCACACTGGGTTGGGGGGATCTTAATTCCTCCATTTTGCCAAATTATGTTTGCAATGGCCTCGATGAGAATCAAAATGAAACAAAATCGGATTAGCAATTTCTTTATTTTTAATTTTAATAACTTTAGAAATTGTTCGGAAAGAAGACAATGGTTTTCAGCATCATTATTAATTAATATTATGATATGAACAATAATAATTATCGCTATAATTTTTAATACTATTCATTATTATAATGGATATAACGCATAATAATAATCTATTCACTACCGGATTACTATTTACATTCTAACCTGGCAACACTCAACGTAACAATATAAAATACAAGATGGCGTATCTTAATAGATAGGTGCTTCTAATATTTTGATCCTAACAGTACTCACTATTATCTACAGCCTCTACTATTCGCAGCTGTGTATAAAGACATAGACAAGTTTTATTGGGAGCCTATGTCCAGCCGGAGTAGAGTGTAGGCTTCCTCATTTTGCATATCAGCTATTCTTATTAATACAGTTGATTGGTGTACAGACCATCCATAAAAAACATTTTACACTAAAATAATTTTCTGTAAACTCTAAACCGTTATGTAAAAAGTTTGGTAATGTATCTTTATTGCCTATTATCATTTATGTGTAAAACATGACTCATATTCATTCGTTCATTGTTCTGGGGTTTCTGGCTATCCCCAATGAAAAGTCATGACTAACTAGCCATCGATAAAACTAAACAATTATGTACATTGTTTTATGTTAAGTTTTAATGATAAAAATATACTGAACTGAGTTGTATCCTTAGTTTGTATTATTTAACCAAAGCGTATTTATCATAATTTATTAATAATTTTAAATGATAAAAGTTAGATTTACTTTTCAGGTGTGGAAATATTTTACGGGGCATCACCAATATAAACAGTCTGACCAACATCAAAAACGTAAAAAATGCATGGAGGCATGTTGGTAAGTACGTGTCATATCAAAAATATTCGAAGCATCTATATCGAATAACAATAATATTCATAATATACGTATATATTATTCTTTTAAAAGCAAAAAGCTATGAAATGATTCTAAAACCAATCTTTTAAGTTAAAAAATTTCCTTCACTTCTTACAACGGAGTTGGAGAGTTTAAAATAACTGTTTTTTGTAACTGTTAAACAGCCTAAGTTTTTTTTTATATTGACTATTACACGCTATTTCTTAACTTACTTACTGTTTATATATAACATCGATATGTATGTTGGTATTTCTAAAAATGGATGTATTTTTTAAAGAATTTATATTCTCAATGTAAAATTGAAATATTCCAAACTGTTAATTTTTTTTAAACCTGGAGGCCTAAATCTATTCTGACATAATTTCGTTACAATTTCGATACACTTTTAGAATGACAATAATTTCGATTATTTATGATTTACCATTTCACGAAGTTTTTTTTTTGGGTTAAACTATTTTCCTACTTAACTATTTTTACTCTAACGTGGCATTTCAATTAGATATTTACACTTTAAATGAATAAAAATATGTACAACGTGATGCAAGGAGTATGGTTCCTTTAAAATTTACATTTTCTTTTACTTATATCCTAAGAAAAAAAACGGATAAAATAAGGAGGTAAAATAAAATAAAAATAATAATATTAAAAGCAAATTTATTGCTAAAATAAAATAAAACTATAAACCATAAGCAGTACATTACTTGCTTAGTCGTATTATTTTGTCTTGATTTGTACATTTTCTAGAAAATATATAAAAATGAAAAGAAACAAACAATATAGCTATTGTACGGAATTAGAATTGACCGTTTGGTAAACTAAACGTTATAAAATGATTGCTAAAATCACAAAGTTGAGCGGTCCCGCGGCGTTTTATAAAATAATGCAATAAAAAACATAGAATAGTATAAAATAAACATCAATAATTTAAATGTTAAACTTATATAACCCGATTATAATATTTTAAACCTCGCCGGTTCTAATAAACATAATAATACTTTTCAACTGGGGCTCGTTAAACCATAGCTTAAATTTACATCTGATTGCACTTTATAATTTTCATTAACAATTAAATGAACCTTTCCTATCCCTAAATTTATCAGCAACTGAGTTATCTTACACGAATAGTTCTATCCTACTTATATACAGGGTCTGGTTCGTAGGCAATATTCGACACATATTTGGTATATTTATTTACAATCGAATTTAAAAGCCTTAACTTAAAAATACTCAGATATTTGTACCTAATCAGGGTACGTGTTTACATTAAAAAATGAAAGCAAAAATGCATCTTTTTGTATCGCAAGTTTACCTCGTCGCCTGGCGTATCACGAGAAGCTACGAAGGTATTATTTACAAAGTCTTTGGCCTTACAATCGAATTACAACAAACACTAGCTACACAGTAACATTTGCACTGAACGTCGCCACCGGATCGACGCACCGACGGACACTTGTCACACAATAAATAATCGTTCGAACGTGATATGGTACAGTCAACACCTCACAGTTCGGGACCCGTTTTATCACACTTGGCAAGAGTACGAGCAAGTAAAGACTTAGTACTCCCAGCCGTCGTCGGTCTCGGATTTGATTTTGTCTTCGGGGATCACATCTTCGGGCGTGTGTGGCGGGCGTGGCGTGTGCGGCGTGTGCGGTGTGTGCGGCGTGTGCGGCGTGCGCGGCGTGTGCGGCGTGTGCGGCGTGTGCGGCGCGGGCGACGCAGCCGGCGAGCCCTCGCGGGCCACCGGCGACGGCTCCACACGCACCGTCTCCTCCGCCTCTCTCCGGAAGTCATCACTTCGCATCACACATACTCCATTAATTATCACTTCGTCAGGGTTACGCGGCTTCTCATCCTGCCAGTCAGGGTTAACCCACTGCGGCGCTGCAGGCTTTCGTCTGCTGGATCGACCTGCAGCGTGCGGCGTCGATGCCGCCTTCGGCTCAGTCTTAGATTCCTCGTCCAACGAGTCCTCGGAGCCGAGGTTGCTCTCGACGTCATCGTCCTCGAAGTCATCACCATCGTGTTCTCGTTTCAGCGGCATTGAAAGGTCGAGGCCGCCAGACTGGTCCTTGACCTGGTTTTCCGGGGGTATTAGCCCGCGGCCAATTAGTGCCGCTAAGTTGGAGTTGGCTGCGAAGTACGGCGGGTACGGTAGGGGTACGCCAGCGAGACCCATCCTCTCCTTCTGAAGTTCCAGTAGTCTCTGATTGAGGAGAAGACGGAACTGGACTGGGTCGAAAGGCGCTGAGGACTGATCCCGCGCGGGAGGTTCGGCCGGCAAGCCATGAGGTGCTTGTTGTTTTAGCCGCATGCGGTGGTTGTGGAACCAGTTGGTGATGGTTCGCGATGACAGACCCAATTCTGCGGCGAGGAATTCGATCGTTGGCATGTTTGGGTAGGGGTCGAGTGCGAAGGCTAATCTGAGTGCCTCCTTCTGCTCCTCAGAGAACAGTACTCGTTGTTTCTTGGCGCACGGCGCCCCCGCGGTAGGGCCCGGCGAGCTCGAGTGGTAGAACTCTGACGTATCATTTGAAGATGTGTCAGACGAGTTATCTTGCCCTGGACCACTTGAACGTCGTCGTTTACTCGCTTCTCGTCGCTCATTCTTCAAAGCCTGCAGGCGGTCAATATTGTGGGCATCGCTTAACCACAGCTGCATGCGAATGAATGGTTCCCTACCCTTAATGCTCAGCATATGCCAGGGTTTCGGTTTTGATAGCAATTCACTGACAGATCCCTGTGATAGACCTAGAACAGCTTCACCGAAGATTTTCTGGCCAATGTTATTTGCCAGTAGCGCTTCCTTTATTTTGGTCGTAATGGTTTGTGTGTCTAGGTCTTGGGTGAGCGCGGCCATCTCATAGACGCTCGGTGATATGTGTTGGTGCAGGCTGCGCATGACGGCCGGCGGGTGGTGCGGCGGTGGCGGCTTGCGCTCCTTGTTGTTGTTGTCGTGGTGCTGCGGCGGCAGCGTCACGGCGTGGTGCGGCGGGAAGCCGGGCGGCGTCAGCAGCAGCGGCGTGGGCTGGCCCAGGTGGCCCAGGTGACCCGCACCCAAGAGCTGCTCATGTTGCATCTTGCTCAGCAGGGAGGTCGCGTCGGAAATCATCTTCTGTGTTGGCGGCATGGGCTTGTTCATATTTGGCGGACATGCTGTAAGAACAGAAGAAGAAAAATACAATTAATCTACTATTCTCATTAATATGCATTTGCATATGTGTTTTCATATAGAGATGATACTTACGAGGTGCTCCGCTGTAGTTGCCAGTCCTCATTAGTTTTTCCGGCGCGATTTTGTACTGTGATGCTACAAGCTTGTGGACAGCATTGTCATCCTCCAAGAACATCTTCATGCGGATGAAAGGCTCTCGCCCCTTCTGCGTGAGCATATGCCAGGGCTTCGGCCTCGCTAGCAAGTCACTTACGGATCCTTGCGATAGACCAAGGACAGATTCTCCGAACAGTCTTTGGCTAATGGAGTACTGGCTCAGAGCCTCTTTCACTCTCCTCACGATATCTTCTGTATTCAAGTTGTTAAAGAGATCAAATTGTTGCTGTGTGATTGGTGGAAGAACTGCTTTCATCGACCTCTGTACAGGTGGATGATGAGGAGGATTTGACGGCTGGGAGATGAGACTGTTCGTGATCGAAGCCATCCTCTGTAGTGGGCTTGCCGCCGCTGAGTTACTAAAGTCCTCATTTGGAGTAATTGCGGGTGGTAGTATCGCGTTACCCAGTGGACTGGATGCGGACGATCCCGTTGATTGCTGTCCCGGTTCTAGTTTTGGCCTTACTAATGAGAATGCGCTCCCCGCGTGCCTAATAGCCTCTTCGGCATCCATTGACCTATCCTTATCACTATCAGTCATTCCATTCATTTTGGCGTTTTTATCTTTAGGCAAAGAGAGATCTTGGACCGCACCTGAGCCATTAATCTGTTGGTTCTGTGCTTGTTGCATCGCTTGTTGTTGCAACGCGAGGAGGTTTGGAAAGGGCGGCATGGCAGGCAAGTTGTGAAGGTTGGGAATGTTGCCAGCCGGCTGTATCTTGGCAAGTTCTCTGTGGTACGCTTCCAGGGCCATGCGGATGTCTTCCGGTGGTCTCTCCATATGTGGTGGCATGCCGCCGCTGAAAAAAGGAGGAAACATGCTATTCGTTAGTTTTAGATATGCTGTTCTCGTTACAATTTTTAGCAACTATAAGGTTTTATAACATTTAGGTCTTATTAAATGGGAATGAAATGAACACACACCCAGGGAAACCATCGCGGCGAATATCCTCTACCCTCCTGGTCATGATTTTGGCAAGCTCCTCCTGGTATATGCGCGCCACCTTTTCTTGAGGAATGTCGTCGTTCTCGTACTTCTTGAGTCTTCGGTTTTGACTCCCGTCCTATAGAGGTGGCAAAAATAGTAATTAGACTTTGTTTCTTTTTTCCGGTTTGCTTATTTCATGTAAAGAACGTGTGTGTTTTGTTCCCCCATTTTTAACCTTCGACGCAAAAAGAGGGGTGTTATAAAAATAGGTGTGCTAAGTCATGTCCCACCTTATTGGAGAAAGGTGAGGGACACTGAGTCCTCGGCGAGCTAGAGTCCTCATTGCTTCTGGAGTCATCGTTGTGGGGCGGTCCGCTGGTCGTCTTCATCAGATGCGCTTCACTTAGGATCGCGTGTGTGAGCCTGTCGTCACCCTCACCCTCCGGCCGACCAAACATTGCGCCGGTGCCATCCTTCGTCCCAACTAGAAATATAAACAAAAATATGGTTACCCTCAAATCAATTAGGGTTCGGCCTAACTAGTCATTAATCTGAACTTTCTTTGAGAAAATATTCGTGATGATTGCTTGTGAGTCGTGCGAGATTTCCACAAATATTTTATGACTTTGCGAATTACAAAATTAGTTTTATTGGTTTTTCGTTATGATAGCTTGTTTTTGAACCGTGAAATTGGGACAGAAACAAGAGCGTGCTGCGTGGCGCGTATATACGGTACAAAAGTTGTAATGTTGTTAACTATACAATGTTAACAGCTATATTTCTACAAAATATATTGCAATCATTTTGCATTCGAATCCGCACACGAACGGTTTTAATTGCCGCTAAATTGTTCCCCGCACACACACGTAGGGCTGTGTACATCCGTGTTAGTAGCTTTAACCGTTGCCAAGTAATAAATACGCGAGTTATATTTGGTACAATTGAAATTAGGCGCTTCATTTAAACTACCGCGATGCATAGCGCTTTAGAGATAATCGTTGAATGGGAACGTGCACTCATCGCCTAAGCCCAGTAATCCTAAAACTGCGCCCGCGCACTCATAAACAAGTGAAGTTACGCGTGAATCTCGCCCGCCATACTGTGGTCATTCATCCTGTCAACATATTGTCTCCGCTCTCACAATGAAACGACACTATTTAGATGGTGATGTACGCACAGAATTAGTTTAATTAAGTCGCGTAATTAGTTTTAGACGTTCGCCGAGATGATTATAGAATTAAAGTGCGCGCATAATGTTCGGATACTCGGATCTCTTGCGGGTAATATTTGTTACAGTATATTTCGAGTTCAAAGAATTTTTGGTGTTAAATCCGAGCGGCGTTAGCGCGGCGCCCTCATTTATTTTATATTATGAACATGATAATAATTGGACGCCATCTCTTTAGATAACTATACTCTTATTATGTCTGTAGGTACGTAGGACATATTGTATGATAAAATACGTTAAAAATCGGCCACATCCGTCAAGTGTTTAAAGAAAAACGATAATGTTATTTGCTTTGCGGTATTTTAACGACTCCGAAAACGGATCGTTTGTGAGTTGACGTATTAATTTTCAAGGATCACAAAGACTTAATTGCGTCCTTAAATTTTATTTTAAAACCGACAATATGTACGCTAATTTCCTCACAAGTATTTCCACTTGGTTTATTTTAGATTTGTCTGTTGTTGCGCCGTGCCGAGTTGGTCTCTAATTATTTGACAATAAAAAGCATAATGGGGTGCGTTGCAATTGTTTTTCTTCGAAAACTCACAACGAGGTTTTATTGGAACGTAAAGTGTATTTTATTTATTGAGAGTTAAAAATGAATTAGGATAAAGCGCAGTGACATTGTATATACGTTTTGTTGAAATTAATTAACTTATGTTTACATAAGACAAAATTAGCTTCACACGCGACTACCTCGATTAGAAAGGGTTACCAGTGTCAAATTACTAGATGTCTTAATTAGAGCAATATCTTAGTGTTTTGGCAGTAGAAATGCTTTTTTAACTCTCTCAAGTAAAATGTTATTGTTTTCACTTTCGAAAATTTCATTGGTAATGTTGTCACTTTCTGGTGATTCTCACGTTCCAAATCATACAATAAACGTTGTTATGTCCTTCTATAGACAATATTTTTTGTGAAACCAACCGTTCATCAACTTAACGACTTATGACTGAGCGAACGTGATACAAATATTTTAAAACATATTCCAGATTATGATCTTGTGTGACTATAATTTTAGACAATAACTCTAGATACGTGATTCGTTTATAAATTAATTACATTTCTAATGGTTGCGTAAACTGCCACTTAAAGTTTATGGTCTGAAAAGACAAAATCTGCGTATTTACCTACTCTGTGGTGAAATATAATATTATTGAATCACGGTGACGTTCCAATTTTAAATCGAAACGCTTGATTTGTCACATTTTTATTTTGAACAAATGAGCAGCGACAACTTTTCAAACAGCGATATAAACGTATTCAGTCATCTGTAGTTCGCGCGAGGACTGTATACCAACATATATATAAATTCGAATGAGGTAATTTCTGTATTTGTACGACAGTGATGGAATAGGCCTCCTTCAAAATTCAATTTTAGTATTAGAAATACATCCGTTATGTCAATAACTACCGATCAAAACATAATTAGAATGTCACCCGTGTCTCGTTCGCCGTCGACTAGCTGATTATTTAGTTTATTTCAAAGTCTCAGCTCGCCTCGGGGCGGTCTTCGCGGTTTATCTTTTATAACTTCAAAACCGCTTGACATATCGTAGCGAATCAAAATGTGAAGCACGCAGTTATCTCTTATGAACCGAGTAATTTAATGTTCAGTCTACACGGACGGACGTAAATACAAAACTATAAAAGTACTCTTTAAATAAGCGTCTCGCAAATATAGAAGATTATTTTGAAATCACAGACAAACGGCTCGACGCGATTTGTATGTATATATTCATCCTTCGACATACGGGCCGTCGATAAATTTCAACACACGTCTATTAATGCCTTTGATCTTGTTGCAGACATTTTGTTATTCTGTAAACGGCACGCGGGCAATTACTGCGACGTGCTTCGAAATATTGGCAAAAAATTGAGGTTATTTCCACAGGCGTGTGACGCAACGCAGGTCGCGCCATCTTGTATACACGTCAAACTCGTCAACATGGCCGCCCGGCTACGGGACACGGCTACTCTAAATATTAGATTTTTATTGATCTAGTTTCATTCGCATTTCTTATCTGGTAGACTATAAACTTTATAGTAGGTACATAGTATGTAACGATATCAGTTTTTATTGTTGGCCATTAAGATGTGCATTTTTGATGGATATTAAAAAAAAACGCGCTCAATTAACGTCGTCCAGTCACGGAAGTTTAAAATTTATCGGACGCCGTTTGATCGCTTCTGACCGATGGCGGGAAAGGAGCCGTGTAAATTCGAGTGGCAATAACATAATTCAAGGATAACAATAAAAACGAAGAAATTATTTGTTTATGCGACATAATATCGCGTGCGTGCACGCGAAAACTATTTTCTTTGTGGCCGTTATTGATTGCTATAGTCGTATGAATATTCAAAGGCTTTGGAAAGTAAAGGGGCGGTGCCCTAAATTATAGTGTCACTGTGACATAGAGAAAAAAGTAACGTTCGTAATTTAACCGTATAGGTTGAATTCGAACGGGGAACTCGTATCCGGGATTGTAAATCAAGTTGGCGGGTAGTCGCAAGAAAGGGGTGAGAAGTGCGCGCTCTATACGTCACACAGGCGATCGATGCTGATTTGCATTCGAGTCGTCGTCGGCAGCGGTCGTCAGGGCTGCTCGAAAGTGTTGTAGAGCACGGAAAAAATACAGCATTTGAATTGTTAATTATATGCAAAAGAAATAGTTGCATAAACGGGCATCTGAGTTAAAATTAGGTGCTAAGTGGTACAACATTGAAATGGTACAAATATTATTGCATGTGTCGAAAGTATTTCAATGAGGAGCCCCTAAAACTTCCCAATGCTGTTCAATAACGAACGACACAACATAAATCTTTCGTTGCGTTAAACACGATAACGTTGAAAATGAAGAGGTAAAGTCTGGAATGATATAATTTTCGATTGGTAAGTTTCTTTTGTTCGACGTCGCGTGCGTAGGGTCGGGTGATCGGGATCGCGTGCTAGATGGCAATCTGCCGCGACGGGGGCACCGACCACAATTGATTCCACACGAGAGAGAAACAGAATGGTCCTGTGCATGTGACGAGAGCCACATACATCTACTCAAGCTACGTGCGCCGGAGGAAACGAGCTCATGAAATTAAGATAAGGACGAGTAAGACAATTCAAGGAATGATTTGTTTGTGCGCTCCGCACACCGGAGAAATCTAACAGTAGATATTTAAGTCGCTCTGTTAGGTACCTACCTACCTTCGCTGAATCTACGTTATGTAAACATGCGATTCGTTTATATTTCGGTAATCACGCAGTTACACATAATGGACAATCACGTTCGTTGATTGAGCCGAAAATTACCGAATTTCAAATTGCGTGCACTTGATTGGCTAAACTGTGTAGACGTCAGGAGCGTGAAAATGACACGATTTCGTTAGAACTACACAATGATATAATATTGAGGGTGAGGTTTTTTTTTTTCAGTAGTAAGCCCAATTCAAATATGTTGCGTATTAATAGTGAAATAATTTTAAAGATCTACGGCAGAGTAGTCAAGTTTAAATTATTATTAGTTTTGGAAGAGATTACATCGTAGGTTAAATCATTTTAATACATTTTTTTTTTGAAAGATCCCTGTTTTGTCAACAGACTAATAATTTCAGCGACTTAATTACTCCTACATAATTTTGAGCTTGTGTGTATAAAGCTTAGTTCTGGTAATTTTCTTCGTGTTCGATATGATTAATCTATGAAACAATCTTTGTGTCATATTATAAATTCCACAGCTTATTTATTACGTATTCCTTTCACATTCTCTGTTTAGGGTTGATGTCGAAAACTAGCTTCGTTCCTTCATAAAACTATGAAATATTAAATATACCTACGTGGGACGAAATAAAAAGTCTTTGCTTATATTCCCTCGAGAGTTAAAATCTCGGTACTCGCTAGTTTGTTACTAGATTCAATAATCAATTTTGCCAGCCCCGCTCCATGTAGATTATCTGAGTGAGTGCTGTCGTTACGTCGTGGAATATATATGAAATTCATCAACTGCCGACTAGAAACTTGGATTTTGTCAGTTAATGGGTGAAGAAGAACCATATCTTCCTTCATTAGTTGGGTCATTGGTGTTACAGAAATCATACAAGTTCATTGGTGTTACAGGAATCATACAAAGGTTTTCTGAAATGCATCTTGCATTTCAGAAAACCTTTGTTTGAATGAAAAACTGTTTGTTTCATACCTGAAAATATTTTCTTTCTAACTTCCATAACAGGTCCGTAGTTTTTAATCCAACATAGACAGACGTTTGTACCTACTTCATCGTATTTGCTGTAAGTACAGTGAGATGACAGTACAAAAACTGCAGACTACACCCTGGCGTCTCCCCGGGGCTTATCTGTACAACTTTTAACGATAGCGCAGCGAAGTTTTTTAACGAAATAACCGAATTCCCGTTAACTACAGGCGGAGTAACGCGGTTAGTGCCGATCGCGTCTGCCGCTTCATGTGCTGTTTTTAATTGATTTTAAGGTCTGTGCCATGTCTTTGTTTACAGTTATTACTTAAAAACAACCTCTAATTTCAGCGATTTGTTTTTTCCGTAGTTTAAAGTTTATCGCGTCGGATTTAAATATTTTGCCGCCATCTTCGAAATGTCAAACAGTTTTTCCACAGATAAAATACATAAAACGACAACGCGCAACGCAGCGATTTCACGTGTAGCGCATTAATAGCAGGTATTAATGCATTGATTTCGCACAGTTGCTTTATTGATTGTGGCAGCGATTGATTGCGGCGCGGCACGCGAGCACGCGCTAACGCGAGAGGGCTTTTGTTGCGTGAAAATTGAAAAAAAAAAGATCGATGGCAAGTCTATACCCCATAGCTATAAGGAAGATTAGTGGGCTCTACAATAGTAGATACTGCTACAATTAAGTGATGAGTTACAACACTTTCCACAGACTAAATAGACGTGGCTAAGAATAAAAATGGATGATAAAACAGAAAATTCACGTTAAAATCATTATCAAACATTCCCAAGACCAAAGAATTTGACCGAATTGATCGCCTCATTGATATCGTGTTGAAAAATAAAGCACGTTCACGAAATAAAATTGATATGTATCAACATTTGACATGAACGACCTTAGTCGTAAAATTTTCCAGGAATAAGTATACCACAAAGAACATCGCAATTTTCGCTGTGTAAACGTTTTTTTGGCATCGTAAGTGCGGAAACGTGGTGCATTAAAAATAGGTAAGTGACAAAAGGTCAAAATGTGATCTTGGCAGTCATTACAAACATTTTTCGCTACTAGAGCGCTTTGCTTTGACGTGGAGTATCTGTCAATACGCCATTTTGAATATGTGGTCGCATTTCTTAATAACTGGAAATATTTTCAACATGTTGAACAATTTGCAGTCATAAATTCTGTGACTTTTATAGATAAATCTAGAGCTTGATTTAATTTGCGAGTGTGTTGGATTAAAACTATTTCGCGGCACAATGACGAGTCATTCATAGCTACACATTAATCCTTACTAATTATGCAAGACGGGGAGCAAAGATGTAAAATGGTCGGTCACAAATCGCGTCCGAACTGACAGTTTAAACAACCCATCTTGTGAGACAGATCCCTGATATATAACTCGGGGTTTGCTAAGGAAACGTGTGTAATTAATTACGACGAATAATACGTCAGGATGCACTTAATTTCCTATTAAACTGTTGTGAAAACGGTTCGCAAAATGGCGCCCTCGATTTGGCGCGAGACAATTTGATATTTACTCCGAAATGCTTGTGTAGTTTCTGTTGAACTCTGGTCAAGACTTTTTATAGCAGGGCGTTTAGCTCTGCAATATATATAGCATTTAGTTAAGTCTAAATTGTCATGCGGAAGCGACAAGAGCAAGGCGCCACTCAAACTCAGAGATCACGAACAGCTAAGTGATAAACACTTTTCTAAACATAGATGCCAATTAAGGATTGCAACGCGCAATTAACAGGCTCCAACATTCTCCTGATCAATCAAAAGACCCAGGCGCTGAACGCCTCGCTTCGCGCTTCATCATCAATCCAGACAAACCACATAATTATTTTGGCCAGAACAGCGACAGTCCGGGTGCATTCTCGATCACATTTGCGCGAAAATCGAAACGTTTGAAAGTGAACGGTGGGCGTTGACGTAGCGACGCGACGGTCGCGCGACGTGTTTACGACCGTCGGTGCAACCGCGGCTTTATTAAAATAATTACCCGCGCTTCGGTCGCTTGCTTGACGAACGAGAATACCCTTCTTTTGTTTTTTGTATAAGTATTGTTGACGAATTAAGACTTTTTTTGTATAATCTGTGCAGAACTGCAGATTAAGAACGCGTTCGATTTTTGATTTCGTTTTGAACATTCTTAAGACTGAGTGCATGGTACTATCGGGCGGCTTCAAAGTTTCAACAACACAATCCGTAGGTAGTAAGGTAGGTATGTGAAGTCAGTTTAAAATCTGTTCAATGAAGTTTGAAGTCCATCGTAAATTAACACTAGCTAAACTTGCCAACATTATTAAAGCCACAAGCTTGAATGAAACCTATCAATTAATTTCTCCAAGACAAAATGACGAGCAATATAATAAGCAAGCTCGTAAAATGTCTTTGTAACATCGTAGATGAAATGAAAATAGTTAACCCCAATATTTCTCTGAAGTTAATTCACGTGTGTCAACTGATATACATTTAAATATATTTGTCTGTTCAAATGTAAGACACTACAAAATTATTGCAACGGAACGCTTTATAACAAGAGCTTCTTGATTGCAATAATTTAGCACCATCTTATTTTAGTTTGGCTATTAAAAGCTAATTGTGTTAAGGACTATGAAGTGAGTCCACGTTATATGAATAAATTAAACGCAGTTTGAATGTAATATCATCGCCTTGGAGTTTAATAGTTTTGACACTTTCTCCAATAATTAGCTTAGAATGACAGCAATTTGACATTACTGGCTGTATAATACTTTCCATAGTCAATTTTTTTATGGGGCAGTGCCAAGGTTGCCCGCGAAATTCAAATTCTATTACGTTTTTTGCAATTTGCAGGTCAGGGTCATGGTTGAACAAATCAACATTCAATCTGACCCTGACCTGCAAATATTAGAAAATTTGAGTTTCGCGGGCTACCCTGGCATTTCTTCTATCTATTCGTAACTAACCAAAGACAAATCTAAGACGTTTTGAAAAAAAAAACACAATTGAATTATGTTTATAGTCGGAATTTAACATTTCTTTCTCATATTTCAAGAATGTTTATGTGGTAATTAAAATTTCTTATTATCACAATTACGAATGCATAATCAAACAAATAACTAACGAAATAATATTTTCTCGCTTGTAAACAATTTTGGTTCTATTATATTGATAATAATTACGATAAAGAACATCACAAATGTTCTATAAACTATTATACACTATGAACTGTCCACTCTATTAGGAAAATTCTTTACAATTGTATTGGCTTGGATTAATATTAGTTAGACAAAGACAGAAGATAGTTGTTTCGCTTGTCAAGTCGTTTACGCGTTCGACCGTAACAATTACTTATGTATTATTATCTTGCACAGTCGTTTAGGTATAAAATCATAAAGTATATAATGAGACACGGTATTATAATCATAAATATGCCCGTAAAGAGGTCTGATTGCTTCGTCGGAAGCCATCAAAGCGGCCGCGGGACGACGAACATTCTTCGCTAAATAATTTCTTGACCTCTACACTAGCTTTACGCTACTCGGCGACAGATGGCGTTACGTACACATTGTTGCGTGCATACCACAGTTTTTTCCAAGTTATTTCTGCTTAAACGTTCTTAAACGAGCATTTAGTTTTTCAAAGGTGCTTTCTAAGTGGCCGTCGCAAAACTTTTTGCTGGAAATGTCCTTTGTAATAATACTTTAGTGATAATTGCGTCGTAAATTAAATTTTTGTCTCAGTCATCGTTATTTCATAAGTGTTTGTAAAATGCATCCAGTTTATGTCAGTTACTATACTGCTTAAGCCTCTCGTTTTCTAGTAAATATAGTTCTTTAGTTTTGCAGCTTGCCACAAGATGGCGCTACGTTACAATGTCTCTTAAATTGTTCTTTGTTCGGATTCACGTCAATGAACCTATTTATCAAAAACTTTATCCGTTTAAATTACGATTGGTATTAATGAACAAATATGTTGCCAATTTTATTCTCATTACGAGCTAATCCCTTTCGATCCCTTCGATCCCGGCGGGTATTATCGGGTCGGTAATTATTATGTGATTATCAACACGAATTTTCGTGTTTCAAAGTTTATGATTTATGTGTTATGGTCTCGTTTGGTAGCTGATACGCCTTCGTTCGGGTATTTATATTATAAAGGAATCGATTTACCCTCCCCTATAGTTTTGTAAAGTGGATATAATGATTTACAATTTTCAGTTTCAGTTTGCATACGCATACCTACGTACTTAATCATTAGGTTATCTGTCTAATTGTCAAATAACTGTCTAGAGTGATGTCTGAAAATATATAGGTATTTACTGTTTTAGAGCAATTCCAGTTACATTATTTTTATACATTATTCTTTCGTTCAGAAGAACACAAACCAACCGTAAAAATTACCATCGTTTCAAACTTCAAATACATGATACATAAAAAAAAAAAAAAAAAATTGGCATCATGACAAACAACGATAGTAAGCATTCAATTTTCAATTTCTTATTAAACGCGTAATTTACACGTTATTGCAAAATTCCATTCCAAAAAGTCTTTCTCAAACTTTTGAAACCTACATTAAATTTAATATAGAACATTCAAATGAATCGTGCAGACTGTTTGGTTTAAAGACTTTAGAGGTAGTGAGTGAAGACGGCGAGTGGTGTCCGTTTGCGCTCGATGCGCTGTCCGCGTGCATTAGCCGGCCGGCTAATACACTTGCGGAGTTCCCGACTCCGTTCAGTTTTAAACGCCTTTGACAGTCCCCCGTGCGGGCTGCCTTACGTGACCGCCGCATCGATAACTTATTAGGGATGCCTTTATGTGAAAGTAAAGTTTAATGGTCACTGTAGAAAATGTGAGGCGATTTTACTTGTGAATAATTGGCTTTAAAACGAACAAGAACGGCTAGACAATAATATTGTCGAGAGACAATTATTGGCTCATTAAATATAATTAAGCTTAATTGCTTATAGTGTTAAGGGTAACAATAAATTAAAAACGCTTCATGCTTGATACCGTAACTTATAGTTAGATCAGAAATAAGTATCGAACAAATACTTAGTTAACCACTACAGTTTCAAAACTTCAAGTATGAAGCACCTATTGTAAAACAAATCCCGAACATGGAAAGCACAATTGAATATTAAAATTTGCTTAACGTTAAACTAAGAGCTTTACAAGAGGAGTTTACAGTATAGGAGCATCGAGGACGCTTAACTTCGGGCATAAAGCCTTTGGCGGGTGTCCTGTGCCGGCCGATAGTGGCCCATTGAAAATAGATTTTCACGCAACGCTTGAAATGCTTTTGAGAGCCGAACTTCGTCCAAATATTGGGTTCTCCAAATTCTCTGCGTGTATCCGAACATTAGGTCGCGCTTTATTTACAAACAACTTTTTGGAATGTTGGTGCCAATGATTTTGGCATTTAGATTTAGAGTGGTTCTAATTATGATAACAATATTGGGTTTTTGTTAATTACGGTTTTTATTCAACGCTAAGAATTAGTTAAGACGAGATTACTTGGAAAACTTAACAATATCCTAAGCTTTAAAAAAATTTGAAGGCTTTTTTTAAAGAAGTGTTGAAATTAAATGTTTTGCGATAAGTTATTAGATTTTTAATTTAAACAAAAAATTAAATAGCTTGCTTTGATATAATCACGTGAAAAAGAGCGTGCTAAAGATTTACTGCAGCACACATGAAACACGATACTTATCTCGACCTCTTAGCTTTTAAATCGATTTTAGTGAACATAAATAACAAGAGTCTTCGTGATAGCATTTCGTCACTCAACCGTACAAGTAATAAGAGCAATAATTACAACCACCATTATTGAACTTAATTGGAATGAAGGATTATATGAATAAAGAACGTAGCCAACTTACATCGAAGTTAGTGCCCGTGAAAAATAATATAATATTATTGTCTTGTGTGCACTCGGTGTACGACGATAGTTAACCAATTTATTTGCTGTGTGCACGTTCGGAAATTGAATTCAGTCACGACAGCTACAGGTATCGGTTTAATACCGTAAAATTTGTACATCACTATTTACCTGTAATTAGACCGTGTAATCGTGAGCTTGGAACATAGAATATCAAGGTTTTGATATAAATTGGTTTGTTTTTCACTATTTGATGAAGAGCAACGTTGTTGGACTTGCAAGTAATTATCAGATATAATACTATACATATGGGAGTTTGATTTACGTAAAGTTATAAAATATACCATTTATATATAATTTATTACTGATAAAAAAATAGAAAGTAAAAAAAAAATTAAGTTACTTACGGTTAGACTACGTGTAATTCATGTCAACGAACAATAATAGTTACTAGAACTCACCTCTATAATACATAATTATTATTGCGTCATAAAGCAGAGGCAAAATGCAAAAACTATCGATGATAGAAAGTAAGAAGAAGCATATATATGCTGGCTACTCTATAAGCCAGCATATATAACTCTAGGGTTTTTGCACGTTGCATTTCAAAGGGCGGGTAGCAAGGTAGTAAAGTTGGTGTACGAGTAGCTAGTTTTAATTGATACACCATTGTTACGGCGCGTGCGACGTTTATCCAATTATTTTATGTTGTGTCGACTTGGGAGTACGTGGATGTAAAGTAACGTTAACTACCTAGATAAACAATAGATAACTAATTAATAGATACGGTTTTTAGAATGGCGCGGGCGTTACAAGATAACGTAATAATTTTAACACACCTTTTTCTTACTTTCCACTATTTACTTAGTACTTGAACCAAAATAATAGAACGATCATTGACTAGAGTTGTGCCAACTCCAGTGATCGTTCAGATCACGTAGCAATTCTTGCCCAACGCGACTCAACTGAAGTTTGACAACTAAACGTCACGAAATGGCGGTAAGGCTCTATTCTTATTTTGAACGCAAGTTATAACTAACCATTGCCACAACGCTGTCGCGTGTGAACGGCGAACAACAATCGTTTCGCAACGGACGGACGAACGGACATTATGCATGTGTATCGTGGGAACTGGGAAATAGCCGACACCCATAACGTTGCAGCGAAATGATACGTTGCTGCTTAGTAGTTAATACCAGCATTGACGTTATTGTACGTTATTTGAAGTACGCTTTCTGGGATCAGAAGCAACAGTTAGGTTTGAAAAGGACTCGAAACAGCAACCTGCTTTCAAAACGCTCTTCAGGAGATCAAATGCATTCAATGAACTACACTTGAAATACTATAGATATACCGTTGGACCACATAACATTTCGTTATATTTAAGTAAGTAGTCACATATTGCTGCTTGTATCATAAAAAATAGACACTGGCTGCCCAGTCTTACCGATTTTCTTCCAACCATGCTGAAGATTAAAGTCAATTTTTCATTGCCCACTTCGAGACAGGGGTCAATCCTAATGATTTCTTTTCAGCCATGTCAAAAAAAAATGTAGACAAAAAAGTATTTGACAAATCACGAAGAATAAAGAAATATTCCAGAAGACGGACAAGATAATCAGGTCTAAGTGTGGCTTATTGAAACTTGGAAAAGTATCCTGTAATCGGAAGAAATTGCTTCCCACGATTGCTGGCTAGATTGATTACGTATGTAGCGTGACGGATGAGCTGTCATTACTACCTATTACTTACTAGCCCCGGATGTACCCAATGTCTCGTAAAATCTAATCCATAGATACAATACCCATGCTAAGTACAGAAAGAAATGGAAGAATGCTCAAAGGTCAAAGCTATTTTTTTAATTTCGACGTTTTACTGCGATTAACATTTTCGCGAACAAACGAAATCCGCTAAAAAGGGAAAATGCATCCATCTTCCTTGCATAATAACTCCATAAACGTGGCCAAAACACCAATCAGCAATAACCAGAATAGAAAAAACGAAAACCGCATAACATCGCAGCGAAATAAGAAAACCGTAACCCTTCCGGGAATTATCTAAAATTCAATCTATTTGAGCTCATCCCTATCGATGGGGACAAAGGCTAATACACAAGAGTCCATTGTGTTCGCAGATTTATACTTTGTCGTGCATTGTCGTTAATGTGTACACAGCCTTACAATGAGTACTGTTTTTTTTATTTCCAACGAATTTCTGTTCCTATTGTGGTGGCATTACGTGTTGATTTTAAAATTAAAATTTTTCATTGAAAGCAATTTATAGGAATAGCGATTGCCAATGGAAATATTACCAATGGTCTGATTTTATTTAAATTTCCATCGACACGCTAAGAGAAGTTAAATGAATGTTTAAATATTGGTCAAAAATTAATCCCTATGACTAAGGAAATAGTCTTGAATACGTAAAATATATTGAATGCTTCATTATCATACATATTTAAGCGATGTTTTAGTCCGTATAAGCTAAACTTTAGCTTTAGTGTACAAATACTTGTTAAAGTTGTGCCATGCGCTATACAAAGCAGGTCGAGTGACGGCTGCAGTTGCTATGCTATGTAACTGAACGTGAACGCTATCACTTTGCGGCAAGTTCGTAGTTAGCGCCGAGTGCGTGTCCGCTCCGCTTTTCCATTTCCACATACATTTATGTAACAAATGGACTCGTATTTTCAGATAAGTTGCTTCGAGTTATTTGGCCAATACAAATATATATTATCTTGCAAAAAAAAAAAAAAATTGAATTTCAACTTTCAATTTTTAATAACATCTTACTTACGAGCTAAAACCTAAATGCTATTATTATATAAAAGAAACGACACAAAAATTTGGAAAATGGTAGAGACAGTACACAAAAGATTGTCAATAAGAAATTATTTAGAAAATAATACATTTGCAATGACATTGTGGGATATGTTTACTTGCCCCTAGCTTCCTCCAGGGCAGTTCCTGATATTTCCGCACGCGACAGGATACAAGGACAAAGGAAAAGGATTGAGGAGACAGGTCTAAAAGGAACAAAACAAAAAACAAAATAATAGTAAAAAAAAAGAGTGCGGAACTATATGAAGAAGCTTAGAGTGCGTTCTAAACCGTTAAATTAAAATTTCAAACATAGAATTTTCCTAACATACGCGTTGATTGACCATAGGCACACGTAATAATTGATCAATTTTCGCGTATCAAGTAATTGACACGGAAAATGTAAACATCTTTTGTATTCGCAGGCGAGTGCTGCCGTGATTGATGAGTTGTATTGTCAGGTAAACTTGACAAGATAACCGACGCGTCAAACGGATTAGAAGATTCGTGTAAAAGGAATTGATGATCATGGCTCGACGTACCAAATATGATAAGGTAATTTTGTCGCAACGATATAAGTATCTTTGAACGGTGCATATCACTTTTGGTACGTTCAGAGCTAGAACATGTGAAACTGCGAATACCAGTGAATCAGTTTTAAGAAAACAAGAGTTGTCGAAAGGTAAAACGGCTCATTTGTTGATACAGTGGTATTCGCATCAAGCAAGACAAGGAAATTCGCACGACGATATGTACTCAAGACATCACGCAACATAAGACGTAAATCCCTGAATAAAATCTAATCAGTCGTGATCGTGAATGTGTTTGTAAATGTACCTTTTTTAGGGATCAGTGACTTGAGCAGCATGACGGCCGCCTCGTCGCAGGCCCACGCGTGCATCTTCCGGTACGAGTCGCGGCCCTTCTCCGTCAGCTTGTCCCAGGGCTTCGGCTTCGACAGCAGCTCCGACACCGTCCCTTGAGACAGCCCCAGCACGTACTTAGCGAACAGTCTCTGCCCAATGTTGTGGACCGATAGCAGCTCTCGCACTCTCCGGCTTATATGCAACGTGTCCAGGTTCGTGTTCGCATATTTGTCGATGTTGTATCTCAGCATCTCCTGCAGTCGCGCCTCCATTGGGTCGCCTTTGGGGATGAGGGAGTCGCCGAGGCGTCCGACCAGCGCGCCGGGCGGCAGGGGCCCCATGTCGTCCGCGAACCTGTAGGTGCGGTGCTCCTCGAAGCGGAAGGGGCTCGGCGGCGGCAGCGGCAGCAGCGGCGTGGGCCCGTTGTTGTTGTGGTGCGTGGTGTTATTATTGAGCGGCGGCGGCGTGCTGGGCCACTCCTCCACACCTGCGGCGAGAGCACTGTTACGCGGGAACACGAGGAGGGGACGTTGGGGGCCGGGGGTGGGGGTCAGGGGACGGGGGGAGAGGGAGGGCTAGCACGCACGCTCGTAAGCGTCGCAATCATTCGGCAACGACGTACGAATCTTTAATGCGCGCGCGGCGTCTCTCATGTCGGCATCATGGCATGCTCCGAATTCTAAAGCCTAAGTTTGAAACGATTACGCGCGTCCGTGAGCGGCATGGCTGAGGTGGTGGGAACTGGATATTCCTCGTACTCCGCGCGTTTTGTTTGTTGCGAATTGTTGTTTTTTGCGGACAGAAAAGTGAAGCGAACACGAACTAGCTACGGACATACACAAGGTTTGAAACATCGAACGTGCATAGCTGATGGCCGCGATCGATTTCCAATGTTCACTTGACTACGATGATACCGAGCATCCGGCGCGAAGACTCGGCACTATATATGGACACCATCACATTTTGGATCATGACGTCATCATTCGGGCCGAATGCAAGGATTGCTATTACCAACACGACTAAGCTGAGTGGAACCCAACTCTATGCTTTCAGCTTTAAGTTCAAGTTGACCGTCCACTCAAAATACTCGTAGCTCAACACTAGTGACGTACCTGTATCCCGGCGCTCAGCGCTTCGCTCTCGCTCAGCCGAATGGTCTCGGAGTGAAGGTGCAGTGCTCGGCGAGCGAATCTCGGGCTTGCGCTCTAAAGATCGCTCTCCACCGCCAAGATCGAGTGCTCGGAGCATGCTGGAACAAAGAAAATAAGCTGTAAAGTTGCTTGAAAGTGAACATAGTGAGGAATTTCGGAGGACCGTAGTAGCAGTTGACGGAAATCTGATTAAGACGGAAAACGACAATGAAGTACACAACTTAAACATTGTTGATGTGGGTTGCAAAGTAAGTATAAAATAATATGAGAGAGAGTCATGGCAAAATCATTAGAAAAATTCAGAAATCAGGGAAAAATCAGGGATGCCTAAAACGAATATCGGAAAAACGTTTAAACAAGGAGCCTACATGAGTGCCCCTTTTCCACGTCACCCAAATTCAACACCGTAATCATAATTACACAGTCCTATAGATTACCAGATTGTAATATAAAGCTTTTAATTATCACAAGACGTTGGGTCACAGACTCACAGTTCGATTTACCCCAATAAATTGGGTCAAAAGTGAATTGATTAAACAATTTCCAGGTGAATTAATTCAGTATTTTAATTAATAGGATGTGCTGGGTCTCTATTGGCAATATTCCTTTAATAAATTTATTGAGATTGGGTTGCTTTGAACGGTATCTTATGGCTATTAGAGAGATAAGACCGTCCGTACCTGCGCCCGCCCATTTATTGGTATTATTTTATGTGTATTTAAGGTAGCTGACGGTTGGTTCCTTCAGGGGTAGTTAATAGGTCGGTAGGATTAGAATTTATTAATAATATGTTGGCTGAAGATGAGATATCGCTACTAAAACAATGGCAGAAAGATTAGGTACGTCATTAACAAAGATTTATTTATGTCCATCATTGTTTCTATTTTTAATGTCTTTGTATTTTCCCAAAATTATAATATCTTTTAGATTTAGAATCCAAAATTAGTTAGGTTCCTATTGTAATATGAATGACGAGTATTCTTTATTAAATATGAACAATAAAATTAATTATGAACATGATACATTAATTGACGACATTAAATTATCTATTATTAATTTAACATACCTACACTTGCTGTAATGACTTCTATAGGATTATTAACTGGGAAGACGGAAATGAATAAATATCACAATGTGGATTTTTGGATGTTAATTTTAAACCATTCGTTTATTCTCCATTTGAATTTTCCTCAATGCCATTCGGCAAATTAACAATGAGAACATGCTTTCTTAAATAAAAGACCAAAATCGTAGCGGACTTCTTTTCTTACGCCCACAAGGGACCGAAACTGAGGTACCAATAAAACTATCAACAACATATTGTTAAGGTAACTTACGACATACGATCTAACTTTCAACAAATCGTTCAACTACTCTAAACTTTTGGTCAGGAAGTCCCAACAGATCGACCGACCTCGCCTTAAGATTTCGCTTTTTTGATCGGTTGGTAGACTAGTGTTGCGACACATCGGTTTTACCTCCGGCACAATAGGGTTGCACCTTAATTACAATTTAATATATCGCCAATTAAATCGTTGATCGGTAGTGCCGAATCTCGGAGGTGTTGCCAACTTCATTCTATAATTGGAAGGTGTATAATACGACTTAGGTTAGAAATTATTTTGGTGATGTCTGAATTTGTTTTGACGTTACGATAGATACACAGTGTGTGTATGTGCGATGTGTGAGTGTTTGTGACTGCCTCGTTGGTTAAGTAGTCGCCAGCGCTACTGCTGAGTATGAGGTCCCCGGTTCCATTCCAATAGGCTCGCCCCCTATTTCATGGGATTTAAAAATAACTGGCCAAATGTGGGTGTACTACGATACCTCTGCCTAATCCTTCGATCCTTCGGGACGTACAGGCGTTATGTTTTGTTTGTATATGATGTGTCACAAAGCGTGACTGCGATGCACCTGCTAGTTTTGATTGTTTTATAAAATAGCGTCATAACTTGTAATGATACGTTTTTTGCACCAATAAACACTGAATTTAAGGGATACGAACATGCATAGGTAATAACTATACTTACTGTTATTATTGGTACGTTTTTTTCTTTATAGTTTTTACTATTTGCTTAAGGTAGTAAGCTGACATATTTTGTTTTTTTTTTCGTCTCTTAATGAGAATTGTTAGTCGGATCCAATTAGTTCCTTTTTAATTGTAATTGTTTAATTTGAGCAGGCTTTCAACGATAACTTTAATATGATGATTATGATATGATCAGTTTTCAATTATCCACCTCCAAACTTTACATTTCTGATATTTCCGACGTAAAAAAAAAACATCATGCTTATTCAGTTTAATCTTTTACACGAAACCATGCATTAAATACATACATATCGCAAAGTATGTTTTATTGAATGGATTCCATGTCCTTTACTACTAAACACAAGTTTTAAGCTAGAACCAAGATGGTTCATATAATCGCACGTCCTGGCATTGTTCGAAGCTTAGTCGCGTTCGTTGAAGCGACCGTCTCAGAGGGAATACCGATAAACTAGTGTTGACTCCCTTCGCCGTTCAGCTGTGTTTAAACGATTTTATACTGAATATTACTATTTGAAATGAAACATTTGCCATATTTCTTACAAAAAACCGGAGTCTAGGGGATTCTGCGTCCACTTTTGGAGCATAATATTGTTGAAATTAGAATGTAACTCGTTATTTTAAATTGGAATTGTATTTGATGCGATCGTTTGACAATTATAGGCTGTATGGTTTAGTTCCCTTAACAACATTTTCTTTTACTCTAAATCGGCTTGCAAAAGGTACCTATAAAAGTCGCTCGTAGAGGTAAGTGAGCAGAACATACGTGAAAAGTTCTGAAACTCCCACAAAATGTAACTACCTCCACAAGGAAGACCGTCGGCTAATGTTTACGAGGGTTTTAAAACTGATACATTATAAACAGCGATGACACAGTTGGGAAGTGACGACATCCTAGCTTAGTTTAGTGGCGTGGAGTGGCGTCGGGTGTGAAGGTTTTATCTTTTTACGTCTATGGTTTGATTATGCAGCTCTAGCTCTCTTGAATATCGAAGACGTCGCGTCGGCCATAATTTTGTCATTTGAATTTGAAATAGAGAATCCTATTTGCATTGTTTTTGTTAACGTTAGACTAGGCTAGGCATACATTGTTAGCAATAATAACTACTGGTGATACTTTATCATATGACGTAAGTCATGTTTCAAAACCTTAATTGAGCATACTAGACTAGCTATAAAAAATGGGCTGAAGAATTCTTCTAGTGCTAAGCTACTCAACACCTTTCCTTCGTCGTAAACGAAAGCTTAAAAGCATCTTTGTCTTCGGCCAAAAGCCTTCAGTATAAGGCGTGTACACACTGAATATTTGATGCGCCGAATGAAACCGATGTGCGCTTACCTAACTTTGAATTAATTAGTGGGATAACTTTTAAAACATTGTGTGTTTAGGCTTTAAATATTCTGCTATCGGTGTCGTTAGGGTTAACTTTGATTTTGGAATTAGTTTATTGATTTGAAAACTTTAACTATCTAGTCGTAAGTTTCTGTAGTAGAAAGTTAATTTATGCAGCTGTTTTTCTTCGGTTTTCCTTTTTTTGGTCATGTAAGGACCTATTACTAAAGAATATATTAAGTATGCAGCCATTGATTGCAGCTTGAATCATGAATATCTTAAAGGAATATTCACAGATATTCTTCAAGAAAATTTCCTGCTTTTCCATAGACATCCCGCGAGTGACGATCATATTTCAAAATCTGTGACAAAATGTCGATTGATCGCCCCAACAGCGTGCAACCCTTTCAAGGGAATATTTCAAAGACATATTTCCAAAAGGGTTGTTTCAGTAAAGGGATGTTTCAATATTGATTAGCGAATTAGGAATTCCTGTCGAGTTCTTTACCTTGTTTTATTGTACGGTGTCGTCATTGGGGAGCTCAGAGGTTTGATTACCAATAGACTTTAAGAGATCATCTTGTAGTTAACAAGACTTGACGATATTAGACACAGCCTCAGCGATTTTCTGTTTCCGCCCAGCTTGCCATACAAAAATGTATTTTGTTGTCGGTGTGAATTTATTTATGATATTTTTATACTCACTGCAACAAAAATGGCGTCATTGAAACAAATTCAATTGTATTCAAATATCGAACACTCACTTATTTGCTTATATCAATGTCTCTGACAATAAACGTGACGTCACTGCATAGTATCAACTCGATCGCCGATAACATCGCCCCGCCCCCGCGGCGCTGACCAATCACTGATCCATCGGTCACAAACGCCTATACACACCGACCAAATACTTGAAAATCTCAGAATCGTCCATTGGCTATGTCTAAACAAACCATTATTGACATAAACTTTCCCGCTCTCAGATATTTAGACTAAGCAACGAACGTATGTTCGACAAACACAGTAAAAAGCTTAGGACCCGTCGGGCATTCTTTATGGCATTAAAAATCGTCGGGCAACGTAAATTAGTTGATAATTTGTGTGCGACAGTGTTAGACTAAACTTGCGTTAAATGTAAGACAAACATCGCCTAAGCAAATGAGAACAGGTGTCTACGATAGGATCTCATATTGATATGTAGGGACAAACACACGACACATAATATAAGAGAATGTTTCTTTGAAATTATGTAAATCTTGTGTGCTTAGATGTTAATTAAACATGAGATAACCAGCTACACTCTTTATTTGACTTTCTTTAAATTTCATCTTTGACATGTCAACACTGTGCCCGTTTGAATTTGGGCTTTAATGAATTTTAATTATAACGAAACCTCAACAAACTCACGATCTTGTGTGATCATGATTAGAATTTATAAAACGTTATAAGGTTTTTGAGCTTGTAAAAAAAAAAAAAAAATCTTTTTTTTCTTTCTGGAAACAGTAGGTTCGTATTAACAAACATAATAATTGTTTCCAAAACCAATCAGGCAAGCCTGTTCCCATCTTTTATTTTTCATCTGAATATTTTTCTATTAGCTAATGTCAGCTTTATCATGTGTATTGTTTCCACAATGGAAACAATATACAAATATATTTCTATTTTCGATTAAAATAGCCAAGCATTTAATTAAAAATCAACCAGAGCTTAACCAAAATCCTCAAAGAAGCACAAATAAATCGAACGTAATGACGCCCAAGCCAAGTTAAGCGGAGATTTGGCGGAAACCGCGTTCAGAAATCAATCCATTGCTCCCTCCATTAAGCTTTAATCTTCGGGGGCTGGCTATAACTTAATCCTTACTTGAGAACCGGAATAAATAAGCAATAAACCAGTGCAGGTGCCTTCTATGTTTATATCGGGAATTATAGATCTTATAGGATTAGAACTTATCTTTTGTTGGCGAAGGAAAGCGATCATGGGAAATACACCAAATGGCGGACATTCGCGTGCTGGTAGCAATAATTGAAATGGGTGTTTTCCGTTTATTTTTCTATCATATTGTGTCGTGTGGACAGATAATGTGTCAGTTATGTGTGCTTTATTATTGGGATGTAGACGGATTTTAGTTTCTTGGTATTCTAGGGGTTCGATTGTGTTCCAAATCTTTTTCTGTATTTTTTTAATATTTATCTGTAGGTTGCTTATTCCACTCTTCTTAAAATTGTGACTCGTTTTTTTTTTTAATTTAGTGTGCTTTCCTCGTTCAAACTAGATATTTTCTGTTTACTTGTTTCTGTAAGATCTTAAAGTTAAACATCTATAATACCTGCAACATTATTAACAAACAAGAAATTATCACGTGCAAGTCAGCCGATATAAAATGTATATTTAACTCGTTCCAATTTCCGATTTCCTGTCATAAACTGTAATCGATCGACATTTTATTAAAGTTAAAAACACTTTTTATCGTGTTTGCACAGTCTTGATTTTACGTCGCGATGTCGGCGCCTGTGATCCGATCTTTGACGATGGATCAAAGGCGCCGACGGTATGACACCGTATTGGTGAGGCAACACATTAAACTGCTCAAAACATCGGTTTTGGGATGTTGTTGCGATGTATTAATAGATTGAGTGGGCCTTTGTGATGTGGCCTGCCATTGCATTGGTAGAGATGCATCTATATTTTGTTGTTAGAGTTTGTTTTAGGGACTGTGTAAAACGAACCATCGTTAACTTCGCGTTTCTTTCGCGAATCATACCTACGGAATATTGTACAGTTTATTTTACAGTGAGATCAGATGACAGAAGGAGAAACTATTATTTCTTTCTCACACAGGCTCCTTTTACTTAACTTTTCCACTATTTCCCTAAGGACCTACAAATCAGATTTGTCAGTTTATTCAAATCATTTACCATCAATAATTGATCCTAATGTTCCTAATCTATTTCCAACACAACTAAGCAAGAAGTGCTAACGTCAATCTTCTCACATCCTGTAACTAAGATGACGAAATCACCTGGTGTGAAACTTTGTAGGTAGGTAGGTACTGCTAATTAACGTTATCAGTTATCAGCGACGCAGGTGATAGATTGTTCTAAAGGATGTTGACTGATCGCCTGATTACTTCACTACGTGGGAACAGATGCCATCGATGTGCGGATTATGGATTGAAGAAAGATGGAGGAAGAAAGAAGGATGCTGTGAATGTTTTTAGGGAGATCAAAATAGCTGTGGCAACAAAGGAAAGTCTAAGACGCCAGTATGTAAAGTAATATAACTTAGTGTTGGACCTGACATAAAAGCCAATGCCTTGACCTAGCATCGGGATAACATCATATCAAGATGATGACATAATAAAAGAGACATATAGCAGTGATTTTAATAATGCACAGGTGGATGCTAGTTCTTATTCATATGGATCATGAAAAACAAACTAAAGGGAGGATGGAGAAGATTGTAACCCATTCAAAACACAAATATTATATCGAAAATCAAAAGAAATGACTGGTATTAACATCCCAATATAACATCATAAGAACTTCCGGCCGCGACTATTGTTTCCAAACCGAAATAATTTCCCATTCATCCCACTATCGCGTCAAAATATTAACAACCCTCGATAATTCTATTTATATTTCCCACTGATGCGACAGGAAAAATAAAAAAGGCACCTTTTAAAGTTCTCAGGGAGCGATTTTTGTATCAATATATAGTGTAAACTTAGGGGAGGCCGCTAAATTCCTTATCTCGAACGTTTAGCGTAGGAGTGCGAGGTGGGACACAAGTTCGACGGGACAAGTGGTTTTCGATTTGTGGTAGAAGAAAAAAACTGTGTTCGGACCTCCTCGGTGAGTTTCTGGGAGCCGATGGGTGTATTCTGTTTACTGTCGAATGAGTCGAACCAATGCGTACGTTTTTGTATTTAGAAGTTTGTTCGGTTTATGGTTATATTTGTTAGTAGTACTTTATGTGTCGCGAAGTGCTCAAATAATTTAGGGATGTAAAAGTCACCTATGTGCTGAGATGCAGTGTAGATTTTTTCTAAAAACGTAAATTTTAAGAGACATGGCAATGACATATGTGGTACATGTTTACGTTAACGTACAACCTACGTACTTCGGTACTTATGTTGTAAGTTTATGTATGTAAGTATGGAGGAAGTATATCAAATATCACAAACGGCACCAAAACCACGGGCGTCAGATCTCAAAGTGAAGACTCAATCCTTGTTTAAAAAACAACATTAAATACTCCGAACTCCATAAAAGATCCTTTAAGATGGCTGGTGGTAATTAACTGGTACTTGTTGGAACAGGCTGTCTAAACAACAGGGTGACAGCAGTTAAAGGGTGTGTCGTGCTGTGTGGCAAGGTTTTATTACAAGCAGATTTGGAAACTCTATCGTCAAGATTGATGCAGATTTTGTTTATGAGCAGAAAGTTTCTCTTGCAGGATAATTTTATCAACATTTTCCAACTTTTCAGAGTTACTGTCCCGCGGCATTTAATATTGATCCAAAAGTCAAAAATAAAGTAACGGGATTAGTTGTTGCATTTCCTACTTAGGTAAAGCTATATCTCCCAACATAATAATCGACTAACGAACTAATCAAACAAAGACAGGGTGTGCTGGCTGGAAGGCGCCTGCTTATCAGTCAAAGGTACGTTCAGCAAACAAATGCGCTCAAAGCAAACAATGATACATTGAACGTATGTACTCAAGTGACATTAAGTTAACTAGGATTATCATACCGTTTCTAGCTTTAATGTTTGTTCTATGGTGAAAGAGTTAATCCCTGCTGTCTTGATAAAACAACGAACTTTCATTTTATACCTTCGGGCCTATAAAATGCCTAGCCTATAAGTGTAATACATTATTTTAACAAGCGATTGATTCACCTGTGGCATTTTAGTAGCCATTTCAATTTAATTGGGTATAAACAATTGGCATTCAATGTCCATTCACTTCATTCTTTACAAGGAAGTGAAATTGATGAAAGAAGTCGAATAAGAACAATCGTGTCACTTTTGACATTAGTTCTGTCAAATAAAGTTTCATGTAACATTTTACCATTTCTCACTTGCGTGCTTTATCAATATCATACTAGTATCATTTATTCCTCGTATTTAATTACAACTGCAATATAAGCCCGCTTTATTTCTTCTAAACCAAGTTAAACAAGGAAATGCAGTGAAGTTACTTAGGAGCGTCGCGCCAAGATCATTTGCGCCAGTACCTCGACCATAGTCAAGGCTTGTTCTACAAACAATATATAATCTGTACGCAGGTGAATGACCGAGATACGCGTCTTATCAAGTGTATTAACACGTGCTGTATTGTAGACTTTTGAATTTTTATGCAGCCTGTACTTGTAGGGATGTAGAGATGGTTGTTTAAAAATATTTAGTCTATTTTCCGGGATCAATTTTGATTAAGATTTTAGTCTATCGCCTGTAACGGTCTCCTTAAAACATTGTAAAACTTAAAATTAACCAATAGTCGTCCCAATTGCTCCATCGGAACGCCGGATACTCACCTGATTTCTCTTTTGATATCATCATAGTCTCTCTGCGTGTCGAGCCTTGCTTCAAGCCTGGCGATGTGTTGCTTCTTCTCGTCCAGCCTCTCTTCTAGCCTCTGCAACTGCTGCGCGTGCGCTTCCTGCAGCGCTGTGAGCGATGCTTGGAGACGACGCACGTCTTCCACTAATTGGGCGATCTGCGGAAGAAAGGGTTATGTTATTGAGGATGTTTTTATTACAGAAGTTAAAATAAGGGTTGGTGAAATGTTCATATTTAACGCAGTAGCTGGTTTTCGATAGCCTGTGCAATCTTATATTATGAAATATGTTACATCACTTTTCTAAGATCGTAACAATGCATTCGTAATTTCTGAGGCGGAACTACCAACATTAAAATAATAACATTACAACATTAAAAATGTCGCCAGATAAATATTTTCTAGAGAATTTAATTGCCATACAATTATTATAAGGTATCTGTGTGCACAATAAAAACATCTAACTCTGTAATTATGTAGATCAGTTTACGATAAAGATGTGTGACGCTATCAGACATTTTAATAATAAAATAAACATTTAAAAATTTGCCATGCTATTGTGATTTTGTGCTTTACTTGTAAGATAATTTTATTCATAAAAACAATTAGTTTCTCATATAAATTGCCTCCGTCATTGAAAATAAACTCATTATTATTTTTCATGTGCGATGAAAACAAAACACGTGTAAATCTAATTGTGTTGTTCTAGCTTTTAAGCTTTACTTTACATAACATTCACTGAGCAACACAAAAATTAATTACCTACAACATTTTATTGCTTAACAATTCAGTTTTTTCGGGTTTTCCCGTAGTTACCGACTTTAATAATAGCGTACCAAAGAAATCAACAATTAAACTGTAGCAATTGAGTAAATCAAAGAAGTTCAAATCGTATTATTTAGAAACAGAACTCTAAAAACTAATTTTAGTTCGCATTTCCGTTCGACAATTGACGATCTATTCATAAAATCAGCACCCAACAAGACAAGACTATATTTGTCCCACCTTACGCCATATTTTATCAAAAGTCGACTTTATTGCTTTGGAATAAAAGCTACGTGCGTTATTATGGGTGTTGGAGTGTATTGGTCGGATAACTCTCAGCATGTTATTACCCGACCTTCGGAAGATATCAATTGTTGGCGCAGCCGTCAGGTGGGGTGTCGCCGGCGCTCGAGCGTGAAGATGCGTATCGTCTAGATAGATGCGACGGAAATCACGGACGGCACATGACCCTGGTTACGTCTTGAGACGGCCGTTTTTCCAATTCAAGTTTTATGAAGCCATGTTCTGATTGTTCTTGAGGATGATTGGTATTTTGCTTGCAATCGTTGATTGGATCATTATAGGAACAGAACTAAATCCTCTTTAAGTATCAGAGTGAGGTTTGTTGTTGAAAATTTTGCCAATATCCCTATACCATCTTGAATAATAAAGCTATGTTAAACCAGCTGCATATCTTGAAGATCTGGTTCATTTTTCATTGAATCCACATTTAATAGTTACAGCAAATGAAACAGCTTCTATTTCTGTTGAAAGGCGACCACTGCTGGGGGTTCCTCAAGCACCGCCAATTCGACTGGCTCTGTGTTTTTCTTCATCCAGCGGATTCCTACGTCCCTCACCAGGTCATCGGTCCACCTTGTGGGAGGCCTTCCAACGCTACGTCTTCCGGTACGCGGTCGCCACTCCAGAACCTTTCGGCTCCATCGGCCATCTGTTCAGCAAGCAATGTGCCCTGCCCACTGCCACTTAAGTTTGGCAACTCTTCGGACTATGTCGGTTAACTTGGTTCCGAATTAGGTAAAGATTACTAGCAGTTAGCTAGACTTCCCGTAAATACAGTTTCGCGAGAATTGTTTGTTTATTAATGTTAGTATTTTATAATACATAGTTATTTTAACACTTCGTGATAATTGCAGATAAACCGACAGGAAATAAAAATATTTTAAAATTAAACTCTTAGGCAGGAACCTAAAAATATAAGTTTTCCTTAATGGATTTGGACAAATACGGCATATAAAAAATAATTATAGTTACTGATAGTACAATGCAAGGTTATAAGAAAAAAAAACTCTTTATATTTTATAATTAGCATATTTAAGAGTTGCCTTCACAATATTATTTCTTATCACCTCCAAAATACGGTTAAAAATCACTTTAATTAATATCACACCTTGACATCAATATCTAAATACATATCAGCATAATAATACTTCAGTAAATATTGTCAGTTTTGTTTGAGGTAGCCTTGAAGAACCGTCGTAAATAATCTTTCATTACAACTGGGCCTCTTTATAGAATGTTGTAAAAAAAAACTGAAAAATAACCTTCAGACATCGTTATGATAATAATACTTATAAGTTATAATAATATAGAATAACTGATGAGAACAAATGAAATATTTTGTCATAGAGAACGTGCTTATAAAACATGGATGCCAGTATACGTCTCGATTTTTCGCGGCATTGTTATTGATCGAAGATTGTTTCGCTACTTTATTGACATTGGTGTTTCTGTTTGACAATTAAGTAATATATTATATTTTTATTTCCTACTGTTAATGTTTATGTAATTAACTATTTCTTTTTATAGAAAATATTATAAGAACTTTTCATCTTTTATAAAAGATCGGAATTTTACAAAGGGTTGTTATTGTTGCCACTGCCAATTTCTAGTAATCCTTCACGCTCCCATAAAGGCTACGTTAACACGTGTCCCACCGTTCAGAATAGTACAGTCGCCGTAAAAAGTATTAGCCGAAACGAAAATTTCGGCGGACGGCACCGCGAGTAATTATTGTCTTAATTTGGACCTGCACTGACCGCTATTAACTTAGTTGTATGTTAAAAGCGGTAGCGGGTTAACGGGGAAGATGTTCGACGTTTCACAACCTTTCTAACATTGTCCTCATAAGTAAGGTGTTATTTTAATTTTGAGATTGATAATCAATGATGTCGAATTTTTAATTTAAAAAACTCATGAAAATTTACGAAAAACACAAACAGTTTTGCTGTCAAATTCGTCCTGTTTTTAGTAACCATTTTTTTGTATTTTGTATTATCGTTTGATAGAACGCTGTCCGCCCGCAGCTTACCCAGCCTCCAAGGGTTGTTCCTTCAGCGAAGGGTTAAGGGTAACCCTCGCACAATTACCTACAATCATTACTATGGACAATTATGTTTTCGACCGCCGCCCGTCACAGTTTCAGCTTTTTATTGAAGTCTACCACATTTTTAGTATAATTACAGCGTGGCCGCCTGGGTCTGTGATCACCCCACTGTGACGCCGATTAACTCGAATACCTCTCTCGTGCGGATCGTTTAAAAAAGACCTTTTGCACAATTTAGTGAGATTTACATGTGTTAGCAACTTTGTTTTGAGTTTCAGATGGGATTTTTTGGGACTTCATTTGCAGTAGTTGGTAGTTTATTCGGTGTTGTTAAGTCGTTAGTTGTTAATTTGGCTGACTGTACTTTCTTTGATGACAGGGAAATGAGACGTATTATTTTAGTGCTGAGGTTTAACTTTAAAATTAGCAGTGTCATCGTAATTCGTGTAGGTATTTGTACTTTAAAGAAAAACACCGTCAAGGCAATTCATTTTTCAGGCTAGAGTTGTCAAGCCACACACACGACCTGCGTGCGTCGCCTCGCATTCTTAGCCGTGTTCCTTCCGATGCAAATGGTCGAGTCTTGGGCCATAAATCCGCCACCGTCCCCGGCGGTTTATCAGACGTGCTCGATTCTACCTTGCACCTACTTTAATATGATGATAATATGCTTACACTTATTTATGGCGCTGATGATACTTTGAGAGTGTTAGAATAAAGACGAATGCATAGTGAATATCTTTAGGGAAAAATGTTTGTAGCATTCTTCAGGAATGCCTACTTTTAGGTATTAATACCAGCATGAAAACTCGATACAAACGAGACGATCCGAGAAAGAATGAAATGAGAATAGCAAGCCAAAAGTCAATCCACAAAATTGAGCTACAAAGGACGATCGCTTTTATTCTATTTCTCAAAACAATAACCTCTTTTATCTGTCCAAGATCGATGAAAAAGCAACAAAGACGTAGACCACGTCGATTGTCTAAAGCTCAATAGAGTAACAAAACAGAATCAATTTGAGGCACAAATGCATCAATGCAGTGCTCAATCACAAAGAAAGGAAGTGATGGCAGACAACTGAGTAAAAAAACCTAATACGCCATTTTGACGTCAGAAAGAGTTCACGTTGGCGATCTGTCAAAGTGGTCAAACAGTTTAACTGAAATATCTGTCCGAGTTTAGTGGGATTCGTCCCGGTCTCAGGGAGAGGACGATTTTGGGATAACTCATATAAATTTCATGATTCAAGCAAAATAGAAATACAATCTGTTTTTATATTCTGCCTGGCAAATCATTTGCTTAACCTGGCCTACAGTAAGGTTTTTAGACCACGTTTGTATAAAGAAAAGGTTAATGCCTATCAGGCCATTATAACATCCGTTTATTTGTTATATTTACCTGCAGTGCCTCTCAATGTCAGTCATTTTGTTATAGTATACCGCACTGAACGTCCGCGATAGAGCACTAAGGCTAAAATGATAAATTAAACCTATACATTAATTGATTAAACGTTTTAAATAACGTCCTAAGTCTTTGGTTGTAGGTGGTGACCCTACGAAAATCGCGAATCGTAGGGAAACATTTATTAGGCCGAATTTAAGCGGGAAAATTCACATTTCGTATTCGAACGCGCAACCAATACCAACTGAACGAACAAAAAGACGTTCGGAAAGCTTCTACGGCGGGACGGCGGTTTTTCTTTTTACGTCATCTATAGTCTGTCTAGTTTGACGCGACGAGTTTCGTTTCGTTTCGAAAAAAGATGATAAACGACGCGAATGATTGAACAGTTGGACGCGAGTTTCAAAAAGATGCCTACTATCCGTATATTACGTGCTCTTCAGCTGTCATCGCCTCTATCGAAATTAAAACGGCCAGATGAAAATTATTATTTTAACGTATTGCACGGGACAAACATTTGTGATTCATAAATATTCACATTTCGGCAAATGCTTTTACAGTAACAGTTTGATTGACAATGAACGTCGCGATCATCAATCACGTGTCAAATCGAACGCGCGGCGTGAAAATGGTAAAAATTAATAAGCACGGACAAGCGCAGATTATACAACATTATTATTTATATTATTGTGTGGGTGTTAGGGTTGAGTTTGGCTTGGTAATTGTTTTTTGGAGTATATTTTAACGGCTAACACTGACATGGAACTTGTCCATGCACTTTTGATATGATACGTCGGTGGCGTTCGGATAAACATAGCGATGAATCGTGATCATTTCGATTATTACTTTTTCGAAGCTGTCAGTTCGTGTTTGGGAACTTTACGCGCGGAGATTCTGTCAGTATTAAATAGTAGATAGTTTTTAATGAACCGTGTAGCAGACGTGATTAACGTTGAATGGAGGATATTTGTGGAACGCCGGACGAAATTAAGACTTGGGATTGACGGGGCGATATTAATTTTTTGGTTCTCTTTTCATCACAGGACTAGGTTTAATTAAAAGCTTTTAGACTTTTCTTTTCGAGGAAAAAATGATCCAATTTTTTGTGTCAATGTCATTGTCCACGAGACAGACTTTGATATCACAACGTAGGTACACTTAAATGAATTTTATGTTTTCAAGCATATCATAATTAGATACCTGTCATGCGATTTCAGCGATACTTTTTATTGACAAATCCAATTATCGTTTCGAAACACGACACAGACAAACCAAATGCAAACTGCATAGTCTCGGTTTGAGTCGACAACGAAATGAAGCAATTATAAGTTGTGGGAGCTCATTTATTGCCTGTCTATCGTTCGCGTTATAAAACCGAATGGAAAACTAAGTTTCGCCTGTTGTGGTTTCGACTCCGTGTTATTGGGGTGTCGCCTTTGATTCAGATGATAAGTTCGCGCTGTACATGGGGAAGGTATTGGATACCGATTGTTAAAGGTTGATTGGGTTCGGGTATAGCACGTGAGGGTTTACTGAAGCGGGACTTTTTATTGGAGTTGATTGTCAGTTGTGTAGTTTAGAACTTTATATTTTTGATAGATTATGTTAAATTACCTACTTGGAAAATGAAAACTTTGTTAGACCCTTTTCGCCACAAAATTTCAAATAACGAACGGACCCACTAATACCAACATAACATTGCATGCTACCAACCTCATACGACTTGAACATAACCCGCCAATTACGTACAGACGTCATTCGGGATTAAAAGAAAAATATCAAGTGAAACGTGTTTCTTCCGTGGCAGAGGCAGTAGATCACGTGGGGTGTGCGATATCTAGCCTAGATTATTTTGAGTAACGGCCCGCCGTCGGGGTGGTCGGAAAAAATGCATACCATGGATAAAATATCGCTTCGTGTTGCAATTAAAATTGTTTGTTTCAAGAACGTTGGTAAGGGAGTGTTTTCTTTTTAAATGTCAGCATTGAAACTATTTTTGGATGAATAGGTAGGTGAACGAGAAATACTTTTTTTAGTACAATTGTCGTGAGAAAATCAAGCACTGTTTAAGAAATCAGAATGTAGGATTTATAAGTAAAGCTAGAAAAAGTGTAGTGAGTTTTAAATCTAAAAATAAAATCAACAATTTTAATTTTATTTTCCAGATTTTTTTCCGGTTTTAGTTATTTAAAGCATGCACTGGATTCCATAAACAGTCACAAATCTTGTCTCTGTCTATTTAAAGTACGTTGTGCAATAAAAAAACAGAAACGAATCACTACAATCAGCATAAAACAGAATTTAGCGCCTTCGTGCAGTGTGCGGTGAACAGCTGATCGCGAAGGCTCTGCATTCTACCCCCGAAAAGAGGCGATAATTATTTTAATTTATAGTTACGTATCGCTCGCTTCTATCACATTTATTTTTCAAGAATTTCTACCTTTTCGTGCGATAAGGTGTTGGGTTTAAATTGGGGGTAGAAATAGAAATAAAGAGAAATGCTAACTCATCGCAGATACATTTTCAACCCCTTTCTGTGTGTTGACTTTTGAATTGCAAGATTAGTAGAAGCTGATACTAGAGAAATACTTTACCGACAGATCAGTTAATTAATTTATTTGAGTTTCTTTTCTATTTCTTACTTTGTAATTACTGATGGCCATCAATCCAGAAATACTTTTTTATATTATATGAACTGGCTACAAACTATTAAAATCTCAAAACAAACGATTTTCCTTCGCAAATCTATTCTAGTCCTAATCAAACAAAGTCGCAAGCTGGTTCAATTCAAGCATGTTCCGATGTCTTCCTAAAGTGTTCCGTCTCTGAATCACGTCCTACTTAATCGGAACACGTTCCGATTCGCCGGAACGGGCCGGAGATTGACGAAATTGTGCCTGTCACAATGATCCTATGAGACTTCGATACGTGAAACTTTTAGAACCAAGCTTCCGAAAAATCTAAGGCGGGAAATCTGTTCTACAGATTTTTTCTTAATGTTAGCAGTTCTTACTTTTGAACAGTCAAAATGATACCATATACTAAATAATATCAAGTAAAAAGGTCGTACCAGAAAATCGACTGGAGTTTATTGTGCCACTTCTTCTTCCCAGCTAAAGCACTAGGAAGTGGTGACGGGCGGGCGTTTTGGGGGACTGTCTTATGTAATTTTGACGTTCGAAAAGTGCTGATTCTCAGCCTAATTTGAATAAATGACTTTTGATTTTGATTTTTGATTTTGACGTAAATTACCAAAAGCTCCTTTTTTAGTTGACTTTACAGTATTAACTTATATGGGCTGTCTAAAAACATAATTTGATAATACGAAGACATAGAAAAACAAAAACGAGCTAAAATTCGACATTAGCCATTAGTAGATTCGGAGTTTTCTAATTAGACAAAGCACACAAACGAAATAAAGCATTAAGGAGTTGTGCAAATAGAATGGAAGAAGGGGAATGAGTTCCGATGTAATGTTGCTGGAAACGGGCACTGTATGATGATAAAACTTAATGCGAAAGTTTGATAATAGAGGCTTTATTTTTTCATTTTTTTCGTGTTTGTTAAAAAAATACTAAATTATTTAATCATTTTGTATCAAATAACTTTGAACATTGGCGGTTGAATACATTTTTAAATATCAAACGGCATTTCTATCCTTTTGAAAACCGTAACGTCTGTTAAGAAAATATTTCACCACACTATTTGCTACAAAAATCAAAACGTATAAACCTCGAACAACGCGATTCAAAATTCAAACTGCGCTCCCTCTCTATTTTTAAACGCGCTTACAATGAGCCCCGAACATCCAGTGTTGCCATACCTCGCTGTCCGCCCGTATGCAGGCTTCGTAAGCAAATAATATGACAAGATAAAGAGAATGGAAAACGATATTTTGTTTTGTACTCGACAAATATCGTTAATTCTCTTGTCTATTAGGGGCAGACTATAACTATACTGAATTAGTAGTCATACAAAGAAATAAGATAGAAGTGAAAATGTCTCTAATGCTCGATTTTATCTGAGATTTATGTGGATGACTGTAGTCTTTTATTTTGCCAAAAATATTCTTTTAGGGCTACAAAAGAGATGTTCTAACTTTCCAAGTTCCATGATTTAATTTAGTATTTCAACGTAAGCTCCATATTTCTCATTTTTATTATTTTAAAACCAGTTTCAAAATCATTACGTATAATTACGGCTAACAACTGATACAAGACAATATAAACCTTGCCAGTCAACCTGTGGCCATTATAGTAATCAAGGAAGTTAACCTATTTATATCGTAAGATCGTCACCTGCACCATTGTGCGCGCAAGGACGGCCCACAATGCACAGAATCGTTACCATTGTTGTAATAATGCAGCTAATTGTGCTGAATTGTTGCTCATATCACTCCTTACGACAGTCAGACAGTGATGGCAAGAAATTACAGTCGTAAAACGACGTATTGATTGTGTATGAGGATAGATACGACGTTTTGGATGGCAGAGATATGACGTTTGTAGTCCAAGACCACCGAGCGTTTTACAGAAAAATCGTAAATAATTGTATTTTTTATGATGGCAACATAAAGTTTGTACTTCTATTAAATAATTAACGACAAGCAAAATTATACCTTATTAGTACAAAGTATGTAGAATAAAGAATGCGTACATAGATTAAAATAATAAAATTGTAGCACAGATACTAAAGTCTAATATTGTAAGAAATATTTATATTATCGCATAGCTCATGGACCGGTCTCGTTTTTACGCAAATACCGCCATCTGGCGGCACTCGACGCGTAATTATAAATAAAATTGACATTAATTACGAGTCTCCATGTTTTTTCAAAGTGGGTTAGCAATTTCTAGAAAATAATTCCTTTTAATACGAGAAGAGGTAAATGCGTGTAATGAAACGCAGTTATTATATGTTGATGCAATTATTATAATTTAACAAGATAGAGATTAATGTCGGAGAGTAGCGAACTATGCAGTGCAGACACTTGAAGTTTTCAAACACGAATCGCCAAGTTAAGGAACACTTTAGGGTTTTTTTAAACAAATATTGACGGTTCACCATGTAACTGTTTTTTTCTAACAATATCAACTTGGGAAATATCTTTTATATAATCATATCATTAACAGGAAATACCATAAAACATCAATGTAATACGCGCGTTCGGATACATTGACAACAAAAACATAAATCACAAACTATGAAACAACATTAATTTAATTAGTTTCGCGCGCTTTATTTTTAGGTCCGTCTGCATCTTACTCTATGGTCGAGAAGGAATTATAGACAGGTTTGCTAAAGAGCGGCGTCTTTGGTTCTATTTTGTGCCATAATTATATACTTTGAGCGTTTTAACGAACTACCAATGAGGGTGTTTTGTTTAATTTTTGTTTATATGAATTACATTTTTTTGTGATAAGTGCTGAAGCCTGAGGTGTAGTTTAACTAAATAGCGTAATGAATAACTTATAAAAACGCGTTCAATACAAAAATGTTTGCTTCTCATTTAGACGCGTAACAAAGATCAAACACTCAAGCATGAAGGACAGAGGCAGTGCTCCAAACAATACATCTATACTTAATAACTAAATGAATGTACGAAAACGTACTTTATAGCAGACCCCCATCCCACCATACATAGAGACACATTAAAAAATCAATAGCAAAACTGCACGCTCACAATTAAGAAGTCCTCTGAGTCGAAACATCCCTCAAACGTCATGACACCCTTACACTACAAACAAAACATTGGCACACATCCAAAAATTACGATACATTCTTCTCAAATGGAAATAAGGTCGAAAATTGAGTGACAGATACTAAAAAAACGGTAAACTAAAGAGTTATCCGGCCAGCAAAAATGTACGCTTAGCGGCGAAGCTAAGGGAGGTAGGGGCAATTTGGGCAATATGCAAAAGTTGGGCGGTGGGTGGTGGGGAGTGTCGTGATTAGGCCGTGTGTGTCGATGCGCATCTTATGCCCGCATTACCCTTTCGTTTTCCTTCCGATAGCTGCCTTTGTGCCCCCTTCAGCTATCTGTGCAGTCGAGATCATACGATACCAATTTTCTTTTGACGATTTTCGTCGAGAGCCATCGATTAAGAACGGGTTTTTTTTTCGTAAAGACTTTGTGATATTGAATTTTGATTTATTTTCATGGAAAGCCGGTGGTTTGGTTGTTGTAATGGGTTGGACGGCTTTATGAGTACTTTGGCTTCACTCAAGGGTCAATCTTATTTTGAGTTAAAAGTTATTGTGATCTTTTTTGACTTGACGTCTCAAGATATGAAAACAAAATTGTATTAACATAGGTGATATTAATAATATTTAGGGGGTGTCCCCGGAACTGTCATTTGCTTTTTAATACTTAATCAATGCAACACGAATGGGCGAAGCTTTCCCTCATAACGTGTGAGTGAATATAACCGATCTGTAGCGACAAATACTCGCAGTTTCCTTTCGATACCCGAATCAAGCCCATTAGTGCAGTGAGCCGTCACCACTACTTACTTAACTTACATCAAAAGTTAGTTCAAAACTGACACAATCGACTAAAATGTTATACCCATTAGGAAAATCGACTACACTCGCTGGGGTGAACTCGTTAACACACTTTCCAAGTTTCCCATCGAAAACTACCCCCGTTTAGACTACCAAATACGTTGAGGACAAACTAATAAACGTGAATGTTTAATATTCCGAATCTTCCCCCCACCGGTTTCAATACGAGTTTAAGTAATATCGAATTTTGCCATCGCATTTTCACGTACAACGCAGAAAGGGATACTTGTGCTACGCCATTCTTCGCGGCTGTACGCCAACAGACGTTATGGACTATTCCAAAGAGTGATTTCCCTTGAAACCAATGTAGCATATAAATACCATTATTCTGAAACAATTCACGCTTTGGACCCATTCCGTTGTTTTGGATTGAATAAGGGTATTCAATAAGATGTTTGTGTACGTACAGACAACTTTTGAGATTTCGTATAATATTTTGAAGTTAAACTAGGTTGGCGTGATGTATTCAGAAACTTGAAGGGGTTTTGATTTTTGATATAAATGTCGATGCTAGGGTACTGTTTCATATGTAGAAAATCCTTCACATATGTCTGTATCATTACGTCTCTACAATTTCCATCACACATTACTGTTTCTAATTACAGCTGCAACGACGGCAAAAGTATCTTCACATTTAACCCTTCAACAAAAATCAAACAGCTCCAAAAACAAAAAAAAAACAAAACAAACCGAACCACGACCAATATCGCCAAAAATTTCGCTGCAAAACTTTCAAGAGCATCCATCAGTTCGGATACTTACTCCCCCCTTCCCCCCTCACACACACAACCGTCTAATGAAATCAGACATACCAACGCAATTGTAGATTCAATTAGTACAGAGCAGTTACCATTCTTATCGGGACGAGACGATTTCGCGAACGAATTAATCCGAAAACATACGATTTCTATCTTCCCCAGTCTCCCCCGTCTTCGGTACCTAACTGTCTATCTATCGATATGACGTCATTGTATTTGCCAAGTGTAATTAAGTACATGTGGATTGAGAGAGTGATAAGTAATGGAGTTTAAAATGTACCAAGTTGTGCCAAGATGTGTATTTATTGAACATTTTCAAGTTACGACTGTTTTTGAGCTTATGAAAAGTCTGTGTGAGGATGAACATTTGATGATGAAACAAGATTAAAGAGAGTTCGCGTTTGTTGTATTGAAGTTATTCATTGTTTTAGAAAAGTTTGGCCTTTGATTGATTCGATTGTTAAAACTAAAAGAAATACGGTTACCACTTAATGTTAAAGCCGACATAATTCAATAGAACCATAGACATTTAATCAATTCGCTACGTCAAATTCAATTGATTATAACTAAAGTGACAAGCCATTGACAATTGTAGAGACACCCAGACACATTCGATTATCAAAAATTAAGCTATAACCGTAAACAATTACCGAAATCGAATTATTCAATCGGAATAAATTAAAATGAATCGGAATAAATCACATTGAGGAATTAAAATGCGATACTCGATAATTCAATAGACAACGCTATAGAGGGTCCAATCACAACAGACGATACGAATCATCGATAAAATAGTAATAGGGGGGGACGAAAAAAATTGGGTATTTTTATTATCGTTTATTGATCACTCACGCCTCTGTATTGAGAGCTATTGATAGATTGATATTAATGCCCGAGTTCCGCGGGGTGGCGTTTTTTTATTACAGACCTCGTTGACGGAACCACAATTGGATATTGTGTGTAATTCTTTTGCACACAATGGTTTTATTTAATATCGTTTTGTGTCGGTTGATTATTGGCGTTTTTATTTTCATGTTTGCGTTTTTTTCATTGAATGTTTGTTTACAAACGTTGGTAACGGGCGGATTTTGTGTTTGCACAGATTTGTGTGGTGAGTGATCTAATTGGGTCAGGTTGTGTTTGACTTAAAAAATAACAGCTCCTTTGTAAGTCAACCCTTTTGAGAACTGTTGTTACTATTCACTTCATACTTCAACAAAGAAAATGTGTTGCATTTTAAAATAATCTTCAAGCCGTTCCAATTTCAACGAAGCCTCAGGATCCAATTTACCAGATCAGAGACAAGCAAGTTCATAGACAATATAGATTCAAACAATGGCGTTCCATATTCGTGCTCACACTTCAATATGCGAAATTGACACCGCAATATTACAAACAGAAATAAGATTGCCTGAAGGCACCCCCGCGTGGGGGGACACTTTATTATACGAAATGTCTTCGCGATTGAAACCAATTGTTAATTGAGCTATATCTATGAAAATTGCGTCTGTGCGTCGCCGATTCTTATCGGAATTTGTCGTTAAATTTATTATACAACGGCTTTTCGGTTTTCGATGTGAAATAGAACGTTTATTGAGGCTTCGGATTTAAGTATTAATAAGACGTCGATTTTACGGATGAGAAATTAATTACAAGTAATATTTAATTGAAAAGTGACAGACTCAGGCCTAGCAGTATAAATCATTGTCAGACTATAATTTTATATTAGATTTATCTGCACTCAATGGTTAATCAAACTCTGGCACAAAACACATACGCAAATTCACAGGTTTGAATTTAGAACATCGAAACGTTGGCGGCAAAACAATTATTTTAATATACAAAATAGGAAAGCCCGACAATAGTTAGACAAATGAATAAATCCAAATGGAAATTTCCCTATTCGTGAACAATAGTTAGATTTGGAGGCTGTATCTCGTACAGACAGATTGATTGGGCCCTTCCTACAGATGCGGAGGTGAGGATGTGGTTACATTGTTTTATGTTATAAAATAGGTACTTCGTTTTGAAAAGTTTTGCTCGCTGTCATTGTGTCGCGAGTCGTTTAGTGTGGGCCGAACGATGCTTATAGAAGGGTGGTACAGCACCTACCTATTCATTCATATCAGTCTACAGTATTGAAGCAGAATGATCGTAGAAAGTAGCAATTCGTTATTTATGTTTATTGTCCATTACAGCGATAACACGAAGTAGCCCAACATGAAACCAGTATATCATCGAAATCTTGCGTCCGTCATCCAGGCGACCATACATCCAACTTGCGGACAATATCTCCAGCAAAATCTCAAGTTTCGACATAAATAATCACATTGCGTTCACATAAATTTTGGATCTCTCTCCATATTTTGTTACCTGCGCCGTTTGTTACGATTTTATTACGAAAATGAATGGCAGGCGAGAGCGGGCGCCGGGAGTCCGTGGTGGAGGGTGGGACACGATCAAAAGGGTTCCTAATTCGTACATTCGGGAACGGTGCACACTATAGCAACTATGAGTTTTATGGCCCGAATCTTTTATGGGATAATCAAATTTTGTATTATTAATGCTTTTAATTCGCAGACGGGAATTGATTCTGTGTTTAGTTTCTGTGGCTGCTCCTTTTCAAAATACCTTTTCAATTCAAAATACATATTACTTGTTATCACTTTTCGGCTGGTTTATAGATGCATCAAGTGTCTACTTCAGTTTTGAGAGTTTTAAATTGGCACACTTGAAGCTTTTTGGACCAAATACATTTTCGACAGTGCAGAACCCAAAATAAACTTAATTTTCATGCAGACTAAACATTTATGCATATCAATCTCATATTCGATGTAGAAAGTTTAGAATTCTCGTGTTAGTTCGCCCAAGTTTGGGCTCAAACATCGTTTAAAAGCGAATAATAACACAAGAATAAAATCCTTAGGTATGGTGGAAGGTGTTTCTCTTACACAACACCTTTCCTTTTCCAACAAAAATAAGCAAACCGCCATCATTATTTACGTAACAAACACATCCCTATCATTATTTTAATTGAATATGCTTTGACGTGAACTTATTTTTGACATTCTCCTTCTTCGGAATTAATTTGCGTGTTCTATGGTCGACGTCATACGTCTAAACCCTTGTTTTCATTATTTAGTATTCGCAAGAATTAATTGGAATTTACATTGTATAAAATACACGTGTAATTAGAAAACACGTTAAGTTTGACAAAGAACATTCATCATGGAGTAGCACGTGCCAATGTGTTTTTTATTTGTTTATGGTTTTTGTGCGCCAAGAAAGTATAAGCGTTCTATCATTTGAATTTCGTAAGTTGAACATTTGAATTTGGAAAATATGAGAGCTGTCAAATATAATTTTAATATCCGCCATCATATAAACTACGCCAAGGAAACTATCCCAACAGCCAGGCTATCTAACAGCATGGGAGCTCGAAAACAGGAAAGTATCTTTAACGCTCACGGTTCCGCATACATATCTAACATTAAATGTAATCGTGGAAACCTGTGAAAATATGTAAATTGATCCTTGGAGATGCCGGACCGACGGACTGAGTGAAATTTGAATATAAACTTTCCACCAGTACCGTATAAGCGTCATTTATTTTGGCCGTCCATAAAATATAATGATTTTTGACGTAGCTCTCGGCTATATTAATTTTGTGGGTTTATAGGGGTGGGTCTGATATATCGACAGGTATTTGTGTGTGTGCGGGGGTGCCTTAATTACGTCATTGACCTCTTCATTAGAATATAAGATACTGTGTCTATCCTGTATCTGTTTGTATAGGATTATGTCCATTTTAATCTCGTTATTTTGACGAAGCTTGTCTAAAATAATAGTGTCACCGAAGTGACTTGGGTCTGTCTAAGCGTGCATTTATAAATTGACCTTTCCAAGAAGGTAGGTACAATCAACCTAGAAATATTTGAAAAGAATACGGTCCTAAAATAATTATTTATAACTTTCTGTTTTCTCTGCATCGTCATCTCTCTCATTCAACAACTTGACGCGAGTGTGAAATAAAGAGACGCCAGCCACGACGGAGGCAAAGTTTACGACAACACAACAATTTATAGAACGAATTAGAATTTTTCAAATAAGTTATGCCAATATGCAAACACAAAACCCATTATAATAAAATATTCCAACGTCTAAATATGTGAAAAGGGAAAAATCCGCAAAATGGACGCCACTCGTCTGAACAAGAGATCCAGAATATTTACATAAAAAACAAATAATACACGCCGAGACGGGATGCGCGCATAAAATTAAAATCGATGAGAAATTCTACCCTTCGAATTAAATATCATTGCCCTGTCTCACACACACAAGACACACACACACACCCGCACGCATTAAGATCTAGATTAATGTTGAAGCCGTTGAAGGGGCTTGTGAAGCGCCATCATTTAAAACCATAGTTGATTTCGCATTTAGAATCACTATTCTAAATTCAGAATCACTTTGAAATTCTACACTTAACAAGCGGGTGCTTGCACTAGAACTATTTATGATTCCAATTTCAAATGTTATAAACAAGCACATTCTTCCGTACCATAAAGAACAGATATTTAAAAAAATGCGCTATTTCAATGGGGTGTAATTTAAAATATCGGTCCGCGCTTATTTGCATACTAACTAAAATAATTTATTATTATTTCTCGGAGGGTCGCGGTCTACGTGGGGTGAGATTGTATACAATGAGAATAACTAGAAACTGAGTGTTATTGGCCCGATCACAGCGCGTCGGAACATTTTAAATAACGTTCATCGGAATCGTCGTTTGAAGTTGAATTTCAAATATGGATGATATACGGGCGGTGTAGTTCCAAACAAATATCAAATTAAACACACACGGAAATGCAATATTCGACGTCAAAACACGGGATGCTTAAAAGTTTGAATCAAAGCGGTTCGGAAATCAAAGTACTGTTGGCAAAAGGATGAGTGGAGATCGCGGTTCGCAACGCATCCTTACAACGTAGCGTATGATTGCGCAAAACAAAGGCCCGAACAACTTTCAGAGGGAACTCGTTGCGTCGGGAAAAAGTTTGCCGACTACATCGTGTGTCACGTGCTGGCCGTGCCATCGAACCATTTGATTTTAGAATGTTTGTTTCCAAATTCAAATCCCTAATTATGACTACTTTTGCTTTTGATACTCGAGATTCAAATTCAGGAACTTTCGTACATACTCGTATAATCGTCCAATTCTTCGGGCTTTTTTTGTTTCAAAGTTGCGTTTAAAACGCAGAATAACAAACTTACTAACTAGTCGAAGTGTAATTTATAAAATCAAAAAATGTAGAGCCTCCTACTTTAGCGTACTAAACTAGATTTTTCCTTAAAGTCTAATTTGAGAACGATAAGTAACTGAAGCCACTTCAAAACTTTTCCAGCCGAGTTCATTTATTTACTAAGTTTTCTTTCGATCAGGCATTGCTAACCACAAAACAATTCAAATAGTTTAAATTAGGAACATTTTAATACTTGTTTCTGTTGACGCTGCAAGTCTGCGAATGAAATTATCTTCCGTATCAAAGGGAATAATTTTAAATATCTACACACAGGCATGGCTAGTCCTGCCAGACGGCCACCCCGAAAGATTTATACATTTTATACACCCCGTTCCACGATACTGTTCAAATTCTACGATTCACTGATGCATTATATGTTTCCCCGTTTTTTTGGCGTCTACCCACGCTTTTGTTTTGGACGACTCGTTATTAATTGTAAATTTCTGATACGCAATTGGTGTTTCTAATATCTTATTGGGACGGAGAGTTTTTCTTGCGTGAAGCAATGGAGTTTTGCTCCTGTTTCATTGAAATGGACATTACTTTTAGGCAGGAGGACTTTTTGCATGAAGACACGAAGGTGTTTGAGAAAAATGAGTAAATCATCTAGGTACATTTTTTTTTTGACGCCTTGTTACTGTTGCTTTTCCGAGATCAGGAATTAGGGGACTTCGTTTTTATACCTTGATTAGTTATCGCAGTTTTTTTCTTCGGTGTAGTTGTGTAACAAAAGATGGTGGTATTCATATGCAAATGTTATAGAAATATGGAAGTAACCCGACGTTAGATCGACAGGAATCTTTACAAATGTTAATGACAGTGAAGTTTTTAAATGACAGGGTGCGTAGTTATAACTTTAATGGGCTACTGTTTTGTGTTTCTTTAGTCACTGTGATACGAAGAAACATTATTCTTAGCCCACTACCGCCTCGTAAAATAAATTGTTTTATAGTTAAAATAGGTAATGAGTGAATTTCAATTAAATCTTTGAAAAATGAACATGTTGAACACCTTTTGGAGGTTTCTTTCGTCTTTGACTAATATAATATGACGAACAACATTAACAATTGTCAACATAAGCATACATACTTCTACCAAAACAAAACCGACAAGGGGAGATGCACAGTGCAAAGATATCGGACAGGAAAAGGGGTTGATTTTGATTGAATATCTGTTATTAAGACCCTCCGTACACACACAGGCGCAGATATAAAATAATATACACATTAAGTTTATAAATATGCATGAGTTTCGTTAAAACTTGTGAGTGTGCGCCGAATTTATAATTGTCTATGTGTGTGTGTGTGTGTATTGATTGTAATAAATTGTGCTCATTGTATGAATCCTAAGCTTGGCTGGAAGTTTTATTTTGAATATAGAATTAGAGTATTGAATAAAGACAATTTAGGGGTTTTCTATTTTAAAATTAGGTTTTAATAAAAAGTTAGTATGTTTCTTATCAAAACCGTTAAGAAAGTTCGACACTGCTCACGAAAATGCTTCACGATTCTCGAATATTCTCAAGTATTCCTTACATATATTATGTATAATATAACAACAAGTTTATTATGAGCGTTGATATCCGTCGTTGGATGATGACACTGAATAATTAATGGCGGTCGAATTGTGCGGTTTCCTCCGAAATCTTATTGTTTTGCAGTTTTTTGTTCCACTTCCAGAATTAATTTACTTTTCAGTTGCCAGCGATCGTACGCAGATATTTAATGATGTACGTTTTGTTTTGATTACGCCGAGTTTGTAAGGTTTTGGGCCACGGTTTTGAGATTTTGGCACTGATCGCATGGTGATGTTACCATATTTACTTCTGCGAAAATGTGATAGGAAAATTAGATTTTTATTTTTATCACTATCTCGCATTTCATGGATTATTAACATCCTTAAGTACGATTATTTGAATTCCAATTCAGCATATTTGCGTCCCTAACAAGTGATGTACAGATAATTAAACATATTTTAATATACCAAGTTGACATCGAGACGTGTTCAAGAACGTACTTACAACAAAATTGGCAAGATGGCCGTCAGAGGGCGCCTCCTGTCAGCCATCATTAAGGAGCTGTCAATGTCAACTGTCACTTGAAGCGAAGACGTCGCGGCGATCGGACGTCTAATGACAAGAATTATATTAATTCTTGGTGATGCATCGACTTGGGGTGCAGTATTTTTAGTTCGGTTCTATCTTAAGATGATTTGTTTGAGATTTTCTGCTCTCTTTCACTCTTATCGACTCATTAGGAGAGGCCCATTTGAATCCGTATATATTTTAGATCTTTGCTAGGACATATTTAGCAGAACAAATCAAATGAAAATGGTATTAATACAACATCCACATATCAGTACTACAACAATTAAAATAAAAGCTTTTGATATAGAAATTAATAACGAGGCGTACATTTTGGACGCGTTCCAGATTATTTCTAAATGAATGATCCTTTTTTTAAGTTCGATATGAATATTCGTTTGCATGCGTGTCGCCCTGCGGATAAAATACGAGTGGGTACAATGGACAAGTTAGGAGAGCAAGCGGGTTTGACTGATAGATGAATGATTGAGTGAATGATTCACATCTTACACTACTAACCTAACCAATTGAAATCATTATCAATAGAAAATCTTGGTGAATGTCTAAAGAACTAATAATTACAAGGTGTGAACTCAAGCCTAGCACTTTCTTGAAATAAGATAGAGATCCGTTTCCAAAATAGGCATTGTTCTGTAACACGAACTCGGACACAACATCAAACCACTACTTATTCCAAATTCGACAACTGTCACCAAAAACCGCCATCGCCCATCACTCAAACGGCACAAGAAAGTCCCGTTTTTAACTGGGTTGTTCACCTTTCTGTATCGAAAGGGTTAATTCTATGCGAGAGGGTTCCGCATGTCCGTCTGAGGTGCGTACTATATGTTTTTATTGTTTTTTGAGGGTTGGATGCTACTGTCGTCTGCTTTTGTTTTTATTTGCAATATTATGGATCATTTTGGGATATTCTGTTGATCGTTTCGGGTTTTTGTGGTAAGTGGGGTAGTGAGGTTGGAGAAAAATGTTTTTTGGAGCTGCGCAAAAGAGTTGCGGTTATGTTTTTTTTTTATTATAATCGGGACTTACGTATAGGTATTCGTTGTTTAGTTAATTTTGTCCCTTATGTAAGTTATTAGCATGTTTCTGGTTTTGTTTCTTGATGTTGGCGTTACCGTCGGCGCCATCTTCTTCAAAATTACGCGCCAAAAATTACCACCATAATGTCTTTCAACCGTATTGAGACTTATAGTCAAATGGGACTGCCCCAAAAGTAACACCCAAGGGCGCAGTTTTAATTTGTATGTATGGGACTATAATGTATAATTCTTGTATATAGTGGGATCGAAAAGGGTGGGTTCTCTCGGGACCAAATTTGAGATGGGGATCAAAAATCGCGATTGAACCCTATCGAAAACTTACGTGTCTTGGTGTGCATGAGTGTGTGTGTATCTGGGGTGACAGATTAGGGGGTGATTTTTTGGACCTCGTTATGATGGCATTGGATTTTGATCAGTTATCGTGTGGAGTACTTCTGGTAATTATTGTGAGTCCCAGGCTGTTTCTTCAGTTCGCTTATTTTGAGAGACGAAGTATGTACGAAGAAAAATGATTATGTAAGAATTGTGGTGGCGTTCTGAAGTTACTGTCTAACCCCTCGGAAAGAAAGCGTGAGTTATGTATATTTGAATGTATCCTAAACGATCACAATTGTCAAGATAAGTGTAAGAGATGTCCATATTAGTCGTCAAACTTGTTTCCCAAAAGTTAATAGCTTTGTAAGTACCCATACATATGTAATTTTAGATAATTTCCGTGCATTGAATGCTAATTATGTGTGTTAATGACCTTACTATAAGTCTCTTCAATTAACACTTGAAATGTCAAAAGAAAAATATTTTGAACATTGAGATGAAAAAATATAAAAACGGCTTCCATTTGACTCCTTATTGGCATAGAGTGACGAAATGTACCAACCCAAATTATTTACCAAAGAAATATACTTTTGAGCAGTATTATCCAAATTGGTACAGAAATTTCCGAGATTATCTTTCACAGACGTATAAAATTTTCGCAATTTTAATACATGGCGTATCTAATCAGATTCGTTTTTGTAGGGTTATCAAACTGTACATAGGTAACTAATTATAATCAGATATATAGTGTGATTTTATATATTAAAGCTATCGGTACATAATAAGGGGTGGTCAGGACCCAATCGATTGATCGCAAAGTCGCAATCAAAGGGTTGGAACGAAGGGTTAGTTTAAAATATTGCTGAGGGTTCGACTGTTACATACTGTGTGTGTGTGTCTGTTTGTCTGTCCTTATTTGTGTAGAGATTTGTACTTAGAGAACGAAATAAAATATTGGAATTTGTTGTATTTGTAGTTTAGAAAGTATGTTGATAGTTATGTTGAGTTTTAGGTAGGGAATGAGCTATGTTGAGTCGAAGCTCTTTATAATTATCATCAAATTAGCAAGCTGAATAAAAATGGGACAGTGATGAGAAGACCAGCACTAAGAAGTGGTAAATGGCAGGCGTTTTGAGGGACTGTCCTATGTGATTTTGAAGTTCGAAAAGTGCTGCCTAATTTGAATAAATGACTTATGATTTTGACCTGATATTTGTCAACGATGAAGCAAGCTTGTCTAGAAGACTGAGGCATTAGATTAACAATCCAATATGTGTTCCTGTAATCTAAAGCTCCTGGTCTTAAGGTTTATCAATAACCTTTATAGGGAAAACGAAGCTCTATCTGTATCCATAATGAGTGACTGCTAATTTCACATTATTACGTAGTTAAGCGTATTTGTGCAAAAACTTTTATATAATGTTTTGGCAAATGCACTTTTATTATGGTGCGACATGCGATACTCAGGATCCAGGCGAACTATGATAACATTTTGAGCTCACTCCACTTACACACAGCAGTGACACTGTGCACCAACTGGTAGAACTAAAGTTAGGGTTTTAGACACAGTGTCGGGTAGTTGGAATTCGGTTGGCGTACGTCGCGTGACTACCCCCATAGTATTTGACACGGCATCGTCCGTACTTTTCACACTCAAATTTTCGCGTTTAAAGGCTTGCTTTTTGGTGTGCAATTAGTGATGGTTATCTTGTTTTGTATTGTTACTTTTGTTCGTAACTAGGCACCGAGGTTTTAAGTGGCAATTTTTAAATATATTGCTGTAGTTATTGTGGCTTTGTAAGTAGGTAAACTATTTAGGTGTCTGTCTCAAGTGTTGGTGCTGTTCGATTGCTGATTAAACAATTTCAGTTTTTATGTATATTATTACACAGTTCATTCGTGCTCGAATAAAACTAGCTGGTGTTACTTTGAATTCTACCTCAGCAACAATAATTACTTTTACAGTACATAAACAGTCATTAATAATAAAAAACATGCACGAACAAAAATTATGAATCATTTTTCTAACCAAATCAATCAAAATGGCGAATTCTCGGCGTTTAGCAATCAATCCTTGGTATAACTTATGCATACGAAATAAATATTAATAGCACACAACCCTTTCTTACACCCCTTCACTACGTAGGACGTACCTACCCTCAGTTTTGCTAATAAATGTGTATAATTAATCATATAAATATGGGTAGGTTTGTGTTGTAAAAACGGTGAATTATATGAAATATGAAGTTTCTGAAAAAGTTCTTTTCCATACACGTGAAATGACAATTATGATAAACATAGTCTGATTCCAAGCCCTAACAGCTTATAACATTATCGAAAGCGAAATACTAAGAAAGCTTTCATAAAAGTCGCTTCTAGTAATTAAAACCTTTTTTGACGTAGTCTACGAAGAATAACCTCTTTTCTCAAGTTGACCTACTGGGTACCTAAACCACCTTTAAAAAATATTTGACAGTTGCATGACAAGAAATTTTTCTTTTCATATTGTTCGTTTTTTAAACAATTTGACGGGAGCTTAACCCGTTCGCTGCATGCTTAATTCCCTCATAATTGTAACTCGAGAATATTGATTATCCATTATTATGCGCTGTCATTAATAATTTTAATTAATTACATGTGTGTGGGTGGAGGGTGGCTCGTGAGGGGGGGGGGTGTTTATAGATTATGTCCATTGTCGTAACATCGTGTGAGATGATTAATGCGCTTATCTTTTGGCGAGAAGACGCCTCATTGATTTTTGATGACTTTGTAAATTTCTAGCCGGTAAAGGATTAAACTTGCACGTACGAATATAGGGTTTGAATAATGAATTATTTGCAGAGCTGTTTATGAATAACTGTTACTGAAATACAATAAAGAATAAAAATCATTAATCAATTCGCAAGGAGACAACCTCCTTTTCAGACGCTTCATTTTCCAAAATGGCGTTTTGCGTGCAGTCGTTAAACGTCCGAGCATCGGATCATATCTAAGTCATTTTCAGTTTCCGAACCATAAAGTGTCAATAAAAATAATCGTTAAAAGCCCCATTTGAATATTTGCGCAGTAAAAAAAATTAAATACGAAAGAAAAATTAATAACCCGTTCAAAGCTATTTATATTTGTTCCCGTTTCTTCCACTTGAGATTATCGATTTTACGTTATTTTGTGACTTTATTACTCGCCTTTAGTTTTATTACGCAATTACTTTAAAAAGGGCAAACGTTTTTTCATACCTACATACAATTTTACCGGATCGTAAATTGGTGGTATAGTACACTCCTACACTCTGTGTGTTTGTTTAGTCCTTATATTATTGCTACTTCAATCTAGCTTGACATTTGCTGGACTAATACATATTTTCACATCAAATCATTTACCAAGAAATGACTTATTAATTATGGTACACACACATGACATTTGGATAAGTTATTATGTAAAAGTAATTAGCAAGGTACCTACTTTCGGCACAGAATTTTCATTCCAAAATGTTCGCGGCCGTCATGTTACAATAGAATTCCGTTTCGAATTTCGAATCAAATGATAAAGTCTGATGACAACTATCTATACATCCAATAAAGACTGTCTACAGTGAGTCGACCACGCGATTAGGTTTTATATACATATCTGTAGCAGACTAAACGCGACGCGATACGGCTCGCTCTACCTTCGTTCGGTGTAGAAAGCTCTTTAGTAACGGCTACTCAAACGTGTTATCGTTAACAAGTGACAGTCGATAAGTCGCGTTTAAAAATGGTGCCTTTTTATAGTCACGCGACTTTTTAATCGTTTGACGTTCAAAGATTAACGCTATTAATGGCCGCTCGGTTCGAATATTGACAAATTTCTACCGGTAATCGAGTGGGTTTAATGGCAATTGTTTTGATATCTGTTGAATTGTTTTAGTTTGATGTGTTACTGACAGTTGGCTCCAACGGATGGCGTTCGTTTTTTAAATGTTAATGCCCATAGAAAAAATAAACCGTTTGTTTTCTGTTATTCTTATGTTTTTAATGTTGGTAATTATGTTTCAGCTTACCCAGTTCACTTGGAAACAATCAGGATTTATCTAGATTTAATTTTGTGTCTAAACAGGTCGTGTTGTTCTTACCTGAAACAAAAAAAAGTTCATTAATTTAAACATTCTAAAACCACTGGCAGCACATGGGTTAATTAAGAAGTAATTCCGTTGCTATGATAACATATAAATGAAAAACGCATTTATAATTATTAGGTACACTCAAAGTTCGCAGAAATTGTGTTTCTCTCATTATCTACAAAACAAAGTAATAAAATATCATCTATATCTGTGTTTGAACATTAATCCGCCATATTTAAATGTTCAGAGTCGCGCCGGCCAAATCGGCAAACCATCTGGAAATGGGGAGGGTGGGGAGAATCGCACAATTTGTTACTAAATCATCGATAGTACCTAGTTGAAAGGTTTCATAATGAGTCATGCTTTTGGAGAATTTACAATATTTTTGGCTTAGGAAATTTTACATACTACCCATTACTTTTACTGAAGTGTATGTATTTATTCAAACCTCTCGTAATTCCCATTTTGCGCAGTTAAATATTTTCCTTTTAAAAACCTCGTGAATGCTTGTTATGAGGAAAATATTGCTGAAGTCAAATACATTGGGCATATCAGTAACGACAATTAAAATACGTTTTTTTTCAAATCAATTGCATTATTATTAGCTTTATCACAGTGACTCACAGTTATTTGTTCAGTTAAATAATATTTGTGATTGGTAAGGTCATTGGGTTAGGATAAAGGTTTTAATTAGCGAAGTCTCAATGTTAAAAAAAATTACGCAGTTTGAAAATAGAACTTAAACCAAAAAGTGAAAATTTGGGTAAAGTGAACTTGAAGTGAGTTTGAAGAAAGCTGTCAATAGTGTCAATCCCCAGCATCAGGGGGAGTGACAGCTTACTTCACCTAAGATTTCACGGTGAGCTTTTTACTGAACAGACAAATCTAAATTATAAGAAAACAGAACACGGAGGATGTTCTGTTACTGCTGCTTAAGCCAAAATCACTTCAGAAAGGGGTAAAACCAATACACACGCACAGAAACGGCTCAAATAACTAAATAAGTCGCGTCACGAATACATCGCGGTATTATAAATATGTTTTTGTGTTGTCTTGTGTAGCGGATCACAAAAGATGCGCTCTTCGGATTGGGGAAGCAATTACTGCCGAGTCTCCGGTGACTGAACTGAAGGGTGAACACGACACATACAGAACTGGGTTGAGGTGATGATACACTAGACGGGAACTTAGAATCAGCGAAATCGGGCAGAGAGGAGCGAAATACTGTTGAAAGAATTTTGTGTTTTTTATTATTATTTTATTTTAATAATTGGAAAATAGCTCATTTTGAGCTAATTTATTTATCTGATGAAACTTCACGGGAACTTACAAATCAGTGAGCAAGATCTTTTCAAAAGTAAGACAAAGCGAGAGGTTAGTACCTACATTTTTAGAAAGCTAATTTTAAGAGGGTACAATGGCAAATAGCACATTTTTTGATTTTCCGAAGTATCTGGATGTATATAGTATAGTAATGATCAGATAAACAAGTTTAGCTGTTGAATTTTGAGACGACATATGCATTTTTACGAAAAAAAAGTGAAGTAAGACTTAACAAAGACTAAAAGAAAAACTGAAAATCATACAAATCCTAAATATATTCTATACTATCAAATTATTCTAATACGACATAACAACTACGTGAAAAACTAGAAGATCATCCAGTTATCCAATGTGAACGGTCCCCAATAAGGGTTGTGCGTAAGAAATTTATAAGTAGGTCTCGGCATAAGGGAATTAATTGTATTATTGTAGGAGCTCCGATGAGGGATCGCGCAAGAATTATCAATTAGAGAAAGAAAACGCCGAATTTGGGGGCGCAGGGCTGTGCTTTAGACGAAAAATGATTTCATGTGTGTCAGATGCAAAAACGATACTTAGTTTATGAGTTGTAATTATGTAAATATTTTAAGACAAAAAACTTGATATGAAAACATAACCTTGATACCTACATTAATAACCTGGTTATTAATTAATTAATTAATTTGCCTTTAAGTAACGTTTTTTGTTGGCTTATTATGTATTAACTAGTCTTAAAAAGTCTGAGGTATTTTTTATTTACCCTCAATTTGTATATTTATTAACTAACTATATTACAGTTTGAACAGTACATTCAAAATCACAAATAAAAAAATAAAAACTAGATGGTTAAGATTTCCCAAGCCAGTGTTCTTAGTCATTAAATCGAGCGACATAACAATCTTGAATATTTATAAAAAATTACAAAATACAAAACCCCATTCTCCTCTAGATATCGTAAATCAGGCGTCCCTACGGCCGTGGGGAGGCTGGGGGAAGGGGAGACGCGTCGATTTTACGCAACATTCGTCTTAGCATTAGTACTTACAAGTATTCTTGTTTTCCTCTATAATTGTGTATCGGTTTGGCCCGACCGCCTCTTTGTACATAAGTTGATATGGTTATGTATGTCTTTTGAGTTGTGTTTTGGATCACAAATACGTACCCAAGTACTTGGAGGTACTTCGTACGTCTTTGAGAAGTATCTAAGGCCTGACTTAGTAAATGAGCTTGTTAAAATAAACCACTTTTATGTAAGAGAATTATATTTCTACTACTAAGGCAGTAGAAATGTTGAATGTTACGCAAAGTGCATCAAAAGGTTTGTCTAAAAAAATCTTTAATTACCGACACAAACGAAGTTGCGGAGAAAAATAATGTAAGCCACAGCTTACTCCCCGATTCAAATCCTTTACTAACTTTGGCATGCAATTCTGAACCTAACCATGACCACAATAAAGCTGGAATTGAATTTTAATTGAAGGGAATATAAAATAATTACAAGAGTTTTTTGTCAGTCGCCAAAGCCTCAGGTGGCGAAATTCTTAAATAAATAATCGAAGGTTATTAAGCAGCCCCTCTCAATTATCGAGAGCCCCCTTGCGCACCAATAGCTATTGTCTTTGGAGACAAATACCCTCTTTTGTAAAATAAATAAACAGTAGCTGGTGCTGTACAATTTGTCCATCGTTTTGGTCAAACTTTTGGAGTGATCGAGACGAAAATTGACCTTTGTAAAGGAATTTTCCTGATTATACTTGATGGCTGCGTAGAAGGGAAACGCGTGTCGATTCTTTTCAAGCATGTAACATAACATCACGCCTCTATTCCGAAAAGGGTTAGGCAGTCGTTTACCTTTAGTAGATACACCCACATTTCGCCAGTTATGTTTAAGTCCCATGTAATAGGGGGCGAGCCTATTGCCACCAATCGGGCATAAATCCAGACACCAGGCTGCTACTGAGAAATACCAGTTGAAAAAACCTATAACACTTTGTCCGACCTGGGAATCAAACCTAGGACCTCACCCTCAGCAGTAGCGCTTGCTACTAAAAGACTTGCGAGACACTCCAGTCATAGATGATAACTAAACAAGTCCGAATGTAGATATCAATAATACGTTAGTGTAAGAAGAGAAATACAGACGTATTCGTACAACGATAAATAAATATTCGCGCAAGAGACGAAGGCGCTTCAGATAAAAGTTAACAATCAACTGCGAAAATTTGTACACACCTGACCAAACATTTATTTTTTGTCAATAACTTTATCAAACAACATGTTTATGATAACAAAAGAATTTTATTTTCCGAAACAATTAGCTACAGGCCATTCAGTTATTTTAGCAATGACAGCAGCAATCCAATAGCAACCTTATTGTGATGATTATAAAGACCATTGTGAATTTGATACAGTTGTCAATGGGAGTAAAGGTCGCTGTGATTTTGACAGTGATGCAAATTCAGAGGTAAAAAATAACTGTAGAATCAAATATTTGCGACATGTGAAGAATTTGATCAAACGTTTGGCAAACATTCGCAGCAATTGTCAACGAGTAGTCACACAGGTCATTGTTCCGAGACGATCATAAAATAAAAAATCGGCGTATTATAGAAGAAAATTGCTTCCCGCGGAATCGAACCTCATTATCCACGGCAGGCTGTTACTGCATGGTGGATTTGCTCAACCATGCCGCGGTTCTGAAAATTATTGCAAATTGAGTAACTCGAATCGTTGACATTTTTATATTAGCCAGTGATGGATCGAATGGAAGTGCGGCGACAAGCAAAGGGCATTGGTTATGGGAGCTTTGTTGTTGATCATTATGATAACTTGCTCAAATAGGAATGATGACAATTCTATTTTATTTTAACTCAAACAAAATATTTGTGTCCAAATAATGCAATGCAAGCCTTTATAAAATTTGTAAAAACTTAAAAATATTCCAAATTATAAAAGTTCTAAAGTAAGTGTTAGACAAGGACGAACAGCACTACCGTTGAAGTGACGTCACGACTATGTTCAATCCCTCCAAAACGTTTATCATTATTTATATCGATTTAACAGTTTGTTTTCGATTTTCAAATTTTTACTATGCCTGTTTTAAAATTACATGAATTTAATGAACATTAATTATATTAGTCATCAGCCCTATTGTACGAGTTATTTTTAAAATGTGAATACGTCTTTAAATTTTCTGTCAAAATCGGGAGATACAGTTTGATGTTACAGCTACATACCTAACATCTACATCCAGCATATAATTACACCACTCGATGGCTAAAGAATAAAAGAATTTGTTACGTCGAGTCAGTACAGTGACGGCATGGACCTCTACCCACCTCAGAAAATATTAATAAACTACTCGTTACGTTCACGTATTCACTTAAAACACACACCCCTTTTTGTTTTTGGATGAATAAATCTGATATTAATGCAATCGTTCTCGGTGAAAACGAAATCTTAGACGATATTATTTGCGGGATTTCACATTCAAAAACACTTACTTCCTTATTCTGATAGATTACAAAATTATTCGCAAGTCCATCAATATTATAAATGACTATCAAACAGTTTTCAATAACAGCCAAAACGCACACTATTCTCAAATGAGTAAACACCAGAATCGCTCGTACATCACCCGTCGCGGATAATGTCACAGTTATTTGTATTCAAATACATTCATCAATAAAACTAAACAGTGATCCATTGCTGGCCCTCGTTTGGGGCTAATTCCGACTGTCATAAATCGTGGCATTAATTTAACGACAATGCATTAGACCTCCATCCTAAGAGAACTATCCCGATAGATTGGTAACAATCCTCTTCGGAGTGACGTAACTAAGAAAACGGAATCGACTCACAGTCGACCCCTGGCGTGTCGATATAGAGTTGATTGTACTTTGTGTATATCCTTAACGTGGCGCGTTTAGATCGGATGTTTTCAAGGACGGTTGGATCCCCAATCGAATGTCAATCTTATTGATTGGTGCTTTAAGTTCGTTATTGATTACCGGTGATAAGACATTAAGTAAATCGCTTAATGTGTTCTAAACGGATGGTGGAAACGTTTTGTTTCTCCGTAACTATTGCCGTGTTTGTTGTTGCTTGTGTTTGTATATAATTAAGCCGTCTATTGAGGCAGTGATGGAAAATGTCTACGTATATCTAGGCTTCTTGGATATTCTCCCATTTACAAGTAATGATTCTTAGTATTTTGTAAGGTTTAACCATTGTGTTTGATATCTTCTGAAATTCAAATTGTATTGATAGCATTAGAGCTTCAACCGTGATTACAAATATGACAGAATATTGATACAAATGGTGAGCATTGGTGGCCACCGTGGTGGCCGTGGTAAGTGCCGCGACTTACGAGTTGTAGGTCGTAGGTTCGAACCCAGTCGGGCGCTTTACTTTGTGTAAATTATTTCATCACCACTGCTTTTCAAACGGTGAAGGAAAACATCGTGAGGAAACCGGCATGTCTTAGAACCAATACTTCGAAGACATGTGACATCTACCAACCCGCACTGGGCCAGCGTGGTGGATTACGGCGCACTCCTTCTCACAGAGAGGAGGCCTGTGTCCCAGCAGTGGGAACATAATAGACTGATTATGCCTCACACATGTAATACAGTTTTTCTAAGAACACATGCATATTCAACACAAACTTTTAACAAAAGGAAACACCAAACTAATATCGACAATAACAGCACATCATCTTTTGTTACCAAATATATCAATAAACGAATATATAAAACCGACCTCATCACCATATATTCCCGATAGAAGTATCTCTTCTACAATCACTCGCGGGCGGATGCAAATTTCTGCCAGCACCGTCGGCTAACACATACTGATATGTGTGTTACAAAAATATATTATATAAACACCGCTTTTTATCTACACTAGTATCGGGAACATTGTTTTTGTCAAAATGCGTATATCGATCTGTTGGTAGTGGTTGTCAAAGTTAAAAAAAAACATCCTTTTTATCTTTAGACGCTTTCTGTGATACTTTGTCTTGTGTAGCGTTCTCAGATGGTGTGGCTCTATCTATTTTTTGTTTTGGCTCTTAAACATAACATTCTGAACTTGAAACGTTATCGTAGTCATAGTCGGAACTATTTTCATTTAAAGTATCAGTAACTGTTATATGTACTAATGGCATTAATAAAATAGAAAGTTTTCCAATTTAATAATCCTAAAATTCATAATAGAATCATCAGACTTTGAATTTGTAATTTTATTTAACGACAGTAAAAAATCCGTAACTTTGACATCCATATCTCTGCACAAGAGTTCAGATAATCATGAGTTCGCTCAACTAAACTGTACCTACTGAATTATTGACCCACGATAAGCAGGCCGTTGACTTACCGTCTAAATCGTGGCCACTATCGATTGTTTTACGATCAATTTCTGCTTACACGTGGTTCGTATTGCGTCATTATACCTCATACTCATCGGAAGCTGTCTCTCTTACTCTTTATTTATCGCAAGCTTTTATTATTATACAAACTTCACTGCAGTATAGTCAGTATCCAAGGTAGCCTTATGTTTGCTTTCAACCTTGCCTTGCTCTTTCTCATCTATCTCTATGTCTATTGAATATTTCTAAGCAGAATCTATTTCAAACACAACTCCAGTCATTTGTTTTAATTATTTGTTAAGACAGAATCCCAACCCCAAATCGCCCGATGAATTGCAATCAAAGCAAATAGAAAACTTCTTTGTCGAAGCTATAGATAGCAAAGGGAATATCGGTAGCCATTAAAATAACAAAGGGCTGTATCACGAATATTAAAGCCTGGTGTTTCCGTGTCAAAAAATTAATATTAACGATATCTTCACAATGAAGTGACGAAAAAAAGGAAAAAAATAATTTATGCGAAATATTCCTTTTGACGCCTTTGTTTCGATGGGAGCAGAAAACATTCAATTAAAGTGTCCCCTGGAAGATACGGATGACATGCTAATCATTTTAGTGTTTTGTTGAGCGAGAAAACTGTTTTATATGTAGACTTTATTCTTGAGACCTTCATGTTTATCATATTTGAAGATTTTAAGCGCTCATATCGGGAATTCCCGACCAATATTCGGTTCTATCGAGTTAAGATCGCGACCTCACCGCGTGATCAGTTATTGATATAGAAATCTAATAATTAGGAAATACAGAAACATGCCAATGTGAGCAAAATCAAACAAAACAATCACAACCAGTGCAAAACACATTCTTAGATAAACGAAAATCCAAATGAATTTGCATATTCCGATCAGTTCGGAATATCGTTTGCAATGTTTAAATATACCAAGCACTTAACCTGACATTTTAGAAATCACGAATCCGTAACTATAGTACGCTATCATAGGTTTCGAAGGTTTACACAAAGTGTCGGAAATAAACACAGTAATAGAATCCTCCATGGCAAACGCCCAGGGCTCCGGGCTACGAATTACATTGAAATCGTCACGCAATTCTCTATTCAGACTTGACCATTAATACAACAATAAAAAACCGTATCAATAGATCTCGTTCGATAAAATGTGACCAGCTGGACATCTGCGTAGATTTAAATCTGGCGAATGAATGGGCGATCAAAATGTACCAATCACTACCCTGATCCAACTAGATGTTTTTACAACATTCTCGCCCTTATTCTGCATAAATAAACGTCATAATAGCGTGACCTGTTATTATGAAGTTTCTTTACATTAGTGATGGATTGTACGAAATTCGATTGAATGGCGTTTTATTTAGAACCGGTTGCGACCGGTTTTGACCCCCGCCACGTGGTCACGGCGTTTTGTCATTCAAAGTATTATTAAAATTATCGGCTGTTTTGTGTTCTATTGTGTTCGGGTAAAATCTTTGATTTATGGCAAAAAAATTGAATTTATTATTAATTCTTTTGCGACTGGAGGGACAACTTATTTTTTAAGGCTATTGGATTTCATCCGTAGTTGGCGGCCGCAGCATAACAAATAACATCATAGGCACGTTTGTTATTTAAAGCTGATAACTTTCAGTACCCACAATTCGACACATCCCAACTGTTATAAAATTAAATTTCAATTTGTACCAAAACCAAATGTATCAAAGGAAGCCAATATCATTGTGAATCTGCCACCCTTCTCCCACGAGGCGGCACACCCCATGAATCCTTAATGAGTAAATTAACAACACCTATTGTTTAGCACCACTGTTTTTTTACAAGGAATATTAATAACCATTTTCTATTGTCTGCGAGTGGGGGGGACGAGAAAAATGGTCCAAACAACAGGGGACGACAAGAAAGTTCTGAATTGATTGATTTTCAGAATTAATTTTAATAAAAACAATAGTAGAATGTTTTCGACGGGCTGTAATTGCATTTGGACGAAGTTGCAGGTAGGGAGGACCACAAAGTTTTATACATTTTGATGAGCCCGAAATCTACGGAATAAGGAAGCTTTTTCCGTTTCTTGAATTAATTCTTGATTAGAATGAAATATAAGAATTAATATAAGACTACACTGTGTAACTGATAAATACATACATAAGTAAAAACACTAAATTACCCCTTTAACTCAAAGAACTTCTAAACAATGAATGAATCACACAAATCTTACATTCATCCAAAACCGAAACTTTCTCAACGATAACGTAACTAGAATCGATAATACGAACAATAAACAGACAGAAACTAATTAAACACATAATGACAGGCACACACCGACAAATTTCGACAATTACTCAGAATTCGGCGGTATCTATACACGAAACAATAAGTCCTTAATGGATGCATGTACTAACAGATACCGCATTATTCTATAATATGTCACAAATCATCTTCTATACGACACAAAGTTTATAATGAATTGACATATTCCGCACACGTGTTCACTTCCAACTAACACGTCCCTACATATGGAGGCACATGACACACAAATAACATTAGACTCTACAAGGCTCTATCTTAGGTCCAATTTCGATTTTCGGCAGATTACGGTAGCCGCGGAATAAATTGGTTCTTATTGAAACCCAATAAGGTTTTAGTTAAGGTAATATAGCGGTTGTTCCAATAAGTGTAATACTGTTTTTGATCGTTAGTTGTGACGATAATTGCCTATGTTGGAGAGTATTGGAGCTATTTTCATTCATAATTACTGCTTTTTATTAAACGCAATTCAGTTTAGAAGATTGTTTTTTTTTTATCGGGACTGTGGATTTATGTAACGCGTGCTTATCTTTTTCTTTATTTCTTTCGCATTCGATCATATCATGTGTGGCGTGGTCATCATAATGGTCTTCTTGTAGCTGTTTCTTGTCCATTCAAGTGTGGATGTATTAGTGTCTAACATGCCATCAAACTATAATAATTTAACTTCACTAGACCAGAAATGACTGCCATATCCGAAGCTTAATCAAATAATTAAGATTAATTATCACCAGACGCCCATAAACCATAATTTATTAACAAGAGCAAAAAATTTAATCCCCCATTAAAATGGCCTCCTTATAAAAACTTGAATGATCAAACGTTCAATATTTAACAAAAACATAGCTGGTAAATCATGAATAAACAAAACGTATTAAAGTTTAATGAAACTGGAATGAACCTAATCATATACAGAAGCGTGATATTGTAATTGCAATTTAATATTGATGATCAGGAGATCGAACTAATTACGACGACATACATAAAACATTAGGTGATCAAACGAATTATGAAGTGATGTGTAGTGTTGAGGAATAGAATCTCTTGACAATCTGTGGTAAGTTACGTGTTGCATACATATAGTGGAATATCCATCCACTTTGCTATTGGATACTGTACTGATTATAAATAGATAAATTTGAGATCATGTAATGGGAGATATAAGTGTGTTATTGAGGCTTTTTTCAGTTAGCTAATCTATTTTAAACATTTTCATTTCATTTAGGTCTTTGTCATACATTGAGAGGTTGTGACAAGGCTTTTTTACAAGTAGCAAACCTGATTTGAATCTCCACCTAACACAAACTTTATTTTCAGTGACTGATGTGTCTAATTCCAGTGCTCTAATTCCAAAACAAATATAGATCAACAAAACGATTTCGTGAGACACGTTATGAATAAGCCGTTAAAAATATTGGTATTTCTTCCCGTAGATTTACTCATCTTGTCGCGTCTCGATGAGACATCGAACATTTTCAGCTACCCCAAAAAGAAATCGAAATACATCAAAGGTGCAAACTGTAAATATTTCACAAAACCACAATCTCTATTAGAAGGGCGTAAGGTTTGGAATTGATGACAAAAAGCTCCTGTAACTCAATATCTACGCTGTTGACTATATGAAGTTTGAAGAAGACGTCCCCAAAATATAGTAGTAACAGATGTATCTTATTAAACGTGAGGCCGTCTGAGACAAAGAGAGCTTTTAAATATAAAACGTCAACGGCGGTTATATAGCAAACAGATTCCACGTCCTTGTTGTGACATCGAGGGCTGAATCATAACATGAAAGGCTGAACAAAGGTAACGATGGTAGTGCCATTTGACTTGGTCACGAAATCGAATGAACTGAGAAGCACAATCCAATTGGTGGTGACGATATTTTTTGTGATAATATCTGCTAAGTATGTCATAATGTGTTTTAATTCAAAATCATTGTTAGGAATTTGTGAGGGTGCGTCAGTGTTTCAGAGATTTTCAGAATGAGTCAATTATTAAACTACTGACTAATACGTGTCCACATCTATGTAAGTACACAGTGACATCACGACCCATCCTCTTCGAGTCCTGCCAAACTGTTATCGTTTAGGCTATCTTTGAATTTATGAAACGTTCTTAATACATAAAATCTATGATAAAAGAATACTAGCGTTTACTTAATAATGCCAGTGACGTCTGTTGTGAAGCCAGGAATTACCACGCTAAAGAAACAAAAGTTTCAAAATAAGCAAGTCTTTGATGATAAATAATTTATCGCTCCACTAAAACCTGCATAAGAAAGAAATGTTGATAAACATCGAACATTAAATATGTAACTGTTGACGATCGTAAAAGATGGAAGCCAGACGTAGTACATACATAAATATCACTTCGTAGGAAGTATAACTTTTATTAGTTTGGCGCAGTTGAGGCGCACTTACACCGACTGTTATTTAAAAAACTAAACGAAACGAACGATTTGCTCCGAGAGCCATCGCGCGGCTCCATCGACGACGACGCTCCGCAGATGTGTCTGACGCAGATTTTTCTCAACGCATCGCGTATTATGATGTACGACAGTACGACACATCAGCTCTGGGCCGGCGACGAGTTCGATACTATCTGGTGCGGGCCGCGTACACGTTAATAGATTCAACAGGTGTACCGCAGGGTGGTCCGATCGGCCCGCTTCACTTTTTTATTTACGTTTTCACGAATTTATTGCACATAGTCGACGTCTCGAGGCGCACGTTTGATTCATATGCTTACGTTGTCGCTTTTTAATACTGATTTACAATAAAAACAGAAATGTTTCACCGGCGATTGATGTGAGTTATGATTAATGTACGCTCTTTGATGTTCGCTGCTATGAATCTATCAAGTTGGCTTCTGAATATCGACGCAGGACCGTGTATAAATAAACCGGGACGAATTCGACGAGCCGTCTTCGTTTTAGTTAATTACGAGGTTATTAAAGTAACATTGCTGACTGACTTACAAAGTTTCCACTCGGTTGAGATGTACGGAACACTTTCCGGTCATTATTGAGCCCCGAGTCACGCCAGGCGTTGTCACGGTTCACACAAATTACATATTTGTGATGTTTTTTTTGTCGGATAGAATTAGACTAATCAGCATCGAGTACAAAGAAGCAGATCGCTTTCATCATCGACACGATGATGTTTACATCGGATCTTCCGAGAAGCGAGCGCAGCATTCAATACTAAGAAATAAATATGTGAGTTTGACATTTTGCTTTCAAGTTGCGCTCGCGTGTTTGGAGCGTAATTACGGGCGTCGCCGACGAGCGAGCGAGAGAACCCACGCGCACACTACTTACCATTTATTTTTGTCCTTTTTCTAATGTAACTCTAGGCTTTTTTTGTTATTAAATTAACGTGCGTGCCGATTTCTGACAAGATGATAGGTTGCGTTTGATGGGGCATCTGATTGCTTCTCTTGTCGACATCCCTCGATGCTTTCTCTTTGATTTGCTTGGAAATCAGAACGTAAAGGTCACGTGTCTTTGTATGTGCTCGCATATCTATAATCAAACACGGATTTACGTTGGCGAAAACATTATTATTTATTTTCTTTAGTGTTGTAACAGTCGATTCGGTCGCAATTGAATGTCAAGCGAAGGCTTGTTTATGTTGATGACCTTTTGAAAGTGTATTGCGTGTAATTTCTATTTCAAATATGTTATTTTAACAAGCTTTAGGTTAGTCATGTTTATCGGGTCTCGTATATATATCGATACGAATCTATCGGTCGATATATTTTCATTCCTCACGGTGTCAGGCAGTCGCGATTTGGCATCGTCTTCGTTACATAAATTATCAGTGAATAGACCACTGCTAATTAATGTCGATAGATCGCTTCAGTTGTTAACAAAATTTATCATTTGCTTTATACTGCGAAGAATAACAATAAATTACTGAACAAGTCGCGCACAACTATACTGTTACTGTACAGGCAAAAACGGACGTAGTAAGTCAGACTGAGGTATTTGGAGGACCAAGAGTTAAAAACTTGATGAATAAGATCGTGATGAAGCAGATTTGAATGAAATATCAAATAATTAGAACGTCTGTAACGTTGAAGACAGATATGAAGGAAAGCAAGACATTTATCAAAACTAAATGAGTCGTGCAAATATAGGACAATAAAAATTATCAACGTTGGCAAACATAATTTGAAATCACAAAACAAAAACGTATGGGGCGACGGAATGAGTTACATAAACTTTAAGTCTGGTTTCCGGCGCAAGAGTGGCCGATCATCGATAAATGTCAATAAAGTCTAAATTAGAAATACTGCCGCCATCATTAGTCAAGTCAGGCGGGAGATAATTCAGTGTCGAACTACAGCAGTTTACGACGACCGACATATAATAAGAGCACGGGCCCCGAAAATAACAAAATGAAAATAAATCGAACTACAGACAAACGTCATAAACTAATTTCGAGTGTTTTCGTTTTGGTGTGTACAAAAATAGCATCGTCACTCTTTCATGTCTCGCCGTGAAGTGACATTAAACTATAATTTACAGTTGGATTTTAGTACAGCGCCATCTATGAGATCTGAGATGAAAGTAACGCTTTTACTGCCTAAAAAGAAAGGTGTTTATGATTTATGTTGAACTATTATTGCTTTCTGAAATTAAAGAGTATTATCGTAATGTGTAGATACGTATTGTGATGTTTACCGAGTTTTGATGTCAGGTCTCTGGCTGTATACATTTAATGACAGGTGTCTGTACGCATGACATTTAATAAGGTATTTCTAAAATAAGGTTTTATTACGAAAGGGTGCTGCTATCTGTCAGCGTAATTATTTTACTAACTGCTTGTTTATTATTTAATAAGTTTATGTTAAAGAATGAAGCAAAGTTGTCTGTTGATTTGATAGTGAAAGAAAAAAATGTCGGGATCTCTTATCTTTTGTCGCAATGTGTATTTTTTTTTGTCAATAGAGCTATACTTATATGTTGCCGATGAGTAATCCATTGCGTTGGACAAAGTCAATAATTATTAACATTAAAATATAAGTAGCTATACTTATTACATTATCTATTTATCTTCCTCATCAGCTCTCGCGGCACTTAGTTCGTGATTGGAAATATCAAAGTTAAATATTGCACTAAACGTAATAAATAATGCCATGAACAATAGTCATCTCTTTTGCATTTCAAACACCATTTTCATCATTCTCATAATAACATCAAACATCTTGTTAAAACCCATTGGAACGGAAACATGTATTATTGTAATAAACAGGCAACTTATAAAAAAAAAATCATCGCCCATCATTTATCATAATATGGCGGCGACACAAGTTAAATATTATTTCGTTAATTCTAATAAGCCAATTGATAGGAATGATCATCGTGTAAAACCAGTACAACTGAGAAATATTATTTATTTCGAGGGCAATATAAAAGAGTTGAAGGCAGAAACCTAACATGGCTGCGGCGAACTTAGGAAAGAAGCCACAGAACATAATTTCTGTACAGCGAAACCATAACACAATGAAAATTTATTTTCCTTTGTACAGATATGCGAAAACGAGGACTACATCGTTAAGAAACTGACGCCCTTCACTGCTTAAACGACTATTTCCTTAAAAGTTTATCTACCTATCAAAACAATTAAATATTCGCACATAAAAATTTCCTTACATAAACAAAAAAGGTTCATAAAAGAGCATTTTCGCGACAAAAAATTACCACAAAAGGGTTTGTACGTCAAGAAATCGTGACAATGGACCCCTGGGCATGTGTTCTTTGATACCCTTCGATTGTTCGACAAATTTCAAAGTAAAGAAACAATTTTTCAGTCTACAGAGCCACAGTTTGGAACTTATTAACCTTATCGAAGGGTCAAAGTTTTTCCTTTCGGGATTTTTTGTGCAAAGATTTTAATTAAGTTGCCGAAAGGGTGACGCCATGTTATTCCTTTTTGATGACATTCCGATATTAGGTCTTCTTTTTCTTTTGATAACTTTCCTTTGAATTTGATTGCACGAGTTTTTGATTTAAGAAATTTTTAAGATGTTACTTATTGGTCTTTGGTTTAAATTTTTATTCCAAGAATTTATTTCGTTTGAACAACTATCGGTTCTAGTACCTACAATTCATGACAACACAGCAAACTAAGCAAATAAACTCCCCTCCTACCCTTAACTTAAAACTACAATAGAAGGAATTGAAAGCTGAACAACACAAATAAATCCGGAAGACAACACTAAAGCTCGCTGAACACATCGATATTGCGCAACGCCATACGAATTTGCATAAAAAGCGGCGTACTATCAAAAGTTGTTCGTTGGGCACCTTTATCGGATTGTTTATGGCTAGTTTGTGCGCGGAACTATTGCGGGGATTGTTCGCATTGCCGCGTCGTAGTACTTTGTGCCTGCAGCGGCCGGAGCCCGCGCAGCGTTGTACGGTAATTCGTCTTTAAGATAGTGCTTGTAAAGGCATTCCTCTGCACAAAGGCGTTCGTTACGGCAAATAACAGCTTTTATATCGCGAACTCATTGAGTTTCGACACTGTGCAAGTATTCTGGAGAGCTGCGTTCAACACTATTGACGCTTTCGTGTTTTGCATTTTTGTGTCTTTTTGTCGATATAATTCCTGGTGCAATTACATTTTAACCATTTAATGTTTTAATTTTTTAACAAATTAAGCCATTCATATGAATATACACCATCTAAAATCTCATCCCCATTAGCTTTGGACTTCACAGCGTCCGTTTTTTCACCAATAACCCAAACATACTTGTAATTATATAGAGCTATTGAATCCCCAACAAAGAGATGAAAATTCGTTTCAAATCCGCGTTTTCGGTTGCTTTAAATTCGGTGATTCAATGGACTAATGATTCTGAAGCATGGGTGGGTGCATTCTGAAAGGAATCGCTTGCAACTAGGCTTCTTTGAAATTCGGCCGCATTGGCGATGAGCACCACTTCAAATGGATGGGGGTCTGTTTTTGACCCATGAATTGTTTGTGTAGTTTCTTTCATGTAAATGTTGTTTGCGTTGATACTGTGTGTATAGAATCTTCAGTTGGCTTGGCTTTGCTTGTATAACTTTTTAGTACATGTTTATATGCTGCCAATTTTTTTCTCTCCATCGTTCTTGCTACACATATCTAAATATAAAATGATTTAATGAAAATCCAGTGTCATATTTTGCTATCTCTATGTCAATCAAACTCAAGACTTCAATTTAAATGCTTTTTACGACTGTAATGAAAGAACAGCCATCAATAATATCTAAGATAGAATACTTTCTACACACGACAGCTAGCTATCGCGGCATCAGCAGACATTGTAATTTGTTTCTCAGCATGCGAAGATGCGTGTTATAACTGCAACCTTCAAAACATTCACTATAACACATTCTTCCATATTTATGCCAATAATGAATACTTCTGAAGGTCACAAGTCTACATTTACTTTAAACACCTTTTCATGTGCAACAAAATCTTCATGACGAAAGATTTTGAAGAGGCGATGCCTGATTAACGTATGCCAAACATCATCAGCCTCAACTTGCTTGAGGGTCGTGTTTGAGCCTAGCCTTTATTAACATAACCCTATTATTTGGGGATTTAGAGAAGAACCCTGAGATACTCCTTAATAATTTGATGAGTCTACTAGCAAGATATCCACATTTCTTATCTTTCAATGGCCTTAAAAACCAATAGTCAATCGCAACCGTCCCCTAGCTTCCACATGACTTATGCGATCGAGGTCAGCCGGTCAACTGGTTAGAAATTGTGAGTAAAGGATGCAGCGCGAGCGCAGCTCATCTTGTATCGAATGTAACGTACGATCAATAAATCAATTACGTGCGCGGGGGCAATGCTGAATTGGGTTTGACAGTCAGTTAGATCTAGGGATGTGTTTGACGATCTGTGGGTGGGATTATATCGATAGAATTTTGAGAGACAGTCTATAAATTGTAAATGAATAAGCTTGTTGATAGGGATTGTTAAATAACAACAGTAACTAGTTAAATACAGCGGAAGCCACAAAATACTAAGGTTTAAAAGTATAGAAGTAACCACTAAGGTTACTTAGCACAATAATAATGAGGAAGTTAATTTATTAACTAAAACAGGAAGCTCGTAATTAGCCATTAGGATCGTCGTCGACCATTCATGGTTATAAACGTAGAGGTTATGACGAAATAAAATACTCCATGAAGGTTTTAGTTAAAGGAAACTATTTCATTCAATTAAAACAAGATAAATCCATTTTTTATCGATTTAATTTTTCCCGAACTATCGATACCCAATCGGCTTGCACATCCCCAGGCAAAGGAAACAGGATACGTTCAATGGGATGATTGATCGGCACCGAACGAACGTAATCCTTGCACTAAATAAATATCACCGTTTATGAACCACGCTCTTAAGACACGCGACACGACCGTTATATATAGGATGCTGCCTAATTGTGACTGCATTGATACGTTTGGGTTTGTGAAAATGTTAGTAGAAGAGATCTCTTTTTGGTTTCCTCTGCAACTCCATCATCATCATCTGCCTAACCATGTTCCCAACTTTGTTGGAGTCAGTTTCCAGTCTACCCAGACCTGGGTACCAATACGTTACCCCTTGGTATGATTGGTTGTTAGACTTACGGGCTTTTGGCTACCCGTAACGACTTTCAAAGATCCACGAATGACAGCCGGGACCAACGCCTTAACGTGCTTTCCGAGGCTAGATTTCGTTATTTGAAGATGGTCACCCATCCATGGGCCGACCGCGGCTAGCGTTGCCTACCTTGATCGATTGACCCAAGCGGCAGTTATTATTTAGTCACGAGCCCCACCTGCGGTGTGTTCCTGTGCAACTCTGATTTGGTTAAAAGAAGAGTTTCATTACTTACTTCTTCATTCTTTTTACTAGCATAATTTAATTTGTATATACCTGTACACTACCAGAATCGTTGTCATGTATTATTTTGCTTTCTTTGTATTCTACCAAGAAACTACAATCTCTTACTATTTACGTCAAGGATGCAGTGATGAGATTGTGATCCCGGAAATTAGTAAATCTTTTTACGTACCTATGATATTATCGTCCAATAACGCGAATCTCTCTGTACTCATTAACCTGATCCGCAACTAGATTATCAACTTCTTTTCATACGACGGAAATCCCAGAATAAGATCTGAATCTACCATTGAGCATATACCACGAAGAGCTATAGTTATCTAATACGACATTATCTTTTCTGTCTTAATTGGCATTGGCAAGCGATCAGAGCGCGTTGCTAATTTCAATTAGTGTTGTGCCAACACCGATGTCGAAATGTCGACAAGACATGATAAGTTTTTTCCGCACCTCTTAGGAGTGCTCGTGTCACGTGATACTTCTTCTAAATTGAGTTTCCATGTCCAACACGTGAATGTGTTCGCAAATTTTAGTGTTTTCGATTTTTCTTAGGTTAGACATTTAACTGGCCCAGTTGCGTTTCCTAACTGTTTTTATTGTTGTGTAACTGTAAACACGCTCTTTTAAAAGCTTTTGTTGAGAAAGTTGAATGAAAAAGTTACGTACCTACCACCTAGTTACGCTGGCATCACGTTTCTTTGGTCAATTCCCACGTTTTCAGTGATTATTATTACAAGAAATATTGTTATTTATTGTAAGCTGAACGGACCCGTATTTTTCTAATGTTCCTGGGTCACTTAATTCCCAAAAATTTACACAATCACCTATTCATTTAAGCGTCGATAACAAATGTTGGCCGTACACCAATCGATCAATCAATATTATCGATACAGTCAATTAACGCAACCCGGCTGGGCGCAACTCTAATTGAGAGCAATAGAGCAGTGATGCAGCGTTTGAGTCAATCGGTTGTGTTGTCATAACTGGTAGATGGCCGCCCACATGCTCCCATGATCGTGGATAATGTCAGTGATATATGGAAAGATTCATGTACATTAATAGGACATGTTACGTGCCTGTAGTACATAGGTATATGACATGATTTGATTAGAATTTATAGGTTGAATGATAGATATAACTGTATAACTTGTATGGCCATCGTCAACATCCATTACCAACTAACATAGAATCTAACGATTCATCCATATTAGTCTCTGCAAATACATTTACACTATGTCTAGTTGTCATAAATCATCCAAAAGTCAACCTACCTCTTTCTCTTTAGCTGCAAGCTCGCCCTCCAGATGGGGCTGATGCACCACGGGACTACTCCTTGAAGAGTTGCTATTACTTCGCCCGGTGGCTGCCATCTCCATCTTCTGTTCTACGTCGTCATCAACGTCGTGCTTCTCTTCCTTGATGTCAGGACTGAACCTGTCGATCCTCGTTTCCGTGGCTTGGTCCCTAGTGGGTTCTATGTGGGAGCCATTGGTCTTAGGGACTGTGGCCTGGAGAGGGGTCGGGCTGGTAGTGGCCAGTTGTTCTTTCAACGTGGTCACTTCTTTTTCGGCCAGTGTGGCTCGCTGTAACAAGAGAGAAAAAAGTTTTGTGTATTTTGGATTTTCATGGACAAACTTTGGAGTCGGATTTATCAGTATTGAATTTGGGTTGGTTACCTAGAAGTTCAGTACAAAGCTTGACTATTCTTCATTGTGCTTTGGTATGATGATTTCTTTTTATTTTCAAGTAGTTTTAAAGCCAAATAGTTTCGATAGCATTTTAATATTTGTAAACTAAATGATAAATAACGATGGTGATGCTAGTATTTCAATGAAGGTTTAAACACAATTGAATTGAAAAACTGTAGGTATATCAAACTGTTTGAAGTCCATCAATATCCTCAATTAAAACCACAACAATCAAATTCTAGAGGAAGTAAATTTTTCACAAGCGCGAGCGCAAATGAATTAATGTAATCTAATTACCAGTTCCCATAGTGACGTACTTCCGGTAACATCATCATTGGGGCTATCAGCGATCGCCGGAAGTTCGTAGCTATTGGCGGTTGGATCGGTGAAATCATGAAAAGGTGTTGTTGGCTTGTATTGTTTTTAAAAGGCCATCAATGTATTGTGCGATATGTTATAAATCATTTGATGAGTGTGTTTTGTTTTTAGATTGTTTTTGGTTGTTATTTTGGCTATATGTATATCATAAAGAGAGGTGAATCAATTATGAAAAGTTTGATTGATTAAATCTAAAACATAGTTTCAAATACCTAAGCAGGTACCTTAAATACAAAATAAAAAAGTATAAATCATAACCAAAATTAAAAACTATCCTAATTCTACTCGAAACCGTTAGCACGAAAAATGACTAAAACTAAAATAATGAGTCATTAGTTAAAGAAAGCTAAAGTATAAAACTGAGTGAACACACGCGTGACTGCACGGCCCCTGCACAGATGCTATCAGCGTGATGATATGGACTCCGATTAGTAGGGTGGTGCCAGACCAACGGCGGTTTCGCTGCGGTTTTCGGTTATTCAGACACACCTCTTGGAGACGATGACTAGTACACATAGAAGGGATTGAACGTGGAATCTTCAAATCTGTATTTTTTTGCGATAACGTGGCACAAGTATAAACAAAGCAAAGATTTCGATAGTTCTGAAAGTTGGATTGACCAGGTGTATGAACGTAAACGAGGAAAAATGAGTATGTAGGGATCGTAGCCGTTGGTTGTCTAGTTTCTGTCTCCCACATGGAAAGAAAGCGTGAGTTTATGTATGAGAGTTGGATTTTTCATAGGTGGTTTATTCTTGTTTAAATTAATTAGTTATCACAAGTTTCGGTCAGTAGATTAAGCGTTAACGTAGCGTATATATCTCATCTGAAACGTCTCAGAAACACGCACAATCTACGCACTGGACGCATGTTACTGATGAAAGATGATCAGTGGATTATACGCCATACTTGTGTAATTATATTAACTACTTTCTTTGTATCAGCTTTGTATTTGAAAGTCACTGTACTCTCTGGTTGGATTCATTAATTAATGTAATTTTAAGTTCCTTTAATTAGTAATATGGATTCTTCACATAAAATATTTAAGTAGTTCGTAGTAGAGAAACAATTAGACCGAATCTATTTCATTTTTGTTAATAAAATCAAGCCATCATCGCCTCCATCCATAAGGTTATCTCTTGTAGACATAACGAATAATCTCCGATTTCAGGAGACCCTTTTATATCCAGTAGTTAGGCTAAGAACATATCTAGACATGCTATATGAAACATAAACAGGAGATACTAATGGCGCAGTAACTGGAACATGCCACGACATCTCATAACGATCGGGGTTCCAGGAAAGTCTTCCAATTCCAATACTGCGATAGGTAAATATTTGCGTATGCCTGTGTCTTAATATTTTGCTACAGAATTAGTTATTGCTTTCTATATTAAGTGTAATCCTGCAGATATTATGATAATTCGTGCGGGATTCTTGGGATTACGCTGATGTTTCTGGGATAAAATTATAAATTTAGTTATCACTCATTCATTTCAGAAGATAAACTCAAGACCGTTTGTTACATATGCGCACTTTCTTCTACTTGAATTTTATCCAGAATTTCATAAGCGTGTTTCGAAGAAGACATTTCAGATTAATTTTCCATTTTTAATCAGTCTGTGTCCAGTTTAATTTCTTTATCAAAAATCTTAAATATAGTTCCAGATTGACTTGTAACCAAATATCCGATAATTCCTATCACCTAGTATCAAATTGACGGTGTCCCGATTACGTAACGTCGCTCAATTGAACAAGATTGATCACTCAGCCTCGTTGACTGACTCAGTGCAGTGTTTTAAGAATAAACGCCCTTGGAGACTGTCGTTATCGAGACCTTAGTGTAGTGACATTGTGTGCAGGAGGTGAAGGATGAACCCAGACGGTTGAAAAGGAGGAGCAGGGATCGATGCAGGAGAAAAAGTGAAAAAGATTAATGGAAAAGAAATTTCAAATGCTGTAAAAGGTTTAAGATTATTTTTGCTAACGTGTTTGAGACATAATTTTATAAACAAAACCAGGAAAGGTTTCGTTTTTCGAAAGTATACATTCAAATAAATAAATCATCTACGATTTATCAAACTTATCTATTTTCCAGCAATATATCGGACCCAAAACATAGTTGCAGGCATAATGTGTACATTTATCGTGTCATCTTTGTGCAGCCAGCCACGAAGCCGACCATTACTAGTTATCTATTCAGACTATAGAAAACCGCAATCGTAAAGTGCGTAATTCAAATTAAACTTTAAACAGAAACGATGTACTTCGAACGAATAATTTTATGTTTACAACTAGAAAGTCGAAACACACGAAAGTATGAAAGTAGTCATTACAGAGGAAGTAGCACATTCAATTAAAATAGTAGAAGAATTATCAGCATTGTGTTAAGTGTAATGAGAATGTAATAATTCTGAATAATTAAAAACAGTCGATGTCATCAAAAATGTTTTTATAATAGCCCGAGAGACATTTCAGATGCGTATAATGTGAGAAAGTAGATTTTTTTCGATTGTGTGGACAAGAAAGGTGAGTCGCACTCGACATTGATGAATTATAGCTTTGAAAATGAAAGAGACGGGAACTTTGATGACTTTGAAACTGGGACGAATTGACGTGACGAATTATTGATATCATTGTTCTAAAAATATTCGCGAAAACGTAAAAGAAATTGATAAAAATCTTTCGAATGTCAGCCAGAACATCCTTTGTAGATTCATTATTTTGACATTGATCTTAAAATTGATATTGAAGTAAAAGCTATACCTGTAAATTAGCATATTGGTTCTGAACAAAAGGTAATTAGTTCTGAAGATTAAATCCTAGCGTAAAGCTGTCTACCCGAACTTACATTACGAGTACCAGAGATAGCAATCAACGACCATCCGTTATTCAAAAAGAACCTAGTCGAAGTGCACGGTTCTAAACCAACAATTAAGGCGAGGGCGACTAACCAACAAAGAATAGTTATCTATTCAAGTCATCTGATTCTAAATTTTAGTATGTTTGTGCAATAGATTAAGACGGTGTAATTTTAGTAATTGAACTCTCACGGCTAACAATTACAGTAACGGTTGTAAGCTTAATGATTCAATGAGTTATTGCGCTGTTCCTGTTGGATTTGGAAAATAACGTGGTTCAATCAGATCTTGTTGATCAATGTGGTTAATTGCTGGAAATTCTGGCGATGGGTTAGTCATCTGGTAACGTGTAGTCATCGTTGTTTTAACTGTTTGTTTTAGAACTGTAGTTTCCTCTATTAAACAAAATCTTTCCATTGTATAACTATTAAACAACCATTTTGTTTTACAAATTCATAACAAAAGCTCTCACGTCTTTTGTTAATACTTTAAGATTGTTTTCTTCAAAACAGTAAAATCAATCAAACTTATCCTTTTCGGTGTCGTAACCGTAACCAATCAATAAAATCGAGAGGCCAGATATTGTATTGAAAGCTCATTGTCCTGAAACTCTTTTGTTTTCAATTTGATTTGTAAAGAGGTTACGGTCGTTGTTATTGTTGTGACTTTCAAGGGTTGCGAGTTTTTCTCTCCTTTAGAATACTTTCGCAATGTTTGCAAAGCTTGAATTTATCCGTCTACATCATTAAAGGAAAAATTCTTAGACGTTACGTGAAAGAGCAAATGGCTGCTGCAGATAGTCTTGACATGTTTACAGAAATTGGATTAAGAGTACCTGCATCTAAAAGCAAAGAAAAGGATCGCAAAATTACATGACGCTATTTCAACGAGTACCTGAAGGCAAAAATATTAGTAGATGTTTAAAATGTTCGTTAGTTCAGATTTTTTTGCGAAAAGAGTTTTAGCAAAACATTCTGATTTAATGAACATTTTAAAGATACCTACAATGAAATCGAATCATTTAATAAGACTTGCCCTATATTTTTGGTGATGACAATCCATCTGATATGATTCTCCAGTCACCTTTCGAGATCATAAAACATCTGATGTTTGCACTACCTGAATCAACGCACGTGGGAATCAAACCAGTAATAAAAAAATACAGAAAACAATTTAAAAATACATAATTTAAATTTGAACAAGATAGACAGTGTCATATTTGTAATTTAGAACAAGAATTTGTGCATTATTATTAAAACACGACTAGACTCCGTCGTATATTGGCACAGTCTTCTATCTATGAGTCAAAGTATACAAGTCAGTCCGTTTGTAACTACATCGGCATTTCGTGTTTCCTAATGACTGATAATGACTACAAAAGAAAAGAAATAATGACTAAAAGTATGACAATTCATATGTTTACGATGGCTGAATTGCTAAAGTGACTTTTATGACTGTTTGTCATATAGATATGTCTACAGTTAATATTCTTTACAAAGGTTGGAATACATTAGACGAGCTTTGGTGTTACGAAAGACTGATACGACTGAAGATTAATACGTGTGATATTTTGCAATCACTTCAAAGTGTTAAGATTGACATTAAAGTATTTGAAGAAGCACAAGAAAATTCAAAGAAATATGTTAGTTTATACTACGAAACTAAACCAGTCTTGGCTTTCTTTATACAATTTCTCGATAAGGGGCGAACTGAACACAAGATAACAAAGAACATTGACACCAATCAGATCCACGTATTACCAAGCCAGCTAAAATAATACAATTATAAAACTTAACAGTAAAAACGTATTAACAAAAAACATGGAGCCGAAATATTAAGATTTAATTACAATGAACATGAAACGACCAATTAATATGATACATGGTACGTTAGATCTGATAACAGAAAGGTGAATCTCAATGAGTACCGCATCCGTTTTCTAGAGCATTATAAAATGTGAAGATAATGAAGGAAAACATATATGTGTTTCGGTGAGAGCTGCTACAGTCCAGCGGCTATATTAAAATGCTTATGAATTCTTTAATGTTTTGAAAGTATGGCTTGTCACCCTTTATAAATAAGTGGGGTGATATCTTATTATTCAATTAGAGTTTTAGGAATGTTATAGTTTTCAGTTGCGTTGTTCTGTTAAGAATTTAATTGGTTCATTTCTTTGGCGTTAGATGTGCATGGGGAGGTTACAAACGAAGGTTATGGCCATAGATTTTATGTCATAGGTTTATCAGATCTTCATTTATTTTACATGGTCTCTTACAAAATGTTGACATGATTAAATAAAATGTCGATCGGTTATGACTTACCCCACACCCTAACCCTGCGGCAGCCGCCAAGAAAAATTAACGCATCCTCGCGAGGGGTCGCGTCGGTCAGACCCCGCATTATACGGGGAGCGGTCACTAATTAATGGAAAAGGATTAAATTCGGACCGAATTGAAATAAAATAAATATGATAAAGGACGCCCTTCTTGCCTCGGTCGAAGGGCTTCAGGGTTTGTTTTTTTTCGGTACCCTGTAGCTGAAGGATTAGGACGTCAATACGACGCAGACAATTGTTTGTTTTGCCTCATACCGATTAATTTTTCCTTGATACGAGAAGTTAATTACAAGAAAAACTGCTGTATTTTGATTATCTGTATGTTGTACAGACAAAAATTGCGTCCTTACTTGATAATTGTCTAGTTAGACATGTAATACGAACAATATTTTGTAATTGGCCTCCAATAGAATAGCAATGAAAATGTATACTTATTTTTTTTAAGATATGGATTAAAAATGTAACAACTATAAAAGTGAAGGCCTTAAAGAAAAGGTTTACAGGATTTTTACTTTGGTGTTAAATAATGTTTGCGGATTTGAGTGTTTTAGATAGGTTGAGTAGAAAAATCGAGTGGGCGGCCTAAACTACCTCCCAAATCGGTGGAAGGTTAAGATAACTTACCTATTTATTGTTGTTTTAGATTTATTAAGTTATTTTCCAAGCTGGTTGGCGTTAAATTCAAGTAAAACTTACGTCAAATCTACGAATGTATGTGTTCTATATTTTTTGGACTTTATTAACCCTCGCTCGTCCCTTACAACCCTCCGTCTTCGCCCGCCTGACCATTGTCAGATAATTTGCCTATTAATTTGTACATGTCAACCGATGTATTCAGGCTTTTATGATTCTTAGATATATTTTGTCTCTATCTAATAGTTTTGAGATTCATACAAATAAGTCAACCTACCGCTTAACAACAATCGATATACTTACCGCGAGCTAAAACTTTAAAAACATCTGTCAAAAAAAACTGCGTTCGATTTTTCATTTCATCGCGAGATCAACATATTTATTTTTCACGTAGGCTGTCGAAACGCGTTTCCTTGTCTTACTTTCTGAAAATAAAACTGTTGGGAGGTAACACGATGCTTCCAAATTAAAACCGACATTGAGATATTAAGCGCTGTTCAATAGATTTAAAGGAAAATACGTGTTTTTAATAACGTCTGCATAGTAATTCGATTAGGCTCTTAGATTCCCAATTTTTGTTTTGATGATTTTTTAGGGTCTGATGTATCTTGGACGGTAATTTGGTAGTTTATTATACCTACTGCAGAGGAGGGTTGATTGAGATTAGACGTCAAACTTGATTACCATAGAGAATAATAAAAAGTTTTGGCACCAGATTTTCTAAAAATAAATCAAGAAATTTCAGGTCAACGATTGAGTGATTAAGTAGAGTTGGCTCCTGAACAAAAACCACGTGACCGACCGACTTATTTTTCCACATCCGAAAAGGTCGTTTATTGACGAGATCACTCGACAGAACAAAACCCTCAGAGCATGAACACCTCAGATAGACAAACACAAAACCCAAACAGAGTCGAATCGAAAACTAAATAATTCAATTCTCAACAAAGTCGGATTGACAAATTCAAATAGAAACGTTCGAAATGCGAAATTTTGTTCGAAACACCCTTCTATCGACTATAGGCAGGTAAGAGTTGATCATTATTAGATATTGAATTTTCGTAACTTTGGACTCATCCGCTTTCTAATTTACTAATGAATCCGAGTGGTACTGCCATTAGCTACACCCTGCCCCCCCCCCTCAACCCCCCTTCTCCTCGCGTACTCGTGGGGTGACGGGCAAAGGGGTAAGAACGGGAATTTTCGTCTTTTATACATGTAGAACGATAATCCGATTGGTGATTCCGGCGTTCCACATTTGAATTTTCGTGTGTTCCCGGTAATTCAAGAAACGCGATTAGAGTTTGTGTAGTATCTTGTTGTTTTGGTATTAAGTATCTTTTGTGATTACTTCTATAATTACGTACTGTTGTGGCCATTGATGGATTACACTGTTTGAGATAACGTTATTGGTTTTAACGATAGATTATGTATATGCTCAGGGGCTTTGGGATTTTGACAATTGTTTCGATAATGATTGTGCTCTTATTTTAAACGCAGTAACCGATATGAAAGCTAAATTGACTCTAGAATGCAGTATCAGAATTTTTGATGTCAGACAGGCATCCACGATGTTCGGACAATCATATTATTATATTGAAAGTGACAACTTGGCACTATGACAGAGTATGAAGTATCTTCAATTTACCCATTTCTTCTCAAGAAAACTGATTACTTTTTTATTTCGAATGTCGTATTGCTTGATGTACGGGATGCTGGTCTGATTGGGGGAGTTACACCAACGTGTGGAACATTTGGCACTGTCTTAGATTTACCATCGTCACTATCATCGGTTAGAATGTCGTAAACTGTTGATATGGCTGGTATATTATCATAAATGACTTTACAAGTCAGTCTGTTGCTCGCCACTCATGGATCCAGGATGAACAGTAGCCTACGTCCTTACCTAGGTCATTTTCTATGTGCTGTTCTTTTGCATTAATAATATTAGTTAGGATGTCAGCCTTTCTAACTTATTCTTCTTTTTTTTGGTTCCATGATTTATCGAGTAGACCTGCAGAGTTTAAAACGTCGAAAAGTCTCTTAAGGTATCCAAAACCTACATATTTTAAGTCATCCGCATTGTGTTATCAGAAACTTTTCTTTTTTAAGAATAGATGGACCAAACATCTATTAGCATGATATACTTCTGTCTGCTATCCATCCCATCGCAATGATTCTCTTGCCCTTAAATATAACATAATTAGCCTATAGTGTTCCCACTTCTGAGACACAGGCCTCCTCTCTGTGAGAGGAGACCACCACTTGGGCCCAGTGCTGATTGGTAGATGTCACATGTCATCGAATTTTGGTTCTAGTACATGCCAATTTCCTCACGATGTTTTCCTTCACCGTTTTTGAGAACAGTGGTGATGAAATATATACACAAAAATAAAGCGCCTGTCTCTGTTCGAACTTACGACCTACAACTCGTAAGTTGCAAAAGTTGCTCTCTTGCCCTTGTCTAATTTATTTGGAGCCGGCTATCCATTTAGTGCTCTAAATACTCAAGAACAAATTAAACCGTATCTTAAATACACAAGCAATCCTCCTAACAAAAGTAATATTGGTATTATTGGATATATGTTCAGTTTTTGATGTAGTTGTTAGCAAACTAAATCAAAAACTTGTGCTCACCTACCCAGTCGGGCGGGCGCCAATAAAACTCAATATTCGCACCTGTAACTTTGATCGTGAGCAGTTATTGAGGACAGAATTGACACATTTAGGAATGTATCATGCCTATCTTTGTTGTTCTTCTGTGAGACGACGACTGATGGCTTATCCAGCGTGATTTTTGATCTTTAATGAACGTACTTACAAATGTCAAGTAGAATTAACATTTTTTTTCTTAATATAAGCTATGATATCGTAGTCCTCTCCTGTTGCATCATTATTATTGGTCTTGACAGTCGACTTCTTTAGTAAACCATCGAAAACTGTTCCAATTATCTTTTTCGTTGGAAATGCTTTTTCTTTATTTTTCCTTTATGTAGGTATAAAGCCTTCCCTTATCCGCCTCCTGGTCTATGTCCAATGTTCGAAGTTCACAAATCAAGTATGGTTGTACAGCGGTGCATACAAGTTGTGCCGTAGCGGGACGTTTATTCGCTAGTTGTGCGAACTTTATGTGCGGACGCACTTGTGGGGCGCATTGTACGCTTATTGGCTGTTTGTTTGGTTGCACGCGAATTCTAGGCGCGTATCGTTAGTTTTTGTATTTTGAAGATTGTTTTTGGAACGTTTTCATTGTTTTTATGGAAAGTTTCAACCAGCATAGTAGAAGGCGCCTTATGATTCTGTGACGATAAGTATCCTTTGATCAGATCACATATTTAAATGATATTAAATTTTACAAAGTCTTTTAAAAATAAACGAAACTAAACTTTTACACAAAAAAAAAAATTAAACATCGCAGAAATCTGTCACGCTTTCATTCCTACTTGCGTAAGTTACCAGGCAATTAGAATCATCAAGGAAGCTCCGGTCTGAACAAAGTCAACGTTCTCACCTATCTATGATCACCTGGTACCCACTCGAGCCTATGATTAAGCCAAAAGAGCGCATTTAAACAATATTTAACTCGACTCATTTAGATGTGTATCGTCGGCATTGTTCGGAGCCGTTCGGAAGCGTTCGGGCGAGATCGTACGCTGCAATGATTTACATTGTCTTGTTATTGGTCCGGTCAACTGGGAATGGTGTTAATGGCGGAATTAACTGTAACAGGTTGGTGCTTGTTAAATGTGTATTAAGGCTTGATTTCCGTTCAGATTGGTAAATGCAAAAATTGTGTTATTTCGTCTACTTTTCTAGTACTTTAGTAATATTAAACTTTTATAAGCTGCGATTTTTTTCAGCAAGCTATCATGTGCCAGTTTGCATATTTGCATTTTCATCAAAAGCATCCAATAAATCAGTAAGTAATAACGTCTAATAAAATGTCTCAATTAATTACTCCCTACACGGGCTCCCCCCACGAAAGTACATTAAAAATTCAACGTGCGTTATTAAATTCGGCGACGTTCGGCTAACATCGGTAATTTCCGTCGCCTCTTAATTCTGTTCGGCTCAATAAAGGCTTTATTGGCGCGTTATTAGCTAGGCTTTTATCTTCAATCGTGTTCACAATGAGGTACTTCATAGGGATGCTGCATACTCAATGATGATGTCAGATGCGACACTTTTGAGTAGAAAATTTTGCCTACAGACAGAAACTAAACCAATGAGCGTGTTATGAATATTAAATTGCAAATTCCTATTTGAATTCAGTGATAATTGCGTGAATTCTGAGACTCTAAATAGAATATCACTTATTTATTATGAGACAGAGGCTACTAAAAATATTTAGTCGAAAGAAACATCACTTTAGCCTAACAATTCTAGATCGAAATTGTCGTAAACGTGGGTAATTTACTCAGTTTAAAAGACCCTACTTTGGCTTTGCCGTAGTGCGGTAAAAAATAAAATGACCAACAAATTATTAAATCACCTTTGTACCTATTTTTCTGTTCTTTTTTTCTTGTTTCTTTACATGTTAAAAAATAAATAAATCTGTTATTCGTTCTAACCACACCACTTAAAAATTCTCAAAATCTATCAAGTGTCTCATCTATTTTCTTGTTAGAACTTAATCTTTGCCACAAGTACCTCAAAAGGGAGACGTTTATTGGTGACTACCGATGCTCGCGAGGCGCGAAACAAACTGACGCACAATATAACACCTCACATATAATAAACATCATGTTATGGGGAAATCTTTTGAAAAGTTTGCAAGGCGAAAAGTTATTGCGAAAATTCTCGTGTCGTTTTTCTCGATAAGTTGGGTTTCCGGGGAAGATGGGAAAATATATTTATAGTGTCAGTTTGTGGATCAAGCAGAGAGTTTGGGGGACTGGAAAGTTGAAGATATTGGTAACACTGAATTTTGGGATGACTTTGAAAAGGACAATGCCCACAGTGGACTTGAGTAAAGTAATGATAATAATCATGTTCTGGTTAGTCTGATAGCACATTTAGTTAGAAACGCTTTCAGGATCCAAACACTTAAGCAGACATTAGTCACAATTGTGTGCACTTTCAAAAGTAATCCTCTCTAATGAAATAAGAACTTCACAGCATCCTTTTTTAAGTCAATAAACTTGACTTATGTCTGATCGACATATTTTCTTAATACCTATCACAGAAAAAAGGTCAAAAACCTGTCCCTTCCGCATCATACGACTATATTAAGTGCAGAAATAAAAATAAAACAACATACTATCTTGATTTATGCGCAGTCGGGTAAGATGGCGTAGATCTATAGATCGGCAAGAGATCCCCGTAATGATCCATGCGCGCTGATTGATTGCTGACGAGTGAATGGAGAGGGAGGGGGTCCCTTGAATCGACTCAGGCGCATCAATTGGAACCTTGCCAAATTTAGGAAGGCAGGATTATTGATTGGATTGGTAAGTATTTTAATTAGTCTAATTAGGACTTGTGGTCCATTTGTTTGTATTTTTTTTATTTTTTTATTTATAGGCGGTTTTTTTCTTAATATATCTGTCAACATTGACACTTTAAACCCCATTACAAAACAATCAGACACCCTTACCCCAAAAGTTAAAAACTCCAACCCTTTTTCTGAGGTTTAACTTTATTTAAAAACGTCATTTTTAAATAAATTCCAGGAAAAGTCTCAGTACGAACGTAATTACAATTTATAAGTGCCTATCAGTCAATTCGGGAGAAAATCAAGAGGCTGAAAGGGGCCGATCAAAGTACCTGTAGGGGTACGAAGAAATAATTAAAAGGCGCACAGAAAACCGACAGAAACTTAATTCCGATGCCTATTTGTAGCTCATCGAGTTCGGACCAAGTTCTTCAACTTGGCCAAAGTTGTCCCAAGTTGCGCCAAGTTTGCGACGCCCCGGCCCGTCTGTCGCTTTGGTAATATTTGCAATCCACGACTTTTATGGTCCTCGTTACGTTAATTTATAATTACTGTTAGTTGGTTATTATGTGTGTTTTTACATGTGTTTTTCAGGCAGATATTTCAGAGAAAAAATAGCAATAAATACTACCTTCTCTAGACGTAGTTTTTTATTCAATTACATACACTTTTATTTTGGTGAAAAGTGCCAAAGTCGTCAATCTGCAATCCTGAAGAAACCCAGGGGAGAAACGAAAGTAGCTAGCTTATCTTTGTCTGAAAACTACACTAGAAAATCTTGAAAAAAGTCAAACTATTATTCAAAGCAAATGCTTTGAATAATAGTTTGACTTTTTTCAACTAGAAAAGATCCCACGGCAACGAGCTACTGCGACAAAGGTATGTCTTTCCCCAGGATACCATCTATCTCCTCGCCAAATTTCATTAAAATCTGTTCATTGGTTTAGGCGTGAAAGGGTAAGATACATACAGAGTTACTTTCGAATTTGTACTGTAAGTATGGATAAACCAATTTCTGCCGCTCTCAAATTGTCAAGGGGTCGGTCAGTCCAAAACATGAAGGCTAGTTGCACAATCCAAAGCGTTGTTGGTTTCTATGGAGAAGAACTAGCAAGAAATTCCATGGACACTCTTTTAATCAATGCAGACTTAATAGTCTAACTTCCTCAGTCCATCACAGTTCTAATTGAATGACTTCATTGTAACTTTAAACCCTCAATCATTCAGAAGCGAATCTTTGAATTGATTCCTATTAGACTGAGTGCTTCATCTATCATTCTATCAGAACGAATTAGTCGCATCGTTTAACTCGGTTGCAACACTGACAATCGATTCGCACTTCATTTATAATCGATTCAAATCGATGGCAATATGTATCGAATGCTGTGAGTCGTGACGGGGGAGTGAGTGATGTCTTCATCGAGCTTTAATTGTATACCTAGTGTTAGATATCTAAGTTAGTGTCCGTTTTTCAAGTTAAATCATGAAATAGGTTTTGATTTTTTTAGGGCTGTCCTAACTAATATTTTTAAACGCGAAAGTAAGCTTGTTTGTTTGTTACGCTTTCACGCTAAAAGTGCTGAACGGATTTAAATGAAATTTGGCACACGAATAGATCATGACCTGAGTATGGGCATAGGATAACTTTTTTTCTGGATCCCAGACAAAGTCGCGGGCAACAGCTAGTTTCAAATACAATACAAAATACAACGTGGGTACTAATAGGTCAACTCTGCCTAACCATTCGGAAAAATAGGTTCAATAAGCTTGAATGGAAAAATAAACAAATATTTCGGGGCTAGAATCTTTCCTAAGATCTTCAAGATATAAAACAAAACATGAACATCTTTATGACCTCAACATTAAAGTAAAAACTATCCTTGGAAACTGAAAATGGCCAACTACGTTACCTTAAGACATAAAACCAATGTTTTTTGTTAAATAACCTTCATTGAAGTAACTAAAACACCGAATCAGTACAATGTGCTCGTATTGAGTAATTAATTGATTAAAAAGGGTTCGGGAGGCATTCGTTAGAAGTTTTTCTAAGCCCCTCTGGCCCTCACACGATTTTAAAACAGCCCTTAATTGATTTAACTCGAAGGGATGTAGGAGTGTGTAACTTTTACTTTGCCGATGGTTGCCGAAAATGGGAAATTTTCGAGCAACACTTCAATTTTTCAAGCATAAAAGTTGCATTATTTTTTTGGGGCTCTGTGCAGAAAAATTCAATTACATTTCCATTTTAAATATGATTGAACGTTAGTAGTTTTAATTACATAAAATTGCTTATCTTATAAGAATGCACTTATGGTTTAACAAACCCAAAAAAATGCAGTTGAAATAAGATTAAGTAGGTAACCGTTCGCTTATGATTCAGATATTGATGATATGAAACACCACAAACAGACTCTATCATAGTTATAAAAAAAAAACTTCATTCGTCTTGAACAACCCTTTTGGTCCCAACCGCCCAAAAATACCCACCTAATCGTATTTTCCGACAATTATTATTTAGAACCGAAATCCTTTCTAACCAGATCAATACCTTATAACTGAATCATCATTTGTTTACACCCCCAGACGAACTCAAAAGGATCGATAAGATTAAAAGTGAACTTTTAATAGAATACAATTAATATCCGAACGGATTTCAGCGCCCGACGTCTGTCGATATCCCAACTTTGTCCAACTTTTAAATGGTTTAAAAGTTTTAATGTATTTTGTAAATAAACACTGTAATTACGATAAAATGCGACGTGTGTACGGTGCTAATTTTACTTAGATATTGCTTGCTTTTGATTTAATTATAAGAGGAGATGGATTGTAAGTGCTCTATTCTATTTCACCAAATGAATCCTTAATATTCTAAATATGTGTTCCATCTACCAACAAGACTTGCAGTCCTTAAATTAAGTTAAGCCTGATAACACGTTGCAATTAAATCACACCGTTAATGAATACGTCCAAATAGTTGTGAGACGATGAAAGTCATTTGTTGCTTCAATTTTGTAGTATAACATAAGCTAGAAACTTGCATCATGTTATTACCTTCCGTCTCATTTCATCCAATTTTCTTTCAGAATAACATACAAATAAGAAGACTGCCTAAAGGCATAAGCTTCAACTTTGCCCAGAAAAATCTCATCCCAATAAATTCGTCCACTACAAATTCCACGTACAAGCTATCTAACATCTCTCCATCAAGAACCTATTAACAAAATCACCTTTTAAAAGTTAATTAATATCACACGCCTTTGATGGTAATTTTTTAAACTGTATCGCCAGACATCGTGCTTTTTGCGAACCGTACAAAGAGGAAAGGTTTCGTACATAAAAACCCTTTAACTTATGATGAATTAGCAATCTCCTACGCTTTATGTCTCCGGTTATCTACCCTCGCCTCCCTGCCTACCCTCCCCGTCAATATTAAGGTATTAATATGAGTGGAAAAATTATAAATGCCGGAGTGTCCGATGGGTAAGGACGTAATAATTTTGGCTTAGAAAGTGATGGTCGCGTCGTTTGTGTTTAGAAAATGTGTGTGTATTTTGATGTGTGGGGTGTTTTTGGTTGATTATTAGCTTTTAAAGGGTTGTACTGATTGCACGTGCATTAGGTATGTTGCAAATTGGAATGTGTGAGTTGTTTGTGGTTTTAAAACTGTAAACTTGTAAAGCCACTCTGATTTTTTATCTTTTCGAATTAAATAATTATGAATGATAGATCAGTAACTAGGCGACATCCATTGTCTACTTTATTATTCTTAACAGCTCACACATAGATACTAAAGCTGCTAACGACATCTTCTGACACAATCGCTCCAAAACGTCAAGTCACGCAAAATTGATCCCGCCATGCGCCATCACGATTAAAACCTTCTTGTCATGTATAACCTAATCCTTTTCCCCAAAAACTGTACCCTTGCTCCTCTGATAAGGGAGATGTTTTGATAGCCCCCATCATTCACTTATTCGTATACTTATACCGTCCCTCCGTATTTCTATAGAAAAACATTGACGTAAAAAGTGGGTTGAAAAGGGGAAAATGGGGCGAAAGGGGTGTTGGGGCAAGGTTGGCCGCTGTCGAAGTGACCGCTGAGTCGGGTCGTATTATATGGATAACGTCGTTATGTGTTGATCAATTTTAATGTGTAGCGTCAGCGTGTGCAAAGATTAATAAGATCGATGTTGTTTTTTTTGCAGAAAATATGTGCCACTGAAGATATTTGCTTACATTACTCATTATGGCTTGATACAAGAGTTGTTATCATCATCACCATGATTTCAGCCGAAAAACGTCCACTGCTGCACATAGGTCTCCCCCAAGCACCGCCACTTCGGCGCTGTGCTTCCCGCATCCCGCATGCGACGGCGCTGTGCTTCCCGCATCCAGCGGATTCCTACGGCCTTCACAAGATCATCACCACAAATAGTGTGAGGCCTTCCAACGCTACGTCTTTCGGTACGCGGTCGCCATTCCAGAACCTTTTAAACTCCATCGGCCATCTGTTCAGCAAGCAATGTGCCTGCCCACTGCCACTTAAGTTTGGCAACTCTTCGGGCTATGTCGGTCACTTTGGTTTTAAGGCTCTCTTCATTAATGACTCCTTCACGCAGGGAAACTCCATGCATAGCCCTCCATTGCCCTTTGGGTGACTTTGAGCCTTCAATCAAGACTTGTAAGATATTGTAACACTGATAATTTGCGACACCCTTGAACTACTTATCACTATAATTTTTGAGTGAACTTTCGTAGCAATACTTAGTAAAAGCAACTTGATATACGTAGTTGTAATTGCTTGTACGTTATAAACGTAATAACAATTGATTCAGTGGCTAAAGCATAAATAATATAATAATGTTTGTAGATATAACATTTAGATATAATCACAGAATTTAATGAAAACATGCAACAATTCGAAACGACTTACGAGCGTTCGAACAACGCTCCGTCTGCTCCAAGCCACCATTTATATGTACGATGTGCGAAAGTTTACCCAAACTAAACATTATTATAATGAACTAACAATAAAACATGAGGCTACCAATGATTCACAGGAAACCGCGACTTTATCAACAAATCCAATTCAAATATCGCTGTAAAAAGAGTAACATAATCAAAACGACCAAAAAAACGTTATAATTAGAATCGTATTCCACCAAAACCATTGGTAAAGAGACAAACAAATGTTAGGCAGGCTACAAACGCGTCGTGTGAAAATGTGAAACCTCAGGGCACTGAGGGCACGTAGGATGGCCGCATACGGGCGGATAAAAGAAAAACACTCGTCTTTCTCTCGCGTTGCTAATTTTCGCCTCTTAATTACCAGAGACGGGACGTGTGGCGCTAGGAACGTACCGTTTGATGCGGTATTCCACATTTGAATTTCTTTTTATTTTTTCGAGCATAGGGGTTTTATTGTTCGTTATTCGAGTTTTACTTTTTAGTAAATTGTGTGGTTCGAATAAATAGTTGAGATTTTTTTAAAATACTTTTAATAATAAAAATTATGATGATACGAAAATTGTATTTTTTTATTTTTATTGTCTTAGTATTATTAAGACAGGCCGTTGATGTACTGTTTAATGATTATTATTTATTCAATTTAGTATCATAATTTACATCAATAGATATTGTAGTCTTAATACGCTATTAATTACCCTTTTTAAATTTTAATTGATAACACACATCATGATATCTTCAAGGAATGATAATAACATCTTGAAATAATGACTCAATTTTATCTCGTGACAACCGATATCAATTATAAGATGCTGGGATTCTAGATCAGCATGACATCATATGGAAAACAATGTGATAAGTTCTACAGAGGAAGTCTGCGTCATTTGATGAAGGACCTGAATTATAGAACATTATCTATAGGCGAACGATTAAATTGTGGATTGTAACACGGTGGTTATTTTGAATTTTGACAAAAAAAATTGGGAGCGTTCAATTTTAATTTCATTCATTATCACCTGAGGTGTTTTTTTTTAAGCTGTTTACTGCGTAGCGATCACGCTACTTTGCCCTAAAGTGGGATAATTACAGGCCTAATTAAAACAATTGATGCCTAATTATATGCCGCATCCTTCAACCTCTAGGTCCGTGATTGAGGTTGACCTCCTCAATTATAGATTCTCTTTTCATTTGCTTCTGCACAAGTTTGAGCCGGAATACTAAAGTACTAACTAGGTCCTGATCGGACCCTACTTTGCTTTATTTATCGTGTTAACTAGCAGGGTATTACGGTTAAACTGTTAATTTGCAGTTGCTGTTTGGTTAGTCGCTGTTTTCAACTGAAACTGATTTGTGTTAGCTGTTTTTGTAATTAAAGAAATAAAGATTTTGTTTAAAGGCCCAGATATTTAGTGTCTATTCATAATCAAAGAGTATATTAAATAATTATTTAAAAAAACGGCACAGCACAACAGTATAAATCACTTGTATAAACACAAAATAATTGAAAAACAATACTCGCTTACCTCATGATAATAATTCCGAATTTTCATAATTTCGAAAAATGTTATCTTGAGTCTGTCACAGTAAAATTCATTCATGTGCACTGTTTTATTTTATGATTTATCTTGAAAAAGTTATGAATTACACTTCAACGAAATCCCTGAAAATATTGAAAAAAGATGACGTTCCGTTTGAAAGAAACTTATAATTATTGTTCGATCAATTAAAAAGAAAAATCTATTCAATATAAAATAACCTTAAAATGTTAATGAAAATATATTAACATTTTTGAATAGATGTTTCCCAATCGAACAAAAATTATAAGAAGAAAAAGAAAGTTATAATTATTGTTCGATCAAATAAAAAGAAAAACATATTCCCAAAAAAATAACACTAAAAGGTTAACCAAAACTTATTAAAAAAAAATTGTATAGATTTTTCCAAATCGAACAAAAATTATAAAATCTTTCAAACATCGAACGCTTCGTTGACACTTGAATTCTAAGCACTGCGATATTCCGCGCGTGACGTTTACAGATCCGAAGCGCGCGACCAACTAACTGAGTAAGTTAGATAAAGCGCCCATCTCGCTGCGTTATCGCCTCATTTACATACGCACCCGAACATCACAGTTTCCCATACTATCGGCTCCTTGTAAAAATCGTATCAAATAATTTGCATATACAAAGAAGATGTATGCAAATCGATGCGAGCATGCATCTTTCGCTATTGTTGTTCGACATTTTATATCGGAATCGGGCTATCAATTGGTAAAACAGGTTTAAATATATGTGATGGGTCTTTGTTCGTCCTGAGATAGGATTAGGGTTAAGACTTTTTAACCCTTCGGCCCAGATGTCAGTGTCGCATTCGAAGTATTGATATTTAGTTCATTGTTCGGTCCAAGAAATTCGGAAATGGGTTTTTTATAATGCGATGCGATCGCTTGTGTGCATTAATGTCTCAGTATTCAGCATTGACGATTTATGTCGTTGACAATAATCAGTGTGGAGAAAAATGATGTTTTGAATACAAACTTTCTTTTTTGATCTGATAAGTCGTGAGATAGATTCGCAGAGAAGCTTGGTGAAGGGTTTTTTGGCAAACTTTTCTGATAGTAGTTTTTTTGAGTAAGTTTTAATTTATATAAATATATAAGGCATTCAATTTTTATACAATAATAATAAAATTGAGACTAAGTTGGAATTATTTATATTTGCTTCAAGTCGTATTTGGCTTATTTGAAAATTTTAAGTAGGCTCATTAATTATTCAAAAAACAGGATAGATTTAAATAAAACGGCCACCCCGATAACAGAATACGAGTATCCGATCAATCAACCCTATTCGTGAGAAAGTGACTCAAGAAAAATAAGGAAACACTAATTGTTATTCGCATATTAAGTAGTTTCGACCTCCGTAATAATTATTCGAATTACCATATGCAGATCGATCGGTATAAATCATAGAACAATTGAAGGGGTTACGATCGGTAAGAACCGGTTTACAGAATTATTTTTTATTTTATTTTTGTTATTTATTGACCTACATATGTCGGGTTAAGGGTTGAGCGATACTCTGGTTAATTATTTGCATATTAAGAATCCCCGAATGTCTTCAACTGGTTTCTTTTTTGTGAGAATCTTTGACTCACACCGTGGGTTCGATCTTGATTTATTATTTTTACGGATGATCGAATTTCTTGATGTTTTTTTTCATTCTTAATTTGAATTCGTTGTGATTTAATTTTTTTATTGACGAAAGTGGAATTGCTAATGGATCTCATTCCTACTTTTCATTATTAAAATTGTAATATCTTGTACCTATTAATTTTTATATAAAAAAAACATTTTCTTAGCCCTACATAATCTCATAGATCACTTTCAGAGTTAACGACTACACTTATAAAACAAGGCCATATTTTTACTCCTCTTACTAGTTAGTATTACTTTTTAATTATCCACAATCCCTATTTCCGCAATTTCTAATAAACGTACATGCATACAGGAAGACCATATTTAGCGATTTCCGTTGCGAAAAAAGAGTAAAATTAAAAACAAATTATTCGATGATTCAGTCGCTCTAATTGTAATAACTTTTGACACGTTTCAATGGAGGACATTGTAATTAGAGGACTTGTCCTAGTTTGTGAGATATTATTGGCAAATATGATGATTTGTAGATGTCAGATAGATAGTAGCTCCATCTAAAATAGTGGTAGTTCGACTGTTGGTTAGGAAAAAGCTTGGCAGATGTGGAGATGTCTGAATAGTTTTGATGGCTTGCAAATCCCTTGTTTCATAAAAGATTTACATTTTTTTATCACTCCAGTTATAAATTCAAGACTTGTTACAAAACTCACGTTTACTGATGGTCCAAAACAAATTTTTATTGTAATTATATTCTCGAATAATTATATGAATGGAATAAAACCATAATTATTCCACATAAATAAAAAAATATTCGAATACCGAAACCTAAGTAGCTTTAACGGTCATCAATAAAAAGCTAATTGTAAAAGTATATCGTGGTAACGGTCCGAATACTAAACATTAAACAATAGCTGTAAGTGCCGGTCTCACGTCCAACGATCCGTTGACTCCGAAAGAATTTGGAAATGTTTTAGTAGATATATTATCTTTTTAATTAATTATCACTATTAAAAACATATGCTGCTAAAGGAAAATCACCTTTACTACCAAAGTGGTAAAGTCCAAAAGTTTTGACGTTATGATCTACTTTGTATGAGAAAATATTATTGTTTTGTCCAATGAATGAACGTTGGATTAGTGCAATTTGAATTTATTTAGTAATTGTGCGCCGTAAACAATAATTCATATTAATTCTTTCGAATTATTATTTTCGGTACCGCAATTGACCTCTTTGCTAGTTGGTGGAGTTTAGATTGTTTACCGGTTTTGATAAGTTTTGAATTAATGAACTTTAATTAAGAATAACTTAAGTTAGGTACCTACCTACAGCATATTTTATTACTGAAGTGTAGGGTTGTTAAACATGACTTAAAAGTCAAGTAAGTTGAGGTTAGCAGAATAGAATAGTGAGAATTGTACTATGTAGGTACCGGAAAACAAAACCTTCGATTGTTGATTTCGACTAAATTGAAGTTACTGTCAAAATGATATGACAGTTCAGAGATTCGTAATCTGGAATAATCGAATACGATTATTCGACTTTCAAAATTCGAATAACATGACAGTTTTTGACATCCCTAGAAAATAATAGAGCCATTTAAAAAAAACGTGTATTAAAAAACACTTTTCACATACATACAATAAAAAATGTACGTTCAATTACTATGGCAATTACTTCCTACTTAAAACCATTGGGTACTAATCCAATTCCAATATCGGCCGGTAGTTTCCACCAAAACGTGCGTTGACCCCGTCACGGTACACTTGGCGTATGTTTAATTAATATAAATAAAAATTATGAATAAAAGAGTTTTTATGAACCGCTCTCATTATCAGATTTGAAACGTAGCGGTGTAGTTGCTGATTTTTTAATTTATCTACCGTGTCCATTATTTGAACACGTAAATGTTGCATTACGCTCCGTTTGGCGAACGTTAGCATTTGGATTGTGCTTTTTGGTTTTATTTGGCTATCAATTAATCGGCTTTTTTGGAGATTTGATCGTGTTTAGAGTTAATTGCTTCTGACTTTAGACTTGGAAGGCGGTTCTTCGAATTTATTTGTTTCTTCATTATCGTCCACAGGATTTTTAAGTGTATGTAGGTACCTGTAGCATGGTAATTAGCTTCCCTTCTTTTTCTTTGGTGTACAACGTACTTAAGAAATTTATTTTGCATCAAAATAATTCTCAGTTCTTGCAAAGTCCCTTATTTCCTGCTTATATTAATATTTCCCGCCAATTTTCTCAATTTCACGCGGATAATTTACGCGTTTTACGCATTTCTTTAAAAGCCACAATTTGATCGGGGCCACGCGTGATCGCTCGCGAGTTACTTACGCGGGAAAGCGACCGATGCACCCCCTAACGACTCAATCTACGCACATTTAAATTGCCCTTTCCGAACGAAACCTCATTACTTCCCGAAATATAACCTCTATGGAGCCCATAAATAACCTAACGGCGTACATATTTCAAAACAAGAAAAAAATAACACATAAAAATTTCTTTGCCCTACGCGTCTAATGTTTGTGCGCGATTGCATTGTTCCAGGACATTCTCGTGCCGGAGGATCTGATCTGCATAGTTACTCACAATCATTCGACAGGGTTCCGAATCGAAAATGGTGATTTTCGGTTACCTGATTTGCCTAGTCCCCGACAGAAAAGAATGACGATACTGATACACTAAAGAGAATCTTACTATAGTTCCCAACCAGAGGAACATAGTCTGTGAAGTTGCCAGTTGTGGTAGAACATGAATCCTTGATACTACAATGACGTGTAGGCAAACAATTAAAACTTCAACTTTTGAATAGAGTCGAAGTTTTTTAACATTTATAAAAAAACTATATTTTACTAATAAGAATAGAATAATTTTCTCAAAATTACATAACGCAGCAGTTAAAACTCCACTCATAATGGACGACACGAGATAAAATTATCGTGTGCAAACGCGAACGCGCCCCAAGTGCGTTCCGCGCATAGATTTTTGCATTATTTTAGTATGCAAATGTTTGGAGCGATAGCGAGTCACTGTAAGAGCAATTTAAATTATTTTTTATAGCGCCCGAGTGTATTGAGAGTTCGCCAACTGACGGCATCGAGGAATTGCCTCCGTTCTTCGTAAATTTTATATGAACCGACACGTTTGATATGAAAGACGCCATATTTGAATAGATTTTGTCTCCACTCGTGGGTATAGAGACGCGTTCCAAATTTAAATTGTATGCGTGATAGATTTAATGCGTGTGTTCGAGATTAAGGTTGGAATAAAAAATAAAGTAATGGATGTGAATATGGATTCTTGTAAGGGATGATCTTATTTGAATTTTTTATAATTCTATCTTAGGATAGGTGTTTTCGAAAGACTTATAACTTATTAGTATATCGTAGACATATTCTCAAAACACTTCCAATATTCAAACTCACCGGGGTGTGCAAGAAGATAAATGATGGATCCAACAAAAACACAATAAGTATTCGCATAAAAATGAAATCTTGCAACGAAACTACTAAATTATCCTCGTCTCAACGTACCCTATTTAATCCCCGAAACATTTTTCCAAATGTACGGAGCAAGGAAAAAATCTGATTAGCTTCGATGATATATCGCTGAGAATTCCTCGCCTTAGTGCCTCTAATTTGAATATTAGACGCGTTATTGAAAAGAAAACTTTCGGAACGGCCCTCCGCAAGCTTTTAATGGTTATTGCCTCTTCCCTTGCTATCTGTTACCGAACGGTTCAGGTGTCCAAAAAAATTAAATTCTTCAAACCGTTCCCGATTTAAACAGTCGAACTCTGCATTTGAATGATATCGACAGTTATCATTTATTTAGAACGGCGTTCTTAATTCATACGCGCGAGTTCAAATATCGAACGGAAGCGGAAACGGTACTGATTCTAATTTCAAACGAAATATCGCAACGTTTCTATTGATAAAATTTTGTTGCGCGACACAACGCATGTTATTATATTGAACGGAAATTTACGATAATGACTTATAATAGGCCGTTCTATGCAAATGCGGTAGGTGGATGTGCCGCGCTCTGTACGTACAGTTTCCAGTTAAAGAGCAACATGTTATTTCGCCTCGGTACGCCGATTATTTGAGCGTTTATTGCGATGAATGCCAATAATAAGTACGTGAACGTAATATTACGCAATTTTAACTTTTTACAAGTATACGTGTCACCAATGGGGGCGGATATTGTGCGTCTATTTCGTCGGGGGAAACTCATAAAACATGATTACCGGTAATGTCGCGAGGATTCGTTCATTTTTGACGTTATTCCTTTTCATATTTAGGGGTTCCGTTACCGCCAAATGCCATTCGAATCGGCGCCTAATAAAAAGAACATACCCCTGATTTGTTGACAGAAAAACTTAGTTCACGATGCCTTCGATATTCAAATATACGAAGGTACCTACATTGTTTGTGTTCGGAGTTTGAAACTGTAGGTGCGTCAAGTTCCTGAGTGACGCGACATCTCAAAACTATAATCGAGAATCATTGCCCGCATTCATAATCGATCGATTATACCGCGAGACAAGGTGACGCGGCGCAGGAGGTCCGACGGAAGGATTACAAGATACATTAACATACGTAATTTGTGAGCGCATCTGTCCCAAGCTCACACGTGGGCGACTCTCGCTTTCTTATTGTTCAAATATATCATTTCGCTCCTTTGTATACGTTCGAATCGCATTTTGATTTGAGATAACGCGCGCGAGTAATACGGAAGTTGTAACTGTCAATTTGACATTTCGAGATTTTTTATTTAGATAATGTTTTGTCGTTGGAATTGAAATAATGAGTTGTTATAGCAACAGTGCAGAGCGGTTTAATTTGAATTGCTTTTATCTTTTATGATTAACAAAATTGTATCAAAAGCTTATTCTCCAGAATTTGTTATTCGAACAAGACCCACAAATCAATTACGTTCGATTCGAAAATCAAAAATTCAAATCGTTCGAGACAAAGCGACACGTTGCCTAATGAGCCAATAACTTGCGAGACAATGGGACGGCGTGGGCGTTCCGAATTCGAAATTATCACAAAAGAATATTAATGTAACACTTATTCAAATATACCACGATACATATTCAAAAATTATCTTGTCGTTTAATTTGAATGGTGACGGTGACACACTTTTTAAAATATCGTATGCATTGTGATCGATTTTTTTTTCGGAACTATGAAAGAGTCCCCCTGCACGGAGTCTGTCGAGTCGCATTCAAATATGGATGCTTTATTTAAATTATTTATTCTTGTTTATGATTTTTGTGCGGCGTACACGCTTTATTACTATTTCCTGTGCTGTCAACACTAATGAATGTGACGCCGGTGACGTAGGACATGTGCACGCGCACATGCAAACGTTACGTCGGTATACGTCACATCACACATCTAACACAAGGACATTATCAACCAATGATACCGAAACATCAAATATTACGGATGATGGTATTAAAATTCTTTGATGGCATTTAATAACACAAAAAAGGGGAACGGTAATCACGACTGAAATTCGTCTCGATCGAGAAACTCAAATTAGACGAATGGCGGTCGGAAGATTTCTTTGTCTTCGGCCTAATGAGTTTTTAAGTCGATTATAGCAATTTTTCATAGAAAAACGCGTTTAGTGATGTATCGGTTGTATCAATCACTGTTGGGGCTAAATTGTTGTTTGTGGCAAGTCGGCTATCGGATCGTAGGCGCGGCGGACAAATGGGCCGATAGCGCGCTCGACAAGAAACCGGCCACCTTTGATTATAGCTTTTTGTTTGCTCTGATGGCGGTTGAACAGATGTCTGTTGTGTACAAATAGCTTGGATTATTTAGAACAATGTGGATTGCCCAATCGCTTTTTGATACTGTTTTTTACCTTCTAATTGATGGTCGGAAACATAGATCGGCTTTTTAAAATAGGAATTGGAACTTTAGACGCAGAAAAAGAAGACCTCGAAACGTCATAACTATTCCAGCCAATTTTGCTGTCAAAAAAATCAAATACAACCAAAACGGCATCGAATCCAAAATTGGAATTAAGCAGAATCCGTCAGTTTGCAGCGGCTTTACTTAAAACGTCATATTGATAGACATTTTACCGGCGATCCGTGTCAATCAATTCGTAAAAAATAATGAAATCCTTGACACAGGTAGCGAAATTGAACGCACCCGATATAAACAGTTAAAAGGAACCCGTGGATCTGTCCATCACGCTCCATTTTCAAACGGGCCTATGGCTGAATGGCGTATTGTTTTAAAATCCTTGCGCATAATGAACGCGTTCGTATTTTTTAAATCGTTAATCGAGCTCTTTCACTTCATTTGTTTCGATCGCTTTTTAATCGCATTGTGACTGCGGCGGTATCGCGTTCAGCCTTATTCGATTTGTTCACCTATAGGAGCTCTAATTGTTGTTCAAATTGGGATTGTTCTAGAACACTAGCGTGAAACTCAATACGAATTAACGGTACGCGCGATTTGTGACTACAATTCGAATTGAGTTCCATATATTTCAATTCACTTAAATGTAAGTAGTTCGTCTCGTGTGTATGTTCTAATTATGTCCGTTATCTTTCCAATTTGAATTATCTTCTCACTAATTGTCACAGTCTTCACGTATTCTTATAAACGCCAATATAAAATCTCGACACTATTCAAACAAAGGGATTACGCTTTCCTTAACGAGAGTGTTAGTACATTTAGGTTATCTATATTTACCTGATAGAGACACAGCATCTTAACGTACCTGGAAAAATCAAAGCAGAATAAGATAAAGAAAACATTATCAACAATGAAATAAAATAATATACGTCTTATCTCGATATATTGCTGGTACGATCGAGGGAAATAAAAAAAGTCACTCCTCATTTTTCCATATAAGACTTGGGCGTGTCCCAATACGGGAACGCCTTGTCGACTAAAACCTTTACGCTTGCTCTATAAAGGTGTTTTTCCAATAACGTAATATCGGCGTTCGATCGGTTCCGAACGCCCAGACTATCTTACAAGATATCGAGTACGCCTTCCAAGAAACCCACGAAAAGTCCAAATTCAACCTTATTCGTACTTCACTAAAATATGGATTCGGTTGCAGAATGGCTCAGTAAAACATATTGATGTCGTATCGGTTTTCCATTAACAAAAATAAGCGATATTCGACTCTATTCTATGGGGCTAGAGACGCTTCTAGTGTGTGGGTGCTATAAGGAATGTATTGACGTGTTATCGGAGGTGGTGGTGTCTCTTTCGCTCTCGAGTTTTTTCCATATATGCGTCCTTTTCAGCGGCGCAGGTCGTCCTGAGATGAGGACCGGCTCTTTCTCTGCGCATTCTTTCTTATCAAGCAAGCAATAATGGGCAAATAAAATGTATTCAAATGCTAACCGTTTATGAATGCCTGGTACTTTGTTTAATTGAAATATTCTTGTTTGTTTTACATTGTAAATTATGTGCTGTGGGGGTTTTTAGTTTGATACGTTTTTGTGAGTATTTAGTTTTACAAAACAGTCTTAACTTAATTGTGTTTTTATGAAAAACTAACCCTGATTTTGGAGATATTTGACAAGTTTTAGAGATGTCAAACTGTCCTAGGGCTGTCAAAATACGTATTTGAGCGTTGTCGACAACTTCGAAGGCTTTTGTCTCTATTTATAAACCGAATGACACAATATCTTGTATTAAGCGTGAGATAAGTCACTGCGTTTATGGTCGAACCTGCTAGTTTATTTGAAGTGTTTTTCTAAATGTTTTGGTGCTATGTTCATAGATATGTACGTATGTCAGTTTGGAAAGGACGAGCCCCTCATCTTACTCATATGGATGTCATCTTTCGATCTTGATTTAATTTATCGGCCAATATCGAAGAGTATAGACTCAGTTGTCTTCAGCGCAGCATGACAACCATAGAGAAGTTTTGTCGACTGAAGAATAGAAAAAATTACAGATGAATAAAAGAAATTCATTTTGTATATTATATCAGTAATATTGTCTATTCTTCAGTCGACAAAAATTTGTCGTGCTACGTGTGAAGGGGAGGTTTTTATATGTAAGACCACTTTTAGTTTAGAAAAGTTGACCCACAGGTAAAAGTTGCGTTCAGTCTTTTTATAGCCTTGCCATTTTACTGCCTTGCCTAGTTCAGGCTTTCGAAATATTAATATAGGCAGGAGCAAAGGGATTGCAAAAAAATGTCTATCAATCAGTATCAGGTAGATAGACAGCAATCATCGCTTGAATGATAACATCAATCAATCTCCTTGAAAAACATTTGCAAAGGCTTTAAAACTCAGAATCTTGACATGTCGTAGATTTTTTAATTAAAAGAAAGAGTTGCTTATCTCTAAAACCCTCAAAAGCCTATGCGTCCAAACATGACGTTTTAAATTATTCTAAATTTAAATCACAGAATTGTCAACTCTGTCATCTGACTACTAAACTGCACCTAAGTCAAAAATCACAGAAAAATAAAACATAAATAATACCAACCGTTAAATGTTTAGAATATTTTTTATTATGTTGTCTTAGTTTAGTAAGGATATTTGTATAAGCCAGTTAACTCGTTATTTAGATTCAACTAGAAATAACTTTACAAAACATAAATATGATACATGTGGCGTCTCAATCGTGTGGAGTTTTGTTTGATTTTGATCGTAGAGATGTATTTATGTTATGATTATTTATGTATATATATAATCCTGGTGTTTTCTCATGTCGGTAATTAGTCAGAAAGATATTAATGGGGCATTGTTTATTTAGAGCATATATTTTTTTATCTGGGTGTCGTTAAAACATTGTTTTTAATCTTTCTGACATATTCTATGATGGTTATAAATTCAAATATAGACGTTTTTTGTGTGGCATTGAAAATCGGAGTTCAATCACGCGTGTGTTTTATTATGTATGAGTCAGAACAATGAACTAACTGTATTTATACCTGCTCATAATATTTATTCTGATGTCTGATGTGTTCAAAGCTGCGAAAAACCTAAACAAATTCTAATAATTTGTTGCTGAATTACTACTTCAGTGAACTTGAATCATTTCTATAGAAGCGACTGTACAAATTATGTAACGTTGTTTATCTAAAGTGTGTTAAACTAGTCCATACCATTTACTATGTTACATTTATATGTGAGTATCATGACAATAACAATTCCTACGCAACCATACCTTTAGCCGACTCAATCATCGTTATTGCCAATAGTCTGATTCAGTCATAACATTAATAAGCAATATCCGCTAACCTTTCATAAACAGATTGAACGTGTTGGGAAAAACACACTCAAATCTGAACGCTACCACTTCTACAATAAAGCCACTTTTTGCTGATTAGATCATGGCGTTTTTTATCGTTTAAGAATTGGTGGTTCTTTGTATCTCGATCGATCAATAGATGAAAGAGATCAATGGTTGGAATTCGTCACAGGGATTAGGTTTTTGTTCGTCTGTACTGACTTAAGGAGGTGATGTCAGGGTGATCAAATTTGTAATGACATAATCTTCTTTATTAGTCTATTGAAGAGTACACAATTCACATCAACATCAATGTCTTATTTATTTTTGGATATTATACTAAGTAGTTTTTGACAGCTAAAAAGTAATTATGTTTGTTGTTTGACGCCTACATCTTGACAGTAGCATTAAACCAGTTAATACAATTTAAGGTAACCGTAAAGTCAAAACTTTCAATCGTGGTTCAATCAATGGGTTGTTTATGTCTGCTCCTAACTCAATAAACTATTCGATAACAAATAAACCAATAGGGGTGTTAGTTAAAGTAACCGTCAGTTTACACTGAACTCGGAACTACTGACCCTAATTAAGGCGATGGCCCGTGACAGGATACAATGGTAATCCGGGATTATCCCAATAAAACACCTCTTGACCGAGTCCACTACCATCTTTGCTGTAAACTTCTTTAGGATGAACCCTGTCAATTTTGCAATAACTTGAAAAAATAACCCCCAATATTCAAAAACTAATAAAACAAAAATGAGTTCAACTTTTCTATAATTATTCGATTCAATGCAGCCATAAATAGTCAGAAAATGTCAATAAATTTCCCAAGAAAATAAACAAAATATAATTAACAGAGCTCAAGTTATATTGGCAAATAACTTGATCAAACTGCTTTGCGTCGGTTCGGACCGGACTTTTCTCGACGACGGAACCCCTTCTCTTCTATTATTTAAAGCGACCTTTGCCCTCTAGTCCTGAATTATGTGATGTTACATGGTGATATTTTAACTTTGGATTTCGTAAGTTAATTTAAATTAATTTTGTTATAATCTTCTGTTAAACAAATGGATTTTGGTGTAGACTTCAATAAATAGAGGTTGTTTAAAAAGTTCTTGGATTTTAGGATATCTCGTTGTAAAAAGAAAAAATGTGCAAAGGTCAATATTTTAACTTTGGATTTCGTAAGTTAATTTAAATTAATTTTGTAATAATCTTCTGTTAAACAAATGGATTTTGGTGTAGACTTCAATAAATAGAGGTTGTTTAAAAAGTTCTTGGATTTTAGGATATCTCGTTGTAAAAAGAAAAAATGTGCAAAGGTCATGTCTAGTCTTACTGTATGTTTTCTCTATGATAATAATAATGATTAACAAAAATTATAATTATGATAACCTAATTATGTAGTTTGTTTTCGAAGCACAATATTTCAAAAACATAATTTATCAAATCTCGCAGAATAAACAAACAATCGAATAGCTATTCCAGCCGAGACACCAAAATTAACTATCATTTATAAACCAAAAGCCTCTAAATGCCTTTGCAATAAAATTTCCCACTACAAATTTCTAAAATACATTCAAAGCATGTAAACCCTTACCCTCTTACCCTCCCGGAGGGCAAAAGATCGAAGGCCGGACATCCGGTCAAGTCGCCCTCAAACCGATACTATGAAGTATTTATTGAGTTGCGGCTCACCAAAAGTATTTTATTGTTGAGATATACCCTTTTGAACAGCACCCTTTGTGTCTTGGTTTGCACTCAATCAATTTTCAACTCTGTCTCTATTATGCTACAGTTTTATTTCAATTGTGTTAGTAAGGGTCAGAGCCTTAGTTGCAAGGTGTTATATTTGTATTAATTGGACTTGGAAACGTTTTCGTCTGTTAGTTAGTGTTAATTCGTCGTACTGTTGTTGTAAGTTTTTGTTTATTGTAATTTTCTTAATGTGTTTAGTTTATTCTGGAGGGGCCGAACGCCTTAGTGAAATTCACCTGCTGTTTGGTATGGACGCTAGGGACGCTGAATTAAGAACTAAGATTTTAAAACTGAATATTTTGGGAACTTTTTAAGCTCTTTACATCACGAAGCTATATGAAAAATCTGCAATAAAAAATATCATTTAATAATATTTATACAACCTCGTCTTCATTTATTTTTTTCTGTCACAAAAATAGGTCGTCAGATAAGTGAGATGTACGATCAGTAAATAAAGCGAATGTGAAACATTTTTCTCTGAAGTATATTAAAAAAGAAATTAGAAAGTTATATTTAGCCAAATCCCGCTGGAGTTATCCCGATAGTTGAGCAGATGCTGGTCGTAACTGTCAGTCGGTTTGATTCCCGGCACCTGTTGTTTTCAAACTCTTCGATTACGACCCATTAGCGAAGACTGGCTCGATATTTAATACTATTGGGTTTTATGTTCTGTACTTTGAATAGTTGGGTAAGGTCGTTGACATGCAGTAAGTGGTTGAGACAGTAGTAACTCAAATTCGTACTTCTGGAACGGAAAGGCTAAGTTTAGATTTTTTGAGTACCTACATTGACAGGTTATCAACAGATAATAACGACATTTTCTTATGCCTTGTTGATCTAGTGGAAACGCTTCTCTTGAGTATGTGGTTATGGGTTCGATTCCCAGGTCGGGCAAAGTGATATTGGGTTTTTCCATCAAGTCTTTCTTAGTAGCAGCCTGGAGTCCGAATTTGTTCCCGGTGAATGGCAATTTATTTACATGACACTTAAATATAACCAGAAAAATTAGGGAGTACTATAGGTACTCCTCTGCCTAAACCCTCGGGAATTACAGGCGTGATGATATGTTAAGTTCTTGAGCTAAAAAACAATGGAAATCTTACATCTAAAGCGCTGAAGATAACAATCAGTTTTATGTAATTCTTAATCAAACATCCTGTCAATATTTCAGTCACAGTTAACGTCATTGGCTTATTAAAAAATCTTGTCACCTTGTATTTGTTAAAGCCCTAGTTATCTATAGTATTTTCTGTTTTAGATAGTGTCGTTATCATCAACTTATGTGACAGTTACGACGTATTTTTTAATTTTATAATACCTATTGAGTTTAATCATACTGCAGTATTTTAATAACTTGATAAATGATATCTGTATACCTGCAAACAAGACATAGTTTCCAATTATTTATATGGAATGGAGCACTGTTTTATTGTTTACTATACATATTAATAGCAATGTATCTCTCAGATATCAAATACAGAGATGTATTAATATCACTGAACCTCTATTAGTAACTCAAAGTACAGAATAGGTCCCCTATTAAATTCTATAACTGTATCTTCGGTGCGGTATCGTTTGCTCTGCCATCGATGGTGGCTGACAATCGTCGGCCGATTTGCGGTCGCTCATACCCGACCCACGATACCACGATAAGGATCACCAGTTATGTGGTCTGAACTGAACACCATCGGCCGTTTCATTTTATAGCCGATAGCAAGCCAATTGGCGGCGAATGTTTAACTTAATTGAGGGTTTTAACTAATGAAGAGGCGGTTTAGTTGCTTTCTAAACCATCAGCACAGAAAATTCGAATGGAAAATAGAATAGAGAATGTGGGTAACAGTGTTTCCAATTTTAAAAGTTGCGAATTTCGTCACAAAAGATCATTGAAAGTCAATAAAAAATATGAAATAGAAAATATGACCACTTTACACAGAATCAATGGGGCGAGGGTTGAGAATAGACGTATCTTTGTCGGTGAAACTCATCCGATTTCCGAACGAGCACCGATAGCGGAAGCGGCGCCCCCTGCCGGATGTGCGTTGAGCGGGAAAATAGGCGGAAGTTTCACGCCGGGGAGAAAAAATTCGGAAAAGAATCCCTCTGACAAATTTGCATTCGAAAGGGCACTTTTGTGTGTTTTGCTCAGCGATCGGTTGTAAATTTGTCAGATTGTCAATTCACAACAAACGCTCCTCTTCGTCACTTTTGTTATGTTAATCATTGTTTTCTTACACCGTTTTTATTTTTTCGCGGTTGCACCACTTTCGTTATCGGATTGAGAATTCAAATTTTTAACGGTGGCCGTTGAGAGAGAAAGAATTCGAGATTAAAAATTCAAAGTTGGATTTGCGCGTAATTAGACAGGTGATTCGCTAATTCGTAAAAAGAATTCGTCTTAATTCCACCGCGGGGCCTATTCCGGCGATCGCTCGGGAGCGCTGTGGGAACGTCACGTCGAATAATCGGTATCCGCGCAAAAACTGACCAGTGGATGTTTTGAGATCAACCTTTTTATAATTGCGGACGTCTAAATTGATTGACAGTTAATTTTGAGCTTTCGTCCTTTGCGAGAAGCGTCACATTTAAACCTTTTTAATAGTAGTGCAATTAAAATCGCAACATTTTGAGTGTTGTTTTCCTGTGATTTAACGTCATTATTGCACCGAATTTCAGACGGAGACTTGTTATAGGAATTTACGAAAATCCTTTTACGATAAACGTATTAGGACCGTAGTATTAGTTAAGTTTCAGATGAAGTTTAGTAACTTCTTGAAATGCATTACATTGTCTGTCATGAGTAAATGGGTCACGAATCTTAAAGTTACGTACTCATAATAATGAATTTATAGTTTGTTTACGTCATCGCTTTACATACATATAATGGCTTTAGCTTATAACAACTAAGAAGATTTTATTCATTTAACAGAACAACCATCGTATGCGTAAACTCTTGTTTCATTGTGACAGACAAGATTTTAAATAGTAGCACCTTTGACCGAAAGCTGCCATAATCAGTAGGTACATAGGTACAAAGCCTTACCTAATAATTTTTCGCCCATTCCTGTTAATCAGTTTAGGAGTTTTTTTCTTACATTATTAAACAGTACGAACAGTCCACGTCTGTGTAGCTCAAATTGGTTTATTTTGGTAGTGTTCTAGATTTAGGTCTTCTAGACACACTTTATTTTTATTTTGGTCTTTAATATGCAAAATGCCAATGGCATGCTATGCATACCTGTTATTTGATTGGTTACTGAAATGCTACTTTTGAGTGTTATTTTATTAGAATTGTAAGTGACTGTGCTTATTTTAAATAAATGAATATGAGTTGTTTTACAGACACAATACTGTTATGAAGCTGTTCTGACAGAGTCAAAAAAAATAGATATAAGTAAATCTTATTTACTTTAATCACTTAATTCAACCCCCGAACTGTTTGAAAAGCCCAGAATGTTTTAAGCTAACAGCTAACCGTTCATCAGTATTAGCACAGTTTTCACTGCACAAGTGCGTATGCGCATCGTATCCCCTTCGCTGACGCGTTCCCGTCGGCGATGCGCTGGGGTCAGGGCCGAGTGCCGCGTGCGCACTCACAGTGTTGAGTGCGAAGTGTGCTTGTATTGACGTCGGATTTGTGTGAAGATTTTGATGTCGACGATCGAAGTTTGTGTAGAAGTTCTACCTTACTTCAAAAGTCTTCTACTACTACTACTAACTAGGGAGGCTTTTGTAGTAGGATGGAATTCTACAACCTAACCTAGGTTGTAGAATTCCATTCGGTATTAATACTCGGGTTTTTTGCTTCACCATCACGATTAAGTTCAACAATCATTGATGATCATTACTTATTTTAGTATGCTAGCTAGATAAATTATGCATTTGGTTGAGCGGTCAAAACGAAAGCAATTCCGATTGGGTTTGTGTTACCTATGCAATAAGGAAACAGATCATCAAAGGTTTTTTATCAACCGGAATTTCCAAAAAGAGCAAAGTAACTTTTCTTTAATCCCCATCAATATTTATTAAACAAAGCAGCAGAAGCACATCTGCACTTCATTAGCAAATATGACTCTGTTCGATAATTGCTCGTATGTTGAGGAATCCGCAAGTCTCACAGCGGGGGCTTGTCGGCGACATCAAAAGCGACTCGAGCGCAATTTTGACAATTAAAGCGCTGAGCGTCGTGCGCATCGCTCGCTTACCAGTCGCGTGTCCTTGCCAAGAATCCACGACGCAAAATCCACTTTTTTACAGAATAGGGAACCGACGGAACCGGTCTCATTTGTACGCACTTACGACCTTTTATTTCTTATAATTTTCACACAAATTGGATGTGTAACAGTGAGACTTCTTTTAATTCGGAGAAAATACGTTTCGGTCAATATTTCACATTACAAAATGTCATTTTACGATCTGATTCTGAATTACGTGCCGCAATCAACGTCCCATAACGATACTGTAAAATTTAACGACTGTGTTTTCATCAAATCGTATATACGTAATAAAAATCATCAATTTGTTGTGTATCTATTATATATTAGTTGGAAAAAGCCATATCGTTTAGTTTTAAACCATCGTAAATTAGAACTTTCGGTCGTAATATCGAATTTTTTAGTGGAGGTATGTGGCGAGTGAGGTCTCGAAAAAGTCAAGTTTTTATTGGTCGTAAAAATTTAGGACCTCTGGTAGGTGACTATTCTTCAAATCGATTTTACGAATCGAATATTTGACGATAATGGACCGAAAAAAGGTTCTTAATTAAAAGATTATAATCTTTTAAACCGTAAGTCGAGTGAACGAGACACTATAAATATTTGTCAAAAAACTCATTTCGGCTTTATAATAAATATGTGATTTGTGATTTCGTCGAACTGTGTGTTCTAATGGAAATCTATGAATATTGTTTTTCAACGACTTTTGTGTTACCTGTTTTTATTTTATTTTTTTCTCTTTACACAGCTACGCAAACAAAAGCTCCTGACCACCACCTAGCTACCAACCAACGCACCAACGTACCAACGCACAGTTTTCTATCATCATCCAAAGATATCTCACTCCCAATTCTCAGCGAATCTATGCCACGCTCACAACAGAACATATTGAACGAACTAAATCGAGTTCAATTGACTAACGATTGATTATTCAATCAAAACAGATTGATCGGCATTATCGGATAATAGGCGGACAATTGCCGACCAGTGCAGTCCGTTCGGTCACGATGGAGCAACGTGCGCAGAAACTAAACGTGGCTTAGCTACATTTTTACCTTTATATCGAGGTACGAAATTGTTGAACAGACGAAGTAATTTTATTTGATACTTTAATAGGCAAAAGCGTCTCAAAGAAATGTTATTTTTGTCTGTAAATAGCAGTTTTCAAGAAAAGTCTCAAAACTAAAAAATCGCACAATTGTTTCCGTAACGAAAATAAATTGACGTACTAATAAGCCCCCAATCTCAGAATTCTTTATTCAAATAAAATAAAATAAAAGTTTTAAACTTGGAACTCTTCGTGCGAGAATCAATAAAGCGCGTTCGATTTAGAGTTGCACGTTCAAATCGTTTCGGAGGGGAAACAAAGATGTCTCACTTAAGGACATTGAACGTGATCTGTTTGCAAAAAAATACCTTTAAGCACCTCTTTACCTGTGTCCCGGACCCTTCGAGGGGAACGCCGGGAGTTTTCTTTTGAACTTGTAAACATCAGCTGAAAGATGTCGGGAAATCTTTGCGGTTGAACTTCGATTGCCTTTATTTGTTTCACTTTGTTACTTTTGGTGTTTGTAAGAAATCGAACGCACTTTGTTTATTTTTTTAATTTTAGGGTTGCGATTTTGCGTTGTTGCCATGGTGGAATTTGGGTTTATTTTTAAATAAAATCTCAACAGCCTTCAAATGAGTATAGCGTACACTCGTAGGTATAGTCTGTGTGCATACCTAAGTTTTAAGACACTAAAAGTACTTTGCAGGTTAAATTTTTATGCTTTCTCCAAAACCATCGAAATTCAAAATGTGCTCCAAGATTTGGCTTACAAACTGCTCAAGTGTCCAAAAACATAAATTCGCTAAAGTACCACGTCATATACGGTCCAAAAGTAATTCGTTAATTTCATTATACGCAAAGACATAGCAAGATCATTGTCTGTTTTTGCGGATCATTTTAAAAACTACCATTCAGGGCATTTACACGCAACTTTAAAATTACGCGTTTTTAGCTCTTATTTTAAACATAACATGGTCGAAATTATCATAAATGTATAATGCATTTACTGAATTTTGTCACGGACAAAGAAAAGTCGCGTTATGTGCAGAATTTTATCCGCCATTTTGAATTATAATTCGCAGCGGCTCACGCGCAAATGCTAAAAATTTCGCCGCGAAAGGGATAATACATTTTTTTTTATACCTATAATAATATACAATTTCTGTGTAATAAATAATTGTAGTGTGAATTAAAAGCGAGTTTAACATTTTCTATGAATTTCTATATTATTACTTTTGTACTAGAAAGTTATTAATTAGTGCGGCTGTTTTAATAATGTTATTTAAGAGGTTTCTTGCGGTGTGCAAGTACCTACGAACTTGATAAGATCGGGGTTATGGACAATTACATCTATTAGTTTAAAAAAAAGTAATAACAGCTATACAGTACCTAATGAGTAGCTAACAGTTTGCGAGAACTGTTTTTGATTAAACATTAAAAAAAACTTTCAGAACTGTTTACAAAAACAGCAAAAGTTAACTTACACTATATTTTAAGTCAACCTTTGTTTTTAAGAATCTTCTCCAAACACCATAACTGGTATCAAAACTCAATTTTCGCTTCCAACACATTTTTTTCGTCTACCCCTAAAATTCTTGTAAAGTGCTACTATGGTGCATCAGTTTACGATGCGAGGGTGTTACCTACGTGTTCCAACTGTCGATGCTAATCAATTTTATAGCTCCATCCACCCTGTACGACTGGGGTTGACTGATGGATTGATTGATAGAAAATTGATTTTACAATATTTGTTTCGACAGTACGAACTGTTTTTGATTTTTTGGTGCAGAAGAGGATTTTTGGTGTAGTATGTTACAGTAGTTCTTATAACCAATTTAGTTAAGAGTTAAGGATAAAAGTGTGTGAGTGTAAGAAAGTAAAACTGAAGATTTGTCTACCTATAGCACTAAAGCCGATTGGTTCTTTTTTATAAAGTGTCAAAATATCGAGTGATGACTTAATACTACCCCAGTCATCACTCGACTTTAAAACAATGTCGACCGCTTCTGTATCGCTTTCATCTTACAACTTTACCCATTCGATCGTATTGAAATCTCTACAATGCTGCATACGTAGTCGAATGAACTTTGAACTTCGAACACAACGCACTGTCAATTCTATATGCTATTTGTCAGTTTGTAACATCCACCCTTTTATTGGCGTGTTTTCAAGTGTAAAGGCGTTTCTTTTCTTCGAAGTATATTTTTCATTTGTTTTTTGTTTGATTGTAAACGATGGCAGTCTCTATCAAGATTTTCTTCTTTTGTTCCGTCTCCTCATGTTTATCTTTATAGTCTTGGCTACATTTCAACATTACGTATCGATGCATTTATTTGCAATACATTCTGCTACTAGGTACTTTGTCTACGTGTTCGTAGACAAAGTAGGTAATCTGTCTATCAACGTTAATTTGTTGTCTTCATAACTTTTACATTGTCAGCCTTTTATATTTCCTATTTCTGTTTCCAAGCTTTTAGAATTTATTTATTTTATATCCTTGTTTCTACTGTCTATTACTACCACAATCTATAATTAATACGTACACCAATGTTTAAAAAAAAAACTTACTACAAGAATAAATGCAAATCCACAGAATATGTTTAGAAAAAAGAGTATTGCATTAGATGAAAATTACTTTTGCCATGACTAAGGCATTAACCAAATAAAAATAAGCAGATACTGCGAAAGCAGAATGCAAAGAGATATTGGGTTCTCTAGAAAAGATTTTAAGAACATAAAAACTGAGATATTTCGAAAAACGATATTCATTTATTAAGGATAGTATTCTATAATGATTATTTTGATTTCAAACTGTCACAAACAAAAATCATATGATATGATAATTACACCAGTTGTGCTTATTTAGTATTCTGTGTGTTAATATGAATCACAACACGTTTAGACATAGATCTCCGACTAATCATTACGTGTACAAACACTGTTTCAAGCCAGACACTACACATAATACCTATTATGGCTCTTGTTCACAATGACACATGTTATCCACATATCACTGTCCATCGCTGCATTTGTACGCGCAACGTTCGTCAAAGTAGTTAGTAATCTATCAGTGTACGTCAAAATTGGTCCATACAAACAAATATACAATAATTTACGGAACCCTACAATGCACACGATGTAACGGTGGCCAATGGTAACAAATTAATAATTAATTTTCAGCAGGGGGCGCTCTTTTTGTTCCAAATACAAAATTCATTGGTGTTCTAAATTTGGAAAACGTGTTCCTTTTTTCGAAATCAATTGGTTGTGTGAGGTTTTGAGATCGATCGATGTTGGAATTGTTTTCGGATTTCGAATTTTGACTGTCATTTGTCATCTCTATTACGAGATATTCTTTAAATTTATTTTAGTAATGGAAATCATAAAATAATTTGTAGGTACTCACTGTAGCTTTTCATACGGGAACTTAATTTACCTGAAAATATATATGATCGCATTAGAAAAAATAATGATAATAAGTACCAAATTTATCGATTTTGTCTAAATGAAAATTGGATCATAGTATCATTAGGATTCTTCAAAGGGTGGGGTTACTGTATTATTTTAAATAAAGGATCAAGTAGATCATGCGGGCGACGTCATAAAATTACACCCAAACACATTATACTATATTTCTTTACGAGCATAGAATCGTTTTTACAGCCAACATTAAAACTTGCATTGAATTATGATAATAGCATTGCATTATCTTCTTTTGATTTTTCGGCACTAAAATGTAATAATTATATATCCATTTAGAATATAAAATGAAAATTATTTTTCGAAACTAATTTTTCGAATCTTTGCATGGCATAATCAGCATACAGTGTTCCCACTGTTGGGACACAGGCCTCTTCTCTGAGAGGGAGTGGGCCGCAAACCGTAATCTTTAAACTTCGCGGGCCCAGTGCGGGTTCGTGGATTTCGTCTTTAAATTTTTGTTTCTAGGACATCGGTTTCCTCACGATGTATTCCTTCACCCTTTTCAGAGCAGCGATGATGAAATATTTGTTTCAGTTAAAGAAAATCAAAGCCTGTTTTATACATAAGTTGGTATAAGTTTTTCTTTTAGTTTATTCTTAAGGTTTTATCGTCTATCGTGTATCATTATTATGTAATGCCGGTTTATATGAATCGTATAGGAACCAGTTCCATAAAAACATGTAAAGTCGATTTGGAGATAGCTAAATGTCTATCGCGATTGCCGACCATAGATAAGTAGAGACTGCGGCTTGTCCGTGAAAATGTCGTTTGATGTGTAGAATTGAAAACCATAGCAAGACTTTTTGGTTTGGTGTTGTTTTAGTTTAAGAAAGAACCATTCTAGAACTTAATATATACTAGAATACCTAGGCAAGCTGTATTTGCTTTTAACGAATTGGTAGCTCTTAATCTGGTATAGCTACTTAGGGCTGAAATGGCCAGGGCCAATGAAACTGAACGCTTTCAGCACATCTGAACCGCGTTCAAAAGCTGTCCGTTTCAAAATTGTTGTGAAATATTGACACTGACAGTTTAAAAGACTGATCACGTTCAGTTTCACTGGTGAAATCCGCACTTAGTAACTTAAAACGACCTACCTAGACAGCTTCCTACTTGTTTCAACGAAAGAAACACGTCGTCGAAACAAAACTTTGATTGTGTCTCAGTAAGGTTTTCGAAGATCTAAATAACTACGTATATATCATCCAATTCGTTGGACCCTAAAGTCTGTATCTGAAAGGACCTACCTGCTCGTAACCAAATAAAGCTTTAATTATCGATACATTAATAGTTCCACCGCCCTCAGGAACCGATGACATTCATAAAACGATTTTATACCACTATAAATAACAATAAAAACAACATAAAATAGTTTACTCGGTCGCGATCAATACCAACAATTTTACTACCATTTTTATGAGCCGATGGGAAGCCGAAAATGCCTAATTTGACTTCATTAAGTGCTCGAAAAACAATAAAATTATATTTAACGGGTTGAAAAACATCCACCCTGGATATAATGTGTGTAATGAATAGATATATTTAATATAAAAAGCTTATTTTCTGGATGAAGTTAGTATAACTAAGCTTTAGTGTTAGTTAGTATTGATAAAGCTCAATTGTGATAATCTAAATACCAATGTGAATTCAATGAAGGCTCTTGTTGACTTAATTGCATTCTTAGAAATCTCAATTTTGTGCGTAAGTAATATATAAGATGTGAGAAATAGTACTAGTGCAATTTAAAACAACACTCGTCGAAACCCGAGTAATTAATGCGCGTTTTCGAAACGCAATGTCAGACCTCAAGACAATGGCTTTTTTATTAAAAAAAACAACACGCAACATGTCAATAAGAGCTGGCTGTAAAAAATAAACCCTTTTTAAATTTCGAATCGATCCTTTCACACTTGGAACAAGCGGCCGCGACGGTTGATTTCCGTTCTTAATTCAAACAGAAGCTTCTTTTAAATAGGTTTTATTTCTTTTCGAATTCTGAATGAGCATAGAGTGCGGAACTCAATCGGTAATTTGAATACCGAATGAGATTCGAATTTCGATTATAGATTCATTCGATAAGTGACCTCGTTTAAAGGATATTGCTCATTTTATCGATCCGGCTATTGAATGACCTAATCAAAGGAACTTTTTCTTTAAATTATTAGTACTTAATTTTAAACTGGAGTCTTGGTACATTTTATAACATAATAACCACAGTTCGTCGGGTTTGTATATATCACTGTTTAATTAGCTTAGATCTGTCGATATCTTCGCGTATTTATTGCAAAACATGTGATCAGGGGGGTTTAGGAAATTAACACCGCATGTACCTACTGGCAATAACGTTAGTTAATTTAATTGGCTGTTGAGTCTTATCTAAATATGTAATAACGACCATTTCTTGTTAGTAGTTATCGAGCATTATTTTTCGAGTTTCAATACTCAGAAAAAGTGTCATTCGTTAAACTCTTCAATAAATAACGTGCGAACAGGTCTCCGTCGTAAATATCCTAACGTTCAGAATGTATCTGATCACGAACCCGGTGTGACTTTCATTGGATTAGAAAAATAAAATCTATAAAAACTCATAAAGTGCTCATAAACACGAAGGAGGTAATAAAAAACAGTCCGATGTCGTCTCTCAGCTGTCGCGCGCTATTTCCGAACGAAACGGCATTCAAAAATCGAACTCCATCGAACCACGAGGGGGATATCGTTACGATTTTAAAATTAGAACGTTCTTTTATTTCTTTTAACGTTTTCATTTCGTGTTATTGCTTATGTCCTGTTCGTATTGAGCGAAGTGTCTCTGGGACGTCATTTGACATGCTTTTCACATTCGGAAAAGCAATAAAGAGCAAAGACCGATATTGCACGAGACATCACTGTTTGCTTCGGTATTCGATGGGTCATTTTCATTTTTGATTAAGATTATTAAGAACGAATTATTTTTAATGTTTATTAGTTGAGTAAATATCGCAATTACTTGGAATCGCTCCGAGAGAGTTGTTATGAATAATTAACTAAGTGCAGTAAAATACGTTTATTAATTATTGACTAAGCTAAATGAATATACAAGTTATTAAAGCCTCTACTACAAAAGGTTATTAATTTGCTAGTTAAGTTAATTTCCTAAATCATAATTTGTAATGTTTGCAGTTGTTTTACAATGCCATCTGCTAATCTGAAGCCAGATTTTAATAAAAATTCAAAATGACGATTTTTTCATCTGAGTAAGAAAAACTGCATTTGTATTTTGACGCCGCGCCGCGCTACGTTAACAGTTATACATGATCAGTAAATACATATATCACCGAAAATATGAAAAACTCCAATGTTTTCGTAAGTAAAAGCGTCATTATCGCAAAAACACGTGCCAAGTGGGTGAGTGTCAATGAAACAAAACACAATGTGCCATATATTTAGACTTTCATTTAAATATAAGTAATATTTAAATTAAAATAGTGAAAGAAATTAATTTTATAAAAACCGAATTTATTTCCGTGACAGTTACAAAATCGGTTACATCACTGCTCCATTTTACGCAATGTTGGAGTTTTTTTTATAGGTAGCATTACACGTGTTCACACTATCGCGGAGACATTGTTGTCGCAATTAAAGAGGAGTGAAACGGAGTGTACTGTTTGAAATTCTTGGTATTACTAGATGAATGGCGATGAGGCAGGAGACGCACGGAAACCTAATCGTTGTTCGGAATTTGATTTAATTTATTCCTAATTTAATTATTGTTTTATTAATACTTCAATAACTTCGTTTTTAAACAGTCCTGTCTCAATAGCATTGTTTCATTGTTTATAAACTATTCATAATGACACGCCTGTAATCCCCGAAGGGTCGGCAGAGATGCACCCATATTTCACCAGTTAGGTAATTTTATAAGTCCCATATAATAGGGGGCGAGCACAAATCTAGACTCCGGGCTGCAATTACGAAATTCCAGATATTAAAACCTAATAACACTTTGTCCGACCGGGAGTCGAACTAAGGACCTCGTCTCAGCACTCACTATTGAACACTAGACCAATGAGGCAGTGTTTTTTAAACGAATATTTTGAAAATTTATAAAGCTATAAAATATGATTCTAATTCAAACATACTTAAACAGTAAAAAAACAGTATATTTGAAACACGATTTTAATAAAGTATATTTATCGATTTTAAGATTTAAACAAATGAAATATACGATAATAATAATTTTACGTTTTTTAATAGATTATTTTATTTTAGGAATTTTTGATATTGAATAATAATGCGATATTTTCTGATATGTGTTGAATATATCAATACATTGAGGAAAGAGCTGAGTGAAGTAGTGAAGGTATTTGTAACAAAAACATTTTATTGGCACTTTTTAACGCCATCTACATTGACAAGTCATGATAAAGAACGTGATGTCTTGTTCATTGTAGGCAGGGCCATGTTTCTGTTTGGTTAGTTTTACATAAATATAATACCAGTCTGTTAATATCCCATTACACTACTGCAGGTCAAAGGCCTCTTCTCATACAGAGAAGGCGAAAAAGTTAAATTAATTAAAAATTAAAAAAAAATCTTAGTAATCTCTTCTAGTCACGTCATCGGGAAAATCTGGGAAATCTTCTTAATAGAGGTAGATAAGGAACGTGAAATTCAAGTCAATAGAGATTCAAAGATAGAAAATCTGTAGCTTACTTGAACTCAAGTCATTTTGCTGAAATACTGACCCTGATATTGACAATAAGGAGTTTCGCAGAAAACAGTCATGCTAAACCTATGCATACCTACCAATGCCATAAACATACATCTAATACAAATAATAATTAATTTCCCTATTCTAATATCCTCAATTTTCAGTCCAATCGTCCCTTGGGCCCGGCTGCTATCACAGACGGTACAAATCCTAGGGTCCGAAATATCAAACTGACGTTTACGTCCGTAACAGATGACAGACAGAGGAAGACTCGGATTTATGAAAGACTTATTGATTAGGCTGTGTTTTGGTAAATTGGAGATGGAATGAAATGAGCTGTAGCAGTAATAAAAGAATTTTTGCATGATGCCCACTTTTAATAATAGGGAAGAGACGTTGAAAAAGATGTCAGCTTGGAATGTAGAAATTGATTGATTTAAAAGTTGTGTCAATTATTGGGTTAAGTAAGTACTAGCGTAGAATAAGTGAAAATAAACCCCGCCCACGCGCATAAAAACAAAAAGAAAAATTGTTAAAACGCAAATAAATTTAATATTACCAATCTCGAAATGTTTCGTAACGAAAATCATTAAACTGACAAACATCGTAAAGTGGCGACGAAATAGAACGCGTTCGTCGGTTTATATTTAAAATTAAGAATACGACATATTTTTAAAGTTCGAACGCCGACATTTAAAACTAATCGCTGTTTTCGATTCCCGCGCGTATTTTGAAAGAGTTCGAACACGGGCGGGGGTGTTCTAAATTTGAAATGCTTTCGATTTTCGAACGGCTGCCGGGACGCGTCAATGGCGGCGGCGCCGTGAAAAATTGCGCGGGAGTTATGAAATGCGTTTGTTTCTTATTTTTATTGTTTGCGGTGACGTGTTGGTTGATTTTCCTCGTTTTTCGTTTGGGATGCATGTTTCTGTTACAATGAAATAGAGCACGTCATGCAAAAATCCCAAGCTTGCGTAAGATTGCTTGAATAAGAGGAGATTTAAATAATGAAAAAATACTCTCAGAATCCTTTAACGAAATCTGAGAAACTGCCCATCATTTCCACAAGTTTACAAAAACAAACACTGAATATTCTACGATCATTCTACCCAAATATTTCATCAACCTATATTATGTTTCGCATTAATCATCAGAGCTCGCCAAATCAAGGTATCCGGGAAAACCCTCAATGACACAAACTCCATATTGCAAATAAAACAATTCTTCGTCAAGCCACGTTATGTCTTGAATACAAATTATTTGCTATTTAGGTAAATGTACGGGAAAACTTATGGCGTCATCTCTCTAATAATATGACTGTCTGCTTATCTTTTTGATTGTAACATTCATGGCTCTTTGTAAATTGTATCTCCCGTGCTTGATCTATACCCTACCTTTTGCCAACTGTCACTTTATTTAAAGGTATGCTATTTTTCGATTAATTCATTCGTAAGTTAATCGTCTTGTGTACTTCGCTGTCTTTTGGGATAGATATTCTTTAATTGAAGCGTTTTCTTGAAACAGTACAATTTCACAAGCTCTTATCTGCTCTATTTTGATTCAGTTCGTTGTAGACGATGTTTTCTTCTTTGATTATTAATTTGTTAAGTTGTTAATTTCTCCTATTTATAAAGTTCAAGATTTTATTTAATGCTTTAGCTATACATTCTTTCGTCCTAGGACCAATTTTACCAATGAAACTGGACGCGATCAGCACATCTAAACCGCATTCAAGAGCGATGATTGTAAGTGTCAATTCCATAACTGTAATTAAAGTGACAGCTCTTGAACGCGGTTAAGATGTGCTGATCGCCTTCGATTTCAATGGAGAAATTTGCTCCTAGTAGCTTATTATTTCTAAACTGTACTTTCCCATAAGGTCTACTCTAAAAGATATATTTAAAGCATCAGGTCCAGCTTTATGAAGTCATTTCTCACAGGCAGCGCGTGAGCAATTCTAACTGCGATGCGTATCGCCGCAAACAATGGGCAGCTTTGCTCGTACCGTCAGCAGACGAGGAAAGTTTGACAAAAACTGCTCGTTTGTGGTTTTAGTGAGGCGCTGCAGATGGGTATCGATATAGGTTGCGTAAGAATTTTACAAGTTTCCTCATTGACTGGACGTGTGAAGAATTTGAAGTTTGTTTAACGGGATAGATGGTTTAATAAATAAATAAATCAATAATTTATTAACCAAATCGTGTTCTTACATTTCCTTATAACTAAAGTACAAAATATTTTTTTCCTAAAATTATAGTAACAAAGGAAACATAATTTTAATATTTTAACTTGTGGACTCCACACTAGGTCGAGCCTGTCTCGTGGAGTCCTTGAGAGTTTAAAACAATTTGAAATTTCAGGATTGTTTAATTGTAAATGTATATATTACTAATTGTTTTGATAATTTTACGCAAAACAAAATCAAAAATTAAGACATGAAAAATTAAATATGTATGACCGTTAAAACAACTAATTGAAAGTTGATGTGTCGAAGGAATGTATTTAACTAATTTAATTGCAGAGAAATCTAAAGGTTTGACTTTGAGCATACTTTCGAATCATTTATAGAGTCAAAAAGCTAAAGGCTTCTGGTCATATGCACTAACAAAATAAATAATAGTATAAGCACTTGTGGAACTTGAGATACGTACAGAATACAGACAAATGAATACGTTTCCGACGACTGTACCACCAAATCTGTTGGACAGCTAATCTTGATATTACACTAGTAGTCACAATTGAAACATCTATCTCCCAAAGCGTGCTTAGAAAATCTGGCAAACATTCAAATCGTTACTTTAATTTTGATTAATCAAACTCACTGTTTAAAATTTTATGTAGTACCTACCAGCAGTGCACAAGGCAATGCTTGCCTCTATTTATTGACATTATTTTGCAATAAACTGTATTACAAGAAACGTTTACTATCTCCTTGTAGGATCTCTTTTCAAACAATAAACCTTTGTTGCAGTCATGCGATTTTTTTGCTATCCGTACACGGCAACATTTTGCAGTTCGATAGTAATCAGTCAAACATGAATGACATTTCAGTTGGACTTCTACAAATTTTTCTTTTTCACATACTTAGCATATTTTTGCGTCTTGTGTTTATGATGTAAAGTCTAAACTCATTTGGCAAGCTGTTTGGAACCTGCGTTTTTAAGATTGCACATTTAACCCAACAAGGTAAATTGTTCCCGCTTAGGTAACTAGGAGGTATTTGCTAAATGCTAGGATTTCTAATGGAAAGGTTTTGGTAGGTACGTGTTTTATGTAAAACTCCTTCATCTTCGTTGTTCCATTTTTTATTGTCGATCGCTTCCAAATTTCGACCCATAGTCATCATTTCCTGTCCGTGATATACGTTCCGACATTAATACGAATTCTAATGAAATCCTCTAAATTATAATGCATTAGCTTCATATTTATCACCGCTCGATATCTGAGCACTCTACATAAAACTTTACGATTGGTTATTTTAGGCGTAAAGAGTACCCAATTAACCTTTTAAGTTTGTGCGACATCGCTTAGCTGTCGCTTACTATAATGGTATCTTAAATCACATAAACAAGCTATTTGTATCTGTAACTCGGTGCGTTATCGATACCTAATTAATCGGTTAAACCATCGATTTAACATAATCGATTAATTAAGTGTAGTACAACACGGTTAAGAATTCCAAATTCGAATGTGTTCGTCAAAATTAATAATTTATTCGTGTCGTGTTTGTTTTGAAATTTGGAATGCAGATGCATTTAATGTTCAAATTTTTGTGTTCCAGGTTGAATAATGTAATGATGTTATTAAAGTTTGCTGTCATTGAATGTTTATTATCTTTGTTTTTATTGTATAGCAATAATCTATTAAGGAAAGTTCGTCTTGTAGTTATACACCTTCATGATATTCTTTATTTAAATCTTTGTTTATTAGTCAATACTTTTAGGAAAAATAATCTTTTTTTTCAAAGCCTCACATAAGAGCTGGCAAATGGTTCAAGGTTGCCAGCCTACTTATTACTTCGTTCAACAGGCCGAGCTCATTACCAGCTGTGTTAGTACTGAGACTGCCATAAACGGATATACCGACGTATTACAGCAATTATCGACTGCTGAACAGTACTAACTGCTTTATGGGCTGTTTAAAACGTTAGTTTGTTTGGAAATACATTTTGTTTTTTAACGTTTAATGACTGTTTTATTGGTTTTTTTTATGATTTTCGTCAACCATTTGCTTCAATTCGTCTGTGACTCTATAAAATAGATTTAGCTTATCCAGATTTCAAGGTTTTCCCTTACAAGGCCCAATTTATTAACTAGTAGGTACGCTTTCAATAAGTTTTTAGGCTCAAAATAAAACTGTTCAATAAACTCCAGATTAATATTCAAAGATTATTGTATATTCGTATATAACACTGCAGCGATTAAATCATAATTCTTGTTTTATATTCGTTACAGGTGTCATGGAGTTATGGTGTCATTGAGTCCTGTTTCAAACAAAACATCTGCTCTATTAACGACTTTATAAAGAAAGCTGTTTTTAACTTTAATGATATGTAGGTAAGTGAAAAGTAATAGCGGCCTTATTATTGAATTTTAAAATAATTAAAAACAATAAGTATAAATATTTCAGCTTTACATTTTTATTGTAGATAATTCATGCACATGCAAAATTAGACAACATTGTACTCGTACTTAGGTATAGATATAGGAAAGATTGTCTACGGACAAAAACATCTGCTTGCCGGAAAAAAAACATCAAGGTTCCAGATTATAATTTCTTCTCTACTTCTAAATCCTTTCGTAAGAATCTACCCATTCATCAAACGTTCTATCTAATCATTCACTCACTCCATCAATAGTGACGTGCACCCAATCAAACACCGATACATTCATTCATAAAGGTATGTTTACAAACATTTAGTGCGGTGCATTAGCGACTCGGCTAAACACGCGAGCGGCCAGCGGGAAATTAGTCGAAACCAGTTGAAAGTGGTTAAGATTATGATAATGAGCACTCGACTCCCGCCGCCCGTTGGGATGCTACCCGTGTTCGCTATTGTTCGTTAGTTTAGTCGATTTTAAATGGTATATCGATTTTGTGTTCGAAATTTCGAATAGTGGTGGTTAAATAATAGTGTTGGTGCTTGATGAAAAGTTGAATGAGAAACGAGTTGCTATGAAAATGATGTTACGAAAGTATGCCAAATTAATACGGACGTTTTATCGTCTCAAATAGCTGAAAGATATTGTTTAGATTGTCTATAAATATCGCAGTTGTCTAGCTGCACTAAAGTGTTGATTTTTATTTCAACTCAATGTAAAAACGAAAGACAAATAACTGGCGACATATCACGCTATAAGTTTTCTATTTCGTACGACATTCACAATTCTTATAATTTTTGTATGACGCATCATGCCTTTGGAGACGTTCCCACCACAGCTGAACTATACAATCACATGGAAATGACACTAATAGCTGATGATTTATAAAGGATTTTGCCCTTTACATAGTGGAATTAAAGATCAGATTAGCGTAGGTAACATTCGTAAGGCAGTGTTAACTGTGTCGAAGTCTTAACATTCATGTCTCGGGGCCCTCGCCTATACCTAATAACCATCAATGATCGGGCCGATTGTGAAAAATATCATTAAAAAGCCATCAGCGCTTGATGATTTGAATGTTCCACAGATGATTCGTGCGGCCGGCAATCAACCACAATCGATTCTATGTTTTTTTCTTAAGTTATTGAGCTACGTCTTCGTGAGGAGCGCTCGTTTATGGTTCGCGGTTTTTAACGTTCGATTTTGCGCTACTGAAAATTATGTCGAACATTAAATAGAAATAGACTTGTAGGTTTCAATCACAAAACAAAAATTAAGATTAAGATCGTGGGATTGCAGTTAGAAGAAGTTGATGATTCTATGGTAATAATCGAGGTAGAGGATCGATAGGTCACGCCCACTTATAGATGCAGGGGGAGGGGCACAAATCGAATTAGTGAGCCCGATGCATCGATTAGCCTCGAACATATCGGCAAAAAACACGATTAGCCCCGAAAATCATTGACAGCCGAAAAAAGGTAACAACCGTCGGTTAATGGCGGTTTTTGTTCGAAATTCGAAGATTTGAATTCGTAATTTCAACCGCAAGGCGTTCGAATCATTTGTCAGTGACAATTTTTTGGTTGCAATCGATTTTTAAATACAGGTTACAGTTTTTGTTCGGGCTGCATTCGCGCCACAAGATTCCACGTTTTTGGAGACTTGAAGCTTTCGGTTTTTGCACGATAATTGGAGTAAAAAGTTTCTAAAAATAAACTTCGGGCACTTAGAGCTCATTTGCTTAAAAGAAAATAGGCATAAGCGTTCCGTTTATTTTTATGGTGTCTACGTCCTTGCTGGCATCACTATTCGACCCAGAACTGACGTAGGCATGGGAAAGCACGCGATTTTTTGCTCTAAACGGGACACGGGACAAATTCTTCGGGGCATCAAGGCTGTGGGAACCGATTGCATTCCGCTTGCGACTCGTAGGGAAATGCTCTTTTTACGATCCAAACCGATACGATCAGCCGATGAATCGAGTCGATTAATTACGGCGTCGAAATTCGAATGTTTGCGGTGACGTTCCTCGGCCAACACTAATTAACGTTCGGGATGCGACGTTCGAAGTTTAATTTTAAAATTTAAAGTTATTTTGAAACTGCAAATGTGTTTTGCTAGTGTGAATAGTTTTTGCATGCACATACACAACTTTATTACTTCTACTAATGAGTTACCAAGCATTTATAATCAGCGATTGAAACAAAAAATAAATCAAATAAAGACAACAATGCAAATAATTACAATGATTTAGAATTATGATAAAATAGAATAGAATCGCCTCGTTGGTCTAGTGGTCGCAATCGCTACTGCTGAGCATGAGGTCCTGGGTTCGATTCCCAGGTCGGGCAACTTGTTATTGGGTTTTTCTATCTGGAATTTCTCAGTAGCAGCCCGGAGTCTGGATTTGGGCCCGGTTGATGGCAATAGGCTCGCCCCCTATTACATGGGACTTAAAAACATAACTGGCGAAATGTGGGTACAAGGCGTGATGTTATGTTAGAATAGAATAGAATGATAAATTAAAGTAATTATCATTCGTGTCAAACTCAACGAAGTCGATCAACGAATTCTGACTGTCAATGCAGCTTTTTGCAACCTAAAGTCTCATCAGACAATACAGTCTAGACTATAGAAGGGTTTTTACAAGAAGTCGCTGTCCTCAACATCCTTATTTTTTGCCAACACCCCGCTAAACGATATAAAAACGATTGAAGCTCGCTCGACCTTATTCAATTATAGTGACAATAAAATGATGCGAAGCTATAGGCCGCCAGGATTTTATTGATGTTAATTGTTAGTTTTATTAACAACCTCCTTTGAGTACCTGACCGTCGCGCGTCGTGAAAGTTAAAAAAATATAAATTATGAAAAAGATTGCAGTTGCCGCGAAAAATGACAGTTGACAAGCGAATCTGACATTACTGAATCTATGGTCGGCCCCTTCGTTTGGTCTTTCGTTCAATCAAGATGGGTGGCTAATCTTCCATTTATTACTACTATTGGTTTTGTTTTGATAGCGAATAAACGAGTTTTATGACTGCAAATGACGTATTTGCGATTGAATAGTGATGTGATAGACACTTAAATTGACTCGTGCACTTGATTACTTGTGGTATTATATTTGATTAGTGATGTAGAAAACGAGACTAGTTTTATTGTAAAGTCAACCTGGATACCGCATCTCAGATAATATTAAAGCTGCAGAAGAAAATGCTGTTTTATACGAAAATAAGCTCTATTCTTGGTAAATAAAGTTATTTTTTTAGTTGTAATGTATTTTTGCAAAAAGGTATGATCGTTAGTTCCCAACACTATCCTACAAGTAATAAAACGATTAAAATAAATGCGGTTTTATGGTTTTATTAATTACTGTTTTAATAAGAAATCTATTTACTTTCGCTACTTTACGATTTCTTTAATGTTAGTTTACGGAAACATTGGCTAGCTTTGCTTATGCAAGTGACTACCATAAATTGGAATGTTTTATTATACTTAAATAGTAGTTTTTTTAATGCAATTACATTCATTATAATGTGGACCTCATGCTCAGCCGTAGCTCTTGGGACCACTAGACCAACGAGGCAGTTCTTATTAAACTAGGTTTCTAATCATATTTTTGCAGTGCAACTAAGTATCTTTTATAGTTAGAGTTTTTAATGAATAATAATCAACTTCGAGCAGCTATAGATATGAGGTCAGCTGACAATTTCGTCCTTCACTTCCGAACGCAGCTTGTAATTCCTCCAAGTCAGAAAATCCACAGAAATCCATATTAATGAAGTCCGAAGTACCGCAATATATAGTGACATATACACGAACACGCGAACACAGCTTTAAAATGCATATTTATATGCAAAATAGTAGAGAAACATCATAAAATTAACTATGAAATTTAAACAAAACGTCCTTGCAAAGTTCTAATCGATAAGTGCAATTCGAGGCACGGAGTATGCAAATTTTGTATGTAAATATGCTTTTTAATCAATGTTAAGGCTTAGTATACTAACAATACTATCGGAAGGCAGCATTCAAATGTGTTCAGTATCAGTGGGACGAATCGGTAGCCGTTCCTTGAACGCGAATGAATATTTATTTCGCATAGCAGTTTATATGATACTATTGTTCGTAATTTGTCGTTTAATGTCGTATCGGAATCTAGAATAGGGATTCGGAATTGAACTTGCAATTGTTTTTATTGGTCTGGATTTAAATCGAGTGCTGGCTGGTTTAAAGTAGTTGCTGTAGCTCGAAAAAATAAATGTGTTTGATCTTTGAATATGAAACTTTCGATCACGTTTGTATTTGAATTTAATTTGACTTCAAATACCTAGTTTTCTTGTAACTCTTAATTTAAAAAATACTGGGTTGACCTATTTTTCACTAAGAACAGTATCAGTGGAAGTTTTTGAGTACCTATCTTCATGTTACTCATATGTTATGCTTAAACTCTACCTACAAACGCAACTAATTACTAATCACAAAATACCCACCCAGCAAATCATTTAGCATTCTTCAAGAAGCCATTTTGACCCTCCATCGCCGCCATTTTACTTGTTAATTTATACGTGTCTCCCATTCAGGATCGATGTTATTATTCAATATTACACACATTAGACGATAATGCGACGTGTAATAATTGAATGGCGTTTGACATAGCCAATGCCGTGTCACAGATCAGAACTCATTATCTATGATATTCACTTGAAGATTTATAGGACATTTCTGTTTGGATTTCGAATTCGAAACTGTTGGTTTGGAAAAGGAATGCACGGAATTAGTGGCGAGTTTTGAGTTAACCCTCAAAAGATGACACTTAAACATGATAACGGATGTTTTTTTTTTATTGAATCTAAATGTTTTGTTAAGGGCCTGCAGATTACTAATCTGAATAAACGATTTCTATGAGCATTCAATCTTTAAAGTTCATAACTAAAGAGCACATTTACATATTCCATAATTACTGGCTATTACAGACTATTAATCTTTCAATTTATACTTTTTATAGCAATTCCTACATAACGATTTGGACTCATCAACGCGTTTCCTTTGTGGCGTAACATCCTGCGACCTTACTATTGACGATATAGATCTAAATATCGCAATAGATCGGATCAGAATACTTAGAACTATTGTATTGTTTTGTTATAATTGTTTATTTGATGCGACTCTAGGGGTGTGCATTTGTTTTTTTCTAGGATTTGCTAGTAATGTCTTCTGTAAAATAAAGGAAATAGTTTTTACGCTGTTATAAATAACTGGCTTTTAGAAACCTTATTATTTAATAGACTTGGAATTATGCAAATCTAGGAAACTGTCAAAGTTTTCGTCACGTCTTCAACAACTTTTATCACCTATCTAAGTAATTCTACATTCACGAAAATCCTTTTAGAATCACCCTCTATCTACAAGGTACACTAACCTCAACGTCTACACAGAAATTGCTAATACACCAATCACAATTACCATACGACGAGACAATACAATAATCACGTCTCGATGGTCGGCCCGACCTGTGGGTTCTGCAGGTTAATTGTGCCCCTAATGTTCAACTATTAATTGATTTTGTTGCTACATTGTCTAATAACTATCGGTATTCAATTGTTTCGAATAGTCCAGGGTTGGGGTATGAAGACCCCGTGTCGCATTTGTAGGGTTAGGTAATTATGTTCGTAATTTGAAAAGGTGAAATGTGTGTGTATTTTGATTGGTGGTTCCGTAATTATAACTTGTTTTTCATGTGATACTATGAACGTTTTTTTTTCTGTTTAGAGAAGCTTCTTAGTATAACTAATCTCACCTGTTGCCAGAACTGCGCGAGTAGATATATTCTCTCTTTCTTGAAGAGCCAGTCCATCGAGTGCATAGCTTGCACCTCCGCCTCTGGTGCGGCGGGCAGGCTTGCCGCGCCCGTGGGGTGCATCCGTCCAAGTCTCACGCACGGCTCATACTGACAGCATCAACATCGTGCCAGACATTTGAACATCACTCGAACACCAACCCACATTCTATTGTCGAAAATTTTAGAACTCTAATATCGATTCTTGACTCAACTCAATCGATTGTTCTTTCCTTTGCCTCGCGTGTCAAATGTTTTTTTCTTCTACTTTCTTATTGTTGCGCTGTTCAGCCTGAAACAGAAAAAGGCGATTGAAAGGGGAAGGTTTTACATCGATTCTATTGTCTGTAGACAATCGGCCACTCGGTTTTCGTGTCGAAACTAATTTGGTTGCGAAGTTTGATCAAAGCGATAGCTTACGAAAAAGGAAATTGACAGGTTCGTGGATCGAAAAGAACAATCAGGAGGTAGACGATTGTGAAATACAAAGGAAATGTATGAAAAATGGGAGCGGGTTTGTCAATGACGTAAGTCGTTAATATTGGTCAAAGGACAAAGATTACTCCTGTGACGGTCTAGTTTTGACGATAAGTACCAATAGAATATCTACATTTATGTAGAATACCTGGTTGCTATTGTACATAAGTTATAATTGACAGTTTAGGAAAATAGGTTCAAATGCGTGGGCGGATGTCGAGCAACTTGCCGCCACCAATGTGAAACATAAACTAAGCTAAACATGTTATTTCTACGACCTCAGTAGTGACTAGTGAATGAACCTAGTCCTTAATGCCACTGCCAAAAATGATAATCATCAAAAACCAAGAAAAAGTTAATCAAGAATAAGGAATATTGTACAATAACAGCAAGCCATCCTGGAAACGCATTCCTTTTTCAAATAAAGAAAGTTGTTGTTTTAGCGGGAAACAGTTTTTACCTTCTTACACTAAGTCGTTACTTTATTTAGTTCATGTTTTAAGTAAATACTAAATAGTATAATAAAAAATGTAAAAACTTATCGCCACCCAAACAAAGAGCCGTAAACTGCTACCTGTGAATTTGTGAGGCCGACCCAAGGCATAGACTGAGGCGACAAGTAGCTGCTTTTTTTGTTTGCTGAGAATTTCTTTAAGCGGTTTTATTGAATTTTGATTATTGGTTAGGGATTAATTTAAATAAAAATAAGTTTTTTTGTAATTGATGAAATATTAGATACCATTAAATTTAGGAAGAAAGCTGTCCTGATTTTGTAGATTAATCTAATATAATAATAATTAAATAAAAATAAAAATAAAACAAATAAAATGTGAATGAGTATTTGAACGTATTCATCCCTCTTTTTTAAGTTTCTTCCCGCCACCAACTCCCAAATTGCACGGCAACCCGTAAGTTAGCCGGTGGGGTTGGTACGTTGAATTACTGCCGTGTCAATCAATAAACATGATAAGTGCGGGACTTTCGTGCTACCCGATATGCAAACAGGATTACACGCCCGCACGAACTCTACACGCGTTGAATCGATTAGGTGATTGTACGAATCGATTGCTAATGTTAATTAGTTGAACCTAAATGCGACAACACTATAGGCTGTGTGATTAGATGCCTGTGCCTCAGTTACAGAAAGCAGAGACGATATCACTGATGTCAGTTCAATATGGAGTTAGTTTGCTGGGTGATCAGGCAGATCGATGTTAATTCGCATGTCTATGAACTGTAGGCTTCCAAAGTAACGTGCAATGTAGGTAACCAATAAACTGTTTTAAACACTACATTATAACCACTTAAAAAAAAGATGCTTGTAACTGCAGGAGTCTTCATAAAAAAATCTATTTAACTGATTTCCCTATTTTAAAATGAGTCACCGAGCCTGGCAAAATATATAGCTGTAACCATCCACTTTGCAGCAGTTCGTATTAGTTAATATTCATTAGCGAGGGAGGTCAGATTTTACAGATAAGCTGCAGTCGTTATTAGTAACGCTTTACCCCACGTATTGTTAAACTTGTGTTACATATTACACAAGACAAATTAATATGAACTAACGAGAAGAAAAGTGTAGAAAAATTGCCTTTAGGTAAAAAAAAGTGAAAGCCAATGTAATTGGCATGATTTTGACAGTCAAATGTCACTTTAAAACTAAATGTTATTAGAAGGAATATGTTATTTTTAATTGGCAGTAAAAGAGAGACTTTAGTTTTTCCTATAAATTAACATAAAAACGGAAGCAAGCATCGAATTCTACTGCCATCTTACTAAAAAAAGCAATTGGCCCTTTGAATTAATTAACAGGGCTAACAAAAAATTGAAACCTCAATTTAAAAAATCGAACGTCAACATTCGGTATCTGCCTTTTGACTGGTAAACTTTTTTTTCCTCGACACTAACGGCTAAGGTGTAAGGATTACTTTGTGTGAATATTTGATTATTCAATAGATATCGGTAACTTGGTTTAGTTTGTCATCGATAGTAATCTTTGGTCGCGTGCTGGTCGCCCGTTCGCTGCGTCCCCCACTACAATGGCTTCTAACAACTTTATTTTTCGACAAAATCTTAAAATATGTCTACGTTGGAATATAATATAAATTAACTGTGAATTAGAATTGTAAATTTGTCGTGTCGCTAAGTGATTTGTGTCGTGTACTTGTTGGTTCAAAATTGGCGGGTAATTCAAAACTGTTGAACGAAATGTTGACTAGTGCTGTGTTAGTTTTGGTAATAAATTGGGACTAAAAGAAAAGGAGTTCACCTCGAGAAATGATCACAGGATAATTCCATACGCGTTTACAACAATGTTCTATCGTTTTTTTTTTTTTTTGAATATACGATAGTTTAAAAAAAGAAAAAAAAAACTATTTTGTTAATTTTACGATTGCCGGGAAATTGGAAAAGTGAACTGTCACAATGATAAACCACTAACATAAAAGATTTTAATATCTAAGAAATCGCTCCTATAGGTAATACTTTCTTCCTTTTTACCAAACCTTAGGCGCATCATTATAATGATTTAGTAAACCATTAAAAACTATTTTACGACTATCCAAAGACTACTCAACAAAAACGAACGAATACATGGCCGCAAACATTTTTATCACTGTTGTAAATAAAAAATACCCTCAAATTCTAAAATACATCGAAGAAATCTAATACAATAAACACAAATCATTCCTTTGAATACCTCAACGTTCTGTATTTTCAGTGAATAAAGTATGTTTTCGAGTGTTTTTCAGTTTTTCGGATGTAAATTAAATTTTGGCCTGCGAACAGTCGATAGTTCACCTGGCTGTAGTAGAATCTATCGTGCATCGAAATCGTTGGGTTCGTGACGGAAAAGTTCGCTAGTACCATTCAATCGATGCCTTTTAGTTCGGCGTTTTTTCACTAACTTTCTAACCTAATTATTTATTCACATGCAACGGTTCAGAAGAAAAACTGAGAGTTAAAATATAGTTTTATCCTTTTATTCGGAGTGATAGATTTTGTGTAAAAAAACTTACATTTACTATCAATGACACCTACCGTAAATCAAAGAGATCAATCAAATTAAATACCTGCTTCTACAAAAGTCTGAACGCAATCGAAATGAGAATTAAAAAAAACGGTTGTCATTCCGTAGAAAAGCTAGACCAAACAATCAAATCCAGCAAAATGACTTCGTATTTCACAAAGAATCAATTCCCAGTGCTCTCTGAACGTTCCATTTCTAAATACCTTCCCCTTCCGTTTCCTTTTGTTCATATCGACACCGAACTTTGTACCAGATATTAGTCATGTTCGGCCATTTTAGTTTTTTATTTTCTTTTTTTTAAATCTGTTGCGGTCTTCGCTTGTGCTCTTTGAACTACGCTCGACGTTCTGAAATTCGATTATTTCATTTCTGTTCTTTGATTGATGCATTTTTGCTTTCCCTTTTTAGAGCGGAGCGGTTTTCGAACGTGTGCTAAGTGCCCTTTTGTCGTATTGGTTTAAAACGAGTGTTCTTTTATTGAATGGATGAAGTTATGTTTTTAGGATTTTGTGTTTTTGTGTTCGATTCGGTGCAGTGAGCTGTGTGTGTTAGTTAGTAGATAGTTTAAGTAAAGTGAACTGTGAGGAGTATCATCGGTTTCAAAGTCTCTTATTAGATACACTTAAAATGTCACTTCAGTTTTACAGCTACTCAAACTCAAACCTTTCTAAACATCATAATGGTAATCATTACGCTCATTAAATATATAAATTTACGTCTATTGAAAATATACATAAAACGGCGGCCTAGCAATGAAACGTGAACATGATCGACATTTTTTTATTATTTTAAACCAATTACTTGACCGTACGACAAATAACGGTTATCACTCCAATAAATATTAATTCTACGAAATGATAAATTTCAATTTCACTTGCGATAAGGTACATCACTTTTTAACGTTCCACTATCACGATAGTGACGCGCCATTCGATTATTAAATGGTCGATTATCGATACAGTTGTATCGAGTCGCGTGTGTGTTTATCACTGGCAGGTGCGGCAGTGAATTTCATTTTTTTTGACCGCCAGTTATTGTCATAGTTTTCTTTATTAAAGTTGTTAATAGTATAAATATTGTGTGTCACTTTGGAAAGGTCTTGTGTGATTGTAATATGTCGAACGTTTTGATGTTACGGTTACTTGTTATAGGTCAAAAGGAGTTTTTTGTAATGTCAAGGTGTGTTCTAATAATTTTAACGAGTTCTATATTCTCTTCAACAGTGTAAAGTCGAATTTTGTTATTTTAACGACCATACACGATTACAGATGTTGCGGCAGCCTAAACCTTAGACTCTAAAATCTTTAAAAATGATTTAAGTATTTTAAAGAGTTGGCTACTTTTCTAAGACGAATATTATTTTAATATCCTCAAATTAAAAAAATCAAGGGCGTCTATGAAAACGTTACACGTAACAGACAAAACGGGCGACACGACTAATGGGTGTAATCTATCGGAATTAATAATTAGCAACAATTACTGGGGCTTGTTGAATGGGCAAGAAAAAATAGCACTGTCATGAATGAGTCAAGTAAAAAAATGTATCGTTCCGTGCACAAGTGGCTGGTTCAAAAAAGTATAATGATATGTTTATAAAACAGAAGAGTTTTTTTTTAATTACCGAATTGACCTGCTTTTGACCTCGATCACGCCTTATGGAAAGCGATGGATGAAGTCTATGATGAAATGAGCGTGGCCAGAAGATGCCTGTTCACTCTTGCTTTGAAGGCAGACGGGTTATACGTGAAAGGGAACACAGACGCTGGCAGAGAGTACCACACTTTGGCTGTGCGCACAATACATATTTGTTATATCAGTCTTGTTGAAATTATACATGTGAGAACGATGTAGAAAAACGTGCACGTTAAAGGCGTCCGTAATGAAAAACATACAAAACAAAAAAAAAAACAATTAAATTGGAAATTAAATTTTAAATGTAAATAATGTTACACTGCGAAGCATAATTTTCATAAAAAGAAGGAACCATTTCAGAATATTATGATTAAAATCATTATCATCTGCCTAACTTATTCCCAACTATGTTAAGGTTGGCTTCCAGTCTTACCAGATGCAGCTGAATACCAGTATTTTACATAGAGCGACTGCACATCTGACCTTCAAACCCAGAGACTGGGTAACACGCTACCCCTTGGTAGGAATCGTTGACAGATTTTCGGCTATTGGTTCCTTATCAGAATATTATTTGTAATTCAACATTACCATAAACAAAAAATCTATGTTTTTACATGTATATTTAGCAAGAAGCTGTCATCAAGTAACATTAATTACAAAAAGTATAGCGTATTTGAACAGGTAATTAATTAAATATGAGTAATGTTCAGTGCATTATTGCATTTCCAATGGCTGTTTATGAACACATTTGTATGCAAAACGAGTACTGGTAGGCGAGAGTGTTAAAATTTAATATGGCCGCGGCTAAATCGCAAATGTAGAACTTTTTACTTTCGGTGACTTGAAGTGCTATATCTAAAAAGCGGCCAAGTGCGAGTCGCAGTCACACACGAAGGATTCCGTTCCACCGTACAATATTTCTATTAGAATATTTAAAAAAAACGCCTAAAAACATGTTCCTTGTATTAACCACTTATTTTTTTAAAAAATATAGTAGCCATAGTAGAACATAGTAGTGGTACAGAAAATTTCAAGTTCAATAGTTACAGCCCTGTGTCAGACGGACGGACGGACTGACAGACAGCGCTGGAGCTTTAGTAATAGGGTGAGTCCGTTGACACGCTTTGGGTATGAAACCCTAAAAAGCTTTAGTTTCACGTTAAAACCTAGTAGACAATGCTAAAATCTGCATAGTGGCTACAATTTATTGGTTTGCAAATTTCTGCTTTGAAAATCTATTTTGTGCAATAAATCCTTCAAGTCGACATTGAAGCATGTCAAACTGTGGTTGAAACATTGCAGTGTACTGCTTGACATTATAAATTCTAGAGATATATTACTTAAAGAGGGTAGAAATAAAACAATAATTTTGAAGAAGAAAAGCATCTGCCATCACTATAATAATAATAAAAAAATACTTAAATACTTTCACATCCCTTTACCACAATAACTGACCAAAAAAAAAATAACAAAAAAAAGTTTATTTTATTTTTATTGTTTTCTTGTAGGTAAACTGTCACTTGTCGCCCTGACTGCACCTAGGCTTCAAACGCGACCCGCGAGCAACTATCGCATTACTTATGCCGTCGCTCAAACGTTCATTATGATCGATCGCGCGTTATCTAAGCGATGGAATCTATGACGTACAGAATTAGGGCTTGAGAATTCGAGACAGTTTTGGACTAACTTTTTGATCAAGACTTATTGTTTAAATAATTCTTAGCTGTCATTTTTGCTAGCTGCAACCGAAAACGCAGAAATTATTGGAAGATTTTGAACTAAACTTTTCCGCTCCCAAAGCCTAATACAGAGTGAAGTATTTTGATTAGCCACGTTCTTGAAAAAATTGTAACTACTTTCCTAAAAAACGAATACTTTTTTGTATTCCACTTAACTTTTACATTTGTAGCAACACTGCCCATTTTAAGAGTCTCAATGTTGCCCCACAAAGTAAAATACACGTCTCAAAATTAACAAAAAACTAAAATAATTATAATACTAAATATACACTTGGGCACAGTTATTGGTTAATTTAAAATTCATTTGGGATTTAACGTGGTGTGAGTTGACATAATAGTGTGCTTAAAAACTTAATCGAAAGGGAGATGGCTATAAAAATTAGTTTATGACTAAAACAAAATAATGTTCATGTGTTAATGAACTTTCAATGACATGAGGATGATAAAAAATGGAGAAGGGGGTCTTTAGTAATACTTAGTATGATTTAGCGTGTGATTGACGAAGAGCTAGACGCAGATGATAATTATAAATGTCGATGACGTAGACAAAAGTTTGAAATATGTATTACAGCTTACCCATGTGTATGTAGTATGGATAAGCTTCTTGCAATTTCTCAAAGACAATAATAATTTAAAAAAAAGAAATGCTCACAAGGCGGACAGAGACAAGATAGCAACACAACGACTGGAAGTGGATTACGGATAGACTCTATGCCCAACAGAGGAACAATAAAATGTTTAACCAAAATCCCATTGAAGCTAACTACTCGCAAAACCGAGAGTATTGAATACGGAAAATTAATATGATTACGGAATTAATAATGCAGGTACATCCCGTAAAATATTTGTAAGTGTCACAAATATTCTCAAATAGTTTCACCCGCATAAGCCTTGATCCCGTGAGAATATCGGGATAATAATATCCTAATCCAGGTGATGGTCTACCTATGTGCCAAATTTCATCCAAATACGATAATCCGTTTTAGCGTGAAAGCGTTACAAACAAACAAACTTACATTCGCACTTACAGTATTAGTTACGATTACGATAGTTATGATTACGAAGTTACGATTACGAAGTTCGGACTAGGATTTTGCCATGAGATTCTGTGATACACCTCTTAAGTCTAGTCATGATATACCAGATCGATTTCCTCCCAATATATGGGCACAACACACAAGATTGACTGAGATAATAGTATGTTCAATTATCTATACACGCATCTCACATAACTTCACGCTATCCTGTACAGATGAGGAGGCAAAAAATGACATCCGAAAATGTACCTAAAATTGTATTACTGTTTTTTTGTTACCCAGTTTTGTAGGGTGACTGTGAACTCTGTAGCATGAGTGTTCCAAAGTTCTTTGAAGACAATGCTTATCTTCATCGAATAATATCTTCTATGTGTCCTTAAACATAACTGGCGAAATGTGGTTTTCATATAGGTACAACTCTTCATAACCCTTGGAATACAGCCGTTATGTTGTATTATATATATATGAGTTGTTTTGTCTTAATAGACAAACAGTAAAAAAATGTGTTTCTCTTCTCTTTAACCCCATGTCCACACAATGTTGAGTGTAGGTCTTCTCTGCCCTACACAAATACAATAGTTTTTGCTCAATATAATAATGACCTATGAACGTTCATTGTTGTACTCACTGAAAACCCCTGGTTTAATATACATATAATAAGTAGACCTTTGATCCAGCCTAATCAACTTTCACTCAACAATATTAATGTGGAATATCGTACTTGATGTAAATTGCAGTTTATTTCAAAGTACCTATTTACTTGAGAACTAATTGGTAATTTGCATATTAACCTGTTAGAGGCCATAAGGGCATTTATGTGAGGGAGTATAGGTCTCTCTAGAAAGTAGTTATATTACAATTAATACTGGAAAACGAGTTGCAGAACAAACTCTTAACTTAAATCGACCTCCTCAGAACAGAAACGCTAAGGGATTGGTTAAAAATTATCTTAAAAATATGAGTATCTTTAAGAAAGATTTCCTTAGATAGCAGTTGAACTGTTTAACCATTTAATAAACTCCCTAAATTTGTATTGGAACTATCTCATTGTATCCCGTGGTGTGTCCACCCCATAGTTTCGGGGCACTATGTCATTACACCCTCGCGTGGGACGGGATATTTCGGGAGAGCTGTCGATTTCGTGTATTACGGGCTACATCAATAAGATGCAACTACGGGAGAAAGATATTGATGGTTAGGTAGTCTTTTAAACAACATTGAAATAGTGATTAAGGTTGAGAGGATGATGTATTTCGTATTTCATCTAAGGAATGGAAAGACACTGAGACTTTCTTTCAAACATGGTGGTTATGGGAATAGTTTTGACAAAAACTGGACACGAAAAGCGCCTGTACCTATTATTCATAGTATATAATAAAGATCTACAGACAGATGGAGAAATACCGTTGAAAATTTGAAACGGAGTCATGATTCTCAGCAATGAGAGAGCGATTGTGAAGAAGAAGAGAAAAAAGATCTGGATTTTTCATATTTGCGATCGATTCGTGAACCTTTAAAGCTGAACTAGTATCATCAGTATAGTCGGCATACCATTTCTTAAAACTCAAAATCATCAAGCTACTCTTAATCACAAACCCAAACAATCAAATCCCACATCACATAATCTGCACTGATAGTCTTCATAACTCCAATGGCATTAATATCGACAATGCTGGCTAGTCGCACGACAATGACAAACTGACTGAGTATCATAGACACATACATACACAAAGACATACAGACACACAAGATGTTAGTACATGATGTAGTGAAGAACAGGTGACTGAAGGGGATATATTTAGGCCTGATTTAGGGATGTACGCTTTAATAGATGAGGTAGTTGCTGGATCAATTTATGATTGGATGCTGTCGTTAGGTATTAGTTCAAAGAGATGCTTCTGCTGGTTGATTGGTTTTTAGCTTTGTTTGTTTTATTTTATTGGTCAGATTTGCAACACGTTTTAAAGTTTTAATGACCGTTCTTGGTTAAAGCATTAAAATTTTCACCATCTCTTAGGTCTGTCAGCTAAAACTGATCAGCCAATAAGTATTAGAAATATTGTCAAGTCTTTTTATAAAACCCTAGCCCAAAAAGAAATCCCTCACCGTAATCCACTGAGTAGTTTTAACCAGATTAAATATAATTAGAAACAGACATACATTCAGATATCGGTCATCATTATATTGTATTTCTCTCTTTCCCTACTCATCAATAACTTTTATGTCTATCATAATCATATTTAATATTTCAGCTTGACATTTTGTCACCTGGCAAAGGATCAAGACTATTGGGTATTGGCAGGTCACTGAGAGTTGCACAACTGTTATTATGACTAACTTGTATAGTTAGATTAGAATGGCAAGTTATTTTAACCGTGGTTACATTGTAGTTGTCATAAGGCGTGGCTAAATAATTAGGCTATTTTTGACGGTGAGTTATAGTAGTGTCTAAAGATATTGATTTAGATCCTATGATTTTAACTTCCGTGGAAGTTACATGATGTAGTTTTAGCGAAGATTTTTTTTGAAATTATTGATGACACTTACAACTGCAGAATGGGCAGTCAATCGTGTATGTGGTAAAAAACGACGGTGAATAACCCTCAAGGATGTTTTGCGGCAGAGTTCTACGATCTGACATGGTTTTGAACCAATCACTAATTTGTCTGAAGCGTCGGGAACTGAAGAAGTATATGAAAGATAAATCCTTCAAACGGAATTAAAACTTTAAAAAAAACTACTATAAAGCAGAAATTCCTGCCCGAAAACTCACATATTCCCAATCGATCTAGCACAGAAGCACACAAATATTTTGGTGTAAAATTGTCGCCCAAACTACATCACGGTCGTTACTGAGTCCGTACAAAACCGATGTAACTCTAATCCTTTATTTGTACAAAGCCCAACTAACCAATTTTATTACCATCGAAGTTTCGAACATATGGCGAAATCGGTGCCTCCGATGGCTGAAAAAAAAGAAAAATTGTTCTCTGTCCCTCTTTGGCATACAGCGTTATCCCGCTCTTCCTCCACATGTGTTTCCAGTCTGGGATCAATGGATATTGTCTTTTTTTTTCATATAGTTTTATTAACGGGTTGATACTAAGAAGTTTTTGGTGTGATTATTATTTGTTTATCTTGAGTTTGTTTGATATTGTTGTGTAGATATGAGCAACGAAGATTTAAGACGAAAAGATTTACTTCAAGAAAGAGATTATTGGCATCAGTGACCGCATCAGCTCGAATAGTGTAATAGAACTAAAGATTATAATTTTACAAAACGCTCTTGACTTGTGAAGTCAGGCGATCCTTGTAGCGGTCAATTAGACTGAAATTCAAAGTTCACAGGCTGATAAATCCATACTTTAATATTACGTCTGTATGTTATATTTTCACGCCTAAACCACTGAACGGATTGCGATCAAATATGCCAAGAAGACTTTCTGGTGAAGGAAATTGGCTACTTTTTTTCCCGGTAGCCGATCATTTGCGACATCCACGCAAGAGAAGCCGCTGGCAGAACTTAGTGTTCTATATGTAGAATACTTTACCCTTTTGCCATACCTAACTTTACCCAACTTATTTTGTTACCTAGACCATAGACCCTTTAGAAGAGATAGTTTAGGAGAGAGAATACAAGGATAGGTAGACCTATCCCTGTATCCTATTCTCACCGCATCCCATTGACAAAAACCGTTGATTCGAATCGTACCGTATGGTTTGAGACAGCCGATAGTCATTCACGGGACGGTTACGGTAATAATACACCATTAATTGATCCATACGCCCCGCGACTGCGTTTGTTAGTGATATGTTACACCACGTGGTGTAAGGCACTGTCGAGCGCGGGGGCGGGCTAATAAGTAGCGTATAAAAGCACCCTTGCACCGAAAACGCGACACCTAGCGAATTTAATCTAGAGTTGAAACTCAAACTCAAAGCATTTGTTTAATTTATACCCATTACAGGCACTTTTGATTTGGCAAAGAGTCGATCCATTCCAAAACGTAGATTTCTATGGAGAAGAACGGGCAGGAAACTCCAAGGACACTCTTTTAAATCAAGATATTACAAAATCCTGGGTACATAATTATTGTTGCTTCTATAAGTGAGAAGAACGAAAAAAAAATCAAAATAGAGCGTTAAAATTACAATAAGCCGTGGCAGTTAAGAGTGACCAGTCTCAACTTCACGAACATTCGTTCAGGAAGCAGGCACTAATTTTTGTTCATTTTTTTCTTTTATTCAATAGAGGCTGAGAATCAGCACTTTCCGAACGTATTACATACTATTCACCAAAACGCCAACCCTTCACCACTTTCTAGTGCTAGTGTTCTGATATGGCTTTTGGAATTTTAACTCAGATCAGAATTATATACGTGTAAATTTTTTTTTTCAACGGCTTTTAAAATGAAATAACATTATTTTTAGTTTTCCGCAACAGAAGAAGATACCTGATATAACAAATAACAAAATAAGCAATCCAATATAATTTCTTATAAAACCGCTGCCGCTTCTATCTTTTTACCTACCGATACATTTTTAAATCGCTTCCTCTCGTACCACACACCAAACTCACTTCCTCAAACAAAACACCCAGTAGATAACCCACCTTAAATGCTTTTACTAAAGCTTACATTCCCCTATCACAACCGTGAGAAAATATGTCAATACATCATACGATAAGAAGGTGATGATTGGCAAAATGTGATACCAAAGAGTTTTTAATTCGTTAACATTTTAATTTCCTTAAGACTAGCTTGTTATTTTTATATATGTCTGTTATTGATACTTTGTTTTTACTAGAACAATTCCAATAATTGAGAAGTTGCAAAAACAATTTGTTTTTATGTTTGCTAAGCTGTTTATTATGTGTTTTTATTTGTCGTTTAATCAAATGATAGGAAATAATAATTGTTTTATTAAAACATCAGCCTTTACTCGTATTTGTTCTTTTGCAAGACGAATCCATCTTCTCATACTCTCGGTTTTATAATCAACATAATTTTGATAGGTTTCATCAATCTGTAACCTAAATCATTTATTTTAAACTAGCTGTTGCCCGTGATTTTGTGTACGATCCAGGATGAAAAGTAGCCTAGAAAAGGACATAGTCCTTACACAGCAGCCTAATTACGTAACACATTTTCGTAAACGATTACGACTAATCCGTTTGATTTTGACAGTTCAACAACATTCACTGCGTTATTTTCATTGTTGTACAGATTTTTTATCGAACGTATGAAGCAATGGATAAGAGATTCCGATTGATTGTGTATTACGCAATTAGGGTGCAGGTCATGGTCTATCTGTGTGCCAAAACTCTTCCAAATGTGTTCAGCCGTTTTGGCTTGAAAGCGTAACAAACAAACTCTCTTTCGCGTTTATAATATAGGACTAGGATGGTTCGCACGCACAGTTTGCTGGTTTGGTGGAATTTCGTCTGCAGTCAAGTCACTGTGAAGATAGGCCATGGTGAAAGTACTTTAATAAAAATACTATAATCCCCTGTCAGAGGTAGCGAGTACTGAAGCCATCTCAGCCTACTGTCTTTACTGTCGTAACCGTTTTTCGGCCGAACTCTCTGTGTTTATTTATTTATTTATTTCTGAGTACATGGTACATTAAGATCTTAATATTAATGAACAACTTCACATATACTACCGCTGCCGGTGTAGAAATATTAAAATTAAAATCAAAGTGCATTATATCCCCAATAAAAAAAAAATAATAATAATTAGATTTAAATTTAAAAATAACAATTGCAAAGCTATTTATGAATATAATGTCACAACTAACTTATTATATAATGTCAAACACTTAAAATTAAATTAAAAAAAAAAAAAAACACACACACAACGTATTAATACAATGAGATATCAAAATGTATAATTAAAAAATTCGTTCACTGAATAGAAACAGTTGTCTAAAAGCCAGGCAAATATTGTCTTTCTGAATTTAGTAGTGGGTAGCACTCTAATACAAAATAAGTAAATTGTTAAATATTTTGATTGCCATGCAATTGGAATTCCTGCTATACAAATGCAGTCTCTGTCTAGGTGCAAGTAATTTATTTGGGCTTCTACTATTAACTCTTTTAAAAATGTGCTCATACAATGGGAACATGTGCGAATACCTTTTTATAAATAAACAAATGTCAAAAATGTAATGACAAGGAAGTGGAAGAATTTTAAGCGCTCTAAATATTGGCTTACAATGCTCTAAACATTCTGCTCACACATACACAGCTCTGACACATTTTTTTTGCGCTATTAATGCTCTGTTTACGTCTACTGAATTACCCCATATCACGAATCCGTAACGCAGCACTGATGAAACATAGCCATGATATGCATTAAGGGTTGTTTCTTTATCGGCTATTAGTCTCAGTTTTCGAAGAGCAAAGACAAATTCATCAAGACGAGTGCAGACTTTTTTTACATGTTCTTTCCAATTTCATTTTTCGTCAATAGCTATTATTCCCAAGAATAAGGTTGATGGTACTGGTTTTAAAATAGAATGACTGTAGTGTATATGAGGTGGTTTTACTACAGAATTGTATGTTTGATATTGTACTAACTTTGTTTTTTTCATGTTTACACGTAAATTATTAAGTAGTTTGAAAGTCTAAGAATTTATTTTACAGTTACCTATATCCTATAGTTTTTCCAGGTATAAGAAAGATCCAACCGGTTCAACGCAAGCAGTAAGTGCCAATTCAAGTCAATTTTGAAACTATGTAACTACAAGAATCTTAGTAAGTACAGAACATCTCGCTTGTAATACCCAAAGGCAACCTTCAGTACCTACACCCACATTTAACCAGTAATGTTAATGTTCCATGTAATAGGGGGCGAGCCTATTGCCACCAACCGGGCACAAATCCAGACTCCATGCTGCAACTGAGAAATTCCTGATGAAAAAACACAATAACACTTTGCCCGACCCGGGAATCGAAGCCAGGACCACATGCTCAGCAGTAGCGCTTACGACTTCTATACCAACCAGGCAGTACCTGCTAAAATAATAAACCTTCATCTTATACTAGATTGTTATCTAGTACAAAACGATTACAGTTAAAACAGTATATTCTTCTCAACACTATCCTTAACGTATTTTATTAACCAAATAACTTAACAACAATAGCCGATTAAATAATCCAATAAAAATGTTGATCTCTTCTTTCTTCCCACAGACATCCTGTGTTAGATCTATAGATCTCTTGTATTTATCGATCTGCGCAGGAGTCGAGTGGCGTCTCGGTTTACCGTCCTGCAGATAAACTTAAAGTAAACAATATCGGACGCTGGGACATACAGGCTGATGGCAAAAAAATGCGAAATGAGAGAGATTACAAATATGTTTTTTTTTAAATTATATATAAATGCTGCATACTAAACGATTACATTTTTTTTATCGCTTGCACTGATCAGTTGCCGGGTTAAAATTAAAAAGATATATGTTATATTTTAACAACTACATATTTATAAATATTTACTTAAATGCGTATCGGAATCCGTATTAAATGCGTATCGCCATTTATACTTACTAATAAACGTATTTGATTGCGCATTTACGTTTAAAACCCGACTGAAACGTTCAAATATTTGTTTATTTATACGATTACGTATTTCTTGGGGATAATTTTGATAGTTTTATTACATGAAATTCCTGTAAAACGTGTGTGTTTAAGTAATTGATGGAGGATATTTACGTGGTCGATTCGTTTTATTTTGGGAACAGAAATTAGAAAATTCAGAATAAATGAGACGTTTTTATTTTAGTTGTGACCAACTTCTGGTTGCGACTTTGTCCGCGTATTTTATCATAAAACTGGGCTTGGCACTGGGCAATAGTGTAGCTTCCCAGTGAAAAATAAAATACACCGGATTAGTAGTATTTCCGGAGATTACTACATACAAACTTAACCTTTTTGTAGTATTAGTGTAGATGTTGTGAGTATCCATTATAATATTTTGGCATCTAGAACAAGGAACTAATTATAAATGTAAAAATATTGGACGTATTGTTGATATTTGGCTATTTTAAGTAGCGCTATAATCAAAAAATCTAATTATACATCATTCTGAAGGCTTTAAGTGTTTATAAATTATGAATAGCAACTCTTAAATTGACTGATTTGTCTTATTAAAGTTATATGAATTAATGGTGAAGCACAAATCTATTTTCTTCCCATAATAAATTACTAGTTACACCCCCTGTCTCATTACTTATAATCTATGCTCGTTATGCATCGTAATTTCTACTCTAATGCATTGTATATAACTGTAATTATTACTATTGGCTGTGCTATAATATGCAAATGACATGACAAAATCTTCCTTAATTTTGTTTCCTATCTCAGGTTTTTTTTGTTGCTAAAATATCAAAGCAATTTATTTATTGATCTACAATTTTGTGTTTTCTTACTTCGGATTTTTTTTTAATGAAATTTATTTTTTAAATCAAGTAATTAATATTATAACAACTACCGCCAAATACAACTCCTTGTTTATTAATACTCGTTTACAAATTAACATATCAGTCACACCCTGTATAAGTAACACTAATAATGACGTCAGAAATCGAACAATATGGGAGCACCTCGGCAGAGCGTGTCCCACGCCGTGTAATAGCAGCACCCGCTTATTTGCTATCGGTACCTATGATCAGCATATAAGTAGTACTAAGAACTCATTTGTTAAAATTGATGTGGTTTAGTTCAAAGAAAGCGGATCGATTGATATTGTTTTAAAGAAAAAAGGTTCATACCAAAGACAACTAGAAGTCAGTGATTATTGTTTTGCATACTTTGGCTCTTTCAGTTGAAAACAACTGAAACGAAATAAAGTGACTGAGCGAACAGCTTTGAGGAATTTGATGATGACTGTGTGGGTGCATCATCATTTTTATTATGTTATTAATTACTATTCCCACGTAAAAAAAACCACTGATGACAAAGCCAGGAGAGTTACATGAGGCACAGGAGTTTGGCTGAAAGTTTTTGCGAAAGCGGTTTGTTATTTATAAACAAAAGAACGACGCCGTTCTATTCTAAAACTATTTCTTAATAAAATGTAAGAAAAAATCGTGACAGACAACGCACAGCGTAAAGCACTGAAAAAAAAAATTGAAGTCATATTATTTTTTGTCGGGTGTCACTATGAAAAGATTTTTCGAAATTCAACCCTCCAAAAACGGGTCAAACGGGGATCAAAGTTTCTTTTACTAACAAAGTCGCGGTCAATAACTAGTACCCAATATACTAAGTATGTTTGTATGTATATGTCCTCCACATCAATAAATTTCTTCACAACGTTTGAAACAGTGTTTAAGCGATTACAACACATGGTTCGAGTATCATCGTTATTTAGATCAAAGTTAATGCGACTGTGTTACAAAGTATTCTGTTTTAACAAGCCTTATTATTGATATTTCCTTGCTTCGGTAATAATTTTAAAGGACAGACGTTATTGGAAGTATTCACCTCAATACAATGGGTCACTTCTTTGACGTTTAATACGTATATGTAGATAATAAACTTTGTGATTGTACGGCCGAACCCAATTACCTTTTTTTTTGTGTAAGACAGATCGCTACTGATGGTAGACATTATATTTCTATCTGTTCCTGTCAAACAAATTACTGTCAACATGTTATAGGGTCGCATACTTTGGCTATAATGGGACGTTAAATGCAGATATTCATAGGTTTTTCTATCTCCAGTACCTACGTCAAAATTTGTAATAGATACATTATTGGGTTTCGCCGTTTTTGACATAAAATGTCTTAAGCGGATACGAAAAAGGCGGCGACAAGTTCTAAGATGTTTATTTTTCGTTTAAAAAATAAATAAAAAAAACACGAATTTAAAAACTAATCATTAAAAAATCCGACGTCGATAAATTGAAAACGGGATGATATTCGGCACTTCGCTTTAATTAACTTGGACTTAATTAACTAAGTTACAGGTAAATGCAACGAATGAACTAAGTTAGTTACATAAAATGAAATTGTAGTAGTTGTATCTTCTTAAACACTTTTACAAGTAAATTTTTTGGCCAGTTTTTTAAAACTAGATGGCGCTCAATCTAATATTTCACATATATAACTCTATAACAATATAACTCATACACAACTTTTTTACCCTGTAAACTAATTTTCGTATGTACCTATACTGCTGACTACAGGCCTCGGACAAATAAGTGATCTGAGTAACATTGTATTAATTATATAGGGCAATTATTGGGCAGAAGATGGCGGTCAAAATCTTAGAATAATTAAAGTCACCTTAACAACACAAGCAATGCGTATTAGAATACCTAATGCTAACTAAGACGGGTTATAAGCTAGTGTTGATGTGTGCAAGTGCAATTTTTTTCAGCCTTAAATTATATTAATACGGTAGGTATGATTTTAATATTTCAAAATTGATTTCTGATTTTTAGACTAGTTATTATTGATGATTTTATCTAATTATATTTTTTAAACACAACCGGCAGTTTTTTTATGTTCTGGCTACAGATTTTTTTGCAATAAAAGATGAAGCTAGAATTAAAGCTTTCTTAATGCTGAATTACCAGTGTTAATTAAAAGCTTAAAATATTTCTTGCATTTCCGTTCCGGGGTTTGCGATCTTTTATCTCCATAAGTACCAAGGTAAGTGCTTAGATATATCAGTAGGTAAGTACTTAAGTTGTTACCCCTCAAAAATCTATTAAGTAATCCCTATAGTTATCAGGAGTAAAGTATTCCTATTCAGTATGATCTGTGAGTACATTTTTACGGTGTAAGTACCTACCTACTACCTACCTACTTTAATATCTATGCAAAAGAAACATTGTAGGTACTTTGCCTACTTATCTCACAGCTGATTTTACAAATTAAATTCCTATCTTTTTCCATTATTAATACTATTAACGCAACAATATTAAAATATAATGGCGTCTCATCGATAACGACTTCTAATTATTATTTTTATATTTCAATAAATCAGCTTGACATTTTATCGCAAAATTAATTTGATTAAATTAACACCTAAATAATTAAGCAAAGCCATAAAAAAACGTTATAGCAAACTATCAATAAAAAGTAAAAGTAAAGTTTTTGCACATAAAAATACGGAAATCGAAATTTTTATGAAACAATTGAAAACTAATAAAAAAAAAAAGAATACTTAAATCGTTAATTAAACATGTGTTGTTACAATCTGAATTAATTTTATTATAAGCAGAAATAATTGAAATAGTGGTCTGTTCGCAATACGCATAGAAATGTATGCAATAAAAAACTATTCTCTCACAGGAAAAAAAGCAAGATATTTCACGACAACAATAGAAAAATCTCACATTACCAAGTATTCGCGTTATTCGATTCACTGTTAATCGATACTGTTTAGAATCGATTAGGTTTTTGTCTGCATTCTAATTAGTATTAACTGTAATTGATATCGTTGGAAAAACATTTGTAGGTGTAGGACTTTATTCAATATTCATTATATTATACGAAGGGCTACTTGAATATTGCGTTTTTGCATTTTAACACCATGCATTATGAGTTTCTGATGTAATCGGACCGGATAAAGAAGGCACCTAGTTATTTTTATCTTTTAATTCAAGCTACTAGGTACCTATACTTAATTTGTTTAAAAAAAAAATGATATCTTTATTATAAAAACTTGTCACCTCATAACTTTTCACAAAAATAACATTGTCCTAAGTTGATAATTATTATGACACCGACATTATAATAGTAAAATAATTAAATGCCGGAAACAGTTCTGTAACTCAACAGTAGGCAAAACTCCTGGGGTCAACGACCGCGGTCGCCATCTGTGCCAGAATCATTTAACTTTACCTTATTAATTAAAACACAAAAGGTTTTTTTTTTAATTTTTGAAAATCATCATATTCATTGTTTGAGTAAAATTAGTTTGAGGCAAAAAAACACGTAAAAGGTTATTTGGTACTTACTTTTGTACTTATTAAGTTTTATTTTTATTTAGTTATATTAGTCATTAGTAATGTACCGTAGGCACTTAGATATTAATATTATTGAAACCAACTGCACATTGGTAAATTAAAAAGATGAGACCCATAACATTTTTTCTTCAACTTGAATTCTAGAACTCATAAAATTTATTTGGTATTTCAGGTTATGAGTTCATACATTTCCAAAAGAACATTAATTTTAGTTTCTCAATTTTATGGAAAAGCTTTCTCCTAATCCTATGTTTTTTTTGCTAAGTGATGATAAAACATGCTTTACCAAGTAATTATCAACTAGGTACATTTTTGTAACTTCATTTTCAATAGTTAAAGTCAACCACAAAATCAATCCAGCACTTAGCTACTTCAGAAACCAGCTTTCCTAAAACATTTCTCAACTTGACCACTCAATTAAAATCAACTTTACTCAACACAGGAGTACAATTTAAGTCCTTAAGCCTCTTCAATTTGAACCCACTAAATCTACGAAAGAAGATAGTAAGGTGAGAGCACCAACATTCGTTCAATCAATCACGGAATCATCCGAATCGTCGCTCACCGGCAAGATACCGTCGCGTCGCCACAGATAATTAAACTTTCGATTGCAATTGATCATTTGATTTACTGATCGACTCCACTCTGTGCTCTATTTCCAACTTTTTATTTTTTTATGAGAAATGCATTCTTCGACGACATGCTGAGCATTTTTGTTAATACGTTTTAACTAATTTATTGTTGACAGTTTTAGTTTTAATTTAATATGTGCCTGCATGATCATAAAGTTTTGCAAGTTCTGGGTATAAATGTTTTTTTTCCGCTAGTTGGACTTGACCGGGTACTTTTATGTTTTGTTGGTTTTGTCGTGTATTATTGTGGTGTCCAGTTGGCCTAAATCTTGTTAGAACTTAGAAACAATGTGTTGACCGTGACACAACTTTGCCTCTCTTGTAAGATTGTTATCTCATTGACACTTTTTGTTTTCTGAATAACGTTTCAAGTCACTATAAAAATTACCCTTCCCCTAATTAAAAAAAGCAAAAACACTTAATTTACTAACACTTACGTGTATTCTCAGATGAGTCTTGTAAAATCACAATTATTTTCAATGTACTTCCACATAACACTTCAAAGTCAAAATACTTCACAAGAACTGTTTTTCAAAATTGTTGTTCAGTATCACACGCACTGGTAACAATATTGTTACTAAATTATAAAAGCGAAACACAGTCAGCTACGCCCAAAAATTATCTTAAGTCCGAGCGAAAACAAAACAAAAACATGACACAATGTACACAAAACTCAAGTTCACAAACAGCCGGTACGGAAGATTTTTTTATTAAATTAATAATAAATCTGTGTGAAATTATCGACAGTTTACAATCACAATCGATTATCGGACAAACGATTTCGATCCGATTAGTTATTATTACGTAAGGTGATCCTGATCGCGGAGCGCGGCAAGCGGCGGGCGCGCGTCGTTGGCGCGACACACGACTGCAGTGCGATCCTTCGGACGAAGCCCCACCAACTCTACGCGCATCTGAGGCTCACTCCTTGGCGCGGCCCCGCCCAGTGGGACGCCACTCGGTAGCTAAGATGACCGTCTCCCTCTTTATCACTCGCGCTCTGTTCCACGCTTCTCGTCCCTTTCCCCCGCGGCGACAGTGGGGCGCGCCAATAGGATCGGTTCGGCGGATCGAGTCGAGACGATGAATCGAGATGTGTACTTAGGTATCACTGCACAAGTCCTTTTGTTGTAGTCGATAATAGGATGCGCTTTTTTGCGGCGCGATCGACTGCCCGCTTCTTGGACCGCTCGGCGGCTGTTCGTGTTGCCATTCATTTGTTTACATTTACTCTACTGCTTCCACTTGTGACCACAACAAACACGCCTACCTGATTTTTTTCTGTCTGTTAAAAATGTATTGATCAAAGCCCCACGCCTTGGATGCTACTACATTATCATACATGCTCTCTACTGTACATCAACATTATTCTGCACTTTATAGGTAATCTCTGGCGATTAAAAAACATGACGCTTGATTTTTATTGCACTGTCAATATTGGCGGTTGAAAAAGAAAAGAAAGGGGGATCCGGTATCAGGCATCACCTTGAAATAATCGAAAGTGCATGAACACAAATGTAAGGGCAAGACGCGTAGGGTGATCGTCTCATCGTCGGCAGGGGTGGGTGAACTCCGTAGGGCGCCGATGTAGGTCAGTTTTTGTTTCGCGCCACCCGAAATTCGGTTACTAGGTTCATTCGTGTTTCGTTGGGTATTAATTTTTAACGGGGCCAATAATTGGTGCTTTTACCTCACTTTTTGGCGATGAAAGAAAATGTTTAAGTTGTCAAATAAATAAAGAATAACTGCATAAGTAATTAAAGTTGAAGTTTATTACTTAATTAATTTATACCTCCTTTTAATTTGTATCAAACTTTACCTATCATCATTAAACATTGTTGAAAGACTCTTAATTTTCAAAAATCAAAAAAATTACACAAAAAAAAAGATTTAAGGTCAAAAGAAAAAAACTATTTTATTTTATCAAGGCACCTAGAATCTTAGCATTTCTTCAAAGAACTACCATATTTTTGAATTGAAACAAAAACAACCTTACCCAAGTACATAGTTAAGTACGAAGAAAATTTTTGAAAGCCAGTTGCGTTCCTCTCGCCGCTAGATGGCGTTGGGCGGCGCTTTTCCTCATTTTCCGTACATTTTCCAAAGGTTAGGACTAAGGTGATGGATGAAACCTTTAGTAGACGTTGTAGGGTTCTCAAAGATAGTAACTTTACTAAGTTTTAAACGTCAAATGTGAGTTTAAAGTTAATGTGTGTGAGTTTTATTTTGAATGGATACATTTTTAAAAAGCTGTGTTTTAAAAAGAAATTGGTTTTGTGATTGAAAATCTATTAATACTAGTCTCTTACACGATTGTTTTATTTTCTGATACCTACGAAGAAAAATCGACGATTTGTGAAGCTGTGTCAAAGAGAGATTTTATTACTTTGGACAGTCCCGACGGAAAGTGGTAACCACCAACTGTAGCATCAAGGATTTGAAGATGCCTGTAAACCTCCGCTCTACCTATCAAATAAATATTGTAAAATCAAGATAATTTTATGAAACAGTAACCGTGGAGTTTCTTGCCGGCTCTTCTCCATAGGAAACGACCTATTGAAATTGTGCACCGAGCTTTACTAACGTTTCTCAAGCGCCCCTGTAAGTTTATGTAAAGTCAAATATTTTGATTTTGATGTTCAGGAGGCAAAAACTTTGAAATATTTCTTGTGCCCGTCTTGTCACAGCTTCTTTTAATACAAAAAATGCGTGTATATGTAAGTAGGTAATGTGTTCTTAAATAGCTTGTTCCCGCCACTGCCTCGTTGGTATAGTGGTCGCAAGAGCTACTGCTGAGCATAAGGACCTGGGTTCGATTCCCAGATCGGGCAAAATGTTTTTGGGTTTTGCTATCTAGAATTTCTCAGTAGCTGCCAGGGTCTGGATTTGTGCCCGGTTGATGGCAATAGGCTCGCCCCTTATTACATGGGACTTAAGCATAACTGGCAAAATGTAGGTGTAGGTACTATAGGTACACCTCTGCCTTCTTTACAGGCGTGATGTTATGATTTTAATAAATAGCTTTTGCCGATTAGTTACTTTCCCATTCATAGTTATAGTATGGATAAGTCGTGGCAATATCGTGACGCCGACCGCAAATGAATTGAAAAAAGAAGAAGGAGTATGATCTTTTCAAAATATTTTATTTCATATAAACCTACATACTGCACTTCTGAAGCGTCAGAAGCTAGTTCCTCGGTCATATCACATTCAAGGTATCGATGGATATGTGGTGATCTTTGCCCAACAATATCGACAGACTTGGGCTTGTGGTGGTGAACTGGTGACAACCTCGTACCTACAGCTAGGTAATGTAAGAAGTACCTTTCCAAAACAAAGACACTACTTACGTAAACAAATCATTTCATCTCAATCTATTCAAAATTACATCGAAAACAAAAGAAGAAATTAAGATTCACGAAAATTGTGAAAATATAATTGCGCCTGAGTCGATCGTGCGAACGCAATTATTATAGCTCGACGCTCACGAAGGCAATGTGGCGACATCCGAATAGCGTGGATAGAGCGGGTAGCGGGAAATATTTTAAAAAACACGGAGTCGGGAAACTTCAATGTATTTGGAAAATTATTGGAAGAAGAAATAAAGTATTTTCGCCTCTATTGAGAATATATAATGATCCTATCTTTCTTAATTGTTAAAAAATTATAATACGGACGGTTTTTGGTGGTTAACAAAATATATTTATTATTTGAATAATAATATACATATAATTTCAAATAGTAAGACCTCATTCTCTCCTAAAACAAAGTCTTTCAGGATCTTCTTTAAGAACCGGTGCTACCGTTTAAAAATAAACAATAGCAGATTGGCAAATAGGGTAAACCTGTACATACTCAGGTGACTATGATTTAGAGGGAAAGTGTTATCATCGTGTCCAGCAAAACTATGTCGCGGCAGAAATGAGTTTTCTGGCAGTATCTCTCGCTCTAACTCTTTTATGGAACTATGTTTTAAATACCGCCACCGCTTCCTCCATTGGTTTACACCACTCCATATAATTGTAGGTCGGTTAGTAAATTGTATTATTTGAACATCATTGTTATTGTCATTGGGCAAGTCTAGATTAATGGAGTTTTCTTCATTTCGTTCTTAACCGTAATTGTTACTTACTTTTGGTAAAACCCTTCCAAATCTACACTGAAAGTTATTCAGTGTAGATTTTGAAGGTTTTTGGATTATTTAAGTCATTGCAGTCCACTTCTCTGAAATTTGGGTAATATTTGACTGTATTATCTTGGTTTTTTTACAAGGAATTTCTCAGCAGTAGACAGAAATCTGCAGTTGTTACTCGCTACAGGCTAGTTTCTTATTAGCTACTTACATGGACTTGAATATCTCGAGGAAAAGAGTGTTCTTATACACGGTGGGTACCGGCGCACGTGATGTAATGCTCTGACCTGTCCGCCATGGAATGTAGCCATGTCTTATAATGTAGAAACCTTAAACGGCCCTCCATTTAATGTATATTTAACGGGTTGATCTAACAGATATACTTATCGTCGCTCTTCCTTAGTTCAGAAATCTGTATGTGGTTGTGATTCGTATAAAGACGTAAGCTGTAGGTCAACATTTGAAGATTGTGTTACCTATAGTTCGTATTTCCTACCCATTCATACTTATTACTAGGACGTATTTACCAACATAGCCAGCATCTCTTCAACACACCTGGATCTACCTGACTTGCACAAACATTTCTTAAGCAAACGCTTTGCTTAAACAACAAAACCTTTGAATATCGGAGTTAAGACGGAGCTACAATGACTGAATGTAAACAGTGGCTAAGGGGTGTCTCTCCAATATTAAAAACATCTGTTCCGATCCCTCCGATACCCTCCCACGAGGAAGGGTTCAAGCGAATTGTTGTGGACGTTCCTTTGGATTTTAAAATATTGAGGAATTTGATTTTTTTGAGTAGTATTGGTTTTGTTTTAAAGCTCTTTCCTTTTGCCAGCCATGTTAAGATAGTAGCTATAAATTCGAAGCATGTCTTACTTCATTATCAACAGCCTTCAGCAGTCCACTGCTGGATATAGAGCGCTCTCGAATTGCATGCTATTGAACTCGATTCTCGACAACTCTCATCCAGCTGCTGCCACCCACCCTGTGAAGATCGGCCCTACACCTGGCCTGATGGAGTCCTACGGTTCTACGGCTAACGTCGCCAGCCCATTGCCTTAAGCTTTGTCTTACATACCTAGTGGAAAGTTTAGTCCTTAACTCGGTTGTGTGAGATAGACTTTTCAGGGTGTGACGAACGTAACCACTACTACACTCATTCACATATTATATCGCTATGACCTTAAAACAACTTATCCTGTTTTAAACCGAAAGCCGAACCTTAAATAGCTGATAAATACGCTGTCTCCGCTATTTCTGTTCTATGCTCATCAACATGAATCTATTTTGTTTTTTTTATTATTCTGTTTAACTTATCTTTTTGTATGCACGTGTTTATGTGGCAAAGAACCCCAATTTTGTTTCTTTCTTAGTTTCTTTGACAAAACTTTTTAAACTTACCCCAACCATTCTTATCCCCCCTAATCGTACTCCGGAAATCGGAAAGTGAACGCTAAAAAGCAGAAAAAACGGTAATGGAAAAAAATCCCTTCTTATGCAAATAACTCCTCAGAATTTACGTTTGATTTTAGCGGCCCGTCGCGTCCGAGTGTTGCTTTATTAATTATTAATTTCCAAGTGATTTATTAGCATTTTTTTTTTTGTTCGGAACGATTTGTGAAAAATTCTGAATTCTGAACGGCACCAATTTTTTCTGACGCGCCTTTCAAAGGGTTACGAATGTTTCTCGACTTTTTCGTTCAATAGAATTAATTAACGCGAAAGAAAATCGAGGTTTTTTGAAGTGTAAATTGTCCTTTTGTTTTTATATTTCTGTAATCAGAATTCCGGATTGGGTTCGTTTGGAGTTGATAGAAGGGTTTCTGAATTTTTGCTTTGGGTTATTGTAGTGTTTAATAATATTTAAATATTTTTACTCTTAGGACAATCCTAACTAACCATTAACTGCTATCGTGATGGCAATTCAGGCCTAGCGAAAGAAAAAAAATCGAATTACTACCTATATACCTACGCGACGCATACGGTGCTTCTAGTAACTTCGAGTTTAGCCTCTTAGTGGACGTAAGTACGCGCAAAGAAGACTGCCCATTTTTCACCTGACTATGTATAGAAATGAAATAAATCTTAAAATACAGCTAGTTAAATTGTATATTAATTACGCTTATAAATCACAATGTTAAAAGAAACGCAGGATTTTTTAATTTTAATATTCTTAAGCTTATTCTACGTCAAGGGTAAACATATTAGCATGTTTTGAACGCATCTCAACTACCCATTTTTACAACGATCCATTTTAAATACTGCTACCTAACTTTATTAAACTCTGTTTCTGAGTTTCATACATTATTTTACGTTTTATTTACTCATTAAGTATTTCTGTTTTAGTCAATGTATAATACAGATTAATTAAGATAAATGAATAATTAATTTAAATGAATCATGCAATATGCAATTGAGTTTGGACGATTGAAACAATTTTTTTGACGTTTGACATTTAATGCTGGACACTCAATTTATAGTGACAATCATCGAGAGTCTAAGCAGTGACATAAGGGCAGCTGGTTTTAAGGACATCATAAAGTAAAATAGACGTTTTAGAACATAGATATGTATTATTAAGTAAGTATTACAATTTTAGACCAAAGTTCGAGTGTTAAATAATTAGTTCTAGCACATTTATTTCTTTATAACGGCAAATCCTAACCAGAAAGTAACATTAATATTTTTTGGACTTCGTAGCGTTTCAATTGTAAAAATGACCATTTGAAATTATTTTCTAAACTTACAGGTAGTGTTTCTACTATACCTTATAAATATACATAAACTTTCATAATCAGGTTTTGAAATGTATGGGAAATGAGCATTGTTCTTTCGGGGAGTAAATTCGTTTAAGAGCATGAGTCTCCGTGACCCCACATCAGTATTTACGTAACTTTTTTAAAGTAACTCAGGTTCATATTTAGTCTTTTTTTAAAGTGTTTGTTTGAATACCCTAAAATGGAATCCAGAACTTTGATGTTGCAACATTTGAAAGGAAGAGTGTTGAACGAAAGATTGCCACGTGAACTACGTTCTTGTTTGACGCGACGTCTGGGATCTGATATGACCGTCTAGCAGTTCAAGAAGAAGAGCTGAAACAAAGAAGAAGATGCCGCACGTGTCCATTGAAGCTTCAGAGGAAGTCTACACATGTTATTTGGGTAAAAAAAACATATTTGTCTTCATTGCGCAAAGAAGTTTGCGCAGATTGTGCGTTATTCGTGAAAATTGGTGCCTTGCAGTTTTTTATTTTTAAAGTTGATAATTATTCAGTTTAATAGAGGCATTAATTGATCGACACGTTAAAAAAATTAAGACGTACAAAGTGATTTTTAATCCCAAGGAACGTCTGACAAAGAAACAGATCTCATTTAAATAAAAATATTAGATAAGACCAGTTTTTTAATATTTATGCGTAGCTAAAGTAGTTTTTAATTATTTATACCAATGAAGCCTATTAATTCTTAAAAAAATGGCCTCTAAAGTTCCACGTCAGTGCTTACGTAAATTAAAAACCACGTCAGCAACTAAACGCTAATATTATAGATGCGAAAGTAGTTGTTTGTTAAGCCAAAACGGTGACCTTATTTGGATGAAATTTGGTACACAGATAGACCATGACCTGAGTAAGGACATGCGCTACTTTTTATCCTGGATCTCAGACAAAGTCGCGGGCAGCAGCAAGTTACTCACAGTTAGCTAAAAGCTAATTAATTAAGCCAGTTTCTTTTAATGTTCCTTCCTCTCATATTTTTAAGGGTAGGTACTGTTATTCCTCCTATGTTATTAACCCTTTTTGAACTTCATAAAACGCGATTGAATAGAATTGTTTTTTTCATTCACTAATAGATGTAAGTAGCTGAAATTTTTAGGCACCGATCCTAAGAACCAGTACAGCAGTTCTGTCTTATTTTTTCCTGATTCAAATATCATCTAGAATCGACTCGCTCAGTGTTTAAAACAAACTTTTTCCTCAATTCTGAACAAAGCACTACCACACTATACAAAGATCATTCAATCTGCCCAAACCAGCTCGGTTCGTAACCAGTTCTGATCCATCGTCACCCTTGTTCCCCACACAATGTCGGCCACGTGTTGGGTGACAATAGTCACCCACTACTGACTGCGCAAAGGTGGACAGTGTGGGGTGGGGGATGAGAGTTTAGCGGTTAAAAGCATCCTTTAATAGTTCTTTTGTTTTTCTTACTTTTGGGTGAAGGCCTCCCTTATTGCTTTAATTTCTGATCGTGATGTTCCATTTTTTTATCAAAAATTCTGCGTTACTAGGTAATAGATTTTTGTTTTATGATAATCATTAAATTCCAAGTTAGTCAGTTTTGATCGAAAGAATAAAACCAATTTTTAGGTTTGTGACGAAACGGTAGCAAAACAGAAGTGCAACGTGGTGATCAATGCTTGTCACTTCTCTGTATTCCAAAAGCCTTTGTTATACATTGGGACATATTTAGGTACCTTTCTTAGGTTCTAAATCAACAAAGAGGTGTAAATAACTAATCGGGTTTCTCCTTCAATTGATATTCCCAGTTTATATCCCATACTTGGAAAGGCGCCATGGATTAGATTACAGTCATTGGTGAGATACCTTCCTTATCAATGACTATCGCCAATTCCAGAGACAAATATGTATATCGGTTCTTGAGTTACAATTATGTATCTCGTTTCTAGCAAGTTGATCGATGGAAGTTTTACTTGATGCAAAATTTATATGATGTTTAGGTAATAAAGAAGAAAAACTTTTCTATTTTGTGAATGTGAGAACGTTTAAGGCCGTGTAGACTGTAGATTTCTAGACCATTTTTTTTGTTAAGTACCTGATACTACTGGCTTCAGAAGGGCTTTACACAGGTGGCTAATTGAGAATCCCTTCTATACTTTAAAATATTTTTTTTCAGTTTCAATGTAAATGAATTAATTGTACCTGTACCAAAATTCGCATGTCATTATGTTAAGATTAAATATGCTAAGCTACTATTCTACTACCATTTTAACAACTTTTGTAACCATATTCATCTGCAACTAAATCTTTGACTTTGACTAGTTGACAGGCCTACACTGTCCTCCAATACCTATTAACACTGTAATTTTAAAACATTGTAAAAGTCAATTATTTTTAAAATAGTGCTCGTGAGTAATCGTGGAGTTTCATGCCGTCTCTTCTCCATAGAAAACGACCAATTGGACCGTGCACCTAGATTTTGACGTTTCATAAATGCTTTATGCGATATAAATTCTTTTGTTTTATTTTTATTTTCACTTCTTGTAATCAATGACTCAAATGATGAGTACTTACTGATTTCACTGGCCAACTAGACTGTTGTTTATTTATCTTCCACCATACGAGCGTGATGTGTCCGCGGATAACTCAATTCCAGTAGTAAAAATCGCTTAAGCTGATCACTGACCCCACAGTCCGACATCAAAGCAGCTACCGTCTTCTGTTGTAAGAATTCTGTTCTTACATAAATTATTTATGAGTCGTGAAGTCTTTATTACTGACGTCTATCGTCGTATGCTAATACTTGCTGTTAGATCTGAATTATTGTTTTTCTGTATCGGTCTATGTTATTTCACGCCAAATATTTTTTTTAAGATACATTTATTTGGCCATATACAGGTTGTCCCATTAGTCGTCGTCAATCCGGAGTCGGGTCATAATAGTTATAAAAAAAATTAAAAAAAAAAAATATTGCAACAGGAGTTAAAAGACCGTCACAAGCAGTACATTTTCTCGATTTTCTTTATAAATGCCCGTTATTTTTCAAATACATAGTAAAGATAATTCTAATATTTTTCTGTATACTATAATGGCTATCACCAGAGTCCGACTTGACGTCGACTTACGGGGCAACCTGTATTTGCTGATTGTGAAAAAGTGGTCACGGCCATGATCTTATAAAAAGTAAAAGATTGTTGTCTATGGAAATGAAGAAATGTTAACTTAATAAATTTAATTTAATTTATTAACACTATATTAAACCTTTCTAAAATAAAAAATAAGATGTACAGCTTATGCCAATGAAAATGACATTTACGGTTCACGAAGGACGCTAAGCAGATGAGTACGCGAATTCAGGTAATAATAACTAATAGATAATAAATCATTTATTTGCATAAAACATGGTATACAATGTTGTTAAATATAATTGTTATGTAGGTTATAACATGGCATGCAAAATCTCTAAATTTTTCAAAATATTACAACTACAACTACAGGGCGTATTTTTTAAATCCATATACATATTCTCTTAAACTATAGGAGCTACACTCATTCAACCACTTGTAGAACTTTTTCTAAAATCATTTTAAATTTAATGTTTTGAATTGGCTTGGTATCTTGTTATAAATACGCACGCACATTACTAGGCAGTTTTTATTGTATTTGGTTGACGTTAAAAATCGAAAATTGCCGCCTTTTAAGGTGACATAAGGGAACAGTGCACAAAAAGCTAACATACTTTGGTAGACAGCCCCTCATCATTGCTCGTGCTTGCAAGATATACGAATATGTCATCCATTACAGCTTCAAAGACCACAAACTGTTTTTTAGTTTTTTAACAAATTATTTTTTTCTTGAAACTTTACTTATTGTATTTAACCATAACATCTTATTTTTCCAATAACCTTAAAAAAACAATATCTACATATATATCTAAGAAATTCAATTCAATAATCCATGTCTTTATAATCTTTGATAGCCACCATGTTTGTCACAGAGTAGTGCCAGATGTAGAGGCTACATGTAATGTTTTGTGTACTGTGGTCCGACCATTGTGTAGTGTGGTCTGACCACACAGGTGGTCAAATGTTAGTGTTTACTTATATCTCATGGGCGTTACTTGTGATGTGATGATTGCTGGAATTAAGTGGTTTCTTAACAGGTGTTAGGATTTGAGTTTGGTGTTTAGAGATGACGATGGACTTTAACTACATGGTAAGTGTACCTACTAATGTATACAGTGTTAAACTCTGGTTTTATGAGAAAACTAGCGATTGCCCGTGCCTTAGCCCGCGTGGAGGTCAAATAATAGCCCGCGGGAACGTAATTCCAGGATAAAAAGTGTTATATGACCTACTCCAGGTCATGGCATGGACTAGCTGTGTACCAAATATTATTAGAGCTATTTTCACATTTATAATGTTAGTATGGTTTTAAAATTAAACATATTTTTAAATGGATTTGGATGGCTTTCAATAATAAATTAAAAACAGAAATTGTCGGTAGTGAAAAACCATCTTCCTCTATTTTCTGTTGTTACCGTTCTTATGCTTTAATAATGTATATGTAAAAACAAACTATAACAGATTTTCAGTTTTCATTCTGAAATGAGAAATCGTTAGCAAATTCAATTACATTTCGACCGGTCTCCATACAAAATGATCAATGTCTTAAAAATACACTGATTATGCTTAGTCTTAACTTAGAAATACATCTGTGAATTTAAGACTTACTTTAATATTAAATTTGACATCCATAACACTATACCACAGTAAAGAATGGAAATTTAGTTTAGAAAAAAATCAAAATAAACTAAGTGAAGAAATCACACTCGATCGTCGGTAATAATAATAATAATAATAATAATGTTTATTTTACCAAAAAAACAGTGCTATACAATTTCCTTATAGTCTACATTAATACGTAGCTCGGTTAAATTCAAAATAAAGATACACAGTAATACATAAGACGCAAAGGAAGCATTTTGCTTATGAACTCCACACTAGGTCGAGCCTGTCTCGTGGAGTCCATGGGTGGTATTACCATATAGTGAAAATGTACATTACATTGATACAGATGGATTGTTTCAGTCAAGAAGCGCATGCAAAAGTGATATTATACAGGTATAAGAAAATTAAAACATTGTCTAGATCTAAAACAGTAAAATTAAAACAACATTATTATATATATTGCTCGAGAGGGTGTATGTGTGTTCGTGAGAGAGAAAGAGAAGGAGTTTGTTTTTGTGAGGGTGCGTATGTTCGTGTGTGTGTGTGTGTGTGTGTGTGTGTGTGTGTGTGTGTGTGTGTGTGTGTGTGTGTGTGTGTAGGTATGTGTGGATGTGTTACGAAATAACCTTTAAGAGAGATTCGGATTCACTGGATGATTGGTCTAGCAGCCATTTGCGAACAATCTTTTTGACTTGGCTTGTTCTGGAGTTACTTATGCTACACATTCTTACGGCTTTATTGTATAAGTGACTGAGCAAGAATTCTTGCATGTGTTGTGCGAAAGTTGTACGTGTCCTAATCGAAGCACACTTGAAAACTCGACGTTTGAGAAGCTGCGAGTATTCCGGAGTCTGTGTTATGATTTTATGCTGTTTCAGTACCATTTTAAAGATATATAACTGTCGGACATTGAGTAATGCGGCTTCTTTGTACAGAAGGGCTGTCGGGTATCTGAAAGGTTTTTTGAACATGACTTTCAAAACCGATCGCTGGGCTCGTTCGCTTTGGATCATGGTGGTGATTCCAACTCCACCCCATACTGTTATACAGTAACACAGAATTGACTCACATAATGCCACATATACCATGTTTAGAGTTTTTTTATTGGCGGAGTTACGCAAGAGTTTCATTATGTGAATCAATTTTCTGGTGCGCTTTGCCACCAAGTCAATATGGGGCTTGAAAGAGAGCCGCTGGTCTATTAAAACCCCTAGATATTTAATACATTCTATCTTTTTTATTTTCCGGCATGTGCACAGGAGAGGGTTACAGGTTGCACAGTGGATAACGATGTCATGTGGTAGTTTGGGCGCTGAGGCCTGCGTTTTGTGAAAACACAAGTAATTCGTTTTATCAATATTTAATGACAGAAGATTGTAGTCAAGCCATCGTTTGATACTGGTCAGACTGTCTTGAGCTTTCTTATGCACCGATTCCCAGGAATTGCCATGAAAAAGAATAACCGTGTCGTCAGCATAGCATATTATATCTGTATTTTGATCTAACGTACTATGAATATCATTTATGTAGATGAGGAATAGAGTAGGGCCGAGAACACTACCCTGTGGAACCCCAAATATCATATTTTTTTGACAGCTGATGTTCTCACCCACTTTCACACACTGGCGTCTGTTAGTCAGATAGGTTTCAAACCAATCCAATGACAATCCCCTGATTCCAATAACTTCTAGTTTCTTTAGAAGTATGGGTATTGCAACGGTGTCAAACGCTTTGGCAAGATCCAAAAACACTCCTAAGCACTTTTTGTTATTGTCTAGATAAGACGTAACTAGCTTGGTCAGGAGACTTACTGCATCTTCAGTAGATTTCCCACTCCTGAAACCAAACTGTTTATTGGAGATCAGGTTGTTCGACTCTAAGAAAGCAACTAGGCGTTTGTTCATCACCTTTTCCAGAATTTTTGAGAAGATTCCCAATAACGATATAGGTCTATAGTTCGCAGGGTTTTGTTTTGATCCATTCTTATGTATAGGGGTGACTCTAGCTTCTTTCCATTTATCGGGGGATATACCTGAACTAAGACTAAGGTTGATGATGTAGGTTAGTGGACTTAAAATTTCACTTCTAATCTCTTTAACAACTTTTGGTGTAAGACCATCAACACCGGCAGCGCTGTCACTATTAAGGTTAACAATCAGTTTGTTAATCTCAAAAATATCTGTAGGTTGCATAAAGAAAGTAATCCCTTGTGGTTCTCCTAGTTTTTGTTTAGAAACCACTGACTCCTGGGTTTCGTTCATGTCAGTGAGAATTTGGCTTGCCAAATGTGTGCCAACAGAAGAGAAATATTCGTTGCAGTAGTCAACTGAATCTTGTGCCGTGGATTTACATTTTAGTAAGTCGCTAGGACTGCTTCTGTTACTGTGATGTTCAGTGATTGTTTTTATAGTATTCCACAATCCTTTATTATTAAATTTGTTTTCTTCTAACTTTTTACTGTCGTGATCCTGTTTTAACTTGTGCACCAGATTAGTAAAGAAGTTTCTATAACGAGTGTAAACAAGTTTTTTTGTTTGGTCTTTTGGATGTTTATTTGACTCTTTATGGAGTTTATCCCTGTGATTCATACATTTTATAAGTCCGGGTGTGATCCAGGGCTTCCAAATGTATTTGGAACGGCTAATTGTTTTTTCAATCGTGTGTTTTTTTATTGCATCTGCCAAAAGTCTGTGAAATTCATCGGTTGCTGTATTAACGTCTACATCAGTCACTACTTCATTCCAGTCTATGTTATGAAGGTCTTCTATTAACGCGGGAAAGTTAATTTTTTTAAGTGCGCGTTGTTGGCATTTGCTACCAGTTGGAGTAACCGTATTGTACCCCATCATTACCAATTTGTGATCGGTAATATCAGCTTCACAGATAATACCTAAAACATTCTGATGTCTTGATTTCATAAATATGTGGTCAAGGCACGCATCCAGTCTAGTTGGCTTAGATATTACTTGTTTCAGACCATGTTCAGACATAAGGCAAGCAAATTCTGACGAAGATTTATCAGACATAGACAGAAGGTTTATGTTGATATCACCGGTCACTATAATAGTTTGGTAATTATTAATTGAATTAAGAATTTTATCAAGAGTGGAAGTAAAGTTGTCAACCTGTCTATGTGAGGGAGATCGGTATATAGCGATTAAACAAATCTCCTTAGAAATCTGGAGTAAGAGAGATTCAGCGTCTTGAAGATCAGGCTCCGTAACGGAAGCGCTCCAGCAGTTTCTGACGTATGTTACAACCCCTCCGCATTGGTTGAGATTATTTACAGTAGAGTATGACGTGTAACCCTGAATCTGATTAACCACTGGACAACTTTTCAGCCAACATTCAGTGAGAATAATAACATCGTAAACGATGTTAAGTCGTTTTAATGCAATGCAGAAAGTATTGAAGTTGTGCCTTAAACTGCGTACGTTGAATGTCAATATTTTAAAGTTATAATTAGAAGTCAAAGAATTCTGGCAAACTTCAAGACTATCCAGTTCTTGACACTCCAGGTTAGTACTATCATCTAGTTCATTAACTAAAAAATTTGCCATTTGTATTTCAAGTTACAGTACAGTTGATATAAGGAGTAAAGATGTTTGGCGTCAAGAACTCTGTGATGGAAATTGAAGGTATGTAACGACATTGCGCAAGTAAGCAACCGGTATGCTTTTATTACATTAAAAAAGCCAGGGTCTATTTTCTTTAAAAGCGCGCAGGTAAGTGTACTCATTGACGTTTTAGTTGTTACAGTATAAAGGTGATTAATTTGATAATCAAGTGTAATTAGTGTGGCTGGTGGTGTGGTGTTTGTATTTTGTTTGGGTATTCGGGAAAGAAAAGTGTATTCTCTTACTGTGCAATTCATGTAACAAAGCAGGCGTGAACTTACGTTTGTGGGGTAACCACTCAGGATCGGATCAACAAGTTTGCAGATACCTCGACCAGTAAGTAACTATCACGAACAAATACTCACACTTCCACTCACCCAGGCACGCTCAAGTCGATACAATGTTAACCTAGACTGAATTACCACACTATGGCATACAACTAAGAGATGTCATAGAGTAGACCTTTTTTTGGAATACCAAATAATTTAAACCGATTTCTATTGTATTCATCCTACAACCACCATTACCAAAAGCAAGAATATGGGAATCAATCAATGAGATACTTCGTAAAAAATCTCTGTTTGTTGGCTCTGTATCGACACTACCCTGTTACCTATTATCGAAATGCACATCGCGGTTCCGTAAGGGTTGAATATTTCTGTACCACACTTACAATCATAACCCGACACATGACTTCCACCTTATTTCAAACGGTGTTAAGATCATATTTGTTTGTCACAAGTGTATGTCTCAGTTTTTTGTTCAATATTTACTGTCAGACAAAGTACTTACCGAAATTGTACTCTTTCACAATAGCTCGATATATTTAGAGTATGCATGTATTGAGTGTTCTTACGACATCTGTTTTGACTTTTAAGTTTAGGACAAGCTTTCACATGTCGTTTTATTGATGTTTAATAAAGTAGATTCTGTAGGTAGGTATAGTAGTAATCAAATCAGCGGGGTCATTGCGTAACACACTAACATTAGCAATGGATTTAATCAACAACATTCATTGCGTTATTTACGTTGTTGAACAGACACATTTCCGAACATATGAAGCAATGGAAAAGCAATATCCTTCAAAATCATTCAAAATTTGCTTGAAAGTGTGTTACGCAATTAGGGTGCAGTTTAAATTAATAACAAAATAAAACAGCGGGATAGGTTTAAATTAAAATTTCAAATCGTCTTGAGGCGTTGTGCGTCTCTCCATTGGTGCAATTAGTAATCACTCACGCAAATGCAAAGCTCAGCTTAGGCCTCGCGGACTGTACCTTACACTAATAAAATTGAAGATAATATTGTGGGAAAGGGAATCTCAAGGATAACAAGCAGTCCAGGACATGTTCTGAACTGCTTGCTATCGTTAATCCTTATTACAATTGACGTCATTCATGATGACGATGACAAATAACATACTCGTATGAGTACTTTTAAGTTACAGTCCGTTCCCAGTTATTTTATCTCTGACAATCCAATAGCAAACTTATTGCAACGACCATAAAGATCTTTATGAATATGATAGACTTGTCAATGGCAGCAACGTTTAAGAGCACTGTGATTTTGAAAGCGATGCGAACTCAGAGGTAAAATAACAGTGGACTGTACTTGATTTTGACTTTGTATCAATATATAATTTAGAATAGAACAAGTAATCTAAATTGCCAAACAGTTGCTTAATAAGTTCCTGTTCACAAACAAACAAAGACACTTATCAAATAATAAATAAGTAAGCATTTAATACATTCACTAGATTTTATAAAACAGCAATTTTAAAGTTATAGCAGTTGTAGATACCACTGATCGTACCAATAAACATAGTCAATAACCAACAATTGTTTTAAAACAGTACATGACTAGTTCCCCTGCTCAGCCCCCATGCTTCATGGGGAGTCGTTCACCGCTGACGCATTGTTTTACCACAATCACCATAATTAATTAATCAACATTATTATATTCTTCAAAAAATTGCCCTCGAATTGACGGATACATTTGAAATGAGTTTGACATAGAGCTACAAAGTGGATAGAAGTCCCACTAAATGGAAAAAAAGTGACAATCAAGTATCTGTTTAACCTTATGTTTGTTGGAAATCAGGATACCTACAACTATTACCGCACAGAATTCCTCCTAAAATGTTTGTTTTTAATAAAACGGAAACTATTAATAGTGTGTTGCCAATAATATCTTATTTAACGGGACCTGTAGTGAAACTCTTGTCAATTAATAACACCTTTTATTTGTTGTTATTTTGGTCAACTACTTAATTTTAAAGATGAAAACCTAAAATACTGTTCAGAAACTCGATAGCATCGATTGTATCGCCTTGTCAGTTTATAATCAGCTCTCAAAAACATCACTAGCTCAAAAATACGGTTCCTTCCTAGCAAAAACGAGAAGCCAGTTTCCACCACTGGCCGAAGTTATCCATTGCTGACTCTGCATAAGTAATGGCGTCATTGTAACAATTAAAATTTGATGATGCGGGCGCTCTGTTCTCTCCAATACGAACTGCACCCGCCCCGCGACGTCGCCTGCATTTGTGCGTGTACTGACCTGTTGCCACTTTACTGGTTTCACTTCTAAAGGGGCTTGAGGTACTTATTTGGTGATGGTGATTTTTTGGTAAATGGCGAAGAAAAAATCACGCCGTAATTTTTTCAGGTTGTCATGTAGATTAGGTATACATGCGTTGCCAAAATAGCCTCAATCCACTCGGGATCGCGGTTATTTTGCCAACGCCGCGTTTACCTGTTACACTTATTCACACTGTTAATACTTTTATATCGGTTACAACTATTACTGTTACACTTTTGTAAGTGTTTTGGATTAACACATTGAAAAACACATTTATAAGTGTAACATATTTGAATCTGTTAAATCAATTCAAAATGTAACACTTGTAATTCTGTAACATTTATAAAGGTGTTTTTAAGTCCCTGATCATCGCTATCACCTTTGCTTATTATATCTTTTATACCGTCTACCAAAGTGCATGTTCTATTTAGGACTGAGCTTTCGTGAGCTGACTCTATTCAGGACTCATAGTTTTCAATACGAAAGAAAAACGTGTAGTAAAATCGGCAGCATGACTGTTTCAAACATACTTTAAACATTCAAAGGACTTCATTTTGAAGTTTACAGTCATCGACGCTGACAAAAGCAAAATAGTTACACCTATGAAGTGATGACACTATATTTCAATGAGTGATACAAACTTTTTTATGAATACAACACCACAAGACGGTGGCATCCGTGATACTATACAGTTTCTTATTCATTGTGATAATAAAAAAAGGGTTGATCTAAATATAATAATACAAAGATTTGTATATGAATGGATGACATCTGTCGTAGAGGAAGTGACGATGTTGAACAAAAAATATCAAGCGAGGGTGTTTGATTTATCATTCCGATGTTAATTAATGTGTATTAGGAGGTTTGAGTATTTTTCATTATGGTTTTAATGTGGATTGAAAAAAAGGTGCACATAATCTTAAAGGAATGTTTAATCTATCTATGTGTCTAACTAGCCTATACCTATTGTCCCACTGCAGAGCAAAGGCCTGTGTCCCCTCCTCGATTATCCACGAAATTCAGTTTCACTAGTTAGCTAGCCGGCCAGTCAGTGTTACCACCTCCGTTTTTGTTTTTTACCCTAACGCTCGCCGAAATTAACCTAAATTAGGCACTTTTTTTTGTTTTTACTTTAACTTTTTTTTTAAACGTACACAAATCAATCCCCCCCCCCCCCTATTACATTTGACTTAAACATAACTGGCGAAATGTGGGTGTACTATAGGTACACCTCTGCACAATCCTTCGGGGAAACAAGGCGTGATGTTAAGTTATGTTATATTAAATAAATTTACGTATAAATGCAATTTAGTAATAAACTAATAGCCAAACTATTACACCGTTTCCAAACATTCTTGGAATGCATCCATAATAGTCTGGGCTTCTATGTCATCTGCAGTATTTTTTTCTCCTAAATCGTACATTTCATTCGAAATCATTTCTCTCAAAAATAGATTCTTGTGCTAGCAGAAGACTGAAGAGAACGGTACATCGTCACAACAAGTTATGTACTTACGTTCGGAAACACGTATTCAATCAATCACCATTTTGCTTGCAAGGAGTTTTCAACATTCTATAAAAATCCTCATAATATTTATTTTACCCTGAAAAATACCCTAAATAATTTTCTACCCTAAACGCGTAAAAATACCCAACATTTAGGGTAAAATACCCTAAGGTGTGGCACTGCGGCCAGTCTATTCGAAAAGTTGTAAGAAAAGAAAAATGTTTATTCTGCACAAACAAAATGCACATTATAAAAATAAAAACACAAATTACACACATACAAAGTAGCCAAATCAGTTTGTTATGTTCCCACTGCTGAGACACAGGCCTCCTCTCTGTGAGAGGAAGTGGGCCGTAATCCACCACGCGGGCCCAGTGCGGGTTGATAGATGTCACATGTCTTCGATTTTTTGGTTCTAAGACATGTCGGTTTCCTCACGACGTTTTTCTTCACCGTTTTGAGAGCAGTGGTGATGAAATTAAATACACAAAGTAAAGCGCCTTGCTGGGTTCGAACCTACGACCTACAACTCGTAAGTCGCGGCCATTACCACTGGGCGAACACTGCTCTAGAATGTTGGAAAGTTGTAGACCCCAATAATTTTCTACAACGACAAGCTTTTTTGCATATTTTAGACTATTTTTTAATGGAATGGAAACCGATCTGAGAACCAAATAGTTGTCCTATTTGATCAAAATCGAATGTCACTGGAATAACAGGCATTGGTTCTATCGGCCAGATAGATAGTCTCGTCAAACATCAGCCAACGACAGTGAAAACAGCAAGATTGGACTGCAATCAGACAAAGACTCCTGCTGCCTGATTTGGTTGGTGATTGCACCAACCAAGTTTTATTTTAATTAAAGGAGTGTCCGTAGAGTTTCTTGTTTGTTCTTTTCCATAGGTCCTTACTACGCTTTGAAACGGGCAACCAGCTGTTTCATCTTTCTGACCGACCTTGATAATTCAAAAGGGAATGTAATTGGTTATTTTAAATTAATGCTTTGAGTTTCAGTATTGAACCTTCAACAGGAGGTCTGCATCTAATTGTGATAGTCTGTTACTGACTAGCACTGTTAAGAAAGCTTGATGAGTTCCTGCTTAAGTACCCTATCAAACGTGATGTTTATGTGCGTTGTGCGTTGTGCTTTCATTGATTTCAAGACAACTCGAAGATCCCTCAAAAATATGTACGTAATAAAGTAATGAAAGTCCAAACTTACAAAAAGCTCCCCCTCATATTCCGTCGCATCCGATATTTATCGATACCGTAGATCGGATGACATATTCAAATATTTCCTGCCGTCAAGTCAAGGTGCGGGGTTTTTGTGACAATTCACTTTCTATGGGGTAAAAATGAAAGTTTCATTGTATGGTAAAACAAGAAATAGATAGTTTATTTGTAGTTTTTATGAAGATTTTCTTGATTATAGAGTCAATGGCATTTTGGCAGTTGAATATTATGAAAAAGTAGAGATAATTTCTTATGTCCTTTGAATTGAAAGCTCTAGATCAGTAGTGCTATTCTGTAACCATCTCACCGTGAAAAATTAGGTGAGGTGAGCGTGGAGTGAGCTGTCAGTGCCACTGATGCTAAGTATTGGACCAAGACGGGATGGCACTGACAGCTCACTCCACACAAATCGTCACGGTGAGATTTTTACAGAATCGACATGCTGTTGTCCTTACCACTTTTTTTCGTTATAAGTCTGATCGTATTTGCACTTGATCAATAGCTCACTTGATGGTAAGCGATGATGCGCTTGACCCATGGTGCTCGTTTGCCTACACCTTAAACTAACCCATTAATTCAAGACAAGAAGACTTCCCAGTTATAGCTATCAAGAAACCTTAGCAGGAAAAATGCTCTGTTATGGAGTTCCAGTGCTTAGAGGATAATTATGTAGGTAGATCATTATAGGCTAAAGATTTAAGTTTAACCCACACAGCAAGATTCAGCTTTAGCTTCAGCGATACAAAATGGCTTTCTATTTTCGAACCATCATAACACCCTAAAGGACAAGTCGATGTCAAAAATAATTTATTATCTATCAAAAAATAATTGTTCTAATTACTTATGCAAGGCTGAGTCTCTCCCCTTTAGTTCAAAACTTTTTATTATTATTCAAATCTAGTAATGACTGGGTCTTTTGTTAGAGGATGTTTGATCGGATACCTTTGCCATTATAAAAAAAATAGAGCACAGATAATAGATTTGGGATGAGGCATTGTGATATTTGAATCTGTGTTTGTTTTTCTCTTTTATTGTGCCAGATTTTTTAAGTATATCATGTCTATTCTTTATCTTGGCATGTAGTATACCTACCTACAACTGCCTACTTGTAGTAAGTATGCTTCCTTTATAAGTATACATTCTTTAACTATACTAGTATGCAAGTCCGATCTAGTGTTTAGACTTCAACACGCGTAACAAGACCACTATAGAAACGAGTTTTGTCGACGTAAGAATAGACAAAATGACAGGTGAATTGTCTATTCTTCCATCGACAAATCTCGTTTCTATAGTGGTCATGTCACAGTGTAGTAAGTAAAAGTACCTACTGTGTTTTTAATTGATTAGTGGTTGACCAGATGTATGAACGTGAACGAAGCAAAAGGAGTATGTGAGGATCGTAGCAGGTGGCGTTCTGTAGTTTCTGCCTACCCCCATGGGAAGAAGGAGCGAGTTTATGTATGTGTGTAATTGATAAGTGCATTTTTTTTGTATTCCTGTAGCTACAATAGTCTCAGGCCCTCTCACTAGTAGTCGGTCGTATGTAGCTGCGCCACAGTTTGAACTTCACTAAGTCACTTATGCTGGCTATCATCGATAACATTGTTTTCTTTGATTGCCTTAAAAACTTAATATGCGCTAGCCTGCCATCTTGTTTCTTTCTGTGCATATAATAAGTGTAGCTACTAAATTGTAAATCCGATTTTGTGAATAAATAAATAAGCTTGAAGATTTACAAGGTCACTATTCATATTTTGTCACTATTGAACAAAAACCTCTGCTTTTGAATTCTTTACAAGATAGGCGTAAAACATATAGCGACAGTTTATCTGGAACGCTGTTTGTTTCGATCCCTTGTAATAATGACAGAAAAATATGTGTGAGTTTGGTTTGTGTACTGGGTTCTGTAGTCGAATCAGGGTTTAGTTTTGTTTCATGAGGTATGCGCGGGGAGGAGGAGGGAGATAAAAAATATTAGTTACTAGAAGATTGGGTACAGTAAATCTCCCTAAAACATTTTGGTCTTTTGGTATTTTATTTTCATACGTACTCCTGTAATGTACGTACTCCCGTATTCATATTAAGTATTTTTTCATATTTATTCAGAAAGCGGTTACCTCATCTCACTTACCAGCTGTATTGCTACTGATGCTAATCTTAGATACCTGTAACTAGTAAATCCATGCAGTGTTGTATTTCAGAATATTATCAGTATTATGCAACGAATATTCATAAGTGACCAAAAACCAGCGGATAATCTTCTAAATAGTTTGAAAGATTAACCAGTGTTAAAAAATACGAATGAAACAGTTTTAAAGAAAGCTCCATGGAACCCTAAAACCAAATCAACAATGAAGGGCAAAAATTCTGTTGATATGCAAAACAGGGTTTATATTTTTGACATATCCATAAAAGATGGATCATGTTATAATAGAGGCCTATTGAAATCATAGACAAAAAGATATCTTTGGTGTTGGTATCATCGAACTGTTTGATAATGGTCTAGTTATTATTATTGTTGAAATATTGAAAGAGCTGGCGGCTAGTTTGTAAATGAGAATTTTAGTAAATATACAACTGTACTAGGTTAAGCTATTTTAAAGCCAATTTCCTGTAAGGACTTTGAAATATATCAAAATAATCAGAACATATAGTCAAAGTCAAAAGTTTATTGCTAACTAAGTGTACAATGGTCCAGTAGTGTTCTGAATCTTCTATTTTAAAAGTTTTGCGTAACGCTCTAGAGAAGGATAACGGCAGTGCTGGCAGTACATATAAGCCTAGACCTAAATTATAAACTGAAAAATTATAGAAATAAACTTAATGAAAATGTATCGAAATGCTGTTCCTATTTCGAAAAGCCCATGATAAACAAGTTTAATCTAAAGAACAATTTTCATAAGGACCCTCAAAACTATACTGAAGTCGCTGCAACCAAAGAACCGAAACACGTAGACACCAAAAAGCAAACCCGTAAACAACAAACCACTAACTCCTCACCAGATGACAACACATCCAAAGGCACACGTACTCAAGTAAATTCAGAATTAACTCGCCAAATCGAAAAATTACGCACAAAGGGGAATATGTTATAAAAAACACACAATACAAATCACAGTATCGCCTGTTAATGATCTTGATGTCTCGCGATGATTGTAGAGAGAGAAAGAAGATACAAACGTACCAAGATCGAAAGAGACGCAAGATGTGATATCTCACCGGAAACGGCGTAATATATGGTGCATTGTTAGTAACGAGATCGGTTTGTGTGTCTGTTCGTCCGTGGGCGGACTTGCGCACGCGTTCTTTAAATAGTGTAGGTACGTGGATTAAATATTTTTTTGATATGAAATTCTACGGTTCTCGGTGCGTTTAAGTTTAGATTTGATATTTTGTATCTGATTTTTTTAAATATAAAGTCTCTCATGACAGGTGGTTAATTTATTTATTTGTTCTTCAAAAAGCAAACTGTTTAATATCTAGGTAAATAATGTAAGACCTTGCCTCTCATGCATGAGGTTGTGGGTCAAATCCAGGCAAGTTCCAATGTGACATTCTCAATTCATATGTACTTTCTGAGTTAATCTGGATCATTGCTGTCATCGGTGAAGGAAAGAGATAGCGTTTTTTTTTTTTTTTTTTTGTTTGTTTGGCATCTCGCAGGTCAACCTATGCGGTTGTCGTCTGCTTAAGCGGACTTGCCTGTGGATTCCCTAATAAATTAAGGCCTCCAGCCAGGACTTAAACTTATATACTAACTAAAACTAAGCGACAACGCTAAGGGCACCCCCTGTGGGGTACGAACCTCGGCTTAGGGCGTCGCTGGAAGAGGGCAGCAAATGACTAGCTGGATCAGGATTGGTATTAATTAGGGACGAATTTAAAGCTACAGGCTCAGCGGCGCGGGCTGGCTCGAGCAAGGGTCGGGAGGGGCGTCGATTTGGGCGTCGCGGCGGGCCTCGGCGGCGAGGGCGGTAGGACGGCGATCGGGTTTTGGGCTTATGTAGCGTGCTAGTGGCCTTACTACTCTCCTGGAGGAGGGTAGTGGCGTCGTCGGGGTCGATTAAAGTCGAATACTGCTAATGCGAGAGGGAGTGTAGCGGGCGGCCGCTGTAATCAGGGGGTTAGAATGTTTGATGCCGCAGTCGAAGAAACGCTTTGATAAGCGTTTCATGAACTGTTTTATGGTTGGCATTTTGAGGTCGACGTGAAGATCGATATTACGGACATAGAAGGGGGCACCCGTGACCCTTCTGAGGAAACGGTTTTGGAGGGTCTGCATCTTATGGAGATGACGTGGGTGAGCGTGCGCAAATACAACGCAGGCATAGGTCATGATGGGACGGATGACTGCGGTATAGATGCGGAGCTTGCATTTGAGGGACAGTTTACTACGGGCTGTCAGTACGAATTGCAGCCTGCTAAGAGCGAAGGAGGCGCGCGCGCGAACCGCCTTAATATGAGCCTTAAAGGTAAGGTTCTCATCGAGGATCACGCCTAGGTATTTGGCTTGCTTCTCCCAAGGGATTGGCTTGCCGTACATAGTGATCGGGCTGGGAAGTGGGGGAGGGAGTCGACGACGTCTCGAGAAGAGAACCGCCTGACTCTTATCGGGGTTGACCTCGATTCTCCATTTCCGGAACCAAGCGCCTAAGACGTTTGCGGAGGTTTGGAGAGTACGAGCTATAGCGTTGGGACAGTGACCGGTATAGTAAACGGCAGTGTCGTCGGCGAAGAGAGCCAACTGAGCCTTTTTACTTTTTGGGATATCGCTAGTGAACAGCGTGAAGGCGAGAGGAGATAGTACGGAACCCTGAGGGACACCGGCGCGAATAGGATGAGGGGACGAGAGTGCTCCCTCGACGCGATAGCGAAAGGTCCGGTTCGACAAAAAGTCTCGTAAGATGAACACGAGACGATCTGGCACTCCTAGTTGGTAGAGCTTGTATATCAAGCCGTTGTGCCAGACTTTGTCGAAGGCTTTCGCTATGTCGAAGAATAGCACACCCGTCGTCGCGTTACGCTGCAGACCAGCGCATAAGTGCTCTACGATACGGTGGACCTGTTGGGTGCCCGAGTGTTGGCTACGGAATCCAAACTGCTCGTTGGGTATGAGGCTATTTGCTTCGGCGTAGTCTTTGAGACGCTTATAAATAAGCCTCTCGTAGATTTTGCCGAGGACATTGAGTAAGCTAATAGGGCGGTAGCTGGAGGGCTCAGACTTTGGCTTGCCTGGCTTTGGGATACCGATGACGGTGGCTTCTTTCCATGCTTGTGGGAAGATGTTGTTGCTCAAGGCGCCATTGAAGATGGCGGTCATAAGCATTATTAGCGGGGCAGGAAGGAGTTTGTATACCTTATTGGTAATACCATCCGAACCGGGGGCCTTACGAGCGTGGAGCCCTTTAATGATGTCGTGCACTTCGTCTGGAGTGACGGGAGGCAGAGGATCATCAGGGTCTTCGACGGGAGGGAGGGAGGCTCTTCGTTCGACTTCAGCGTCGACCTTGTTCAGGTGAGCTTGGTCTACTGGTTGGGAGCTGGGAGAACATTGGGACTCTAGGCTGTCGGCAAGACATTCAGCCTTATCGGGACTGTCGAAAGCGACACTATTGTCGGGGCGGATGAGGAAAGAGATAGCGTGGAAGTCTAGTTAATATAAGTCTGAAATCGACAACCCTACTTGAGCAAGCGTGGTGATCAATGTTCATGCCTTCTCTGTATGAGAAGAGGCCTTTGCCCTGCAGTGGGACAATAATAGGCTGATATTATTATAAAGACTCTGAGAAGAGAGTTAAAATGAGCTGAACTCAGAAATCAGAATACAGCTTTCATTCCATAGATGCCAAAAATGATAATGGTCGTATAAAAAGTTGGCAGCATAGTATTAATCATATTCACCATTCTAAGAAACGAAATATATACTACGAAAACCTGAATTTGAGAATCTCAAAGATTGAGTAAATTATTTAGCAATTTCTCTGTATAGCTCAGATACAACAGTAGTACAGTAGGATTTCAAGAACCACTACCAAAAAACGAGGTTTTCTTTTTGATACGTCGTTACCTCTTCATAATTTTCTTGAATATATCCCAATTTATTTGGCGTCGGCGCAACAAGTCTTTCTTCCATACTTCTCTCTCTCTTTCATCACTACATAAGTTACATAAGTATCATAGTATGGCATTGACAGAAAGCTTAAATTATTTTGCCCAATTCTTCTGACATCACTTTTACTAGATACATCCACGAAAAGCTTTAAAGCACTTCATACTCTGAAATCACACACGACCACCTTGGTCTACCTTCCCCTACACATTTAAAAGGGGTGTTCCATGCATCTCAAAATGGTACCAAATCATTAGTGAGTGACAAATGGTTCGCAGACGCGTGGCGAATACACTGATTTATCTGGTTGCAGAGATTTGGTTAACGCAACTCAACCAGGCGGAGAGGATATACTTGTTAAGTACATATTTGATAGTTATCGGAGTTGTTAATGGTGGAAATCAAAGTCTGATGTTTGGGGGATTGTAGGCTTCTTTGAATGATTTAAAGCAGAAATGCTCTATGGTTAAAACTCTCAGGAAATTTGACTCTGTAGAGTAGTCTAATTTCATTGATAATGATTGGCCCGTACGACATTTAGGCTCTTTGGAGGAACGATTACAAGTTATTCGATCAATTTGCATTTTCGATTCTGAAAGACAGGTAGTAGACCAAACAAAGACAGGTACAATATGCAACACAAAATCGTCCCAAAAAGCCGAACAAACAATAACCGATCTGTAACCACCACACGTAGCAGGCGTCAGACATTAAGCCTTTGGCATAACATCCACACTAATTAATAACCATCGTGTAATATCGCCAATTACGTCCATAGACGTAAGTAGAAATTATAGGCAAAGCAAAAAGTGCGGCCGTCACGGAGACTGCTCAAAGTAAGACTGACAGTGTTGGTGTATCATGGGTATCGATAGTGTAATTATCGAATTAGGAACTTTGCTTTTTTTCATAAAGGACTAGAAACGCGCCCTTGCTACGTAAGATTATAGAGCTTAACAAAACATCGAGATTTCTTTATAACTCGTAAAATGCACACATTATACACAAACCTACCGGAATAAATTCTCGAAATGATACTGAAAACCGCATCAAATTCCGTTGCGTGGTAAAGAAGAACAACGCGGTCACACGAAAAGCGGCTTTAATTTATATTGTGTTTAGATGCGTAGACTGCAAGTGTTGTTGTCTTCAACAGCAACCTATCGCTAGATTCATACAAAGGAGATGTCTCCTTAATTATGGGACTGCAGGACCTAAACGCAGCTTTTATTATGCCTAAAACTATATGATCCACCGCAGTAAACACAAAGTCAGAAAAATATCTGATATTCTTCTGGATATATGCTAGTTAGATACTCGTAGTGTGTTGAAACATAATATAATATTACATTATTTAAGTAAATGAAATTGTTTATCATCTGTTTTGGTTTTGTAACAACAGCTAGCTTTATAGTAAATGAAAAAAATATTTCAATATATTTGTTAATTTTGGTAATGCTCGTCTAGTGGCAACCACTGATCTTTAAATATGTTTTATTTGCGGATAATGTAATGGACTGCAACATTACTCCTTAAAGTTTGTTAATCTTTTTATTATATATGTATTTGTTTATTATCACTTATTAAAATAAAATAATACAACTAGTTTGTTACCATTGAAAAACACAACATGAGAATACCTCAACAAAAAAAAAAACTTATACGAAATACATGCATTTTTATTGTCATGTTTTGTCAGATTATTCTACAAGCAACGTTATAGTGTTTTATTATTTTAGTCTAATCAATAGATTTTTTGTAAATAGATATTTGCTTCATTTTCTGCAATAAATTAACAGCGTTGTGTCATCGCACTTCTCTTTATTTTCTATGCAGTCTGTCAGTGACCGCTCTTTAGCTCTTGTCAGCCTCTTATAGGACGAGCCCAATTACCTAGTTTCAGTGAAAGGCAGATCGCTATTGATGATGATACACACTATAATTCTATTTGGCGCTGAAGGTCATTTTTTTTTTTATTGAATAGAACAATTACAATAAAATAACTTAAAACTAATTTAACAAAAACAATTTTGGTAATAATATAACCCAGAACGCTTTATTCTTTATTTCAAATGGGCACATAAAAAGCACTTTGAACGTCAAAATTTTACAAAAAAAGTAGAATTGGTACTAGTTGCCGTTCCAAAAAGTAGTTTCGTTTGTAGAAGATTGAGTAAAAAACTCCACCGTTACTCTTTTTAAATATTCTACAATAGTTTGTACTTATACATTAATTATTTAATTACATGTGAAGACGATGCACCTAGAATAAAATTACTATACCATAATAGGTAAACATAATTAAATATAAACCAATGAGAGGTAAATTAATTATGTGATAGATAAATGGTGCTCACATATATACAAATATTGTAAAGGTAGATGACTTTCCTAAAGTAGTAATTTAGTGTACGAGTTATAGTGAAATAAATAGGTGTTTATATAATCAAAGTTGTCAACATGTTATAGGAACGCATTCTTTGACTTTATTGGGACGTTAAAACCAGAGATTTTTTCTACCTACGCCAAAATTGGTGATAGATACGTTATATGGTTCGGCCGTAAAAGGAGGCACGGTAACTCTTGGTGTCTTTTCTGACACTGTCGCTCATATTTTTCCTAGATTTCGATTTTATAGCCTTAGCCCTTTAACTAAATCATGCTTAATTGGTTGTGTACTCTTAGCATCATACAAATACAAGTTAAGTTCCCTTATCGCTTCACATATACATATGAATTTCTGTTCCATTCTTATCTAACCATTTAACCTTTGTGCAATCTGCCAATATTGACTGCAAAGTTCAAAAGTACCTATGATTGATTCATATTTCGAACACACAACCGATAGTTCATCCGGACCGATACGGAATCACCGAGGACGCCCGACTGATCCTTCCGATCCCATTTGTATTTGAAATTCAAATTTGGAAATCCATTAGTGCGACTCGTCATTTTAATGTGACAGAGTATTGAGTTACTCTAATTGATCGGTGCACTCCATTCGTGTTTTTTTGGTTCGGTTCGGTTCGTTCGAATTTCAAATTTGAATATGAGAGTTCGTTGGAAGTTCTTTTTTAAATGTAATACGTTCGATATTATTGTTTGGGCTTCCGGATTTAGGTTAGGGCCTTTCATTGTATCGCTGGTGGGCCGGATGGAGTTGGTTTTATCAGTAGTACTTAATTATATTAGTGGTATAAATTATAAGTTTGCACTCAATGGTCAAAATAATTTACATTTCGATATTACTTATCGTGAGGAAACCGGCATGTCTTACAACCAAAAATTCGAAGACATGTGACATATAACAAACCCCCACTCCCTCTCACAGAGAGGAGGCCTGTGTCCCAGCAGTGGGAACATAATAGACTGATTATGTATTACTTATGATAAAGAAAACTGTACCGAATTTGTACAATGAGGTACTACCTATTTCGATTTTGACGTTAGAAACAGTAACAATTTTGGCTGTATCATTCCAATTTCCTTAATGGAAAATGGAAGCTTTTGTTAACTCTTTTGCAGATGTTACACATCTTTAGTACGGTATAAATTGCTTCCATGACCGCGTATCTCAGCAATCGTACCGTATAATTCATATTGATGATCAAATCGATTCACAAATGTATCGATTTGCTTGTCAAACGTAATGTGCGCACGATCATTAATCTATATTTTTCGGAACCCGTTCTTGTAAATGTGACAACGACAGTTGCAGATAATTGATGCAAAAATAATCCGTGTTTTACGGTTCGTACAAACGATGATTGTATATTTGTTATTTTCGTATTGTGAATATTTTAGGGTTAACTTAAGGGAGTGGTCATCAGTAGCTACTCGACATAAGAGCTGTCCCGCTCGAGAGATAATCATCACTGTTGTATTTTAGATCATCTACTTTCAAAACATACATCCATTATAATATTAATGCTTAATCAGCCTATTATGTTCCTACTGCTGGGACACAGACCTCCTCTATGTGAGAGGGAGTGGGCCGTAAACTACCACGCGGGCTCAGTGCGGATTGGTAGATGTCACATGTCTTCGAATTTTAGGTTCATCTTCACCCAAATTAAAGTGCCTGTCTGGGTTCGAACCTACGATCAACAAATCGAAAGCCGCGGCAGTTACCACTGGGCCACCACTGCTCTCATCTCATCTTAACGTATGCCCTGAGATAAGTTAAGTGCATCGGACGACCCATTCAAAGCTGAAAGTTATCCGCATTCTAGACCCAGACCCAGAGTCGCGTGTTCCATTCCTACTGCCTGTTATGGTACACCGAATAAATATAATAATACTAATAAATTTCCCGACCATAATTAAGATCCACACATAAAATTAATAACAAAAACCGGCGATATTGACAAGGAAGCAACACAAAAGGAAGCAACAGACTCATCAATAATGCATTCAATCAAAATCAATACTAAAAAGAAAAAACTTAGTATTTCGGAGGCAAAACAGTGGTAAGCGAGTTTTTGTCAATTAAGACAGCATGTAGGGTATAAAATGCTGTCGGTGATAGACAGAGAGGCTTTTATCTTGCTCCGTCGTGCGTGGTGGGCGATGAAGCGCGGCGACACCTGCCAACATCTCGCGATACCTGGGTGCGCAGGAGACGGCTTCTGTATGGATCGAGTTTGAGGTGAAAGCTTTGTAGGTCACGTGATATTTTTTCTACGGAATCATCTTCTAAGCTTTTAGCGCGATTACACCAAAGAAACTGAACATGGAAGGCGATCATTACATCTAATCTGCGTTCAATCTGTCAGTGTCAATTTTCCACAACTACAATGACACTGACACCTCTTGAACGGGGTTAATGTTATGTAGTTTCATTGGTGAAATAAACTCTAAATTGGAAGTATTTAAGCGAAATAAGTATGGTGATCCTCTACGAAATGTAAGATCCGACAAATAACAGCTTTTGATTAAACATGGCAACTTTAAAAACTAAATTGCTAAAAATGATGGTTTCAATAAGAATGAGCAACACAATTATAGAAAGGTGGTGAGTTGATTGAAAATGTCTATGAAAAGAAAGTGCTTTTTTAATATCCTAGTCAATAGACTTTAAGCTTTTTAATTACTTATGTATATCAGAACAAATCCAAACTCAATTGAATGTCTTAATTAAAACTATTTAATCATTAACGCTCTCAAAACGCTGAAAGAAACCATCGAGAGAAAAACAATCGAAGAACCAAAAATTCGTAGACATATGTGACATCCACCAACCCACACTGGGCCACGTGGTGGATTACAGCCCACCGAGAGAAGGCCAATTGATTTTCAAACAATAACGAAAGCGCCTCCTCCACCCTATCCAACCAACAAAACGAAGAAAGTAAAACGTCGGTTAATAATTACAGTTTAATAACTCGATTACTCCCTGCTCGTTTAGATCACTACTATCGATATTATTACTTATCGATTGTCCGTCCGCCTGTAGTAACCGCAACTTTTTTGCGTCGAAGCGAATCCGATGGGGAAGTGTGCAATGGCGTTTTTGTATCAATTTGTGTGAGGAATTGTGAGAAACTGAACGTTAGGTTATTAAATAATTTGATGTATTTAATCTTACTGAAGATATTTTCAGTTTTTCTGAAGACTTTTAAGATGAACCAAGGTTTATCGAAGATCTTGACTGATTCAATAAAAAGTCTACGAACGGTTTAAACTCTGATGAATAACGATGCATGAAGATGGATGAGTGATAGCAAAATAGTTTCGATTTAAAAATCGTGATAGAGCATAAATGTGAAATTGAAGATAGTTATAGACCAGAACTAGGTGCCTATGGAAATTGAGGATTATAAACTTTAATGAGTATTATACTTTGGCTGGCTTGACACAGTATGTCCATGACTGCGGTGGAAAATAGTGAAATCCAAGAAGACACTGCTGCTATGGAAATGAGCGATTCACATATGACTTTTTCTACAAAAACAATCAATTAGGATTTTTGGTATTTAGGCGTGAGAAATTCAAGCCATTATTAATCTTATAACCAATAATATTAGAAAAGGACCATCGAAAAAACAATCCCAGATTCGCTATGCTCCTCAAAAATGGAGTAACTCGATACGATGTTTGTGCCCCGACTTCGCATCTGTCATCGCATATTGAGTCAACCCCCGAACGCTCCTCAATCCTTGCATACGCATCCGATTGACAATGCGGAAATTTGCATACGCCATTTAAGGGTTAGAAAAAATTATCATATGATTACTCTGACATTCCGTTTAGTTTTATTTTGATCTCTATTCTGATGGGCATTAAGTTGAAAGTATTGAGAAGGGTGATGCGTAAGATTCGAATGCTCTTTTGAATGAGTTTTCTTTCATATGCTAATACATTTTGATCTCTGTACTAACATCTAAAGGTTCATTTTCGTTTGTAGTCATAGTCCATGGGAACACTCAACCCTCAAATGGCTTATGATAATTTTTCCTTGAATTATTTTTGCTATCATTTTTCAATAGCTCATTAGTGTGTACCTATCGGTCCGTAAGTGGCATCAGGCAAAGCCGATATTGTTCGGTATCCATGGTTCTCCTCTCCATATTGTATCGCGACCGATTTTATGGGCATCATTTGAATTTTTGAACCTGATTTGCATGATTGTGATTTAGTGTTTATTTTTGTGTGAGATATGATGTGGATTTATGGTTTACGTTCAAATGCACTTAATCTATGAATGGGCCGTTTCGGTTCGCATAATGTGGTAAGAGGTTAAACTGGTATTGAAATTGGCGATGATAATGCTAAATGCCCGTGACGTGTCTACCTAAAAACCATTTTGTTTATAGTACCAATTTTAATTAGTGTTTTGCTTAGAAACTTTGATGATAATGAGTTCATATACTTACACACATAGAAAATACTACTACAGAGGTAGTCAATGAAGTAGTATACTAAGTTAAATTTATCGTACCAAAAACGGTAAAGTGTTTAAGGGTCATCAGAAGCCTCGTGAAGCATGTCCAAGTTTATGATAATGATAGATTTATCAGTATCTAATGGTAAGTCAACTTTTTGCAATTATCGAGACTTTAACGCCTATAAATTAACGAGTGATTGAATGATAGCAAAAAAAAAAACGTAGAAAAGAACTAGAGTTACTGATATAGCTCGCAGAACTGGAAAACTGGAGTAGCAACTACCCATGGCCATTGGAGCAGAAATCTTGGTCATGGGTAAAATAAACAACGACGGGGACCCGTAGATGGATTAACCAATAAAGAAGATATAGAAAGAACAGATATTTCCAGAAAATTATGAAACTATTTTGAAACATTCCCTAACAGACAAAGTTATTATAGAATCAATTCAAGTAGTTTTTTCCTTTTCAATAACAGCTAATGAAACAACATAGGAACTTATTTTTCTGTATACACCAACGCATGCCCTATTATTAGCGAAAACAACAAAAACAATTCCATACACTGTTCTATTTACCTTTTTAATTCAATCCACTACATTCCACCAAAAAAAAACTAACAATGGTTGTCTGATCGCTGGCCAGTGAACAATTTTATTACGATCAGCGCTCACGCACATAACCTCAAAAACACAAAAGCTAAATAAATCGACCGGGATACCATTTATCAAACTGCCGCCTGCATTTTTAATTAGTAAAAAACATATTCGGACAGTGCGCAGTGGTGCGTTCCAATCTGCTTCCGATCTTGGCCTTTCTGACCTTTCGCTTCCACTTACAAGCCATATGTAGCTCCATCTCGTTCACCCCCGCTTTAGTAATTAGTTTCTCATGTATAGAGCTTTTGTTTAGAATGACATGTGGCGTCTGTTACCAACAGTTAATTATGGGCAGTTTTTTAACGATTCGATGGTATCGATCCTGTATCGATGTATCGCAATCGCAATGAGCACCTCCCTTGTACCGACGACTATATTTATTAATGGTGGTTCTGATATCGTAGTAGAAAGTGAAATAGTGTTAGTTTTAATGGCGTTTCTGACATAGATTTGTTAGTTTTAACGGTTTTTCTATATATAAGCGTTAAAAATGACATTTTTCAATGTATGTCTATTTTATATTGCATTGACTTTTTAAATGTTGGTATGTGGCAGTTTTTTGTGAGTTATTTGGAATACTTGCTAGATCATTTGAAATTTTATTCATATCTATGTCTTTAAATCAGTTTTTTTATATAAATATTTGTCCATGGGATAAGGGCAAGATGAGTTTATGATTATTATGACTTAAATTTATAATTAAATAGTTTTTAAAATTACTCCAGAATGCGTTCTAATATTTATTAATTTAACCAGAACGGCATAAAGCCAATTACACTGATGAAGTATAAAACTCCGTTCTACTTTGTACCTACTCCATAGACGGTATATAGACGGTTATAATCCATTAAACCAAGGATTAGCTTAACCTTGTACAATCGAACAAGTTGCAAAAACTACAACTGTTTTACAATAGCTGATACTTTCTTTTCTTAATGCCATATAACGGCCTACAGCAAACAGTTATAAAAAACTCCATTGTAAGCATGGATACAATGTCACATTATGTTAAATTCAACTTTGACACGCGAAGTTTAGCAAGGACCCATCTTAGGACCAATAGCATTCTTATTAGACAAGCAGTCATTTATACTAAGTAGTGACGTTTTTATGGCCACCATAACCGTTGGTATTCTATATGCATTATTTATACATAATTATTGGTAGCAAAAACAAAAAAAAAACAATGATAGATGGATTGGAAGTAAAAGCTAATTTTTTGCGTACGATGCATAGCTAAGTGAAATTTCTTTTTCCTGGTCTATAAGAGTTCGATAGAATGCAGTGAGCTTGTTGAGTAGTTGAAGTGTAACATATTAGACTTTTTTAAATGATTCATGCTGATCTAGAAAGGGATGAAAAAATAGGACATGTTTATAAGCTAGTTGGCATCTCATGCGAGCAGTTAAAGTCAAATGAACAATTTATTATTCTGCTTCTTGTAATTGACTAGTAGAGCTACAAAGTTCTTGTTTAACAACATAACAGTTCTTTCAAACTTGCAATAATTTGCTACATGTATGACGTTTGATACGAACACAAATGGACCTTGAATAACATAATTAACTGTGAAAAAAATACTGTTGTGGTCAAGTATACAGTTTCGAGTAGAATGCAAGCTCTAACGTAGTAATCGAATGACCGAACGATTTACGAACCAATTCATATCAGTGAAAGGGCTAAAAAGCTATATAAAGCTATATACAGTTGATCATTTTGATGCAGGATTAAGTCACTGGTTTACTGTCCCACACCATGTACTCTATAAAATTCTAGGTACTAGTACTAGTACACAAAGCTGCTAAATGAATTAAAGCCACCCAAATTTAGATTAACTACAACAAGCAAATCATTTCTGATAAACAGTATCCGCTTTTATAATAAGTTGCCTAAGTCGGTTACAGAACTTAGCGATGGAAAGTTCAAAGCCCACATTAAACGTGTCCTTATCAAAAAAGCGTACTATAAGATTAAAGACTACGTCGAAGACAAGAAAGTTTGGCAATAATTCCTTCTGCACATGTGGCTTCCCTGGTACCTCATAAACGGCATCACTATGTAAATTACTAATAACTGCTCCCAAATAATGGTGTTTAATTTTTATTTTTTATTATTAGATATGGACTTTTACATATCTCTGACATAATTTTATTTGACATTATATACCTACAATTTTTAATTAGTTTTTGATTTTACTTTATTAGATTATTTTATATTTTGTAAATGTGAGAACGTCGTAGGCCCTGTGGATTTTAAATTATAGACAATTGTCTATTTGTTTAACATATGGTACTTGTTGACAGGCCTACACTGTCCTCCCATACCTGTTAATATCACTGTAATTGGAAAACATTGTAAAAGACATATTTTTAAAAGAGTAACCATGGAGTTTCTTGCCGGCTCTTCTCCATGGGAAACGACCAATTGGAACCGTGCACCTAGAATCTGACGTTTCATAAGTGCCCATGTAGGTCTATGTGAAATAAAATATTTTGATTTGATTTGATTTGAAAGAAACGGCTTTAAATACAACACAAAAGACATATTTTTTAAAGCCATTCCATTTTAGTTACCTAAATACCGTTATATCTAGCGAAAATGGAATAACTAGAAAAAATATGTTGGCAATGTTAAATAGGTGATTTTTTTGCTAAGTAGCCGGATAACGTTAAGCTTGTAGCTGATACATAATAAAAAGATTATAATAGCACCATCTTATCCAAAAATTGTAAATTATGGTTCACCAGGTTCCACACGGATGCGCTATCAGAACCATCGACCACTTCCCCGTCCATCAAATTCAAATTACGATCGACAACCACCTTTTACTAATAAAAAATCATTCGACCATCGGTCAGTAATTAACGATGCCGAATTCGACCATGCTATTGACCTTACGCAAAGCCAGTATCATTGTTACCGAATTTATTCCAACATTCAATAATAACCTCTATTACTTTCAAAATACGAATCATACATCGATCTTCAATTGTGTCTTCATCCTTGAAATTTCGCCAAGCTACTTTAAACTCTGCTTCTTTTGCTTTAACGTCGGCTTTAGCTTGTTTCTCCGCTTGACTGATGCCCGTTACGGCTGGCTGTGCACCTGCAAGACGGTCACCAATATGAATGTAATTAGGGGCACCACACATGTAAAAGTGTGTGGTTGCGTTAAGGAAGTCCCTTTGTAACGATGCGGAACCTTGGCCTAAGAATTGAATGGGTAAAATAACTGGTCTTTTGTTTCGTTCAATCAAACGATTGAGAATCAGATGTTGTTTCTATGAACATATTTCTACAACAATTATATTATATTTATTGCAGATTTTGCTATAATCGTGAATGATTCACATATGATTGTTAATTTTTCAATTGAGTTTGATTAATTCGAACCATTGAAAAAACGTAGTGTGGTCAAGATTTTTTGGAAATGTTCTTCAATGCAGCTTTTAATCAAAGGTTGTCTTTAAAATAGCTTTTGCGATAAGACCGCCTATTGTGTCAACCTATGTCAAATTTCTATATTTGAATCTCTTATTTGTATGGTGTACATAAACAAGAGTATTCTATCCTTCTGTATTCTTTGCTGTGAAGCTTGTATTGATAAAGGTACTATTCCATTTTATTTTTCTCTGTACTTTCTGTCAAATGTGATAAGAACGCTATTCTCCATTTATTCACTATATTATATGTTGCTATGTTTCTCTATTTTGATCTTAAACTTATTTCTGCAAATCGTTCGATATTTGGTCCCAATGGTCAATACAAGCAGTATCATCTTCATCTACTTCATTACTAACACATCCCATAGCGCCCTTCTGATCAGCGTTGAATCAATTAACGAAGACGTAATTTAATTAAATCTGATTGTCATGAGTTGTAGTCTTTTTGGGGAGGTTATCGATACTGTTGTTGTCTTATATCTTATGTATCGATAGATATTGTAGTGTCTGAGGTTGTGTTGTATACTGATTTGATAGGGGGTTGGAAATGTTACCTACATGAGCTTTGACAACGTTGTAGGCCTTTTAGATCATTTTCTGTTTTGTTATTAAGTACCTGGTACTTGTTGACCGGCCTACATTGTCCTACCATACGTATTTACATTGTAAATGCCAATTCGTTTTCAAAGACCGTGGAGTAACCGTAGAGTTTCTTGCCGGCTTTAGAGCTACTTTAAAATTGCGGTATTAGTACCACAATTTTAAAGTAGCTTCCAAACAAAAGTTGACTACAAAATTCACCAGAAAAAAGGCATAATTATCATTGAAAAGGGACCCTTTTACACTCATTTAACTAACGTGTATCGGCCGGTGGGAGTGTAATCGGTTCCTATCGCGCAGTCGATCGGAGTTCGATTCCCGCGGGTTGTAATTAGATTGTTAGTCGCATGCGATATTAACGTGTTATGTTGTTAGGTAAGTAGTCTTGGTACTTGAGTAGTTTGGTATTTGGTGTTGCTTATTTTGTTCCGAAAGCTATGCTGGGTTCACACCATATAATGCAGCTGAATACCAGCATTTAACATGGAGCGGCTCAATTATCTGACGAACACAACTGTGTGCCAATGACTGGATAACGCGATACGCTCTCGTAAAACTTTCGACTATCCGTAGCAACTGTCAAAGATCTACGAATGACAACTCGTCCTCACGAGTTTTCATTAGCTAAGGAAACTGAAGATAGATCAAGTAAAACAGCCGTATTTGGCTGACGTATAAATAATGTGGCTTATCGTTGCGTTTGATATATGTTTATGCATTTTTGTATTGCAAGATTTTAGTGTATAGTGTTTTAGCGTTATATCAGAATGTGTGTGACCGATTATTATGATCTTTGATTTTTTGGATTTGTCGCCGGACATTTACATATTTCTATTAGCTATATCCATCGACGAAAATTCAGTTTTCACTGGCTGTTTGCGTTTGGCTGACCATCGATCCCAAATTTTTATTTATTTATTTGGCAGTCATACATTTCAGCCCCTAAAAAGGCTCATTACAAAGTAAACATCAAACAGTTTTAGGAACCCAAAACAAATGCAATTAAAAAATTTAAATTACTTATTTCCAAGTATCAAGACTGCCATCTCCCCTCAGCCGATACATTTTGATGTCGATAAGAAAGTCTGTTGAGAATTTAATATACATAATTTCTTTTAACGTATGGTCACTTTTCTACGGCCACCACATTTTACTGCAGTCATCGATTGAAATAGTTGTTTTTTTTTTGTAATGAAGGGATAGGGCAGCGGTTAATGATTCAAAGGTTAGGAGTTTAACTGTGGTTAATTTGCTAATTGTTGTTATTTTAGTTATGACATAATTAACACTAGCTTTTGCCCTTGACTGCGTCTGCGATCCATGATGAAAAGTAGTTGTGTGTTAATTTCATCCTAATCCGTTCAGCCATTTTGGCGTGAAAGGGTAACAAACAAAGTTACATTAGCATTTATATTATTGTATAATTAGTATATTGGAGTTTTTTTTTTAAATAATGTCGCGGACAATGTGGTTTAACAACTATGTCTATCACAACAAACATTTAAAACTTGTCAAAGAAAATATATGATTTGATTGCAAGTTGATTCAACTATGCCCTAATCTTAAGGTGTTTAATTTCATACTTTTATTATTCTGATTCTAACGTAAGTGGTTAGACAATGACTCTTGTATCTTTAAAATATAGAACCGCAATACATTTTATTAAAGTTAAAAAGGCAATTTATTACGGTAAAACGACAAAAGACACAATTTTTTTTTAGAATTTATTAGAGTTTTATTAGAGGGACAAAGAATCACGCATTCTTCAAACCTTGTGCTGTAATAATATATTCTTATGGTACTTATTTTTATAAATAACTCCAGATACAATCAACAGTTTTTGAAGGCTGATGCTAAATTTTTGTTGAAGACATTTAAGAAATGTATCTACAGCACTCAAAAACATTGTTCGTATAAAGCTCAGCTACGTCGGAAGGGGCAGGGACACCGGGCTGCACTGTACGATTTACAGCTTTTACGCTATTTTCAATTAAAGTCCTAATGGCTCATGGGCCACCGATGCGCCGATTGTCTAATTGTTGATATATATAGAGTGGTGCTACTGTGATTTTTGAGGACTTTTTTGTGACAGGACAGCTTTTATTGCATGGTGAATGTGTTGGAAGTTGAAAAGGTAGGTATCATAGATTTGCAACTTCGTACCAAAATTATATATAACACGAATGATTGTTAATTCCAGAGTAAACCTTAATTATTAATAGAAGCCTATAGAAGTTCGTCAATTGACTCTGTTTTGAGAACTCGTCAATTGAAAAAGCTCTTGGTTTTACTCTCGTCAACTGTTCTGTTCTATAGCTTACCAAGTGATGTTCGCATCTTCTCTTCGCCCTTGATTTTATCTCACTAATCACAAGTTGACTTCTTTACAAAACTTGTACGAAATGATTAAACACTAATTTTGAAGTTACAAACTAATACTTTCTAGCAAATCATAAAGTGTTAACAACTCTATAAACTTCCCCCCCGTCCCCGAGCCACACCCTTTTGTAAAAACTTTCCTCTTAATCGCCGCGCGTTACAATCATAATGTGCTAAGTTTTCGTCCCGAACTGGACCAGATCGAACGCAGCCGAATATTGGACTTACCCTAAGGAATATTAGTCTCACCCCTTTAAGAATATTGAAGGGGAAACTAATATTGCAGCTAATTGTGATTGTAAATGCGTTTTGTTTCGAAGTATTTTGAAGCTGTTTTCTTGTGTAAAGTACGAAGAAACATTATGCTTGTAATGGTGCTTTACAATGATGTTGTGTTACGTAGAGTTTAATGGTCGTGATTTGGTACAATAAACGCCTTAATAGAAATTTCAATTATTGCTAAAATGGAAGGTAAACAAATGACATCCACCATGCAACTACATAAATCGGTGATCGCACCTTTTAGATAATGTAAAGGTAGCTTTAAGGCTCCCACAAACGGGCGCGACGCCACAGCGCGACACAAAGGCGCCGCGTGTCACGCGACGAGCGGTGTCTTTGTGTCTCGTTCGAAGTGGCGTCGCGCCTGTTTGCGGGAGCCTTAAAGCTACCTTTACATTATCTAAAAGGTGCGATCACCTATTTCCATCAATTTCCTTCCATAGTAATGGGTGTCACGAAAATGATGGCAGTGTGGTTTGACTTTCCAGTTTCAAAAAACGCTCATAAGGAAACACTTTTCTAAATAAGGTAATTATAGTGAAGTTACTCGACGGTAAATTGTGGACGCTTTGTGGCGGACAAGTAGCTTTAGTAATAGACGGGAGAACGCTCTTCTTGAATTGAGTGACCAGCCTTATAGGGGTTGGTGGTGGCCTCTTTCCGGCATAAATTCTCCAAACAAAACAAAAACAAAAAAAAAAAAAGTTACATGGATTATAAATGAGACATCCCCAGTAAGTAATTGATAATACTTGTGTTGGGGCTACCTCGCTTTATCTCTTAATTACTAACAATATTGAGAAGAGTGTTTACCAAGTAAGTGACAAAAAATTAAATTTAGGAAGAAAATATGAAAATGACTTATAAACTAATTTACAGCTCTAAGTTGTATGCTTTGGTGAACAGTTTCACATAGGCAATACATGTGCGTCCAATTTACAGGGTTGTGTTGTTGTGTGTGTATGTGTGTGTAAATGTGTATGTCTTCTTTGAAGTACCGATGTAAACTCGGTGAGTACACACATTATTGATATGAAAGAAAGTAAACACATATTAAACCTTGTTTTTTATAACTTTTCTTTATTGTATAAGTTGTAGCACCTTGTGACAATTAGACAAAGAGCATTAGCGCTAAGATCGGCGAGACATTCCGTCGCCTACTTACGTTTGACATATTTTACAGAAATCCTACCGGCGGCACGCTATAATGAGTGTCATATTCGGTATACGGTCTGCAGAATAGGAGAAAAGTTTACTTATTTATAATTATGTTCTATGTTTAAATTAATCATTACGACCTCTTCGTCGGTCTAGTGTTCGCAAGCGCTTCTGCTGAGCATAAGGTCTTGGGTTCCATTCGCAGTTCGGGTAAAGTGTTATGGGGTGGTTCTATGAGGAATTTCTCGGTCCGGAGTCTCAATTTGCGCCTGGTTCATGGTAATAGGCCCGCCCCCTACTACATGGGACTTAAACATAACTGGTGATATGTGAGTGTAGTATAGGTTCACCTCTGCCCGACCCTTTGTGGTATACAGGCGTGATGTTATGTTGTACATAAAGATAAATAATCTACGTGCAATGGATTGATACATTCCTGCAGCAATCATTTGGTATGCCACATCTAGAGTTACTTTTTTAATGTAATTACAGTATGGCACACCCTGATAGTAAGTCCCTTGCTGCCTGACTACATAATATTTGACTGACTACATTTTATTACTACAAAATGAGCTTACCTATTAATACATTAATGTTGAGTCGATTCAAGGGTAGAAAGAAAATGTAATAATTAATCATAGATAAGGGAGCAAAAAATTTGTGTAAATTATTTCATCACCACTGCTCTCAAAACGGTAAGAAAAACATCGTGAGGAAACCGGCATGTCATAGAACCAAAAAGTCGAAGAAGTTGCATCTACCAAATCATCTAAATTATAAGCTGTATAAGCTAAGTAAAGCACAAATGTCAGCAACCAACGGGTCTTGTCAATAAATAATTCGCCTTTGATAAAAAGACAAAAGCCGTCTTCGCGTGTCCACCAACAAAGTTACCAACTCGACTTTATAATAATCTAATATCTAGTTTTTATAATACGTCTCATAAATCCAACGCAACGCTGTGTATTGTATAAAAATGTACTTAGATACGTATCTGTCACGCAAAGTCTACCTGAATTACATGTTGCAATGTCTTGTCATATAATAGACAAGATGTGATTGTAGACATCAACTTCATGCAGGAAAATAATCAATATTGTAGAATAAATGAAAATTGCTTATGGTTCAAATTTGCGAGCTTTGGTTGACATTTTGATTGGTGTCACAAAAATATCATTTACGTGTACTTCAAAATTTGAATTCCAGTAACTAAGTTATGGTCAGATGGCTGTCGCTCCCTGTGAAATACTGGTCTTCAGCTGCATCTGGTGAGACTAGAATCTAACCCTAACAAAGTTTGGAAAATATTTGGCAGATAATGAAGACGAGGTGTGCTTAAAATTTCCAAAGGAATAGCTATATAACTTTAATCCCTCCATTATTCATTATTCTCTTCATACAAGTTATTTCATTGATCATGTTATAGATCTGGAAGTAACAATTGGGCAGTTTGGCACAACTGATATTATAATTCTCAGCAAGGTTATATTTAGAAATTAAATTGTTACCATTTTGAGTGTTTACTTTAATTCTGTTTTTTATTTAAAATATTGTTCTTACTAACAACTAGAAGATCTGTTTAGTAATCTGTGGATATCGTTGTGAGTAGTGTGTTTGTTACTTTTTATTAACTTCTAACCTATATTTACCTATTAATACAGTGCTGTTTGTTATCCCTAAGTAAGTAAATAAATTAACTTATCTCTAGATTTTTTAATTGTTTTTAAAATAATTTCCACCCGTGCCACATATGCCGACCATACGCAACAGTCTACGCGATACATCCAACACACCCGAAGAGTAGCGACGTGTAAAATCTGCATTTCTTTGAGATGCACTTGTCCTCCCCCCACCTCCCCCCCTAGACGGCTCTTAGATAAAGAGGGCTCTACTTTCGCGCGCTTTGAGCAGACTCCCAGGGTTTTGTTAGGAGTGCTACGTCCTACGTATAGAGGAGTTAGTTGTTAGGTGTTGTTTTGTACACCGTACGATAGAACGGAGCCAGGTTAGGATTTCTATTGTCTTCGAAAGTATGAGGATATAAATCTGTGTTTCGTTTAGATTTATGTGTTCTGCTGGTGTTGGGACTTCGTTTTGGTGCTGCATTATGCAACAAGCGGTCTTCCTATAACATTCGACACTTGGTACAGTTTTCAGCCAAATAATTATCAGCTACTTATTGTGGGGATCTATTCACCATTAAATTTAACTGTTGATTTCCTATAGATAAATATTACTCTTGATGTCAATACTTCATCGTCATCTTAACATACCAGTTCACTACAAGACATATTCATTTCTTTCTCTTCGTCAATCCGACAGTGTTTAGAACCAAAAAGTTTGTTGCATTATATAAAACGTGACTTTATTAGAATTCATCTGTTTTATAATTGTGCTTCTTTGCTCTATTTTGCTTTATCATAGCTTAGCCATTAAGTCTGCAAAATCTTGGACATGTAGAATATCCGAAGTTGCAATAACACTACTTAATTTACAAAAAGGTTGCATATAAACTTTCCCATAGGTACATGTAAGGAATGAATGCGTTACGCAAACGACACACAAATGTAATGAGCGGTCTCGATGTGTCGCATAGTACAATTGTTACCCGTAACAATAGAAATATTAATTGTGTAACATGTTATGTAAAAATATGTAGACTTTTTGAAAGAACATAAATCTTGCAACGAGTTCAGTTTCTAATGGGAGAATAGGTGTGATGACAATTTATATATTTTTATTTCAAAAACTGACTGCCAGGTTGGTCTAGTGGTCGCAATCGCTACTGCCGCCGTCATCGTCGTCGTCGGTCGAGCAACGTGATATTGGGTTTTCTATCTGGGGTTTCTGTGTTACAGCCCGGAGTCTTGATTGGTGCCCGGTTGATGGCAATAGGCTCGCCCCCTATTACATGGGACTTAAACATAACTGGCGAAATGTGGGTGTAGGTACTATAGGTATACCTCTGCCCAACCTTTTGGGAAAACAAGGCGCGATGTTAAGTTTTATTTAAAAAAAAATAGGTTTCCAAATAGTGCAAACAATATTATAAAAAGTGATAAAGCTTAACAAGTTATAAACGTTTTAGAATAAATGTTAGACAAAGATAAGTAACTTCATACTAACGCCATACATTGTCAGCGCAAAAGTTTTAAAGCGTGTTGCTTCTTCATATTTACATCGAATTAACAGATTTTTTCGATTATCTAATTTTTATAATGCACACATACTTATAAACATAAACTCACTTCTTTCCATGGGGTCCTTTTGCCTCGTTTACGTTCATACATCTGGTCATACACGCGCACCCTTTGCGAGCACTACGCACCTGACCTTAGCTTTCTGAAGAACATCACCAATAAGGTCACTATAATTATGTCCTCCTAGGTCGCCCCTCCCAGCGTTTCCACTCACAATTGCCTTGTAAATACCTTTTGTTAGTCTCCTTTCATTCATCCTCTCAACATGACCAAACCATCAGAGCACGCATTTTTACTATATCTTTGACATCATGTGATATTTTCGAACATTTTTGATATTAGTCATCCTCTCTATTTGGAGGTTTTACATGATAATATAATTCAGTAAACAGAAAAACCTCCCTTATAAGTCATTCCATTGACTGGCAAACGGTCTCCAGCAAGAGTAAAGAATGCAGTGACGAGATATTGCTTCCTTGTCAAACCAAATCGTTGTTCGAATATAATAAAAACATTTGTTCGTACCACCTGCTGAAATCTCGTGTCCAACATCACGCATGTTACCACGTCTTTCTCCACTCTATGAAGAGAAGACCAATCACATTCTTAACAAAATGTCATTCTTTTCTTGAATAAATATTTCTACAAGTTGTGATCTTGTCTTCCGTTTGTATAGTGGCTGTAAGAAATTATGAAATCTCTTTGTTAACACAATTTTAATTGCCATCGACTCTCAAAAGAAGATAGTTCATTGGCTTTACTTTTACCCTTACGTTCTAGGTTGTATTGTATAACTTGGAAATGTTTACCAACATCTAAACACCTACAGTGAACCTCAACTACGTGTACACCTACTTTCGTTACAATATGGGCAGTAAGTACCAGCTTCCTTGAATAACTACAATGTGAGCCATTTCCTAAAATATCACCCTATTTCTGTCTATTAAAAAGTCACTTGGACCTTTCATATACATTTCCGATCGAAAACTGCATCAAAACCACAAGAAAAATGCAAGAAGCTACCGTATGCCTACATAAAATGGAGTGTCTGCCTGTGTAAGAGCCATCGAGCTCTACGCTGGCACGGCGAGGCTCTTGAACGGCACAGTAAGGCACGGAACGGCAAGATACGGCCCTTGAACGGCACAGACGTAGATATTGCTGTTTTTTGTCACCACTTGTCGTGATATCGTCATCTTGGATGCGTTGTGGCGTGACATAATATGTGTTAAAAAAAGGGTAGTTTGATGGCTCATTTGGATGTCATTTTGAGAGGCACTCGTGTTGAAATAAAATAACTTACGATTTTTTTTTGACTGCGTCCTTGGTCTAGTGGTCGCAAGAGCTACTGCTGAGCATGAGGTCACCCCTTGGTAAGACTGGTGGTCAGACTTCCTGGCTTCTGCCTACCCGTAATGACTGTCAAAGATATGTAAATTACTTTTTGTTTCTTTATATCATATTAGTTTCAATAAACTGCCTCGTTGGTCTAGTGGTCCCAAGCGCTACTGCTGAGCATGAGGTCCTGGGTTCGATTCCCAGGTCGGGCAAAGGGTTAATGGGTTTTTCTATCTAGAATTTCTCAGTAGAAGCCCGGAGTCTGGATTTGTGCCTGGTTGATGGCAATAGGCTCGACCCCGATTACATGAGACTTAAGCATAACAGGCGAAATGTGGGTGTACTGTAGGTACACCTCTGCTTAACCCTTCTGGGATTACAGGCGTGATGTTATGTTATGTGTTATGGTTTTTTTTTGTGTTTTGTGTTGTCACTGCCCACATATGTACCTACTGCTTGTCTTGTTAAGCAGACAGGTCTATTGAAATCATTGTGATGACAAAACTCGTAGATTAACTATTTTCTTATATTATATATAGGATACTATATATGTATTGTAGATACCTTAATTATATTATTCAAAATCATAGGCTGATTTCTATACACCTAGACGTATTCTTGGAAACAATATTGATAAATATTCTAAGCCACCATTTACGACGTCCGCAGGTAACAGGATAGACTCATTTGTGCCCAGAACCACAAAGTAATACCGTCCTTACATTCATTGAACGGAAAAATCAGAAATCCTACCCGCTCCACCTTTGCCCCCTACCCAGACACTACCCATCACTCATACCCACCCACAACTAGGGAATCGATAACATTTTTACAATTTAATAAATGCGCCAGTACTCCACCATTACTATATTACAAGGATAAGTGGGTCGCGTCCCCCATTCCCCCCCTTTTGGGGAGAGAAGGAGGTCACGTCATACATCTCGATTTCAGAACTTTGTTCACAGTTCATGATAATTGAGGGATTCATATGCTCTTTACATTTTAGTTTTGAGGAAGCTTGCATTGTAAGCTGGTGTAAGAAAGTTTGTAGGTTTCAGGGGCGATGTCTTAAAATTTACGTATGATTTTATTAGCGTAGTTCTTCTGGAACATAATGCTTGTGATATCCTTCTTTTTGATTTGATGGATTAAATCGATTTGAATTTATTAAGTGGGTACAACAACAGGTACTTCTACCAGTACCCTAATTGCGTAACACACAATCAATCGGAATCTGAATCGTTTTGAAACAGATTGCTAATCCATTGCTTCATAAATACGAAAAAAAAATATGCTCAACAATGTAAATAACGCAATGAATGTTGTTGAACTGTCAAAATCAAACAGATTAGTTGTAATTGTTTACGAAAATGTGTTCCGCAATTAGGCTGCTGGTTTTTGAATGTCTAAAAGTTTTGTAAGTAACACAGGCTGTCATTATCACGAGAATTTTCACCAATGATCTTTTTCATCACACTAATACTGGACACATGCGTTTTCTTTTATAATAATCTTCAACGAATAAGATCTGCTGTCGTCATAATTTAACTGTGTTAAATACTTCTTCTTTCATCAGTAATGAATCATCAACAAATGCATTCTTTGCGACTCAAAACTGTATTAGTACACTTACCTTGACAGGTAATAAACGTATGCATACGTAATTATATAGTCTTAGTAAGACATCATTATTTACTAATTATTCAATAAAACCCACCTCCTGACAACGTGTTACGGACAACCAGCTCATTTCTTCGTCGACACCTAACTCTTCATTCTTCATTGAACCCTAGTATTACCGCTCTATAATCAGCTGCAGCCAGTTTTTATCCAATATGTTAATTACGCTTTTTATTCCAATTAATTCTTAGTACATTATGATCTTCAATAAAAATGAGGACGTCCTTTTTTATGTACTACCAACTTCTTACCATCTTACCAAGAGTCAGCTTTATACAGTTTTCTTCACCTTTAAATATATGGATATACGGTGGCTTTTCGCTTGGTTTGTATGGAGAAGTGATAGTCATTTGTATGGTAATATACTGTCATCAGTTAGGGATGTAAGTATGAATAATTTTCTGCACAATTCATTCCTAGTTGTTATGGCAGAGCAGCAAAAAGTTCTCGATTGTAATCATCGATGAATTGTTACAACTCCATTGAACATAAGCGCCACTTTGCATTATTGAATACGTTTTTTTTATTTCATGGCTTCATTGGATATAGATCAATGGGTTTCTGAGGAATAGTTATTGTTGTGAATAATTGTTTTATTGAAATTAGGTTTTTGTGTGATGTAGGAAATAAGAGATAAAGGGAAAATACTATCTATAGGATAGTTCATTACATTGCTTCCGATGACAGCTAACAGAAATTATGTACCGACTTCACAAAAAGGAAGAGGTCCTCAATTCTGTTGTGTTTTGTTTTTAGCACCCCAGAACTCCGTCATTTACGTTTTTTTTTCTTTTGTTTAAACGGGTATACTCACAATATTATAAAATACAATAAAACATATTTGTCCACTTAGTATGTTGATGATGTTACGAGTATAATAACATCCTGTCACTGTTATTTACTTCAATTGTGACCCCTACCCCACGGTAGGGGTCACAATTGAAAAGTGTAAAAAATACTTTATTACGAAAAATAAGTAATCCGACTTCCAAATAAAACACAACAAAATGAAGTATAATTTTAATTTTGGAAGTCGGTGGCAAAAAATATATACTATACCAAAGACACCGACTTTCGTAATTGAAGAGTGTTTTTTTTGGAAGACGGCTGTTTTTCTTTTGTAAAAAGTTTTAATATTATTGTTCGATTTTGACTGGCTAGTTTGGCTGCTAAGTCTACAATATTACGTTCGAATGTTAGAGACATTCTTTCTAGTCATAGACATTAATCTTTCAAGGTCTTCAACGCGTGGGTAACCTTAGTCGTTTCCTAAGCTCGTTATTAGGTAATCGCTTTAATTTTAACAATTCAACAGTATTCATTGCGTTATTTACGTTGGCTGACAATTTTTTTGAACATATGAAGCAATGGATTAGCAAAATTCTTCAAAATGATTCAGATTGTTATAGATAGTATGTTACACAATTAGGGTGCTGAGTTAAGAATCTATTTCCACCACGGAATAGAAAAAAACAAGTGGAAGTGCCCACGAAGTTACAACGCGCGTGTCACAATTATGTGGAAAATATGTAAAATAATATCCTTCGTCCGTTGTAATAAGACTTAATTTTGTTTTAACAACAAATTTAACTTTGACGAAAATTATTTGTTGTTCATACACAATTAAGACTTATTACAAGTGACGAAGGTTGTTATTAAATTACATATTTTTCCGCATATGGTTATAGAGTGACACACGCGAGTTAACTGACGGGCACTTCCACTTGTTTTTCTATTCCGTGGTTTACACAGACTGTCACTCTATGATACTCGTAAAACAGTTATCATGGTCAAAGTTGCCAAAAATCTACAGTAAAAAAAAAACACAAACTCAAACTCAAAGTCAAAGTAAAACAATTTATTTCATTGTTTGAAATAAATTGTTTTACTTTGACTTTGCTAAATGCGTTACAATGCCTATTTTTTTAAACCACTTGTATTAGAGAGAACAAAAGAAAAAACAACTCATATCGGTTAAGCCGTTTTAGAGTTTTAAGGAGACTAACGAACAGCAACTGATTGTGTATATATAAGAAGCAGAAGAAGATTAAAATGTAAATGTACTTTTCAACGTCAACATTTAAATGAAAATAGAATTGATTCTAGTTTCCAAAAGGTAGTTTCTAATGAAGAAGAACTGAAGAATGGGCATGAAACTCCACACATACATTAATTATATAATTAGATAAGACTCGGGTGTGCCTTATGCATCATAACTACTTACTTCAAGTTAGTATCTCTTCCCAGGATAATCTTTTCATAAAAACTTTCTATCACGACAAAAATATCAGTACAGCCTAATTCCTACATTTTCATCCCAAAACAAAACACAAATTCAAAACAAAACGCATCATTCTCACCAGAAAACGGGTCAAGAAGCACCAGAATAGAGCAAAGTCGTAATTTTCTAGTCGCACGACTTTCAAAGATAGTACATACAGACTCCTGACATGTCGGATGGTAAGAAAATAAAAATATAAGACACACACGTGCCTTAGGGATGCAGGCGGACGTCGGGACATACATTGTAAATATGTGATAGCTATGTAGTATTTGGTTTCGTTGTAGCTCGGAAGTTGGCAAAAACCTTGACGAAAATATGAGCCTTGTTGCTAAACACGATGCAAAATTTGACGTCAAAATTATCGAGTGACCGAGGTCCGAAAGAATCCGAAAGATGATTGAATACAAATATAAATATCTAGGGAATGGATAGCGCATACAGGTTAAATAAACTATTCATTTAAAGCGATCACCTAAATTATTTCAAAATCAAAATCAAAATATTTTTTCCTATGGAGAAGAGCCGGCAAGAAACTCCACTCCTTTAAAATTAATTGGCTTATACCATGTTTGTTTTGCAGTGTTAATAGGTATGGTAGGACAGTGTAGGCCTGTCAACAAGTACCATGTGCTAAACAAATGGAAAATAGTCTACAAATTTACAGTCTACAAGGCCTACAACGTTCTCACAAAATAGAAAAGAACCTAATAAAATAAAATTGTAGCATTTTGATCATATAAATAAACGATAAAGGCTCTTCTTGGCATACCACACTGACATATCCATTGCAGACCATGGGCCCTAGAAACTGTTTTACAAAAAGATCATGCATGATCTACACTCGTACTAAAAACCAAGCTTGGCAATAAATGGCTTGATGTTATACTAAATAATCCTTACAAATAAAATTGAACGTACTACCACTCGTACTACTACGGTTGGCAGAAGGAAGGGTGATCGAAATTTTGCTGTTCAATTATATAGGACTAATATAAAGTACCTAATCTATTACTCAATTGACTGAAATCTATACTAGATTGTTGTCTGAGTTATCTCAATCATTTGCTTTTATCATTAAAGAGTCCACAACGAAAGCTCGGGGTAGGTTCTGTCCACCGAGCCAAGATAATGAGAGTCCATACAAAATTTTCCATACTCAATTAACAATTCTCTATATTTTTGAAGTAATACGGCAGAGGAAAATTTCGTGTCAATGTGTGTGTAAAGCCCACTGTCTGTGAATCAACGTATGCATGTGTGGGTGTCGATTCATATTAACTATGTAAATTTTGGTCGGGCGAACCAGTGGTCGCTTTTTTGGTTAGTTTGCCTTCTTTTTAGGTTGGCATTATTTTTTGGTGGTCACTGTTCATGTTGTTTTAAGAAAGTGGGTGGGATAAATAACTGAAATTTAGATCCTGATACTTTTATGTTAAATACAAACCTACTTACATTTGAGTTAATGGAATAAGGAAAGCAGGTGGAAGCATACTAAAGCTCGGTTTATCTTCGAGAACGGTTTTTTTTATCTATACAAAGTAAATTAATACTACGTTACTTGTTTCTCGCTCGAAAATAGGTCTACAAATTTTTGTCACCATGCGAATCGAAACCAGGACCACACACGCTACCCACTGAATTTTAAACCAACGTTGCAGTATAAAAAAAAAATAAGTTCACCGTCTGCAGAGTGGTAGAGAGAGATTCTTTCTTAAACCATCCACATCCAGAGTTATGAACGTTTAAAAAGTATGCTTACAATACAAAACTATCGTAAAACGTTTTCATCTCACTGCATTAAAAACAAATTGAAAAGTTGCAAACATGTCGTAATACAATCACAGAAAACACTGCGAACGACGACACAACTTCACTAGAACCCACCACCAACACAGAATTATTAAACACAAAATATTTCTCGAAATCAAATCCCTTATGATACAACAGATAGTGCAGACCGTCGAACGACATCCTCCAGTTTCAGCAAATCCTGAATATTCCTCACGGAAACCAACCGAACAGTTTCATCTGAAACGAATTAATTACGCCCATTCAGTATTCTACGAACATCGAAAGCGACCGCAAATAATTCACACACACACACACACACCCAACACACGGAGTTTATATACAAAAACATCTAAATCGTGCACATAAAATTTCATGTATAAAAATGTCAATAAAACACTCACACTGGAACACGGTAATACGAAACAGCGTTGACACAGAACGCACACAGCTGAAAGACCTTTCGCTCCACGAATATGTATTGCTACTACATAGGAGTAATCTTTCATTGACGCACACAGGCACCTTTTCCGTACATTGGTGAGGTTTTTTCCGTGTCGCTGTGTGGGTTTTTGCTTCAGCGTGGGGGTGGGGGGGTAGCATACATTTTCAGGAAGGCTTCGGCGTCACAGGGCGTCTTTCAGCGTTCTGATGCCGCACACATCGCAGGCCATCGGCGAAACGAAGAAGCAAAGAGTGCCTGTAGGTTAGTTTATAGGTTAGAGGGGACGGTTTTTCAGGAGGGTTTTAGATGCTGATTTTCAGTAGGTGATTACTTTATAGATGCGATAATTATAGTGCTACTGTATTATGTTTAGATAATCAAAGAAATAGAATTCATTACGACTAATAAGCATTGATCGTATATTTCTTAACAGCGAAAACTTGTACTCCAAACGTATAAAACATTTAATTTAAAACAAAGACAACTCGTAGTTGACATCTGCATTGTCCCTGGTTTTGTTAAATACTCAAAAATTACATAACTAGCAGAACATTTTATTCATTTGTTTATTACCTATAATATTTATTTATGTAGTAAGAAGATTACCTTTATAAATTGAAGTCCCAAAAGCAAGACATGCAGTTGCAACTTTTATTTCAAATCCATCTGGAAAACAAATTTTTTAAAAGTCCTACATAGAAGTCTCTGCCGAAAATTCTCAGGCTACTCTACGGTATCGGGCGCAGATCACCGGGGGTGGGGGGCGCAAAGGAGGGGGGGTAGTGGTTCGTGTGTGTTCGGAAAAATGCCTTATGATCCCGCCCGCCCGTTGTAAGCTTTAAGTTTTTTATCCTCTCCTACATTGTCGGCCTTAGGGACAAATAGATTATCATCCGCATATTGTATTTGTTATTTTTGGAATAGATTTTTTGAGGCTGGAGTAAATATAGATTTATGTGGGGTTTTGTTTGTTTTAAGGTTTATCTATGTAAGTAGCTCGTGGTAGGATGGGTCACCATTACTAGACCATTATTGGACGGGGTTTGGTCAAGAGGTTAAAACGCCAGTGTCCTCCTGTCTGCTATCAGTAATCACAAGTCCATCAGATAAATCTGGTGATTATGGTAATTTCTCATTTCACCACTGTACCACACATTATGTCTTTAGGGTATGGGTAGAGGCACTTTTAGGTAAACTTGACAAGCACACATAAAGAAAATCAATCATTGCCTGGTCCCCGTTTAAGTTGCAAAGATCTGTGGACTTAGATGCTTGCCAAGTACGATTTATTCACAATATTAGGAACTTTGATTTGAAAGCTTATTGTTAGGAAAGCTTCTTGGATTTATCTCTGCCCGTTTCTTTCTTCCTTTTTTGTTTCAGGTTTATGTTGTCGCCGAGTTTGGGATGCACTTTAAGGCTACTTCATCATAGTCAGCCTATAATGTTCCCACTGCTGGGAAAGAGGCTTCCTCTCTTCGAGAGAGACTTGGCTATAGTCTATCACGCGTGCCCAGAATGGGTCGGTAAGTGTCACATGTCTTCCTTCACCGTTTTGAGATCATTGGTGGCCCAGTGGAGCTACATGAGATGCTTGGAAGCATCCTTTAAACCCTGGGTAATTAGCCCGTTACCAAAGTTACTAACTGCCTAATCTTTTTATCGTGTAAGAAGAACAATGGACAAAGATCTTACAGCTAGTCACTACTTCCTCAATACCCAAGAACTTCTACTGGACATAAAACTCCGTCTCATTCTCCAAGACACTACAAACATAAAATTCTCAATACCTCCCAGTTCCCACAGTTCAATATAATATAATACATATAAAAAACCGGTTTCACACGTACAGCGATCTCCCTCCCCCCTTTGGGGGTGGCACGGGGTGGTGCGCCCCCGGGGTGACAAGAGCCCAGTGCTACTACGGGCAGGTGCAATGTATTGGTGCAATCTGGTCCGCTGTTGCATTATTAGTTTTAACGTTTCTGTGCCGGGTTACTTATTAATTTTAGGGTTAAATTCTGGTATTTGGGCTGGTGAGGATGTGGGGAATCAATGTTGCTGGTTATTTGTTTTATGCTCGTCTGGGATAAAACCTCATTAATAGATATTTTTAAAATAGTAGGTTACCGTGGAGTTTCTTGTCCATACGAAACTACCATTTGGAATGGGCAACTAGAATGAATTTCCTTGTAAGTGTTGACGTTCAAAAGTGCCTTTTGTGTGTCATAAATAAATTGACTTCGACTTTTGACTTTGATGTTTTCTTTTGGGGATAGCTCGTAAATAACTATGTTAGATTTACTATGTGATTTTAGTCCAAGGCTTCGTTAGATGTTCAGTAAGTTGTCTCGCATATAGGAATGTTTAGCTATACGAGAAACAGCAGAATTTCATGTCTGATAGTGCGGGCAATGTGGTCATGGTGCAAAATTTATGAAGCATGTTCCATTAGTCTATAATCTTCTATCTCAATAGCCCTTTCGCTTCCCCTGCAACAATCTTACGCAACTGTCTTTACGCTTTCAGACTTAAAATAGGTAGGCAGTACTGCTGATTAGCCCACAATTAAGTTATTTAGTCTCAACGATAATGGACAGCCTTCCCCCTTTTACGAGCGGTGATAAGAGACATCGTTAGAGCCATTTATTGGAACAGTTTGGGCACTATTCCAAATCCAGAAAAAGGATCGAATTCTTGGTTTTTTCCCGTTCGCAGTCTAGATTTGATGCACAAGTATTTAGACTTTCGAGTGAAAAAAATATTATTAAATGTTACGATAGTCAACTGATGTCTGGAAAAATATTGTCAAATCTGTATTATAAACTTTGATATTCACAGAAAAATCAACAGGTAATTTATCATGTATAGGTACCGATTTTTTTTTGAATTTTTTTAATAGTTTTATCATATAAAAAACTACACAAAAAATAAACATATTACCACTTAACGATATTAAGATTCCTAAAACTCAAGAACTCACGATCAAATGAAAATAAAAGCAGACGCTTCACGATATGCTAAAACGAAATCATATCTTCTAAAACATATTCTTCGGTAAGGAAGCTGTAGCATTCGCTCCGCTGCTCCCGAACTACAGCTGTTACTCTTTAGATTCCGTACGAATACGAATATTGCTCTCAAAAATTCTAACGGAAATCATGACTTATCGTGTAACTATGCGACTGTGAGTAATCGTTGAGTTGCAATTGCTACAAGAATTGTTGTACATCGATTTTAGGTAAAAGTTCAGCCACGAAGAGTGTTGTCTTAATAGTCTCTATCTTAAACATAGGGTGTTGTTAAGGCACATTCATGAGCCTTAACAACACTCTAACATACCCTTCTCAATGAAGTTTTCAACACAAAGTTATTTTTAGATAAGTAAGGTGTGGTTACCGTTTGGCTACTAAGTCGCATAAAAAAATTGTCGATTGGGTTGAGCATACAAGCTAGTCCTATAAAATAGAAAAGGAAGAACAGATCTGTTTAAATATTTCACAATTTTAAAATTTTACACAATTTCCGTTCTTTTGGGATAAAACACAACAGATGACAGCAAAATAGTTAGCTGATACTTTTCCTTTTTAATTTTGTCAAGTCAGACGAAAAGCAACGGCTACAACAACCAGTTGCAAACTACATGCAGTTGCCGAACATTTAAGTTTCGTGTGTCCGTTATAAATTCCGAGCGGGCGTTCTATATTCAAATTGGCCGCCGCTATTGGCTGCCGCTGGGTGGTATTTTACATCCGCGAAACTATGAAATACTGGATAAGGTTCTGTTTCACTTCTTATCTTTCTATCTTGTCTTTTTTGAGGTAATTTTCATTTCTTGGAGTGAAGACATCTTAAAATTATGACGGACCAAAAGTGACCGATGCTTTCAAATTTAAATGCGTTATCCAATAGATTAAGTGCCAATTTCACAATGAAACTGAACGCGATCAGCACGTCTGAGAGAGCCAAGAGCTGCCATTGTGAATATTCCACAGAAAATAATGACACTGACAGCTCTTTATGTGCCAATCGCGTTCAGTTTCGTTGGTGAAATTCACACTTAGTCGCTTTGCTGACTGATTGGAAATACGATACCCCGAGTTCTTACCTAGAAATTAAATATCAACTGTTATAATAGGGCTATGTTCTTATAAGTAACAAGACAGCTGTGCTGCTGAGGAGTTTTGTTGCGCCACTTCTTCTTCCCAGCTAAAGCACTAGGAAGTGGTGAAAGGCGGGCGATTTCTAGGACCGTCTTATGTAATTTTGACGTTCAAAAAGTGCTGCATGTCAGACTAACTTGAAAAAAAGTTACACTGCCGCTCTTCTTCTTGTAATCCTGTAACCTTTTTTGGTCATGATCGTTGAACTTGTCTTATCAAAAGCCCACGCCAAAATAAAGAACTACAGATTACTATAAACCTCGGTTCTAGGTCCGTATAACTCCAAACACTAATTTATTTCCTTATCCACCTCCACCAGTTCTTCGCAGCATCGAGTGAAATTTCTACCGAACAGAAAGCTTGCCGTAATGTACATGCATAAAGTATTTTGAACTGGTTAAAATGCAACGTTCTGAGCGCGGTGAGGTATCAAAGGGTGTTACTTGCTTACCTTTCAAGAAGTTTCTAAGTTTTGAATTTTGAGTTGGTAGGAGACCAGGGGGTGTGTTGTAGGAAGAATCGTGTTTCAGTAATTTTTTGGGTACTTAGATGCGATCATTTTTATGGTGTTATAGGTAGTAGTTCGACCTTTAATTCTTTCTGCTATTTTCTGGTAGTTGTCGACATGCCTACAATCCCATACCTGTGAACAAAGTATTCTTTTAAGAGTAACCGGTGGTGGTATTTGCCGGCTCTTCTTCATAGGGAACGGGACCTGTCTAGCTTCTGATGATTTATAAATCACGTTGGTTATGTGTCAATGTTGCCCTATTTCAGGAGATTCTTGTACCTTGCTTAAAAGAGCGTAGGGCCTCAGCCAAAAACGTAGTTCTTAGTCTCCTCCACCATATAAGAATTTGTCTTTGTTTTCAATTAGAAACTTATGAGTATTTATTTTTATTGTTATTGCCGGTCAGGAGCAGGCCCACCTGCTGTTTACCTCGATCTTGCCTGGTGGAAAGCGATAGATGAGGTCTGCGATGGAAAGAACATTTTACAAGCTGTTGCCCGCGACTTCGTTTGCGATCCAAGATGAAAAGTAGCCTATGCTCTTACCCAGATCATGGTCTACCTGTGTCCTGTGTGTAAATTTCATCTAAATCCGTTCAGTCGTTTTAGCGTGAAAGCGTAAAAAGCAATTAAACAGACTATCTTATTTATAATATCAGTTAGGAAATTAGGATTATCGAAATATAACCTTTCCTCTTTTTTATAGCCACTTTTCACAAATATTCTTTAAAAATTATGTTAAATCAATATAAAAATCTTTCTATATTTCATATAAACATACACTCACGCTCTTTTCCCATGAAGGTTTCTCAAAAATTGATATAAAACACAATGCAATATTTTCATTCTTAGAACTGCTGTCTGCTTTCCGAACTGAACTGTGTCTTTCATATAAACTTACTTCTTTATTATATATGAACACAGCAATATTTTCAGTTCAGGGTTGAAATAGAGTACCGTAAATTATCTAGAAAGTTAATACGTCACGCGTATGATACGCTGAAAGGGAGATAAGATTAAAATTATTATTTTATTTATTAAGGGCTGATTTTTCAATAGTCGGATAACTTTTGTATAAAGAATAAATCTGACAGTTTGACATACTCTCTCTACAAAAGCTATCAAACCACAATATTATTTCCTCAGATAATAGTCATCTGAAAAAAGTGCCCTTAAACAGACAGTTTCCACAATAGAATAGTACAATATATGTTGAAGTAGTATTTAAATATTTACTCATTAAAATAATAGTAAGCATCCTTTTGACCGAAGGTAACCGACGTAGCCCGAAGGATTGCCAAACTTAAGTGGCAGTGGGCAGGCACATTGCTCGCAGAACAGATGGCAGATGGAGCTTAAAGGTTCTGGAGTGGCGACCGCGTACCGAAAGACGTAGCGATGGAATGCCTCCCTCTAGGTGGACCGATGACCTTGTGGAGGCCGCAGGAATCCGCTGGATGCGGGAAGTACAAGCCGGTCGAAGTGGCGGTGCTTGGGGGAGGCATATTTCCAGTAGTGGACGTCTTTCGGCTGAAATTATGATGATTATCCAATTGAAAGACTCGGTTCAGGGTAGTACTAAAACTGTCTACCACCACACCCATTTATGCCATCGAACAGCACTGCTGAGTTCCACCTTGAAGTGTGTTCTTCGATAAAGAATACTCAGAGTGATATTGAAATTGTGTTACTCAGCTTTCAAAAAGCAAATTAATTAGGGTCTTCAACTTTGTTACTTTAGGTTTTATTAATTAAAATTATTTGAATTTATTTAGTTTTAATATACAGACATTTCTTTCATCCATTAGATACAGACCCTCCAGAACCGTTTCCTTAGAAAGTTCACGGGTAGATCTCCACGTCGACCTTAAAATGCCAACCATAAACAAGTTTATGAAACGCTTATCTAAGCGTTTCTTCGACTTTGGCATAAAACACCCATATCCCCTGATTTCAGCGGCCGCCCACTATGCGGCATACCCTAATCGCTGCCGACGACGCCACTACCCTCCTCCAGGGAAGCAGTAAGGCCATCAGCACTTTACACAAGCGCAAAACACGATCGCCGTCCTACCGTCCTCGCCGGCGAGGCCCGCCGCGACGCCCAAATCCACGCCCCTCCCGACCCTTACTCGAGCCAGCCCGCGCCGCTGAGCCGGTAGCTTTAAATTCGTCCCAAAATCACTCAAATCCTGACCCAGCTAGTCCCTTGCTGCCCTCTTCCAGCGACGCCCTGAGCCGAGGTTCGTACCCCACAGGGGGTGCCCTAAGCGTGTAGTCTCTTAGTTTTTAGTTAGTATTTGAGTTTAAGTCCTGGCTGGAGGCCTTAATTTATTAGGGCAACCACAGGCAAGTCCGCTTAAGCAGACGACAACCTCATAGGTTGAACTGCGAGATGCTATTCCTAAAAATAAAAAATAAATGTACTACCACAACAGTTACCAGCTGATTTACTGATCATAGAATTCATCAAAACACCAAAAAATTTACTGACTTTATTGACGAACAATTTCATAAACGCCCCGAAGTATTTTATTTTCATACTTTCTTTAGTAGAGTTTCTTGGTACACCAGTTTCGAAACGAGTGCTTCTAGTAGGGGCTTGCGTTCTTCGCCAGTAAATATGACCATTTTTATGCAGTTCATAAAGAACAAGCCGGGAACTAGCAGCCAACGTACACTTTGATTTTATTTAAAAACAAGGTGAGTATAACTTTCAGTTAGCTTACCTTGGGGGAATATTGAAAAATTTCAAAATTCTAGAATACGTGTAATAAATATATTTTTGTAGTATGTTCGAACATAGTTTTGAAGTTTTATGGGTAATGAAATTTCAAGCAAAACGTATGAATTTGAATTCAGGAGTTTTTATACATATGACCAGTTTTAGTGAGCTAGGAAAAGGTGATCTACAGCTTACAAAAAATCTGCAGATTACGAGTATAAGCACATTATTTAGTGAAGGTCGCCAGAATTCTCGTTTACATAACAATTTTTGCAGAGTTTTTTTTAATGGTATACAACTAATCCAAAAATGCAAAGAGGCCAAAATAGGTATCTCCAATAATATATATGAATCTTCAAACAAACCCAAGAAATAGTTCGTACAACATATAATAAACGTCTGTGAATTCAATATGTGCGCAATAATATCCAATTTATGTAAAATATAAGCTAAGAGTCATCTGCGAAGGATTTTTCGTGGTGCATCACTATTAAATATGAAATATTATATCGGAAGTGCTGTTAGAGATGGGGGATGGTGTTATCGATAGTTTGGACACGACTTTTTCTGTCCTTAAATTAATTAAATTGAGCCCGAATGAATGAGGATGACTTATAGAGTGGACTGGTTCAGCAGTATCAGGGTACAGGGCTATATTTATTCGTTTCTCAAGCCTTTTTAAGAGATTATATTATTTGCATATTGTTCACACAACACAATTTGATTGAAGTCATGCATCTTCTGTCCAATAGAATATACTGGGAAAAATCCCTATGTTTTTTCTCATTGTGTGTCATTCCGGTATTAAGTGTTCTTATATTAGTATATTGTGTTCTACTTATATTGTGCAAAGCAAAACTTCTATAATTATCGATATATCGCCGTACATCACTAACTAGAGCAATGTTTCACCGGGATCGAGTGGAGGCGACGTGCTCTATATCGAGCATATTCCGAGCGCACTGCCACCAACTATGTACCGTATATGATAAAGTTATTGCACACAAGGGGCAAAACTTTATTTTTTATTTCAATAAATCTGTGTATGAAAATTCTCGGTGTTGAATCGCAACGATCAATCGTTTTGCAAGGAGAAGATGCACTTGCAGCAGGTTAGACCTGATTTCCAATAGACACATTTGCAGCAGTCAGCACTTGAATGGTTGAACTTGAATGACAAATTAAGACTTGATTTCCTATACACACAATTTTTACGACAGAATAACATAATATAATCTTTTTTAAGACATGTGAACAAACAATAAGTACAGGGTTAATGATCATAACACAATCAAACAAATAGTAATGTGCTACATGGTGACATATATGGATTGGGCAATTGTACAAAGGATCAATCAAGATCTCTATTGAGAGATCCCACGTGACGTGGAGCGTTTTCGTGTCCGTGACTGTCCACGTTGCACTGAATCTGAAATTAAATAAAATCTGACAAGTAGATCTCAGGCTTGTTTAAAAGGTGAGATCTAATTGTCAGATGATATTGTCTAAATGAGAATGTTTGTATTTTCTCTCCCAGTGTGTCTCGTATGACTGAACGTGCGACGCCTCCGCCGGCCGAATGGCGGATATCTCGCTGTGGCGATACTCGATTTTGTAGTAATTCCACTCCTCTAGTGTGGGCGCTACTGAGAATTTTATATACGAGTAACACCAACATGAGGAATATTTCAGTGATCGTTTGCGAAGCTTTTGGGAAGTACTTGCGAGTCGTGGATGGTGATTAAAACTGTTTATTTAGGCGAAAAGAAATTGTGTTTTCCAAAGCTTTTTAAGCGATCTTATTGACTTCCTGGAAAGTAGGTCTGATGTTTCATTTGCTTTGTTGATCGTGCGTGGAACTGGGATATTTAAAAGCCTAAGACCACAATAAGATGAGGTTTTTTTTTTTTGGTAATCTTGATATTTTAATATTTTGTTCTGAGTCCACTAACTCTGTCTGAAATTGAAACCGGTTTGCAGTTCTCAATGTTCCAGCCTATCTAAAGGACAGAAATGCAGGGAAGCTATCGATTACACAGATAAAGATAGAATACTCTTTCATAATAAGTTTCAAGGCAGGTTGGTCAGGGTTGAAGGTTAGTAAAGTTCATTTTAATGTAACATTAGCGACTGGACCCAGTTTTACACACGACTTGACAAAACATAGAAATTTCTGTCTTATAAGTAAGTTTAATAATAATGTAATATACACAAAAACCTACCGGGATAATTTTTCTGAATGTTGGTGAAAACTGCATCATAATCTGATATGTGGTTAAGAACAACAACGCAGACACACGTCCGTGTGTCTGCGTTGTTCAAGTTGTTGTTGTTAAAACCTCGTTTACTTTAACTTTTACTAAACTTTAAAAAATAATATGTCTAGAAGGTACCACAACAAAACATTACAAAATAAAACTTTTCTCACCAGATTTTTCAATTAAGCAGAGCACATTACTTAACCCATCCTTTCCTATCGGTCTGCATAAGCTAGAAAAATAAAGGCCATCTATCTTTAGACACCCGCATTATAAAAAAGAAAAACATCAAACATAATGCAGTTACGGCTATCTGCAGCGGAAGCGTCGACGGGACGCAGGAAAAATATTTTTCCATTTTAAATAAGTACACGGGAAAGCATATATATTTGCTTTATCTAGGAGTTCGTTAAATATTAGTAGGTAGTGAACAGTAAAACCCCCGGATTGCGCACTTTTTTCCCTATTAATAGCGCGAGTTGATGAGGATGTTCTGCCATTTTTTATCTGTGAAACTTTTTTTTTGTATCCAGAAATGGAGTGGAACGTGCTTTTTTAATTTGTCGAAACGAGCCGATTTTTTGCACTAACTGACATTTGTGAAGATTCGGTATGGTACTGAATTATGGACTTATTTTGTTGCGTTTTAATTAAAGGTGGGTGGCGATTTTTATTTGTTTTATTTCTATACATGTTGTAGGAAAGGAGTGTTCTTAAATTAGTATGAAAGTCGCTTACTTGGTTAAGAAGCTATCTATGCCTTTTATAGAGTTCTGATTCTATCGATCTTCAATGATTGTACTGACACAATTGTTAGGTCTCTAGTGCCGTTTGTTTTCCTTTTTTGTCAGTTTTGGAATGCAAGTACTCATACATTTCTTTATTTTGTCTCCAAACTGAAATCAATCATACGTAAGTGATGGAACAACAACATACGACGACAGTTTATATTACTATCGCTTTCATCCAATCAGACAGCGTTACGTCATGCTAACGGTCTATGAATGCATACCAAATTTAAATATCACGTTCCAAATTTAAATCGACAGCGACGCATCGCGATTGACCGATCGCTGCGGCAGGCGTCACAAATCAAATCGATACCTACACGTACACATCGGTAAGTAAATACCTATCGAAGGCGGTTTCATGCACGCACACTGACACATAAACGTCGATCGTGGTAAATACGAGATATCGGTTCGAGTGTGCGCCGTTGTGCCCAATCGCGCAGAACCGATCAACCAATCACGACGCGTGGTTCGTTCTCGATACTCTCCGACTATTTTCGCTTGAGCTTCGGTGCTACTTCGTGTAACCCGTCGCGGCTTCGATTTTTGAACTGAAAAGGGAGAGTGGGAGGTCTCGCTGCGCTGGCCGTTAATCGCCGAAGGTTCGATACGCCATTGGCTATTGGTTCTATGTTACGTCACGTAGATTTTCCGAGGTTTTTTCTCTCGTAAATGGGAGTGCTCGCTACGGACATAGATGTGCGCTGAAGCGTCTGATTGGTATGGCTTTCGTATGTACTTCGTCACCGGTTGCCTTGTATTTCAGGTGCATTTTTTGGACTATTTTAGTGGAGTGGAGTGTGCACAGTTGAGTGGGGTTATCTTGTTGTGTTACACTGTTTTGTTAGTTGTAAGGTTTTTTTTTAGTCGTCGTAATATTACAAAATATTTCAGTGAGTTGGATTGCGTTTTCCTGTACCTTCACGTCAATTCATCGTCATACTTTAGACGTAGAATCAATATAGAAATTGAATACTTGTTTAACAGGAAAATAAACATCCGTGCCCTTAACGCTGCAAACGTTAAAGTAAGGTAGGTAATTTCAAAATAAGGTAGGCCTTATTATGAAATTATTATTTAAATGGACTGGATATAAAAACGACTTAAATTTAAATTGTATACTTCTTGCATACAAAGATATCCTGACACATGAGAAAAAGCGACCCCGTATACTCTTAATAAAAAAAGCAGCATCAATTTTATATCAAACAAACACTAATTAGTCTAAAACCGTAAACACAGTGTCGTAATGTGTCAACACGGCACACAAATAAACACAAGGTCAGGTGCACTGTGTCTATAATAGATGCTGATGGAAAACGTCCCCAAGACGTAAAAAGGGGGGGGGGGGGTGCCACCCTGAATATAGATTTTTCTTTTTCCTCGGGGCGCCTTTCTTGATATTAAATACTAGTGTCTCGCTCCCAACTTTGCTTATTGAATCAAATAACTCGTTATTCTTTTGTTTTTTTTTTCATTCTAGCAACAGTTGCAAATTGAAACTATGCTGTAATGTTGGGACCGTGGGATTTGAATTTGCCGGTCTTGGGTTTGATTGTAGTGAAATTAAACTGTTCAGATTTTAGGGAATTGAACTGTTCAGAACATCCAATTTTCCAATCCATCCAGTTCTACTTTCAACATGTTTTTATATTAATGCTTGCAGAGGTCTAAATTAAATAACCATGTACAAACCATATATACACTATATGGTAACCTACAATGGTTACTAGAACGTTTTACAACCATAAACTAGCCAGGTCAACTTAAATATTTGTCGTTTAATTAATTAATTTTCAGTTATCATTTGCAGGAAAGGTTAGGAGGCTACTACTAATATAAGCTAGTCACTATAATTACTTGCTTTTTCTACCGAAGTCCATCGGTAGCACTTCTTATGAACGATCTAGCTCGGGAAAGTATTCTACATTGCTTTTCCCACCGTTTTCGCAGTATAGTATGTTCCAAAGAATATGATAAGAATGTAAGCAAATCCTGTTTAGGTTGAACGCAATCACTCACTAAAGAAATTTAGAAGGTTTCAATTTTGTTCGAATAAAATTGAGAAATTGTTATTGAAAAATCTGCGTAGAACATTTGGGATTATAAAACTAACCTCAATTGTCAGATGAGGAATTGAGGGTTAAGTATTCCAAATAATCTAAATCAAAGCACTCAATTTGTAAGTGGCCATACGAAATGGCGCCCACAGATACGTTTTCTTATCCATTTGTTTACATTTTCGTGCGATGTTTTTAGAACAGAACAAAAGTTTCTGCGTTCCTAAGGAGTAAACACTGAATGAGAACCAGACACATGAGGTGTTTCATGTTTTTCTCCAAGGTGGCCCTGGAGATGCAGGTGTCTATTGCGGGATATATGTAACTGTTTTCCATAAGCCATCGTTTATTTGGCAACTAGACTCCCTGATACCTTTTCCAGTTCCAACACTTACAACATACCCTCTATACTTCTTTAACATCCAATTTCCACTCTAAAAAGTACTTTTCCGCTTACATTAATATCATGGGTAACAGACAGACAGACACGCTTCGTATAAAATAGCCAACGTCTTCGCCGGGCGGCAATATTGCAACCGGTCGGATTTTTAGTTAACTTTACTGCGAAAATTGAAATTCCATTAAGAAGATTGCATTTAACGTTGCCTAGAAGGGGGGTGTATAGGTAAGTCTTAGTGGGGGAGGGGAGAAATATAGCGCTGTGTACTGTGAGGGGTAAATTTAAGTGTTAGTTATAGGTAAATAGATTCAGTGCAATTTTTAAGGCGATGGGTCGTGATTCTTGTTGGTTTGTAGGTATAGAGAGTTTGTTCTTAAGTACCAGGTACTCGTAGCCGTTCCAAAAACATGGAAGTACTCAATGCGACTGTTTCATTAGGCGTGCTTGATACAGGCATATGAATAAAGATGAGAGATGTAGGGTAGGTAATTATTAGTTACCAACTACGACAGATGCTGGATGCGTCAAGCTGAAGACAGGGCGCTATGGCGCTCATTAGGGGAGGCCTATGTCCAGCAGTGGACTAAAATAGACTGATGATGATGATGATGATGATGAATTACGACAAAAACTACAACTAAAAAGGTATTGACAAGACACCACAGAAATTAATTCGAAAAATCGAGAGGCACACGACGTCATGTAATTAAGGCATTAATCGACTGATTACGTTTGACTCCGGATTTATAGGTTTAAGTTTTTGTATGTACTTACTTTTTATTGAAATTATGTTGTTACAATTGTTTTATGTGCTAATTAAGCCCCATTTAGCATAATAAAAATTAAAGAAAATGGGTATTTCATGACGTTATGTCCTTTCGAGAGCGCCATATTCAATTTAGGGCTGATTTTTCAATAGTCAGAAAACTTTTATCTGAGGAATAAAAAAATATGGTTTGACAGCTCTTTTATGGAAAATACGAGTATGTCAAACTGTCAGATTTATTCTACAGATAAAAGTTATCAGACTATTGAAAAATCAGCCCTTAATCTGATAAATCGCTTTCAACGATAAGTACCTCATTTGTCAAATTATGATATTCGGATAGATGAAGTAGGTTAGAAGTTATGAGGGAACATACAAACAGACATACAAAATTCGCCGTATTCCGGTAATAAAAGGACGTGCTGATAAGGATAAGAGTACGACTTTCATGAGCTTGTAGAGATGTCTTAGATTTCAATTGGAGCAAATTTTTGATGTGTGGTTCAATTGGGTGTCGTACTTAATGTACTGAGAAAAATAATATCGAGACGGGTCGAGGGACTACGACACCCTAATTGCGTAACACACTATAAATAAAAGAAAAGGATATTGCTAATCTATTGCTTCATATGTTCGAAAAGTTTGTCTGCTCACCAACGTAAACAACGCAATGAATGTTGTTGAACTGTCAAGCTACTGATAGCGTGTTAAGCGACTGCTGCGCCGGTTGGAACGAAGTTGCTTTTGCTGTATATTATGTTTGAAATAACAGACACAGTTAAATAAATGAACAACGTTGGACAGTAACTAAATGAAAAAAAAACATGAGCATTAACTTTCCTATAAACTGTGAGTATTTATGATATATTTATAGGTATATGTTTATTTATATATTCCATGCATTATGTTTATGCGTTTTTTAGTTGAAACCTTAACATTATTAATATTTTTCTCTTCTTGTTTTCAAACACTATTGCCTACATTTCTTTTGCACTTCTCCTTTCGCAGGAAGAAATTTTTAGAAAGAAAGAAGTACTTTAATTGTAATTATGTGGTATTCCTTTGTATTTTACTGTGTGTACACAAATAATAAAATTCATAAATATAACTGCTATAGCCAAGTTGCCGTTACGGTCGAAATGTTACACTTTTTTCAGTGTAGATCTCATTCGCAAAATGTGAAAAGTATAACGAGCCATAGTTAACTTCGTTCCATAAACATAGCAAGGCTATTTTTCCCCATCACAAATACCCAAGTACCTCTAATATCCCCAATATACGCGGAAATCACAAGAAATTGTCAAAATTATTTCGTCTACAAAGTTGCGTCCGCACTTGCGATTAATTTGTCGCACATTGATGCGCGTGTCGGCCATGCCCGCTATATTTAGCGACTGCACTTCGATCTTATGGCAGTCGGTCGGGTTAGTTATTAACTGGGTGATGGACTTAGGAAACCTAAAATGTTATATTTAAATTATCCTTCAGAATGTCTGTACTGCCTCGCTTGTGTAGTGATCGCAAACGCGACTGAAAAACTTGAAGTCCTGTCTTTTCAGGCTGTTGCTTAACATACGTGTGGCGGCATCTACATCGCTACATGCGAACAACGCATCACACTGACGTCACGCAAATCCTGCATCGCGCAATCAGAGTTTACCGCGCAGCTAGCATATATACAACTTCCCTACATCAATCGTCGGGCAGTTGCCCACCAGATACGACATCCATCTGGTCGATGGATCCTCCCTTTTCATAAAGAGTATGAGTGAACTTTACACCATATTCCTCATATCTCTTCACTGGTGACCCCGACGTGATGGATGTCGTATGTGTTCCTAATATCTCTTCATACGTTATTCGTGAAATGTGGCTGCGCCATACGCCGTTGCCTAACTCTTCTGCGGATACAGGCGTGGTTTTATGGTGATCCCGAGCTATGTCTAAATGTTCTACAGCTCTTTGCAAATGGGCTCGTCCGGCAAGAACGATCACCAAACCTATGTCTGCTGCCAAGCAATGTTCCTGTATTGTTATTGTTCTTCGAATTGTTGAGCTCTAAGTAAAGTTCAAAAGTTCTGAGTTGAGCTGCATGATTACTGACAATGCGTGCACTGACTGGACAGGATTACTGAATCTTCTTTTCTCAAAATACCATTTCAGACACCAATCTGCATGTCGATTCTGTAAAAAGTTCACCGTGAATATTTGCGTGGAGTGAGCTGTCAGTGTCATCCCATCATAGTCAATCCCTAGCATCAGTGGCGCTGGCAGCTCACTTCACCCTCACTTCACCTAGGTTTTCACGGTGAGATGGTTACAAAATAGCACTACAGGTGCTACGGCCATTCTTCTCTGAGTAGTCGGATAGAAAACGCCGATCTCATCTAGATTTTAAAATATCATTGAAGTGTAAAAAAAATTGTACACACCTTCTTACAGAAATTAAATTATTTATCATTTATGTGTCGAGTACAAGAAATAATTTATCTAAATCTCCGTTATGGCATTACTTATACACTATTATGGTGGCAAGTTTGTTTGGCACTCAATGGCGTTTGTAAAATAAACGTGATCTCTAGGCATTAGTTTCTTCGGCAGTGTTGTTTAAATCAAAATCAAAATATTTGATTTAACATAAACCTACATGGGCACTTATGAAACGTCAGAATCTAGGTGCACGGTGCCAATTGGTCGTTTCCTATGGAGAAGAGCCGGCATGAAACTCCACGGTTACTCTTTTAAAGAAGAGGGATGATAGCCACAGCAGCACCTGAAAACAGTACCTGGAACGCACTCACATATTTTATCGCACACTCGATTGTTGAAAATACAACAGTGTATATTTTTGACGCGCTGTGATGCACGCTATGAACACAATTTAATCCAGTGCGCGAAAAAACCAGCCGCGATATTTTTATGTCCGTGCGAACCTGGGCTTAATGTTTATCTTTTACAAGAATAGATGTAACTAACTGTAGCATCCATCATAGAGTACTCTATAGTCGTCTCTTCTACAAACGAACTCAAGATAATCCGCCTTAATTTATTTCATTGGCTCAAAAAACAGTTACAACGGAAATCAATAACGTTCGTTGTATAACTGCCAATTCGCCAAATGCTCACATTCCGGCGACAATGTCTCCTGAGCGATTAATTCCTTTCAAATTGATGGCTGTTGGTTTTCGTGTATATTTAGAAACTTGCACTTGGATCTTATGCCGTCGGTCGTTAGTTATGACTGGGTGAACGTATTCGGGTGAATTACATTTGTGAATAATTTGTCACGAGTTCTGCCAATATTTTGCAGAGTAGAACAGTACTGATACCTTGTTGTCAGTAATGTAAATGTAGATAATTGAAGTAAGTGGTTTCGTGTATTTTTTGTAGATGTAGCGACAAAAATTTAAATGAGTATGCTTAGATAGTTCGGTTGAGAGGGTGACTGAATGGCGACTAACAAAGGTAATTTACAAGTCAGATGTCAGTGGAAAAGCCGGGAGGGGACGCCCTAGGAGGACATTTAGTGACCTTATTGGTGATGTTCTTCAGAAAGATCAGGTGCGTAGTACTCGCAACCGGCGCGCGTGTATACAAGTAATCGAGGCAAAAGGAGTATGTAAGGATCGTAGCAGGTGGCACTCCTGTAGTTTCTGCCTACCCCCAGCGTAGAAGGCGTGAGTTTATGTATATATATATATATATATGTAGTAATGTAAATCAGTATTATCATCACTATGCATGTATTAGGGAAACGCTTGTAAAGATTGGGTTTTCTGTGAAAGCGTGCTGTAATATTATATAAATAACGGATTTCAATGAAAATCCGTACTTAATTGTCACCGGTGTTTTGACATTACGAGTACATTGTAAAAAAACGCTGTATCATAATAATGTGATAGCCCCACGTTATCAGGAAACCCCAAATTATGGCGATACATAATTGAAATACGATTGTAACATCACGCCTTGTTTCCCCGAAGGTTTGGGCAGAGGTGTACCTATAGTACACCCACATTTCGCCAGTTATGTTTAAGTCCCATGTAATAGGAGGCGAGCCTATTGCCATCAACCGGGCACATATCCACACTCCGGGCTGCTACTCAGAAATTCTAGGTGGAAACATACAATAACACGTTGCCCGACCTAGGAATCGAACCCAGGAACCCCTCATGCTCAGCAGTAGCGACCAGTAGACCAACGAGGCAGTTATCAGAAGTGTCATCTTCAAAACCATGCAAAAGATCGTAGAAGAAGAAGAGAAGAGAAGATCGTTGTATTCAGGAAACTCACCATCTTTCCGAGATCTTACTTATTGTTATTATAAATGACAACTCCCACTCCATAGCAGAGTATTTAAGAATATGTTGTATACGTTTCATATTAAAATAATACCTAACACTTATAATCCGCCCCTGGATCGGTCAGATCATGAAAGCATTCCACGACATTAGGAGCACGTTCATTTTCATAGATTTATCGACGGACCGAACTTATTGCAGTGCGGTGCTCAAACTTTAAGCTTCTATTTTGTTTTTAATGCTATTTTACGGAGTGTTTACTGCAATCAACTGACATCTACGTTGCTGTGTTCAGGTTTGAAAAGTACCCGTGCGATGGTACTTCATAAATTGAGAACTAGGTTTAGTGTATTTATTTTATTTGTTATTTCTAACTTATCGTATGCTGCACCGTTTGACATTATCATGACAACGCCGGCTGTCGCTGAAAACCAGCACCGGTGCTCTGTCTTGCATAGGGTCGTAGCATTATGCCAAGTGATGCCCGTTTTGCGTGGATGTGACGCATATTTCTCCGCACCTTGTTCTTTTTGGGTTTGTCTGCGTCATGTTTAATATTTTTATTTAAACGTTATTTTTAATATTTTATATGAGATTTAAGCTTTATCTCTGGGTTTGCAAGTTTTAATTTCTCAGAATTTTCCTCAGCTTTCGGTTTGTATGTCATCCAATAACATCAATTAGGGCAGTTCCCGGGCAATGTAACAATTGACTAAAGAGGTTGAAAGCTTCGAGAGGTATTCTAAATATTCTGGTAAGCAGTAACCGATGATGCCTGCATAATAATGAGGGGTGAGGAAAAAAATTTGCTCTACACTTTACACCTGATTATTGTCAAATTCAGGTTAGGCGCAGGTAAGAAACTATTGATATATGAAGTCCAGAATAGAAAAGTGGAATGCAGTTATAGTTTCCAGGAAATACACACCTCGCTACGGAAGTGACTGCCAGACGCCACACGATAAAAACAAAGCAGATCCCAGAATAAACTTCGACATCTATTAAGATTTATTCGACCTTTTGCTCGACACTGAAGCGTAAAGTGTTGAAGTGTGTCCAAAACAAACAATTGTTAAACATGTCGGGATACTACCGCATGTCAAACGTCACATTACAGAACTTAAATTAAATGTGTAGTGTAGCAAGCCTATCTGGACCGGTGTCGGACAGCGGCGCGGTCGGTGAACAAATAAAGAAAGATCAGCACCCTTTTTGCCATAGTTTCACAGGAATAGGTTGTGTTGTTTCTCTGGAATAGAACTTACTGATAGTGTGGTAGAGACTACAAATCAAATGGACACTTAGTCCATTTCTGGGTCCGAAATAAAAGATGTTTATTTCATTTATTGGAAGTGTGGAGCGTAAATTCTCATAGTGATTTCGCTAATTCTAATCAGAGCCACCGAGCTAGAGAAGCTTGGTGCATTATTAATCCAATTAATAAACTTTGAGTACCACGTCAAAATGCCAATTGAGATGGCGAAACCGAACCGGTTGCGATGTATTTGCGTCGAACACCTGTCTTCCCACAAATCATCGTAGTGGCCCACGATGCATCATCGAACCACTGAAAGATTTTTAACGGTATATTATTAGATTTAGAAATATGTGCTGCAATTGGAACGGTATTGAAGAATTTCGTGCGAATAGTGGTGGGATTTTGGCTGGAGATTTGGATTGGGATGATGAATGTTGAGACGTGCTTTTGGTAAAATGTTTGAGGGATCGCAAATCAAGGCTGGGGGCGTGGAATGTTTGGGTATGAAAATTATGTGGATATAATTTTTACCTGTGCTAATCTGTTTCCGATTAATGAAAGTTAAGCCACATTGGGGTAAACCAGAAACAGTGTTTGTGTATTGTTTTTTCATTTGCTGCATATTTTAAGTATTTACTTTCTCGCTTACTTGGACTTTCCATCAATCTCGTTTCCGACGTTACCTATCCTCTTTTACATCTTTGAACATACTATTTCAGATGTCTCCTCCATTTGCCTCTTCAATCATTTCGTTTTTTGCCATTCCAAATTCCCCCTCCACTAGACATTCCAACCTGATCGATGTCCACCACAGGTGCCGCCGTCAAAATGGAAAAACATTGCAAATACAAACATGATCTATAATTTAAGAGCTTCTCCGAATGTCGAAGCATATCGTTTGTAAATTTATCGCGTACATATGACAGACAGATATTGATGTTAATATACCAGATGTCTTGGCACGAATCATTAATCGCAGGCGCAATTCTGCATCACATAGTTGACGCATCATTGATACTCTATATTTATCACATTATAAGTTTCAACGTGTTATATCGGATGGTTATTTAAGATTGCCACTTCAAAAGATTTGATGTCGTCAGACATTTTTCAGTCAGTGTCTGTTTGTTTAAGGTTTGTATTGAAAGATGGTGGACTAGTTTGTTTGGGTTATATTATTTTAAACACACATTTTCTAATCACGGATTGCGGGTTTCAAAAACCAAACATCTCGTGTGTTAAGAAAAATATTTTCACTCAGGTATGGTGAGGTGAACCTCTGTATAGCTACGTGCCATTTTGTTCCAAATACATATTAAATGTGGCCATGACATTGACCAAACAATCTTGACTTAGTGACTTCTGAAAAAAAAAACTACAAATACGGGATGTCCCGTAAGTCGAAATCAAGCCGGAATCGAGTGATAATAGTTACCAAAAAAATAAAAATAAATCTTTACTATGTATTTAAATAAATACGGGCATTTATAAATAAAAACTAGAAAATGTACTGCCTGTGACGGTCTTTTAACTCCTGTTGCTACAAGTTTTAACATTTTTTAATTATGTCCTGAATAATGCTTCTGAAAATTGTTGCTTAAAATTTACAGCCAACTGCTCCAGTCCAGAAAGAAATGTAATTATTTCCCAACCAAGTATTTAAAATACTTTGATTTTTAATTCGTATTAATATATATTTTGTTTAATATTTTTCTGTTAAATAATATCACTTGACCTATCACCCATCAAGCCGGAATGCTTGATGTCGAATCGTTTGAAAAATTAAATAACAAATGAGACGACTTCTGCTGTTAAAAACATAGGTTCCGAATTTTCTGAAATGACGTTTTGCCCAAATTATATTGTTACGTGCAATCAATGGCACACGTGCAATTGGTACACCATCCCTGATGATATAGACAACTGAAATGATTTTTCATTATTTTAATTATATTCTGTGTTCACGTAGTCTGATTGTGCTGTGTGGAATTATTTAATTGGACATATCCAATTAGTATTTGACAGAATTCCGAGCTATAATCTAAATTTATAACGATGCTACTGTTTGTTATTGCACCTATAATTTGTAATAGTTTACCCTTCGCTTCGACCTCATTGGTGTTAGAATCAAAATAAATCTGAATATCCGAAGCTCGAAGGCGTGAATTATTATAACTGTTCCGTACGTCTAGTAATGTCATTTTAATACGACAGAGGTTACCTACCGTGACGTCATTATCACCAACCACTTCGGAACCATCATCATCGTTCAGTTAATTTACATTTCCTTGTATTTTATTACTGAGAGGTAGGGTTCCATTTTCTATGAGATTAGTTTTCAGAACGGTATAACAAAATTGTAGAGTGAGAAGAATCGTCGTGGTGTTTTAAGAAAAAATGATCTATTTGTGTTAAATATTAAAGATGACATTTGCATAGCAGATGAGAATGATTGTGACAAACATATATTTACAGTTGCACAAGCGCTGGATTTTATTTATTATCAAGACAGTAAGATAGTAATTGATAAAAATATACAGATTCCAACGGTAAAATAAAAGTAGGTGATCGCAGAAATCGCTTGATTGTTTCTGAATAAGTGACAATAAGTTTTTGTTTTTATATCTAAACGACGGCGTTCATTTCAAGTAGCTTATGGTGAAACTAGGGTTTTAATGTTTTTTTAAACGATCCCCGATTTCCCTCTGATGATATTCCATTCATTTATGTATTAACACGTGCTGAGTGCTGAAACTGTCATAATATTTAGGTTAGTTCTGTTTTAAGCCAGAATCTTGTTTGATGTATTATTATTGTTTGACTACATTTAGAGCTACTGCTGAGCATGAGGTCCTGGGTTCAATTCCCAGTTCGGGAAAAATGTTATTGGGTTTTTCTATCAAGAATTTCTCAGTAGCAGCCCGGAGTCTGGATATGTGCCCGGTTGATGGCAATAGGCTCGCCCCCTATTACATGGGACTGAAACATAACTGGCGAAATGTGGGTGTACTATAGGTACACTGCCTAAACCTTCTAGGATTACAGGCGTGATGTTATATTATGTTATGTATTATTATTAATTGCTATTTTGAATTTTATTGCCAATGGTTAGTCTAATCGGCTGTATTTTTCAACTAACCAACCACACCTAACTCATACCTGTATTTTGCCAATATATCAGAAAATATACTAGGCTATAACCGTGATACAATGATACCTGTCATACATAATATCAAAGCTACACATCAGCTACTAAAAACGATATAGTCAACAAATACTTATAATATCCTCTCCCTCTCATCTAGGCACACTTCAATTGTCCAATGATCGTTTCCCAGTCCAAGATCAAAGTGTAAAAATAACGCGAACCTGTGCAAGCGCAGAGAACAATGTGCGGAAACTCACGCGTCGGTGCGCAGAAGACTCGCTATTGGCGATTTACAAAGTATATTTTGATGATCTTTTGTTTTATGGTTGTTTGAATATTTGATGGTTGCTCTTGTCATAAAGGTAGATGGATAATACAGATATTTGAAAAAAATCTTTTAAACAAAACAAATATTGCATAAGATATTTAGGATACTCTCTGCCACCATTTTTGTCACCTGATCGAATGAGTATGTAGATCGCAATGATTTAGCATAACTTAAGTTGGAGTAATTAATTTTTACTTTGCAAATCTGCCAGGGTCAAAACCATCAAATCCCGTTACTGGATTAGCTAATCTTTCCTTACCTATATCGTTTTTCCGATCAGAAGTGACTACGCCCATTAGTGTTAATTTTGAGAATAGTAAATCCTCCCAAACAGACCAACTTGTTACTACAAATTCACAGAAACACGAACATGGACATATTTTTCAGTGACACTACAAATCATAAACTATCCCAGGTATTCACTGCTATATCAAAAATGTGTCCAAACGGATAATATATCTCCCACACTCTACCGGCACTTGAGATTTATAATCCGACTCGTTATTTTAATAAGACATATGTAGGCAAAGATTGAGACATATAAAGGATTAGTTACTGTTTGTTTTGCGGCTTCAATCGGTATTTGGATAGTGGTTGTTGTTTTTGTGGCTTTACGAACAGTTTTGTGTAGTTTATGGTTGTGTTGATGAACGAGTTACTTGCACGTCTTCATCTTATGTAAATTAGGATAGTTATAAATTGTGTATTGGGGTTTGAATACATCTACGATCACCTATTTTAAATACTTAAACGTAATTGGTCGTCGTTTCATCCACTTTATGTTTGGCGTTTCCCAAATAGAGTTAGTTAATTAGTGTGCTTATTATAAACTCCTTAATTGATGATGGTTTCTATTTTCTATCTTGCATCAGTGTATTTACTATTGGAGAATAGATATATATTACACGCTCGATGTCTGGCACGGAACTACCACAAATATAATTCTTACAAAAATCACGGTAAGATTTTAAAGATTAGTTAGCAGTCGAGATCACAAGACACAAACAGCGTGATAATAACAAAGCATAATTTTAAACACATGCTTCATAAAACATGCAATTACTCACACATTTGCCGTGTTCAAATTTATTCTAATACAAAAAGTTATTAATCATATTAACATATATATGTCGATGCATCTGGCTTTATTCCAGGATCCGTTGGAAACAATTCAAGATGATCGATTGGGATCGTTTAAAATGAACATCGTTGTTCAGCACCTGGCCAAGTCTATTGAAGGAGTGATCACGAATCAAGAGGGCGGAGAATGGGACGTACTGATACGACTTTGTAGTGGAATTTGTCTAACTGCGATATACTGTAATGGTCCGCTGAGTTGCCTGCAAAAGTCTCCGTAATGCGAGCTCAAGCATGCGTCAGTCAGACCGATTTATTTTCTGGTATAAAAGGTCTGCCATGTTTTGTTTCTTTATTCACTTGCTTAGCTTTATCAATATCAACATCGTAATTATGCTTCAATCATTTGCTTTTGTTGTATAATTAATCTTATCCGCCGTAGAGTATTTAGATTGCCGTCTACAACCTTAGTAAGGAAACCAGAGTTGCGTAGGTATTCTGTTTAACATAGAAATATCAGTCCGTGTAGCTTGTGCGCAATTATCAACGTCTCCAGCAACAAATCTCTTGGACTCATGAATAAATAACACTTAGCAATTATGTCACTATGTGCTACCGTTTCCAAGATTCCGTCTTCCTCTCAACTAGCAGCATCATTTATACCAGGGACATTATTCTTATGCACTGTTACTTCATATACTAGGAAAACGGCAATAATTCCTTAAGTTTTTGCGCCTCCTTAAATCATTCGGCGCTATGTACGACCGAGATACGCTCATCCGCATTTAATTAGCCCTTTAAGGGTCTTCACATGCTAACGACTAGTCGTCAGTAAGAGTCGTTGATGGTCAAATCATAACTATCTATCTATCAACGCAATAAACAGAAATTTACCACAGTATAGGAAAATATTTAAAACATGATTAATAAAATATGCTATATTCGTGATATAACTTTTCGAAATCTTACAAATATCGTTTCTAATCCATAGAGGACTGCCATTGGATACCCACAAGCTACTTTTCACAATAAAACTACCAGACGATAACTAATCCAAAGCCAATAGAAGTTATCACGTCTTTCCTCGCTACCAAATACTGACGCATAAGTTCCATGGCATTCGCAGATGACCTGTTTATTAGTTGCCAGCTTGTAGCCAGCCTATTCACAGATCACTCTGTCGTATCACGATTAACATGTCCTGGCAACTTGGCAAACATATGTCTACACTTCAAATTAACTTAACCATTTGCCTCAAGGTTGATAATTGCTTGGCTCATGTGTAGTGACGGAGTGGCGGAATAGTATCTCAATTTACGTGGTTTGTATCAGTAACTGTATGTTTATTGGATCGGAGATAGGTTAAAGACTGTTATTGGGATGTCCAGTTAGGAATCTGGGTTTTAATATGGAAACTGTGAAATTACTGGGTTTAACTCGTAATGGAGAAAATGAGACTGCTAATATTTCAGTTTGTCACTTTTATGTTCGTTGCTGAATAAGGACTTCCTACATATTGTTTAATGTTATTCGAGAATTATAGTCTCAAAATTAACATGTTACTGTTGACAGTCTCCGTTTAGTGAAAGAAATATGAAAATAACCATACATATTGCCTAAAAAATTATATCTGTGGCCAATACTAAAGCTTCTCCTTTTTGGTCCACATAACAATTACCTTATGATGGACAGGTCTAAGAATGTTTAGCATGCTCACTCTCTTGAAACTCATCTTTCAATTTCCGGAGCTCAGAAAAGTTCGACAACGGTGCAAGTAACAATTATTTAACATACATCATCATCAAAATAATATTTTCACTGACGCACCACGATTAAAAAGTCGCATACGTTACGTACATAATTATTGTGCATTAGAAAGTGCGCGTACGCACTCTCACGCACGTATTGTGTGATATCTCAACGAATATCTTACTGGCTTCACACGACTTGTGGCCACTAATTAAACGGATGTACCCGACAATGTAAGGCTTATCGAAATTGGTTCAGTGATTTTGTAGAGAGCATTAAAATACCTAGGGATGTGCTATTATAATGACTGATGTAAATTGTTTCAGTGCGTGTGGTCTTAGCTTGTTCCGGGTGATGATTTCGGACATTTTAATCTTTGTTACATTTTTTTGACATATTTAATGTCTACGATGATCTACGACCACTCTGATTGGGGGCTGTTTGAGACCAACAGTAATCAGGAAATTCCAATTTTGAATCAGGTTATATCATAGTTTGACTAAGTAAATGATGAATCGATTAAGAAATAGCTTTTGAATACTTAAATCAAAGTAAACCACACATTCTTTCGAAACGTTGTTCCCAAAATCCGTATGTTAAAACTTCAAAATATATTTCAATAAGTTCTAATATTGATAATATATCTTGTTCTCATACACACATAAGGTGTTGATCTTCCCAACTTCGATTAAATAGTCCAGTAACAATTTTCTAGTACAAGTAGGCTCAGAGCCTCAGAACAATCCGACACCTTAGGCCGCGGTGGCTGATAACATCTCTTCCTGATTAGACACAGCTCACCATTGTTGTGGGTAGGAAGACTCTAGTACTTAGTAGTAAGTAGGTGGAGGTACTAATGGATCTCGGTGATGTGGGACTCGGGTGCTAATCACTTTGAAATAACGTTTCAGGATTTTTTGTGAATGTTCTTTAGGTCAAAGTATGTAAGAATAGAGATCCGCAGGAGAACCTAGGGCTAGCCCGCAAAATAACCAAAATTAACCTACGTGGCAGTAGGCAGGGCATATTGCGCCACCCACAATGTGGACCGATGACCTTATGAAGGCTGCAATCCGCTGGATGTGGAAAGCACAGAACCGGTCGAATTGGCAGTGCTTGGGGGAGGCTTGGTCCAGTAGTGAACGACTTTCTGCTGAAATGATGATGATAACGTAAGAATTGGTAATGCTGTTATGTTTCCACCTATCGTTACGGAGATGATCATCCTTAACGAGGAAAATGATCATCTTTAACGAGGAGAATGATATTAGTTGCATTTTTCTGTCTGGTATTTAATGTAGTTAGTTAAACCTAAATTCCTCAATTAAGTATTGACTCCCTTTTTTATTTCTTAACACACGAAGTTATACAGCGTGGCGTGACCCGCAATCTGTAACTATGAATTCAGCACCATGATCCTAGACACCCTAGCGTATACATTTTTCATAGGTTATTAAAACAAAATATATCTGTTCATACATTTTGAGCGCGTAGGTATTGCATTTTTCTATGAAACAGCCTCTAGTCTAGAATAATATGTCAATGCCACCCTGTATTTAGACTTAAATCTCCTTTCTGCTGCAAAGTTAGTTTCACAATCAAATTGCTTGAGTACCACTCCGTCAACTATAGTTTTTTTACTAACTTAAACATCATTCAGATGATGGTAGGTTAATAATGTTTCATACTGTAATATAACTTTAGTATTATTTATTCATGGTAATCTGTGAGCAGCTCTGTGTGCTACATTATTATTTAAGCTACAAATGTTTTTGTTTGCAATATTGCCTAAAACAGCTGTTTATTGTTCCTATTTAATGAAATAAAATGAAATGTTTATATTTCTTTCACTTGTTTATAGTAGTGGTAACGATGAATCCAGTCACCATCAAGATCTTAACAGCCGCGCTCCACTGGCCAGCGAACTAAAAAAACAACAATTTGTTTATTTACTATAGCACTCTTAATAGCTTGCAATTAATCCGCTTCAAGCTATATGTTGGAGATGTTACTGATCATGTTAGATTTTGTATCGCTGTCTGCTTTTTTGCTTTGCCGGTGTAAAAGTTTTTACAAATTGGTTTGGTTTAAAAAGATGAGACTATCTTTGATAGACTCAGTGAGTATGATTGACTTTAATTGATCAATAATTAATGAGCTTCATGATATGAGTCTAAAGTGAATAAGAATTGATAAGAATGGCAAGTCTAACGCTGATTTTATAGACCTTAAAGTTTGAATCATAAAACTAATTCAAAGATAGAAAAGAAAATAAATAAGAACTTAAAAGCAAACATTCTTTATATAAAAAACACAATACAATTCCTTGACATAAAAGTACAAAATACAATTATAAAACCAAGGAGTCACAGCAATCAAGCACAATTAAACGCACGGTTCATGACAAACAGAAGCAACAAACAAATTACATGTATATGTGTTATTAGATAAGCCATTGGCTGGAGACAGATCTGAAGATAACGTCTTATAGCTAGTAGCAATCACGAATGAGGATGTTGTTATGTTATTAAATAGGCTAATAATGGTAAGACAAAAATGTTTGATTGCTGTTTTCCAGGTAGAAGGAACACTTTAAAAGATGAAATATATTGATGTTGTTTTGATATATAGCTGTGATAATAATTAACCTTTTCTCAAATATGGTGGTCTGTTTCGGTCTATGCATTTATATATAACTATTTTTAACCAACTACAATATAAGATTTTCTTTTTCAATTGGTGCCTTCAGCGAGAAGTTTTCAGGTACGTGTTTCAGAGTTACTTTTTCCTATGAATTAAACATCTTACTTATTTTTGCAATATAATTTATCGATTATTTATCGATATCTGAAATATTAGAGGGTGTTTAGTCATAACTGAGAAACTGGGAGTAGTGAAGATGTCATTTTCTTGATAACTTAAAACATATTCAGCACTGATATGTCGGGAAAGCGGAAATGTTTTAAAAGGCTCAGAAGCACCAATCCATTTCTTTCTTCAATATGTTCGTTGTACCCCATTTAACCCGTCACCTTGCGGTGGAAACAATGATGTTAAATTAAGCACGACCAGGCACGGATCATTAGGTCTCAAACAAGCAGGTGGGGGGTTGATTGATTCAATACATGTCATTTAGGTGCGCAACCAACCGCGTGATTGACGTGTTAGGAGACAGAAGACAATGGGAGGCACGGGTTTTTGGTGTGAATTTATTTTGGGTTAACGATGACAACGTGATTTTTTTCTCAGTATTAATATAACATGTTGTCAAAGCAAAGTAGCAGCATGGCTTGGTTTTTGCACATGATACGGTGGTAGCTGTAACAAAGCTGGAGTATTTTTCATTTTATTGTGAAAAGTTTTCTTAATTAATAAAAGTGAAGAAGTTTAAAAGAGTGTCCGTGGAGTTTCTTGCCCTTTCTTCTCCATAGGATTAGGATAGTACATACTACGCTTTGGAACGCTGGTACTACTTTTTCTACTTTATGGGGAAAGTGCCAAAGAAAAGCCGCGATATTCAAACTTTCTTAAGTTTTTGAATTAGTAATTCAATGGAATCATATGAACTTAGGCGGATGTATTAATAATTTTAATAATTATATTTCTGTAAATCTATACAACAAGTATGTGTTTACATAATTATAATCATTCGGTCACAATCACGGTCGCGAATCATATGCGTTCAACCTGACACTGACCTGCAAATTGCAAAACAAAAGATTTGAGTTTTTGTTTGAGTTTGAGTTGAGATTTCTCGGGCAATCTGTCGATTTTCCCATAGGTAAATGATTTATCAAGTTAACATTTAAGGAATAAATATCACAGTTTGACAGCTTTTCCTTACAAAAGCTTCCAAAATGCGATACTTATTCCTCAGATAAAGGTTATCTGATCATTGATAAATCAGCTCTTAGAATAACTCCATTGATCACATGAACGTAATGAATATTCCGGTTGAGAATATAGTACCGAAGCAATAGTAATGCTATTTCAAAACTGTAAGATAAAACAGGAGAAAATATATCTTGAAAAATCAAATAAAATTGACAGCAAGCTAGCCCATTAAAAATACCGACATCTAAACCCCATTAGCAAGAGGCACCATCTTACCATCAACATATTTCCGAGATGGCATCGCACAAAAGGACAGACAGGAAGGAAGAAAGACATTTCATTGGCGTCGCGACAATCGCCATTATATCATCACGCTTGTGCCAAAGTGGGTAGCCAGGCGTGACGCCCCCACTCAACGTATCGAATTGTGTGTTTTTAGCTGTTGAGTCCTTGGCGTGGATAGTTTTGATTTTTATTTTCGTGATTATTTTTCTTCTTGGCACTTCGTTCGTGAAGTTAATATATTATCTACAGATTATATATTACTACATGGGTAATTTATTTAACAACAATTTTGCAGATTGTTATGGAGGATTACACGATTTTTTCTAACTACATACTATGAATTTTGTTTCAATTACATATTTTTGACGTGTTTCGGAATGTGCTTTCCGTGGCATCTTACATTCCCAATTCAAAACTTACCATAGGAAGTATTTTCAGTACACACTTTTAATGTCCATTCAGTAAATGCAGCCGTTGATGAAATAGCCGATAATTGTGTTGTTTTTGATGGCGATGATTCTAAAACCTGTTCATTCTCAAACCACCATAAGCATAAACAAAGCCTGGCATTGATTTTGAAGTACCACACAGAGTCCCTGACCTTAAGGCTGGTAGTGATTGATCAGTGTGAAGCCTGTCGTCCGGTGCCTCGTTACCGGGCTCAACCAACCGGCAACGTTCACATACTTACCGAGGGAAACCATGATTGGTCCAAATTGTTGGTATATTGAACCATGCAGGTATCGGGAGTGAGTTGTGGTATGTTATGAAGTCAGTATGCAATGTGGGTTTTGATTTGGATTTTTGTTTGTTTCAAACAGAGCATTTATTTAAATGAATTACTTATTTTAGGTATTAACAAGGCAGATGTGTGTGGGAACGACGGGAGGAGACGCCCTAGAAAGGCATATCTGAAGAACATCACCTTCAGAAAAGTCAGGTGCTTAGTACTCTTAACTGGCGTGCGTGTATGACAGATTAGCGTTCTGTAGTTCCTGGAAGACAGCCAGAGTTTGTGTGTATGTGAGTGTTACCTCAATTAAACCATTCACAGGTATTACTTTTTACTTGTTGAAGGAGTCCGTCAGTCAGAATGATGAAGCTAATCGACCATTCCTTAGCGTAGTAGGTTCCCATGGAGGAGAACGTGCAAGAAAGTCCATGGCCACTCTCTTAAATTATAATGTAACAAAATATTAGTACAATGTAAAAAGACGTGCTGTGTGTAGTAGGAACAACCCGGAACAGATACTTCTGGTGAAGAGTGACGAGGAGAGCCGATCCCAAATGAAATAAAATGGCTCCAGACACGAAGCCAGTTTCCGAGTTTCAGTCAGGCAGAGAGAATAATCCAATACATTATGTAGATAATTTACACTGTAAATTTACTACATTCACAACAGAGAAAACTTCTGCCCAGCATTTGGTAGTATACCATTCAGCGTTGATGCTTCTTTGGTTCCGTAAAGGAATTGACAGCAAGCAGCCAGTCAAATCGAAAAAGCTCGCGATACAAATCTTCCCCCGCTTTTAGATCGCTTTACTTTGGTAGGCGTTGATTCATTTTAAAACACCCAAACCGACTGGTGCTTCGTTTCTGATATAAACGATACACGGTTGCCTTAGGAGGGCCTTCATCCATGAATGCCATTTGAAGTCTATCGTTCGATTCGTCCGGCTTCAGGCGACACTTGAAATCCCGGAAAAAAAGTTCCCGGCGCAGATAATTTTTTTTATGAGACTCGATAATTTAAATTAGATCGCCAACAATGTGGAGGGAAAAAAAGTAAATATATTCCCAATTATATAGCGCGATGTAAGAGGTTTCACATCTTACCATTGCATGAGCGCAGGCGCATTGTAGATTTGACGTACCTACTTATTGAAAGATTGCCCTGAGCTGTTAGGCGGTTAAGGATTAGTTGCTCATTGCAAAATGTTTAGCAAACCTAGATGTCCATGTCCCTCATTCCAAGTCTGAATACAGGCGGTTTTTCATTCTAATCCGTGCGAGCAGAAGTTTTAATAAACTGTCTGGTGAGCATGATTTTGATATATTCAATACCAGTGTTTCTCGGCTAAAGACTTATTGGGGAAAACCTTCTTTACTTAAAAGGAATTGTTTGCGTCTTAATTATTTCTAGTTTGTATTTGTCGATCGTGTACTGTATGTATATTGTAAAATTTCTACATCTGTGTCTCTAATTTATAAGGTGTACATAATAAAGAGTATTCTATTTATCAATTTCTTTATTTATGTTGTAGCTAGTTATAAGTGGTAACGTCCCCGACTTACGGTCGTGGGTTCGAACCCAACCAGTCGCTTTACTTTGTGTAAATAATTTCATCACCACTGCTCTCAAAACGGTGAAGGAAAACATCGTGAGGAAACCGGCATATCCTAGAACCACAAACACATAAGTCTAAAATAAACATAAGTAATAAATAAATACAATACTTTAAAAATACAAATGCTGTTATGACACTGTGGAAAGAAAGTATTCTGTGTGTAGTGTGTATGTGTGTTTATCAGTGAAAACTTGTAAATGGCCTTCAATTTAATTTTTTTAAAGAACACTGCATAAGTTAGCTGTAAGTATCACGAATAAAATAAAACAAACACTTTTGTAATGTGGCTGCTGCCATTTAGGCTTCATGATCGATCAAATCTACTTGGACGAAGCAGTATGTGTTACGGATTTAAACACTGCTTACATACAATAACATGATTAAAGCAATCATAGATGTACATGACTGATAAGTGATGAAGTAGCAGCATTATGAGTTTCACAATATTCTTACAATTGACTTTTGAAACTGGTTCAATAAACATCTGATTATCTTCAACAAGTTTCTTGCTCCTTCATTGCCAAATCGCATCCAGTTTTGTATTAACATATTGTAATGACAAACATGTCTGATATAATCAGGCTCTATGCCCTAGATACACGAGGCATAATTTTCAAGCCAGGATATCAGGTTAGTGCTAGTAAGCTAGCGAGCTAGTACAAAATTAGCTTCATTTCTTAAGCGAGTGATAGTTCAATAGTAAAAGGTTTCTTTTTGGCCTTTCAGTACTCCTACACAACTGATTTTACCATTCTGGCTTGCGTACTAGCTTCATGAGGCCGGCGAAGCAGATTTTTGATTGACTACTGTGCAACGATGACGAGATTGGTTTTTCTGACTACAACCACGTGTTGTGCTGTACTGGCGTAAAATTATATGGTATCATGTAAACAGCGAGCAGCGGTGGCCCTGTGGTAACGACCGCAACTTATTTCATCACCACTGCTCACAAAACGGTGAAGAAAAACATCGTGAGGAACCCGGTATTACCTAGAACCAAAAAATCTAATGCGTTAACATTATAGGCTCTTTTTGATTTGTAAACAACACTAGCCAAGTGCCAAGGCAAGACTGCAAGCCATGATAGTAGACAGAGATTCTAGCTTGTTATCCTAGATTTAAAAAAACTAGCCTCGTGTAGCTCGGGCGTTATTAAGTGTATTGTGACAAAATTGTGCAACACTCCATTTATCGACATTCGTTCGCACCGCGAAACAATCGATTAGTGTCCATGCGAACTTTCCGTCACTATTTGCATATTTATAATTATCGCTTATAATACTCTGTGCTTTTATTTTTTGTATCACGATTCAATTTTGAAGCTAAGCTATTGAAAATAAGGTTCCATTTTCGGCGATCATCTTTTCGCGAATGCAAAATGATTGTTGTATTTTTTGTTTCAACAATTTTGTATTTTTCTGTTCTGAAATTTTCATTTCAATGATTTTGGAACTTATGTGGTTAGCTTACGATCACAACTTTGCAAATAAATTTTTTGTGGTGGTTGTGAATAAAAGTTTGTCGGCGACAAAATAGGGGCTTTACCATTAGATCGGTATTTCAGTCATTTCGATTATTTCCATTAGCTTGTCAGTGTTACTGGGTGTGAAAAAGAATTGTTTCTTTATGTCTATCTTATCGTAAAGACTATCAGTTTCGCACATGGCCGTCTGTTATAAAAGTCATCCATTTTTAGTATTCAAAGTAGTTTCCTGATTAACGATGACTTTATTTGGATAAATGGCCTTATGGGTAATGACATCAATCGTCAGGTTCTTCCGTAATATGCCAACAGTATATTAAGCTGAATTTATGTTGCAAATCTTCCGAGTTCTTACTGAAATAAGTTGCTGAATTATATTTTGACAAGAGATAATTCTATAGAAATTTGACTCTATGAGGAGATTAAGATTATGAATCGTAGGTGTTTTCAGTACTTATATCTTACATTGTTTGTGCTTTCATCAAATTTTATGGAAAGGTTGATTTATTGATGAATTTGTTATAAAACCGTTTACTACATTCATAGTTGATTTGTCGAACGGCACCTACTTAATCCTAAATCCTGATTTTTTTAATTGCAAACATTCGTATCGTTACAACGTTCTATTTTGATCTCTTTCTCATCAAGTAAATCATCAAAATGATTAGCGTACCTACCCAAAGACAGCTTTCAGCTATTGACAGCGACCTGTCCAGGTGTCTCGCACGTCAGATACTTGGAAAAGAAACTTTGACTGTGAGAACTCGAAACACGTCCGAATATGAATTTTAACGACTTCAAAAGAGGTGCTAAATGTTGACACTTAATATACCACAGATATTAACGACACAACGAATTTGCTGTCAAAAACAACGAACATAAATAACCTGTACTTTACTACCCAGAAGTTAAGGTTCTGTTTGGAGAAGAAGAATGTTTTCTAGACGCAAATAGCATTTGGTAATTGCAAGTTATTTTTTTTCATCACATGAGATTTTAAAACGAAGATACGGCTGAAGTTCAAGGGAAATACTAGATGTTATCAATAAATTATTCCAATGTGGTACGGTGAGTCAGTGTGAAATATTATTGGGTATGACGGTAGACTATATGGCTGCAAGTAAGACAGGTGTCCTTGTATGGATTACTGCAAGTTTGAAGTGTGGATTGCAGGATTGTACGAGTGATTGATAGTCATCGTTGTTTTACCTTTATACGTGTCATATTTCCAAAGAAGCTGGTCTATATTATAGCTGTAATATGTAAGTTATTGAACTAAGGGTTCATTTCTGTATATAACCATACCTATCATGTGTATAGGTAAGCACTGAAGATGGACGAATTTGGAATCTTTGAAAATGTTCTCTCTCAATAAACCCATAGGTAATCTCAAGGTCCTAGCTTATGATGTGGTTGCTTATTGATTTTTTTAATTTTTAAGATGTTGATTTTACATTCTGTAATTACTTTAGATTCTCACACAAATTATTACTTGTTAAAACAATTGCCAAATCATCTACTTTCACAATATTTGTAAATATGTGAGCACCTTGTATATAGCTCATAATTAATTTACCAGCCATTGCTTTATATTTAATTATTTTTACCTTTTGTGGTATATATATTCAATGGCATCGTCTTCACATATAATTAATTATTGAACGTACAAGTACATAATATTGTAAAACCATTTGAAAGAGTAACGGTGGAGTTTCTTGTCCATTCTTCTCCATACGAAACTACCTTTTGGAAGGGGTACTAGTTTTTTATTATTTTTTTATAAATGTTGACGTTCAAAAGTTCCATTTATTTGCCTATTTGAAATAAATATTTTGTCTTTAACTTTGACGTAGATTATGATAACAAAGAATGTACCTAGGCGTTCGTTTGCTTATAATTTACTTAGTTTTTGATTTCCTGTTTTAGAATATTACAGTTAATTAAAATATGTACTTACATTATATAAATCAAATATTTTGTAATAATGATGGAACATAAAGCAATATAAAAATCGTGTCCTGAAAATCAAAATGCCTGAAGATGAAGCCGAGCTCTTGAGGAGTGGCGTTTACTCATGCCATTATGTAAGGGAACACGCAGCGTCGCAAATTGCGCTAATTCACTCATAGTGCGGCTCAATTTGCACGTATCACTTTTATTCTTGAGCTAGACTTGAAGAAGAAGTTGCATGGATGATCTTTTAATATGTCTGTGTATCCTTTTGAAATTACTGAAACATTGTAAACATTATGGTGAATTAGTAGGTATCTTATCATTTCAGTTAGCTATATAAAAATGGGTTGCTTACTGAATTCAGTAACAATTAACCAGTTTTAATTTGGATACAAATCTAATAAGTATTATTTTAAGTTTCATAATTGATCTGACTAGCGGTGCAAAGCATAGCGTCTTGAGTATTATAATAATAATATTTATTGAATCAAAGTTACAATTATTACCTTATAATTAACTTCACTTAATTTCGGTCTGTAACTGTTAGCGATCTTCCTTTTTATCTTTACGGCGGACCCCAAACTAGGCGGCGCCTGTATCTTGGGGACTAGAGTTGTGATGCGTGATGCTATTTACCACTACAATTTTGTGAGAATAGGTATGAGTAGGTAATTGCAAACTTTTCTATAAAACTAAATTAATATTGAGATCATTATGCACAAGGCTAAAAATGTTAAACAATAAAATAAAAAGTTAAATAATCATTAGCAAAATAAAAAAAAAAATTAAAATTAAATGCTAAGGAGCTAAAGTAAGGTGTGTGTGTTAGTGTGTGTGTGTTTGTTAGTGTGTGCGTGTGTGGTGTGTAGATGTTAATGTCTGTGGTGGTAGTAGGATTCCGAGAGTGAGTTGAGTGTTATGCTTTCCGATTCATCATACGAAAGATTTAATAGCCATTTTTTGACAACATTTTTGCATGTAGAGAGGGAGAGTTCTTTTGGGTCACAAGGCAAACTACTGGTGACCTTGTTATGTACAAAAGTGTGTAGATAGGCGGGACAGCGTCTTGTTAGGAGAGATGTGGTTCGTTGAAGCGGGATGTGAAAGACTCGTTTGGAAGTCAATGAGTGATAGTCAGGTCGGATTTTTAGGGTTTTGTGTATGCGTAGGTATGCATTGAGAATAAATAGTTGCCGGACACTTAGAACGCTTGATATTTTATAAGATGTACCATCTATCTTTTGTCCAGCTTTACCTGTCTCGGCCACTTCTTAAGAGTTGTTTTTCAGTGACGAGCCGTGGGAACGGTGGCTGCAGATTAGAATCTTGGATTAAAATTAGCATTTGGCATACATATGTACCTACTAGCCTGGATGAATGTGTCTTTTTCTGGAGAAATCAAGTTCGGTTATTCGACTTGTATATATTTTCTATCTTATGTAACGAGAAATTTTTGTTTCTCTATATTTTGTTGGCAGTCTATTAATTACAAGTAAATGCTTTCAAAGCCTTTTGTATTTCTACAACGACTATCATAAGCCTTTCGGTAGCTTATGTCAATCCAAAACATTCGTGACTTCCCTATCGTCATCGTCACCGCTGATAGAATGACTCTTCGCTTTAAATACTCACGTATCTTGAAGAAACTCTTTCAATAAAGTAAGATCTTCGTTTGTATGTACTCTCTACCGGAGATGACCACTGGACCAGACCACAAGACCTCCTCATTATTTGTCATCAATCTACATTTATGTACCAGTACCAGTATATAGTCCAGTACTTTGTATGCCACATGTATTAATATGATGACTAACATACCAGTCTTACAGATCTTAATGTAAATTGGAATCATTGAAAGCGGAACTGGCGACTTAAAGCTGTTGTGTCTAGGTTCTAATGACTCACTCTTTAAACAAACTTATCACCACATACTCCAAATCTCTCATAACCTTTAAATTAATTACAATAAGGTTGAAAATAGTAAGCAGCGTGAACAAATAAGAAGACGTGGGGTAATCTTCAAGAGTTCCTTGATAAAAATTTGGGATGACTCAGTCAGATTTTGTCTGGCAGGTCAATCGGGCACAAGGACGTATTTTATTAGATTCAATATTTCTGTGACACCTGCTCAGCAAAAAGGCAAGACAAGGCATTGAAATTGATGACAAATAATACCGGCAAGAAATACTAGAAGGATTCAAATGATTTGTTTTTAAGTGAACAATATGGCCGAATCTTCTGAAAGAGGTTTAGCCAATGTTGAGTTCAGCAGAGGACTAGCAATTTCAAATCCATAGGATGTGGAATCTATACATGGACATAAAAAACTGAAATTGTTTTTTAATATGGCTGTACCAATCCATGGTGCTGTCAAGGAATCAAGTGAAGATTATGTAACAACGCAAGCAAGAAAAATCGAAATAGATATTTTCTTGCAAACGTTCAATACACGACCACAATTTCTACATTATTTGTCTCTTGTACATGAAAACGTGAACTGGATGCCAGTCAATTTGCAACTTTATTCTTTGGGCAATAAGAAGGAAGCATAATTAATGGTTTGTCAAACAATATCTTTGTCAAAGCATAATGGGTGGTGGAATTATGTCAAACGTCAAATTAGATGTCTGCCTTCCTGTCGTTTGCGTTTTGTGTTACAATAGAAACGCTATTAAACGACAACGGGTGGCTGTTACACCAAACTGTAACTTCATTGATGACAAAAACTGAAAAAAAAAAAACTAGAACTTTTGATTATAAATCAGCTGCTTTGATCAGGGCTGCTTAAATTGCCAATAAGGGAATTTCTTTTGGTGAGTCTTAAGTATCTGCAGTTGTTATCTAAACATGGTGTTAGTCAGATTTTTTCTACAGAATACTATTTGTTGACATAATAGATATATGTAAAAGAGGAAGATGTGCTCAAATAAACTGGGAAAGGGGCAGTAGGATGTACATGTACTCATCTCATAGTGACATCAAAATGTTGTTAGAAGAGTGGCCCAAAGTAAGCTAGTTTTGAGCTCTAAAGCATGATAATATAAACATCATTGCCACACAAAGCCTCCACCACACATTGTTCTATTTCTTTTTTTGCACTGAAGTTATACTATCAAAATATCACAAACGACCACAATTTTCAGTTCACTTCGGTGTAACTACTACCCATATTTACTGGAAGGTTTTTACACGACAAAAGGCGCTTTATTGAATTCTATTGAGAAAAATACGTGAGTGAAATGATTACAGAAATGTCAGTAGTACCGATATTATTGCTGTCACCCCTCACATTACGACACTTGATGAAATGAGTGACTGTAGGAATGGTAGAGAAAGTAGTCGACTTTGGAATCGAGTGGATTGACTGGCTTTTTTATGTGGGAACTGTCGAATTTTTTGTTCTTACATTTTGGTAATTTCTGACCTGATTTCGTGAGCAATTTAAGGCTTATACTCGTTATGATAGAAGTGACAATGTAAGGTTAGAGGTGGACAAAGTTAATTTTTTACTGGCAGCTAGTATGTTTAACTGTTTCTAGTTATGTGGTATACCTATTGTGATGGATTATTTTGACGTATTTATACCTATAGACAGTGAATAAAATGCGTATTGAAGTTGAAGGCGTCGATGAAGCAATAATACATACATACATACATCACGCCTTGTTTCCATGTGTTCAGATGATGTCACAAAAGATTTGTGTAATTCTAAAAAGCAAAGTACTCCAGTACTTCTGCTTACTTATAACAAGATACTATACTCGTAACAACCAAATTACCATATAATCCATATTCAATGATGACAAAAACGCTACATTTATTAAAAATCCCATCAATCCGTGACTTCACGACCGCAAGGACTCTAACAGTAAATATAATGATAAACTAACAGAGAAAATATATAAAACGTATTCTTGGGACGTGTATGAACAAGTATCGAATTTGTATTGTATTGTAAAATGAATACAAATGATGGTGGAGAAGGAATTTTAAACATGCTGTGGTTTCGGTCGAGCGGTTCACATGTGCTAAGGGCTGGCGACTGACGAATGGGCAATGTGGCTTACCGATTGGGAATTCAATCCATATTTTAATGAAGTAATAGAGGATATATTCCCTGTAAATTGAGGTCTGGCTCTTGTGATGCAGAAACTCCTACTACAAAAGCCAGGGCAACACAGATGTTACTTTCTTGAAGTGTTATTAAAGAATTTTTTTCACAAATGAAAGTCAATTTTTACTGAAAATCTCAATGGCTCAATAAAATAATAATGTTCTAAAGAAAGAAACAAAACGTCTATGAACAACTGTAGAAAGAAAAGCATGTTTCATATTCATCAATACTAACCGATAATCAGGAAATAACAACAATGTGCCTATGGCAAACGCTTCTAAATACCGTCCCAACAGCGAACCATTCTGTTTCACATAAATCATTTTATGCACATATGCAAATAGCCGAAACTCAGTTGGCTACATCCATAGCCTGTTCTCCATGACAATGCACATCGGTCCTGTCAATCAGATAGACAATTATCGGCCACCAGCGGACCGTGGCTAACCACCACCTCACTACTGAATTTGTAGGCCTTAGAATAACATGATTTGGTTGACTTGTTACTAATAATGGCATGATTTTTTGGTGCTTAGAATATTATTGTAAAATTTGGTGGTATTAAGTGAAAGGTTGGTGAGTGGGTCATAGATTTTAGAGCAGTAAGGGTTTTAGACTAAACAGAGACAAGAATATATCCGTCAATTTAATATAATGCTCAGAAAAACAATAATAGCTACAAAAAATCCATTGAATCCATTTATTTTCACATTGGAATATGTATTAGTATTTTATTTATTGTTTCTGTATCAATAATTGTCGTGTTTATTTCAATCTACTCACTTTTTGAATGGTTTTACTCTAACAATAGGACTGAAAATTAATAGGCAATCTTTCTCGATGCTTACTTTGTTTATCTATATCTCTTCTTTATATAAAGTATTTTCCTTCCAAAACCACTCTCGAACATTTATTCAAAACCTCATTGAATAAACAGACATATCTGCATACCCAACGTACTCCACGGTCACAGTTCACAGCGCCTATTCATACCTGATGACTGGTTGGCGATGAATTGATTGATGTTCTCGTGTTTATTGAAATGTGTCGTATCCTCTGCATCCATTGTGTGCTGCGGTTTCTGTTCGAGTAGGTCAGTTGAATTGATGGTGTGTGGAGCTACGTTATGCATTTCTGTAGTTGTTTTTTTCTTTTATTGGAATTTGGCTTCCAAATTAATCACGAGGAAGTGGTGAAGCTCACGTTTTGGTCTTTGCTGATTCTTAGCTAGGCACTTAAGTTGTTCTCAGCCTCATTTGAAAATATTGTTGATCGAATTTATACTTAGGTTTGATGGCAATTGTTGTAGAATGCCGTAACGTGCAATAGTTTTGAATTAGAGTAGGTACACCGTCATCGAAACGTAGCGCTAAATTGAGTCAAGGGTGTAGGTTTTCACAGTGCATTAAGATAATTATAGACTATCAATAGTACCTAATTGGAAAATAACTTCCAGTATTCTACGATACTCGAAATTAAATTCTAACTAAAAACTTAACCGCATTTAAGGTTATACCACATTTGATGAACCATGAGAAATATTTGGCAGCTACGGGCTGTGTTCAGCAACTACCATTATGTAGTAATTAGTTGATAAATACTGTATTTTTTTCAATTCACTTAAATTACTGTAAAGGTTGTCTGCAATAGCCGACCTATGATGTGTAATCTGTTGACTGAAAATAAATTAACTATGGTTATTGTTCGAACGCATAGGCTTGTTTTGAACAAGCTGTCATAAGAAATATTGTTCTTTTGTTGTTTTTTTGATAGAACAAATTGTATAGATAAGTCATTCAATGTAACACGTTCATATGTCAATATAACGAATAAGAATAATTTATTGTTTAAGAAATTACATTCGAATGCGTTGATTCCTGGAACTCACACTAGGATTCCCTGTGTCGTGACATCCATTATGAAATAATAATCTAATGTATGTTTCTCTCTGACTACACCCTTAACGTAGTAAGAAGTAATCTACGTTATAGCACCTTCCTATTTTACTTTTTACGTCGTTTTTCTCAGTAAGTGAATTATTGTTGATTCTGAATAAGGAATAGTAACGTTCTTATACCACAACTTTCATTATGGCCTTTAATGGACTGAAAGCAAGGGATCTCAGATTTGCACAGTAATACATATAATACATATATAACAATACATATCCTCCACTTAAATAATTTCGCAAAATACATAACAATCGGTAAGTTTTGAGCAGCGACAGTGCAATCCATTGTCAGAGTGTACGCACAATAAAATTGAACAACTTGCGACACGTCACGACACGTCACGAAGGGGCTATTGTCTGAATAGCTCGAAGGTTGAGCAAAACGTTTGATTTGATTTGTTTTGGGCAATACTTTTGGCATTGAGAGGGATTGGGGGATTAAGTCAATGTTGTGCTTAAGCTCGGATCAGTTTATGTGTAGTGAGGCTTTTTACTGCTAAACTAGCAAAAGTACCTAATTCACTGCGTTTGCGCACGCTTTTCGAGTGGATAATCGTTTTTTTTACTTGCATGGAAAGAGAAAGCAGCAGGCCAAAAAGAGATGGAGGGATGAGCTGGATTCCTTTGAAAAGGATTAGCCCATAATCGAGGTAGTAGACTGAGAAGATCAGAAAGAGGGATCTCGAAAAATACCTAGAACTTAAAGGAATAGAGTAAGCGATTCGGTTTAGGCGAAAGACAAAAACTTCGAAAAGGTTAGGAAATTTAATCCACAAAACTTCTAGGAATCTCCAAAATTAAGCACAAACAAAAACTCCAATCCAAAAAAATCGACGATACTTATAGTTAGTAAGATGGCCCCGATGCACGTCGATACGCAGCAGTTTAGATCGAAATCTACCCTCGGTATAAATTTAGACCTGATGTTAGCGGTGCGTGAACGGACGTAATTGCGAGCGTGATCGTTCGCTGCGAGTGGCGCCATCTCTTGGTGAAGGCTGGGAAGTTGTTATTGATTTATTGGTGAATTGTAATTTTGTTGTAAAGCCGATGTTATCTGGAAATGTATGGCAAGTACGGCATATTATATTAAAATTAGTCACGGTCTCTAGTTCTGACATATATAAAGGCGAGCATTGCTGTATTTACAGTAAGTAGGTACCTACAAAAAGGTTAGACTGAGGTTTTCGAGCGAATACTCATGAACTGTTTTGCAATAGCGTTAATTCCAGGGATGAAGCTTAAGCAGAGGGTCAATAAAAAGCTCATGATGACGATAAATTAATCAATTTAACATCTAGTGCCAGAAAGCAATTCTATAGGAAGATGATATTCAAACGCATTTTCTTTCTTCTATTTAGATTGATATAGTTTTTCTGTTTCTTTTAAAGTCTGAATAAAAGTTTCGTTAGTATTAACATAACTATGGTCAAATACATCCATACATCTATTTCACACCAATAGGTTGTCAATTCAAACACAAAGAACTTTCCAAAAATCTTCCACTTTTTCCCCTCTCATTTCTAACCCCACCTTATCACCAGTCCCCAGAGTCGAAATTCCCCAAACCACGATGAAAGTTGCACAAACTTGGATGCAATGTTTAATATAATTTTTATTAAAGTGCGAGCTCAGAGGAGCGAAGCTATCTGTTCTCAAATCGTCGCCTGTAATGATTACAGTTCGCCGTAATTATTTCGAGCTGACTGTCTTTGTAATGATTTAGAGAATATGGATGTGCATGGGAAGGGTGTAATTTGGAGGGAGATATGAGCGTGGTTTGGGTATGATTTTTGATCAGTGGTAGTCTTATAAGTTCGCCTGATCTATAGTGGAGAAAAAAAAAACGACGGGTTGCACTCCGGGAGTGCCGGAAGAAGTGAAAACTTGAATATTAACGTTGTGCATTTTTGATATTTTGGAATGGTTAGGGAATAATTTTGCACGAATTGCTTTAATTATCAGCATAAAAGAACTATCATTTATGTGGTAGAATACAATATTTATTTATTGCGCTATCGTTCACAAACATGACAATTTATATTATATTAAAAAGTATATCTCTCAGAAAAATCAATCAATAAAAATCAACAATCATCCGGCTTACGAATTTTCGATCTGGTCACGTGTCCTGACGCGAGTTTAACATTTTTTACCCATTACAAAATAAGTGTACAACGCCGCTAAAGAATTTTTCACTTCAAAAAGAGAATAAAACCCTCAACCGACATGAATCTGTAGATTTTCAAAACTCTAACAGGCCCCATGATATTGGTCAACCAAAAGCTGTAGATTGTCGAGATATTTTCACTGACATACCACCAGCTCTTTGAGCGGTGAAGGAAAACGTCGCGAGGAAACCGTCATGTCCAATATACAAAATTCAAAGACATTTGTGACATCAACCAATATGGTTGGTTTTGGCGCACTGGGCGTTACGTGCATCAGAATCAGAATCAATATTTTTTACGTGGTGGATTACTCTGCCCGCTCTTTCTCACAGAAAGAAGACCTGCATCCCAGTAGCATTATGAGGATCTTTATAGTCTGACTATGATATAATTGTTAACATCCCAAAACCCCGCCACATCCAGTACACCATCACGCACCACTATTTCATTACGGTAATCGTAATTTTTACGTAATGATAGCGAACTCGTGATAGTATCGCTGTGATTGCAAAGTACTTGTTGATTACTAAATGCTGCGGCTTGCCTTACCCACACTCTCAGCTATTGACGCTTGAAAATGTGATCGTGTTTCTAAAGTTTGTGAAGGATTAAATTCAAGAATCTACCACTAAATATAGCTAAGTAAGTCAATTATTTTCATCTGCTATTGAAGCAATTATCGATCTAAGTGTTGTAGTCAAAGTCAAATAATTTCAATAAGACCATTAAATGGTACTGTTGAATATCACAGAAAAAGGGAATTGAACTGTCTCATAGGAATTTGAACCAACAATGCATTTACTATTCTTTTTCTCATCATTATTATCTACATGCATGGTGATTATACTCGTACGGACAAGTATTTAGGTGTTATCAAGGCTCCATAAATCATGAAATCATGGTGGTGGTGCATTCATTGTTACAATGACCAAAATGTTATCAGCGATTACACCAACAAAAGCATCTTTCACATTTTTTCTTCACAGTTAAAATATCTGTTCCTTGCATTTTGTTCTCCATCAGTTTCTTCCTTGCAAATTATACTAGAAATTTCAAATCACACCCTAATCCAGCTCACTACTACATCATAATAACCACTAAAACTATGGTTATCAACTAAGCAAATATAGGAGGTGTCTTAAACGACAGTTTAATTGACTATCTCATCCTAGCGATCATAATCTTTCGTGTAATTGGTCTAATAATAGATGTTGTAAGGTTATGGAACTATTTCACAGTATGTGGCGTTGTACCCATTTGAAGGTTAAGAGTGTCTTTTGACATATCTAATAACACACAACTTTTAAAATCTGATTGACGTGTAAAAGTCTTTGTACAAACCTACTTACAGAAATAAAATAATTTTTCATTTATTTATTACTTAACATAACTTAAAACTACACCTGGTTTCTCCAAAGGGTTGGGCAGAGGTAAACCCATAGTTTACCCACATCAATAATATAGTGTTGTTTGATTAAGCTTAGAAGATCAGGTTAGTTGGTAAGTTGGAACCTCATGCAGAATTATTTATTTGAGTGCTTGAATTCCATACTAATATAGAAATTCATATTGCGGAATTATTTAGTTGCTGTTTGAATTTACAAGAGTATGGTGGTATCTTAAACAGCATAATCTCAAAAACAATCATTTACAAGTACAGGCGTCCACTAGTTGGTCCAAAAGAATGATTTTAATATTAGTACATATTGATTTAACTAATCATAATGTCTATTTTATAGTTAGTTTAGTAATCTGGCTGACATCGTTAGTAACTTAGTAAAGTCTCTGCTAGTGTAAAGTTATGTTCTTAGTTCTGCTGCTTCCACTTCGATCACTTCTGATAACTCTAGTGCAAAATCTTTAACACGAATCTCAGGACTTTCTCAGGGCACTATCCTAGGCCCCATATCGGATACACACCTGAACTTCCCAGAATCCAAACAGATGCTTAAAACTACTATATTTATGAGTAGAAAAATAAAAAAAGTAAGCGCAGCCATTAACCACTAGCTACCAGTGTGAAGCGTTTAACCGAACGGTTACAATTTTACAGTAACCGCTATAAGGCAATAAGACATGCGTATCGTACGGTCGTATGCTTCTATCTGGTTTCGGCATCTTGAAAGTACTGCACGCGCGGACGTGTTGAACTTGTGGGAAGTCGGGGACAGTGGTGGTTTGGAGGATTTTGGGTAACATTATTCATTTGGAAAGAAGTTTCTAATCTAGTACTAATATGCGTATCTGCTGTCATTGTCATGTGGTCCTTGGTTACGGAACGGTTGTCATAGTTTTTATATCGTACCGTACCGTAGAGTAAATTAGCTTAATTTTGGATGTCGTTATTGGAAAAAATCGCATAGATCTGATAAAACGCTTTGCTAAACTTCGTTTTTTTTACCCAGATAGTAATTGGACAGGTGTCAAACTCATGTACTCCTATCGAAACACAAAAAGACTTGAAATGTCAGAAATCTGGGATTTCTGGGACTAAAAAACGGAATATCTGGGATTAAAAAGAAAAGTTAGTTGAATCATTGGAAAAATACTTTATCTTTTGATTTGTACTGCTTTTTATTACTATTAGTTAGCTTTCCAAAGTAATCTCTATCCACTGTTGCTAATTAACAATATCATTTAATAAATTTGTGCCCAAGAATGAAAACCTCAGAACTCATAGATGCATCCAAAACACATTTGTAACCACCAGTACAAACAGCGACACATCACAACTCAAGTATTCCAAGAAACGGCAATAATTCTGAACAAAATCCTCCACTCTTGTATTAAATATGAATATCACACTGATTTATGTTTTAAAGCCGGTACACATTAAAGAGAAACAACTGACATTTGACAGGTTAGCTCATTATATCGATCGTTAAACTTTATCCGTGTCTTCTCGATAGTCGAAATCAACACCTATTACGATGACAGCTGTAAAATTGTAGAATTGGTACCTACGCCATTTTGTTCGTCTTCAGTATTTCGCGTTGTTTTTATTATCTTTTAATCGACATAATTTGTGATAGTTATGTTGATTCTAGTTTTATGGCGAATTCTTTCGTTTTGTTTATACATAATTTTTATTTGAATATATTATTTATGGTTCATAAAAAGCTTGTACTCGATCAAGATTACATCATCAACTTAGCCCAATTCAACCACTGCAGAATTTGGTATTTTATTTGGTTCTACCTTCAACACATATCGTTTACGACGCTTCTTGCATCAGTTTCATTAAATGCTTAACTTGATCATATCATACGTTTGCAAATTGTGAAAGCTTCTGTTTTTGACCAAGTTTAAAATAATTATTGTAGTTCTTTGTGTGACCTCAAAAATTCTAAGGAAATCCTTATAATGGATGATGGTACGTACTGATCATAATATAAATCCGATACACAATCTAAAGTCTCTATGATGAAAAGATTTTGTACCAATCAATGGTTACCACGATTCAGCTAGTTAATTAAACCATAACAAACCATCAACAAATACTTGGAGCTACCCAACAGTAACCACACATCAAAGTCATCGCAACTAACCCGAAACCTATCCGACCGATCAGCCATCAAATATAGAGACATAAAATTTTATAACCCTCAGAAACTTGGAATTTCGAACCAAAAAAAACCGATAAAATTTCGATAAAAATCGGTATACAGCCGATGCACGTACACGAAGCGGTTTTTCTCGGAAACAGTCGATATCTTGGAGTATAGAATATAAAGAGAGGTTGGAAATGTGTTAGGAGTTCTGTAATTGATTTGAAATGCAACGCGACTCGGCCATGGGACTCGTAATGGGTTGATCGACAAGCTAAGATTATTAAATACTGTAGCTATTACTACTGATGTCAAACGCATGGTTAAATGTTTTATGGGATTACGTGACTATTTATTGTGTTAGAATTAGTAATTTACCACTGTTGTTGTGTCTGGCCCAAACGTTGGGCATTGAATGCTTGTTACGGCCAACAAATTATACTGTGACTTTCTTCTCCGTTTTATCATTAGAATGCCTTTTTCTGTAGTGAGGGAGAAAGATGGTTGTGTCATCTTAATAATACTTAAGAATGCCTGTGTCACGGAGACTGTCTCTGTAACTTCAAGAAACTTCAGTATTTTTTTTTTCATTATCTCTTTGTTGCTCGCTTTATGTTGCAAGACTTTTTTTCCACAGACGCGAGTTCTTGTTTCATCATTACTCTCTAAATCTCCCGACTCCCACGTTCAAAACCCCATAAAAACCAACACAAACCCTTCCCAACCTACGATTTACACTAACACAGTTAACAAACCACCTAAACAAAAACGTAAGGAGCTATTGTACAAAGCGCACATTACCATAAGGACTTTGCGGGCCAAAACTTTGCTCTACAGACACAATAATTTACCATTTCTTGACTGTTAATAGCCGATAGGATTTTCTGTCCTCGCACCACACCGCAGGGAGAATTCGGGAACTCATTAAGGGTATAATTTTCACAGCAATAAACACCCCGCGATAAATATCAACCCCCTAAAAGGGGTGAGTGGTAGCTACTGTTATTTTTGGAGATGTTAGTTTGTGTTTAAGTTATAATAGTGAGTTGTAATTTGGGAATGTTTTGTGATATTAAAAAGCAACCACGAACAAACGTTGTTAAAGATGACGTTCCTATATTCAAGTTATAGACTTTTGTCCAATTCCTTGCGAAATGCCCCGCGTAAATAAGGACCTTGATTAAGGTTTAATAATCATGATCTCAGCCGAAAGACGTTCACTGATAGACATAGGAAGGAGCATCAAAGAAACAACAACAAAAATACCTACTCAATTTTATTCTCGGGAACTGATAAAATTAAAAAAAGATATATGTTTATATGTAGCTATATTATAGACAGCGTGACCAAGGCAGTAAGAAAATCTATTTCAGAATAAAGCTGTAAGTAAATGAAAAAGCTTTAAATCCAAACTGCGTAGATACAGCTCAAATCCAACAGCATCTCTTATAATATAAAAAAATGTATAAAGTCAAGGTCAAATCAAATATCCTTAGTTATTAGCTCCATTGACCCAATCTTATCTTTGACATAAACATAATTAAAATTCAAGAACAGTAGCAATCAGGAGAGGTAACACTATGCAATGAAGCGATGAATTTTATCAACTGACATAAATTTATATAACATACATATATTGTATTTGTTGGTCAGTTCGGTGTCAGTTCCGCGTATATCGAGATAATATCGAATGATCCGAGAAACCACTAATTAGTGAAGATCGTTATTATTTGAAATATACTCATATCTATCGCAGATGTCAGGATTAAGATAAGGTTATGTCCAATCTATGAGAGTAACTAAATATTTCTGGTGATTTAAAAATGGGTGAATAATTGTCGAATTGATGATAGATAAAAATTAAATAGCCTCGTAAATTATGAAGATTTTGACACATAAAGCACTCAAAAAGCGATTTTTTTTTATCATATCTGCACGATCGACAGCAAGGTCTTCGCCAAAAATGACGGTGGCATTCGCCGTCTTAACACATATTATTTGTCTGAACTTAGTTAATAGACAGAGCGTACTTATGATTGTCGTTGCCGCTACCAGTCAAACATAATATACAGCAAAACAACAATGTAGTTTTCCATAACTTGTGTTGTATTTGTTTTTAATTTGTTTTATGTTTATCCTAATTAATTCCACTAACGTAGTTTAGTCCTACGAACAAATTATGGGTAATGTGCCAGAATTAAAGATGAATAAATAAAGAAAAATAAGTTTTTAAAAACATTTTTTTTTCTTCTTAATCACTCACAAGAGTCAGAGAAGAAATACAGCATGCCACGCTTCGGCAACTACAATCAAACTATCTCTTCCTAATTCCCGAACCCCACTCTTCAATATCCAGTCCATAAGTCACAGCTGCCTCTTACAGGACTCTTCATTTTAATTCCAGTTCCTGATCGGGCCCGGAATGCTGCGGCGTAATTATATGAACCCTTTCGGCACTAAATTCGTGCCGTGGCGTAATTTAACTCAATGTTTGAACATGTCCCGTTTTATTGCCCTCTACAAATTAATAGCGTTAAGGTCAATTATTAAAATAATTAAAGGATTTTTGGAATTTCTTCGTTTCGACAGTAAAAGCTTTGCAATTACACGTATATTTGATTGTCTTGTCTAAGTTGTCCAAAGATGGTGGGATCACTTTCTATCACATGGGTTTCATCGTCGGTCACTTCGCTTAACACACACACACTGCTCTAGTGCCAATAGTTGACGGCTTTCAGTGCAATTAAAGTGATTAGATTCCATTTTGTAAAGAGTAACTATTATTATGATCTTCTTTTAAGCCAGTGGCACCAGTATGATCACTTTGATCAATCAGATGTTGTTGTTTTTCAAGGATAATTTACTTGGAAGATCAGAGAAAGTTGCTATATTTTATCAAAATTAAAAACACCTATATTGCGTTAAATTATATGTGAAGCTCTGCAGTAGGCCTAGAATCTGTTAAAGTTTTGTGAAAGTCAAATTACCATTCGGATGTAAATAATCGATTTGCAGTAAAATCAATATTTTGATATAAATTATATATTATCATTGTTTTCCTATGAGTATTTTTGACATTATAATGATGTTCCACTGTTGAGACCATATTTTATAATAGTAGAAATCTTTGCTGTTTGTAAAATTCCGAACACTTATATCAGTAATGTAATTTTGTTAATTGATCATGTTGATTACATATCCTCATTCCAACTATCACTAATTCAGAATTGGAAACAGCTGTTGTACCTTATAGGTACAATAACTGCACTGCCTTAAAACCGCCGCCATAATCGAATCCCTCCAATATAATATTCTGTCACATTTTAAATTACATAAATACTCGTACATTTGTCTTCAGCTTAAACTTTATGGTCCATTTATTAATTCTTAAATCTTCAATACTTTACACTTTTGAATTAAATCGATTGGATTATATTAAAATATTCATATTTCGCGCGTCTAAAGTGTCATGCGTATGAGTTTTTATTGTGTCGTAAATTCTACATTGTTTTATTTCCGTTATTTTTTTTGGTTTGGTCGTATTTTTATTGGACGAAAAGGTCGGTTTGCTTATTTGGGTAGGTTTTACGTAATATCGTGTTTTAAGCATTTATACAATATGAATGGTTTATTCAAAAAAGTGTCCTTGATTTATTTAAAACCTCTGGCGCATCCTGGATACTAGACCCTGCGACCACCATTGCTGAATTGCTGATCTTTTCGGTTTTGATGCACGTGACATTTGCGCATTATAAAGCACGGGAAAAGGCTAGACAGACTGATCTTAATGCACTTGACGATACAAGCGAGATTCCTAGTTCAAACATAAAAATAAAAGAAAAACGAATGTTAATAAGAAGTTGAAATTGGACCTTACGTTTATGCAACCTATCTGGTCTTTCTTCCCACAATTGAGGCGAAGGACCAAACACCATGCCATCAGCCATTAACAGTAACCCATTAACACTTTTAAACCCATCCCAAATCAGAAGTATCTTAACCACTGCACATAAATCGAAGAAGGGTGGTACAACCCTTGCACACATAAATCTAGAGTCTCGACCACCCCTAATGGGGCGTCTTTGTTGCGTCTAGATGTGAGGGGGCCTTAATCGAACAAATGCAAATGTAGTATTATTGTAACTGTCTATTATGGGACAGATCTTTGTCTTTGGAATCTCTATGGCTGATTTTAGCGATGTAAAAAGGGTTATTTCATTATATAAGAAGGCATTGGTTGTCTTGGCTGTTTGATTAAAAATGTGGTCGTTGGGTTCAAATAAAATCTTTAATTCACTGACACTTCTTCACAAATCACTGTTTCTAGAAGCATGGGAAACCCAATCAGGCGGCAACAACATTACTAAGCCAAAAAAGAAACTGTTTCTGGGATGATATTAACTCAACAACTTCATTCAATAATCTTGCACATTGAATGAGAGACAGATGTCCTGAAATAAAGCTTTACTTTTATTACAACATTTATAGGGTTTGTTTTGGGTACAATAAAGAATTAAGGCTTAGGAATAATGTATTCGTCAGATGACTATAATTTTAAATGAAATTTTAATTAAACTTTACTGCAAAGCCAAAGCGCTATTACTTAGCATGAGGTCCTGGGTTCGATTCTCAGATCGGGCAAGTGTGATTGTGTTTCCATCCGGAATTTCTCAGTAACAGCCTGATGTCTGGATGTGCGCCCCCTTGATTGCAATAGGCTCGCCCCCTATTACATGGGTCTTAAACATAACTAGCGAAATGTGGGTGTTCTATAGGTGCACCTCTGCCTAACCCTTCTGGGATTACAGGTGTGATGTTATGTTTAATGAAAAATGGTTTATAAAAAAAACTAGTGATGAAAAATCGAACTTTTGCGAACTCGTTACACACCATCATCATAATGACACGTTAATTGAGTAATTTTCGAAGTTTTGTGCTGGCGATATCGGAGTTGAGATATGTGTTACTAATTAAGTTGTAGTAGTTGTTTGTAGATTACTGCCTGCCACTGGAATCTATTAAACAGTTGCCAAAACAACTCAACATCACAACGAAAATACAAAAACAAAACACCTTTCTCACAAAATTCCAATCTTCTTATTAAAATGACTGGTCCTCCGATCACCGATAAGCTACTACCGATACTAACCTTATTAAGTAATAAATATTTTACCGACTAATCTACTAAAGTACCTGTTTCCTAACAAACTCATCGCTTTAAAAACTTCAAAATACATTATGACACCAATAAACACATGTATAAATTCCGTTTTACGATCGTCGAGAAACGAAATACCGATTTTTTTTAACGATAAATATCGATTTTCGTTTCGGAAACGCCGCTTTTGGGGGTTAAGTTATTGTTTTGTACGACTATTGGTTTAGTTTACGGTTATCGTCGTATTTAAGGTCACTAGTTTTTGCCGCGGCGGTGCCTGTTTTTTTATTTTATTTTCACATGTGTTTTTTTTAATTGTGTCTTCCTTGATAATGTTTTAATCACCACGTTTGTTAGACGGTTTGAGGATTGTAATGTTTTAAATTCACAGACAGACTTGAGGTTTTGTTTGGGTGGTCTTTTTAAACTAAAATGCTCTAACTAATACTTTAAATAAGTATTCGTATTACTGCTTCAGCAGTAGTTAGAATTCAATATAAACCATTCTGGAAAAATTTATCCTAAAAGTTGCAAACCATTTTTAAGTATTTAAGGAATCAGGATACTTAACTTTAAGTAAAGTACGTATTATTTACAATAACAGCATTATTACTTACAGATTAAACTCACACAGGACAAACCCACCTCCAAAGCAAACAGACAAACTAACAAATAAGAATAAACGATACACTGACGACACCACATCGTTATATTTATCGTTATCGTTATTATCGGTCGTTATAACGTTATTAACGATCGAAAGAACAGAAATATAATCGTTATTTGTATATACATTATACCTGAGCGTCGCGTCCCTAAATTAGACTTATACTGATATACGTAGTATTCAGCGGCTAATAATAGTGTGGATAGTGAAAGTTGTTTGTTTGTTTATGGGGATTATGTTTTGGGATTGGTCATTGCCATATATCTGAACGATGCCGGAATAGGTTCATAGATTTATCTCGTTTTGATGGCTCAAAGGTAATGTCCACTGTCGTCCGCGGTAGTTGTTCTGACGATGAAGTTTGGAGATGTAGGATTTATTTATGCACCTATCCCAATGTTGTCCTTTTTACCCAAAGGTGGTATATATTATAACTATAAAGGTAACTACATGAATTTTAAAATGACTTAACTTTGATTCTCCACATTTTGTTCCGAGGAGTGTCTTAGGAAGCTTTTCTTTTCAGATAACCTAATAATTTCTCTTAAATCTTAAAAGATTTTAGAGATACAAATCCAAGGTAGAAGACACACACAGAGTCGGAACACTGACCTGTCTTGGGGCTAACCACACATTCTTATCGCATGTCAATTACTAAGTCAATCACTTTCAATCTAAAAAGTAAGGGTTTCCTGTATAACTTCCTAGCAGAAAACCCTGTTTTGTAGGTACTGGAGAAGGCTTAATTCGATCATAGGACAGCAGTGGGATTTCTAATTAAAGGCGTTCCTTATCTTTACGATTTTATGGACTTTTCTCTTTCGTTACACTGGGAAGTTTTTCATTGACTTCTAGGATGAACAGTGCAGTGAACTGTCTTCGATAATCCAAAATTCACATTGCAACCTAAAAAAAAGATAGTACAAATAACTATCACCAGTTGCCAATACGAACTACACGCATTTCAAAAAATTTACGTACAGAATATAAAATGTTAAGTAATTCCATCTAAATACTGAAATTTAAAAAGCTACTTGTAAACAAAGACGTGCGACTTGTATGAAGTTGTATGTCACACACAACAAGTTCAAACATGGGGCGATCGTCAGGCCATCGACACGCGAACATCCTTATTATGTGCACCGTTCTAAGCGTGTTGATTATTAATTAAAAATAATTACGATTACGACCATATTCAATGACTCTGGTGTTACTGCTATTAACACTTTAGGGATGGGATGTGGGCATTGCGACCTTTATCGATATATTTTCAGGGTTTTGCTACTAAACTCGTCTGACGTGGCAAGTGATTAAGTGCCTATTTCACCAATGAAACTGAACCCGTTTAGCACATCCAAAACTCGTTCAAGAGCTGTCAGTGTCAATATTCCATGGAAATGTGGAATAGTGACACTGACAGCTCTTAAAAGTAGACCTGTGATTACAAGTCTCTATCATAAGTCCCAGTTTTGTGACCTATCATTAGACTAAAGAACTGTCTCTGTAACTGGTAAATTTTGGTCAGGCAAAAACTGGCGTGCATATTAATTATTAATTTGCTGACATTAAAATAGCATAATCAGGATATAAGCAATGTCTGGAGAACCTATCTACTCGTAGCTAAGTTTCAACTTAAACTTTAAAGGTTTGCAAATTAGCCTGAAATTGTTTATTTTTGAATTAACTTTATGCTTTTGTTTATGTGCTTATAATAGCTCTATCCTAGATAGTTTAAAATGATAACACCACTTCTCTCTCTCTCACTCAACATCTATCGATATCGATATTTTCCATTGATTCACCACAGCCCCATCCCTACCCACAGTTCTAATTAAGGCATCGGCCGTGCACCGAATGTGTGTTTAATCAAGCATGTTGCCGCTACACTTGTTTGCTTTGTCGATGCGCAGACGCAGCGTTATGGCGTTTTGAAAAACTTTCATTTATTGTTCGCTTCCGTATTAATTCTGTTAGTAATATGGCTATTTTTACCCGTTTATACTGAGGTAGTTTATTGTTCTCGTAAACAGATCCTCAATGCAATTTGGACATGTTTCTTTCTTTTGATCAGCGAAATTCCTTGAGGTGTAATGACGAAGGTGTTTTTCTTTTGTAACTGTGTTCAGTCAATTAGTTAATCTCGTAAACCACTGGATGATGTGACCTTTTCAAAGTTTCGATCAGTTACGTCGGCAGTTCGCAGAGGAGCTTTTCAGATTCACTATTTTTTATTTGAATTAATTGAACCCTAACTTTTATGTCAGGTTTGGTGGTTCATCCCGTTCGATGAGATCGTACGAACAATCAAAATATGATTCTTTCAAAAATAACAATTAAAAACCTCAATCAAAAATCTGTCACTGTACAATGCGGTCCAAAAAACATACCACACCATTTAAACCCGCAAAACAAAAAAGAAATATCTTACAAATAAGAGGAAGCACAAAATATCAAGGTGCTATAAATCTAAATAGTATCGGACATAATTTAATCGGGACCTCTCGATTTTGGTATCATAAATAACAGATTTTTACATTTTATAAAAACGAAAACAAAACATTTAATACGCCGTATCGGGTATAAATCACTCGAAAGTGGCGTATTCGTCTTTGGTGGTATGCCATCTTAAATGAATTTAACCAAACCCCACCTTGTGACTCAGAATACAAAGTCCAATTTCTCTAAAACACATTAAACTTAAATTCCCTGACAGCAGTCAAACGAATCCGAACTTAACTTTGACTTCGTAAAGTTTGAAATTGTTTGGACTTTTAAGATGATTTCTCATATAAATCAATGAGTTTCGGTGTCTCCCTGATCCCCGATAACCGAGTATTGATACGGGGACGGAGGTGTTTTGAGATCTCGTCCGTCATGCCGAATTATAGAATTAGTGGTATGTACAGAATTCTTGGCCTCACGCGCACAGCCCAGATAAAGGTAGAAACACGGAATTGATTGCGGCAGGTGCTACAAATTGTTAGTTCAGAGGTGAATTACTGCTATATAGACGGATAGAGACATTAATGGTCATTGATTTCTTTGTTTTCTAACCTTACTAAGAGTTTTATACATGTATTGATCTGCCAACATGAGTTATGTGGTCTCGATATGTTGAGGTCGGATTTCAGTCTCACAGTTGCAGCTAAATACCAGTACTTGACATGTACTACGATACCCTTAGGTACTACTGTTTGTCAGACTTCCTAGCTCAACTGCCACTCCAGTATAATGAAGAACTATAGGATTAATCAATGTTATTCTCTCATTTGTATTTCTAAATGCTTTTGGCTTTATTCTGTATAGGTGATTGGCCTAGCAGTTCAAAAAGTAAGTTCAGAAACTAAAACCCGACGAAAAGAAGAAAATATTTCATGATTTCTGATTCAATTTATTTGTCAAATTATGATTAAGTATGAAAATAAATTTTGTTGATTTGGTTGAATGAGAAGTTATAAGAGAACAGATGAACATACATACATACCGGTCAAATTCATAACCCTACTTGGGTTATGAATTTGACCGGTGGGTTATAAAATTCGCTGTAGTCGGGTAAAAAGCATAACTTTATAGTTTTCGTGATAGTGTTGAAGATTGTTTCACCTTTAGAAGTCCCTCACAATCAGCTGACCAAACTATATCATGAAGAAGTACAAGTCTTGACAAATAAGTGCGTTGACAAATAAGTGCATTACTACATTACAAGCATCACATCTCAGCAAAGATAAATAAAGTTAATGCTCGATACCAATTACCGTGATTTATAATCTTCCTTGCTTCCTTAAGAGGTGTGGTGATCAATTTCGTGAGTATGTAATGTGACTTGTATACATGAACTTAAACATGACGGATGTTCTTGTCATTTCGTCAACGATTGTTTTTTTTAAAGTCATTGTTATTATCTGGAAAGGTTATTTGTTATTAAAGTTTCAATATGTTATTTGAAAAAGTATATATATTTTTGGCGTGTTTCTTGGTCAACGTCCAATGGGCTTGCTGCTGTCTTTTCTATGGCAAAAAAACTTACTAAGTTCCAACTTTCTACGACAGTAAAAGTGAGATGGAGGGCAAACGCGTACCTATAAAAAAGAAACAATCACATCGATATTGTAAATTTTTTTTTTTCCGATTTTCTATAACTCAAACCACAAGTTCATCGCCCAACAACTCACTCACATCTAACAATGAGTAATTCTCCTTCCAAATTCAAAAACAAATAGGCCAATAAGATATGAATAAATTCATTGAATCGACAGCGTAGTGGGACGGCGCTGCGTAGGCGCAGATCGCAGGATGCTCAGTTAGTTCGCAATCAATTTTATAGCCGACTGGTATTTGCTGCTTATCTGTACACTCGCGGATCGTGTGGTGTCGAATTAATTGTTTGTTTAGATAAGTGTTTTATTTAAACTATGATCTGTCGTTCTCGGAAACTTTTTAAATTTTAATTGGAGTTTGCAGAAATTAAACAGGACTTTTACTTTTGTATACTTAATAGCAATAACTTTATTTTAACTTCAGAAGTGTTAAAGTCGTAAATAGTTTGAACTTTTTTTCAAATAACGTCAGATTTATTTTTTAACAACAAGCAATGATATTCTGTTTTATGTCTTACTAGCTGCTCTCCGCGGTTTCACACGCATATTTCTTGATCCCGTGGGAGTATCGAGATAAAAAGTGCTCTATGTGTTAATCCAGGTTATAAACTATATGTGTGTCAAATTTCATCCAAATCCATTCAGAAGTTTTTGCGTGAAAGAGAACAAACATCCATCCATACCCACAAACTTTCGCGTTTATAATATTGTAATAATAACAACAAAAAAAAGTTGATTCAGTTTTCAAGAACAAAAATATTCTTATTTTTCCATAGGTCACTAAATCTGTCCGCCACCACACAACGCTAGGTAACCTCCGAAATTAAGCGTAAACAAGTGATGATGTGAATTGATAGAGGAAACCCGCGTGATGTCAAATTGTTGAATATGACACCGTCTGAGCAGTAAACGGTGTAATCGCGGCCTAATGCGTGACTAATGGCGCGGGCGCATGTCTGTACCCAGCCTGTATGAGCTGTGAGATTGGAATGATTTGATGGGCATGATCATCACTTTGCTTTGTGATTTTCAGTGGGTAGTTTTAGATTTTTGAAGGTGTTCGTTCCTACTTACATAATTATGTGACTGTCTCGTTGGTCAAGTGTCCAACTGAGTCGGGCAAATATTTTCTATGAGGAATTTATCGGTAGGACGGAGTCTGGTTTTGTGTCCAGTTAATTGCATAGGCTTGTTTCCTATGACAAGAGATTTATGGGAAACACGACTGGTGAAATGTTGATGCCCTAAACACTTCCTACACAACCTACCCGATAAAAAGAGAGATGTTATGTTATTTGCTAGACAGAAAATTGAAAGAAGCTTAGCAAAAGGAGTGTGTACTTAGATTGTGGCTTTTTATAGTTTCTGTCTTCCCCGTGTCCTAACCGAAAACGAACGTCACGCGACGCGAGTACGCGATTGATGCGATCGTATGCATGAATGAGTGTGGTCGTAGAAACGCGACTTGATTGTTTGCACTAGTACGTCATATTCACGTAAAATGTACCCGCGCGATCGCTTTCGGTTAGGACGCAGCCTACCCTTTACGGAAAAGACTTGAGTTAACGTGTACATCCCTGAACGTAATTCAAATTGCATCCAACTCACCCACAAAATAAATCACTCACAAAATGTCAGCTGACGATACGAAAAACGTGACGAAGGCAAGCAATATGTAATACATAACCCTGTTTCCCTAAGCCACACAAAAACGAAAAATAACAGCACCCATAGTGCAAGATTAATTGCCGATAGTTCTTGAACAGCGCACACGGGACAAACGAACAAACAGACACGCGGACGAACAGGCAAAACACGGGGATTCGATATGCGAGCTATAATTTTTGCGGGCTCTGTTACACCTACGGATGTTGGCCGGGCGTATTCTGGATTCGTAAACAGTTTTCAACGATATGATATTGTTTTATTTAGAAGGAATATGTCATGAGTTGAGCATCTTAAGTTCTGAGTTGAGCTACAAATGCGTGCACAGACTGGACAGGTGAACAGGTCCATGCAAATCTGTATGGTTCTTTCCTCTAAAGACAATCTCAGACATCAATCTACATAGCCTGAACAAGATTATGTCTGGACTTTAAAAGTGACTGTGATCTCTGAGTTTGTTTCGGTCATTTTTCTCTGAGTTGTAAGATAAAAAACAGGGAACTGACGTGTCAAAAAAGTGCTTTTTTGTACCAATATACAGAAATAAATATTTTCATTTGTTTACCCGTTGCATTCCTGTGAAGAAAAACAAAAAAAAAACTGAGGCTAAAATCCTAAAAAAAAACAGGCAAAAACTTTTAACTTCAAAACATACCTACACCTTGAAATACATAAATATTGAATTACAATGGATGTATACCGTGTTTTACATAAAAAGTATTATTATTTAGTTTTAATTCCATTAATGGTTTCAACGAGTTTAATCTCTGAGATCCCTAAAATAAAACATTGGTCAGTGGAGGCCGTGCATTCGAACCCAACTTGTTGCACTATTGACGTGGATCCCTAGCATTTGTAGAGATTTACAGACGTACTACCGATGTGCAAAACATATTGAAAATAATCCCAAAACACCAAACATAAAACATACGGAACATAATTTAATTAGTTATATAACACACGCTTTTACAACGCATTGGTATTTCTAAGAAATAAACTTTTTATTAAAATTCTTTCGAGATAATTATGTAAATAAACGATCTATATACAACACATTAATTTTAATGACCATTGTACAAATTAAGCTGTATATTATTACAATTTTAATTATAATATAAACAGTGTATTAAGAAATCTATATTTTTAAAAAATTATTATGTTATTACTTTTTCCAGACTTTATTATTCAGATGGCTAATCGATATTAAGAATATGTGAATCGTCCAACACTTCACACAAGATAAGCACTCACTCACATCGTCTCCAACATGACTCAATAATTTCTGCAGAATTATAGGAATGTTTTTTTAATGTTATTACTTCTTATAATTGTGTAAACATATTGTTTAACTCACATTACATTATTTTTATTTTTATTGTGCATATTGTTTAACTTCGACTCTTGCACGGTGTCTAATCAAAGCACGGGTAAAATCTAATTTTAGCCTGGTGACCTGTAACAAAGGTTTGTCCCCAAAAACCACATATATCAGGCACCAGTGGCATCAGTGGCACAAAGGTGGAATACAGCTGAGACGTTTTTGTATGTATTAACTTTAAGTCAGCTTTGTGAAGAGAGAATAAAAGTTTAATTATTATTATTTCCGAATCCGAATTTGTGACACTTAACTACAATATTGCATTTGCCCAGAATACAGCCACCGGATCACGTCGCAGTACATATCGACTTGAGGGATTGGCTTGCCAGCGAACCCTAAATCACGCACTCGATAAAAAGCTAAATGTTCGATTGCAAGGCGAGAACTCTTGCGCATAAATTTATGCGGTACTGATAAATTAGGAGATGTTTCCTGTGAGTTATGGCGGCTTAGCTGTATGTAAGCGCTTTCTGTGTTTCGAGAATTCAATAGTTCTGAATATTGTTTGTTCTATTGTTCGACTGGTAAATAATTGTATGACAAACTCGTGACGTATAGGTGCACTTTCGTTCTGAGCCAGGTCTGGTCCACATTTAATAGTTTTGGGACATAATACTACACAGAAAGACACACGGATACAGTCAGGGACCGTTACAATACCGTTTTTGATTGATTGTACATCGTTCTCACTTATAGTGTCAACATTAATCGACGTAACCAATGTATTTGTAACAACAATATTATTTAAAAGAGTGTCCATGGAGTTTCTTGCTCGTTCTTCTCCATAGGTACCTACTGCGCTTTGGAATGGGCAACTAGCTTCATATTTCTGACTGACCGATTTCCTTGACAATTCAAAAGTGCCTGTAAATGGTTTAATTGAAATAAATCATTTGAGTTTGAGTTTATTGAAGTATACCTGTATTCCTATTTCTAGTATAAAACCCATAGGGTTTCCTATATTATTTTACTGTGTGTGTTACTACATAACATCACGCCTGTTATCCCCGAAGGGTAAGGCAGAAAGTGTGCCTATAGTGCACCCAAACTTCGCAAGTTATATCTAAGTCCCATGTACTAGGGGGCGATCCTTTTGTCACCAACCGGGCACAAATCTAGACTGCGGGATACTATTGAGAAATTCTTGATGGAAAAACCCAGAAAAATTTTGCCCGACCTGGGCATCGAACCCAGGACCTCATGCCAATATGATTTCCAGTATTTATTTACCCATAGGGTTTCCTGTGTTATGATGCAAAAAAAAAATTCTATGAGGATAATTAGTTAATGCCTACATAAAGAAACCTTCCAGTAGGTAGGACCTACCTACCACGTCCTAGGAACTAATTGTTTCATTACGTGGTTTTTGTGCACACATTTCTAAGTAAATTACTGCCTACTAATGCACCTACTACAATTGTTAATGAGAAAAATCTTGCCACCTGGATCAATCAATTTGCAACCAAAAACAGATTCCTGTGCAACGTAACAAATAGCACTATCAAACAAAATTAATCGTTACTTCGATAGAAATTCGAGAAATTAGCACGATTCCGCATGCGCTGGAGTTTAGTGTGAAAGAAACAGATTGATACTTACGACAGCATTTTGTTGAGCTCTGTTCACACGACGAAACTTTTTCATTTATTTCGTGACTTTCAACACAGTACCCTGTTTTGATCGAGTTGATTTTTATCTTGTAGATGAGCCAATGAGAGATAGCATAGTGTATTTTGTTACTTTTTCTCGGTTATAGTCTTTGATGAAAAAGTCACCAATAGAACGAATTATTGAAAAGCAATTTTTCTGAGCTGTGTCCAAGAGATCAGAAAATAATTATATCTAAATGTTTAAATTGCCCAATTGATTTTATTAAGACTAGGTAGTAACGTACATAACATTCAAAACCATTACAGACACCTCCTAATAGATATAATCTTGGGCAAAATACCGATCCGCTCGAATTTCCAAATGTTTATACAGTTTTAATAAAATGCCGTGAAACGGTAGCGTTATATCGCCGTATGGCACCCAAGATTTGAGCGATACGTGAACCGCAAGGTGACCATACTGTCTGATTTGTTTGAGAATTCCTTACTACACCGTTTATCGTACATAATCTCTGGCGGCTTTCGTAACGCGTAGATAGAAGTCCAAACAGCTGACAACCAGTGACAGTGTATCGTGTTACAAATATATTGGGTTGTGGAGGTCAGGTTGGCAGACAACATAGACAAAAACTTTGTCGACGGAAGAAAAATCCGTCATTTTGTCTATTTTTCCATCGACAAAACCTGGTCATGTCTCCACCACAAACTCCACCTTGTAGATGGGAAAAAAATAACCTGGCAGATGGTGTTTTGCATAGACAAAAGAAAACGGTAGTAGAAAGCTCAAACTTACTACGGTGGCCAAATACTGTTAGAAAAGGGATGTTTGTCAGGCTGATGAGATACTTTTTCATCATACCAGTAGCATCTGTTTCCTTATTTTACTATCCAGAATGGATAGCCAGTATCTTCTCTAGCCAGTACTGTTACCGATTTTGAACAATTCACCCCAAGTTTTCAATTAGCTTATTTAAAGCAAAATCAGACATGCTGTTACTTAGTTTGAATCTTCATCTTGGTCTGGCTGCCTCTGCCGCCGTCATGACTGCCTCGTTGGTCTAGTGGTCGCAAAAGCTACTGCTGAGCATGAGGTCCTGGGTTCAATTCCCAGGTCGGGCAAAGTGTTATTGGGTTTTTCTATCTATAATTTCTCAGTAGCAGCCCGGAGTCTTGATTTGTGCCCGGTAGATGGCAATAGGCTCGCCCCCTATTACATGGGACTTAATCATAACTGGCGAAATGTGGGTGTACTATAGTACACCTCTGCCTAACCCTGGGATTACAGGCTTGATGTTGTGTTACGTTATGTCTTGGTTTGAGTAGTTTATGCGGCCTATCCAAATGTCCTTTCTTCGCTATTATTCGTCGAATCGTTGAGCTCCTTAAGTTTTGAGTTGAGCTGCACGATTACTGACAAATGCGTGCACTGACTGGACAGGTCCTCAAAATACCATTTCAGACATGTCCACATGGCCTTCACGTGATCTGACCAGATTTTTTCTGGACTTTAAAAGAGACTGTGACCTCTGAGTTTCTTTCGGCCTTTCTTCTCAGAGTAGTCAGATAGGAAACGACGACCTCATCTAATTTTAAAATATGATTGACGTGTAAAAGTGTTTGTACAAAGCTAGTTACAGAAATAAAATCATTTATCATTTATGCAAGATTGACGGCGTCAAACTTTTGGACTCTGCATTCATGCTGTCATTTATTCACAGTTAATACTATCCTTCTTTCTCCTTTTTCATGGTACCCCTACGCGTAATGCTCGCTACTCCATTTTGGGCGCAAATTAATGCGCGCACGCATAAACTGTTTACAATCGTAAGTGCACGAGTGTGACATTTTGTGTTCGGATCTTTTTAATTTTTCCTTTTTGTTTTACGAATCAGAGAGGCATTTAAAATCATTTAAATTAAGATCAGGGGTGATGGAGAAATTCCTACTAATAATTGTAATTATTTTAGCTAAAGTATGATAATGGTTTAAACCGAGGTTTTTTCGCTCTTTTGTGAGCCTGAGTGCTATACAGCATGTCGATACTGTAAAAATCTCACCGTGATGACTCGCGTGGAGTGAGCTGCCAGTGTCATCCCGTCTTCACGGTGAGATGGTTACAGTATAGCACTGAAGAAATAGCTTTTATTAAGTCGGAAACGAGCCTGATTGCCCAAGGATAGCCTGACCTAGTCAAATATCGTCAGCCAAGTATAGAAGTCATAACAACATAATTCAAATATTGTGATAAGATTGTACAAAATTGACCATTTGTGGAGTTAAAAAAATTTTTTTTTTGAAGGAACGGAGCTAGAATATGCATATCGATAGAGTACATCGATAAAACGTGTCTTCCGATTCCAATAAAACGTACTTTGAACCAAGAACTAGACCAATTTAATAAATTATCGGGAATCTCGATAATGTTGCGATAAACCGGGACAAGACGACTGGTGTCGCTTACAAACGAGTATCGACTGTTTTAATTAATAGTTCGGTTGTAACATAATCACATACACCTGCCTCTGATGTGGTATCGATACAGAGAAGTTATTGTCGTAGATAAGACTGAGTTTTCTGCCTATCATTGCATTGGACGTTAAAGAGGTATTTAGCAACAATAAGGCAGAGGTGCAACAATAAGGCAGAACTATAGGTTAGTTCACCCTCATTCTGCCAGTTATGCTTAAGTCCCATGTAATGGGGGCGAGACTGTTGCCATCAACCGGGCTCAAATCCAGACTCCGGGCTGCTACTACACTCACTACTTACTACACTCAGCCCGACTTCGACCGAATCGAACCGAACACCTCATACAGTAGTGCTTACGACCACTGGACTAACGCGGCATTATTTTTTCAAACCGGAACAGAGCAATCTTTCGCTGGTCTGTCCGTAACAAAATGTCAAGAATTTCAAGAAAATAATGTGCTTATTCTAGTTTTATGTTCGTTATGTCTAAATAAACTCACTTTTTGTTTAAAACCGAATGCAAAGCGTCTGAATTCGATCCTAAACAGCACAGAATTTGGACTAGCCCGGTTTTTAATAGTCTATGGTTACCATTTGAAGTTCAAATCTAACTGTTATAACATGGGTTATAGTTGCATTAGTTGCATACTGTAAGAGGCAATACACTTATCGGACGTGTGAACCACAATCCAAGTCTCATCTATTTAAAATATCTTCTCTATCAACATTTGCATTTTATCTGCGATCGACTGGCCATTTGACCACATCGACTAATAAATTGTAATGGCGACCCAATCAGTCACGTTGACAGACAAAAAGCCGTATCTATTTATTATGGATGCTAATTAAAATTCTATGATAATTACCTTATGGGTTATCAGATCACATTTCTGATGGATTTCTTATGGGTTTTTATTGGATAAAGCTTCTTATCATTTATCAGCCTCCAACGTACCATGCTCATCCGGGAAATACTATTGCCATACCTACTTATTTCTGTCGAGAAACAGTATTTATGTCCTCTAGTTTGTCTTCTAGATAAGAATAGAATATTTTGACGTTCACAAGTATCATTGAAATAATTGCTTTGACTTTGAACAGAATCTCTCACAAATCTCGAAAAAACAATTTAAGTGGTCTTTATTATTTAAAGAGGTTGTACAGTAATAACAAATAACCAAAACAAACTAACATCGAAAATATAAAAAAAAAACTACACCAAAGTCGAACTAAACTTGAGAAATTTAACTCACGTGTAAATGTGTGCCTATCAAATTGGCTACTGGAAAGATTGCCAAACTAGATCGTTACAAAAAGGATAGTCAGCTCCGGCTACCAGCAGTACCAACCTTGGCGACTAAACTAGCTTTTATACCAATTGTGGAGGCAAAATTGTGTTTGATATATTTCTTTTAATAAGTTATAAGGCGCATTTGACAAAGCATTTACATCATATCTCCTGCTGCTCGACGCTTTCAAGGTGCTCATCTTAAATCACAATATTGGGAGTAAACCAATACGAAACATAACGATTTATTACTCCTGAATCAAAGTACTAACACATCATAATATGGTGTACACCCACATTACCAATACATAAATAAGAGGCCACAATGGTGGACCATAACTTATAATTCAATAAAGCATTATTTTTTAGCTGCATATTAATCAATGACCGATAGCCGGAGAATTGATTCAATTATTATTTAAAATGCTGTGCACAATAAGTGAATGGATGTACCCTTATTTGTTACTTGGCTTTTAGTTATTCTATGTCAATGTTGCGGTTGTGGAGTGTGGAGGAGGCTTTCATTTAAAAAGATCAATCTTTCCTTGTTACTTTCCAATCGGTTTACATTTAGACTGAACTAAGAGATGTGACTTTATTAGAATATCACAAGTAGGAATTCGAATTAATGTAATCATTAATGTAATCGAATAAATAAAAAGTTAAATGAAATTACTCCCGATTACGACATCAAGTTTTGAATTGTGCAATATCATACACCAAAAACAAATAAAAATATTAAAAATAAAGCTTTATTTATTTCCCCGCAAATTACAATCTAATTGCTTAAAAATATGAATAAAAAAAAAAGTTTATAACATACTTTAAAGAGTACAATATTTTGTAGTATGTACGGACTCCCTTCGGGTAAAAGCCTGAGTCTGAGTTTAGCCAGCTTTGATCAGCTATCTCCACCACTTCATCTACCCATCTAGCATTAGGCCTGCCTCTGCTTCTAGTGCCTCGTGGTCCAGTCCATTCTATTGCTCTCCCCGTCCATCTATCATCTTTAAGCCTGGCCACATGACCTGCCCACTTCCTTTTTCTTTGAAGTGAGCAGGATAGGGCGTCTGTAACTTTTGTTCTCTTCCGAATTTCGACATGTCGAAATGTCGAAATCGTAACCCAACTATATTTCAATTAGCCCATCATCTAACTGTGCATCAGCGTCTCCCATTTCGCACAAAACCGCTGCTTTTACGTCCTACACAACGTCTTTTGAACCACAGCATCAGCTGCATCAAGCTCTATAACTAAAGCCCTTTCCTCCCAACCACCCACCGTCGTCTGGCGAGGCGGGCGGGCCGATCTAGCGGCTGATCGGTCGTGGGTCGCTACTGTGGGCGGTGTGCGCTCGCCCTTACAATGCGTCGTGTGCGCGCGCCTTAAATCATCCTTTCGTACTTGTGGGTTATGAATGCTGGTGCAGTATGGAGTGGCGCTTTTTTTTTTGTTTTAGATGGTGTGGTGATGGATATGGTTAGCGCCTTTCGTGGTTGAGGGCTGTCAATCGGGGATTGGGAGGTAACAATCGATCAATTAATTCTTAAGAGTAGCTCACCGAATCATGTGCTGTCAATTCTGGGTAACCATAGAGATGAGTGTGCTTCCGATCGTTAAAGTATGTAGGTATTCTAGACACTCTTTGTAAAGAGTTTATCTGATGGATGAACGGAGTGTTTGAATAGCTACCTCATCGTTTTCTGTCAAAGTAGGATATTTAGAAATGATTAGTGGTATGTTATTGTAATGGATTATTTTTATATGCCTTTTCGTCACACATTAAACTAGGTATAAACTTGATCTCCGTATTTCAAATAAACATTATATCCATTTCTGTTTTTTTTACGTGAAAGGGGCAATAGCCCAAATGTCAATGGAATCAGCCAGCGAAACTTCGTGAGTTCAATTCCCCCTGTTCGGTTAGCACTGTTAACGTGAACCCGAGCGAACTTTTCCCTTATTTTTGAGTTTAAGTGGCTTTTTCTAGTACCAGTTAAGCTTATTCTACCAGATAAATTAGAAATGGAAGAGAAAGCATGCCTCCAGATAAGAAAACCAGAACTTATTCCAGGATGAAAAACTATGTCATTAATTCCTGTTGTCATTTATTATCAACTGTATGCAATTAAGATGATGTTTACTCTTTGACATCTCTTTCATAGACTTTACACAAACAGAACCGACTCACAAAAACACATCCTACCGTGGCTTACTCGATAAAGCAATAGATTCCATTTCAAATCGATAATTTATCTCGTTAACATCGAACATGGCCGAACGGGTTCACATACCAGTTCCGTTTATTAATGCCTGCGCGTGAGTTGACTAATACCACGTCACTTGTAATTAACAATGGTGATTATAAAACATTTATGTGTTGATAGTGCTTGTTTTTGATTTACGGTGTTTGTTTTGTGTTGAATATTATTGTAGCAGGGAAAATTGTTGTGATTATGAACATAGCCAATTTATATGTTGGGGTCGGGCAGTCTTTATTGAACATACATAACATCACGCCTGTAATCGCAGAAAGGTTAGGCAGAGGTGCACCTATAGTACACCCACATTTTGCCAGTTATGTTTAAGTCTCATGTAATAGGGGGCGAGACTATTGCCATCAACCGGAGGGCACAAATCCAGACTCCGGGTTGCTACTGAGAAATTCTAGACAGCAAAACACAATAACACTTTGTACGACCTGGGAATCGAACCCAGGACCTCAAGCTCAGCAGTAGCTCTTACGGCAGTTTATTGAAACTTATATAATATAAAGAAAGAAAAAGTAATTTACAGATCTTTGGCAGTCGTTACGGGTGGTCAGCCCGAAAGTCTGAGAACCTGTCTGACCCATGGGTATCGTGTTACCCATTAACTGGGTTGACAAGGTCAGATCGGCCATCCGATCCCTTTCAGTCATTCAGTTGCAACTAATATTACTTACTAATGTTTGTTTAAGAGGAGGTTAATCTCTGGAACAACTGATACAATTATAAAAAAATACACTGATAAAAAAACTACACTATTACCGAGTGCCAGAATATATTTCATTAATATGATATCGTTGACTTCCACGCAGAGAATGTTGCGGGTAGAAGCTAGTCATTTATAAATACCTGTGCCTTTTTAACGGAATTAATTAGGAAATACCGATTATCTGATTCGATCGACCGCTGGTTTTTGAATATCTACTGTAGGTACTTTGTTAATTTAACTTTAAAGCATAATCAGCCTATGATGTTCCCGCTCCTCTCGGTGAGACTGAGTGGGCCGTAATCCACCTCGGGGGCCCAGTGCGGGCTGGTGGATGTGCCGGGTTCCTCAAGATGTTTGCCTTCACCGCTGTTGGTTTTTCATTTGTAACTAACTAATACTTAATGACTGATGGTAATTCGAATTGCATAGGATAGTTTTTTTTTTTTTTTACAGACAACCATTTACCTACCGTTTACATGCAATAACCCTTAGATAGCTGGGTTAGCTTCTAGAAGCACAATTTTTTATAACAAATTCCATCTTTAATAATCATCACAGGACTTGAGAATTTGTTGTTTCATGCATGTTAATTAACTCGCAAGCAATAGTTTACAACCTACGTAGTTATAAATAACTGAACTTTATTATTATAACCAGGCTATTAATTAAAAAAAGAAAGAGAAAATTATAGACTGAAGTAATTGAAAAGGACTATGTCACATTTTTATTATGGTAGGGCCACAATATTGCAGGCGCGTCCGGGAAGTGGCAGGCATTGGCGATACGTTTTTAAGTGGTTTTTGTGTCTCAGTGACTAATTATGACTACAATTAGGCAAGTGAAGTCAATGTTCAACGACATGTTGGTGAATTATCTGGGCGTATGAAGGTTTAGAGGGGGCCAGTTTGGAAAAGAAAGTTAGTACAAGGTACAAAAATATAGATGTATTATGTACTCACTATTGCACGCCAAAGCAGGAAAAATAATAATGTTACAAAAAAATGACAAAGGATGCCAGATAAGGTTTTATCGTAATCAGTAAGAAAAAATACCAAAACGTCACCGCCTCTGTAGCACTTTAAAACCTATGTGAATCGAAGGGTCTTAACCATCTTTCATTTGTATTGTATTACAGCTAAACAGAAATGACCATCCGAAAAAAAGTTATATCGATGTGAATATTTTTAATAACACAGAACTTTAAACGGCAACCTGAAAGTGACTGATTCCGGTTTTTTCATGCCGGAATAAGTTTTTTTTTTAATGGAAATTTCAGTTTCGCTGTTAAGCAATAAAATGGTAGGATGGTTACGGTCCTTCGACTAACATTTGTTTTAAAGTGCTACAAGGGTGTGGACGGTGTCCATACATTTTTGAGCATTGTTCTTTCTGTCAAACAACCTATAGCACTGCAAGGTAATTTGACGCGTGGAAAAAATTGGAACTAACGCTACCATCTTGTTTTCTGAATACATTTCAAGTGACATTTCACAAATCAATGGCACTAATATTTACCAGCAGCCCCTTTCAACGTCATTCAATGCGCCAAAACAGCCTTGTAATAGTGTAGGATGGTCAGAAAGTGTAACAACTATATTATAGATGTAAAATATTGCAATGTCTGTCGTCGAAAATAAAATTTACAGCACTTTTAAGATCGCACGGCAAAGACAACTGCAGCCGGCGACACGTCTGCGGCTGTCTCGTAGACGTGCCTACGAGCACCGTACTCAAATACACAAGCGTCACGTTGTCGACGGCGGCTGTTGACGAGTTTCGAAGGCTGCAGTTGCCTCTGCCGTAGACGCGTGCCGCCCGTGTGTATGCACACTTACTGCTGCCCATCCATCTCCATTCATCCATCCATTACTTACTCTCACGTGAGAACGTTGTAGGCCTTGTAGACTGTAGATTTATAGACCATTGTCTATTTGTTAAGCATATGGTTCTTGTTGACAGGCCTACACTGTCCTCCCATACCTATTAACACTGTAATTTGAGAACATTTTAAAAGTCAAATATTTTTAAAAGAGTAACCGTGGATTTTCTCGCTGGCTCTTCTCCATAGGAAACGACCAATTGGAACCGTGCACCTAGATTCTGACGTTTCATAAGTGCCCATGTAGGATTATGTGTTTTTTTTTTTGTTTTATCCTTTTGGTGAATCTCGTTAGTATCCATTTCCGTCAGCTTCAGATAAAGATAACGGAATAACTGACATAATAAAAAGCATACCATTTACCAGAAGCCTGAAATTGCCTATTTACACCTGCAACACCAAGAGGCTTTCTGGGGACCTTTGAGATAATTTCACCGGTACTCTTACAATTTTTATCGAAACACAGCAATGCTGTTGGACAGCACAAACATGGAGGCTATTCTTATTGAAATAAAATGTCATTTCCTATCCTTTATCTCAATAATCTGATCTCACACGATCACTTTCATCAAAATATTTTAAGAGTTCTTTAAAGGTTTCTTGAAAAACTTCATGCCAATGGTGTCGCATCTATACGATATAAGGGCGTTATCACGCGAACAATTAGCGATTGAATTATACTACGGAGTCGCGTGCTTGTGTGGAACGGTTAACCGGTGGATAATGTTGGGCATGCGCTGAGTCCGATCACCTGCCTTCGATGCGCTTGCGATGCGTTGGGGTAGTGTGGCTGCGACTTTTGGATATTTACGAAATTACCTTTTTGAAGGGGTAACTAGAACAAATTTTTTAATTTTTTTGTAAATTTTGACGTTCAAAGTTGCCTTTTATGTGACTGTTTGATGATTTCACTTCGACTTTGACTTTGCAACTTATAATAAAAAATAAACTAAAGTCTATCGGCACTGTGGCTATTTATCTAGAACTAAATGAGCGGGCCAAATGATAGTGCATTTTTAAGTAATAAGGTAAAATCACTTCTCAAACGTAAACCGCTTATGGATGACAACCAGTGTTACCAAGGGGTTTCATACTGCCTAGTAGCTGGATTGTGGAAGTAAAATAGGCAGTCACTCCATGGACTGGAACCCACCAAAGTTGCTCTCACAAGTTCCGTACATACCGTCGGTTCATGATACCCCTACAGGTAGTCAATAATCCCACATATAAAAAATCTAGGTCAAATAAAATAACACACCATATCCACACAAACCCAACGCCACTAAATTAACCCAATAGGATACGGTTTTAAGTCAAAAGGATCGAAATCTGCCATACTGCATCGAGAACATACCGGTGGAAGTACTTCCCTTTCCATTTATTTAATAATTACTCTTAATAATTAGTCTCACCTTTTCTTTATATCTTTGTGACATACGCTTTTGGTATTCCTGATCTTTGGAAAGTGGTGTTCATTTGTCACCAATCGCACGATATATTAACCTTCTTGAAAGTCATGTCATCACCTGTTTTGAATTTTCTGGATATCCTATGTTTGGGTTGCCTTTCTTCTTCATACGTACTGATGCATGTCAGATTTTCAAGTAGTGACTACTTTTAGACCTTCATAGCTCAATATCTCGACGTACAAATCTTGGCCCTGGGATGGCATCGCATCTGCTATGTCTTTGGCGTTGAAGATGATCTTATGTGACGGTAACCACCTCAGCATCAGATGGGCCAGATTGCCATCAACCGTTGGGCAGTAGACTACCAGACTAGTAGAATCCTCCCTTTTTAGTGTAGGAATTTCCTGACAAGTTCCTATATCTTCCAAAGGTAATAAAAATGTTTGACAGGTTCGCAGCTCTCTACCTACATCGCAAGATGTGAACCAACTGACCACAATATGTCCCGGTAAATGAACTTAGATGGCATTGACATAATGTTATTACTTATTACAATAAAAAAATAAATCCATTCATAATTAAATTGGACTATTGATTGGCTGTCAGTGCTCAGAGATGGGCGATAAGTTGCTCTAGTTGAATATTTGTTTCCGTATTTAAGTAAAGGTACCAGAAAAAACAGTTATTTGAAATTTTGAGTTCGTTAACATCCCTTCTCAAAAAAATATTGTTAAGTAGAACAAATTAATAATTGAATGAAATTTTCTTCTTAAGAGTACTTTTTTATCCCTTGATTCTCGATCAGAATGGGAGTAAAGTTTTGGTTTCCTAAGAAAGTGAGCGATCACACAAAATAACGGCTGTCAAAATACAGAGCGTTTTTTGACACCTTATTGTTCAATACTGGTCAAAATGACAGCATGACGGTCCGCTATAATATGGCGCAACCGCTTTCCTTAACTTAACGAGGGAAACTTAATCAGACTGTCAATCATTTTTTTTTATGCCCTTCAACACACACAGCAAATCTAAAGACGTATTCATGTCAAAAGTTCGACGGAAAAATACAAACTTTGTTGTAAAAAAAACTTGAAAATTTGTCACGTTACCAAGGTAGAGCATCTTCCTCTCCGTAAATGTCCAGTCGAATGGTCATCGTAATACAGTTGCCACCTACCGTCCCACTGATTGAAATCAATTCCGAAGCTGTGCTCATCGATTCTTTATCCATTGTCCAAAATATCACTTCTTACTAACTTACAAAACGCAATGAAAATGACTCCCTAAATATAGCGCTATAGAGTCCAAATTGGAACCTGAATGTTTGAGTAGTACAAAGTTACGTTTGCTGTCATCGAATTCATATTTTGAGTGATTCTAATTCCTATCTCCTTGGAAGTAGTTCAAAATTATGGTTGAGTAAAAGTGCAGCACCGGTAAAAGAAACATTGTCAATCTACAGACGGTTTTCTATTAAAAGTTTGGCCACAAAAAGCTCAGATGATTCGATGTTTCTTGGAGTGGTTCCCATAGATGTCTTCAAATAAAATTATTCTTCGAACTGTGAGATTTGGATTAGGTTTTTGTGAAGTGCGATGATCCGAATTCGATTTATAGAAATTAAATAAGTGTGTCGAGAGAGCATTGAAGTAAACTTGACCTGTAAAAAAGCTAGGCGCCTTGATCAAAGTGCTTCTAAAAAAATATGTCATTCTGTAGTGACGTAGTACGTAGTTTTTTTATTTATTTTCTTGAAATATGTACTTAGTAGGTATATAAAGAAATATGGCTGATATTATCTAAATTGCCCATAATAGTCGTGATAAAATGTCCCATACATTATTATGAAAGCGATAATTTTACGTCAAGAATTATTATTTGACGTTTTGTAATCGCTCAGCTACTTTTGTTTTGAGTTAAGATATAATCATAATGATAACTATGTTGACGTCTTTTCTTCATTATTGAAACAAAAATATATCCGTAATCCTAAGATCGAATAAGCCTAAAAAAGTATATGTAAGCACTCTTCACTTTTGGATAGTTAGTGTTGTGTCGCCTTTTACGCTTGTAAGGTACTGTAACACTAAATTGCTTTTACGATATCTGCAATATCATAGGCCAACAGCATCCATAAAATTGGACCCGAATCAAAATAACCCCATAACTTTGGACCATAAACCTGAACGCAGGTGACCAAAAGATAATGAAAAGGAACAAAAGAGGTGAAAGTTTTTCAAATAATTCAACTCCATAGCACACTCCCCTGCAAGCCTCAAGGAATTAATTAGGGCCAAAGATCGTGATTTATGCTTTCATTTTTAAGCTCGATGTCCCCGAATGACTTACTAAGGGTATACTCGAAGAGTTTTCACTTGAAAGTGCACTAAAGTCTTGAAAGTGCGTAACAATAAGCACCCCTAAAGAACGAGCTTTCTGTTAGCTGGGTCGTATGACTGTATGTCATAGTAATCACTAATTGAGGGAAGTGTCATGTGATACACCATGTCTTTCATGTAGGAATGATTTAGGAAAAGCCTTCATCCAGCTGGTAACGAATGTCATTAATAAAATGGCAAATAATCTGTAAATTAAGCTTCGTCCTGCTAAACAGGTTCAATATTTTTTATGATGTGGTCGATACGATTAGTGAGAGCACCAACTCTTTCAAAAATAGGGTAGAAAATTATGATAGCAACGTGAAAAATGATGGGACAGATCTCACCATTTTCTGACGTTGCTATCATCGAATAGAATAACACTTGGTCTGGGCCCTCCATTCCTATATCCAGTTTTTTCTACCCTATCATAAGATACCGAAACGCTTACGTCAATTCCGTAGAAAGTCGTTGGAAGCGCCACAATAATGCCACTCGTCTGGGTTCTCTGGTCAAGTTACGAACAAAGCTACATCTCGAACGTTCTATGGTTAATAATATGAAACCTACATGAATATAAAGTTATCAATAAACTGACAACAGCTTCTGTCTCCAAGACAGTTTATTATTAATATTTCAAGTTTACCAGAACTCGTGAACCCCTAGTAGCAGCGATGGTCCCTGATTAAAAGTTTTCCTGTAAAACCTTTTTATATTCAAAGGGATAAGTCGTGAAGGAATTCGTTTTACTTTATCATTGATGTTCTGCTCTTTCGTAGCCAGATTTACAACACTTTTTACAATAGTTTAATTTGTTTTCTTTGAAACATCCTTATTAAACAAAATACAGATCGCGTTGGAGGAAAAGGATTGCAAGGGGGAGTCTCAATGGCGGTCATGGTTGTAGGGAAAAAGGGCTTTCAGAAATACTCTGACTGAACTTCAAAAGTATAGCTAATGCTTATTTATGCTACCTCTACGTCAGAGCTGATCTCTTTTAATGTATCGAATGCTTGTATACTACACTACTAAACATCAAGGTTACATTGATTGATATTTAAGGCTGATTACTTTGATCTAGCCGCTTTTAAATCCAGTGAATCTGTGATGGCATTTAACCATTGCAACACTTTTCAATCCAGTCCTGCTTTCGGTATTCAACGCTGGATTTTAATAGAGCAACCGCTAATGGTGTATTAACCTTCATTGATAAAAAATATTACCCCATGTACGTAAAATTTAGGTAGGTTCTTGTTGGTGCCATAAGACATATGCAATCGCTATTACGGCTTATCACGATTTGAAAACCCGATAGCCAAATTTCCAGATCATGTAGCCTTCGGCATGTTTTCAAATGACCCTACCCAATTTACGCCTCGCCACATCGTTGACAAACCAGCCCAAACACCTTATTGCCAAACCTGTCAAACTTGACACTTGTCAAACTCAGGAGTCCTAATAAAACTCACAGCAAATAACAACATTTGCAATTTTACACGCACAAGCAACCGTGATACTTTCGTTTATTTGACACTACAGAACGTACTTACAAATGTGGCGGCATCGCTTCATACCAACGTAAAGGGCATTTTTTATCTTCAACATCATACATCCATCTCACTCAGATATTGATGGGTTTACAAGCGGGACAAGGACAAAAGATCTCGCCAGTAACCCTTTTGATGTCGCCGCCCGCGGTCATTGCATCGTATAAGTTATTCGCAGACTTTTTTTTCATATCGAAAACTAAGAAAAAAAGTAATAATGATAGTATGTTGGTATTTTCGTTTGGTAGCAATTTTCGGTAATCCAAGACGTCTGGTTTGTACATCCTACGATTATGTTCGGCAAGGTTAGGTCTGGTGGTGAGAAATCGAATTTCAGACTTATTTTTTGGTACATAGAGCTTTGTTTTGGAGTGAATAATGATATATACATCTTTGTTTTGCAGATTACAAGGAGCTAATTGATTTCGGCAGCGATCGGCTCAGGCCGAAATTGCCCGATTCGATTTGTTTGTTTGTTCCTTTGTTTAATGGATACAAATGATTGAAATTACAAATTCAGTTTTCCAATTATCGGCTTCCGAATAAGAGATGCTGAGTTTGTGAATGTAATTGAGTTGTGATGGATTATTGATTGTGAATGAGATTTTATGTTGATTGTGTTTTGAATATTTTCGTCCTTGTGATTTCTTTGTCCTGTTTTCTGGGTTATGGAAGGTCAGATGGGTATACGAAGACCGTAATAATTGAGAAATGTTGTTTCTTTAGCAACATTTAAGGAGTTCATTGCTTTTGTGTTGGTGGCTTGACGGCTACCCTCTCTATAGACTTTTGCAGTTTGTTTTCTGTTTCAACCAAACAGCTGATTCTTTTTAAGGCTCTTCCACCTAAGTTGTTTTACTTAGGCTTCAATTGAGAAAGGCAAAACTTTTATAATGTGGTAGGTTCGTAAATGTCAGACTAGATGTCACACTGTCACGCCGGTTACACATAGGAAGGTAAGTAGTGTCCATAATTAGAAAAAAAAAGGTGGGTAGTACAGAATTGCAAGGTACCGTGTGTCCTGAAACATTCATCTCTAGATATACTTATAACAAAACAACACATTCCGTTAATGAGACCATCAGTTTTTTTTCCATCTTATATTTGTGTAACAAACAATAGAAATAAAATAACAATTTAAAGATATCAATTCTTCTTTACAAAAACATCTCATCACAGACATCGCTCAAAACTGAAGAGTGATCGAGTCTTTCCCGAACCTCTCCGAAGGACCCCGAAGCACTTCGAGTGCTGGAGTGCCATCGAGTGTAGTGCCCTAGGGACAATCTGTCGGAAAATGACGAGAGAAAAACAAACCTTTGTCACGAATTACCATCGAACTGAGTATTACGTGTCGTGGTGGCTATTGCTATCGTTTTGTCATAATTATTAAAATATAGTCTTCAAAAGTAAAACCATCAACTTGAGAAGTTTAACCTATAATATCAAATAAAAAATATCTGGTCATACCGAAAGTAAACGAACCTATTTTGATAACAATCAAATGAATTGAAGACATGCAAAAACACACTTAACCATAATTTACACTTCACTCAACTATTGACACTTTTGTATGTGTTATGGTTTCATGGTGCATTTTATCGAAAGAAAAAAAGATGAAAGAATAACTGTTTATTCCGCACAAGCAAACCGCACATTACGACAAATAAATGACACAAAATACAGACATATAAAGTAGCCAAAAGCCTCGTATTCAATCAATAAAAACTTAGACAATTTTGTCCATTGCTCGATGTCAGGCTCAAAGATTGCTCTGTGTTGCTTGTTTTTATTCACAAGGAGATAGATAAAAAACGTATTAATTGCTATCAAGCTATTAGTTTAACAGGTTAGGACACACTATGCTCATCATCCTAGTGTCCTTAAGTCGCTTTCTTTGGGGTTCGAGCAGCATGTCTGAAGAAAAATGTAGTCTATGTCTACATTTTTCTTCTTAATTTATATACAACTTCACAAAAGTCATCCTCCAGTAATGCAGATGGATGATGGGGTCGAATTATTTTGGAGTGGCGACCGCGTACCGGAAGGCCTCCCAAAAGGTAAACCGACGACCTCATGAAAGCCGAAGGAATCCGCTGGATGCGGATAGCACAGAACCAATGGCGAAGTGGCGATGCATTGGTGGTAGTAATTTACAATACCAATCAATCTCCATCATAACACGAAATAAAACCCAGTGTCAATTGGAAAATTCTACAAATCAACAGTTTGAAAATTTCCGAGGAGCAGCAGTAGACTGCGATTGTAACAACCCTTTCAGCTGAAGGACCATTCAGACTACAGACGTTGTCCCAAGTTCGAGTGGCCCTTATTGTCCCCACTATCGACTTTCTGGGATACTTTGAGAATTTTTAATTAATTATTGTTTTATTGCATTGTCTGAGCAAAAAAATCGTGGTTTGTTGGAACGGAGAACTTAATTTGGTCATTGAAGAAGGTGGTTTATAAAATGTTCTGAAATATTTTTACTAAATGTTGTCATCGTTACTGTTTTGTTTTTGTTATTGCATGACATACAGACAAAGATGAGAGCTGCGGTGGCCCAGTGGTATCGGCCCCGACTCACGAGTTGTACGTAAGTTCGAACCCAGGCAGGTTATTAACTTTGTGTATTTAATTTATCACCACTGCTTTCAAAACGGTGAAGGAAAACATAGTGAGGGAACCTGCATGTCTTAGATCAACAAATTCGAAGACATGTGACACCCACCAACCGCCTGGGCCTGCGTGGTGTATTGTGGCCCATTTTCTCTCATAGAGAGAAGACCTGTGTCCCAGCAGTGGGCAAATTATAGGCTGACTATGCTATGTTATAGCATAAAATCTGATGGACCAACTGAATAACCACTGTTACTTAGAGACATCTGCAAAACCAGTATGATCGCAAAAAGTATTAATATGTAATACTGGCAGTTATAAATTTTATGTTTTTTATTTTATTTCAGCCAGCAGTTTTGTTCCATGCTTGACATAAAGCTTCAAACATCGAGATCCGAAGACGTACGAAGGTTTTTGATATCGGAAAACAGCTAACTAACTCGTAAGGAGTTGGCAAGGCAAGGCGCAGTGATGGCAGGTGTAGTAAGGCAGTGAGCGTGCAAGGACTGAAAGACGACATGTCGGTCGTATGGCGGCGAGTTTGGCGGACAATATCGTTGCCATCGCTGGTAAAACCTGGATGAGGCTGGCACAGGAGCGTGAGGATTGGCACAAGTAAAGAGAGGCCTATGGCCAGCGGTGGGTGAAGTCGGGCTGTGGATGATGATGATGATGACGACTGTTTATTTTGTTTTACTTTATAAGTACTTATTTTTTTCCGGACGTACGGAAACCAAGTCAGTTTCCGTACGTCAGTTTGGGTTGACTACTGAAAATCAGCACTGTAATGTGGTTCTCCCATAGCACAGCATCATGCTGAGTGGAAGCCTTCTTGTCACAGTCACGGCGGCGTGCAGATGCCGACTATTTATGTTTTGTGTTCGTCAATAAAAATCGGGTTATTTTATTGAGTTTTTTATTCGAGTGATCTTACCTTTTTGTATGCACGTGTTTCATTGACAAATTAATCTTTTTTTTTCTTTTCAGATTCATAGGAAGGTCAGGTACCTATTTCTGCTGACAAGCGTTGCTTGTATTCCGATTTGAATAATATGGGTGACGATGTACTCAAAGGGACATAAAAAAATCCAGATTTGTAATGCCTCTGGTGATATAGATGATAACAGTCGGTAGTTACCATCGCAGGTTTACCGCGTTAGCTTGTTTGTCATTAAATATGACAATCAAAGTATCATTTTTTCCCCTCAAATTACATACATTATTAACTCACGCCTTCTTCCCATGGGGGTAGGCAGAAACTACAGAACGCCACCTGCTACGATCCTGACATGTTTCTTTTACCTCTTATGACATGTTTCTTTTATAAATCTGGTCATACGCTCGGCGGTTGCGAGTGCAACGCACCTGACCTTTCTGAAGAACATCACCAATAAGGTCCTCTCACGGCGTTTCCTCTCACATCTGCCTTCTAAGTACCTTTTGTTAGTTGCCTTCCATTCATCCTCTCAACATGACCAAACTATCTAAGCATACTCTTTTCAATTTGTGTCACTACATTGTCTTTTAAACCGCACCGTTGTCTTATCACATCATTCCTCAGCCTATCTTTCATAGTCACACCACATATTCTTAGCTTCTCTCAAATTCATCAGCACTAAACAAAACTTTAATTCTGCTAATCTCTATCTTAAGACTATTGGCTTACCTATTCAGTACCTACCCTCAACCCCCTGTATTTAAAAATATAATCTTAATGGACTACTTCTGCTAATACTAATTACGAAATAAAAAAATACGACAACTCGCGATTGGTTCCGATTTGTGTAGCGTTAGCAACAACAGTTTTGTTTATTTTTGCTTTGAATATATTTTATTTTGTTTGCCTGTTTTATTTTCTTTCATAAGCGTGCATTAAGGCTTCCGCAAACAGGCACACCGGACAGCACGACACAAAGGCACTGCTCGCCGCGCGACACTCATTGCCTTTGGGTCGCGCTGTTGCGTCGCGCCAGTGTGTACGAGCCTTTAGCATGTAACATGTTTCAAATGCACAAAGCTGTGGCCATCACAGACTGTTTAGTTTTTATAGCAAAAAAATACCTAATAGCATTTAAAGCAATTCTTTTTTACAGGTACGGACATTTATTTTCAATACTGGAAAACGGTATACCTACATTTGAATATTTAAGGTTGTCTTACGATCGCTTTTAGCGTTAAGACCTCCCATTGTGTCACCCAAAGTAAAATTTCTACATCTGTGTCTGTAATTTATAAGGTGAACATAATAAAGTGTATTCTATCTTCTATCTCTCTTCTATGAATAAAAACCTTTCATGACAGCTACAGCGATGTCTCATCGTCTGCCGCTACGTCGAGGTGATGAGATGTCTGTATAAAGCCGCAACAATGACCGACCAAGTACAAGAACAGAGCACAAACGCGTTTGAGGACGTTTTCAAGACGCTTGATTGGAAAGGACGGGGCGTAAACATCAACTCTGATTTGCAGATGACATTGTCATCATGGCGGAATCTCTGCAGGAGCTGGAAGTGATGCTGAACAGCCTGAGCAATTCTTCAAGGCGGGTAGGCCTTGGAACGAATCTGGACAAAACCAAAGTCATGTACAATGGTCATATTACACTAAAATTACTAAAAACCAACCAACCAACCGACAAAAACAACTAACTATCAAAAAATTACAATATTCCATATTCCAAAATAAATGTCATCAAATTAATTTCAATTCATTCATTAAAAAAAAAACTCTAAGACACAAAAAAAAAATTCATTAATTATCTGCAATAACAATAGCTTGCTTGTCTGTCGGTACTAATTTAGATTAGCCCTCGCCATTTTGTTTTCTACGCATTTTTTTCAAATGCCAAACGTTCGTCTCTAGGGAGCTACTTACCGTGCCCACCCCCAAACGGTAATACCGTGAAATGGCTGCTTTCCAATCAGTATTATTATTTTTTCTTTAACCTTGCTGTTTTTAAACTTGATTTTTGAATATTTTCATTCTGTTTTATTTTTGTAGGATAGTTCAAAGAATTATAGATTAAAGAAAATTAGACTGAATATTTTTTAAAGTACCTACCTGTTATGTAATTATAAGAAACCCAAACATCCAATACTGAAGTATGATCTTCAAACTCAGTAACTTACCAACACAACTTGGGTTGGTAAGTTACTGAGTTTAGAGGAAAAAATCTTTGTTATAGATAAAAATAACATAAAAGATTTAAATTAGGAACCTTTATCATCAGAAGCCAAAAAAATAAACACCTCTTTGTTTAAAAAGTGCGTAGGTATCGCAGGAAAACTTAATCAAAAAGAGAAAATATTTGATCAAAAAAAATAAAATAAAAACGGAAAGAATGACTGACCTCCCGAGCCCGTCCGTCTCGATCAAAGGAAAACAATTATGAAACATTAAAAAAAAAAACAAACAAATAAAAAAGTATTATAATGAGTGAAACAAAATAATTTCGCATTCTTTGCTATTCGAGTTGAATTTTTTCTTAGGGTGGATTTCACAACCCTTTACGATAAAAGGGAGAAGTAAAGCCAAAACAATACATGAGGTTTTTTTTCTCGAAGAACCATATTTTAGAGCAGGAGTTGGTGAGGGAAATTTATAAGTGGCTTCACAACTGTGTTGACCAGTAGCACTGCAGAGTTTTGTTGCGTCTGGTTTCAGATTAGCAGTTTTACGTAGAATTTAATATTAGATGGGCACTAAACCTTTATAATAATTAATAATAAAAATAAATTAAAATATTAAATATTAATTAATTATTAATTAAATATTATTTAAATAATTATTAATTTAATATCCTGTAATATAATAATCAAAATTATAAGGAAGAAACAGAAACGCTTCTTTTGCAAAAATAAATGATTTGATTTGATAAAAAAACACTTTTGTTGTTTTGGTAAAGTGTTTTTTTCAAAGTTAATTGATCAATACCGAACACTTAAGAGAACCGAATGAGATATAAGAGTAGGTAGGTAATGCCAACTATTTAGAGCAAAAGAACAGTTCATGGAAAACATCACAATAATTTATCGTTTTGCAATCCAAGCTCCTGAACTACCTCCCTGGCCAGTGCCGCGGGTACGTCGTGTGTTAATTGTTTGTTCTTCATTATTTTCGACTTCAATTGCCCTTTTGTCTCGACCATTCTTTTCACAATTCCACATTATTTCGAAGGCTTTCTTCCAGTAAACGATTCCGTTCATTTTTCAGCCTTTTCAGTGGCGAACCGAATTGTTCCTCGTGCGTCATCATTAACTGAAAAACTGAAATGTTTTTTTTATTATTTTTCCGTGTCTGTCTTTATTTTGGCTGTCGATGTGGAAGTTCGGGGCGCGCTGAGCTGTTTCTTTTTTGTAGATCATCAGCAATTAAAATTGTTTTGCCAACTGTAGTTGATTGTTTGTTGTCGATCTCGTATACCTGTAATAGACATACACAGCTTTTGATTTGTTATCTATGAATTCCTTGTATGCACTGGTGTTGGTGCATCAAATAAATAAATTAAACGAAATATCCTAGGTATTCTATTTTAAGGTTACTTCTCTTGCTTATGTGCCTATATCGTGCCTATTTAAAATTATCAGAATGCTACAATTTTAAGCGTGGGTTAATTACCTAATCATGAAATAAGAGCAATGTTTGGTTTGTTGTATTAGATCAATATTTTTTAAATAGTGCCGGGATTTCAATATCTTCCTCGTTCTTCAAAAATCTATCAATTTATAATTCCTAAAACATGCGTTTATAAAATCATAAATTATTCGATTTGTAAGTAAGTTAGTTCAATTAAATGAAACTCACTTCGTCACAGCATTAAAAAAAAACTATCGAAACCAAAATGGCGTGTCAACTTTTAATATCACCTTGTAAACAGTAAAAGACACTGGCCATCGCGGTCGTGACTAACAATTTTAGTAAAAACCAACCAAACAATCTACACCACTGAAAAAAACTCATAAACGATTTTGAACCTTATTGTTATAGTGAGAAAAGTGATGGTGGTTGTATTTTCTGGGGTCAAAGTTCCCAAAATAATTTTGTAAATTAAAAAGATACCATCTACCACGTAAGTATATTGTCTGATGGCAGATAAAAAACTGTATATAGGGGATTTTTGGAAACACCGCTCCCGTCCCATAATTGGCCCAAAAAGTTTATCTTTTCAAAGAAGTTATGGTCATTTATGGTACAATATTGTCTCTGTAGACTCGTAAGGAACGTTTTCGGGTAGTTTCCTTTAAGTTATGGGTTCGTGACGTTTGTAATAATTTATTTGTGTTTATATTGCCATGAGAATGTTGTAATTAGTGAGTAAGTGAGTCATGGAGGAATCGGTTTCTGAATTACGTCACAATTTTAACGGTTTGGTAGCATTATGCTATTAAGATTATGAGATATTCTGAAATGAGAATTTAGTCATTATATAGTCACAGACTTGTATAATACGTATCTTCCATAGGCTCGGCTTTGATCGTCTGAAGTGGCAACACTCAGGAGTTCACGAGTTTAAACGAAAATCGTTCTTCTGCGTTCCTCCTAAAACAACTTTTCGCTTTTCTTGATGCATCTGAATACCAGAATTTTACATGAAGAGACGGTCTATTTGACCGCCACAACCCAGATACTAGGTATCACTATACCCCTTGATAAGTCTGATTGTCAAACTTCTTTGTGACACTACAAAATGCTAGTCATTCTTTAAATGGAAATTGCCATACCTCTACTGGTTGTCATTCGTAGATCTTTGACTGTCTTTACGCGTAGTCAGAAACGAATTCCATTTAATTCCATTTAAAGAATGACTAGCATTTTCTAGTGTCACTTAAATTAGGTCATCTTTAATTTTAAACATTTCATACTTCATCCAGAAAAACTTATAGATATATAATACTACACACTGCTGTCTGTTACTTCTTCAACGTGTAATAAGAAGATGATGCAAAAATAACTTTATATCTTTATTTTGTCAATTTGGATTACCCCATAACAGGGAAAAATGTTACACGGCATCTCCTGTCTTCAGGGGATCTTGTTTCTTTATTTCTTTACTATTCAAGATCAGCTTTGAACTTTGTATTACCTGATGACAATTTCTGCTGTGAAATAAAATGAGCTCACACTTAGGTACCTATGTGTTTTAACAGAAGACTGTAGCAGTCAAGTTCTTTAGCCATTTTGTTTTTTTTGAACACTGCAATTTGGTATAATTAGTTTTTAATCTTTAGTAAATCTCATCAACTAAAAGCCTTTTCATTATCTTTATCATGGTTATTTTAACTCAAGTCAATAATTAAATACTTCACTCCTTTCATTTTGGGCCAAGTTTTCTTTGGAGATACACTCGGAATAAAATTTTACCATGATGGAACACATTTCCTTCTATAACTCTTCCCTGGCCAACAGTGATGGTTAAGTGGTCACCACTCCAGCTAAATAAATATGCTGTCGGTAATCAAGACAATTTTGTAAAAAAAAAAACATTATAAAGCACGTCAAGCTTCTTTTCCACGGATCCCTAAACGCAAAACCGATACATCAGAAAGAATCGAACGTGCCACATAAACAATGACTTTATGTAACCCAATCCGATTCGGGAGCCTCAGGTAAAGTAAGACATAAATAAAGAAGTTATGAGTTTGGAGAGGCGATACGATGCCGTGTCTCTGTTCACACTGATGTAGTCAAGTGTGAGTCGGCTGTCGTTGATGTTTCTTTGTTTTCTCTTGGTGGTTGTAGAACTTGTATTCGGTTCTCAGAATTTGATGTGTGATTAATCATTGTATACTTTCTTTTGGTTCTTAGATTCAAGGCACTGTTTGTCAAAAGGGATCGAAGTACTTAATACTTGATGGTTCTTTAGTGGTTTTCAATATTTTTAGGAGCGTTAGCAAGCCAGGTTGACTGACGCCCTGGTCAAAGTAGCAGGCAAGAGTTGAATGCGGGGCCAAACTTGGTAAAGTGGCGTGCAAAAGAGGAGACCTGCACTCAGCATTGGGAGGTTATGGGTTGAAAGAGAGAGAGATTCCGTTTCAGCATGTATAACTATTGTCAATTGTTTGGGGACGATGGTAACATTCATTTTAAAACCATTGATATAACTTCTTTTCAAACTTCAGTTTTTATTCATGAAATACAACCGAAGTTTGAAAAGACAATAATTTCAGAAGTGGTTAACTTAATTAGTTAACGAATTGAAAAATGATTAACTTTTTCCGTAACAAATCGTAGATCACGTTACAAGACTAGCAGATTTTTAAATCTGCAAGTCTTGACGTAATTACATAAATTAAATTAAATGACAAAACAAATCCTAGCCATACTTTCCAAGCCCGATCTTCCATTTCCCATATCTACTTGTTTCATATGCGCGCACGCATCCGATGTCTATCAGCAAGATGAAAGGTGACCGAGCAGCGAACGAATGCCGTGAATGCTAAACACAGTACTCGTTTCGTCTATTAATATTATCCGACTGTTACAATTACCATATCTAGAAGGTTTTGGATGTCGCAATTCGGTTTTGAATTTAATGTTTCTTGTAATTTTTTATAAATGGTTCTTTGGGAAAGCTATAACTTTGCTAACTACTAGAGTAAACTCTTCGCCTTTCCCATGGATATCTATTGCTGTCATAAACAGTGACGGTTATTTCAGTCACTTAATTTTTCGTATATTCAAACTCAAACTAAAAGCATGTTTGAATTTTCAAGGAGTTGGTAAGTCAGAACGATAAAGTTAGTTGCCCAAACCGTAAAAGGTTCCTATGCAGAACAACAGGCAGAGAAATTACATGGATATTATTTTAAATTAAATTATTGTTATAAATATAGGTAATATCGTTCATATTGAAAATATAATTATATGTGAGGACAACATATTAAGTAATTTGTTTTACCTGTCCATACCCAGGCTGTCCTTATGATTTTGTTATCGTTTTTTAACAATGTTCTAGATTGCGCATGTTTTAAGGAAAACATTTAAGGCTTTATGTTCCTATTGTCTACCGCGATTTCTGCATCTTTCGTATTTACTTTTCCTGTATCAATGACTATAAAACTTTCCTATGTTTCTTCAATTTAACTCATTCATTTTTATCTATCTTCAACCCTGTATTGTTTGCTCACATCAGAGATAACAAAGAACAATTATGCATAAAATTGTAAAGCCACAATAACTATCTTGTCCACAAATCCGTCGAGGTTATCTGCGGCATCTTATAGCGAAATATTAAACGTCGCCGCGAGTGGAGTTTATTGATATTCTTTTGCGACCGCTAATAAAATGGTGGCGAACATGACTTGTTAATTCTCTACCGATTTAAGATGGATGTCGTATGGTACGTATTAATTTCCGACTTGTTTGCTCGTATCGAATGCATGATTTACTTTTGTTGTTTTAATGTGTCGCTTTGTTGCCAATGTTGTAAACTATATCACTGTCTTTTATGCTCTGCCCCAACGTGTGTGACATATATTGCCTTGTCACTTACATAATTTGCTATTTCAGTCAAGTTACTTCTCGGAATAATGCTATCATACTTACTATAAACAATATTTGCAAAATCATAACATAACATCACGAATGTAATCCCAGAAGGGCGATGCAGAGTACACCCACATTTCGCCAGATACGCTAAAGTCCCATGTAATAGGGGGCGAGCCTATTGCCATCAACCGGGCACAAATCCAGACTCCGGGCTGCTACTGAGAAATAGATAGAAAAACCCAATAACACTTTGCCCGACCTGGGAATAGAACCCAGGACCAAATGCTCAGCAGTAGCTCTTAACGAGGCAGTCAATTAGAAAGATTTCCCTGTAAATATTATAATAACCGTAATTATTTCTAGAATCTTCATCATCACGACATAATGTTGCCGCTTACTTTCTCTTACCCTTTATTCTTCCCTATAAATAAGCATTTGCATCTAAGATTCTCAATACTGAGAACCAATATCATCGAACACCATACCGATCATGACCACAGAACTTTATCAACTTAACATTAAGGTTGAAATTCCCCTGGCAATGTATACAGGTGAAAGGCACAGGTCCAAGGGACATTAGCATGCAGGCGGCAATCGCAACCCGATATGACAAGCCCGTGTTAGTGCTTTATGATTTTAGATTTTTCTGTTAAACGTCAAACTCGCCGCTGCGTGTGCTTGCGCAGCTTCAGAAGGGATTAGATTGTCCACGGATTTTTTTGAGAAGTTAAGAAAAATTGAAACTATGTCAGAGGGTTTTTTTCTAGACTGTCGACAGTGTTTTTGGTCTATGTAGTTGCTTACAAGTTATTTTTGGAGTTAATTTCTGTTCATCTAATTCCTTGTCGCCTTGCATACTTACAGCTTACAATTAACAGACCAAACAATACATCATTTGGTCTAATCATGACCCTATGATTGTGAAGGAGACTATGTCGGCTCTTAAAAGTCGTTTGACGTTAACATATTTTCATTCCCGCCTGCATCTTCTCTTTTAACTTCCCCACTGATTCACCTCTCTCCATTTATAAGTCTGTCACCTCACGATCCCACATCGTTGTCAGTGTACGTATTCATTGTTTTTATATTATTTATACTGTTTTGGTCCCACTGTACAAATTAAGACATGAGATAGGCACGGTGCGTGCTGTGCGCATTGCTTTATGATCGTCGATGGTACAACTTTATTGCAAACGTTTCGCGAGTCGGTACGGTGTTGTGTTTCTTAAGGGTTCTCGTCTGATTGTTTTTTGTTATTGGTTTTGATATCTTTGTGAAAGTGTTTATTGGTTTCCTCTCTTTGTGTGGTAGATGTTTATAGATTTTTTAAACGGTTTTTTTAGATTATTTTTAGCTTGTTCTTACAATTCTTTGTTTAAGAACTTTGTCACAACTTTGTTGCACAATAAAGTTAATTTTGTTTATTCATCTTAAAGTGTTCCCTTTTTATTATGAAGGCAATCTTCTTCAAGACAAATAATGATGATTGAGAAAGATTCAGCTATACTTTTGATAAAGGATGACACATATTACAATGACACATATTAAAATTTATTTTTTATTGCCATACGTCATGGTAATTATACCATATTTACTAGAATCTGAAAATAAATTGACTGCTACTGAGAACAAGATTGATCCTAATTACCGCAACTGATAGATATTAATTACGTCAGGTAGCTGAAGTATTAGTAACTTAAGGAAACTCTAAATCAATCAACTTGGAATTCAAAATCACTATTTCCCAAGTAAAGAAAGATGGATTCTAATTTCTAGGAAAACTGAATTATTAGCAAATAGACCAAATCTAGCGTTAGAATTTATATGTCCAAATTCTCGGTAAAGTCCTGAAATGAACTAAATAAGGACTAATTAAAATTTCATTGAGAAATTACGACGGGGGCGTTTGTATAATTTATTTAAGGCCATGCTACACATCACATCACATTTGTGCACAAGTTTGGGCAAACTACGTCTTGCACTGTGCGGTGTTCACACATTTACGAAAAGTATTTTGTGTTTGGCGTTCAGTTAGTAACAAACAATAAATTAAAATTAAACTGTTTAACTGCATTAAACATCTACGCCGTCTTGAATTTACATGCTTGCTTTTAGCACAGGGTTCTCTAGGACAGGTAGTGGGCGTAATCCTCCACGCAGTCCGGTGCGGTTTGTTGGATGTCTAAACATATCTTTGATTTTTTGGTTACACGTTGGTTTCTTCACAATGTTTTCTTCCATGCAACATTTAATTTGTGCAAGTAAGATTGACCATGTAGCCGAGCCTTTATAAATAAATATGTTGGATATCAAGAGCTGTTAATTGGACGCTCAAAACACAATTCAGTCGGTTATAATTAGAGTTCCCTTTAAGAATACCGCGTGGCCTTTTTGGAATGTGTCCAAGGACACTACCTATGATTCTCGCTATTATTTGAAGAGTAAAGTATCTTATTTATTTACTTCAGTACAGTTTATTCAATTAGGGCAACCTGTATTATTGGCCAGTGTTTACCTAGAAATTATCTGTTTTGTTCAATTGACCGTTTCAGTTCTATGTTTGCATTTGATCTCAATGATGTCGTACTTGACTTCTAAAATCGTTCTTAAATTCAAGATTTTTATTTTTTATGAGAGCATTGGTGGTCACGTGATAACGGCCGCGATTTACGAGTTGTAGGTCACAGCTTCAAACGCAGACAGGCGCTTTGTTTTGTCTAAATTATGTCATCACCGTTGCTCTCAAAACGGTAAAAATTCAAAAATTCGATTATATGTGATATATACAAACCCGCACTTGGCCCGCGTGGTGGATTACGGCCCACTTCCTTCATTTTATTTCGGACCCATAACGTCCATTTGATTAGTATACAAACGACTTAGAAACTAGTACTTACATCTACCATAGAATCAACACAAATTATACTTATTATTACGCCGCAGTGGCATGTAGGCGTATCCAATGTCCCAGTATGGGACTGTCCCACCTATCTGCTATAGCATTCAGGATGCTGTTGGGGCTGACGCGCACCCTGCGCATGATGGAGGCGCATTGCTTGCGCATGATGGCAAGAAAGCCATCTATTTCCGTTTCTGCGAATATGCAGGAATCATTGCAGTGCCGCGGCAACCCCATCAACACCCTAAATGCATTACTGTGTTAAACGAGCAGAGCGCTGTATGCCCTCTGCATGTAGTTGACCCTCAGACTGCACTTATAGAACGACTGACAGTACGCTGTAAACAGTGTACCGATGCGGGTCGCCATATGCCTATCAAGTAAACAATCTAGTACCTTGGCCTTGGGCTTATGGTCTTGAGTAATATTTAAATGGCGAAGTGATCTGACCGGATCACAAAATTATTGATGTAAACGATCTTTAAAGTAACTTAAATCTTTAAGAGTAACAAACGAGTCGAGTTCGCAAACCCATAGTAGCGTAGTTCCATCATTACGACTGTCATATTGGTTGTTTATAATGATAGAGATCCGCTAATCCAACAGGACGGTTTCTTTGTGCATCTGTTCGTCTTTTGATCTTAACATTACTACTTACCACCCAAGATGGAAGCGTTTATTAATATTTTTATTTGATTTGTATTTATCAAGGGTCTGCATTAAATTGGAATCTAAATAAAGATTGTGAAGATGTATCATAATTAAGATTTGTTTATTTTGCAAAGCTACATAGACTTTTTAGTGTTAGATATCAATTATGTATATTTTAGAGGGAGTGATTTTGAAGAATATGTTTTCTGCAGGTCATCTTGCATTGAACAATTCATACAGGCTCCTACTTACCACATCTCATTTTGAACCATCAACTTAAAAATAGGCTCTGTCAACCCTCGCACCACCTCCTCTTTTTATGGTAACCTATTCTGAGCCACAATCACGCATGTTTTTCAGTTCTTGCTCAAACTCTTCTTCTCTCCATTTTTTTATAAACTCGTCCAACTCGTCCGCATGGCCAGCCGCGATCCCATCTCACTGTCTCACGGCACCATCAATTGGTCCACAATTTGTCCGGCATGTTGCCTGAGCCTGTAAACAGCCTTTAGAGCCACACCAGTCGACTTAGTTTTCGAGTGTAGCGTATCAAACATATTATGTTGGAGTATTCTACCTATGTAAATTACATTCAGCAGAATAGCTGCAAGCTATTCGAAGCTCGTGATCCCGATGTTAATTTTAATGTGTTCAACACAATTATCGCTGAACACTCGCTAATTTACGCAATTGCCTCACTATTGCGCGCTTGTGGCCGGCCACTGTATTATTTTGTTGCAATTTGATTCTGTCTTTTATTATACATATAGTCTAATTTACGATGCCTCGTGATGAGAGAAGCAAAGAAGCTTCACTTTTTCTTTGCTATGCTTCTTTGACATTCTTTTGTTTTTGTTAATTTAACCATTTAAGGACACACATACAAAACATGCAAGAAGAAAAGAAATCTCTTCTAGCATAAATCTATGATAGGAAAGAGGATAAAAGGAGATGTAGACACGAAGTGCATTATGCTGTGTGTTTTGGCTGTCGCTGAAAATTTGCGCTGGAGCTCCGTCTCGCATAGGGTCGTAGCATTAAGCTGAGCGATGGCCGTTTTGCGTGGATGTGACGCATAGTTTTCCCCAACTTCTTTTTGTTGTTTTATTTCGATCACTGCGTCATGTTTATCGTAAATAAACGTTGTTTCTTTCTTCTTTCTTCTAAATGTTATTTATGTCAAGAATGAGAGAAGAATATGTTCTATTGTTACATTCGATAGGCCTTATTTATTGAATGGAACCACTGGACTTATTGCGTTAGTGAAGAAAATATAATTTAGTAGCTACGCTCTTCCTCTCTCACAACCCGTACAAAGTGGTGCATAGATACACACATATTTTCTTTTTTGTTATTTTTACCTACGTCCACAGCAGCTGTTGATATCTTTCGGCTTGCTTGAGGAAGGCCTATGTCTAGCTATTAGATATAGGGCTCAAGTATCGCAACTTCGACCGGCGCTGTACTTCTCGCCTCCAGCGGATTCCTGCGGTCTTCACAAGGTTATCGATCCATCTTCGGAGAGGCCCTCGGGTATGCGGTCGCCCCCCATAATCACCATACATAAACCTTTTGGCCCCACCGGCCATCTGTACTGAGAGCAATGTGCCCTGCCCACTGCCACTTCAGTTTACCAATTCTTTCTTCGGGCTATGTCGGTACAATCTTCAACAATAGCTTAAAAGGTAGGAAATAGGTAAAACGATTATCTAATCAGCAAGGATCAAGTATCAGAAGGAGCAGTGGGGGCGCAGTGATAACGGTCCCGACTTACGAGACGTAGGTCGTGGGTTCGAACCCAGCCGGGCGCTTTACTTGGTGTAAATAGTTTCATCACCACTGCTCTTAAAACGTGAAGTATCTAGAGCACACATTGTGTAAGTTTTATTGTATTGCCCGATTTGTGAACCAATGACAAAAACAAAAACGGTGAAGAAAAACATCGTGAGGAAACCGGCATATCCTAGAACCAAATATTCGAAGACATGTGACATCTACCTACCCGCACTGGGCTCGCGTGGTGGATAACAGTTTTTCTTAATTAGTACTTCAAGTAACAACACTAACAGCGAACGTTGACCTCCCAATAAAAAAGCATCAAATCTTTTTACTTTTCATTTTATCGTGTTTAGATGTGTATGTATCATCATCGCGTCTGCGGACTTTAGCTAGGCAATTTTCTTTGATCCTGTATTTGCTGCTTAGAATAGGTACACTGGAGATACTAAAGTAACATCACTCGTCTTCCCACAAAATTATTAATTGTTGAAGATATTAACGACATTTGCTAATAGTTTAACACCGTTTTATGAACAAAGTGCTCCTATTTGCAGGGTCGCACGTAATAATAACGTACTATACGTCGCGGCAACATTGTGACTCATATCAAACTGACAAGGTTATTGGAACTGCTCCAACGGAGAGTAAGGGTTGTGGTGCGTTGATGTGTAAGCGAACGTTCGGTGTTGGAAGTGGAAGAAAGCTTTCTGGCTTAACCTTATAATAATACCAGCCTGTTATTGTCCCACTGCAGGGCAAAAGCCTCTTCTCATAGGTTTTATTATCCTGACATGCAAAAACGAAGATTCCCGCATTTGTCCGTCTGTTATTGCGCCATGTACGCCAATAACTCGAAAATCATTTTCCTAATTTGTTTTAATTGTGTAGTACGATATTTGTAGCCATCATAATCTGTATCATATTGTGAAACAAGCCAGGGATTGTTTCAAAGTATGATAAAGATAATGATGGCTACAAATATCGTATAGAGCAGTGGTGGTACAGTGGTAACTGCCGCGAGATGTAGGTCGTAGGTACCCAGACAGTCGCTTTTCTTTGTGTAAATTATTTTTTCACCACTGCTTTCAAAGCGGTGAAGGAAACGTCGCGAGCAAACGTAATAGACTAGAACCAAAAATTCTAAGGCATGTGACATCCACCAACCCGCGGACCCGCGTCGTGGATTACAGCCCACTCCCTCTCACAAAGAGGAGGCTTGCGCCGGCGATGATACTCGTAATGATGACAAATATCGTAATCGAAAGTTAATAAATTGAGGACATTATTGTTGACAAATTCAGTCAGAGCCCGGACGGGAGTGATGTGGCGGCATCTACACCGCTACATGCGAACACGCATCACACTGACGTCACACAAATCCTACATCGCTCAATCAGAGTTTACCGCGCAGCTATCATATATACAACTTGCGTGGGCAGTTGCCCACCAGATACAACATCCATCTGGTCGGAGGATCCTCCCTTTTTCCAAGAGTATGAGGGAACTTTACACCCTGTTCCTCATTTCTCTTCAAATTATTTTCGGGTGGTGAGCCTCCCTTGGCCCATTATAAACTCATGTTTACAGCTGTGCTCACCATCGAATGTCCTACTACATTCGCTACTGCATCAGTGTGCCCGAGGTCTATTAATATAATAATATTGTAATGAAGACGTGTCCGTACATTGAATAGTCTTTGACAGAATCCGTGACATATAGCAAAATTATTTAGCGTCTGAGTAAATACAACATTAGCTGTTGGTTCGTGTTTTTTGGGAGAAAGGAGAAACTACTGTACTAAAGGTCATTGTTATACGTTGAGTGGGTTAGGTAAATAACGAATTGTGAGCTTTAATTAATTAGATTAGGGGCTTATTTTACCAAACTCAGATATCTTTTATCTGTGGAATAAAATTGACGTCTGACAGTTCGAGCATGGAGACACTGTAAAAAATTCGATTCTTAGGATAAGAATCATTCTAGATCTAAAACAGTTTATTGAAATTTGCCTCAGTATCGGTCACATCTAATAATCAGTTTTCATAATTGGTTAGTATAGCAGATTCTATGAAAATGTCAATTAAATTTCTTGGGAAGAAACTTCATATTTTCGAGTATCATTAAGGCCATTGCAAAAGGCAAAGTTCTTTGCTCGCACTAAAAACTTACAAATCAGTCGTCGTACCAAATATTGGCAACAGCTTAGACTCAATTTTTTAATAATACACGAAAACCCAGTAGCAAAGTTAGTATAACGCAATGCACTCGTTTTATTATTATTGCGAATAAATTGTTTGCATCTCATTGTAGGTCAGCGAGCGTTTAATTTAATTAGCTTTAGGCTTCAGATAACGCTGCGATTATTTTGTCGCAAAACTGTTTACGAATTTTGTAATGGGGAAATAATTTGAATCACGCCTTGTAGTCACTGTTGCAATAGTCGAGGGGCTACGAGTATTAGATGATGTATTGGAGTTTTTGGTATATTTTATTAGGTAGAATTTAATGTTATTTTTCAAAATAGAAAAGTAATCTAGACTGATGACAGCCTTACAGTGTATTCGCATTTAGATTTTATTTGGTCCAGGCTACCTCCAGCAAAAGAACAGTGCAGTGGGCATTGCTCTTCTCTCTCTTCCCATACATTGAAAAACATGATAATGAAAGTTTATATATAATGGTATAGTAGAAAGGCCTGACCTGTATATTTATAAAATAATGGCTTAAAGTCATTTTTACTATTTAAACGCTACGAAGTCCAAAAAATATTAATGCTACTTTTTAGGTTAGGATTTGCCTTTACCAAATATAAAGCAATATATGTGCAAGAATTAATTATTTAACGCTCGAAGTTTAGTCTAAAATAGGAATACTTACATAATAAAACAAGTCTTTTTTACTTTGTGAATTCCTTGTAACCAACTGTCTTTATGTCACTGCTTACTCTAGATGAATGTCACTATAAATTGAGTATCGAGCATTAACTGTCTGTAATCAAACGTTAAAAAAATCCGATTCAATCGTGCGAACTCAATTACATATTGCTAAATAATAATAATAAATTAAATTGTTATAATAATAATTAGCATAATTAATTAGCATAATTTTCAAACCAGATTATTTTATTTAATTACTATGTTATTTTTATTAAATCTGTATTATACAAGGACTAATAAAGAAATCCTTACTGATAATAAAAAAAAACGTATAATAATGTATGAAACTCAGAAACAGAGTTGAAAAAAGTCAAGTAGCAGTACTTATGTAAAATGGAACGTCGTAAAAAAGGGTAGTTGAGATGCGTTCAAAACATGCTAATATGTTTACCCTTGACGTAGAATAAGCTTAAAGAAATATTTTTTTTTTTTTTCCCTGAGTTTCTTTTAACATTGTGATTAGCGTAATTAATATTCAATTTAATTAGCTGTATTTTAACATTTATTTAATTTCTATACATTGTCAGGTGAAAAATGGGCATTCTTCTTTATGGTCGGTGTTTTTCATTAAACATTTTGGCATTAAAGGTTGGTGCACGGTGGTTTTGAAAATATTTATAAAAAGAAACATTTCATTCCTTACATTGGGATTTTTTCAAACCAGCTATCTAAGTACAAGATAATTACTTGCATTCAAACTGAAAAAAAATCTTGCATTAATAGGTAAATAATCGCACACCCAGTCGCAAGTTTGCATGAAGCCTCACGTGTTTACTCGGATTTAAGCGAATTCTTTATAGATTTATAGCGCGCTGAAACTGATTCCCTGTACGATGCACTAGATTTATATGTAGGAGAGCAGAACTGTACGTGGGAATGAAATTATAGGACCGAGTTCTTCTGAAATAATTATTAAGGTGTTTACCTTTTCATATGACTTACTTTTCTTGAAACTGCATTTTTGTATGACTTATGCAATAACTCGTATGATTGTTTAGATATGGGTAACAACCCCTGTTATATAGTTCCCGGCACATGCCAGGGTCGCGTGGTGAGCGCACGACCTGTATTCACCACTACTTCCAGTCATACAAATGACAGCTTGCGTGAACCTATTCAACTTCTTAGGAGCAATTTTAATAAGAATTACTGCAGTTTGGATATGTTTGCTTTACCGAAAGGAAAGCTTAGACTCATGTCACTTAACATACTAAAAGATTAACGTGACATTGTTGTTCCACTTGTGCGGCACTATTGACAGCTTTATGAATTCGTGATACGTTACTACTCGTATTAGTCGGTGCGCTTGCCAAAACCCGTATGTGAATTTTACGAACTCTTCGGGAGGCGGAAAAAACAGTTTTATCAGATAACTAGATTAACATATAGGGTTTGAGAAAAACCAAAAAACGCAGAATGCTGGCAAATTATCTTGTTTTTATATCGTGATATAAATGGTTTCTTAGTTTTACCCCATTTAAGCCCAAAATATATATATTTTTTGTATTTTTCATGCACATATCAGATTTCGTTTGGTCGTGCAAAATACGGTATGTTTTAAAATACACATAAAGGTTTTTATTTTTTTGTTTTAAATGATTATTCTTTGGCTATGTGCTTAGACAATCTATAAGATTTACTATATTTATTTACCTAGCAGCCTAACAAGGTAAATAAAACAAGCATTTAGTAGGTGCTTATGTATCCTACTCAGAAAAAAACACTGCTATATAAAAATAAGCCACATAGAATATTATTACAGAGATCCGTAATTATTTAATATTAATAGAACTACAAACATTTTGAAAAAAAAAAGAATAGCAAAACTAAGCTATGCACCTTACTTTTGGTACAATTGTGATGATGACAATTTTTTTATTTTTGTCTCTAAAGACTGTTTGTTTCCAAATAGCGCAAACTATATTACAAAAAGTGTAAAAGCTTAACAAATTGCGAAGTTATAAACGTTTTAAGATAATTGTTAGACAAGGACAGCACTATCGTAGAAGTTGCTGTTTATAATAATTACTACATACGTGAATGAGTGTACACCTTTAAGGTGGATTTTTGAGGAACTGTTATTATATATTATTAAGATCTCATGTAAAATGTACAAACCAAAAATCACACCAATAAATGAATTTGAATTTGACTATATAACTTCATACTAGCGCCGTACATTGTCAGTACCGCGCGACAAGGACGGCAATAATCCCCTCCAAAAACTTTTAAAGCGTATCTTGTTCAAATTAACACCGATTTATCTGATTTTTTCCATTATCTCATTTTTACTAAGCCTTCTTTCAAATTACATTATTTTTATGAACACTTTTAATATTAGTCATCATCCCTATTCGTCTATCAAAATAATAAGAAACATAAACAACAAAACAATCAATATATATTTATAAAATAACAGCATATTTTAATAATTAATCATACCAAAGATTGTCTTATTACCATTGGTTTTCATTTAGCATGATTTAAAGACTGACAATCAATGAACTCAGCCTCGCAGTTCACTGGTGGACAAAGGCCTCTCCCAGGCTGCACCACAACACCGTGTCCTCCGTCTTCTGCATTCAGTCTGTCCCAGCTTGTTTCATAAGGTCGTCTCCACATCAGGACTCGTCTGCTCCACCGCACATCAGTCCTCCGACAAACATGGCCCACTGCCACTTAAGTTTACTTACTCTGCCAGCTATGTCGGTAACTCCGGTTCTTTTCCTTTTTCAAAGAAACTCGGAGCAATTCAATTCAATCTAAGCGTGCTATGAAGCGGGAAATCTGCTTCATATCGTGCTGATTGAATTGAATTTGTGGACCAGCTCTATTGTCGGTGTCCACCTTTCAGCACCGTAGGGCATAACTGGCAGGACGCACTGGTTGAAAACCTGGTCCAGTCCAGCGTCTTGAAGACGTCGTCCAACGCATTGGTAAACAGTTTCAGGGAAATCACATCCCCGTCTCACCCCTCTTAGCAGTTGGATGGAGCTGATGGAATCTGGACAGTCATCGTAGCTACGTCATACAAGCATATCAATACTTCAATGTAGCACCAGTCAATTTGACTTCGTTGCAGAGAGGCCAGAACTACCTACATTTCGACAAAGTCGAAGGCTTGCTCGTAAGCCATACACAGCTGCTGCTTGTACTTCACGGTCTTTTGTACAATTTGCCGAATAGTATGAATGAGGTCTACGGTACTGCAGCCTTTCCGTTTTTGTAAAGAAGACGTCTGACATCGGCAACCACAGGATCTCCAGATTTTTTTAGCCAGGTCTTATGGAAGCAAGCTTGCATAATTTTTGAAAAACTTGTAGTCTAAATTGTGAATGACATAAGGGTCACTGGGGCGAGGTTTTCTCATCAAAATGATATAGTCAGCTGGAAATTGGAGCTTTAAAGACCCGTTCAATAGTGGAATGGACACTGTCCACCTGCATCATCGTTCGGGACCTTTCGAGTTTATATTGTTCATTCTCAATGTTTTTGTTTGAATTTGAATTTTGCATGTATAACTCTTCCTCTCGCCTTACGTCGAAACAGCTATTAGCGCGTAAAGACTGTACGAGTTCGGACACGTAAAATCTGATGTATTTTTTTTTGTTGGAAATTCCATGCGATTAGAATAATATGTTCACCTAACTTTTTTTCATTCAAACACTTATAAGTTTTGTTAAATTGAGATTCAGTGGGAATTTTCACATAAGGGGTTTGGCAATAGATGTGGCTATCAAAATTGATGAAGTAAATCGAATATTTATATAAAAAAATCCAAAAAAAAAACCAGATACGGATTTTGGCAAGCCTGCCAACAAATTATTCCTCTAGCTACGAAATACTAAGTGGAAAACAATAATAACGGTAGCCTTGAAATTTACTTAATTGTCTCATTGTGTATCTGTGGACAACGTGATTGATTTCATATTTGTAACATATCTTCTGTATCCTATCTATTTGTAATTCCGTAGTGTGTAATTGTTTTGTTTTCCCGAATAAATAGCATAAATAATATAAAAAAGAGTAACGAAAAAAAAGTATTTTAGTACAAGTAACTGGCAAAAACGTGCTTGATCTAAACACTTTTGATGTACGTAGATAATTAGTTTCAAATACCCTCATTATTAACGGCTCATTTACCACAAACTTTGTGTATTACTATCAAACAAGTTAATGTTATTTTAACGGAGTTCAATGAGGACCGGAGATGAGTTCTCAGTGGTTTGTGTGCATATTTTTGTGTGTTTATGCGTTACAATTTGTCTGCTGTGTGGACCATGAACTGAGTTCTAAGATTCCTGCTTCGGTAAGTTATAAAAGAAACATCGTTTTTTTTTTCGTTTTCGATTGACACCCAGTTTCTGAAAGGCTTTGAATTACCTTAATTTGCTGACAGACAGTCAATGCTTCGTCGACAGTTATGATGAGCTGATTGCAGTAACACTAGCCAATAAAATGACTTAACTACCTACCACGTAGATACCAAAAAGTAAAATATTTCGCTATAATTGTACATATTCAACCTCAAACATAGACCAACAACATTTCAATTTCGATACAAGCCGTGAATTTTATCTTTATGATTTGATTTTATTTGTATTTATTACTGAAATAAAGTTCCTTGTGTGGGAAAAGTCAAAACTGTATATTTGTTACTCAACCATGATTTAGGGCCCTTTCAAGAATTCGATCACCGGCATCAAAGTCTGCAATAAACCCAGCAAGCCTTACGTGAAGAATCCTCCGATTGTCTTGCAACTGACAACTCACAACAACACCATGAGTGGAAGCGTTACCTTCTTGAATGATGTAAAGAATTTGAAGGTAAAGTTCTCATTAGTCTGAAGGTTCTATCTTTAATTTATATAATATATATCTCAAGTGCAATTGAATCTAGAGGGAAGTGACATTCTATCAGCGTTAGCAATGATGTAAAGCTAAAAATGGTTTGACATTTATTGCAACCGATTCCTTTTTATCAATCCTGGGGCTTTAGTTCACCCACAATAATCTTTATTTTTTTACAAATTAAATACTGGCTAACAGTAACCAGACGTAATTATAGTTTCAAAACGAAATTGTCAAATAGGGACAAGTGAAGACTATTTATCCGAAGAACTTTATTTATGACTCGATGTGCAATTTATATACCTATTTATTGGCAGACTACAGTCAGGAAGTAACACTTCTATTATAATATTATTTTACTGCCTTCAGTAGTTACAACTATTGGTAAAAGGATGAAAGACAATAAGACCTAAACAAGTGGCAAGTGGTAAGAAATGTTACAAACCGAGCTTTTGTAAGAACTTATGATCATTATTTTCCAGATCAGACTCAGAGGATTCATACTTCGCAATGATAAATGGGAGCCTATCTACCTAATAAACAACAAGGACTGCCACGGCATAGTGCTGCATTTCGAGTTTGCTGCCATGAATATCAAGTATGACAGACAGAAGTGCCTCTTCTTCAAGGTGAGACTGAGTAAGATCGATTTGAGTGTGACGTCACTACTTGGTTCCTCAAAGATTGCTCGCTTATGCATTTATGTAGTTCGAAACACCCATGGTTGTTATTTTTCAGCTACTGCCAGTAGCTGGAAGTAAGAAGCCGATAATACGTGTAGTTTAATCTCAATGCTCCCAGGACAAGGTCTGCCTGGAAGCAACTGAAAAATAACAACCGTGTTGGTAGATCTCGAACATTTCTAGCTGGATAGAAAGAAAAATACTGGAACCAAGGGTCCAGTATCCTTGGTTCATACAGATTTAAAAATTAAAATACGATAGTCAGAGTGAATCAACAAAAAGTATATAGTTGTAACAAGTAACTAAGGGCAAAAAATATTTCTGTTTGCGAAGAACAAACAGAATAAAACCATAAATCTATCTCCCAGTAATTTTTTGCGGTGTCAATTTCCGTCTCCCACTTTAATTGTTAGCAGTGAGCTTCAGCCAAGGTTTATACTGACTAAGCATTTCTTTCAGGGATACTACTCCTTCGAAAATTTGGACGTGAATCAATTACTGCACTTCTGGATTTCTAAAGCAAAGTATGGGCATATCTTGTGGCGAGCAGAATCATATTCTCAAGCTGGGACATTTACCTGCGAGGAATTTGAAACTTTGATTGAACCTGCTTAGATGTATCATCATGTTCTTAGCATTACCCTTTCCTTACTCCTTTCATATCTATATTTCACGATGCATAGTTTTTTTTTTGCTTTGGTCATCCTCTACTCTAAAAACATTCCTTACGATATGTGTTTCTCCTCCCATTGACTTGTTTAGATGTTGTAATCAATTCATTGTGATTTTCCTTGGTTACATTATATTTTTTTGATTATATTTAAAAACCTCATTATTTGCCTCATTTGCTTCATTCCATACATATTTGCTGAAGTACCCAACAAAAGTCGATGTGATTTTAACTAGATTGTATGTCGGACGGAAATTATTTTCAAAGTTTTCTTTTAACATTTTTATTTTTATCATATTTGTTACCAATATTCTATTCGGGAACCGAACCGACACCAACTTCGCTAAGCTTTTTTTGGTTTACATAATGTTTTTATATTTTTTTACGCTTGTGAGTTTTGCTCGCAGGAATGATTTTTCAAATATAAATAAGTTGTTTTAGATAAAATAAATTTTCAGAGCCCTTTTAAATAAAACTTATTATATTTTACTTTTAACACATGAAATTGATGGCAGCACCAGTAGGTACACATTTTAGATAATACATTTTACAACACCCTCACTATTTTTAACAATGTGATTACTTTACTTTTTTAAATATGCTGAACACCTGATTTATCCAAAAAATTATAATGCTTATTGCACATAAACTCTTGGTAAGTACATCAGCGGGTATCTCAGCTCTCGGCAAATATTTTACATTTACAATTATCTTAGTTACACAATCTCTACAGACGTGACACCGTATATCATTGTGTTTGGTTCTTTTATGGAAAACTGGATTTGCAGTCAGCTTTAGTGCACTCTGATTATCATTTTGTAAATCAATAGTGTTTGTGTGTTTTTTCTTTAATAAACAGATTCTTTACATGCTTCAGTCAATGCCATGTACTCTGCTCCAGTGCTGGACAAGGCAACAGTTTTTGTTTTTTAGTTTCCCAAGAAATTACACAGCCTGATAATGTAAAACATAAACCTGTGTATGATCTCCTATCAATACTACTACCTCCACAGTCAGCATCCACAAACCCTTCTATACTTGATTTCCTATCAGCAGTAAATTTTAAGCCATGATGTTTGGTCAATTTTAAATATTTTTATATCCGTTTAACATAAGAACAATGTTCTTTACTATAGCAATTATTGAATTGATTCAAAAACCCCACCGCAAAAGCCATGTCGGGTCTGAAAAGTACCGCTTAATACATGAGACAACATATTATTTGTTGTTAAGGAAACAATTCACCATTCTCATCTTTAGATACTTGCAGCTTGGTCTCAATTGGAGTTTGAACTGTTTTACATTGACTCATTTTAAATTTATGTAAAAACTGATCAATAACTAAGCAAGTCGGCGTACGTACTTTATAACCAGGCAAAAAAGTAAGCATCCGCACTGTGCTAGAAGCTTATCATGGTCTAGTTGCGTCAGTTTTGAGATTTGGAATTATGTTCTGGGGTAACTGAACTGAGAGGGAGAGGATATTCAAAGCTCAAAAACGTTGCAAAAGATCAATGCCTAGTCATAAAAATACCGACAGACCTGTGTTCAAGTCTCTAAATTTACTGACATTTCTGTCTTTGTTATATACAGTTGCAATATTTGTCAGAACTAGCAAAAATCTTTTTACCCTCATAGACGATACTAGAACACGTCCGGGATCTGTTAGAACGCAATACAAAAATCAAATGTTTACAGCTAGGCACAAAACAGCATTTTTCAGAAAAATCTTACTATTAATGGGGCCATATAACCAATTACCTCATGCCTACAAAGAAGAATCATTAAGTGTATTTAAAAAGAGGCTAACATCCTTGCTAGTAGCTAAATGTTACTATTCCATACAAGATTGTTTGAACGAAGAGTTTATAATAGTATAATATTTTTATTTCAAAATTATTACATACCTTGTTAATTTTTTGAGGTGAAAACTTCTTTAGCGGCGTTGTATACTTTTTTTGTAATGGGTAAAAAATGTTAAAGTCGCGTCAGGACACGTGACCTGATCGAAAATTCGTAAGACGGATTGTTGATTTTTATTGATTGGTTTTTATGAGATATATACTTTTTAATGTAATATAAATTGTCATGTTTGTGTACGATAGCGCAATAAATAAATATTGTATTCTCCCACATAAATGATAGTACTTTTATACTGATATTAATTATCATCAGCCAATGTACAGTCGACTGCTGGTCATCGGCCACCAATAGCTTGTCATTCAGCTTCTCTTATGCATAAGCTATAGCATACATCTCGTTGGTAATCCTTAAATAAATAAATAAGTCGTGGTAAATAAATAAATTTGCTACCAGGGATAGATGAGTTGTATTATAGACATAAAACTGGTCCCGTTGAAATCTTAAGTCCTCAATTATTGTTGTATGAGAGACCACCAGTTAACTATTTATTGATTTATTTATAACTGGCGACCCGCTCCTGCTTGAGACCGTTTTATGACTTGACAAAACATTCAGATATCACCAGTATACACGGTGAAATTTTAATGGTTGTTTTCCCGCGGCAAAACGATTTGATCCAGCAAGACCTATTGACTTCAGCAAGGCGTTCGATACGCTTAGACATGACACGTTGCTGACCAAAATTGATAATTCTGGGGTTCGAGGACCAATAGTCAAATGGTATGAGGACTACCTTAAAAATCAGGGACGCCATTGAAGTCACTGAAGGAACAACCCAAGGTTTAGTGCTTGTACTATCTTACATATGTTAACGACATGTTCCATGTGGTCAATCACTGTTCTGTTTATCAATATGCAGATGACACATGCTTTGTAGTTACCCACAGAGACGTAAAAGTAGCAGCTCAATGGTTACAGGAAGATTTTACTCGTGTTTCTTAGTGGGCACGCGATGCTGGACTTGTGCTCAACGCAAGTAAGACCCAAACTATTCATGTCCATCTGAAGCACATTGCTTCTTCTAAAATATCCACACAGTCACAGTTGTCTTCACTCCACTCTATCAGGTACATCATGTCGATGTGAAGCAGTAGATCAAGTAACGCACCACACCTACCTAGGATTGGTCGTGAACAATCGTTTAAGCTGGACTTTTCACGTGGACTCAGTCTGTGACAAGTTTTTTTTTTTGGGTGGCAATCATCAAATGACTTCCCCCGCTCTGGGTGGAGCGGGAGGGCGTGCCAGACTTTTACTGACTAAAACCCACCAGTGTTCCTTCAGTTGCCTGTGCCAGGGCCACGGTATCTCTTGCGTGGAACTCCTCCTTACCATACGGCGAGCAACCCATTGCTCGCCGTCCGCAAGCCCGCGCTTACGGTAGCCAGGAATCTGCAGGCGACGCCCGATGCCCAAGGCGTCTCCTGCGGCGACTAGGGTTGGCGTGAGGGCTCAAAGCTCTCTCCCTCACGCGCTCTGCCTCCTCCTTCGCGGGCATTACTGCTTCGCAGAAGGAGGTGACGGCTTTCCATTCCCTCTCGCTCCGTACCAGGCCTGAACCAGGGCTGGACGCGAGAGATTGCCGCTGCCGATAGCCTCCGCGAGGACACGGCGGTGCTCCACACAAGCTGGGCAGACCTGCACCGTATACTCCACCATGTCCTCCAGGCTATCCATACAATGGTGACACCCGGGCGTCCTCCTAACTTATGCGAAACAGGAACTACCCGAAACAACCGTGTCCGGTGAGGACCTGTGTCAGGCGGCAGGAGAGGACGCCGTGGCGCCTCTCCAACCACTCCTCAAAGAGGGGACTTACCGCCGCTATTGTGGCTAGCCCAGCACTGAGTTGCGACAATCTTACCCTCCATGTCGCCATGAGATCCCGTCGGAGCTCTGTCAGCTGTACCGTGTTTAGTCTGTGACAAGTTGCGAGCTATACTGGCGAAATTCTACATTTTGAAACGCGTTGCCAGTAATGTGGAGAGCGATTCGCAAATTTTCAGACCAAAATAAGCTTTGTTTTTCTATTTTTTTTATAAATCGATTGTTCTGTCAATGCCAAATCATTATAATATGGGAAAACAAAATTTTAGGGAGAATTTAAGTGTAATATATGTATTTTACACATATACCATCCAGAGTTGACTATCTAAATGCTGTGAGGAACGCATCCAAATCCGTATCGAAGTTCAGAAGAACAACGCGGCCACACAGACAGACACTCAAAAAAGCGACATTAGTTTATAATATTTATGGAAGATATTGCTACGATGCCTCTCCAGATCCAGAATCAGAAAAGCAGCCCCATCAAACTGTTCAGAGGGGTGAGACAGGGGGATGTGATATCGCCAAAACTGTTTCTCAATGCGTTGGAGGATGTTTTCAAGACGCTGGACTGGACTGGGCAGGATATCACATGAATTGTGAGTACATCTCACACTTTAGCTTTGCTGATGACATCGTCATAATCGCAGATTGAGACGTTGTAACAGTTCGGGTGGCACTGTGCTACCATAAGTTGCTCCCGTACCTCCACCACATCGTTGGGGCTTATTTAGCGGAGAGGTTTGTCACCTTCAGGGGATCACATATCGTGTCGGGGGAGCCCGAAGGCCGAAGGGCGGTGGCTGGTGCCCAAGTTTATGGGCGCGGCGGGCGCGCTCGGAACGCTACTCTCCAATCTTGGGAACAACCTCTCCCCCCCATCAACCCCCAGAAACAACCTCCTCCCTGGCGGTGATCGGGCGATCACCGCCAGGGAGGAGGTTGTTTCTGGGGGTCGAGCGATTCATGGTCTTCTGCGCTCTTCCATCGGCATCCCTACCCTCGAGGCGATCCGACCAGTGCTTGACGAATAGCTCGGGAGGAGGCACGGCTACCCGTTGTTTCGTGCGACGCAGGTGCTCTCGGGGCATGGATGCTACCTGTGTTGCGTAAACAGGGAGCCGAACGCTCGGTGTCATGCAGAGCAAGCACACTGAAGTGGCGGTTGGCTGGCTATGTTTGTCGAAGGAGCTATGTCCGGTGGAGCAGACGAGTCCTGGAGTAGCAAGCGTAGCTTGGGACGTCCCCCAACTAGATGGACCTTAAGAAAGTGGCTGGGACAGACTGGGTGCGGAAGGCGGAGGACAGGGTGTTGAGGATCAGTTTGGGAGAGGTCAATGTCCAGCAGTGCACTACGATAGGCTGTGTTGATGGAACTCAGCCTATCGCTATTCAGTAGACTTGAGTATTGCGCTTAGTCATTGGTGGATCCAACCACTTTTTGTCAATTTGCGATGACCAACAGACTACAGAATGACTATTTGGACTATTTGGTTTTAGTTACTAGAATGGTTGAATTATAAGGAAATATTTGAAAGTTTTTATTATTTTCAACGTACAACTTAATATAGCCCGACCATGGTCGAAGGTTGCATCGGCTATCTTCGCAAAGGCTGAAGTTTGACTAATCTATTACGGACTGAAAAAATTAGTTCTACAATCTACTGGAATTTATTTATTTAGATAATTTATTGTTCACCAGATAATACATTACTAAAACAACTTTAACACTACAAAACATACACTGGCCAGATTAATTAATATAAATCTATTTTTATTTAATATTTATTTGTTTACCATTGCATGCTGTACTTACAGTTTTCATCAAAGCGTACAGCAAGTTTACAACAAAACATTTAAAAAAACCTTTTTTTATTATTTAGTTTCCCTTTTTTATTGGTGATAGTCCCATTTTGTGTGTCAAATTTTGACGTTTCTGTCGATAACCGATGTAATGTTTGACCCTGGCTGCATTATGGCTGCGTGATCATTTCACAAATTAAGTTATGGACATTTATTCATCATCAGTGATTCAATGGTGCATTCGTTGAAAAAATCGACACATTCGCCCACGGGTGTGCAAACAATGTGTGTACTGGCAAGAAAAAAATCTTAGCTGCTCTGAATAATCCTCAATATCCAAAAACAGTTTCTAACAACACCCTCTTTTCTTACATTAACAGGTATTTATATTGAGGAAATATGTAAATTTACCAAATCTCACCCTGAGATGTTTGATAAACTTGGAGATAAATGTATGTTCAAAACTAGATATCCTAATCGATTAATTATGCCTGGAACAAGAACGGAGCTATATAGGCGAAGTTGCTATCCTATGCGTATTCAAATATATAACAAGATTCCTAACCAAATTAAAGAACTTCCAATGGTCCGCTTCAGAAGGGCTTTACACAGGTGGCTTATTGAGAATCCTTTCTATACTTTAAAAGATTTTTTTCCGTTTAAATGTAAATGAAATGTACCTGCACCTGTACCAAAATTTGCATGTCATTATGTTATGATTAAATATGCTAAGCTACGATTCTACTACCATTTTAAGGACTTTTTTAACCATATTATCTGCAACTAAATCTTTGACTTGACTTTGACCCAAGAAACATTATCAAAACAATCCTATTTCAATATGAATTCAATTATTACCAAACAATTCCAAAGCCAAACAAACAGGTTTAAATTCCTAAACCTGTCGATCGATAGTACAGTGTAAAAAAAACTGCGGTTGTTCAAAGGCGTCGCATATATCACAATTAAGAGCGATCTAACTTTTCAACGGGTGCCTCAATCCTGGAAGGCTCCATTCAGAGACCTTGCGGCCTTTGACTTTGACCATATTTTATTGATATTGACAATATGGGGATAAGATGCTGCTATTTTTAAGGAAATATTTTGAAGGAAGATTCTGTATTGGGTTGGGTTTGTAAGTTATTTTTAGACTTCCTTAATTAATAATTTTCTGTACACATTCGTATCAAATGAGAGCTTAATGAAACATTAGGACTGTTCCATAGGCGTTCAAAAAAGGATGTTCATAGATAACATGTGTAGTAGCTAGTTAGGAACTCTTCTATCTCTTTCTAAGAAGAAAATAAACTCTGTTTATACAAACTGATATAACATTTCTTAATTTTTTATCGTTCTACAATCAGTTCTTTTTGTCTTTCGATTCTTCTGCTTCTACAAGGGTCATGCTATGGGTGCAGGTTTTGTTGAGCAAAGCCAGTTCCCATATTTATATTGACTGTGCTGATTAATTATCAGCTCAAACAAAACATGAGGCACTATGAAACGAAAGAATGAATTCAACCTTTAGCACCATTTTAGGGCCTGAAATAGTAATCTTTTCGTATCAGTTATGTACTTTTGCGAGCGATAGTACGTGGGCGGTAGCGGCAACTCAAACTCAAATCATTTATTTCAATTTAACCATTTACAGGCTTTTGAATTGTCAAGGAATCGGTCAGTCTGAAATATGAAGCCAGTTGCCCATTCCAAAGCGCAGTAGGTCACTATGGAGAAGAACGGGCAAGAAACTCCATGGACACTCTTTTAAATAATATTGTTGTTACAAATATATTAGTTACATCGATTAATGTTGACATTGACACTATAAGTGAGAACGATGTACAAAAACCGTACACGTTAAAAGCGTCCAGAGTGCAGCAAAACATAATTAAAACAATCCAGCAAATTAATTATTAAAATAAGCCATGGCAGCTAAGAGATGACCAGTCCCAACTGACGGCGCCCGTTCACGAACATGACGCATGGATCAGCACCATTCAGCTTAACCATTTTGAAGGGAGCTAAATGATCCGACACACGCGCCACCGTCAGCGAGACATTTGAGTGAGCATGACATACTATCAGCCGCCAAGGCCCTTTCAAGTCAATCTATGACATTACCCGGTAAATGGTAGCTCTATAGTACAAAGTACTCACATCTGTGCAATGCCTCTATATAATAACAAGGAGATTGAGTTTATATAATGCAAATATATTCTTACAATATTCAGCAGCTTCAACAATGTTTCAAATGTCAATTAATAATTAGTTGCGGTGTGGAGCAGGACCAGCATTAAGCCAGGCATTTTTATCAGTTATGTAATCCCCTAACCTATAATATGCCTGCCTGCGTAGTGTGGGTTTGACAAAGGATTTGAATTTTGTCTCATTCAGTTGAAGTATGTGGGGAGGTATTTTATTATAACTATTTAGACAGTACCCCATGAAAGATGAGTCTACTTTAGCCAGTCTGAAACCTGGTTGAACTAATAGGTCCCGATTTCTAGTACTATAATTATGTCTTTCACCTCTTTTACTGTAAAGATGTAATTTTTTTCTTACGTACATGATGTTTTCAATGTATTGACAAGGTACAGTCATGATATCCTTAAACAATTCCCTTAGAGAATCGCGCCTGCGGAGATTATATAGGGCTCTGATGGCTCTTTTCTGCAGAATAAAAATAGACTCGTTGTCTGCAGCCCGTCCCCAAAGTAAAATACCGTAAGACATGATACTATGAAAGTAACTTAAATAGACCAGCCTCGCGGTATCTACATCAGTAAATTGACGGACTTTTCTGACAGCATAAGCTGCTGAACTTAGCCGTCCTGAAAGAGATGTTAAATGAGGACCCCATTGTAGCCTTGAGTCGAGCGTGATCCCCAAGAAAACCGTTTTATCGACGAATTCTAGTTTCTCTTGATTCAATACTATCTCACAATCTCTTGACGTTTGGTAAAGAAAATCCTATACACTTAGTTTTATTTCCATTTAGTACTAAATTATTAGCCGTGAACCAATTTTGGACCAGCAGTAGGGCGTTATTTACGTCGTCAAAATTTGAAGCACGTCTAGATAGACGTACTTCAAACTTAAACCTTAAAAATTAAGGAAGTATTGTCAGCAAATAACACCATTTGTGGTTGATTTATTAATAAATGGAGTAGGTCATTAATATATACTAAAAAGAGGAAAGGACCCAATATCGAGCCTTGTGGAACACCCATTTTTACTTTTAAACCAAGAGAATTGACACTATTTATTTGAACGTGCTGTTGTCTATCATTTAAATAATTTTTTATTAAACTGAGCGCAAGTTTTCCAAGTCCGTAATGCTCAAGTTTCAAAAGCAGGGTTTCGTGATCAACGCAATCAAATGCCTTGGAGAGGTCACAAAAGATTCCTATGGCGTCTTCCCACGCGTTAAAAATATGTTTTAATAAGGTAACACCAGCGTCGGTCGTACAATGCCCTTTGGTGAAACCATACTGTTGCTCGTGAAGGATTTTATTAGTATTAAAATGATTGAGCATCTGATTAAGCATTATCTTTTCAAAAACCTTGCTGAAAACCGGCAACACGGACACAGGTCTATAATTATTAGTGTTTTTAATGTCCCCGGATTTGAAAATTGGTATTACCTTACTGTATTTCATTTGATCTGAGAAGACTCCTTGATCCACACACAAATTAAATATTAGGGCTAAGTAAGGTGCTATAGTTTCAATTATGGAGGTACAGACTTTAATAGACATTCCCCAAAGATCTTCGGTCAATTTGATCTTGATTTGCTTAAAAGATTTTACTACTGTTAAGGGGTTAATATGCTTAAAGTTAAATTCAATCAGGCAGGCTCAAACATTCGCCCTCATTAAATCAAAAGCAAGCGAGGGCGAAGAATTTAAGATTTCAGTGGTTTTTAGTGGCACACTGGTAAAGAAATTCACAAATTCCTGAGCAACTTTTTTGTTACCGCAAATGAGACCACGTGACGTCTCCAGTGTGTATTCAGATTTTTTTTTTTGATACTGTTCGTTTCATTATTGATAATTTTCCAAACCGTTTTTATTTTATTGTCTGCTGATTTTACCTTGTTGCTAATGTATAAGGCTTTAGCTGCCTTACAAGTGTTCTTAAAAAAATTTGAGCAAGAAGCAACATACTTATTAAAAGTTTCCGTTTTAATATAACCGATAGTTCAACTATGTCTTTACGAGCTTTTGATTTTATACAACTTTTAATTAGGATTAGTGAAACCACCACGCAGCATTGATTTTTGGTTAAAACAGCTGGACACATTATAATTCTCGTAATTAATTAACATTTCAGAATCTTTTAACCAATGCTCAGTTATGCAAATAATGTCAAACATTGTTTTTTCTAAAAACGATTCATGTTCCAATTGTTTGGAGTTAAAACATTGAATATTTTGATGAAATAATTTCAAGGATTTCTGCTTAGCCCCTTTTCTACAGTTAACTATTGTAGTGCTAGAAAATACTATTAGTGGTACCTTTTGTTGTCTTAAAAATAAGTTTAAATTATCTGAGCTAAACACCTCAACATTTGTACTATTACTAATTGTGGTGCTAACTAAAGGTGACTTCGACATACTACTTATGTTTGGGTTAATAATAAAAGCTAATAGTCTAGCTATTTGACGTCTAAAACTAATCGGCAGATACACAGTATCTCTAGTCGACCTTAGCTTATCAAAAAAAATGTTGGTATCAAAAAATAGAAACTTGTCACTATGGTGACTAACTAAGAAATGCAAGTAATTATTTAACAAGTGAATGTAGTTGTTTTGCCTATTTGACAAGTGCTCAAAGTATGGGAAAGCTGAAATGAAATTGCAAGAAAATTAATTTCTTGCAATTTAACTTTAGTAGTTTGGTGACACTATACGTGATTTCATCTTTTATTACCTATAAGTACTGTAATAATGCCATTTGGATCATATTCATTTCTAATTATTGAAGACATTATTTGTGTGTAGAAAGTCTGTGGCATACAGAAGTTTTGAGAAGAATGACTCAGGTTCTTGCTAAGTAAATTTCCTAACAAATGAGAGAAAAATAAAATTTTCTTATTATAAATATTTAAATGTAGAAAAATATAGTTTTCTTTGTATAAATATACAGAATATTATCTGGTACATTTGTTAAAAAAAATGGTAGGTACCTAAATATAATCTGCACATATACTCACTAACAGTTAATGTGATTTAATTCGGTGTTTTCTTTTAATATTTTTGTTTCTATCATTTTTATTACCAATTTTAAAAACTGGAACTTAAGAGCAGGGCGGGGCAACTAATGAATTGTCCATAAAAACTTAATAGCTGAACCATTTGCAATTTAAGCATATTTACACCATATTATGCTTATATTCGGATTTAAAAAGTGTTTATCTGGGTTCCCACATCATTTAAGCTAATTAGAAGTAGCTAATTGTATTTCGCACTTTTTTACAGCGTAAATGACATGTTTACTTATTGGTTTTTCTGTACTATAATCAACAATATCTGTAATGTTGTTGTATTAGAAACATAGCTCATATTATCTTGTTACGCATAGTCGAAAAATCAAGGAAAAAAAAAGTTTTCATTCATCATTTTTGCTATTACGGAACACATCAAAATTCATCATAAATTTTCAATAGGTGGTAGTGCTGTCGCGACAAGCAAATGTCAATGTGTGCGTGGTCGTACTGCTCACGCTAGTAGGTGTGTATCGCTCGAACAAGCACACACAGTACCGCAGCGTTGCGCCCGCCGGCTTTATGTGTGTGAAATACTTTTCAATTGAAGAAAATAAATATTGGTCTCGTTGGTCTAGTGGTCGCAATCGCTACTGCTGAGCATGAGGTCATGGGTTCGATTCCTAGGTCGGGCAACGTGTTATTGGGTTTTTCTATCTGGAATTTTTTAGTAGCAGCCCGAAGTCTGGATTTGTGCCCGGTAGATGGCAATAGGCTCGCCCCCTATTACATGGGACTTAAAAACATAACTGGCGAAATGTGGGTGTACTATAGGTACACCTCTGCCCAACCCTTCGGGGAAACAAGGCGTGATGTTATGTTACGTTAAATATTACAAAAACACAAAACAACAAAACAGAAAATTAAAAAAAAAAAATGAGATGTAACATCACAATAAGGACTTTTCTAACGTTATTTCTTACTAACTTCCGCCCGCGGCTTCGCCCATGTGTAGTATTGATGAAAAGTCGCCTATGTTCTTCCCCAGGCTTCAAACAAACACAGTTCAGCGGATTAGCCGTGTAACATCACAGCCCCGTTCTGCGCACCACCCGTGGTGACCGCCGATCATATAGTGCTAACTTTGAGCACTTCTGATTTCTAAAGCAAAGTTTGCGCATATCTTGTGGCGATCAGAAACATATTCACAAGCTGGGACATTTAACTGCAAAGAATTTGACACTTTGATGGAACCTGCTTAGATGTATCATCATGTTCTTAGCCTTATCCTTTCCAGGAAGGAATTATCCTTTCAAGGAAGGCCTTTCATCAATCTTTATTAACCGTCATCTGTGTTCCCATCCCCTATCTAGCTCTATCATATCTATATTTCACGATCCATAGCTTTTTTTTTCTTTGGTCATCCTCTACTCTAAAAACATTCCTCACGATATGTCCTTCCTTCCATTAACTTGTTTAGATGTAATCAGTAAATTGTCAAACTCAAACGCAAAGTATTTATTTCAAATAAACCAATTACACGCACTTTTGAATTTTATATTTCACCTAAGTTACATAATAATACTTTGATCCTATTTAAAGCCTCATTATTTGCCTCATTTGCTCTAATCGCTAAATATTAGCTTAGGTAACCAACAAAAGTTAATGTGGTTTTAACTGACTACATTGTATGTCGGACGGACATGTTTGTTCAATGTTTCCTTTTTACGTTTTTATTTTTATCATATTTATTTCCAATATGCTATTCTGGAACCGAACCGACACCAACTTCGGTAAGTTTTTTTTTGTTTATACAATGTTTTTTATATTTGTTTTATTACGCTTGTGAATTTTGCTCCCTGGAAGCCATGATTTTTCGAAAGACGAATAAGTTGTTTTAGATTAAATTAATTTTCAGGGTCCTTTTAAAACTTCTATCGTCAGTATCAAGGACTGCATTAATCCTCGCAGACCATACTTGAAAAACCCGCCAATTTTCTACCATCCATTGATTAATATTCTTAATCAATGGATGGTAGAAAATTGGCGGGTTTTTCGACGGGAAGACCATGCTGGAAGGGAATTTTACGGTTTTAAAAGACACTAGGAATGTACAGGTAGGTAAAGCCATCATTGAGATAAGAAAGTTCTTGAAAGCATTTGGACTACTTTCAAACTGACAGAGTTTTTGGAAATTCTTTTTATTTTTCTTCTTTGGTTGCGGCACGAACCTTTATAAGAACAGCTGATGGCGTAACAAAGTTTTTAAAGGAATTTTGAAGATGCCTTATTTAATGAAGCACAAAAATTGATCAAAATGATACTCGAAAGTGAAGTTACTTAAACTAATTTACTGCAAAAGAAATCAAAATAAACCACTGCTGTTATTGAACTTTTCAGTTCAAACTCCAAACCTTTGCCTGGCGCAATGGCAAATGGTGCATATTACATGGTATCAACAACGTGAACTGTCATGGTATAATTCTACAATTCACCTTCGCAGCCACCGGTGTCAAGTATGACAGAGGGAACTGTATGTTCTTGAAGGTAAGGTTGAGCTTTAAATACCACATGTATAATCCAAAGATGGCTCCAGTTGGATTTGTCTACCTAACATGTGCACATTCGACTGCTGGTCATCGGCCACTATTAACTTGTTAATTAGCTTATGCAGAAAAGACAGAAAACTGGTACCTTTGAAATCTTAAGCCCTCAATTATTGTTGTATGAGAGACCACCAATTAACAATTTATTTATAACAGCGACCAGCTCCTGCTTCAGACCGTTTTCATAACTTGGCAAAACATTCAGATTTCAACATTATACAAGGTGAAATTTTGATGGTTGTTTTCTCGCAGCAAAACGATTTGCTCTCAGTAGTAGTACTATCGACATCAGCAAGGCGTTTGATACGCTTAAACATGTCACATTTGCTTGGTCTCAAGGGTCTTGCACTATCTGACATATGTTAAAGACATGGAACATGTGGTCAATCACTGTTCCGTTTATCAATATGCAGATGATATATGCCTACCCACAGAGACGTAAAAGTAGCAACTCAATGGTTACAGGAAGATTTTACCCGTGTTTCTAAGTGGGCACGCGGTGCTGGACGCGGTGCCTCAACGCAAGTAAGACCAAAATTATTCATGTCCACTCTAGCCATTTGAAGCACATTGCTTCTTTTAAAATAATCGCACTCAGTCACAGTTGTCTTCACTCCACTCTATCAGGTCCATCATGTCGATGTGAGGCAAAACGCACCACACCAACCTAGGATTGGTCGTGAACAATCGTTTAAGATGAACCTTTCACGTGGCCTCAACCTGTGACAAGTTGCGAGCTATACTTGCGAAATTCTATATTTTTAAACCTAAATTTAACGGAACTATAAAAATCAAACAAAATTTTGCTCAAAATGTACATTGCTTTAGCGGAGTCAGAAAAGAGCCATCAGAGCCATATATAATCTCCGCAGGCGCGATTCTCTAAGGGAATTGTTTAAGGATATGAAACATCATGACGGTATCTTGTCAATACATCTATGAAAACATCATGTACGTAAGAAAAAAATTACATCTTTCCAGTAAAAGAGGTGATATACATAATTATAGTACCAGAAATCTGGTACTATACTGGAACTAATAAGTTCAATCAGGTTTCAGACTGGCTAAAGTAGACTCATCTTTCATGGGGTACTGTCTAAAATGTTATAATAAAATACCTCCCCACATACTTCAACTGAATGAGACAAAATTCAAATCCTTTGTCAAACGCAAACTATGCAGGCATATTATAGGTTAGGGGATTACATAACTGATAAAAATGCCTGGCTTAATGCTGGTCCTGCTGCACACCACAACTAATTAATTGACAATTGAAATACTGTTGAAGCTGCTGAAGATTTTATTTTATTTATTTATTTGGAAGAACAAACAATTACACATTATATATTACAAAGAAGTAGAAATTTAGGAGTTATACAAATGTGCAACCAACAACGTTCTCCACCGATACACAAGAAGACAAAGACAATGTTGGTAAAGTAAAAGTTGGACAGAATAGATAAGTACATGACAGAAAATACACATAAATTACAGCTACTGATAAGGAACATTATAGAGAATTTATATTATTCAAATGATTTTTTGAGTCATAAGGCTACTTACAGGAGAACAATTCTCAGCATATTCATCCCTAGTACTAATAGTATTATTAATTTAAAAAATACTAATACAACTACATAAATTGAAAGCTTAGTTAAAAACCGAAACTCGTAGTTTCGGAGTCTATTCAATACAAAAAAACAATCAAATCTTTCCTCTTTATAATATTAGTATAGATGTACAGTAAGCGTTCAAAAGTGCATAGGCACGTAAAGAGTCGTATTCCTGTGAACTCGCGGTACAAATGAATGTGTTTAAACGACACACACCACAAAGATCGCAGTTTTGCACAGCACACACTGACGTGAAGTCGCGCACTCGAGTCATGCTCATGACCCGGCTGGTCCTAGCTGGTAGCAGTAGGCGCCAAGCGTAGGATAGAAGCAACCGGCTTAGGTTCTGATCTCATAAGATGCAGCGAAGTTTATTTGCCAGTTTTTTTTTAAATTTGGTTAGGTCTAATAACAATATAAAAAAAATCTGGTTTTTAATATTTTTATTATTGTAATAAACGGTTTAGAATAAAAAGCGTTACAAGTGAAAACAAAAACAAAAACATGTTTATTTGTTATAATATTTTACATAAGGATAGCAAACCGATACGATTATTTATAATAACTTCTTCAGCCAAGTAGGATGTGCAATACTATATCAAGGAGCTTAGAAGCAATTTGTATTATTAGATTTATTTTACCATCAACATTAAGCTTCGATCATTAATTTCCAAAATAATCGGTTATGTAGGGCAGTTTGTTTACATTAAGTATTTGACATTTTATTTGGCTTTAGTGAGTACAGATTACATATTCAGGATAGCTTGAGTATTCATTTTTTTTTAAAGAAGATTGTAACTAACCTCAATTTTTATAATTAAATAATCACGAAAATAGCGCAATATGCAGGATAAACTATTCCGAAACTTAAACGTTTGTTTATAACGTTAACCACCCACGCCACCACCAGCGAGACATTTGAGTGAGCGTAACATACTCTCATCCGCCAGGGCACATTCAAGTCAATGACAGACGTGCCCAGTATAGGGTAGCTTTATAGTACGTAACGTTCAATTAGGTGAATAGTCGTAACCAATTGCATCTACCTCACAGAATAGTCTACCTATAAACTTTTATTATCTAAGTAAACAAGATGAACGAGACAAGTATCGAATGATTATCGAACCACTTCAAGTAATTTGATTAAAACAAACAAACTGTATTGTAAGTTAGTTGAAATTATGAACTACTATCAATTACAGACAAAGTGGGTGTGTGTACGTGTCTATAATATAGAAACAACTTATAGAAATAGGTCGTAAGTGAAATCGAAGCGTCAATCTATTGCTTTGTTATATTGCTTGTGGACTTATGAGCGCTACTGTACTTACATTGTGTAATTATATTTACTTAGTAGTGAGTATTGATAAATCGAATGGGAGTACTAATACAAACCATTTCTGGTTTAATGGTGAAATACAAACATGATCATCCTGTAATAAGACTATATGTATAAAAAAAACGAATCATGGGGCTGAAATTAAAAAGCATTTTTTTCCAATAATAATAAAAAAAATGCATCAACTCGAAAGCGTGAGAAACATAGTAATCTACTAGAGTATAGACGTACAGCAGCCGGCACGTAACTTGGCAAGGTTTTGGCGTAGTCGGAGTAAGTTCACGTAACATTTTTTTTTTCACTTTTATTACTACGTTATTTTATGGTTCTTACCACATATATTTTTTAAACATCTATTTGTAAGAGAGTTAAAGAAAGGAAAAAACATCTAACGACTCTTGCCAAGTAACGTGCCGTCGACTATAACGTAGACACTACTTGAAACGCACGCGCCGCCGCGCCGGCGTGCGGTGCTAGCAAAGAGCGATTCGTAAATGTTCAGAGCAAAATAAGCTTTGTTATTCACAATTATAAATCTGTTTTTTTTATTCCTTTTCAATTTTCTTTTATAAATCGATTGTACTGTCAAGACCTACTCAATTTAATTTTGGAAAACAACCACAAACTTTTATTTAGAATTTAATTTTAATCTATGTATTCTACACATATACTATCCAGAATTTATTATCTAAATGCTGGTAATGAACGCATCCAAATCCGCAGTGAAGTTTAGACGAACAACGCGGCCACACAGACAGACCTAAGGATAGTGGCTGGTGCCCAAGTCTGTGGACGCGGCGGGCGCGCTAGCGATGCTACTCCCCAATCTGGGGGGCCCGATCACCGCCAGTAGGAGGTTGTTTCTGGGGGTCTTGCGATTCATTGTCTTCTGCGATCTTCCGCCGGCATAGCTACCTTCGAGGCCATCCGACCAGTGCTTGGCAAATGGCTCGGGAGGAGGCACGGCTACCCGTTGTTTCGGGCGACGCAGGTGCTCTCGGGGAATGGTTGTAGCGGGAAGTACCTGTGTCGCACAAACAGGGAGCCGAACACTCAGTGTCATCACTGTGTCAACTGTCTGGAAGACACAGCGTGGCATACGACGGCAGAGATTCTTGGGATGCGGTGATCTCCTTCTGTGAAACCTTCATTTTACAGAAGGAGGCCTGCGTAAAGGTTGTTGGTCCCGATCGGCAGCAGACGTGCCGGGCGTCGGCAGAGGGCAGACAACGCCCTCTTCCAGTCTCCATAAACAGGTCCAGTGGGACGGCGGACTTGGGACGTCCGCCTTACCCATATAACAAACAGGCCCGGAGGCGGCGGCGCGATAAAATCAGAAATGAATTTATCCGGAGCAGACGTGTCCTGGAGTAGCAAGCGTAGCTTGGGAAGCCCCTCAACTAGATGGACCGACGACCTTAAGAAAGTGGCTGGGACTGACTGGGTGCGGTAGACGTACGACAATTTTTTGTGGCTTAGTTTGGGAGAGGCCTATGTCTAGCAGTTGCGATAGGCTGAGTCCTATTGCTATTCAGTTGACTTGAGTGTTGTGTTTAGTGATTGGTGTACCAAACCACTTTTTGTACTTTGCTGTAACCAACTTATGACTGAGGTAAATATCTCTCTTAGAAGTTTTATTTTTCCTAGTTAAACATTAGGAACTGGTGAAAGGTGGACGAAAGGGGTCGTATTATTATAACTTTTGACGTTCAGTGTACTTTTGCTTTTGTTTTGTGTTCTAAATCCACCACATTAATCTCTTTTTATCAGGGTATTTACATCTCCCAGAATTTGGACGTGAACCACCTGCAGCATATGTGGGTTCCAAGCATGCCGTACGGACGTCTGTTGTGGCGAGTAGAAACGAGCTTTAAAGATCGCATGCTCATCTGCACGGAGTATGACACTGTCACAACACCTGCTTAGAATGGTTGAATTACAAGGGCATTTTTGAAAGGTTTTATTATTTTAAACGTACAAGTTGATATAACCCAACCATGGTCGAAGGTTGCATCGGTTATCTTCGCAAAAACTGAAGTTTGACTGATCCAATAACGGACTGACCAAATTAGTGCGTCAACCTACTAGAATTTATTTATTTATATACTTTATTGTAAACGAGAAAATACATGACTAAAACAACTTTAACACTAAAAAATACATTTATAAATCTATTTCAATTTAATATTTACCAATAATTGCTTGATGGACTAACAGTTTTCACCAAAGTACAGCAAGCTAACAACAAAACATTAAAAACGCTTTTTTTTAAATTATTTTCCTTTTTTTTTTGGTGATAGTCCCATTTTGTGTGCCAAATTTTGATATTTCTGCTAATAACCGAAGTAATGTTTGACCCTGGTTATATTATGGCTTCGTGATCATTTCACATATTAAGTTAAGGGCTTCATCAGTGATTCAATGGTGTATTCGTTGAATAATTCGACACATTCGCCCACGGGTGTGCAGACAATGTATGTACTGTCAAGAAGAAAAGGATTTTGATGACATTAATTAAAATATAAAAAAAAAACTAAAGGGGCCATTCACAGAAGGAAATTGGCAACTGCAGACCTCGTGAAGTTTAGTGATTTGGAAAGCTAAAACTCGTTTTGGCTTATAATTTCATAAACGATATCGTATTGTTTGAGAAACAAAGTTACAATCAGGCACTATGGCCAGTTAAATTAATAAAACGTTAGCTGCTCTAAAAATCCTCAATATCCAAGAATAGTCTCTATCAAAATCCAATAACCAACACATTACCAAAACAATCTTAATTATTTATGAATTCAATTATCACCAAACACTTCCAAAGCCAAACAGGTTTTAATCTCCAAAACTGTTGACCGATAATACAGTGTTAACAACAAAAAATAAACGGATACGGACATGATCCTGGGACATTCAGAGACCTTGCGGCCTTTGACTCCACAGACCATATTTAAGAAAATAATTTAAAGGGAGATGCCTGAAATGGTTGAAGAACTTGTGGATGAGTCTCATGGCGTAATTTAAGACAGTTAATCCCTATCACGACACCTCACATAAAAATAGTTACATTTAAGTATAACGCGAAATTAGAACAATTTAACAAATCAACGATACTGCATAACTATCTCAAGGGAACCTATGTCGAAAAATAAAATAAAAATTCACCTCCCCATACATAGACCCATAACAGCAAATCTGCTAATTTTTATCTTACATTTAATTTTAATTTATTTTATTTTTATCTTTTTCTGTTACTATCCGTGACTTCACAGCGGGCCCTATCAGAATACCAGCGCAGTGACACTTATTTTTAAGTGTTGCAGCATTATGCTGAAGTGAGGGCCTTTTAGCCTCGTACAGAACTTTGTTTTTTTTATTTTTTATTTGTTGGTTTTATTATTATTATTACTTTAAAATTATTTTTAAAAGAGTGTCTATAGTTAAGTTTTAACTATGTACTGTGCGAGTCCCAATAAATGCTTTTTCTTTCTTTTTTTCTTCCTTTCTTTTCTTTCTAATCGAACAATGTATGGAAACCATTTTTTGGTGATGCTGTATTGGGTTGCATTTGTGTGTACGTTATTTTTAGCCTTCCTTAATTAATAATTTTCAGTACACATTCGTATCAAATGAGAGCTTAATGAAAAATTAGGACTGTTACACAGGCGTTCAACAAAGATTAAGCATGTTTATAGATAACTTGTGTAGTAAGTAATTAGGAACTCTTCTATCTCTTTCTAAGAAGAAAGTAAATTCTGTATAGACAAACTGACATTTCATTTCTTAATTTTTGATCTTTCTATAATCCGTCGTTTTGTCTTTCGTCAAGCTACGGGTGACGAAAGACAAAACAAGAGCAGTGGCTGCGACTTACGAGTTGTTGGTCGTAGGTTCGAACCCAGACAGGCGCTTTACTTTGTGTAAATTATTTTCATCACCACTGCTCTCGAAACGGTGAAGGAAAACATCGTGAGGAAACCGGCATGTCTTAGAACCAAAAATTCGAAGACATGTGACATCTACCAACCCGCACTGGGCCCGCGTGGTGGATTACGGCCCACTCCCTCTCACAGAGAGGACGCCTGTGTCCCAGCACATGATAGGCTGATTATGCTATTATGCTAAGCTACAGGTGCAAGTTTTGTTGAGCAAGGCCAGTTCCCATAATTTTATTGACTGCGCTGATTAATTGTCTGCTCAAACGAAATATGAGGCACTATGAAACGGAAGAATGAGTTCAGCCTTTAGCACCATTTTAGGGCCCAAACAAGTAATATTTTTGCATTAGTAATGTACTTTCGCGAACGACAGTACGTGGGCGGTAGCGCCAACAAATGAGAGAATGAAAGAAAAAATTCTTATTTTTAAATTTCTTATATATTATATTTTATTCTTAATTAGAAAAAAAAATAAGAAAAATATATTTTTCTGCACATACCTATATATACAGAATATTAGTTTCCTCATTTGCTAAAATAATTTGGTAGGTACCTCAATATAGCCTGCACATATAGTCACTAAAAGTTAATGTGAAAACCAAACTCATGAATGAACACGAAACGGAATGAATGAACGAAATATCAAATTTATTTTAGGCTGTAGGGACCTAGCTATGGTCACGCCATCTACAATTAGCTTTGACCGACCTTCCCCATTACAAAGTTATTACTTTCCGGATTGACAGTAAATAATTAAATTATATAACGAATGGTCGTCGGGCCGCGCCGTGTCGCCGCCGCGCCGCGCGTCAGCGTGACGAAGACGCGTCGCCTGCGCTGCGCAATGTGTTGTGTTGGGTTTGATTCCCAACAGTAATGATTCCCAAAAGTGAAAGCATAATCAGCTTAAAACGTTCCCGCTGCTGGGACAAAGGCCTCTCTGTGAGAAGGAAGAAGTTCAACTTTGTACAGCGTGATCTATGTCACTTATGAATTCGCGACAGTTTCTTTCTCAACACCCCAGCACCCTAGTTGCGTAACACATTTTAAATCACAATCCGAGAGTTTTGCAAAAAAAAATCGTAATCCATTGCTTCATCTAATATATAAAATTCTCGTGTCACAGTTTTCGTTGCCATACTCCTCCGAACGGCTTGACCGATTTTGATGAAATTTTGTGTGCCTATCGGGTAGGTCTGAGAATCGGCCAACATCTATTTTTAAAAAAAAAAAGAAGCAAAACAACGTTTGCGGGGTCAGCTAGTATTCTATAAGGAAACTGTTGAAGGATTTTAACATCATGACGGTACCTTGTCAATACATAAACATCATGTAAGTACGTAAGAAAAAATTGAAATCTTTATAGTTAAGAGGTGAAAAACATAATTATAGTACTAGTAAACGGGACCTATTAGTTCAACCAGGTTTCAGACTGGCTAAAGTAGAATCATCTCTCATGGGGTACTGTGTAAAAATGTTACAATAAAATACCTCCCCACATACTTCAACTGAATGAGACGAAATTAAAATCTTTTGTAAAACGCACACTAGGTATGCTGGCAAGCATATTTTAAGTTAGGGGATTACATCGCTGATTAAAATGCCTGGCTCAAGGCTGGTCCTGCTTCACACCACAACCACTTAATTATCTTTTGAAATACTGTTGGCGCTGCTGAAGATTGTAAGAAATACAATTGCATTGTACAAACTAAATTCTCTTTCATATAAAAAAAAAAATGTTTTTTGGAAATTTTTATATTATTTTTTTGCTAAACTCTAGAAACTTTTAACGTTTACGGTTTTTGTACATCGTTTTCACATTTAGGATCAACATAATGATGTAACTAATATATTTGTAAGAACAATATTATTTAAAAGAGAGTCCATGGAGCGTCTTGCCCTTTCTTCTCCACAGGTACCTACTACGCTTTGGAATAGACAACTAGCTTCATATTTCTGACTGACCGATTCCTTGACAATTCAAAAGTGCCTGTAAATGGTTTATTTGAAATAAATGCTTTGTGTTTGAGTTCGTAGGTTTGAATTATTCGTCTGCTCAACAACGTAAATAAATAACACAATGAACATGGTAGAACTGTCGAAATGAAAGGCATTGTTATCGATTGCCATTATATATGTGCTAGGCAGCTACCCGCTGGTACTGCATGTTTGTTGAATTTTTGTACTTAGAAGTGCGACTAGTCAACCTATTTTACTTAAAACAACTATTGAAACTTATGGAAACAACCAAGACAAACGCGGGGTTTGAGCCGATAAGTAGGCGAGTAGGCCGCTTTCTACCCTGTCTTCTAGTCTCGGTCTTCTAGGACTAAGGACTGGACTTCATCATAGCTTTTAGTCTAAAGCCAATTTAATACACTCTCTTTACAGTCATACAATTTCATATATTATATGCTTAATTCTTTGTTAATCAAGTTGTATAGGTGGAATGATTGCCGCACATACATCCGTATTTTAGCAAAAGCAGATCTTACTGTGACGGTTGTACGACACGCTGTACAATGCAACAAATATAATACTACTAAAACTACTTACTGTACTAAAAGAATGAATAAGTATACTTTTAGTACAATTTAAAATTAAAAATACAGATTCATTAATCACCGGTAGTGTACTGGCATCTCTGCGGTTTAACATCTACACTAATGATTAACCGGTGAGCGCAAATATAACTCGCTCTCTAACTGGCATTAACTTGCCAAGCCTCTGACTATGAGGAGATTGTAGCCAGCCTTTCCACCGCGCTCTCAGATTTCAGTCATTATTATGCCGACAACGGCCTTAACCCAAATCCCTCCAAAATGCAGGCATGCGCCTTCCATCTTCGTAACAAACAAGCGGGTCGAACACTCAATATCGAATGGCAAGGGGTTCCAATCATCCACAGCACTCACCCAAAGTATCTCTGCATCACTTTGTACAGGTCCCTCAACTTCCGGAGAAAATGTGAATCAGAAGTGCACTCCAGAAACCACTTACTTTGTCCCATGAGATTCCCCTCCCCCAGAGGGGGGCATCTACTCTAGTCCTGCGAACAACTGGAATGGTTCTTTGTTTCTCCGCAGGTGAATATGCCTGTCCAGTATGGAGCCGATCTGCCCACGCTAAGTTAGTGGATAGCTGTATCCACTAACTTAGCGTCGGCAGATCGGATCTATCGGTTTTCAGCAACATTTAAAAATTCAGGAATGTGTCATACATTCCTGAATTTTTAAATGTTGCTGAAAACCGACCCCGTTGCAAATGCTGGGTCCACTGACTGGCATCGCGACTCTAGGAATTAGCAGGACTATAGCCAGCCAAATTGAGATAGCGAAGCTACAGGATGACCCACGCCACCCCATGCACAACTTCAATCCAGTGCCACAAAAGCTTGGAAGCCGCATATTTTCTAGGGTGGGTGAGTCCAGCCGATGGCAACCCCGCCACGGGAAGATATGATCTTTGGCAAGAACTGCTTAAACATCCTGATATCTTTATTGAAACATCAGAGAGCCTCCCATCTGGACACAAGTTACCATGTTCTACTTGGAAAACCTTGAATAGACCTGGTACCCATGTGGGCCGTAGCTAGGACAACCTCCAAAAGTGGGGGTTCATGGATGGCTCAGACCCCCGGTGTATGTGGTGTCTGTTTACAGACGATGGCTTACCTCCCAATCTTGCGCCACATACCCGCACTGTCACCTGCACACGTGAGGACCTAATGGCTGCGTCAGCGAACGGTATTCGGATTAAAATATTGGTAGCTATGAGCCAAACTTTAAAAATGTATTTAAAAAAACGTGTTATTATTGCCATCGACACGTTAAGAAGAAATAATATTACGTACACAAATGTATAGCTTGATATGTAGCAGTGTGTACACATATCAAAAGTGCACACATATTAAAACGTCTGTTCACATCGATTAAAAATATGTTTGGGCGCCCAAGTCCGTTGCAACGGGCGAAAAAGAAATTCGGCAGAGCTCTTCTTTGAAGAATATCCCAAGCGTGCTCAATGGTGAGCAGACCACGGTAGGACGTTGATATTAGCTGCGACAAGTGTGTTTGCAACTACTCTGTCTGTTTGTGGACTTGCATTATCATGCATAAGCAGAAACGAAACACAAAATTGGGTCCGCAAAAGAATGACAACACCTGAGTCAATCGTTTCAGCGTCAATCTGTGCATTGAGATTGTCTCTGATTCAAATCAGTTCAGTTCTTCCGCCGATCCAAATACCCGCCCATATAATGATTGTTCCACCCCTGATTGCATGGATTTCCTGGCATGATTTTAAACGTTCTTGGCGTTCAGGGTTCCTCCAATACCGTGAAGGTCTAGTATCTGGCCTCATAACAAAGCGAGATTCGTCAGAAAAACACACGAAACGCCACTCTTCTTCAGCCCAATTTCTGTGTTTACGAGCTCACTATAAACGGGCTAAATAGCTGGTACACGTAGCAGCCTTCGGGAACGGAGATTAACTTCATGCAAGCGATTTTTTAAGGCTTGATCGCTGATGAACATCCCTGAAGAGCTCGGGAGCCTCGCAGCCAACATCAACGCGGTCATTTTACGATTTCGTAGAGCACCAGTTTGTATGGATCGATCGTCCTGCATGTCGCTCTGCCACGCTGCCAGTGATGCGGTTACGTGTCCAAAGTCGACTTGTAACACTCTGCGCGGTGCCCCGTAACATTCCCATGGCTCTGATCTTTTCTTCTCGGCTCAGATTACGTCTTGCAAACCCGTTGCAGGATTATAAATGAATACGATTTGACAAAAGATGTTTATGTTTTGACCGAAATTACCTTTTAAAATGACGACAATTTACTAGGAAGTATCCAGTAACTAAAAGTACTTTGGTAACTAGCAAAAACGTGCTTGATCTCGACACTTTTGATGTTCGTAGATAATTAGTTGCAAATACCCTCATTATTGTCGGCTCATTTGCCGCATACTTTGTGTGTATATCTAACAAACAAGTTAATGTTATTTTAACGGCGTTCAATGAGGACCGGAGATGAGTTCTCTATGTTTTGTATGCATACTTTTGTGGGTTTATGGGTTTCAATTTATGTGCTGTGTGGACCATGGACAGAGTTCTACGATTCCTGCTTCGGTGAGTTATAAAAGAAACATCGTTATTGTTCTCGTTTTCTATTGACACCCAGTTTCTGAAAGCCATGAATTACCACAATTTCCTGAAAAACTGTCAATGATTAATTGACAGTTATGATGAGCTGATTTCAGTAACACTAACTAATAAAATGACTATCCTACCTACCATGAAGGTCCAAAAAGTAAAAAAAAAAATTTCGCTATAATTTTACATAATAAACCTCAAACCTGTACCAACAACGTTTCAATTTGACTACAAGCCGTGACTTTTATCTTTATAATTTTATGTTGTTTGTTACTGAAATGAAGTTTTTTGTGTGATAAAAGTCAAAACTGTATATTTGTAACTCAACCATGATTTAGGGTCCTTTCAAGGCTTCGATCGCCAGCATCAAAGACTGCAATAAACTCAGCAAGCCTTACGTGAAGAATCGTCCGATTGTCTTCCAACCGGCAATTCACAACAACACCATGAGAGGAAGCATTACTTTGTTGAATGATGTAAAGAATTTAAAGGTAAACTATTCTTTACTCTGATGGTTCTATACTCAAGTGCAATTGAATCTAGAAGGAAGTGACATTCATTCGGTTTCAGTCAATTCCAAAAATAGTTTGGAATTGACTGAAACCGAAAAAATTATATCAATCCTGGGCCTTTAGCTCAGCGAAAATAATCTTGATTTCTTCGAAATTGAATACTGACTATAGGTATCATTTCAATTTTTAGACAGAGTGGACTGGTCCACTCTGTCTAAAAATTTACAACGACTTTCAACAAGATCGACATAAGCTTTTTGGTAACTCATGTCAATCCAATATATTTTTGAGTTTCTCATCATGGTGATCGCTTATAAAATGATACTTTGTCTTGGCCCTATTGTACCAGAAGTTGATATACTAGAAATGTTACAAACCGAACTTTAGTAAGTCTTTATGATCATCATTTTTCAGATCAGAATCAGAGGACTCATACTTCGCAATGATAAATGGGAGCCTTTCTACCTAATAAACAACATGGACTGCCGCGGCATGGTGCTGCACTTCGTGTATGTTGCCATGAATATCAAGTATGATAGAAAGAACTGCTTCTTCTTCAAGGTGAGACTATGTAAGATCGACTTGAGTGTGAAGTCACTACTTAGTTCGTTAAAGACAGAGCTCGTTTATTTATAAATGTAGTTCAAAACACCCATGGCAGTAGCCGAAATTCAGAAGTCGAGGATCTGACGTGTAGTTTATGCTCAATGCTCCCAGGACAAGGTGTGCCTGGAAGCAGCTGAAAAAAAAGCAACCGTAAACAAAAAGAAAGAAAAATACTGGAACCGAGGATACTGGTACAGATTTCAAAATTAAATAAAAAACGATAGTTACACTGAACCAACAAAAAGTATATAGTTGTAACAAGTAACTAAGGGCAAAGAAGAATATTTCCGTTTGCGAAGAACATACAGAGTAAAACCATTAATCTATCTCCCAGTAATTTTTGTCGTGTCAATTTCCCACTCTCACTTTAAAAATTTCAGTAAGCATCAGTGAAGGTTTCTAGTGACTGAGCATTTCTTTCAGGGATCCTACTCCTTTAACAACGTGGACATGAATCAATTAATGCACTTCTGGAGTCCTGAAGTAACGTATGGGCATATCTTGTTGCGAACAGAAACATATTCACAAGTTGGGACATTTTTCTGCAAGGAATTTGACACTTTGATGGAACCTGCTTAGATGTATCATCATGTTCTTAGCCTTATCTTTTCCTTCCTCCTTTCATCAATCTCTATTAATCGTCTGTGTTCTCATCCCCTTCATTAATACTCGCAGACCATACTTGAAGAACCCGCCAATCATCTACCATCCACTTATTAATAATATCAACGGGAAGACCGGTCTGGGAGGAAATCTTACGGTTTTTAAAGACACTTGGGACGTAGTGGTAGGTATAGCCATCGTTGAGATAAGAAAGTTCTTGAAAGCATTTAGACAACTTTCATTCTGACAGTTTGTACAAATTCTTCGACTTCTTTTTAAAGACACTTTTGTATTACCTTCATAGATGCCTTATTTAAAATATCCTCGAAAATTAAGTTATTTACACTGATTTACTGCAAAAATAATCCAAATAAAACAATGCTTTATTTAAACTTGTCAGATAAAAATGAAAAGCTTTCCCAAGCGTACTGGCAAATGGTGCCAATTTTAGAGTATCAACAACCTGAACTACCACGATGCGATGCTTCTTTTCACCTTCGTCACCGGGGTCAAGTATAACAAAAATAACTGTATTATCCTAAGGGTTCCAAACATGCCGAACGGTGCGTCCGTTTTCCCTTGCTTTGGCGAATAGAAACTTTCTCCAAAGAGGGAATATTTATCTGCAAGGAGTTCGACACTACTGAATCTGCTATGGTTGAATTTTATGGAAATATTTTAAATTTTTGGTTGTTTTTTTAGCGCAGTTCAAAATCAAAATCAAAATCAAAATATTTCACATAAACCTACATGGGCACTTATGAAACGTCAGATTCTAGGCGTACGGTTCCAATTGGTCGTTTCCTATGGAGAAGAGCCGGCAAGGAACTCCATGGTTACTTTTTAAAAAATATTTGTCTTTTACAATGTTTTTTAATTACAGTGTTAATATGTATGGAAGGACAGTGTACGCCTGTCAACAAGTACCATATGTTAAACAAATAGACAATGGTCTATAAATTTACAATCCACAAGGCCTACGACGTTCTCACATTTACAAAATATAAAATAATCTAATAAAGTAAAATCAAAAACTAATAAAAAATTGTAGGTATATAATGTCAAATAATGAAAATATTATGTCAGGTTTATGTAATAGTCAATTTATAATAAAAAATAAAATTAAGCACCTTTATTTGGGAGCAGTTATTAGAAATTTACATAGTGATGCCGTTTATGAGGTACCAGAGAAGCCACATGTGCAGAGGGAATTATTGCCAAACTTTCTTGTCTTCGACGTAGTCTTTAATCTTATAGTATGCTTTTTTGATAAGGACACGTTTGATGTGGGTTTTGAACTTTCCATCTCTAAGTTCTGTAACCGACTTTGGCAACTTGTAATAAAAGCGGATACTGTTTATCAGAAATGATTTGCTTGTTTTAGTTAATCTACATTTGGGTATAACGATTTCATTTTTACTACGTGTATTTATATATATTATGGAAATCGCTTCTTATTTTAAAAGTCCTAAGTTTTTGCGAACATACAAAATACTTTCTAATATATAAAGGGAAGGCAGAGTTAGTATATCAATTTCTTTGAATTTGTTTCTAAGAGATTCGCGAGGACCCATTTCATAGATCCCGCGGATTGCCCTCTTTGTAAAATGAAAATTGAATCTTCGTCAGCTGCTTATCCCCACAGCAGAACGCCATAAGACATAATACTGTGGAAATAAGCAAAGTATACTAACCTAGCTGTGGCTATATCGGTCAACTGCCTTATTTTTCTTACTGCATATGCAGCTGAACTTAATTTACCTGAAAGAGCTCTAATGTGAGCGCCCCATTGCAATTTTGAATCTAAAGTAATTCCTAGAAATACAGTTTCCGTAATAGCATCTACTTTCTTGCCATCAAGTTTTAAATTTAAACCCACTTGGGGTACATTTGGTAATGAGAACTTAAGACATTTAGTTTTGTTCGCATTGAGTAAAAGATTATTAGCTGCAAACCATTTCGAAAGAACAACCAGACTATCATTCACATGTAAGACATCCGTATCTTTTCTATCTATTTTAAAAATAATAGAAGTGTCATCAGCGATTAAAATTATATCTGAGTAGTTAGCCATCATGTAAGGAAGGTCATTAATATAAACTAGAAATAAGAAAGGGCCGAGAATTGAACCTTGAGGCACGCCCATCTTAACTAAGGACCCCGAGGACGTCGCCTCGTTAACGTTCACTTTCTGTTGCCTGTTTGATAGATAGGAAAGAACAAGATTAGCGGCTTGTCCACGAATTCCGTAGTGGTGTAATTTACAGATCAGTGTATTGTGGTCAACGCAGTGAAACGCTTTTGAGAGGTCACAGAAAATGCCAATTGCATCCTGGAATTTCTCCCAGGATTCCAAAATGTGACTGATGAGTTTTACTACCGCATCAGTCGTCGACCTACCTTTCGTGAAACCAAACTGGCGACTATTTAAAATTCCATTTGAATTAAAATGTGACAACATCTGGTCTAGCATTATTTTTTCATAGATTTTACTCAATGCTGGTAGCACAGATATAGTTCTATAATTAGAGGGATCACTCTTACTACCCGATTTGAAAATTGGTACTACTTTACTATGTTTCATTAAATCAGGAAACGTACCGCTGTCTAAACATTGATTAAATATGCCTGTTAGGACAGGGGCAGTTGTGTCAATAATATTTCCAAGAACCTTAACGGAAATCCCCCATAAGTCTTCAGTGTTTTTTATGTTAAGACTTTTGAACGCTTTTCTAATTGCGACAATAGAAATAGGCTCGAATTTAAAACTAGGAATGTCGGAAAGATTTCGTAACCTCAATTGGGATGTTGGTGAAGAAATTTTCTAGTGACTCAGCAACCTTCAACTTATCTGAAATGGTTTCATTATCAATTTTTAACGACAAGTCATTCTGATCTCGCTGTTTTGTGTTTCCAGTTTCTTTGTTAATTACCTGCCACACAGCTTTTGTTTTATTATGGGAAATACCAATTTTGTTACTTATTAATTTAGACTTAGCTTGAGCGCAGACTCTTTTGAATATTTTAGAATAATTTCTTACATAATCACGAAGAGTTTGATCAGACGTCAATGATTTCTCGTGATACACCTATAGAAAATATCTCTGCTTTTTCTAATGCGCTGGCATTAGTGGCCCATTCACTAAATTTTGGTTTAGTATTGATAGTAACTTTTTTTACAGGACATGCTTTATTGAATTCTTGGCATACTGTAGAAAATAGTGTACCATTGAAAGATTGCTATTATGATTATTATTAAAAAAATTCAACTTATTTTTAGTAAGAGGTTATTTCAATGGTTTTATTTGAGTTTAACTTCTTATCTAAGTCAAATGATACAAGTTGACCAGTATGGTCTGACCTGACGCCACTAATTAAGGTGGAGTCTTTTAATATACAGTTAGTAAATACATTGTCTATGCATGAAGCCGAGGTTGCTGTTATTCTAGTCGCTTTATTAAATATACATTTTAAATTGAATGATTTAAACAATGAGATTAACTTACACTTTTCGGGTGAATTAACTAGCAGATCAACATTTAGATCACCACAAACAAAAACGAATTTATTATCTTTAAAAAGTTTACTTAGTATTCCTTCCATAATGATCAGAAATGATAACAAGTTTGAGGATGGTGGTCTATAAACACATAAGAAAGTATGGCCTTCAACCTCCGCACATGCTACCTCACATAAGCGATCAACAGAGCAGGCAGTGATATCCTTCCTTTCTTTATATCTAAAAATACTATTACACAATATTAAGGTATCACCCCCTATTGAGGACCGGTTGTATGCACTGGCCACTGATTTTTTTTTACAATAAACAACATCCTATCCGGTTTTAACCAAGTTTCACAAAAACATAAGATATCCATATGATATTTATCTAATAACATTTCCACGTCTAAGATTTTGCCAGAGAAGCGATTTATATTTTGGTGATATGGTAAAACAATATTACAGTACTATATAATACCGTTTCGTCACTATTCTCAGTTAAATTATCAATAACTGCGTGTATATTGAACGCTAACAAAGTAGCTAATATATGTCGACTTTTCTTGTTTTAATTCGGGAACATATGTATCTCCCATACATATGTTCCCGAATTAAAACAAAATCTCTAACAAAATTGTTAGTATCAAAATACAATAAGCGGTCACTATGACGACATGTCAAAATATGCATTATGTTGTTTAAACTATAAATGTAATCATTTTCTCCATCATTTAAACTACCCGAATATGGCAATGCACATAATATTAATTTGCCTAATTTTAATTTAAGTAGGGTTTCAATACCAACTATGGCCGTTTTAGATATGCTCAGACTGTTTCCAATTAAAAGAAGTACGGTAGTCTGATCATTCATTTGGGTATGTTTTATTTTATGAACAAGCTCATTAAAATGCAGGTTATGGTTACAACAGTTAACTATGGTATGTTTAGAGCGGTTATTTAACAATGATCCAAAACCAGTTCCTAACCTATCAGAATAAACCAAAATATTACTTTGAGTGGGATTGGTGGTTTCTAGAGTATGAGTTAAAATGGGTGAAGCGGCAGGGAGAACATGCTGTGACATGAGAGGTGGCGGAGTGGGCGCACAACTACAGGTGAGATTGTTTGTAAGTGACACATACCTCTCTGCACTGTACTTCACCAGGTCAACCAACTCACAGGCTTCCTGCAAGCCCTCACTTAACATTTGTTGACTGGACTCATACTTACAAGATATTTCCTTAAGTGTATTTTCCCTGCTCAGTAATTCCTTTTGAAGGTTTTGTATGTTAACATCATACATTTGCCTGCTAGTTTACAACTTATTACTACATACATTAAGTTGGTTTTGTAAGCTGATACGTTCTTTCCTAAGTTTAATATTAAACTTATAAACACGTTTTTTTAATATTTTTACTAATTTTAATGTATTTTTAATTTTATTATGACTGGTAAGAATTGGACAACTAGTTAAGGTATCGTCCCCTGTTAGGTCTATGGCAACGGTGGGCTTCTCATACTCCAGTCCGGATACACTACCAACCAGCTCATTGAAAAGGTCATTGGTGTTGGCAACCTGTTCGCTGGCTTTCAGAGAGTTGATGGTGGAGATAGTGTTATGTGCCTTGCATAATTCTGCTTCAAGAACTGATATGCGTTTCAGTGCCTGGTCATGAGTGTCACTGCATTGATGAAAGTCTGACACTAGTTGACGGAGATGGTGATGCTGGTCAAGTATGTCCATGTGCTGGGTGTGAAGTTCTACGAGCTGGCTCTTGAGTTGAGTGTTTTTAAACAACAACAGTAAACGAGTGGACAGTTTGAAATAAGACTCGATATATTCTCGTTCTTCTCGGTCTTCTAGGACTTATACGACACGCTATACAATTTTACAATACACATGCATTAAATATAATACATCATTATTCATACTTTTAGGTACACTTGTAAAATAAACAATACCGATTCATTAATCACCGATGGAAGTGCCCAGATTGAAGAGCAGTGGTAGTGTACTCTGTGGCCTCTCTGTGGTTTAGCATCTACACCAGTGATCAACCGATGAGCGCAAATACAACTCGCTTTCGACCTGGCATTAACTTGCAAAGCCACTGACTTCGAGGAGAATGTAGCCAGCCTTTCCACCGCCCTCTCGGATCTGTCATTATTATGCCGACAACGGCCTAAAACCAAATCCCTGCAAAACGCCGTCACGCGGCTTCCAAATTCGAAACAAACAAGCGGGTTGAACACTCCATATCGAATGGCAAGGGGATCCAATCATCCACAGTACTCACCCGAAGTTTCTCTGCATCACTTTGGACAGTCTCTCAATTTCCGGAGAAACTGCAAAAATGTGAATCAGAAAGTGCACTCCTATTGCATTATTGAAATTTAATAAAAATGTCTGTTTACATCTATAAAATATTTTAATGTTTGGCCGCCCACATCCGTTGCAACAGTTGAAAAATATATTCGGCAGCGCTCGTCTTTGAAGAATATCCCATGAGTGCTCAATGGGATTCAAGTCTGGCGTTTTAGCAGACCATGGTACGAACTCTGCCAGTAGTGTGTGGATTTGCATTATCATCCATAAGCAGAAACGAAGCACCAAATTGGGTCCGCAAAAGAATGACAACACCTGATAAAATCATTTTAGCATAAATCTGTGTATTAAGATTGCTTCTGATCCAATTCAGTTCAGTTCTTCCGCCGATCCATTTCTAATGGATCCATTTCTGTGTTTACGAGCTCATTGTAAACGGGCTCAGCGATTGCGGGGCTAAATAGGTGGTACACGTAGCAACCTTCGGGAACGGAGATTGACTAAATGTAAGCGATTTCTTAAGGCTTGATCGCTGATTAAAAGAGCTATGAAGCCTCGCAGCCAACATCAGCGCGGTCATTGTACGATTTCGTCGAGCACCAGTTTGGATGTAACGATCTTGTCTGCGTGTGGCGATGCGAGCTCGACCTCCATGTCGCTCTGCTAGCTAGCAGTGATGGGTTTACGTGTCCAAAGTCGATTTATAACACTCTGCGTAGTGCCCGGAGCTCTTGCCACAGGCAAAAAGTAACAAGAAAAATATTATCTTTATAATTTCATGTTGAATGTTACTGAAGTTTCTTGTGTGGGAAAAGTCAACCCTGTATATTCGTAACTCGACCATGATTTAGGCCCCTTTCTAGACTTCGATGGCCAGCATCAAAGACTGCAATAACCCCAGCAAGCCTAACGTGAAGAATCCTCCGGTTGTCTTCCAACCGACAACTCACAACGGCACGATGAGTGGAAGCATAACCTTCTTGAATCAAAATCAAAAGTCATTTATTCAAATTAGGCTGAGAATCAGCAAATGATAAATGATAAATGATTTTATTTCTGTAAATAGGTTTGTACAAACACTTTTACACGTCAATCATATTTTAAAAACTAGGTGAGATCGGCATTTCCTATCTGACTACTCTGAGAAGAAACGCCGAAACAAACTCAGAGGTCACAGTATCTTTTAAAGTCCAGACATAATCTTGGTCAGGTCATGTGAAGACCATGTGGATTGATATCTGAAATGGTCTTTCGAGGAAAGAACCACACAGAATGAGTGGACCTGTCCAGTCAGTGCACGCATTTGTCAGTTGTCATGCAGCTCAACACAGAACTAAAGGAGCTAAACGATTCGACGAACATTACCAAAGAAAGGACATTTGGGTAGGCCGCATAAATTACTCAAACTGCCAGACCATGATTAAAACTAATAATTAAAAAAAATGCATTAAAAAATACAACAAATCCACAATTTCTTCACATTCGCAATAATTAAAATAGTATAATCCTTTACAAAGTAAATGTCATTGCATAAATAAAGTGCATCAATGTCAAAGTGTAAATAAAATATGAAAATAATCTCGGTCGTATCATATGAGGACTATGTAGACTGGTGTCTGAAATGGTCTTTTGAGGAAAGAACCACACGGATTTGAGTGGACCTGTCCAGTCAGTGCACGCATTTGTCAATCATCGTGCAGCTCAACTCAGAACTAAGGAGCTCAACGATCCGACGAACAATACAAAAGAAAGGACATTTGGGGAGGCCGCGTAAAGTACTCAAACAGCTAGACCATCATCATTAAAAGAAGAAAAAAAAAATGCAATAACCTACATAGTCCTCACATTCACAAAAATTAAAACAATATTATACTTTATACAGTAAATATATACATGTCATTGTTTAGATAGTAAGGTACGTATATAGAAAAAAAAAAGATTAAAAGAAAAAAAAAGTAAAAATAGCAAATTACACATCAATTATGTCTGTGTAAACTTATTGGAGCAGCTCAATCCCAAGCCTTCTTGTCCTCAATATAGTCTTTGACAGTATAATAGGCTTTCTGGCATAATTACCGCTTTATAAAAGTTTTAAATTTATTAAGGCTTAGTTCTTGAATGTGGCTAGGAAGTTTATTATAAAAACGTATACATTGACATTTAAACGAGCCACCTATTTTCTTGAGCCTGGTAGTGGGAACAACAAATTTGTGTTTATTCCTAGTATTTTTGTTATGGATATCACTGTATTTTTTAAACAGATTAATATTTTTATGTGCATATAAAAGATTTTCATAAATGTACTGAGAAGGCACAGTCATTATATTAATCTCTTTAAATTTGTCTCTGAGGGAGTGTCTGGGACTTAATTTATAAATTGAACGAATTGCCCTTTTTTGTAAAACAAAAACTGTTTGAATGTCGGCGGCATTTCCCCACAAAAGAATACCGTACGACATCACACTATGAAAATAACTAAAGTAAACTAATCGCGCTGTCTCTAAATCAGTTAAATTACGAATTTTTCTAACGGCGTATGCTGCAGAGCTTAGTTTTTTTGACAATTTATCTATATGTGGGCCCCATTGAAGATTGGCATCCAAAGTTATGCCTAAGAATACTGTGGAGTTTTCGGGTTTCAACTCTTCACCCTTTAAAAGAACACTAGTTTCTACTTGTCTAACATGAGGTATCGTAAACTTAATACATTTAGTTTTTTTCTCGTTAAGAAGTAGGTTATTAACATTAAACCAGTTAACTACCTTAGCGAGGGCGCTATTTACATTGTCAGTAACCAGCTGCTGACGTTTCAGTTTAAATAAAAGTGAAGTGTCGTCTGCAAACAACACTATATCATGATTATCCTTTATGAGGTATGGCAAGTCATTAATATAAATAAGAAACAAAAATGGGCCAAGAATTGAGCCCTGGGGGACCCCCATTCTAACTACAGATCCAGGTGATCTTTTTCCGTTAACATCTACTCTTTGAATTCTATCACTTAAGTAAGAAGTAATAAGATCCAGAGAGGCGTTCCGTATTCCGTAGTGGTGCAGTTTCCTGATTAATGTTTCATGAAGAACACAATCAAATGCCTTGGACAGATCGCAAAAGATGCCCAAAGCATCGCACTTGTCCTCCCATGCATTATAAACATGTCCTAAAAGTTCAACTCCGGCATCAGTAGTCGAACGACCCTTTGTAAAACCAAACTGTTTGTTATGCAGTAATTTGTGTTTATTAAAAAATCTTTGCATTTGATTTAAAATAAGTTTTTCAAAAATTTTACTTAAGGTAGGTAGCACTGAAATAGGTCTATAATTAGTAGGGTCAGATGTACTACCCGATTTAAACAATGGTATTATTTTACTGATTTTCATAAGATCAGGAAACTCACCACGGTCAATACAATTATTAAAAATAACAGCTAAAGTAGGTGCTACAATATCTATAATTGACTTAGCAACGTACACAGAATTACCCCATAGATCTGCGGTCTTTTTAACATTTAATGTGTGAAAGGTTTTAATTATATCTCTACAGGTGACATATTGGAAATTAAATTCAGAATCACAAATTGGAACGTTTTCTTTAAGCAAAGACTCTGCAGTAGTGGGCGATGAGTTCAGAGATTTAGTAGTCGATACGGGAATCTCTGCAAAGAAATTTTCAAAGGCCGCGGCGACTTGAGAATCTGATTTAATTATGTTGCCATCAATATCAAGGCTGAAGTCACTACTTCGGTTGCATGACCATGACGGTTGCATGACGAGCACTTTTCGAACGTCAAAATTACATAAGCCAGTCCCCCGAAAGTCCGCCCTCCATTCACCACTTCTTAGTGCTTTAGCTGGGACAAATTCCCCAGCAGCACAGCTGTCTGCTCAGTTAAATAAACATAAAAAATTAGAATCACACATACAATAATTTCGAGACACAGAACTTCATTTTCAATTATCTTGTACAACATAACTTACTAAATAAATTAAAGCCTCCAGGCATAAAGGGCGTGACAGCTTACACAATTATGCTTACTTATTAATTGAATATGAATTTTATTGAATGTGTACCTAACAATTAATCCAATACTGGATTAATTGTTAAGCACACACAAATGATAAACTAGGAACATCGAAGTAAAATATGTGGCGGCATCTACACCGCCACATGCGAACAACGCACAAATCCTGCATCGCGCAATCAAAGTTTACCGCGCAGCTTGCCCACCAGATACGACATCCATCTGGTCGAAGGATCCTCCCTTTTCCAAGAGTATGAGTGAACTTTACACGCTGTTCCTCATATCCCTTCACTGGTGACGCCGACGTGATGAACATCACCTCTTCACTGGTGACCCCGAGTATGAACGTCAGCGCAGCCTTCGTGCAACTACTTCAGCGTGAAGTCATCATCATCACTCCCGCAAGTCACACAGCCAGCCAGCAACCACGGCTTGAACGGTTTTCCTGACCATCAGCATGCAGCGCCTGGACCTGGTCGTCACCTTCAGCCTCATCAGCAACCTTGACACAGCATACTGCACATTCGGCCGGTCCACATGCAGAGCGCTTAATCCCTCTCCTGGTCGACATCAGCAGTCAGCCACCCCGACTCACTGAGGCATCTTCGCAGACAGTTCCGACTCACCGCGAACTATGCGACACCCGGTTTCAACCCACTGGAACCCAACTGGCATTGGCAAGCATCGCAAGATACAAGAGTTAGTCCACTATCGACCTCCGGTCTTCGGAGGGGAGTGATGTAGCGGCATCTACACCGCCACATGCGAACAAACGCATCAATCCTGCATCGCGCAAGCAGAGTTTACCGCGCAGATAGCATATATACAAATCTAGCAAAGAAGCGGGTAGCTTGTTAAAAAGGTTACAAAAATCCCAAAAAATTAGCAAAATATCGAGTGTTTATATATAAACCTTATGAAGCCGGTGAAAGGGAGCACGTAATTTGTTCCTCCAATACCGTGAAGGTCTAGTATCTGGCCTCATAACAAAGTGAGATTCGTCAGAAACACACACGATTTTTTAAGGCTTGATCGCTGATGAACATCCCTGAAGAGCTCGGGAGCCTCGCAGCCAACATCAACGCGGTCATTGTACGATTTCATAGAGCACCAGTTTGTATGGATCGATCGTCCTGCATGTCGCTCTGCCACGCTGCCAGTGATGCGGTTACGTGTCCAAAGTCGACTTGTAACACTCTGCGCGGTGCCCCGTAACATTCCCACGGCTCTAATCTTTTCTTCTCGACTCAAATTACGTCTTCTCTCCATTATAACGTTCTTTTGTATTGATTCCAGTTAGAAGTGTAGCAGAAATTTTCTTGATTTGGCCTAAAACCCGTTGCAGGATTATAAATGAATACGATTTGACAAAAGATGTTTATGTTTTGACCGAGATTACCTTTTAAAATGACGACAATTTACTAGGAAGTATCCAGTAACTAAAAGTACTTTGGTAACTAGCAGAAACGTGCTTGATCTCGACACTTTTGATGTTCGTAGATAATTAGTTGCAAATACCCTCATTATTGTCGGCTCATTTGCCGCATACTTTGTGTGTATAACTAACAAACAAGTTAATGTTATTTTAACGGCGTTCAATGAGGACCGGAGATGAGTTCTCAATGTTTTGTGTGCATACTTTTGTGGGTTTATGGGTTTCAATTTATGTGCTGTGTGGACCATGGACAGAGTTCTAAGATTCCTGCTTCGGTGAGTTTTAAAAGAAACATCGTTTTTGTTCTCGTTTTCTATTGACACCCAGTTTCTGAAAGGCATGAATTACCACAATTTCCTGAAAGACTGTCAATGATTAATTGACAGTTATGATGAGCTGATTGCAGTAACACTAACCAATAAAATGACTATCCTACCTACCATGAAGGTACGAAAAAGTAAAAAAAAAATATTACGCTATAATTTTACATAATCAACCTCAAACCTGTACCAACAACGTTTCAATTTGACTACAAGCTGTGACTTTATAATTGTATGTTGTTTGTTCCTGAAATGATGTTTCTTGTGTGTTAAAAGTCAAAACTGTATATTTGTAACTCAACCATGATTTAGGGCCCTTTCAAGGCTTGGTTCGCCAGCATCAAAGACTGCAATAAACCCAGCAAGCCTTACGTGAAGAATCGTCCGGTTGTCTTCCAACCGGCAATTCGCAACAACACCATGAGTGGAAGAATTACTTTGTTGAATGATGTAAAGAATTTAAAGGTAAACTTTTCATTACTCTGAAGGTTCTATACTGCAATTTAATCTAGCTAGATGGAAGTGACATCCTATCAGCGTTAGTGAAGATGTAAAGTCAAAAATAGTTTGGAATTGACTGAAACCGAAAAATTATATCAATCCTGGGCCTTTAGCTCAGCGAAAATAATCTTGATTTCTTCGAAATTAAATACTGACTAACAGTAGGTATCCAGACGTAAATAAAGAGTTTCAAAACGAGATTGTCAACAGGGACGATTGAAGACTTTTTATCCGATGAACTTTATTTACTACTCGATGTGCAATTTGTATACCTATTTATTGGCAGACTACAGTCAGGAAATAATAATTCTATTATCATATATGATTTTACTGCTTTCAATTGGAAGCAGGATGAAAGTCATTAAGACCTATGTGTGATTATTTCCTCAATAGACCATTTCAGGCATCAATCTGTACGGTCTTCACATGATCTGACCAATATTATGCCTGAACTTTAAAAGAAAGAGGCTGCGACTTTTGAGTTTGTTGTAGTCAGATAAGGAACGCCGATTTCATCTAGTTTTTAAAATGTGTGTAAAAGTGTTTATACATACCTACTTAAAGAAATACAATATTTCTACAACGACTTACAACAAGATCGACATAAGCTTTTCGGTAACTCATGTCAATCCCATATATTTGAGTTACTCATCGTGGTGATCGCTTATAAAATGATACATTTTCTTAGCCCTATTGTACCAAAAGTTGATAAACTAGAAATGTTACAAACCGAACTTTTGTAAGAACTTATGATCATCATTTTTCAGATCAGAGTCAGAGGACTCATGCTTCGCAATGATAAATGGGAGTCTTTCTACCTAATAAACAATATGGACTGCCACGGCATGGTGCTGCACTTCGTGTATGTTGCTTTGAATATCAAGTATGACAGAAAGAACTGCCTCTTCTTCAAGGTGAGACTATGTAAGATCGACTTGAGTGTGAAGTCACTACTGAGTTCCTCAAATACTGCTCGTTTATCTATAAATGTAGTTCAAAACACCCATGGCAGTAGTTGAAATTGAGAAGTCGAGGATCTGACGTGTAGTTTATGTTCAATGCTCCCAGGACAAGGCCTGCCTGGAAGCAGCTGAAAAAATAGCAACCGTTTTTGTAGATATCGAATAATTGTAGGTCGATAGATAAAAAAAAAAATCTGGAACCAAGGATACTGGTACAGATTTAAAAATAAAATAAAAAACGATAGTTACAGTGAACAAACAAAAAGTATATAGTTGTAACAAGTAACTCAGGGCAAAGCATATTTCAATTTGCGAAGAACAAACAGAGTAAAACCATTAATCTATCTCCCAGTAATTTTTGTATGTTTCTAGTGACTAAGCATTTCTTTCAGGGATCCTACTCCTTTGACAACGTGGACATGAATCAATTTATACACTTCTGGAGTCCTGAAGTAAAGTATGGGCGTATCTTGTGGCGATCAGAAACATTTTCACAAGCTGGGACATTCACGTGCAAGGAATTTGACACTTTTATAGAACCTGCTTAGATGTATCATCATGTTCTTAGCCTTATCCTTTCCTTCCTCCTTTCATCAATCTCTATTAATCGTCTGTGTTCACATCCCCTTTCTAGCTCTATCATATATATCTTTCACGTTCCATAGTTTTTTTGCTTTGGTCATCCTATACTCTAAAAACATTCCTCACGATATGTCCTTCCTGCCATGGACTTATACGTAATAAATAAATTGTGATTTTCCTTGGTTACGAAATAATTGTTTGATTATATTTAAAACCTCATTATTTGCCTCATTTGCTTTATTCCATACATATTTGCTGTACCCAACAAAAGGTAATGTGATTTTAACTGACTAGATTCTATGTCGGACGGACATATTGTTCAATGTTTTCTTTTTACGTTTTTATATTTATCATATTTATTACCAATATGCAATTCTGGAACTGAACTTCCGTTTTTTTTTGTTTATACAATGTTTTTATACTTTTTATTACGCTTTTGTATTTTAGTCGCTGGGAGCCATGGTATTTCATATATAAATAAGGTGTTCAGATAAAATAAATTGTCAGGGTCCTTTTAAAACTTCTATCGCCAGTATCAAGGACTGCATTAATACTCGCAGACCATACTTGAAGAACTCGCCAATGTTCTACCATCCACCTATTAAGAACATCAACCGGAAGACCGTGCTGGGAGGAAATCTTACGGTTTTGAAAGACACTAGGGACGTAGTGGTAGGTATAGCCATCATTGAGATAGGAAAGTTCTTGAAAGAATTTAGACAACTTTCATTCTGACAGTTTGTACAAATTCTTCTACTTCTTCTCTGGTTGCGGCACGAACCCTTAAAAGAACAGCTGATGCCGAGGCAAAGATTTTAATGCATATGTACTGTAAAATTTAATAGCGTTTCATTTAAGTCCTAGAAGACCGAGAAGAACGAGAATATATCGAGTCTTATTTCAAACTGTCCACTCGTTTATTGTTAACCGCGCTAAAAAAACAATCAAAACTTTAAAATATTTCCATAAAATTCAACCATAGCAGGTTCAGTAGTGTCGATCTCCTTGCAGACAAACATTCCATCTTTGGAGAAAGTTTCTATTTGCCAAAGCATGCGTCCGTTCGGCATGTTTGGAACCCTTAGGAAAATACAGTTATTTTTGTTATACTTGACCCCGGTGACGAAGGTGAAAAGAAGCATCGCATCGTGGTAGTTCAGGTTGTTGATACTCTGTAATTGGCACCATTTGCCAGTACGCTAGGGAAAGCTTTTAATTTTTATCTGAAAAGTTTAATTAAAGCATTGTTTTATTTGGATTTCTTTTGCAGTAAATCAGTGTAAATAATTTAATTTTCGAGTATATTTGAAATAAGGCATCTATGAAGTTAATACAAAAGTGTCTTTAACTTGCCAAGCCACTGACTTTGAGGAGAATGTAGCCAGCCTTACCACTGCCCTCTCAGATCTGTCATTATTATGCCGACAACGGCCTAAAACCAAATCCCTGCAAAACGCCGTCAAGCGCCTTCCACATTCGTATCAAACAAGCGGGTTGAACACTCAATATCGAATGGCAAGGGGATCCAATGATCCACAGTACTCACCCGAAGTTTCTCTGCATCACTTTCGACAGTCCCTCAACTTCCGGAGAAATTGCAAATAATATATGTGACTCAGAAAGTGCACTCCTATTGCATTATTGAAATTAAATGAAAATGTCTGTTTACATCTACAAAATATTTTGTTTGGCCGCCCACATCCGTTGCAACAGGTGAAAAATATATTCGGCAGCGCTCGTCTTTGAAGAATATCCCATGAGTGCTCAATGGGATTCAAGTCAGGCGTTTTAGCAGACCATGCTACGAACTCTGCCAGTAGTGTGTGGATTTGCGTTATCATCCATAAGCAGAAACGAAGCACCAAATTGGATCCGCAAAAGAATGACAACACCTGATACAATCGTTTTAGCGTAAATCTGTGTATTAAGGTTGCTTCTGATCCAAATCAGTTCAGTTCTTCCGCCGATCCAAATACCTGAAGAAGAGTGGCGTCTCTTCTTCACCCCAATTTCTGTGTTTACGAGCTCATTGTAAACGGGCTCATCGATTGCGGGGCTAAATAGGTGGTACACGTAGCAACCTTCGGGAACGGAGATTGACTAAATGTAAGCGATTTCTTAAGGCTTGATCGCTGATTAAAAGAGCTATGAAGCCTCGCAGCCAACATCAGCGCGGTCATTGTACGATTTCGTCGAGCACCAGTTTGGATGTAACGATCTTGTCTGCGTGTGGCGATGCGAGCTCGACCTCCATGTCGCTCTGCTAGCTAGCAGTGATGGGTTTACGTGTCCAAAGTCGATTTATAACACTCTGCGTAGTGCCCGGAGCTCTTGCCACAGGCAAAAAGTAACAAGAAAAATATTATCTTTATAATTTCATGTTGAATGTTACTGAAGTTTCTTGTGTGGGAAAAGTCAACCCTGTATATTCGTAACTCGACCATGATTTAGGCCCCTTTCTAGACTTCGATGGCCAGCATCAAAGACTGCAATAACCCCAGCAAGCCTAACGTGAAGAATCCTCCGGTTGTCTTCCAACCGACCACTCACAACGGCACGATGAGTGGAAGCATAACCTTCTTGAATCAAAATCAAAAGTCATTTATTCAAATTAGGCTGAGAATCAGCACTTTTCGAACGTCAAAATTACATAAGACAGTCCCCCGAAAGTCCGTCCTCCCTTCACCACTTCCTAGTGCTTTAGCTGGGACAACAAATTCCCCAGCAGCACAGCTGTCTGTTCAGTTAAATTAACAGAAAAAACCTAGAATCTATACAATAATAGGTATGCAAACTGTTCAACCATGAACATACAACACCAATTACTGTGTCAGCATCAAGAGCGACATACATTCGTACCACGTGCCGGCAACACCGGCACACAGTCAGCGCTAAGAAGTGACCTACTGAGATCTACGCTTCATTGGCTCAATACACACACAACACACATGGATATACGTATCTATGTGTATTAACCAACAAATTTGTATATAATTAAGTTAATTATCATAATAAATTAGTCATCAAGCTGGAGTCGAGTTTGATTCACCTTCCGGAACTCCCCTCACTGTGGCCAAGACACCTTTAGCCATCATCGATCCTATGAGTCTGTGGGATCGGCAGTGAGATAACCATTTCCTGTGTACATTGCACGACGTACACAAACCCCTATTCCTACCCAACTTCCGTCTGTTACCGTAGGTCTCATTGTAACAGATTTCCCTCAAGTGAAACCAACGTAACCTGCGTTTGGTAGGGTTTGTATGGTAGGTAGGGCATTAGGAGAATTAGGGTGCTAGCTTATTGCTAGAGGGCTAGGTTGTAGTCAGTAGGGTCGTAGGTAAATCCATAGGTACCAGGCTCAATTGATTAGACATAGCCAACTGTACGCATTTGGAATAACGGCCGTACTAAGCTGTAATACTGGTGCGTACACAAACAAATGAAAATTTCGAGACACAGAACCTCATTTTCAATTATCTTGTACAACATAACTTACTAAATAAATAAAATCCTCCAGTAATAAAGGGCGTGACAGCTTACATAATTATGCTTACTTATTAATTGAATATGAATTATATTGAACACAAATGATAAACTAGGAACATCGAAGTAAAATAGATTAACAGAATAATTTCTTTAACAATAACAAAACCATAGACAGCGAGACGACCGGTCACCAAAAGCAGCACCCGTTCACGAGCATATCGCAAAGATCTGCCATGACCCCCTTCGCCATATTTGAGGGAAGGAGGCAACCCGACCCTCGACGCTACAGCAAGCAGTGACATCTAAGGGAGCATGACGAACTTGCTGCTGATTGCTACGGCAAGAATAATTTATGATCAATTGTCGAGGTTGCTAGCTAACCACATTTTGCAATACAACTCATTAAAAAAAACATTGTAATGAGTAGACCATGTCAATAATAAATGAAGATAACTAAAATAATTTACTTTTTAAGTCAAATAAAAAACAAATAGATGAACTCATATACCCTGTCAGTAGGTAAGCTGATTCAGGAGAAAGAACATAAACATTGTCTTGATTTGATCACAGCGACCAACTATAATTATTATCGTTTAAGTAGTCGTTTATGGAATAATATGCCTTCGAACAAAGGTTGGATTTGAGCTTTAAACGCTTTTAAAGGCAAATCCAGCAAAGAAGCTGGTAGCTTGATAAAAAAGGTTACAACAAACCCAAAAAATGAGCAAAATATCGAGTGTACAGACATAAACCTAATGAAGCCGGTGAAAGGGAGCACGTAATTTGTTCTTATTTCTAGTGTTAACATTGTGAAAATGACTGTTTTTAGTGTATAAGTGTATATTTTGCCTATTATATAAGATGTTGGAAAAGATGAATTGTGATGCCACCTTGAGTATATCAATATATTTTTAAAAATTTCTAAGAGAAACTCTGGCTCATAGCTGATAAATTTCTCGGACAGCTCGTTTTTGAAGGACGACTAAATTTTGAATATCAGTGGCTTTGCTTCACAGCAGAATACCGTAGGACATAATGCTGTGGAAATAACTAAAATAGACTAACCGAGCTGTATCAACGTCAGTGAATTGTCTTTCTATCCTGACGGCTTAGGCGGCTGAACTGAGCCTCCCCGCTAAGCTTGATATATGTGGGCCCCACTGAAGTTTGGCATTAATGTTATGCCCAGAATAACTGCCGAGTCTGAATGATGTAAAGAACATGAAGGTAAAGTTTTCATCACTCGGCAGGTTCTATTCTCAAGTGCGATTGAATCTAGAGGGAAATCACATTCTATCAGCGTTATCGCAGATGTAAAGTCAAAAATGGTTTGACATTTATTGCAACCGAAAAATTCGTATCAGTCCTAGGCCTTTAGCTTTAGCCACAAGAATCTTTATTTCTTCCAAATTGAGACAGAGTGGGCAGGTCCACTTAATCTGTATGGGTCATTCCTCGAAAGACCATTTCAGAAATCAGTCTATTTGGTCTTCACATGATCTGACCAAGATTATGTCTGAACTTTGAAAGAGACTGCGACTTCTGAGTTTGTTGCAGTCAGATAAAAAACGCTGACCTCATCTAGTTTTTAAAATATGTGTAAAATTGTTTGTACAAACCTACATAAAGAAATAAAATATTTTTACAACGACGTTCAACAAGATCGGCACAAGCTTTCCGGTAACTCATGCCAATCCAATATATTAATGAGTTTCTCATCATGGTAATCGCTTATAAAATGATACTTTGTCTTGGCCCTATTTTACCAGAAGTTGATGTATTTGAAATGTTACTTGTGATAATTATATTTCAAACCCGACTCGGAGGATTCATGCGTCGCAATGATAAATGGGAGCCTACCTACCTAATAAACAACCTGGACTGCCACGGCATGGTGCTGCACTTCATGTGTGTTACCATGAATATCAAGTATGTCAGAAAGAACTGCCTCTACTTCAAGGTAAGACATGTAAGATCGACTTGAGTGTAACGTCACTACTTAGTTCCTCAAAGAGTGCTTGTTTATCCATAAATGAAGTTCAAAACACCCATGGCAGTAGCTGGAATTGGGAAGCCGAGGATACGACGTCTACTTTAATCTCAATGCTCCCAGGATAAGATCTGCCTGGAAGCAGTTGAAAAAATAACAACCGTGTTTGTAGATCTCGAATAATTCTAGCTGTATAATAAAGAGAATAATACTGGAGACCATACTGGAACCAAGCATACTGGTACTGATTTCAAAATTAAAAACCTATAGTAACAGTGAACCAACAAAAAGTATATAGTTGTAACAACTAACTAAGGGCAAAGAATATTTTTGTTTGCGATAAACAAACCGAGTAAAACTTTAAATATATATCCATCTCCCAGTAATTTTTGCGGAGTCGATTTCCCTCTCTCACTTTAAATGTTAGCAGTGAACATCAGTGAAGATTAATACTGACTAAGCATTTCTTTCAGGGATCCTACTCCTTCGAAAACGTGGACGTGAATCAATTACTGCACTTCTGGACTTCTAAAGTAATGTATGGACATATCTTGTGGCGATCAGATACATATTCACTTACAAGTTGCATACAAGCTGGGACATTTGCCTGCAATAAATTTGACACTAAGATTGAACCTGCTTAGATGTATCATCATGTTCCTAGCCTTACCTTTTCCTTTCATCAATCTCTATTAACCGACATCTGTGTTCTCATCCCGTTTCTACATCCATAGATTTTTTGCTTTGGTCATTAATTTCGATATGTCCTTCCTGTCATTGACTTGTTTAGATGTAATCAATAAATTGTAATTTCCCTAAGTAGCTTTATTATAATTTGATTCTATTTAAAGCCTCATTTTTTGCCTCAGCCTAATTATTTAATATTAGCTGAGGTACGTAACAAAAGTTTATGTGGTTTTAACTTACTAGATGTTATGTCGGACGGACATGGTTATTAAATTTTTTCTTTTAACATTTTTATGTTTATCATATTTATTGCCAATATGCTTTTCTGGAACCGAACCGACACCAACTTTGGTAAGATATTTTTGGTTTATACAATGTTTTCATATTTTTTTAAATACTCTTGTGAATAATAATAATCTGTGCCCGGTTGATGGCAATAGGATCGCCTGCTATTACATGGGACATAAGCATAACTGGCGAAATGTTGGTGTACTAAAGGTACACCTCTGCCTAACTCTTAACAGGCGTGATGTTATGTTTTGTTTACTCTTGTGAATTTTGCTGGCTGGAAGCCATGATTTTTTTAAAATAAATAAGTTGTTTTAGATAAAATAATTTTAAGTATCAAGGACTACATTAATACTCGCATATCATACTTAAAGAACCCGCCAATGTTCTACCATCCATCGATTAAAAATATCAATGGGACGAACGTGCTGGGTGGGAATCTTACGGTTTTGAAAGACACTAGGAATGTAGAAGAAGGTAAAGCCATCATTGAGATAAGAGAGTTCTAGAAAGCATTTGGATTACTTGCAATCTGACAGTTTTACTTCTTATTTTCTTGTTGAGGCACGAACTTTTATAGGAACAGCTGATGCCATAGCTCAAACTCAAAGCATTTATTTCAAATAGACCAATTACAGGCACTTTTTAATTGTCAAGGGGTCGGTCATTCAGAAATATGAAGCTAGTTGCCCATTCCAAAGCGAAGTAGGTACCTGTGGAGAAGAACGGGCAAGAAACTCCATGGAAACTCTTTTAAGTAATATTGTTACAGAAAATTTGTTACATTAGTCTTGTTGAAATTATACATATGAGAACGATTTAAAAAGACGTGCACATCAAAGGCGTCCGTAAAAAAACAGAAAAAACAAACAAATACAAAAAATCGGAAACAAAGAAAAAGCCGTGGCAGCCAGGAGATGACCAGCCCCCACTGACGGCGCCCGTTCACGAACATGACATATGGATAAGCACCATTCAGCTCAACCATTTTGAAGGGAACTTAATACACACACGCCACCACCAGCGAGACATTTCAGTGAGCGTGACATACTCTCAGCTGCCAGGGCACATTCAAGTCAATGACAGACGTGCCCATTATGCTATGATTGTAAAGATTTTAACGACATTTTCGTAGATGCCTTATTTAATGAAGCACACAATTTTATCAAAATGATACTCGAAAGTGAATTTCCTTACACTGATTTACTGCAAAAGAAATCAAAATTAAACACTGCATTATTTAAACTTTTCAGTTAATATTCATGGTATCAACAACGTGAACTGTCATGGTATAATATCACAGATCACCTTATCAGCCACCGGGGTTAAGTATGATAGAAGGAACTGTATGTTCTTGAAGGTAAGGTTGAGTATTAAATACCACTAGTGTAAACGAAAGACTGCTTGTCCAGGGCCACTAATAGCTTGTCATTCAGCTTCTCTAATGCATTAGCTACCTGGGATAGATGAGTTGTGTTATAGACAGAAAACTGGTTCTGTTGAAATCGTAAGTCCTCAATCATTGTTGTATGAGAGACCACCAGTTAATTAGTTATTTGTTTATTGAAAACTACATGCAGCATATATGGGTTCCAAGCATGCCGTACGGACGTCTGTTGTGGCGAGTAGAGACGTGCTCTAAAGATCGTATGCTTATCACCTGCACGGAGTTTGACACAGTCACAGCACCTGCTCGGAATGACTAAAATGGTTTTAGTTACTAGAATGTTTGAATTACAAGGACATTTTTGAAAGGTTTTATTATTTTCAACGTACAAATTGATATAGCCCAACCATGGTCGAAGGTTGCATCGGTTATCTTCGCAAAAGCGGAAGTGACACACTGCGTCAACCTACTAGGATTTATTTATTCATATACTTTAAAGTACACCAGAAAATACATTACTAAAACAACTTTAAAACTACAAAAAGATTTTTATTTGTTTACCAATAATTGCTTGCTGTACTTATAGTTTTCACCAAAGCATATAGCAAGCTTACAAAATAACATTTAAAAAAACTTTTTTTAAATTTAGTTTCCCTTTTTTTGACGATAGTTCCATTTTGTGTGCCAAATTTTGACGTTTCTGCTCATAACCGATGTAATGTTTGACCATGGTCGTATTATGGCTTTGTGATCATTCACATATTAAGTTATGGGAGTGATTCAATGGTGTAGTCGTTGAAAAATCGGCACATTCGCCCACGGGTGTGCAAACAATGTATGTACTGGCAAGAAGAAAAGACTTGCGATGACATTAATTAATATTTTAAAAAACAAACTTAAAAGGCCATTCACAGAAGGAAGTTGACAACTGCAGACCTCGTGAAGTTTAGTGATTTGGAAGGCTATGGACTCGTTTTGGCGAATAATATCATAAACGATTTCGTATTGTTTGAGAAACAAAGTAACAATCAGGCACTATGGCCAGTTCAAGCTGTATAAAAAGGAAAAAATACCATTTTTTTGCTCTTCGGGGTTAAGAACAGCTCTTGCTGATCTATCAGAAAAAGGTGTTTTTACCATTACGCCAACATACATTAATAAAACGGTAGCTGCTCTAAAAAATCTGCAATATCCAAGAATAGTCTCTTTCAAAATCCAATAACCAACACATTACCAAAACAATCCTATGTATAAATCAATTATTACCAAACACTTCCAAAGCTAAACAGGTTTTAATCTCCAAACTGTCGATCGATAATACAGTGTAAACAAAACAAAAAAACACTAAGGTTATTCACAGGCGTTGATAGATCATAATTAGGAGCGATCTAACTTTTCAACGGGTGCCGATACGGACATAATCCTGGGAGGCTCCATTCAGAGACCTTGCGGCCTTTGACTCCACAGACCATATTTTATCGATACTGACAATAAGGGGCTAAGATGCTGCTGTTTTTAATAAAATAATTTAAAGGAAGATGCTGTATCGGGTTGGATTTGTGTGTAAGTTATTTTTAGTCTTCCTTTAAATTATTCACATATATTCTGTACACATTCGTATCAAATGAGAGCTGAATAAAACATTAGGACTCTTCCACAGGCGTTCAACGAAGATTAAGGATGTTCTTAGATAGCATGTGCAGTAGGCAATTAGGAATTCTTCTATCTCTTTCTAAGACGAAAATTAACTTTGTTTATACAAACTGACATTTCATTTCTTAATTTTTGGTCTTTCTATAATCTGTCGTTTTGTCTTTCGTCAAGCTTGCAGATTTTGTTGAGCAAAGCCAGTTCCCATACTTTTATTGACTGCGCTGATTAATTGTCTGCTCAAACAAAATACGAGGCACTATGAAACGGAAGATTGAGTTCAGCCTTTAGCACCATTTTAGGGCCCAAAAAAGTAATATTTTCGCATCAGTAATGTACTTTCGCGAACGACAGTACGTGGGCGGTAGCGGCAACAAATGAGAGAATGAAAGAAAAATTTCTTATATTTAAATTTCTTAAATATTATATTTTATTCTTAATATTAAAACAATATAAGAAAAATATGCTTTTCTTTACATTTATATCCGGAGTATTATTTGCCTCATTTGCTAAAAAAATTTGGTAGGTACCTAAGTATAATCTGCACATGTACACAATCAAAGTTAATGTGATTTTATTCGGTGTTTTCTTATAATATTTTTGTTTCTATAATTTTTTATTACCAATGATAAAAACTGGAACTTAACCGATTACAACTTCGGTTAGTACTTTTTGTTAAACAAAGTTTTTATAATTTTATAATACGATTGTGAATTGGTGATCGATGGAAATCATGATTTTTCATATACAGGGAAGGGACATTGACGCACAACCTGATACCATGGATTCAGTATGTGATTCTGGACCCCCTGGCGTTGACATTTTGGTCGGTTATAAAAAAAAACTGCGTGAGAAAAGTGAGTGACCTACGCGGTCAAAATGAATGGCAGAGCAAATTATTTTTAAATATCCGACAAAAAATTTCAACCTATGGAGCTACCGTTACCCGGATAATGTCTTATAATGACTTGAATGTACCCTGGCGGCTGATAGTACGTCATGCTCACTCAAATGTCTCAGTGACGGTCGCGAGTGTGTTAGATCATTTAGCTCCCTTCAAAGTGGTTGAGCTGAATGGTGCTGATCCATACGTCATGTTCGTGAACGGGCGCCGTCAGTTGGGACATCTCTTAGCTGCCACGGCTTAAAATTATATTTTTTGGATTGTTGTTATTTATTTTTGCTGCACTCTAGACGCTTATAACGTTTACGGTTTTTGAACATCGTTTTCACATTTAGGATCAACATAATGATGTAACTAATACTCGTATATTTGTAAGAACAATATTATTTAAAAGAGAGTCCATGGAGCCTCTTGCCCTTTCTCCTCCATAGGTACCTACTGCGCTTTGGAATGGGCAACTAGCTTCATATTTCTGACTGACCGACTCCTTGACAATTCAAAAGTGCCTGTAAATGGTTTATTTGAAATAAATGCTTTGAGTTTGAGTTTGACTTCATAGGTTTGAATTATTCGTCTGCTCAACAACGTAAGTAACACAATGAACGTGGTAGAATTGTCAAAATGAAAGGCATTGTTATTGATTGCCATTGTATATGTGCTACGCTGCTACCGGCTGGTACTGCATGTTTGTTGAATTTTTGTACTTGGAAGTGCGACTAGTCAACCTGATTTTTTGAACATAATAAGCCCTTTTGGATCTTTATTGTTTTTGTATTGGTTTTAAATAAATATAGTAATGTAAATGTAAATTGTGACGCGATGTCACTAATACCATTTATAATAAACTCAAAAATGGGCTAGAAATTAGCCAGACTAATGTATCAAATGGTGATCGTACCTTGTATGATACACAAACAAACAAACGATTTTATTTTTCATAAACAGTTTCCTCTATCACATTACTTTCCTTAAAAACACAGAACGTATTTCAAGGTCATTGAAATGAAAATGTTTCTGCATTAGGTAGGTGGGTACCTACTGAGGCTACTGAATCTATGGGAGAGTAGGCCCGGGACCCTCGACCTCGACTGAGACGTCTTTTTAACATACAGGCTCACAACTCGCGCCATATTATGGCGCGAGTTGTGAGCCTGTGCATCTTGTGTCGAAATTAAAATAATTTAAAACCGTGCAAAAGTAGTATACGTGCGTTCCTGATTCCCAGCCTGCGGTTGAGGAGACTACCCCGAGCTAGCTAACCTGGTGAGATCGTTCCTTATATTTGAGGCATTTGCCTCGATGCTGTATAAGTTAACTCTTTCGGTGCGCGCTGCCCCTGAACAGTTGTCTAACCGAAATCACGCTATTTCTCCGCTTTCACCATAACTCGTGATTATTTTAGAAATTATGTATTAAAGCTCTACAAACCCTATGTCATTGAATATGAAATTAAAATTATAGCATTGTTCTAAAAGAAACTGTATTTTGTAGCAACAAGCTTACAAAAATGTGCTTCAGGTACACGACCCGAGGGAGACAAAAAACAAAAAATTGTTTGTCACAAATGGTCGGTCCCAGTGCTAAGTGTTAAGTTAGAAAATGCTGCAAAAACATTTAGTGTTCGAATGAGTTTTTTTGTTCCGTCTTGGTAGAATGTGGATGCCGCGCCGTATACTCAGCCTATGCGTGCAGGCCGCGCGCAATGTGTTGTGTTGGGTTCGATTCCCAACATGCTGCCCGGATTGCAGCGTAGACTTCTTCAGCTTTTGAGTGAGGCAGGTAGCCATTTCTCATAACTTGCAAGCTATGATAAAGTAATAGTAAGAGAATAATGATAAGAAGTTAAAAAGAGTAAAGTGAATTCCGGAAATTATCGAAGAGCGGATAAGTAATCTTTACTAAGTAGCACAACAGTAAGTTGACATATGACAGGCTTGCGTTGAATTGCAGATAAAATTTCCATAATGATTTACTTAATAAAAATGCAATCTCTGCTTCTACTGTCTGCTACCACCACTGGCTCAGCGTAAACAATGCCACAATACAAAAATGAAAACCTTATTACGAACACATAGGTTATTGTTAAAAAATGGGGACAAGTATATAAGGCATCATTTTAAAACTATGAAATCTTACGCATATTAGTAAGTTGCTAAAATGCTGAGGTTAGATTTCATACAGGTGCGTTTTTTAACGTTTTTTCAACATTTTCGTTAGCCATAGCGATGATGAGTTATGATTATGAATGACTAGGTGCGAATTAAGGAACAGCTGATGCGAAGACAGCCGAGGTATCAGCTATTATAGTGAAGTGAAGGAATTGCGTAAACAGGTGGATTATCTAACCGTTATACGTTAGCTTTATAAGAATAGAAGTGATTTTAGAAAAATATAAGGCTATTGATAAGAAGGATTGCCACTAAAAGACTTGAAGAATAATGAAAACATTCACTTATATGTTGTTAATTAAACATATGAAATAAGACTAATAAACAAATAAATAAGGAATAACTTGGAACAAACTCACAAAATGTCTAAACCATCCACTGGAAAAACAATGATCTGCAGTTTTCGTACTTCTTTGCCCGTTACGACGACCCGACCATTCGACGGGTCCGAAGTCCGACGCCGACCGACGTCTGGATGACTTCGTCTTCTGGACGTGTACAGTGCTACGCGAAGTCTCTTCAACAAGGTATTGATGATTCCTGCTGATACTGTCCCCGCTGAAGACCGCAACTGAAGAGCCTCGAGTTCGAAGTTTTTTGTTTTTTAGAGACCGTTACTTTTGAAATTTAGACGACGCGTCGTCTTAAATTTTTCTATAGTCATAAATTTCTGAACATTTTTCAACATTTCAAGTTTACTATTTTTTTTAGACAATAAACATATGATTATATCCAATAATTGTATATTATTTAAAAGTACATTTATTCAAGAATACACAAAAAAAAATCTACAGCAAATCTATGAAAACATGGAAGTTATGGATTTATGACCCGAAACCGACTCAATCTCCACATAGTGCGACGAGACCCTTGAAGGACTAATGCAAAATCAACTTCTGGATGGACACGACTGAAGAACGAGATAAGATCTAAAAGGCTGCTAGCGACATATACAGCAAACCGGAAACGGATAGTAGCGAGACCTCAGATGAAGATATTGGAACAACACAGCATAGCAGCGACCGGCTGCGACGTCGTTAAAATATACCCTCCCATAGACAAATATTACCCCCCCCCCCTCCACCAGTCCAATGCTAATTTTAGGGTGCATTACTCGATTGGCTCTCACACTCCTATCCTATCCTATCCTAAGGGCACGTCTTCCCTACCATTACAGTGCCCCCCGGTCAATTCCTTGATATGCAATGGTCTTTGTAGCACCATGAAGCATGAGGCTTCAGGGGCTACTGCAAATCTTTTGGTTCATTCGATTAATCGAGTCTGGTCAAACCACGCTGGGGTCGGTGCATTTCATTCATTCATTCATTCAGTTATGGAACCGACCAAGACAAACGCGGGGATTGAGCCGATAAGTAGGCCGCTTTCTACCCAGTCTACTACTACGCCTAAGACGACAAGCTGTACAATTTTATAGTACATATGCAATAAATATAATACATACTTAATCATACTTTTAGTACAATTGTAAAATTAACAATACAGATTCATTAATCACCGGTAGTGTACTGGCCTCTCTGCGGTTTAACATCAACACTAATGATCAACCGATGAGCACAAATACAACTCGCTTTCGACCGCCCTCTCAGATCTCAGTCATTATTATGCCGACAACGGCCTAAACCCAAATCCCTCCAAAATGCACTCATGCGCCTTCGTAACAAACAACCGGGTCGAACACTCAATATCGAATGGCAAGGGGTTCCAATCATCCACAGCACTCACCCGAAGTATCTCTGCATCACTTTGTACAGGTCCCTCAACTTCCGGAGAAACTGCGAAAATGTGAATCTGAAACTGCACTCCAGAAACAACTTACTCCGTAGCATGAGATTCCCCTCGCCCAGATGGGGGCATCTACTCAAGTCCTGCGAGCAACTGGAATGGTGCTTTGTTTTTCCGCAGGTGAATATGCCTGTCCAGTATGGAGCCGATCTGCCCACGTTAAGTTAGTGGATACAGCTCTAAATGACACAACTGAATTATTACATGTTGCGCGACTCTAGGGATTCTCCGGACTATAGGCAGACAAATTGAGACTGTAAAGCTACAGGATGACCCACGCCACCCCATGCACAACTTTAATGCAGTGCCACAAAAGCTTAAAAGCCGCAAATTTTCTTGTGTGGGTGAGTCCAGCCGATGGCAACCCCGCCACGGGAAGATATGATCTTTGGCATGAACTGCTTAAACATCCTGATATCTTTATTGAAACATCAGAGAGCCTCCCATCTGGACATAAGTTACCGTGTTCTACTTGGAAAACCATAAATAGACTTCGTACCCATGCAGGCCAGCTAAGACAACCTCCAAAAGTGGGGGTTCATGGATGGCTCAGACCCCCGGTGTATGTGGCGTCTGCTTACAGACAATTGCTCACCTCCCAATCTTGCGCCACATGCCCGCACTGTCACCTGCACACGTGAGGACCTAATGGCTGCGTCAGCGAACGGTATGCGTGTTAAAATATTGGAGTTATTTTTTTTAATTTTTAAAGTTTTGAGCCAAACTTTAAAAATAAAAAACCTGATATTTTTGCCATCGACACGTTAAGAAGAAATAATATTACGTACACAAATGTATGTAAGAGCGGGAGGGCTCGGGGGTCTTAAATGATAACGATCAAACATCTTTACAACACATTTATCACTCACAACAAACAATGATTCACACAACTTAATTTTACAAGGAGATGCACACAGTTCTTATTACAATTTAATACTTCGCGCTCTGCGGCTAGAGCGATCCTATTTATACGTTAAAAACAACTGTCAACGTCACACAGCAACGACTTCCGTTGACATTTGTTTTACAATAAAATTTACATTGAATTTAGTAAAATAATACAACAACAATTATAACACTATTTGATATCTAATTTATAACACTTTTTGAATACTTCTAATTTGTAAACGTAGTTAGGTAACAATCATTTTATTTAAATTAACTAACAGTAACAATGTTCCAATTCACTTTTGAGAGTTGATGTTTAAATAAAAACAAACCTTAAAATGAACAATATTTGATTTAATACGATTTTATAATGTAATGCAAAATGACTTATTTATATTTTACTGTACTTATTTGTGTTTACGTTACATCATCAGCCGCTATGACGTTTGTTTTAGTCTGTGGTACTGTTTTTATTTGTCAGCGCTATCACGGCCATACTGACGAGCGGACCTTGCTAGGTCCAGCGAATCTCTGAAAAAGACGAAAAATGAAAAAATGCAAAAACTTTTACACCAGACTCAGAGGCAGCATTGCTTAGTCTGGTGAAACTGTCAAACTCAGAGGTCGCAGATCGTGGCTTGACCATAAAGATTCAGAGGCTCGTCTTTGACTTGGATTGACTGAATTTTATTTAACCAACTATCTGAAATCATAGCCATTACCAAGGCCTTTTAATACAACCATTTAGCCAACTCAAAATCAAACTCAGAGGTCGCAGATCGTGTCTTGACCATAAAGATTCAGAGGCTCGTCTTTGACTTGGCTTGAAAGAGTTTTTTTTGTTCTCTTTTTTTTTCTCTCGTATTTTTTTTTTCTTTTCTCTTTTTTTTCTTTTTACCAACTTATTCAATATGAATCGTTTCATTTATTTTTATCCATCAAATTAACTTTTCCATCACAAGCAATTTCTCACCTTTATTTTTACTTATTATATTTTATTCTTGCTATCACGGGCTATTCATTCAATTAAATTAGGATTAGGTACCAATCTCACGTGTTCATGTGTGATTACAGTAATTTTTTTTTGGCAGGGACCAAAGGTCTCTCACTTCGTAACTATGATTGTCGAGGAATTTTAATATTTGATAGGGTCCCAGATATTTCAGTCCTAGTTCGTTACCCGACCACTGAGTGTCTTTACAAAGAACAAAGTCTCCTTGTAGAAAGGGTCTAATTTTGGCGCACTTAGAATCGAAAACTTTTTTTTTTTGCTGTTTCGGCCATTCTGTGCTCAGCGTCTAAACGGATCTCATCTTTGTTAATATCTTCGTAAAATAGGCATATCTGTTCGATTGCAGGGGGAGAGCATCATTTACCAAGCAGGAGTTCTAAAGGGGAATATCCTGTAGCTTTAGATTTCGTACAATTTAATGCTAATTACAATTCACCTAGTTTATTAACCCAAACTCTAGATTGCGTTAGAGATATTGCTGTAAGGTGATCTTTGAGAGTGCGCATTTGTCTTTCAGCTTGACCGTTAGCTCTAGGTGTAGGTTTGTATACAGAAACATTTAAAAAAAATCTTTGATTTCTGTGCCCATAATAGCAGATTCTCTGTCAGAAATAATTCTACATGGGGTGCCAAAAATATTAATAATTTCGCAGAAACTCTTTAATATTATATTGGTACTTTTATCTCTCGGTGGATATAGAAGTATAAATTTTGTAAGTGCATCAATAGCTACTCAAACTCAACTCAAACTCAAAGCATTTATTTCAAATAAACCCATTACAGGCACTTTTGAATTGTCAAGGGGTCGGTCAGTCAGAAATATGAAGCTAGTTGCCCATTCCAAAGCGAAGTAGGTACCTATGGAGAAGAACGGGCAAGAAACTCCATGGACACTCTTTTAAATAACATGGTTACAGAAAATTTGTTACATCAGTCTTGTTGAAATTAAACATGTGAGAACGATGTAGAAAGACCCGTAAAAAAAAACATAAAAATCGGAAAAGAAAAATTAAAAAAAAAAACAAAAAGGCGTGGCAGCCAAGAGATGACCAGTCCCCACTGACGGCGCCCGTTCACCAACATGACGTATGGATCAGCACCATTCAGCTCAACCATTTTGAAGGGAACTTAATGATCCAACACACACGCCACCACCAGCGAGACATTAGAGTGAGCGTGACATACTCTCAGCCGCCAGGGCACATTCAAGTCAATGACAGATGTGCCCAGTATAGGGTAGCTTTATAGTAGGTACCACATAGTGCTCACACGTGTGCTTTGCAATTATACAATACTAAAAGATTGAATTTATACAGTGCAAAGACAGTTTTTACAGTCTTCAGCAGCTCCAACAATATTTCCGAATGCTAATCAATTGTACTGGAACGTATGCTAGTACTAGAACGTATGCTTTTTTGTTTGTGCCGGTAAGATTACCCATAAGGTCTACGTGTATCGTGTGGAAAGGTACGCTTATTTTATCAATGGGGTGCAGTTCCATTTGCTTTTTGCCTGAAGACTCTTTGCCAATTTTGCATTATTTTGCAATTTATTAAACAGTTATCGCAAAATTGACGTACCCGTTTTGTCATGTGTTTAAACCAAAACTGTTCTCGAATTTTATCCAAAGTACGTTCCCACCCCGTACGTAAAAGACTTTCGTGGTATCTATTTATTAATGAACAAACATGTGATTCAGGGACTACTGTACGAGTTTGTGATTCTCCTTTTTGGTTTTGTATGGTTATCATCAAGAGATTGTGTCCGTATGGACTGAGAAGTCGTGTCTCATATTCGACCGTTTTTTTTTTTTTTTACTAAATCATCTGTATTTTTTTTCAATTTACTTTTGAGTGTTTTGTCCCTCTCTTGCACAACTATAATCTGCGTTAGATATTTTGATAAAACATTTTTTTTTTGTGGATTGTTGCCCAAAAAATCTACGTGGGCCCTTACGGTAAATAACCTCAAACTAAACTTTTTGTAAGTGTGGCCTAAGAACTCGAAGTGTTAATTCCTATTTATGTTTTGAAGCTTTAAGGGTATTACACAACTGTAAACTTGTGCCGTGTCGAAAGTGTTTTATTGCTCTGATAACAGCAAGTCTCCAATTCGTATGATATCTTGTTGTAGCGTCATTAGTGAGCATACAAAAGTTTTCAAAGACTACTGTCATTCTGAATGACTCCTAGACTTCAATTAGAAGAGTTAGGTGGAAAATGCAAGTTTGGTTTATAGGTTAAAAGTTTGATGTCATATTGACTTGTTTTGTAATCAGGAGCTTATGCAAACGTTACGTCTTTTATCAGTACAATGTAATTTTTGAGGACAACCGTGTTTGTTGTGTCTACTTACAGCTTTTGTCCTAACCTTTTTTTTTTCTTAAAAGATGCTAATCGGTAGGGCCTTCTTTGGCTTCTTTTCCAATTAGGAACTTATAATTGAATGGTTAATTTTTACTTCGAATGTACACACACCATTAAATTTGGCTACACTGATTAACGTTTTTCACTCGAAGGTATGTCATTGTCCCGAAAACCTCTAAATTGCAAAAAAGCTCTATTTAGTGATTACCCTTAATTAACCCAGCAACTTCTTGCAACTGTCAATAAAACGAAAAAGAAAGATATCACCAATTTGAAGTAAAACTTCTTTAGGCGCCTATTCCTTCTGAATCGTGTCGAGTTCTCGGTGTGATGGTGGTGCAGTTGTTAAAGCAGTGGCAGAAACAGAAGTTTTCTCGGATTTCTTCTATTTTTCTTTTTATTCCAGCAGCTGTCATATGGGTGGCCTGGTTTCCAGATGTCTGTTCCTGCAATCACGAGAAATGTTGGTACTGGTTTGTTACAATTGTAACACGTCGCAATTGTTGGAAGGTCAAGCCTTGGTTGTTTGGCATGAGGTTTATCTGATAATGCATCGACGGGTCGTTTACGATAGTTCGCCAATGTGGGAATCAGTTCAGTTCAGTGTGATAACCTAAGGAGTTGAGCGTGGTAAATCTTTGGTCTTATGCCAGATATTACAGCTCCTACCATGAGCTCATTTGGAGCATTCGGAGAAATTATTGAAAACAAACGCAAGGATTTGGCAACATATTCAGAAAAAGATTTAGCCTGATTTTAAGTATATTCCCGAAATGTATTGACGTACACAATTTACCTAGTTTTGCCACTAAATTGTGCTACGAGTTCACTTTGGAGTGCATCACAATTAGCAAGAGAATGAGCAGTAGTGTGCCTATTGCTTAGCACGTTGTTTGCAAGCATGCCAATCCCTTCATCATAGCAAAAAAACTGAATTATCTTGCGTGGTGATTAAAGAGGTAACTTGTTTACACCATTCCTCAATTGTCATTTTATGCTCGTCTGGATCATAATGAGGTAAATGAATTTTACTTATCTTGTGGGTACTCGTGTTTTTATTCCGTAAAACCATCCTTTCCAGCCACTTGATCTGGCTGCGAAGTCAATGCAGGTCGTCCGAATTTCATGGTCGAGAGGTCGGCATAGTAGGCGAGTACGTTTATGGGTCCAGTTAAGGCTTAGGCTGATCCCACTTCTGATGTAAGAGCGGGAGGGCTCGGGGGTCTTAAATGATAACGATCAAACATCTTTACAACACTTTTATCACTCACAACAAACAATGATTCACACAACTTAATTTTACAAGGAGATGCACACAGTTCTTATTACAATTTAATACTTCGCGCTCTGCGACTAGAGCGAGCCTATTTATACGTTTAAAAACAACTGTCAACGTCACACAGCAACGACTTCCGTTGACATTAATTTTACAATAAAATTTACATTGAATTTAGTAAAATAATACAACAATTTACAATTATAACACTATTTGATTTCTAATTTATAACTCTTTTTGAATACTTTTAATTTGTAAACGTAGTTAGGTAACAATCATTTTATTTAAATGAACTAACAGTAACAATGTTCCAATTCACTTTTGAGAGTTGATGTTTAAATAAAAACAAACCTTAAAATTAACAATATTTGATTTAATACGATTTTATAATGTAATGCAAAATGACTTATTTATATTTTTCTGTACTTATTTGTGTTTCCGTTACATCATCAGCCACTATGACGTTTGTTTTAGTCTGTGGTACTGTTTTTATTTGTCAGCGCTATCATGTATAGCTTGATATGTAGCAGTGTGTACACTTATCAAAAGTGTGTACAGATCAAGTTATTTAAAAAAACATATATCATATTGCATTTTTGAAATTAAATTAAAATGTCTGTTTACATCGATTAAAAATATGTTTGGGCGCCCACGTTAGTTGCAACAGGGGAAAACGATATTCGGCAGATCTATTTTTTTAAGAATATCCCAAGCGTGCTCAATGGGATTGAACACTGGCGTTTTAGCACACCATGGTAAGACGTTGATATTAGCTGCCACAAGTGTGTTTGCAACAACTATGTTTGTTTGTGGACTTGCATTATCATGCATAAGCAGAAACGAAACACAATATTGGGTCCGCAAAAGAATGACAACACCAGAGTCAATCTGTGAATTGAGATTGCCTCTGATCCAAATCAGTTCAGTTCTTCCGCCGATCCAAATACCCGCCCATATTGTGATTGTTCCACCATTGAATGCATGGACTTCCTGGCATGATTTTAAACGTTCTTGGCGTTCAGGGTTCCTCCAATACCGTGGATGTCTAGTATCTGGCCTCATAACAAAGTGAGATTCGTCAGAAAAACACACGAAACGCCACTCTTCTTCAGCCCAATTTCTGTGTTGACGAGCTCATTATAAACGGGCTAAATAGCTGGTACACGCAGCAGCCTTCGAGAACGGAGATTGATTGAAAAAATCGCTTGGATGACAAGCGATTTTTTAAGGCTTGATCGCTGATTAACATCCCTGAAGAGCTCGGGAGCCTCGCAGCCAACATCAACGCGGTCATTGTACGATTTCGTAGAGCACCAGTTCGACTTGTAACACTCTGCGCGGTGCCCCGTAACATTCCCACGGCTCTGATCTTTTCTTCTCGGCTCAAATTACGTCTTCTCTCCATAATAACGTTCTTTTGTATTGATTCCAGTCAGAAGTGTAGCAGAAATTTTCCTGATTTGGCCTCAAACCCGTTGCAGGATTATAAATGAATACGATTTGACAAAATACGTTTGTTTTGACCGAAATTACCTTTTAAAATGACGACAATTTACTAGGAAGTATCCAGTAACTAAAAGTACTTTGGTAACTAGCAGAAACGTGCTTGATCTAGATACTTTTGATGTTCGTTGATAATTAGTTTCAAATACCCTCATTATTGTCGGCTCATTTGCCGCATACTTTGTGTGTTTAACTAACAAACAATTTAATGTTATTTTAACGGCGTTCAATGAGGACCGGAGATGAGTTCTCAATGTTTTGTGTGCATACTTTTGTGGGTTTATGGGTTTCAATTTATGTGCTGTGTGGAACAAGGACAGAGTTCTAAGATTCCTGCTTCGGTAAGTTATAAAAGAAACATCGTTTTTGTTCTCGTTTTCTATTGACACCCAGTTTCTGAAAGGCTTTGAATTACCTAAATTTCCTGAAAGACTGTCAATGCTTCATTGACAGTTCTGATGAGCTGATTTTAGTAACACTAACCAATAAAATGACTATCCTACCTACCATGTAGGTACCAAAAAGTACAAAGAAAAATATTACGCTACAATTTTACATATTCATCCTCAAACCTGTACCAACAACATTTCAATTTGACTACAAGCTGTGACTTTTATCTTTATAATTTCATGTTGTTTGTTACTGAACTGAAGTTTCTTGTGTGTTAAAAGTCAAAACTTTATATTTGTAACTCAACCATGATTTAGGGCTCTTTCAAGGCTTCGGTCGCCAGCATCAAAGACTGCAATAAACCTAGCAAGCCTTACGTGAAGAATCGTCCGGTTGTCTTCCAACCGGCAATTCACAACAACACCATGAGTGGAAGCATTACTTTCTTGAATGATATAGAGAATTTAAAGGTAGACTTTTCATTACATTGAAGGTTCTATACTCAAGTGCAATTGAATCTAGAGGGAAACGACATTCTATCAGCGTTAGCGAAGATGTAAAGTCAAAAATAGTTTGGAATTTACTGAAACCGAAAAAAATTTATCAATCCTGGGCCTTTAGCTCAGCCAAAATAATCTTGATTTATTCGAAATTAAATACTGACTAACAGTAGGTATCCAGACGTAAATAAAGAGTTTCAAAACTAGATTGTTATCAGGGACGAGTGAAGATTTTTTATCCGATGAACTTTATTTACTACTCGATGTGCAATTTGTATACCTATTTATTGGCAGACTACAGTCAGGAAATAATAATTCAATTATCATATGATTTTACTGCTTTCAATGGTTGCAACGCTTGGAAGCAGGATGAAAGACATTAAGACCTAAACAAGTGGCAATCACATACAACAGACAGAGACAGAGTGGACTGCCAGTCCACTCTGTCTGTAAGATTATTTCCTCAAAAGACCATTTCAGGCATCAATCTATATGGTCTTCTCTGGTACGTACCTACTTAAAGATATAATACATTTTTACAACGACTTTCAACAAGATCGACATAAGCTTTTCGGTAACTCATGTCAATACCATATATTTTTGAGTTTCTCATCATGGTGATCGCTTATAAATTGATACTATGTCTTGACCCTATTGTACCAAAAGTTGATAAACTAGAAATGTTACAAATAGAATTTTTGTAAGAACTTATGATCATCATTTTTCAGGTCAGAGTCAGAGGACTCATACTTCGCAATGATAAATGGGTGCCTTTCTACCTAATAAATAACATGGACTGCCACGGCATGGTGCTGCACTTCGTGTATGTTGCCATGAATATCAAGTATGACAGAAAGAACTGTCTCTTCTTCAAGGTGAGACTGTGTAAGATCGACTTGAGTGCGAAGTCACTACTTAGTTCCTCAAAGACTGCTCGTTTATCTATATACGTAGTTCAAAACCTCCATGGCAGTAGCCGAAATTGAGAAGTCGAGAATATGACGTGTGGTTTATGCTCAAAAATAGCCTGGGCAGCCCTTGTCCTGGGAGCACCCAGGACAAGGGCTGCCCAGGCTATTTTTTCAGCTGCTTCCAGAAGCAGCTGAAAAAATAGCAACTGTGTTTGTAGATCTCGAATAATTCTAGGTCGATAGAAAGAAAATTACTGGAACCAAGGATACTGGGCATATATATAACCAAGGGCAAAGAATATTTCCGTTTGCGAAGAAGAAACTGAGTAAAACCATTAATCTATCTCCCAGTAATTTTTGTCGTGTCAATTTCCCACTCTCACTTTAAAAATTGCAGTGAGTATCAGTGAAGGTTTCTAGTGACTAAGCATTTCTTTCAGGGATCCTACTCCTTTGACAACGTGGACATGAACCAATTAATGCAATTCTGGAGTCCTAAAGAAAAGTATGGCCATATCTTGTGGCGATCAGAAACATATTCACAAGCTGGGACATTTACGTGCAAGGAATTTGACACTTTGATGGAACCTGCTTAGATGTATCATCATGTTCTTAGCCTTATCCTTTCCTTCCTCCTTTTATCAATCTCTATTAACCGTCATTGTGTTCTCATCCCCTTTCTAGCTCTATCATATATATCATTCACGTTCCATCCTATATTCTAAAAACATTCCTCACGATATGTCCTTCCTGCCATTGACTTGTTTAGATGTAATCAATAAATTGTGATTTTCCTTGGTTACATAATAATTGTTTGATTCTATTTAAAACCTCATTATTAGCCTCATTTGCTTTATTCCATACATATTTGCTGTACCCAACAAAAGGTAATGTGATTTTAACTGACTAGATTCTATGTCGGACGGACATTATTGTTCAATGTTTTCTTTTTACGTTTTTATATTTATCATATTTAGTACCAATATGCAATTCTGGAATTGAACCGAACCCTTCTTCCGTTTTTTTTTGTTCATACAATGTTTTTATACTTTTTATTACGCTTTTGAATGTTAGTCGCTGGGAGCCATGGTATTTCATATATAAATAAGGTGTTCAGATAAAATAAATTGTCAGGGTCCTTTTAAACTTCTATCGCCAGTATCAAGGTCTGCAGTAATCCTCGCAGACCATACTTCAAGAACCCGCCAATGTTCTACCATCCAACTATTAAGAATATCAACGGGAAGACCGTGCTGGGAGGAAATCTTACGGTTTTGAAATACACTAGGGACGTAGTGGTAGGTATAGCAATCATTGAGATAAGAGAGTTCTTGAAAGAATTTAGACAACTTTCATTCTGACAGTTTGTACAAATCCTTCTACTTCTTCTCTGGTTGCGGCACGAACCCTTAAAAGAACAGTTGAAGCCGAGGCAAAGATTTTAAAGACACTTTTGTATTAACTTCGTAGTTGCCTTATTTAAAATATACTCGGAAATTTAGTTAATTAGACTGATTTACTGCAAAAGAAATCCAAATAAAACAATGCATTATTTAAACTTATCAGTTAAAAATGAAAAGCTTTCCCTGGCGTACTGGCAAATGGTGCCCATTACAGAGTATCAACAACCTGTACTACCACGATGCGATGCTACATTTCACCTTCGCGTCCACCGGGGTAATTATAACAAAAATAACTGTATTTTCCTAAAGGCAAGGTTTAGTTTTAAATACCACTAGTATAAACCAAAAAAAGACTCTTGTTAGATTAGTCTACTTAGTTACGAATTCCTTCATGATCATCAGCCTTTGTATAGTCGACTGCTGGTCATGGGCCCAATAGCTTATCTTAAGTCCTCTATCATTGTAGTATGAGAGACCAGCAGTTTTTTCCTTTTTATTAGCCTACATTGTGGCTTACCAGTGGGCAAAGGCTTTCCCTTTTTCCTTCCAAACCTCAAAGCGATATTGTAATAAAAAAAATCGATAACTTTTTTTCCAGGGTAATTACGTCTTTCAGAATTTGGACGTGAATCAGCTGCAGCATAACTGGGTTCCAAACATTCGAAAAGCAAGCATGCTTTGGCGAATAGAAACTTTCTCCAATGATGGAATGTTTATCTGCAAGGAGTTCGACACACTGAACCTGCAATGGTTGAATTTTATGGAAATATTTAAACTTCTTTACGCAAATTTTCTTGGGTGGGTGAGTCCAGCCGATGGCAACCCCTCCACGGGAAGATATGATTTTTGGCAAGAACTGCTTAAACATCCTGATATCTTTATTGAAACATCAGAGAGCCTTCCATCTGGGCACAAGGTACCGTTGTCTGCTTGGATAACCATAAATAGACCTCGTACCCATGTAGGCCGTAGCTAGGACAACCTCCAAAAGTGGGGGTTCATGGATGGCTCAGACTTCCGGTGTAGGTGGTGTCTCTTTACAGACGATGGCTCACCTCCCAATCTTGCACCACATGCGCACCCTGTCACCTGCACACGTAAGGACCTAATGGCTGCGTCAGCGAACGGTATTCGAGTTGTATATTGGCAGTTTTAGACAAACTATAAAAAAGTTATTTATTTGTTCGTGTTATTTTGGCAATCGACGTGCTAAGAGGAAGAATGTCCGTAGGCAAATAATATTACGTACACAAATGTCTAGCTTGATATTTAGCCATGTGTACACATTTTAAAAGTGTCTAGAGATCAAGGTATTTTTATTGCATTATTGAAATTAAATAAACCTGTCTATTTAATCTACGTAATTAAATGTTTTATTGTTTGGCCACCCACGTCCGTCCGTTGCAACAGGTGAAAAATGTATTCGGCAGAGCTCTTCTTTGAAGAATATCCCATGAGTGCTTAATAGGATTCAAGTCTGGCGATTGAGCAGACCATGGTACGAACTCTGCCAGTGTGTGGATTTGCATTGTCATGCATAAGCAGAAATGAAGCATCAAATTGGGTCCACAAAAGAATGACAACACCAGATACAATCGTTTTAGCGTAAATCTGTGTATTAAGATTGCCTCTGATCCAAATCAGTTCAGTTCTTCCGCCGATCTAAATACCTGTTGAAGAAGAGTGGCGTCTATTCTTCAGCCCAATTTCTGTGTTTACGAGCCCGTTGTAAACGGGCTCAGCGATTCCGGGGCTAAACAGGTGGTACACGTAGCAGCCTTCGGGAACGGTGATTGACATGAAGTCAGTCTCCGTTCCCGAAGGCTGCTAGCGATTTCTTAAGGCTCGCAGCCAACATCAGCGCGGTCAGTGTACGATTTCGTCAAGCACCAGTTTGTATGTAACGATGTGAAGATGCGAGCTCGACCTCCATGTTGCTCTGCCAGCTGCCAGTGATGGTGTAACGTGTCCAAAGTCGACTTATAACACTCTGCGTAGTGTTTGCCACAGACAAAAAGTAACAAGAAAAATATTACGCAATAATTGCACATAATCAACTTCATACCTATAACCTCAAAACTATACTTACTATACCAACAACGTTTCAATTTGACTACAAGCCGTCACTTTTATCTTTATAATTTCATGTTGTATGTTACTGAAATGAAGTTTCCTGTGTGGGAAAAGTCAAAACTGTATAGGTATTTGTAAGTCGACCATAGATTAGGGCCCTTTCAAGATTTCGCTGACCAGCATCAAAGAATGCAATAACCCCAGCATGGCTTACGTAAAGAATCCTTCGCTTGTCTTCCAACCGACAACTCACAGCGGCACGATGAGTGGAAGCATTACCTGCTTGAATCAAAATCAAAAGTCATTTATTCAAATTAGGCTGAGAATCAGCACTTTTCGAACGTCAAAATTACATAAGACAGTCCCCCAAAACGCCCTCCCTTCACCACTTCTTAGTGCTTTAGCTGGGAAGAAAAAGTTGCGCAACAAACTCCCCAGCACTGTCTGTTCAGTTAGTAAAAAAAGTAGAATTTATACAATAATAGGTGTGCAAAGAAATGAAAATTTCGAGACACAGAACCTCATTATTAAATTATCGTATACAATATACCTAACAATTAATCCAATACTGGATTAATTGTTGAGTATACACAAATGATAAACTAGGAACATCGAAGTAAAATAAATTAACAGAATAATTACTATAACAATAACAAAATAATACACTGCAAGACGACCAGTCACCACAAGCAGCACCCGTTCACGACATATTTGATGGAAGGAGTCAACCCGACGCTACAGCATGGCATGGATGACGAACTTGCTGCCGGTTGCTCCGGCAAGAATAAGTTACGATCTATTGTCGAGGTTGATAACTAACCACATATCGCAATACAACTCATTAAAAATAACATTGTAATGAGTAGATCATGTCGATAATAAATGAAGATAACTAAAAATAATTTACTTATTTAGTCAAATAGAAAACAAATATATGAACTCATATACCCTGTCAGTAGGTAAGCTGATTCAGGAGAAAGAACATAAACGTTGTCTTGAGTTAATCACAGCGACCAACTATAATTATTATTATTATTATCGTTTAGGTAGTCGTTTATGGAATAATATGCCTTTGAACAAAGGTTGGATTTTACTTGAGCTTTAAATGCAAATCTAGCAACGGAAAGGGTAGCTTGTTATAAAAGGTTACACCAAGCCCAACGAATGAGTAATGAACCTTATGAAGCCGGTGAAAGAGAGCACGTAGTTTGCTCTTATTTGTAGTGTTAACATTGTGAAAATCACTGTTATTAGTGTATAAGTGTATATTTTGCCTAATATTTAAGATGTTGGCAAAGATGAGTTGTGATGCCACCGTGAGAGTACCAATTTATCTTCAAAAGAATCTCCAAGGTAACTCTGACTCCTAGCTGATAAATAACACGGATAGCTCGTTTTTGAAGGACGAATATATTTTGAATATCAGAGGCTTTGCCCCACAGCAGAATACCGTAGGACATAATGATGTGGAAATAACTAAAATTGACTAACCGAGCTGTATCAAAGTCAGTGTACTGAGCCTCCCCGTCTGAAGTTTGGCATTACTGTTATGCCCAGAATAATTGCCGAGTCTGAATGATGTAAAGAACATGAAGGTAAAGTTTTCATCACTCGGCAGGTTCTATTCTCAAGTGCGATTGAATCTAGAGGGAAATCACATTCTATCAGCGTTATCGCAGATGTAAAGTCAAAAATGGTTTGACATTTATTGCAACCGAAAAATTGGTATCAATCCTAGGCCTTTAGCTTTAGCCACAATAATCTTGATTTCTTCCAAATTGAGACAGAGTGGACAGGTCCACTTAATCTGTATGGTTCATTCCTCGAAAGACCATTTCAGAAATCAGTCTATTTGGTCTTCACATGATCTGACCAAGATTATGTCTGAACTTTAAAAGAGACTGTGACTTCTGAGTTTGTTGTAGTCAGATAAAAAACGCCGACCTCATCTAGTTTTTAAAATACGTGCAAAATTGTTTGTACAAACCTACATAAAGAAATAAAATATTTTTACAACGACGTTCAACATGATCGGCACAAGCTTTCCGGTAACTCATGTCAATCCAATATATTAATGAGTTTCATATTCATGGTGATCGCTTATAAAATGATACTTTGTCTTGGCCCTATTTTACCAGAAGTTGATATATTAGAAATGTTACTTGTGATAATTATTTTGCAAACCAGACTCAGAGGATTCATGCTTCGCAATGATAAATGGGAGCCTACCTACCTAATAAACAACCTGGACTGCCACAGCATGGTGCTGCACTTCATGTGTGTTACCATGAATATCAAGTATGTCAGAAAGAACTGCCTCTACTTCAAGGTGAGACTGAGTAAGATCGACTTGAGTGTCACGTCACTACTTAGTTCCTCAAAGACTGCTCGTTTATCCATAAATGTAGTTCAAAACACCCATGGCAGTACCTGGAATTGGGAAGCCGAGGATACGACGTCTACTTTAATCTCAATGCTCCCAGGATAAGATCTGCCTGGAAGCAGTTGAAAAAATAACAACCGTGTTTGTAGATGTCGAATAATTGTAGTTGGATGGAAAGAAAAATCCTGGAGACCATACTGGAACCAAGAATACTGGTACACATTTCAAAATAAAAAAAAAACATTGTTACAGTGAACCAACAAAAAGTATAACTTAGGGACATAGACAACTAACTTAGGGCAAAGAATATTTCTGTTTGCGAAGAACAAACAGAGTAAAACCATAAAATCTATCTCTCAGTAATTTTAGCCGTGTCAATTTCCTTCTCTCACTTTAAATGCAGTGAACATCAGTGAAGGTTTATACTACTTTCAGGGATCCTACTCATTCGAAAACGTGGACGTGAATCAATTACTGCACTTCTGGACTTCTAAAGTAAAGTATGGACATATCTTGTGGCGATCAGAAACATATTCACAAGCTTGGACATTTGCCTGCAAGAAATTTGACACTTAGATTGAACCTGCTTAGATGTATCATCATGTTCTTAGTCTTATCCTCTCCTTTCATCAATCTCTATTAAGCGTCATCTGTGTTCTCATCCCGTTTCTACATCCATATATATATATTTTGCTTTGTTCATCCATTACGATATGTCCTTCCTGCCATTGACTTGTTTAGATGTAATCAATAAATTGTAATTTCCCTAAGTAGCATTGTAATAATTTGATTCTATTTAAAGCCTCATTATTTGCCTCATTTGCTTTAGTTCCTAAATATTAGCTGAGGTACGTAACAAAAGTTAATGTGATTTTAACTGACTAGATTGTTTGTCGAACGGACATGTTTGTTCAAAGTTTTCTTTTAACATTTTTATGTTTATCACATTTATTGCCAAAATGCTCTTCTGGAACCGAACCGACACCAATTTCAGTAAGATTTATTGGGTTATATATTTTTTTAAATACTCTAGTGGATAATAATAATCTGTGCCCGGTTGATGGCAATAGGCTCGCCTCCTATTACATGGGACATTAGCATAACTGGTGAAATTTGGGTGTACTAAAGGTACACCTCTGCCTAACCCTTGACAGGAACAATGTTATGTTATGTTTACTCTTGTGAATTTTGTTCGCTGGAAGCCATGATTTTTCAAATATAAATAAGTTGTTTTAGATAAAATTATTTTTCAGGGCTCTTTTAAAACTTCTCTCGTAAGTATCAAAGACTGCATTAATACTCGCAGACCATACTTAAAGAACCCGCCAATGTTCTACCATCCATCGATTAAGAATATCAATGGGACGAACGTGCTGGGAGGGAATCTTACGGTTTTGAAAGACACTAGGAATGTAGAGGTAGGTAGAGCCATCATAAAGATAAGAGAGTTCTAGAAAGCATTTGGACTACTTGTAATCTGACAGTTTTGCGAAATCTTTTACTTCTTGTTTTCTGTTTGAGGCACGAACTTTATTAAGAACAGCTGATGCCATAGCTCAAACTCAAAGCATTTATTTCAAATAAACCAATTACAGGCACTTTTGAATTGTCAAGGGGTCGGTCAGTCAGAAATATGAAGCTAGTTGACCATTCCATAGCGAAGTAGGTACCTATGGAGAAGAACGGGCAAGAAACTACATGGACACTCTTTTAAATAATATTGTTACAGAAAATTTGGTAGATTAGTCTTGTTGAAATTAAACATGTGAGAACGATGTAGAAAGACGTGCACATTAAAGGCATCCGTAATGAAAAACATAAAATACAAAAAATCGGAAATAAAAATAGAAAAAGCCGTGGCAGCCAAGAGATGACCAGTCCCCACTGACGGCGCCCGTTCACGAACAAGACGTATGGATAAGCACCATTCAGCTAAACCATTTTGAAGGGAACTTAATGATCCAACACACGCCACCACCAGAGAGACGTTTGAGTGAGCGTGACATACTCTCAGCCGCCAGGGCACATTCAAGTTATTGACAGACGTGCCCACTATACTATGATTGCAAAGATTTTTACGACACTTTCGTAGACGCCTTATTTAATGAAGCACACAAATTGATCACTATGATACTCGAAAGTGAATTTCCTTACACTGATTTGCTGCAAAAGAAATCAAAATCAAACACTGCTTTATTTAAACTTTTCAGTTAAAATTCCAAACCTTTGCCTGGCGCAATGGCAAATGGTGCTTAATACATGGTATCAACAACGTGAACTGTCATGGTATAATATCACAGATCACCTTATCAGCCGCCGGGGTCAAGTATGACAGAAGGAACTGTATGTTGTTGAAGGTAAGGTTGAGTTTTAAATACCACTAGTGTAAACCAAAGACTGCTTTTCCAGGGCCACTAATAGCTTGTCATTCAGCTTCTCTAATGCATTAGCTACCAGGGATAGATGTAAACTGGTACCGTTGAAATCTTAAGTCCTCAATCACTGTTTTATGAGAGACCACCAGTTAAATAGTTATTTATTTATTGAAAACGAGCGACCCGCTCGTGCTTTAGACGGTTTTTGTGACTTGACACAAGATTCAGATATCAACATTGTGCATGGTGAAATTTTAATGGTTATTTTCCCGCGGCAAAACGATTTGCTCTTAGTATTATTACTTTCGAATCATGGAGCTAAAGTTAAAAAAGTTTTTTTTCCAATAAAAAAATGCATCGACTGGAAAGCGTGAGAAACAATACTACCTAAAACGTACTTGAAGGAAAGTGAAGAGCGATTCGTAAATGTTCAGAGCAAAATTAAGCTTTGTTTTTCACATTTATTTTTATTTTTTATTCCTTGTCAATTTTATTTTTATAAATCGATTGTACTGTCAAGACCACATAATTTTAATGTGGGAAAACAACCACAAACATTATGACGAGAATTTAAGTTTAATATATTTATTCTACCAAATACCATACTTAATTAATTATCAAAAAAATCGTGAGTACATCTCACACCTTTGCTTTGCTGATGATATCGTCAAACTCAAACTCAAACTCAAATCATTTATTTCAATTAAACCATTTACAGGCATTTTTGAATTGTCAAGGAGTCGGTCAGTCAGAAATATGAAGCTAGTTGCCCATTCCAAAGCGTAGTAGGTACCTATGGAGAAGAACGGGCAAGAAACTCCATGGACACTCTTTTAAATAATAATGTTTTTACATATATAAATGATAAATGATAAATGATTTTATTTCTGTAAATAGGTTTGTACAAACACTTTTACACGTCAATCATATTTTAAAAACTAGGTGAGATCGGCATTTCCTATCTGACTACTCTGAGAAGAAACGCCGAAACAAACTCAGAGGTCACTGTCTCTTTTAAAGTCCAGACATAATCTTGGTCAGGTCATGTGAAGACCATGTGGATTGATATCTGAAATGGTCTTTCGAGGAAAGAACCACACAGAATGAGTGGACCTGTCCAGTCAGTGCACGCATTTGTCAGTTGTCATGCAGCTCAACACAGAACTAAAGGAGCTAAACGATTCGACGAACATTACCAAAGAAAGGACATTTGGGTAGGCCGCATAAATTACTCAAACTGCCAGACCATGATTAAAACTAATAATTAAAAAAAAAATGCATTAAAAAAAACAACAAATCCACAATGTCTTCACATTCACAATAATTAAAATAGTAAAATCCTTTACAAAGTAAATGTCATTGCATATATAAAGTGCATCAATGTCAAAGTGTAAATAAAATATGAAAATAATCTTGGTCATATCATATGAGGACTATGTAGACTGGTGTCAGAAATGGTCTTTTGAGGAAAGAACCACACGGATTTGAGTGGACCTGTCCAGTCAGTGCACGCATTTGTCAATCATCGTGCAGCTCAACTCAGAACTAAGGAGCTCAACGATCCGACGAACAATACAAAAGAAAGGACATTTGGGGAGGCCGCGTAAAGTACTCAAACAGCCAGACCATCATCATTAAAAGAAGAAAAAAAAATGCAATGACCCACATAGTCCTCACATTCACAAAAATTAAAACAATATTATACTTTTGAATTTGAATTCTATCACTTAAGTAAGAAGTAAGAAGATCCAGAGAGGCGTTCAGTATTCCGTAGTGGTGCAGTTTCCTGATTAATGTTTCATGAAGAACACAATCAAATGCCTTGGACAGATCGCAAAAGATGCCCAAAGCATCGCACTTGTCCTCCCATGCATTATAAACATGTCCTAAAAGTTCAACGCATCAGTAGTTGAACGACCCTTTGTAAAATGTAAATGTATATCTTAGTTACATCGATTAATGTTGACACTATAAGTCAGAACGATGTACAAAAAACCGTACACGTTAAAAGCGTCCAGAGTGCATCAAAACATAATTAAAAACAATCCAGCTAATTAATTATTAAAATAAGCCGTGGCAGCTAAGAGATGACCAGTCCCAACTGACGGCGCCCGTTCACGAACATGACGCATGGAACAGCACCATTCAGCTCAACCATTTTGAAGGGAGCTAAATGATCCGACACACGCGCCACCGTCAGCGAGACATTTGAGTGAGCATGACATACCTACTATCAGCCGCCAAGGCACATTCAAGTCAATCTATGACATTACCCGGTAAATGGTAGCTCTATAGTACAAAGTACTCACATCTGTGCAATGATAATAAAAAGGAGATTGAGTTTATATAATGCAAATAAATTCTTACTATCTTCAGCAGCTTCAACAGTGTTTCAAATGTCAATTAATTAGTTGTGGTGTGGAGCAGGACCGGCATTAAACCAGGCATTTTTATCAGTTATGTAATCCTCCAACCTATAATATGCCTGCCTGAATAGTGTGCGTTTGACAAAGGAATTGAATTTTGTCTCATTCAGTTGAAGTATGTGGGGAGGTATTTTATTATAACATTTTAGACAGTACCCCATGAAAGATGAGTCTACTTTAGCCAGTCTGAAACCTGCTTGAACTAATAGGTCCCGATTTCTAGTACTATATTTCTAGTCTTTCTCCTCTTTTACTGTAAAGATGTAATTTTTTTCTTACGTACATGATGTTTTCATAGATGTATTGACAAGGTACAGTCATGATGTTAATATCCTTAAACAATTCCCTTAGAGAATCACGCCTGCGGAGATTATATATGGCTCTGATGGCTCTTTTCTGCAGAATAAAAATAGACTGGATGTCTGCAGCCCGTCCCCAAAGTAAAATACCGTAAGACATGATACCATGAAAGTAACTAAAATAGACAAGCCTCGCGGTATCTACATCAGTAAATTGACGGATTTTTCTGACCGCGTAAGCTGCTGAACTTAGCCGTCCTGCTAGAGATGTTAAAATTAGGACCCCATTGTAGCCTTGAGTCGAGCGTGATCCCCAAGAAAACCGTTTTATCGACGAATTCTAGTTTCTCTTGATTCAATACTATCTCACAATCACTACTCTTGACGTTTGGTAAAGAAAATCTTATACACTTAGTTTTATTTCCATTTAGTACTAAATTATTAGCCGTGAACCAATTTTGGACCAGCAGTAGGGCGTCATAATCGCAGATCGAGACGTTGGAACAGTTCGGGAGGCACTGTGCTACCATAATGTGCCCCCGTACCTCCACCACATCGTTGGGGCTTATGTAGCGGAGAGGTCTGTCACCTTCACGTACGCGACGGTGGGGGCCGGCGCGAGAGGTCGTGCGGCGTTCCTCAGGGCTCGGTCGTGGGCCCTCTCCTGTGGAACATCGGTAATGGCTGGGTTCTGTGGGGCGAGCTCGTACTGGGAGTGGACCTGACGTGTTAAGGGGTGACACGCTAGTCACAGCCTGTGGGGCTTGCACGGGGAGGCAGCGTTTCATGGTCTTCTGCGCTCTTCCGCTGGCATCGCTACCCTCGAAGCGATCCGGCCAGTGCTTGACAAATGTCTCGTCAAGCACTGGTCGGTCGGTTGTTTCGGGCGACGCAGGTGCTGGAAAACAGTGGAAAATAGTTCCAGTGGGATTGCAGACTTAGGACGTCCGCCACCCCAACTTAAGTCAGGACCGGAGGCAGCGGCGCGATAAAATCAGAAATGAAATTATCCGGAAAAGACCCGAAGTTACCGACGTAGCTTGCAGAGCAAGCAAACTGAAGTGGCGGTTGGCTGGCCATGTTTGTCGAAGGACCGATGTCCGGTGTAGTAGACAAGTCCTGGAGTAGCAATCGTATCTTGGGATGGCCCCCACCACATGGACCTTTAGAAAGTGGTTGGGGTTGACTGGGTGCGGAAGGCGGACGAAAAGGTTTTGTGGCTCAGCTTGGAAGAGGCCTATGTCCAAGTGTTACGCGGACGACAAGCTGGTCACGGCCCGGGGGAGTTCGCACAGGGAGGCAGCGTTACTCGCGACGGCGGCGGTCTCACTGACGGTGAGCCGCATATGGCGCCTCGGCCTGGAGGTGGCCCTCAACAAGTCGGAGGCCATGGTGTTTCATGGCCCCCGGCCGGCGCCGCCGGCCGGATCACACATTGTGGTCGGGGGGGTCCGGATCGCTGTCGAGCCCACCATGAAATATCTAGAATTGGTGCTCGACAGCCGGTGGGACTTCGGACCCCACTTCCGGCGGCTGGCGCCTAAGTTGTTGGGCGCGGCTGGGGCGCTGGCAACGCTGCTTCCCAATCTGGGGGCCCGAGCGCTGCTTGTAGGCGGCTCTACGTGGGGATCGTGCGATCGATGGCCCTTTACGGGGCTCCGATCTGTGTGGCTGACCTGACGGCCTCTAGCATCTCTGTTCTGCGAAAGCCGCAGAGAGCAATGGCCGTCAGAGTCATAAGGGGGTATCGCACGATCTCCTACGAGGCGGCTTGTACACGGGCCGGATCCCCGCCATGGGACCTAGAGGCGAAGGTGCTCGCGTCACACTATCGTTGGCGCGAGGAAGCGAGGGCGCGGGGCGAGCGGCCGATGCAGCGCCATGTGGAGCAGCGTCGGTCGCAGCTTCGCAAGGTCCTAGTGGCGGAATGGCGGGACAGGCTCTCACGCCCTACCGCCGGCCTCGTCACCATCGAGGCGGTCCGGCCAGTGCTCGACCTCTGGCTCGGCTCCCTGTCGTTTCGGGAAGTACCTGTGTCACATAAACAGGGAGCCGGACGCCCGGTGTCACCACTGCGTCGACTACCGGGAGGACACGGCGTGACATACGTTGGCAGAGTGTGCCGCTTGGGAGGAGCCGCGCCGTGCCCTGATCTCAGAAGTAGGCAGTGACCTGTCGCTGCCGACCGTAGTGAGTTCGATGGTCAGCAGCGCCGAGTCCTGGGACGCGGTGGTTTCCTTCTGCGAAACAGTTATCTCGCAGAAAGAGGCTGCGGAAAGGGAGAGAGAGATCTCGTCCACTCTCCCGATCCGCAGCAGGCGCACTGGGCGCAGGCGGAGGGCGGACAACGCCCTCTTCCAGCCCCCCTAAATGGGTCCAGGGACGGCGGACTCGAAGACGTCCGCCGCCCCCCACACATCAGGACCCGAGGTGGCGGCGCGATGTGTTCCACGCGCGCCCCTCTTAGACGTTGCGGGGGGAGTCTAACACCTCACTCCCCCCCCCCCCCCCCAACCCGAGGAGGCCCGCGGAGGCGGGCCGGCACCAGTCGGGGTCGCGGAAGAATCATGTTCCCGCGACCTCGACGTAGGTGTGAGATGGAACACGGGGCTGGTTTTTAGTCAGTAAGAGCCTGAAATACCCCTCCGCCCGCCCCAGGGCGGAGGACATCCATGAGGATTTTCCAGCCCGGGAACAAAAAAAAAAAGGCCTTTGTCCAACAGTGGACTGCGATAGGCTTAGTTCAACAACTCAGCCTGTCGCTGTTCAGTAGACTTGAGTTTTGTGTTTAGTGATTGGTGTACCCAACCACTTTTTGTCACTTTGCGGTGTCCAACTTATGACTGAGGGATATATCCCTCCGAGAAGTTTCCTTTATCCTAGTTAAACACTAGGAACTAGTGAAATGTGGACGATAGGGGTCGTAATAAATTTATGTATTGACATGAAAATGAAATTGCAACGTATGAGTAAGTGGGACAATAAGTGTGAAGATCTGTGGGTCATTTTGGATGTATCAATGTCTGGTACCTGGCACCGAGTAGCTATCTGTGCAATCTATATGCCACCTCCAGTGCAGAGATCTGTATTTGAATATTTTTTGGATAACTGTAATATTGTTCTTGAACATTCTGACATGCATACCTGTATAGTTGGCGATTTTAATCAGGGTGGTGTGGATTGGAACCGGCTGAATGAGCCCTCTAGTGTTTGCTCGATTCCTGCTATGGGTCAGATCTTAATCGATTTCATGAATTTAAATGAATTGGCCCAACATAATTATGTAAGAAATAAATCTGGACTTAGTAATTACCAACTTACCATCTTGTCGCCCAATCAACACATTCATATGTCTGGAGTTTTGGAAAAGATATGGAGAAACCTGCTACGACTGAGACCTGGCAATAACATTTGGCAACGAGTACACCGAACACTATTAATTAGAATTTAAAAACCTAGCACTTAAGTAAACACGACCTAGCATAAGACTGTAAAAGTAACATACTATTAATTAGTTATACAAAACATGAAACAACCCAATAATCACAATAGAAACTAACCTAGCATAAGACTGTAAAACTAACATTGAAAAAAAAAATGCTACTGTACAAGTCAATGAAACTATCTCTCTCATAGTGAGCCCTTACATAAAAAAAAACATCCTCAAGAAATAAAGCAATAGGTGCACTATTTGGTTGCTTTCACTGAACTTGTCACTGAAGCTTTGGACTCCGGCAGACAAGTTGATGTAGTATATACGGACCAAGTTTCACATAAAATTCTCTTGCAGAAGTTATCAGCATATGGCATCACAGGCACCTTGCTAAAGTGGCTAAAATCTTACCTCAGAAAACGTACTTTCTTTGTGGTAGTAAATGACTTTAAATCTAGTGCTCGAAATGGTATGTCTGGTGTGCTACAGGGCACCCATGTCGGCCCGGTGCTTTTTAATCTTTTCAATAACGATTTGCCAAATAGTTTTCAATTCTCTGAAAGTTTCATGTATGCAGACGACTTGAAGCTTGGGAGGGTGATAGAATCAGTTAAAGATACAGTGTGTCTCCAAAGCGATCTCGACAGTTTGATTGAATGGTGTGAGCGTAACGGCATGCACTTAAATGGCGAAAAATACTTTCACATAAAAATCTGAAGAAGAGTCCACCCAATTGAAGGTGTATACCATATTGGCAATGACATTTTATTTTATTTTTTATTTTATTTATTTAGGGACAATAAACAGCTACAATATGTGTTGGAACAATGAAAAGACAATACAAAATATTAACAATATTGCAGCCCACTACATTATCCGCATATTTACAAAGAAAATATGATAATGAGTGCCACTAGATAGGTAATAAATAAGTAGTAAAAAAAATTACATCACATTCATAATAATTAATTACACCATGCAAAATAGAAGTTCCCATTGATTGGCAACTGAGTAATAATTAACACTAAAAACAAATAAATAATAAAATCTTGATTAGCTTACATTCATAACATTATTGGTTAATAATCATTTTCATTACATTACATTTAATTTGTAGGCACGGTTGGCGCTGTGGTTGAGCGATCGGCTGCTGCGCTGCGTGTCTCGGGTTCGATTCCCGCACGGAACAAATATTTGTATGACCTACAAATAGTTGTTCCGGGTCTGGGTGTCTTGTGTATGTGAGTTTTCATGTTTGTGAACGCACCCACGATACAGGAGTAATTCCTAGTGTGGGGCAACGTTTTTATAAAAAAAAAAAAAAAAAGAAGAAGATTTAAATTTGGATTTTGAGCATACAAAAATATCAATATTAGCAAAATTAGAATTATAAGATTCAACCATTCGACGGATAGGGCAGCGCAAACCAGAATTAGTACGACATGTATTGACAGCAAATAGGGTACCTGCACGAATACTACGCATATGAACAGTGCGTGGAACCACATAACACAGTTTGCTCGTGAGATCGATGCAATCAAAATCACTATGAACAATACGATACAATACAGAAGCCTCTAGATATTTACGTCTAGATTCCAGGTTGACCAGCTTATATTTATCAAGTAATTGTGAGTACGACAAATACGTTTTGTGGCATCTGTAATGCATGGCTCGCAGAAACTTACGCTGGACTTTTTCAATCTCGTCTACATATTTCTGGTAAAACGGGTTCCAAATAGGGACGGCATATTCTAATTGTGACCGTACAAGGGTCTTATATAGGTAAAGGTATGTGGAGACCCGCTTGAACTCAGTGGCCGATCTCATAACAAAGCCATACATCTTAAATGCTTTATTAATAATGTTTCCTACATGTTGGTTTAGGGACAACTTATCATCAATTAACACACCAAGATCTCTCACAGCAGATACATTACTAAGTGTTGTGTCGTGCAACGAGTATTTGAAGTTGATAACTACTTTATTCTTTGTGAAATTTATGCAATTGCACTTAGAGAGATTAAGATGTAGTTTGTTGTTGAGACAGTAGTCAGAGAGACTGTCCAGATCTTGTTGGAACTGTCGACAATCCTCTACAGTCCGTGTAGACCTATACGCTTTTAGATCATCAGCGTATATAAGCGTATATAAGAAACTTATATAGCAATCCAAATTTATAAAGCAATTGTCTATATCATTTATATATAAAATAAATAATAGTGGTCCCAAGATTGAACCTTGTGGAACACCCGAGGTTACACGCACTGCATCAGACTGATGACCATTCACGACAACCTTTTGTGTTCTATTTTTAATATAGGATGAGAACCAGCGAAGCAAATTTCCTCGTATACCATTATACGCAATCTTATTCAGTAGGATTTCATGGTCGACCTTGTCAAAAGCTTTTTTGAAATCTGTATAAACTGCGTCAACTTGCAATCGCCTGTCCATGTTTTCAAAAAGATAATTGGAAAAAGTTAATAAATTTTAAACAGTCGAACGACGCTGAACAAACCCATGTTGCTGTGGGATGATAACGCTGTGTATGATTGGATAGATTTCATTGTGTACGAGTCTCTCAAACAGTTTTGACAAGGTTGACAGAATCGAGATAGGCCGGTATTGCTCTACGTCATGTTTGGAGCCATTTTTGTGTACAGGCGTGATGTTGGCTCGTTTCCATTCATCCGGGAAAACACCCTCGCTTAAACATTTATTGTAAATAATAAAGAGTGGCTTACAGATACTGCCAGCGGTGGCCTTTAAGAACAGAGCTGGGTACCCATCAGGACCTGCTCCTTTGGAGGGATCCAGTAGTTTTAACTCTCTAAGTATTTTGTCTTCATCAATATGCAAGTTATCGATCAAGCTAACATTGGCATTACAGTGTGTAGGTGGGTTCCAGGCGGACAATGAGGGTGAACTAGGTTCAAACACAGACTGGAAAAAGTCAGAAAACATATCACAAATCTCTTCTGGGGCACTTGACTTAATGTTTTGATAGTGCATAGTGGATGGAATACCTGATTTATTTTTGCGAATTGATACATATGTCCAGAAGTACTTAATGTTTGTGGTAAGTTTATCTTCAACTGATTGAATATAGTTTGAGTAGCAGGTCTTACAGGCTTCTTTAAAGGTTTCTCTGTATTCCGAAAACTCTTTGTAGTCTTTGATGTTCTTATTTTTTTTCCATTTAACCCAAAGACGTTGTTTTCGCTTGCAAATTTTTATTAATTGTGCCGAGAACCAAACCGGAAAATCAAGTGTTCGGGATTTAACACGTGGTACATTGCGTTCAGACATTATTGAAATAGTAGACCAAATAAAGGATCTAGGCGTAATATTTGACCGTAAGCTCACCTTCCTCCCGCACCTCGAGGATACCGTTAAAAAGGCCTCGGAAATGTTGGGCTTCGTCATTCGGAACGGAAAAATCTTTCGCAATAGCAGCAGGCCAAAAATAGTGCTGTTTAACAGCTTGGTTAGGAGTACTTTGGACTATTGCAGTGTGGAGGCCACATTATGCGACACATTCACTTCGACTGGAAAGGATTCAGAAACGATTCATGTGGCACTTGGTATATAGTTCTAGCAGAGTAAAGAAAAAGTCATCATGTACGGATAAATTGGCGAAATTTGGCATGACCTCCTAGTCTAGTTGAAGAGAATTATCGGATTATCTATTCATGTACATTTTTTAATAATATGATTGACAGTCTCAATTTCCTGAGTATGATAAGTTACAGGGTCCCTTCTAGATACCCCCGCAATCGTATCACCCCTTTCTATCCACGTGTACGGGAAAATTTACAACTGCCAAGAATATGTAGGCTTATGAACGAGTGCTGTGTGATCTGGTAGATGTTCATATGGACTCACTTGGTCGGTTCCGATCTAAACTTCTTGATAATTTGTTACGAAAGTTATATTAATTTACATTTTTGTTAATTATTAGTTTATGAGACGGCTGTATCTCTGTAACTGCTTTATTTTAAGATTGTTCAAATTATGGTTATAATAAGAAAATGCTGTATTTACTCATAATTGTTTGTTACATAAAGTTCTTCATTTTCTGTTGTTTTCTGTAATTTCTGTAGTGTATGCGAACGTTGGTAACTTTTGACGTTCAGAGTGTACTTTTGCTTTTGTTTTGAGTTCTAAAGCCACCACCTTCATATCTTTGTTTCAGGGTATTTACACCTTCAAGAATTTGGACGTTAACTACATGCAGCATATGTGGGTTCCAAGCATTTCGTACGGACGTCTGTTGTGGCGAGTAGAAACGTGGTCCAAAGATCGTATGCTTATCACCTGCACGGAGTTTGACACAGTCACAGCACCTGCTCGGAATGACTAAAATGGTTTTAGTTACTAGAATGGTTGAATTACAAGGACATTTTTGAAAGGTTTTATTATTTTCAACGTACAAATTGATATAGCTCAACCATGGTCGAAGGTTGCATCGGTTATCTTCGCAAAAGCGGAAGTGACACACTGCGTCAACCTACTAGGATTTATTTATTCATAAACTTTATAGTACACCACAAAATACATTACTAAAACAAATTTAATACTACAAAAAAAAGAAATTTATTTGTTTTTCCAACAATTGCTTGCTGTACTTATAGTTTTCACCAAATCATATAGCAAGCTTACAAAATAACATTTAAAAAAAACTTTTTTTAAATTTAGTTTCCCTTTTTTATTGGCTATAGTCCCATTTTGTGTGCCAAATTTTGTCGTTTCTGCTCATAACCGATGGAATGTTTGACCCTGGTCGTATTATGACTTTGTGATCATTCACATATTAAGTTATGGGATGGGAGTGATTAAATGGTGTAGTCGTTGAAAAAATCGACACATTCGCCCACGGGTGTGCAAACAATGTATGTACTGGCAAGAAGAAAAGACTTGCGATGACATTCACAGAAGGAAATTGGCAACTGCAGATCTCGTGAAGTTTAGTGATTTGGAAGGCTAAGGACTCGTTTTGACTAATTATATCATAAACGATTTCGTATTGTTTGAGAAACAAAGTAACAGTCAGGCACTATGGCCAGTTCAATCTGTATAAAAAGAAAAAAAAACATTTTATTTTGCTCTTCTGGGTTAAAAACAGCTCTTGCTGATGTATCAGAAAAAGCTGTTTATACCATTACGCTATCATAAATGAATGAAACGGTAGTTGCTCTAAAAAATCTGCAATATCCAAGAATAGTCTCTATCAAAATCCAATAACCAACACATTTCCAAAACAATCCTATTTATATATGAATTCAATTATTACCAAACACTTCCAAAGCCACACAGGTTTTAATCCCCAAACCTGTCGATCGATAATACAGTGTAAAAAACAAAAAAACAGTATGGTTGTTCACAGGCGTTGATAGATCATAATTAGGAGCGTTCTAACTTTTCAACGGGTGCCGATACGGACATAATCCTGGGAGGTTCCATTCAGAGACCTTGCGGCCTTTGACTCCACGGACCATATTTTATCGATACTGACAATAAGGGGCTAAGATGCTGCTGTTTTTAATAAAGTAATTTAAAGGAAGATGCTGTATCGGGTTGGATTTGTGTGGAAGTTATTTATAGTCTTCCTTTAAATTATTCACATATCTTCTGTACACATTCGTATCAAATGAGAACTGAATAAAACATTAGGACTCTTCCACAGGCGTTCAACAAAGATTAAAGATGTTCATAGATACAATGTGTAGTAGGTAATTAGGAATTCTTCTATCTCTTTCTAAGACGAAAATTAACTTTGTTACAAACTGACATTCCATTTCTTAATTTTTGGTCTTTCTATAATCTGTCGTTTTGTCTTTCGTCAAGCTTGCAGATTTTGTTGAGCAAAGCCAGTTCCCATACTTTTATTGACTGCGCTGATTAATTGTCTGCTCAAAAAATAATGAGGCACTATGAAACGGAAAAATGAGTTCAGCCTTTAGCACCATTTTAGGGCCCAAAAAAGTAATATTTTTGCATCAGTAATGTACTTTCGCGAACGACAGTACGTGGGCGGTAGCGGCAACAAATGAGAGAATGAAAGAAAAATATCTTATATTTAAATTTCTTAAATCTTATATTTTATTTTTAATAAAAGAAATAAATAAGAAAAATATGCTTTTTTGCATTTATATCCAGAATATTATTTGCCTCATTTGCTAAAAAAAATTGGTAGGTACCTAAGTATAATCTGCACATGTACACAATCAAAGTTAATGTGATTTTATTCGGTGTTTTCTTATAATATTTTTGTTTCTATATTTTTTTATTACCAACGATAAAAACAGGAACTTAACCGATTACAACTTCGGTTAGTACTTTTTTGTTAAACAAAGTTTTTATAATTTTATAATACGATTGTGAATTGGTGATCGCTGGAAATCATAATTTTTCATATACAGGGAAGGGACATTGACGCACATCGTACCGATAGTGTACTGGCCTCTCTGCGGTTAAACATCTACACTAATGATCAACCGGTGAGCGCAAATACAACTCGCTTTCGACCTGGCATTAACTTGCCAAGCCATTGACTTTGAGGAGATTGTATAGTCAGCCTTTCCACCGCCCTCTCAGATCTCAGTAATTATTATGCCGACAACGCGAACGGCCTAAACCCAAATCCCTCCAAAATGCATTCATGCGCCTTCGTAACAAACAAGCGGGTCGAACACTCAATATCGAATGGCAAGGGGTTCCAATCATCCACAGCACTCACCCGAAGTATCTCTGCATCACTTTGTACAGGTCCCTCAACTTCCGGAGAAACTGCGAAAATGTGAATCAGAAAGTGCACTCCAGAAACAACTTACTCCGTAGCATGAGATTCCCCTCGCCCAGATGGGGGCATCTACTCAAGTCCTGCGAACAACTGGAATGGTGATTTGTATAATGTCACAGATCACCTTATCAGCCGCCGGGGTTAAGTATGACAGAAGGAACTGTATGTTCTTGAAGGTAAGGTTGAGTATTAAATACCACTAGTGTTAACGAAAGACTGCTTGCCCAGGGCCACTAATAGCTTGTCATTCAGCTTCTCTAATGCATTAGCTACCTGGAATAGATGAGTTGTATTATAGACAGAAAACTAGTTCTGTTGAAATCGTAAGTCCTCAATCATTGTTGTATGAGACAACACCAGTTAATTAGTTATTTGTTTATTGAAAACTACATGCAGCATATGTGGGTTCCAAGCATGCCGTTCGGACGTCTGTTGTGGCGAGTAGAGACGTGCTCTAAAGATCGTATGCTCATCACCTGCACGGAGTTTGACACAGTTACAGCACCTGCTCGGAATGACTAAAATGGTTTTAGTTGCTAGAATGGTTGAATTACAAGGACATTTTTGAAAGGTTTTTATTATTTTCAACGTACAAGTTGATATAGCCCAACCGTGGTCGAAGGTTGCATCGGTTATCTTCGCAAAAGTTGAAATTACACATTGCGTCAACCTACTAGGATTTATTTATTCATATACTTTATAGTACACCAGAAAATACATTACTAAAACAACTTTAAAACTACAAAAAGATTTTTATTTGTTTACCAATAATTGCTTGCTGTTGCTGTACTTATAGTTTTCACCAAATCATATAGCAAGCTTACAAAATAACATTTAAAAAAACTTTTTTTTAAATTTAGTTTCCCTTTTTTTGACGATAGTCCCATTTTGTGTTCCAAATTTTGACGTTTCTGCTCATAACCGATGAAATGTTTGACCATGGTCGTATTATGACTTCGTGATCATTCACATATCAAGTTATGGGAGTGATTCAATGGTGTAGTCGGTGAAAAAATCGACACATTCGCCCACGGGTGTGCAAACAATGTATGTACTGGCAAGAAGAAAAGACTTGCGATGACATTAATTAATATTTTAAAAAACAAACTTAAAGGGCCATTCACATAAGGAAATTGGCAACTGCAGACATCGTGAAGTTTAGTGATTTGGAAGGCTATGGACTCGTTTAGGCGAATAATATCATAAACGATTTCGTATTGTTTGAGAAACAAAGTAACAATCAGGCACTGTGGCCAGTTCAAGCTGTATTAAAAGAAAAAAAATACTATTTACAATTAATTTATAAACGGGCTCAGCGATTGCGGGGCTAAATAGGTGGTACACGTAGCAGCCTTCGCGAACGGAGATTGACTTCATGCAAGCGATTTCTTAAGGCTTGATCGCTGATTAACATCCCTGAAGAGCTTTGAAGCCTCGCAGCCAACATCATCGCGGTCATTTTACGATTTCGTCGAGCACCAGTTTGTATGGATCAATCGTCCTCCATGTCGCATTGCCAAGCTGCCAGTGATGCGGTAACGTGTCCAAAGTCGACTTATAACACTCTACGCAGTGCCCTCAGCGCTTGCCACAGCACGTTGCCGAGAACCATTCCCACGCTGGTAACATTCCCACGGCTCTGATCTTTTCTTCTCGGCTCAAATTACGTCTTCTCTCCATAATAACGTTCTTTTGTATTGATTCCACTCAGAAGTATAGGTAGCAGAAGTTTTCCTGATTTGGCCTCAACCCCGTTGCAGGATTATAAATGAATACGATTTGACAAAAGATTTTCATGTTTTGACCGAAATTACCGTTTTGAATTATTAAATATACTAGAAAGTATCCAGTAACTAAAAATACTTAACGGTAACTAGCAAAAACGTGCTTGATCTAGATACTTTTGATGTTCGTAGATAATTAGTTACAAATACCCTAATTATTGACGGCTCATTCGCCGCAAACTTTGTATGTAAAACTAAAAAACAAGTTAATGTTATTTTAACGGAGTTCAATGAGGGCCGGAGATGAGTTCTCAATGTTTTGTGTGTATATTTTTGTTGGTTTATGGGTTACAATTTATGTGCTGTGTGGACCATGAACAGAGTTCTAAGATTCCTGCTTCGGTAAGTTATAAAAGAAACATCGTTTTCTTTTTCGTTTTCTGTTGACACCCAGTTTCTGAAAGAATTTGAATTACATCAATTTGCTGACAGACTGTCAATGCTTTGACGATAGTTATGATGAGCTGATTGCAGTAACACTTACCAATAAAAAGACTATCCTACCTACCATGTAGGTACCAAAAAGTAAAAAGAAAAATGTTACGCTATAATACATAATCAACCTCAAACCAATACCAACAACATTTCAATTTGACTACAAGCCGTGACTTTTATCTTTATAATTTCATGTTGTTTGTTACCGAAGTGAAGTTTCTTGTGTGTATAATAATCAAAACAGTATATTTGTAACTCAACCATGATTTAGGGCCCTTTCAAGACTTCGTTCGCCAGCATCAAAGACTGCAATAAACCCAGCAAGCCTTACGTGAAGAATTGTCCGGTTATCTTCCAACCGACAATTCATAACAGCACAATGAGTGGAAACATTACTTTCTTGAATGATGTAAAGAATTTAAAGGTAAACTTTTCATTATTCTGAAGGTTCTATACTCAAGTGCAATTGAATCTAGAGGGAAGTGACATTCTATCAGCATTAGTGAAGAGGTAAAGTCAAAAATGGTTTGACATTTACTGAAACCGAAGAAATTATATCAATCCTAGTCCTTAAGCTCAGCCACAATAATCTTTATTTCTTCGAATTTAAATACTGGCTAACAGTATCAGTAGTAGAGTTTCAAAACGAGATTGTCAAACAGGGACTATAGAAGAATTTTTATCCGATGAATTTTATTTACTACTCGATGTGCAATTTGTATACCTATATAATGGCAGACTATAATCAGGAAATAATAATTCTATAATCATATGATTTTCATGCTTTCAATAGTTGCAACAATTAGAAGAAGGATGAAAGTCATTAAGACCTAAACAAGTGGCAATCACATACCTACAACAGACACAGACAGAGTGGACAGGTCCACTCAATCTGTGTGATTCTTTCCTCAAAAGACCATTTCAGACGTCAATCTATATGGTCTTCACATGATCTGACCAATATTATGTCTGAACTTTAAAAGAGGCTGCGACTTTTGAGTTTGTTGTAGTCAGATAAGAAACGCCGACCTTATCTAGTTTTTGAAATATGTGTAAAAGTGTTTGTACGTACCTACTTAAAGAAAAACAAAAATTACAACGACTTTCAACAAGATCGACATATGCTTTTCGGTAACTCATGTCAATCCAATATATTTTTGAGTTTCTCATCATGGTGATCGCTTATAAATTGATACTTTGTCTTGGTCCTATTGTACCAGAAGTTGATATCCTAGAAATGTTACAAACCAAACTTTAGTATGTCTTTATGATCATCATTTTTCAGATCAGAGTCAGAGGACTCATACTTCGCAATGATAAATGGGAGCCTTTCTACCTAATAAACAACATGGACTGCCGCGGCATGGTGCTGCACTTCGTGTATGTTGCCATGAATATCAAGTATGACAGAAAGAACTGTCTCTTCTTCAAGGTGAGACTGTGTAAGATCGACTTGAGTGTGAAGTCACTACTTAGATCGTCAAAGACTGCTCGTTTATTTATAAATGTAGTTCAAAACACCCATGCCAGTAGCCGAAATTGAGAAGTCGAGGATCTGACATGTAGTTTATGCTCAATGTTCCGAGGACAAGGTCTGCCTGGAAGCAGCTGAAAAAATAACAACCGCGTTTGTAGACTTCGAATAGTTCAAGGTCGATAGAAACAAAAAACTGGAACCGAGTATACTGGTACAGATTTCAAAATAAAATAAAAAAACTATAGTTACACTGAACTAACAAAAAGTATGTAGTTGTGACAAGTAACTAAGGGCAAAGAAGAATATTTCCGATTGCGAAGAACAAACAGAGTAAAACCATTAATCTATCTCCCAGTAACTTTTGTCGTGTCAATTTCCCACTCTCACTTTAAAAATTGCAGTGAGCATCAGTGAAGGTTTCTAATGACTAAGTATTTCTTTCAGGGATCCTATACCTTTGACAACGTGGACATGAATCAATTAACGCACTTCTGGACTTCTAAAGTAAAGTATGGGCATATCTTGTTGCGAACAGAAACATATTCACAAGCTGGGACATTTATCTGCAAGGAATTTGACACTTTGATGGAACCTGCTTAGATGTATCATCATGTTCTTAGCCTTATCCTTTCCTTCCTCCTTTCATCAATCTCTATTAATCGTCTGTGTTCTCATCCCCTTTCTAGCTCTATCATATATATCTTTCACGTTCCATAGTTTTTTTGCTTTGGTCATCCTATATTCTAAAAACATTCCTCACGATATGTCCTTCCTGCCATTGACTTGTTTAGATGTAATCAATAAATTGTGATTTTCCTTGGTTACATAATAATTATTTGATTCTATTTAAAACCTCATTATTTGCCTCATTTGCTTTATTCCATACATATTTGCTGTACCCAACAAAAGGTAATGTGATTTTAACTGACTAGATTCTATGTCGGACGGACATTATTGTTCAATGTTTTCTTTTTACGTTTTTATATTTATCATATTTATTACCAATATGCAATTCTGGAACTGAACCGAACCTTACTTCTGTTTTTTTTCTCGTTCATACAATGTTTTTATACTTTTTATTACGCTTTTCAATTTTAGTCTCTGGGAGCCATGGTATTTCATATATAAATAAGGTGTTCAGATAAAATAAATTGTCAGGATCCTTTTAAACTTCTATCGCCAGTATCAAGGTCTGCAGTAATCCTCGCAGACCATACTTGAAGAACCCGCCAATGTTCTACCATCCACCTATTAAGAATATCAACGGGAAGACCGTGCTGGGAGGAAATCTTACGGTTTTGAAAGACACTGGGGACGTAGTGGTAGGTATAGCCACCATTGAGATAGGAAAGTTCTTGAAAGCATTTAGACAACTTTCATTCGGACAGTTTGTACAAATTCTACTACTTCTTCTCCGGTTGCGGCACGAACCCTTAAAAGAACAGCTGATGCCGAGGCAAAGATTTCAAAGACAATTTTGTATTAACTTCATAGATGCCTTATTTAAAATATAATCGGAAATTTTGTTATTTACACTGATTTACTGCAAAAGAAATCCAAATAAAACAATGCTTTATTTTAACTTTTCAGCTAAAAATGTAAAGCTTTGCCTGGCGTACTGGCAAATGGGGGCACCATTTGCCAGTACGCCAGGGAAAGCTTTTACAAAGATTGAGAGTATCAACAACCTGAACTACCACGATGCGTAAATACCACTAGTATAAACCAAAAAAGACTAGTTAAATGGGTCTGCTTAGGTACGACTTCCTTCATGATCATCTCCCTTTGTATAGTCGACTGCTGGTCATGGGCCCAATAGCTTATCATTCAGTAGGTACCGGGAGGAAAAATGAGTTGTATTTTAGACAGAAAACTAGTACTGGTTGAAATCTTAAGTCCCCTATCATTAAAGTTTGAGAGACAAGTTATTTTCCTTTTATAAGCCTACATTGTGGCCTACCAGTGGGCAAACGCTTTCCATTTTTCCAAATCTCAAAGAGATATTGTAATAAAAAAGTTCGCTAACTTTTTTTCCAGGGTATTTACGTCATGCTTTGGCGAATAGAAACTTTCTCCAAAGATGGAATGTTTATCTGCTCCTTGCAGATAAACATTCCATCTTTCATTCTACACTATCACTGAACCATAGAATGATTGAATTTTATGGTAAAATTTGAAAGGTTTAATTATTTTGTTAGCGCGTAGAGCAATAAATGAGTGGATTGTTTGAAATAAGGCTTAATATATTACCGTTCTTCTTGGTCTTCTAGGACTAATACGAAACTATTTTACAAATCAAGATCAAATTGACCGAAGATCTTTGGGGAATGTCTATTAGAGTCTGTACCTCCATAATTGAAACTATAGCACCTTACTTAGCCTTAATATTTAATTTGTGTGTGGATCAAGGAGTCTTCCCGGATCTAATGAATTACAGTAAGGTAATACCACTTTTCAAATCCGGGGACAGTAAAGACACTAATAATTATAGACCTGTGTCCGTGTTGCCGGTTTTCAGCAAGGTTTTTGAAAAGATAATACTTAATCAGATGCTCAATCATTTTAATACTAATAAAATCCTTCACGAGCAACGGTATGGTTTCACCAAAGGGCGTTGTACGACCGACGCTGGTGTTACCTTATTAAAACATATTTTTAACGCGTGGGAAGAGGCTCAAGACGCCATAGGAATCTTTTGTGACCTCTCCAAGGCATTTGATTGCGTCGATCACGAAACCCTGCTTTTGAAACTTGAGCATTACGGACTTGGAAAACTTGCGCTCAGTTTAATAAAATCTTTTTAAATGATAGACAACAGCAAGTTCAAATAAATGGTGTCAATTCACTTGGTTTAAAGGTAAAAATGGGTGTTCCACAAGGCTCGATATTGGGTCCATTCCTCTTTTTAGTATATATTAATGACCTACTCCATTTATTTATAAATCAACCACAAATGGTGTTATTTGCTGACGATACTTCCTTAATTTTTAAGGTAGATAGACGTGCTTCAAATTTTGACGACGTAAATAACGCCCTACTGCTGGTCCAAAATTGGTTCACGGCTAATAATTTAGTACTAAATGGAAATAAAACTAAGTGTATAAGATTTTCTTTACCAAACGTCAAGAGTAGTGATTGTGAGATAGTATTGAATCAAGAGAAGCTAGAATTCGTCGATAAAATGGTTTTCTTGGGAATCACGCTCGACTCAAGGCTACAATGGGGTCCTCATTTAACATCTCTAGCAGGACGGCTAAGTTCAGCAGCTTACGCTGTCAGAAAAATCCGTCAATTTACTGATGTAGATACCGCGAGGCTGGTCTATTTTAGTTACTTACATAGTATCATGTCTTACGGTATTTTATTCTGCAGAAAAGAGCCATCAGAGCCATATATAATCTCCGCAGGCGCGATTCTCTAAGGGAATTGTTTAAGGATATTAACATCATGACTGTACCTTGTCAATACATCTATGAAAACATCATGTACGTAAGAAAAAAATTACATCTTTACAGTAAAAGAGGTGAAAGACATAATTATAGTACTAGAAATCGGGACCTATTAGTTCAACCAGGTTTCAGACTGGCTAAAGTAGACTCATCTTTCATGGGGTACTGTCTAAAATGTTATAATAAAATACCTCCCCACATACTTCAACTAAATGAGACAAAATTCAAATCCTTTGTCAAACGCACACTATTCAGGCAGGCATATTATAGGTTGGAGGATTACATAACTGATAAAAATGCCTGGTTTAATGCCGGTCCTGCTCCACACCACAACTAATTAATTGACATTTGAAACACTGTTGAAGCTGCTGAAGATAGTAAGAATTTATTTGCATTATATAAACTCAATCTCCTTTTTATTATATAGATGCATTGCACAGATGTGAGTACTTTGTACTATAGAGCTACCATTTACCGGGTAATGTCATAGATTGACTTGAATGTGCCTTGGCGGCTGATAGTAGGTATGTCATGCTCACTCAAATGTCTCGTTGACGGTGGCGCGTGTCGGATCATTTAGCTCCCTTCAAAATGGTTGAGCTGAATGGTGCTGATCCATGCGTCATGTTCGTGAACGGGCGCCGTCAGTTGGGACTGGTCATCTCTTAGCTGCCACGGATTATTTTAATAATTAATTAGCTGGATTGTTTTTAATTATGTTTTGATGCACTCTGGACGCTTTTAAAGTGTACGGTTTTTTGTACATCGTTCTCACTTATAGTGTCAACATTAATCGATGTAACTAAGATATATGTAAAAACATTATTATTTAAAAGAGTGTCCATGGAGTTTCTTGCCCGTTCTTCTCCATAGGTACCTACTACGCTTTGGAATGGGCAACTAGCTTCATATTTCTGACTGACCGACTCCTTGACAATTCAAAAGTGCCTGTAAATGGTTTAATTGAAATAAATGATTTGAGTTTGAGTTTGAATCCTATTTATAAATGAATTCAATTATAACCAAACACTTCCAAAGCCAAACAGGTTTTAATCTCCAAAACTGTCGATAGATAATACAGTGTAAAAAAAAAACAAAAAAAACACTAAGGTTGTTCACAGGCGTTGATAGATCATAATTAGGAGCGATCTAACTTTTCAACGGGTGCCGATACGGACATAATCCTGGGAGGCTCCATTCAGAGACATTGCGGCCTTTGACTCCACAGACCATATTTTATCGATCCTGACAAAATAATTTAAAGGAAGATGCTGTATTGGGTTGGATTTGTGTGTAAGTTATTTTTAGTCTTCCTTAATTAATAATTTTCTGTACACATTCGTATCAAATGAGAGCTTAATAAAACATAAGGATTGAAACAAAGATTAAGGATGTTCATAGATAACATGTGTAGTAAGTATTTAGGAACGATATAGAAGAATCTTTCTAAGACGAAAAGTAACTCTGTCTATACAAACTGACATTTCAATTCTTAATTGTTGATCTTTCTATAATCTGTCGTTTTGTCTTTCGTCAAGCTACGGGTGCAGGTTTTGTTGAGCAAAGCCAACTGGCTTTTATTGACTGCGCTGATTAATTGTCTGCTCAAACAAAATACGAGGCACTATGAAACGGAAGAATGAGTTCAGCCTTTAGCACCATTTTAGGGCCCAAAAAAGTAATATTTTCGCATCAGTAATGTAATTAATTTCGCGAACGACAGTATGTGGGCGGTAGTGGCATCAAATGAGAGAATGAAAGAAAAATATCTTATATTTAAATTTCTTAAATATTATATTTTATTATTAATTTAAAAAAAAAATAGGAAAATATGTTTCTCTTTACATACGACCTATATATTATACAGAATATTATTTGCCTCATTTGCAAAAAAAAAATATTGGTAGGTACCTAAGTTTAATCTGCACATACATATACTCACTAAAAGTTAACGTGATTTTATTCAGTGTTCTCTTTTAATATTTATGTTTCTATATTTATTTATTACCAATGATAAAAACTGGAACTTAACCGATTACAACTTCGGTTAGTTTTTTTTTTTTGTTTTTACAATGGATTAATATTTTTCTAATACGATTGTGAATTGGTGATCGCTCGAAGCCATGACTGTTCATCTGTAAATAAGTTGTTAAAATTAAATTAAATTTCGCCCACTAATTTCAACAGTCCTTTTTCAGGTTGTTTTCATCGTCAATTTTTCGGCAGAGCACTTCTTTGAAGAATACCCCAAGCGTTCTCAATGGTGAGCAGACCATGGTAGGACGTTGATATTAGCTGCGACAAGTGTGTTTGCAACTACTCTGTCTGTTTGTGGACTTGTATTATCATGCATAAGCAGAAACGAAACACAAAATTGGGTCCGCAGAAGAATGACAACACCTGATTCAATCTTTTCAGGGTAAATCTTTGCATTGAGATTGCCTCCGATCCAAATCAGTCCTGTTCTTCCGCCGATCCAAATACCCGCCCATATTATGATTGTTCCACCATTGAATGCATGAATTTCCTGGCATGATTTTAAACGTTCTTGGCGTTCAGGCGTCCTCCAATACCGTGAAGGTCTAGTATCTGGCCTCATAACAAAGCGAGATTCGTCAGAAAAACACACAAAACGCCACTCTTCTTCAGCCCAATTTCTGTGTTGACGAGCTCACTGTAAACGGGCTCAGCGATTGCGGGGCTAAATAGGTGGTACACGTAGCAGCCTTCGCGAACGGAGATTGACTTCATGCAAGCGATTTCTTAAGGCTTGATCGCTGATTAACATCCCTGAAGAGCTTTGAAGCCTCGCAGCCAACATCATCGCGGTCATTGTACGATTTCGTCGAGCACAAGTTTGTATGGATCGATCGTCCTCCATGTCGCATTGCCAAGCTGCCAGTGATGCGGTAACGTGTCCAAAGTCGACTTGTAACACTCTACGCAGTGCCCTCAGCGCTTGCCACAGCACGTTGCCGAAAACCATTCCCACGCTGGTAACATTCCCACGGCTCTGATCTTTTCTTCTCGGCTCAAATTACGTCTTCTCTCCATAATAACGTTCTTTTGTATTGATTCCACTCAGAAGTATAGGTAGCAGAAGTTTTCCTGATTTGGCCTCAACCCCGTTGCAGGATTATAAATGAATACGATTTGACAAAAGATTTTCATGTTTTGACCGAAATTACCGTTTTGAATTACCAAATATACTAGAAAGTATCCAGTAACTAAAAATACTTAACGGTAACTAGCAAAAACGTGCTTGATCTAGATACTTTTGATGTTCGTAGATAATTAGTTACAAATACCCTCATTATTGACGGCTCATTCGCCGCAAACTTTGTATGTAAAACTAAAAAACAAGTTAATGTTATTTTAACGGAGTTCAATGAGGGCCGGAGATGAGTTCTCAATGTTTTGTGTGTATATTTTTGTTGGTTTATGGGTTACAATTAATGTGCTGTGTGGACCATGAACAGAGTTCTAAGATTCCTGCTTCGGTAAGTTATAAAAGAAACATCGTTTTCTTTTTCGTTTTCTTTTGACACCCAGTTTCTGAAAGACTTTGAATTACATCAATTTGCTGACAGACTGTCAATGCTTTGACGATAGTTCTGATGAGCTGATTGCAGTAACACTTACCAATAAAAAGACTATCCTACCTACCATGTAGGTACCAAAAAGTAAAAAGAAAAATGTTACGCTATAATACATAATCAACCTCAAACCAATACCAACAACATTTCAATTTGACTACAAGCCGTGACTTTTATCTTTATAATTTCATGTTGTTTGTTACCGAAGTGAAGTTTCTTGTGTGTATAATAATCAAAACAGTATATTTGTAACTCAACCATGATTTAGGGCCCTTTCAAGACTTCGTTCGCCAGCATCAAAGACTGCAATAAACCCAGCAAGCCTTACGTGAAGAATTGTCCGGTTATCTTCCAACCGACAATTCATAACAGCACAATGAGTGGAAACATTACTTTCTTGAATGATGTAAAGAATTTAAAGGTAAATTTTTCATTATTCTGAAGGTTCTATACTCAAGTGCAATTGAATCTAGAGGGAAGTGACATTCTATCAGCATTAGTGAAGACGTAAAGTCAAAAATGGTTTGACATTTACTGAAACCGAAGAAATTATATCAATCCTAGTCCTTAAGCTCAGCCACAATAATCTTTATTTCTTCGAATTTAAATACTGGCTAACAGTATCAGTAGTAGAGTTTCAAAACGAGATTGTCAAACAGGGACTATAGAAGAATTTTTATCCGATGAATTTTATTTACTACTCGATGTGCAATTTGTACACCTATATAATGGCAGACTATAATCAGGAAATAATAATTCTATAATCATATGATTTTCATGCTTTCAATAGTTGCAACAATTAGAAGAAGGATGAAAGTCATTAAAACCTAAACAAGTGGCAATCACATACCTACAACAGACACAGACAGAGTGGACAGGTCCACTCAATCTGTGTGATTCTTTCCTCAAAAGACCATTTCAGACGTCAATCTATATGGTCTTCACATGATCTGACCAATATTATGTCTGAACTTTAAAAGAGGCTGCGACTTTTGAGTTTGTTGTAGTCAGATAAGAAACGCCGACCTTATCTAGTTTTTGAAATATGTGTAAAAGTGTTTGTACGTACCTACTTAAAGAAAAACAAAAATTACAACGACTTTCAACAAGATCGACATATGCTTTTCGGTAACTCATGTCAATCCAATATATTTTTGAGTTTCTCATCATGGTGATCGCTTATAAATTGATACTTTGTCTTGGTCCTATTGTACCAGAAGTTGATATCCTAGAAATGTTACAAACCAAACTTTAGTATGTCTTTATGATCATCATTTTTCAGATCAGAGTCAGAGGACTCATACTTCGCAATGATAAATGGGAGCCTTTCTACCTAATAAACAACATGGACTGCCGCGGCATGGTGCTGCACTTCGTGTATGTTGCCATGAATATCAAGTATGACAGAAAGAACTGTCTCTTCTTCAAGGTGAGACTGTGTAAGATCGACTTGAGTGTGAAGTCACTACTTAGATCGTCAAAGACTGCTCGTTTATTTATAAATGTAGTTCAAAACACCCATGCCAGTAGCCGAAATTGAGAAGTCGAGGATCTGACATGTAGTTTATGCTCAATGTTCCGAGGACAAGGTCTGCCTGGAAGCAGCTGAAAAAATAACAACCGCGTTTGTAGACTTCGAATAGTTCAAGGTCGATAGAAACAAAAAACTGGAACCGAGTATACTGGTACAGATTTCAAAATAAAATAAAAAAACTATAGTTACACTGAACTAACAAAAAGTATGTAGTTGTGACAAGTAACTAAGGGCAAAGAAGAATATTTCCGATTGCGAAGAACAAACAGAGTAAAACCATTAATCTATCTCCCAGTAACTTTTGTCGTGTCAATTTCCCACTCTCACTTTAAAAATTGCAGTGAGCATCAGTGAAGGTTTCTAATGACTAAGTATTTCTTTCAGGGATCCTATACCTTTGACAACGTGGACATGAATCAATTAACGCACTTCTGGACTTCTAAAGTAAAGTATGGGCATATCTTGTTGCGAACAGAAACATATTCACAAGTTGGGACATTTTTCTGCAAGGAATTTGACACTTTGATGGAACCTGCTTAGATGTATCATCATGTTCTTAGCCTTATCCTTTCCTTCCTCCTTTCATCAATCTCTATTAATCGTCTGTGTTCTCATCCCCTTTCTAGCTCTATCATATATATCTTTCACGTTCCATAGTTTTTTTGCTTTGGTCATCCTATATTCTAAAAACATTCCTCACGATATGTCCTTCCTGCCATTGACTTGTTTAGATGTAATCAATAAATTGTGATTTTCCTTGGTTACATAATAATTATTTGATTCTATTTAAAACCTCATTATTTGCCTCATTTGCTTTATTCCATACATATTTGCTGTACCCAACAAAAGGTAATGTGATTTTAACTGACTAGATTCTATGTCGGACGGACATTATTGTTCAATGTTTTCTTTTTACGTTTTTATATTTATCATATTTATTACCAATATGCAATTCTGGAACTGAACCGAACCTTACTTCCGTTTTTTTTCTCGTTCATACAATGTTTTTATATAATTTATATAATATTTTATCATTTATTTTCTCTTCACAAAGCTGACTTAAAGTTAATGCGTACAACAAATGTTTCAGCTGTATTCCACCTTTGTGAGAGACTGGTGCCTGATATAGGTTTTTGGACAAAAACCTGTGCTACAGGTCACCAGGCCCCCTCCACGGCTAGAATTAGCTTTTACAGAGATACCGTGCAGGAGTCGAAGATTAAACTCATTCTAAAGAGTTAAACAATATGCATAACAAAAATAAAAACTTAGAAAGAGTTAAACAATAATTATGATTAGACAAAATTAAATAAAAAGTCATAATAATAAGGAATAAGGAATACCTACCTATAATTCTGCAGAAGTTATTGAGTCACTTCAGACCATGTGTGAGTGAGTGTTTATCAGGTGTGAAGTGTTAGACTAATAGGTGATACATATATGTAAGTAATTCAGATGAGCAGTGTGTGAGTTTTGTGGAGTGAGTGCAGTAAGTGTTATTTTTTCAAGGAGTTGAGGAACAGCTATGTATGTTGGGGTTGGTTGAATTAATTTATTTCAGAACGGTTAAAAGATTCTCAGTTTGATCATAGTCTAGAGTTTTTAAGTATTTTTTTATTTCTTTAATGCAACTTGATTGAGTTTTTGGATATAAGTTTAGAAATTTATTCAATTTATTGTAAAGATAATGCCCAAGGAAGCAAAAGAATCTTTTAGGGAGTGTTGACTTGAATTGAGCCGTGGGACATACCCTACCCTTTCGTCGTTTGTCTTTGAGTAGGTTAGCGTCAAACTGCATTTGAGAATGTTTTTTAAGTAATGTACGTAGTACGAATGTTTGTCTGACAGTGAGAGTGTCCCATTCCTTATACAGGTCAGTAGTTGGAAAACTAAAGGGAAGACCAGCTCCAACCTTGAGTATGGCACGCTGCGCCCTTTCAACTTCGATTAGGTGTGTTTTTGCGGCACCTCCCCATGATGTGATGCAGTAATCAACAAGTGATTGGCATAATGCGTAGTAGACCATCTTAATAGTCTTTCGGTCGGCCGAGCGTCTTAAGGTTCTGAAAATAAAAATTACTTTTCGTAACCTGGTCACGAGGGTTTCCATGTGCGGTTTAAATGAGAGATATTGGTCAATAGTGACTCCAAGGTATTTAATAACCTCGGTCATTTCAAGGGAAGGACAAGAGCACTGGGTATTTTCGGATCCACAGGTGTGAGCAGTAATTGTTAAAGTTGAGGGTGGGAGCAAGTTAGACCTTTGTGCAAATGCTATGTACTTAGTTTTAGCGACGTTAAGAGTCAAAACATTGTCTTTCAGCCAGTTACTGATACGATTTAGACCCAGTTGTGCAACATCGAAAACCTCCTCTCATCCGTCACCACTAAAGAACAGTGCGGTATCGTCAGCAAAAGTAATGATCTTTCCCTTTAGAAGAGAAAGTTGACAGAGGTCATTAATGTACACCAGGAATAGTGTTGGGCCAATTATACTACCTTGTGGTACACCAAAATTGACTGAGAGCTCATCACTGAGCCAGTCATTTATCCTTACTCGTTGAATAGTTTTTATACTTTTTATTACGCTTTTCAATTTTAGTCTCTGGGAGCCATGGTATTTCATATATAAATAAGGTATTCAGATAAAATAAATTGTCAGGATCCTTTTAAACTTCTATCGCCAGTATCAAGGTCTGCAGTAATCCTCGCAGACCATACTTGAAGAACCCGCCAATGTTCTACCATCCACCTATTAAGAATATCAACGGGAAGACCGTGCTGGGAGGAAATCTTACGGTTTTGAAAGACACTGGGGACGTAGTGGTAGGTATGGCCATCATTGAGATAGGAAAGTTCTTGAAAGCGTTTAGACAACTTTCATTCTGACAGTTTGTACAAATTCTACTACTTCTTCTCCGGTTGCGGCACGAACCCTTAAAAGAACAGCTGATGCCGAGGCAAAGATTTCAAAGACAATTTTGTATTAACTTCATAGATGCCTTATTTAAAATATAATCGGAAATTTTGTTATTTACACTGATTTACTGCAAAAGAAATCCAAATAAAACAATGCTTTATTTTAACTTTTCAGCTAAAAATGTAAAGCTTTGCCTGGCGTACTGGCAAATGGGGGCACCATTTGCCAGTACGCCAGGGAAAGCTTTTACAAAGATTGAGAGTATCAACAACCTGAACTACCACGATGCGTAAATACCACTAGTATAAACCAAAAAAGACTAGTTAAATGGGTCTGCTTAGGTACGACTTCCTTCATGATCATCTCCCTTTGTATAGTCGACTGCTGGTCATGGGCCCAATAGCTTATCATTCAGTAGGTACCGGGAGGAAAAATGAGTTGTATTTTAGACAGAAAACTAGTACTGGTTGAAATCTTAAGTCCCCTATCATTAAAGTTTGAAAGACAAGAAGTTATTTTCCTTTTATAAGCCTACATTGTGGCCTACCAGTGGGCAAACGCTTTCCATTTTTCCAAATCTCAAAGAGATATTGTAATAAAAAAGTTCGCTAACTTTTTTTCCAGGGTATTTACGTCATGCTTTGGCGAATAGAAACTTTCTCCAAAGATGGAATGTTTATCTGCTCCTTGCAGATAAACATTCCATCTTTCATTCTACACTATCACTGAACCATAGAATGGTTGAATTTTATGGTAAAATTTGAAAGGTTGTTAGCGCGTAGAGCAATAAATGAGTGGATTGTTTGAAATAAGGCTTAATATATTACCGTTCTTCTTGGTCTTCTAGGACTAATACGAAACTATTTTACAGTAAATAGCCAATAAATATAATACATAATTATTCAAACTTTTAGGTACACTTGTAAAATTAACAATAGAGATGCATTAATCACCGATGGATGCGCTCAGCTTGAAGACCAGTGTTCATAAGTAGTGTACTGGCCTCTCTGCGGTTTAACATATACACCACATAATGATCAACTGGTGAGCGCATACAACTCGCTTTCGACCTGACATTAACTTGCCAAGCCACTGACTTTGAGAAGAATGTAGCCAGCCTTTCCACAGCCCTCTCAGATCTGTCAATATTATGCCGACAACGGCCTAAAACCAAATCCCTGCAAAACGCCGTCACGCGCCTTCCACATTCGTAACCAACAAGCGGGTTGAACACTCAATATCGAATCGCAAGGGGTTCAAATCATCCACAGCACTCACCCGAAGTTTCTCTGCATCATTTTGGACGAGTCCCTCAACTTCCGGAGAAACTGCGAAAATGTGAATCAGAAAGTGCACTCCAGAAACAACTTACTCCGTCGCATGAGATCCCCCTCGCCCTGATGGGGGCATCTACTCAAGTCCTGCGAACAACTGGAATGGCGCTTTGCTTCTCCGTAGGTAAATATGCCTGTCCAGTATGGAGCTGATCTGCCCACATCGGTCGTCCAAGTTAGTGGATACAGCTCTAAATGACACGGAATTGAATTATTAGAGGTTTCTTAAAACCGACCCCGTTGCGAATGCTGGGTCCACTGACTGGCATCGCGACTCCAGGCATTCGCCGGACTATAGGCAGCCAAATTGAGACAGCAAAGCTACAGGATGACCCACGCCAGCCTTTGTGGCACTGGATTAAAGTTGTACATGGGGATGCACAACTTTATTCCAGTACCACAAAGGCTTAGAAGCCTAAAATTTTCTTGGGTGAGTAGTCCAGCCGATGATAATTCACGGGAAGATATGATCTTTGGCAAGAACTGCTTAAACATACTGATATCTTTATTCAAACATCAGAGAGCCTCCCATCTGGGCACAAGGTTCCCTTGTCTACTTGGAAAACCTTAAATAGACTTCGTACCCATGTAGGCCGTAGCTAGGACAACCTCCAAAAGTGGGGGTTCATGGATGGCTCAGACTTCCGGTGTATGTGGTGTCTCTTTACAGACAATGGCTCACCTCCCATCTTGCACCACATGCGCGCCCTGTCACCTGCACACGTGAGGACATAATGGCTGCGTCAGCGAACGGTATTCGAGTTGTAATATTAGCCAATTATTTAGCCAAACTATAAAAAGTTATATATTTTTTGTGTTATTTTTGCCATCGACACACTAAGAGCAAGAATGTCCGTAGCCAAATAATATTACGTACACAAATGTGTAGCTTGATATGTATCGGTGTGTACACATTTTAAAAGTGTCAAGAGATCAAGGTATTTTTTTTTTGCATTATTGAAATTAATAAAAAAATATGTTTACTTCGATTAAATATTTAAATGTTTTGCCGCCCACGTCCATTGCAACATGTGAAAAATATATTCGGCAGAGCTCTTTGAAGAATATCCCATGAGTGCTCAATGGGATTCAAGTCTGGTGATTTAGCAGACCATGGTACGAACTCTGCCAGTATGTGGATTTGCTTATGGTCGTTGGGATTTGCATTATCATGCATAAGCAGAAACGTAGCACCAAATTGGGTCCACAAAAGAATGACAACACCTGATACAATCGTTTTAGCGTAAATCTGTGTATTATGATTGCCTCTGATCCAAATCAGTTCAGTTCTTCCGCCAAAACAAATACCTGTTGAAGAAGAGTGGCGTCTCTTCTTCAGCCCAATTTCTGTGTTTACGAGCTCATTGGAAACGGGCTCAGCGATTGCGGGGCTAAATAGGTGGTACACGTAGCAACCTTCGGAAACGGAGATTGACTTCATGTGAGCGATTTCTTAAGGCTTGATCGCTGATTAAAAGAGCTATGAAGCCTCGCAGCGAACATCAGCGCGGTCATTGTACGATTTCGTCGAGCACCAGTTTGTATGTAACGATCTTGTCTGCGTGTGGCGATGCGAGCTCGACCTCCATGTCGCTCTGCCAGCTACCAGTGATTTCGAGACACAGAACCTCATTTTAAATTATCTTGTACAACATAACTTACTAAATAAATAAAAGCCTCCAGGCATTGCCCTGCCCTTAAGGGCGTGACAGCTTACATAAATAACCAATACTTACAATTAATCCAGTATTGGGTACACACTTATGATAAACTAGGAACATCGAAGTAAAATAAATTAACAGAATAATTCCCGTAACAATAACAAAACCATAGACAGCAAGACGACCAGTCCCCAAAGGCAGCACCCATTCACGAGCATAACGCAAAGATCTGCCATGACCCCCCTCGCCATATTTGAGGGAAGGAGGCAACCCGACCCTCGACGCTACAGCAAGCAGTGACATCTAAGGGAGCATTACGAACTTGCTGCTGGTTGCTCCGGCAAGAATAATTTATGATCAATTGTCGAGGTTGCTAGCTAATCCCATATTGCAATACAACTCATTAAAAAAAAACATTGTAATGAGTATATCATGTCAATAATAAATGAAGATAACTTAAATAATTTTCTTTTAAATCAAATAATAAACAAATCTATGAACTCATATACCCTGTCAGTAGGTAAGCTGATTCAGGAGAAAGAACATAAACATTGTCTTGAGTTAATCACAGCGACATAATTATTATCGTTTATGTAGTCGTTTATGGAATAACATGCCTTTGAACAAAGTTTGGATTTTACTTGAGCTTTAAACGCTTAAAGGCAAATCTAGCAAAGAAGAGTGTAGCTTGTTATAAAGGGTTACACCAAGCCCAACAAATGAGCTAAATATCGAGTGGATATATGAAACTTATGAAGCCGGTGAAAGGGAGCACGTGATTTGTTCTTATTTCTAGTGTTAACATTGTGAAAATGACTGTTTTTAGTGTTAAATGTATATTTTGCCTAATATATAAGATGTTAGACCAGATATATCAGACCAGACTCAGAGGATTCCTGCTTCGCAATGATAAATGGGTGCCTACCTACCTGATAAACAACCTGGACTGCCACGACATGGTGCTGCGCTTCATGTATGTTACCATGAATATCAAGTATGACAGAAAGAACTGCCTTCACTACTACTACTTCAAGATGCCTGGAAGCATTTGAAAAAATAACAACCGTGTTTGTAGATCTCGAATAATTCAAGCTGTACAGTAGCTGTATAGTAAAGAAAAATACCGGAGACACTATTGGAACCAAAGATACTGGTACTGATTTCAAAATTAAAATACTATAGTAACAGTGTACCAACAAAAAGTATATAGTTGGAACAATTAACTAAGGGCAAAGAATATTTCTGTTTGCGAAGAATAAACAGAGTAAAACCATAAATCTATCTAATTACCCTCCCTCATTTCAAATGTTAGCAGTGAACATCAGCGAAGGTTTATACCTACTGACTAAGCATTTCTTTCAGGGATCCTACTCCTTCGATAACGTGGACGTGAATCAATTACTGCACTTCTGGACTTCTAAAGTAAAGTATGGACATATCTTGTGGAGATCAGAAACATATTCATAAGCTTAGATTGAACCTGCTTAGATGTATCATCATGTTCTTAGTCTTATCCTCTCCTTTCATCAATCTCTATTAAGCGTCATCTGTGTTCTCATCCCGTTTCTACATCCATATATATATATTTTGCTTTGTTCATCCATTACGATATGTCCTTCCTCCCATAGACTTGTTTAGATGTAATCAGTAAATTGTAATTTCCTTATGTTACATTAAAATAGTTTGATTCCATTTAAAGCCTCATTCTTTGCCTCATTTGCTTTAGTTCCTAAATATTAGCTGATTTACGTAACAAAAGTTATTCAAATAGTTGTTTATTCAAAGTATTTTTATGTTTATCACATTTATTGCCAATATGCTCTTCTGGAACCGAACCAACATCAATTTCAGTAAGATTTTTTTTGGTTTATACAATGTTTTTATATATTTTTAAATACTCTTGTGAATAATAATAATCTGTGCCCGGTTGATGGCAATAGGCACGCCTCCTATTACATGGGATAAGAATAATTTGGATAAGCATAACTAGCGAAATGTGGGTGTACTAAAGGTACACCTCTGCCTAACCCTTTACAGGCGTGATGTTATGTTATGTACTCTTGTGAATTTTGCTCGCTGGAAGCCATGATTTTTCAAATATAAATAAGTTGTTTTAGATAAAATAATTTTTCAGTGCCCTTTTAAAACTTCTCTCGTAAGTATCAAGGACTGCATTAATACTCGCAGACCATACTTAAAGAACCCGCCAATGTTCTACCATCCATCGATTAAGAATATCAATGGGACGAACGTGCTGGGAGGGAATCATACAGTTTTGAAAGACACTAGGAATGTAGAGGTAGGTAAAGCCATCATTAAGATAAGAGAGTTCTAGAAAGCATTTGGAGTACTTGCAATCTGACAGTTTTGCGAAATTTTTTAGGTCTTATTTTCTGGTTGAGGCACGAACTTTTATAAGAACAGCTGATATAGCTAACATAAAAAACAAAAAAATACAAAAAATCTGAAATAAAAATAGAAAAAGCCGTGGCAGCCAAGAGATGATCAGTCCCCACTGACGGCGCCCGTTCAGCTAAACCATTTTGAAGGGAACTTTATAATCCAACACACACGCCACCACCAGCGAGACATTTGAGTGAGCGTGACAGCCCCACATTCAAGTCAATGACAGACGTGCCCATTATACTATGATTGCAAAGATTTTAAGGACACTTCCGTAGACGCCTTATTTAATGAAGCACACAAATTGATCAAAATGATACTCGAAAGTGAATTTCCTTACACTGATTTACTGCAAAAGAAATCAAAATTAAACACTGCTTTATTTAAACTTTTCAGTTAAAATTCCAAACCTTTGCCTGGCACAATGGCAAATGGTGCATAATACATGGTATCAACAACGTGAACTGTCATGATATAATATCACAGATCACCTTATCAGCCGCCGGGGTCAAGAATGGTTATTTTCCCGCAGCAAAACGATTTGCTCTTGGTATTAGAACTTTCGAATCATGGAGCTAAAATTAAAAAAGTATTTTTTCCAATAAAAAAAATGCATCGACTCGAAAGCGTGAGACACAATAGTAATCTACTAGACGTAACGTAGGCACTACTTGAATCGCACGCGCCGCCAAGCGTTGCCAGCAAAGAGAAGAGCGATTCGTAAATGTTCATAGCTAGATTAGGCTTTGTTTTTCACATTTAATTTTTATTTTTTATTCCATGTCAATTTTATTTTTATAAATCGATTGTACTGTCAAGACCACATAATTTTAATGTGGGAAAACAACCACAAACAATATAACGAGAATTTAAATTTAATAAATGCATTATATACAAATACCATACAGAATTAATTGTCTAACTGCTGGTAAGGAACGCATCCATATCCGTTGACAAGTTTAGAAGAACAACACGGCCACACAGACAGACACACAAAAAAGCGACATTAGTTTATAATATGTATGGAAGAGTTTGCTACGATGCCTTTCCAGATCCAGAATCAGAAAACCAGCCCCATCCAACTGCTAAGAGCGGTGAGACAGAAAGGATGTGATATCCATGTGATATCCCCAAAACTGTTTACCAATGCGTTGGAGAACGTTTTCAAGACGCTGGTCTAGACTTGGCAGGATATCACATGAATCTTGAGTACATCTCACACCTTCGCTTTGCTGATGACATCATCATAATCGCAGATCGAGACGTTGAAACAGTTCGGGAGGCAGTGTGCTACAATAATGAGCCCCCGTACCTCCACCACAGCGTTGGGGCTTATGTAGCGGAGAGGTTTGTCACTTTCAGGGACGCGACGGCGGCGGCCGGCGCGAGAGGTCGTGCGGCGTTCCTCAGGGCTCGGTCGTGGGCCCTCTCCTGTGGAACATCGGTAACGGCTGGGTTCTGTGGGGTTAGCTCGTACTGGGAGTGAACCTGACGTGTTAAGGGGTGACATGCTGGTCATAACCTGTGGGGCTCGAACGGGGAGGCAGCGTTGCTGACAACGGCTGCGGTCTCACAAGTAGTAAACTGCATACGGCGTCTGGGCCCTCAACATATCGCGGGCCGAGGTCTTTCGCGGCCGCCGGCAAGCGTAAATCGGTGGCGGCGCGGCCACCTGGATCACATATCGTGTAGGTGTAGTAGACAAGTCCTTTTTTTTTTGGGTCGGAAATCATCAAATGACTTCTCCCGCTCTGGGTGGAGCGGGAGGGCGTGTCAGACTTTTACTGACGAAAACCAACCCGTGTTCTTTCAGTTGCCTGTGCTAGGGCCACGGTTATCACTTTTAAGTTTCCCGCGACCCTGAGGCGTCGGCCCTATCAGACACCGTCATTTTGTGCTGACATCTCTTTGAGGCGCGCGTGGAACACTATGCGCTGTCGTTCTAGGCCTGAGGCCTGACGGCGAGATACCCATTGCTCGCCGTCCGCAAGCCCGCGCCTACCATGACCGGGAATCTGCAGGCCACTCCCGACGCCCAGGGTGTCTCCCGCGGCGACTAGTGGGGGCGTGAGGGCGCAAGGCTCTCTCCCTCACGCGCTCCGCCTCCTCCTTCGCGAGCATTACTGCTTCGCAAAAGGTGACGGCTTTCCATTCTCTCTCGCTCCGTACCGTGGCCTTGACCAGGGCCGGACGCGAGAGATCGCCGCCGCCGATCGCCTCCGCGAGGACACTGCGGTGCTCCGCCCAAGCTGGGCAGACCTCAACCGTATGCTCCACCATGTCCTCCGGGCGATCCACACAATGTTGACACCCGGGCGTTTGTTTCCTCCTGCCTTATGCGAAACAGTATAGTATATGTTATACTTACACCATTAGTCATCATTCATTCATCCATTCATGTCCCGTATCATATTATTTTATTTGTTAGCATTTTACGAATCGTTCTAAAACTATTTCTTTTATAATTTCTTCAAAACATTAATATTTTTTCTTACATTTTCCATTGTTGTGACACCTAAGTCAAGTTATCAAACTGTCATTGTTTTTCATTTTCTCTTTTAGTCTATGAAGATAACTTTTTGGTTCATATAACTTGAATTATTTCTATCAATAGGTTTAGCTGAAATATTGTATTCTATATAATTACCGATTGTTAACTGAATTTCGACATCTAAAATAACTAATAAGGACACACTCAGACTCGACTGTGGAGGATTTAATACATCTTGGCTGAACACACAGGCTGGTTTTATGACTGGCAGGTGAGATGTCAGAATGAAGAAAAAAATATAATTTTGAAACTTAAAAAATTGTCTGCAATAAATTCTGGAAAAGGAATATTTTGCCTATAAAAGAAAAGGCTGAAGCATCTGAAAGGGATTCGGCGTCCGGGCTTTGTCAACAAACCATCTGTTCATCCAACAATTCTACGTCTGCACTCTGCTGAGTAACCATCTGCCTTTAGATTCTGCGTCGAGCTTTGTCGAAGGATACTGGCACTCTGAAGTGTCCCTTCGACACCTGAAGACCTCCACCTCCTCCTCGTCTTCCCTTCACGGAGCCGAAACCAATCTACGAAGATCCTTCATCCTCCTCCTCCGGGCGAACCTTCCAGCTGTTCATCAAGCCTTCCATATGAATTTCAGTGTCGTGTGAACCGTGTTTTAGTGTTTTTATAGTCCCACCTGTATTTTCTATTTCATTCATTTAACTATCTGTACCAAGTCTACTTTCATCCTTTTATGTAGTTAGGATCCAGTAGTTTGTAACAACAGGAACCTCTCGAAACAACCGTGTCCGGTGAGGACCTGTGTCAGGCGGAAGGTGAGGACGCCGTGGCGCCTCTCCAACCGCTTCTCAAAGAGGGGAATTACCGCCGCTATTAAGATGTGCCCAGCACTGGGTTGCGACAATCGTAACCTTGTCGCCATGAGATCCCGCCGGAGCTCTGTCCGCTGTACCGTGATTTCTCGCGGCAGCAGAGTTACACTACCCTTTGGGACGCATTCAACCGGCGGGCTGGAGTAGACAAGTCCTGGAGTAGCAATCGTTGCTTGGGACGGCCCCAACCACATGGACCGACGACCTTTAGAAAGTGGCGAGGGTTGACTGGGTGCGGAAGGCGGACGACAGGGTTTTGTGGCTCAGCCTGTCGCTGTTCAGTAGACTTGAGTATTGTGTTTAGTGATTGGTGTACCCAACCACTTTTTGTCACTTTGCGGTGACAAACTTATAACTGAGGGATATATCTCTGAGAAGTTTTCTTTATACTGACTATAAAATTTTAAATAATATGATAGACAGTCCCAATTTCCTGAGTAGGATAAATTACAGGGTCCTGCCAGATACCAGATAATTTATTTTATTACATTTTAGCTGCATAACTTCACACATTCCAGGTGACTTTCAATTAGTCAAAATGATGACCCGCAGAGCTACAATTAAGGAGATGGAAGCAAAGTTGAGAGCTACCTTGAAGGAGCTTGAAGCTTCTCAAGCTGAATGCAAACAACTGCTCCAGGAAAAGGAAGACAGCAAAGTGGAAGTGGAGAACATAAATGCCAAAAACACCTTCCTTAAAAATGAGCTGGCTGAGCTACACATACAACACATGGACTTAGCTGACCAGCACAGTCAACTACAACATCAAGTGTCAACATTTCAAGCGTGCAGTGAGACCCACGAACTGGCTTTGAACCACATTTCAGAACTTAAGCAGAAATTATGTGAAGCCCATAAGGCCATATCTCTCTCAGAGTCTGCCAAAGTCAGTGAACAGGTTGCTAACACCAATAAACTATTTTATGAACTGGTAGGCAGTAAGTCAAAATCAGTGTGTGAGCCAGCTGTAACAATAGATTTGACTGGTGACGATACCATACCACTGTGTCCTATTGTTACGAGTCACAATAAATTAAAAAATATATTAAAATTAAGAAAATAATGAAACGGTCACAAAGAGCCATTAAAAAACAAAATCTTTTAAAAAAAATCTTTCCCTTAGAAAAGAACGTGTTATTCTTTCCAAAAGTTTAAAGAGTTGCACTGTTGAGTTAAATGAGTGTAGGGGAAAGTATGATATTGATACTAAGCTTCTTTATAATGATATTCTACACAAGGAGCACTTGCTGAAGGATATTTTTGAGAAATATGTGACATCACAACAACAACTGAGTGAGCGATTGTTTGAGGCTGGGGAATTACTAGAATTGGTGAAATGCAATGCTGAGAGATATGAGTCTCTGACCAATAATCTATCATGCAGCTGTGCCAACCAACCACCACCTCCTCAGCCTGAGCTTGACTTGTCTCCACCGGTGTTGGCTCTTCCAGCAGAGCCCCGTGTTAATACAAAGAAAAATAAGTCCATATTCTTTTGTGACGAAATAGGCTCAGGCTTTGGAAAAATGTTACACAATTACCTAAGCCATAGTTTTACCAACCATAGTTTTCATAACATACGTTTTGAACAAATGATTAAAAGAATAGCAAACACAAACCTAGATAATTATTCTACAATGGTTTTGCTATTAGGTAATAGTACCGGTATTACCAGAAAGGACATAGTGGATGGTGTCGACACCTTATTAAAGCTAAATATAGGGAAGCTAATGTTGTGTGCTTTACCTTATTCTGATACTTTATCAGATAATGAAAACAAATAAATTCATAAGTTGAATAATACTATACACATGCTGACATGTTGTCATAGTGACAAATTATTGTTTTTTGACACTAACAAGTTTGTTAGTAGTTTTAAGTTAACTCAGAGAAGTTTATCTCTGTCTTGGAAATGTAGACATATGATTGCTATGTTGATAGCATATAACATTAATGAGGTTATAGCTAATATAACAAATTGTAGGAGTCTGATTGACGAGTCTGTGTTTTCTGCTTAATCTAACAACATAGTGAGCAATCATGAATCGTCATGTTGTACGAAGGGGGAACCACCTATAAAACCAACACTCTTGGAGGCTACTACTAGTCAGGAAAGGTGTTCTCTTCTTTATGGAACTGAAAAGGGCATTCTTGACTCTTCAAAAAATTTAGTTGTGGAGGTCACTCCGGATAACTTTTTAAACTAGTTAGTAAGACAACAGAAGTTAACCCTACACATAACCAATTATTATTAGACAATAGTAATAAAGTATCTTCTGGCAATTTAACTCATAATGATAAGAAACCAAAGGGAGTGCAACACACTTTAAAATTACTTAATCAGAATATTAAAAGTTGCTCTTCTAAATTACTAGAAATAGAATTGTTTTTGGAAAATACCAAGTTTGATGTCATTTGTTTAACAGAACATTGGTTAAAAGATTATCAAGTACGGTCAATTAACTATGAAAATTATTGTGCCATTTCAGCCGAAAACGTATGATACATGGCGGGTCATTAATTTTAGTTAAAAACACAATTAAATCTAAAGAACGAAAAGACATCACTGGTCTGTCTGTTGAACACATCATTGAATTGTCCTGTGTTGAGCTTGATTAGCATGTGATAGTATGCGTATACAGACATCCAGGTTACCAGAATCTATTTGTGTTTGATTCAGTAATGGAAGATGTGCTAAAGAAACTTAGTGCTAGTAGTAAGTCAATAATCAGATGTGGTGATTTCAATATTAATTTATTACAAAATAACTTGAATACTGTCAGATTATTAAGTCTTTTTGGGTCATTTGATTTATCAAATGTTTTTATTGAACCAACCCGAGTGACAGCTTCTTCTGCCACTTGCATAGATAATATTTTTTGTAACTGCGATTACTTACACAAACAAATTATAAATAAGCTGTAATCTGATCACAGTGGACAAACAGTAACATTTTGCTCATACATGCCTTTACAAAAAAAAAACAAATAAGGTTTAGGCCAATTACATGTAAAAATTTAGAGAAATTAAATAACTCTTTGGCTTTAAATTATTTGTTCAACGTTTTTATAATTTATATGACCCAAATGAGTTCTATGCCGAGTTCTTTTCACTATTAAACACACAATTTAATGAAAATTTTCCACTTAAAACCAAAAGTATTTACACAAAGTTCTTATTTAGTGATTGGGCGACTCCAGCTATTCGTAAAAGCAGGGGAAAACTTTTTGAACTTTATGGTCTAAAGCAACATATGAATAATATAAGCTTTAATATATGTTGCAAAATATTCTAAAAAATTTAAAAATGTGTGCAAAGTTGCTAAAGCTCTTTATATTAGTAATAAAATAAAATCAGCCGATGATAAAATAAAAACGACCTGGCAAATAATAAATAACGAAACAGGTAGGAAAAAACAGCGTAATACTGAATTTAAATTAGAACCTGCACATGGCCCTATCAATTCAGATCTAGAAGTAGCTCAGTCATTTGAAAACTTTTTTGCTAATATTCCCCTAAAACTACTGAAGCTTTAAATTCCTCACCCGAGTTCTCTGCTGCCTTACTTAGAAAGAATGTAAATGCATGCACTTTGGAGTTTAGGTTTCAGCATACAAACCCCCAGGCTGTTATAAAAGCTTTTAAAGATCTTAAACTTAAATCAACAGAAGATCTCTGGGGAATGTCTGTAAAAGTCTGTAGAACTTTCATCGAAACCATTGCGCCCTATTTAGCTGTCATATTTAACACCAGTTTAGACCAAGGTGTCTTTCCGGATCTCATGAAACACAGTAAAGTAGTTCCTTTGTTCAAATCCGGTGATAGTAAAGAACTCAACAATTATAGGCCTGTATCAATTCTACCAGTGCTCAGTAAGGTGTTTGAAAAGTTGATGCTCAATCAAATGTTACGACACTTTAATAAAAACTCCATCTTTCATGAACAACAGTACGGTTTCACCAAAGGGCGTTGTACCACTGACGCTGGTGTTTCTCTAATAAACAACATTTTTAACGCCTGGGAGGAAGCAAAAGATGCCATTGGAATCTTTTGCGACCTCTCTAAAGCATTTGATTGCGTAAACCATGAGACCCTTCTTCTGAAACTGGCGCACTATGGGGTTAGGAATACAGCTCTTGATCTACTTAGATCATACCTGAAAGATAGAAAGGTTAAAGTTCAAGTAAACGGCATAAACTCATTAGGGTATGAAATGGAAATGGGCGTTCCTCAAGGTTCGATATTGGGTCCATTCCTCTTCTTAGTTTACATTAATGATTTACCTCAAATACTTCAAAATCAACCGAAGATGGTGTTATTTGCAGATCATTAATCTTTAAAATAGACCGACGGTCACTAAATCTGGACGACGTGAATAACTCGATTCTTCAAGTCCAAGATTGGTTTACGGTAAATAATTTGGTACTAAATGAAAAAAAAAAACAAATGCATTAGATTTAAATTACCTAATGTTAGAAGTAGCGAATGTGACATCATATTGAATGGAGAAAAACTGAAATTTATTAATCAGACGGTTTTCCTAGGAATCACGCTGGACGAGAAATTACAATGGGGACCACATATAATATCTCTTGCGGGGCGGCTAAGCTCTGCCGCTTATGCTGTTAGAAAGATAAGACAGTTAACAGATGTAGAAACCGCGCGTTTGGTCTATTTTAGCTACTTCCACAGCATTATGTCGTATGGCATTTTACTGTGGGGTCGGGCTGCTGACATTGAATCTATTTTTATTTTGCAAAAGAGAGCTGTCAGAGCCATATACAATCTTCCTCGTTGCGAATCTCTCAGGGAACTATTTAAAGGGATTAATATTATGACAGTACCTTGCCGATTCATTTATGAAAATATTATGTATGTAAGAAAAAATCTACATCTTTTTAATAAAATAAGTGATAGACATAATTTGAATACTAGAAATAAAGATAAAATAGATCAACGTTTTTTCAGATTAGCTAAAGTACATACATCATTTATGGGGTACTGTGTTAAATGTGATAACAAAATACCTTGTGATATATTGCAATTAAATGAAAGAAAATTTAAAATTCGTATAAAAAGTACACTTTGCAGACAAGCTTATTACAAATTAGGGGACTATATACAAGATAAGAATGCTTGGACACATGATGGTCCAGCTCCATTGGACAATCCCGTCTAGACAAAATCACATTGGTTGCTAATTTAATTTTTTATTTTAATTTTTTTTACTTACACACTGACTTATTCCTAGTTAAAATTTTAGGAAAGTCATATATTTTTACAATGTTTGTAAATATGTGAGCACAATGTACCTATCGCGTGATTCATTTATCTGCCTTTGCTTTATTTTTAATTCTTCTTACCAATTGTGGTATAGTATTTTTATTCTTGGTGCATCGTCTTCACATATAAAAATATAATTAATGTATAAAAATATTGTTAAATATTTTAAAAGAGTAACGGTGGAGTTTCTTGCCACTTCTTCTGCATACGAAACTACTTTTTGGAAGTGGCGCCTAGAATCAGTTATATTTTTAATGTAATTTTTGACGTTCAAAAGTGACATTTTATGGGCCTATTTGAAACAAATGCTTTGACTTTGACTTTGACTTACCCCCGCAATCGTATCACCCCATTTTGTCCACGTGTACGGGAAAATTCACAACTGCCAAGAATATGTAGGCTCATGAACGAGTGCTGTGATCTGGTAGATGTTCATATGGACTCACTTGGTCGGTTCCGATCTAAACTTCTTGATCATTTGTTACGAAAGTTATATTAATTTTCATTTTTGTTAATTATTAGTTTATGAGACGGCTGTATATCCCTGTTTTCTGTTTTTTATAGTAATATGAAACTGCTTTATTTTAAGATTGTTCACTTTGGTAATAATAAGAAAATTCTGTATTTACTTATAATTGTTTCTTGCATTTAGTTATTTATTTTCTGTTATTTCTGTAGTGTATGCCTCATTGGTAAATCTAATAAATAAATAAAATTATACAACTTTTGAAGTTCAGAGTGTACTTTTGCTTTGAGTTCTAAAGCCACCACCTTAATCTCTTTTTTTCACCTCTTTTTTTCAGGGTATTTACACCTTCCAGAATTTGGACGTGAACTACATGCAGCATAGTCCGTACGGCATGCTTGGAATCCACATATTATGTGGGTTCCAAGCATGCCGTACGGACGTCTGTTGTGGCGAGTAGAAACGTGCTCTAAAGATCGTGTGCTCATCATCTGCACGGAGTTTGACACTGTCACAGCACCTGCTTAGAATGACTAAATGGTTTTAGTTACTAGAATGGTTGAATTACAAGTACATTTTTGAAATTTGAATAGCCCAACCACGGTCGAAGGTTGCATCGGTTATCTTCGCAAAAAAAGAAATTTGACTGATCCAATAACGGACTGATCAAATTAGTGCGACAACCTACAAGGATTTATTTATTCATATACTTTATGTATACCAGAAAATACATTCATAAAACAACTTTAAAACTAAAAAACATACACTGGGCGGATTAAGGTGGCCATATAAATCTTATTCTATTAAATATTTATTTTTTTACCAATAATTGCTTGATGTACTTACAGTTTTCATCAAAGCATATAGCAAGCTTACAACATAACATTTAAAAAAAACTTTATTTTATTTAATTTCACATTTTTATTGGCGATAGTCCCATTTTGTGTGCCATATTTTGACGTTTCTGCTCATAACCGATGTAATGTTTGACCCTGGTCGTATTATGGCTTCGTGATCATTTCACATATTAAGTTATGGGAGTGATTCAATGGTGTAGTCGTTGAAAAAATCGACACATTCGCCCACGGGTGTGCAAACAATGTATGTACTGGCAAGAAGAAAAGACTTGCGATGACATTATTAATATTAAAAAAAAAAACTTAAATGGACATTAACAGAAGGAAATTGGCAACTGCAGACCTCGTGAAGTTTAGTGATTTGGAAGGCTATGGACTCGTTTTGGCGAATAATATCATAAACGATTTCGTATTGTCTGAGAAACAATGTAACAATCAGGCACTATGGCCAGTTCAAGCTGTATAAAAAGAAAAAAAAACATTTTTTTGCTCTTCGGGGTTATGAACAGCTCTTGCTGATCTATCAGATAAAGGTGTTTTCACCATTACGCCATCATAAATTAATAAAACGGTAGCTGCTCTAAAAAAAATGCAATATCCAAGAATAGTCTCTATCAAAATCCAATAACCAACACATTACCAAAACAATCCTATTTATAAATGAATTCAATTATAACCAAAAACATCCAAAGCAAAACAGGTTTTAATCTCCAAAACTGTCGATCGATAATACAGTGTAAACAAAACAAAAAACACTAAGGTTGTTCACAGGCGTTGATAAATCATAATTAGGACCGATCTTACTTTTCAACGGGTGCCGATACGGACATAATCCTGGGAGGCTCCATTCAAAGACGTTGCGGCCTTTGACTCCACAGACCATATTTTATCGATCCTGACAATATGGGGCTAAGATGCTGCTATTTTTAAGAAAATATTTTGAAGGAAGATGCTGTATTGGGTTGGCTTTGTATGTATGTTATTTATAGTCTTCCTTAATTCATAATTTTCTGTACTCATTCGTATCAAGTGAGAGCTTTATGAAACATTAGGACTGCTCCACAGGCGTTCAACAAAGATTAAGGATGTTCATAGATAACACGTAGTGTAGCAGGTAATTAGGAACTCTTCTATATATTTTTAAGAAGAAAATAAACTCTGTCTACCTATACAAACTGACATTTCATTTTTAATCTATCTATAATCTGTCTTTTTGTCTTTCGTTATGCAATGGGTGCAGATTTTGTTGAGCAAAGCCTGTTCCCATAGTATTATTGACAGTGCTGATTAATTGTCTGCTAAAAAAAAACATGAGGCACAAGCAAACGAACGAACGAGTCTTTCGAACCTTTAGCACCATTTTAGGGCCTAAAAAAGTAATATGTTTGTATCAGTAATGTACTTTCGCGAGCGACAGTACGTGGGCGGTAGCGTCAACAAATGATAAGTATTCATTTGAACGCGAAAATAACTGAGTCTGGTTTAGATAACTAGGCAATAAGTATAACGAACATTTTACTGTGACTGTCCCTAATTTATCAGTTTATTTTTTCGACCTTTCGTAATCATACTATGTGGCGGCATCTACACCGCCACATGCGAACAACGCATCATACTGACGTCACGCAAAAATCCTGCATCACGCAAGCAGAGTTTACCGCGCAACTAGCATATATACAACGTCCCGACATCAATCGTCGGGCAGTTGCCCACTAGATAAAACACCCATGTGGTCGGAGGATCCTCCTTTTCCAAGAGTATGAGTGAACTTAACTGTTGCTCATTTTTCTATACCTATATTGCATTAATCGCCCCATATTTGGTGGATGGGTGACCATCCGTTGCATAATTAAGTCCCCTGCGTGCCTCGGTAAGCACTTTGAGCTGTTGGTCCCGGCTGTCATTCTTAAATTTTTGACAGTCGTTACGGGTAGTTAGAAGCCCAAGTCTGACAGCCAGTCTTAAGGGGTTTCGTATTACTCATGTTTCGGAGTTCATATAGGCAGTCGATCCAAGTAAAATACTGGTATTCAGAAGCATCCGGCATACTGGCAGCCGACCTAAGCATACTTTTTAAAAAAGCTAGGCAGATTGGTATTGACCAAATTTGCGTTAGCCTCACTAATGGCCGAACCAAATAACCTGTTCACAGTGAAAGACACGTCGTTAGTGATGATAGACAGTATAATACTATCTGTCACTCTCAAACAAATAGCTGTCAACGTAATATAGGGACGCATACTAGGGCTTTATTGGGACGTTAAAACCAGAGATTGATAGGTTTTTCCATCTCCATGCATAACATCATAACATCACGCCTGTAATCCCAAAAGGGTAAGGCAGAGGTGTACACCCACATTTCACCAGTTATGCTTAAGTTCATGTAATAGGGGGCGCGCCTATTGCCATCAACCGGGCACAAATCCAGACTCCGGGCTGCTACTGAGAAATTCTAGATAGAAAAACCCAATAACACTTTGCCTGACCTGGGAATCAAACCCGGGACCTCATGCTCGGCAGTATCTCTCGTGATCGCTAGAACAACAAGGCAGTCTCTATCTCCAGTACGCCAAAATTTGTGTGTCCGTTTCTGTTTATATGTTTTGCATGATCCTTCATCTATATACTATAAATATAATTGAAGTGATTCTTTGTAATGTAATTTTTGTACTGTTTTGTTCTTCCGTCTGTTTGTCCCGGCTAATCTCCAAAACGGCTATTTTGACAGGACTTTCACTTGCATGTAGCTGATGTTATAGAGAGTAACTAAGGCTATTTTCATTTTAAAAAAGAATTGGCAAAGAGAAATATTATTATTTTCCGACAGCCACGTGAATGAAGTCGCGGGCACTGCTAGTCTTTTTATAAAACGTGGGAGAGGATGGCAGTTTTACTTCGATTTGAAACTTTTTTTGTTACTAATAAACTGATTTAGTTCAGGTGTTAGAATACATTTTAAAAAATACCATTGAGGAGATCAGATCAATAAATATAATTGTCAATTTTACTTTCTGCTTAGTAATCGATGGCTTACGATATCAATTACCATGTAGTATTAAAATAATACAGAAGCTTATAACTATTTGAACCAAAATATCGGCAGATAACCCTGTTATTGATGTCGCTCAGTGGGGGAAAAAGAAAGCAATTTATTCCAAACAAAATAAGTCCTAACGATTGATCTAAAATCGAGCAAGCTTTACGTCACAGCTCCGATTTCGCCCGATTCACGCCAAGCCGATAATGCCCGATTATTTTAAGCAGTTTACATTATTTTGACAGGAGTGACAAATTAAATGCCTCCCTGGCGGATGTCGAAGATTCATGGGGCGACGCTCCAGGACCGGATTCCGGATTCGAATTAATAATATTATTATTTGTGTGGTCGATCGATAAATTGTGTATAATTTATGAACATGTAATTTATTGTTGGATTGGTATACTTACTTAGTAACATTTTATTGCGTTTTCTTTTGTGCAAATGACGTATATCGTGTATGCGTGTTGAAAATTATGTTTCAAATACTAATTACAAAAAAAAACTGTTCTTAAATTCTAAAAATTGCACACAATTATTGCACTTATCCAAATACAGGAGCAACGCTAATTACGCAACACTCTTAGGTTAAAGACAATTGGGCAAATTGCCAATATCCATTAATTCAGATTATTAGAAAATTTAACCAGATTTTTAGAAATTAGAGCTGTGGTGGCCCAGTGGTAACGGTCCCGACTTACGAGTTGTAGGTCGTGAGTTCGAACCCAAGCAGGCGCTTTACTTTGTGTAAATAATTTAATCACCACTGCTCTCAAAACGGTGAAGGAAAACATCGTGAGGAAACCGGCATGTCCTAGAACCAAAAATTCGAAGACATGTGACATCTACCAACCCGCACTGAGCCCGCGTGGTGGATTACGGCTCAGTACCTCTCATAGAGAGTAGGCCTGTGTCCCAGCAGTGGGAACATTATAGGCTGATTATGCTATTAGAAAATACGTCTTCTGGATTACTAACAAACTGAACGAATTACACTCTCTGACCACGTTACTGCGGTTACAATTTTTGTTTTATAATTCATAGATGCGTCCTTTAGCTGAGTTTTGCTTTAGCGGAGGATCTTGTATCTAAGTGATAACAGCCCCATGAGACGGTCGTCTGAAAAGCTTCGCTTGACGAAGTCAGGCTACCATGGCTGGCCATCCATCATCGAGAACCCTCCGTGCCTTGGAAAACACTTTATGCAGTTGGTCTCGGTTGTCATTCGTAGATCTTTGACAGGCGTTCTGAATACCCGTCAGAAGGCTGAAAGTCCGACAACCAGTCCTATCAAGGAAGAAAAGGGGAGGCAGGTGATAAGGATGATATAACCTAGACGGTATACAGTAAATTGAAGTTACTTGATTCTAAGACAAGTACACCCTTCTACAATTCTCAGCTTCCATACTTATACCGTGCCTGTGGCGTCTATAAATAATATTTACCGGCGATAAATAAGTTGAGCCACACTAAATCAATTGATGGACGATGTGTCTGTATAATTACTGCTTAGCCCCTTACTCATAGTTAGCGTCGTGTTGTTTCGTTAGTTAACAAGGGTAATAAATCGATTTGTATTATTTTAGTCGAGTTATGAGTGTATCTGTTTTAGTTTGTCACTTTTAAAAATGTTACAGATACAATAATGTTACAGTATCAAAGTGTAACATTTTATATGCTTAACAGAAATAAGCAGTTATAGGAATAATATTGCACGGCACCGCAATAACGCGCGGCGGACGTATAGACGCGGCGTGGTTAAATAGCCTCAATCCATTCGGGATTGTGGCTATTTTGGCGGCGTTTATCTGTTACACTTATTAACACTGTTAACACTTTTATATCGGTTACAGATATTTTACTGTTACACTTTTATAAGTGTTTTTGGTTAACACATTGAAAAAAAAAGTGTTACATATTTGATTCTCATATCAATTCAAAATGTAACACTTGTAATTCAGTAACACTGAAGGTGTTTTTAAGTCCCTGGAATCACGAACACTTTGATTTTATTTGAAGATTTCATGATATAGTAACGCTTTGTAATGAAAACCATGGCAGCGGAATTTGAATTATGGAGTCAAAAAAACGCTGTTTAAAGAAACACACCAAATTATTTTCATAAAATGACGTTTTAGTGACGTCATTCGACGGTAGAATGCGGACGCTATACGGGGGTCACCGTAGTCTTAGAAAACCGTAGGTAGCTATGAATGAGTACTAAGAACCTTAGCTTGAAAGTTATATCTAACAAAAATAAACCTTGAATCTTCACAAATAAAGATTAAACCAACAGCATTATTAATTTTGTCAATTTTAAAAGAATTTGATTAATAGTTGAAGCGGACAGTAGCAGTAAACTTTTTTTATTTTTTATATTTCGACCGTCCGGTGACCGGCCACCTTTGTATTCGATTCATTTATCAAACTTCCAAAGGATCATATCGATTCGGATATTTTAATATCGATACTTTTCGAATCGGTATGAATCGTTTATTTTTATGAATGGTAGGCATTAGTAAGAGCGTAGGAATGTGTTGAATGAAATCGTTGCTACTCGATTCAAATGTGTTCATCACGACTTCAAATCTCCGGTGTAGGTCTAGGTAGGTTAAAAAAGATGTTTGTTAGTAAAGTTAAGTTTTATACAATTAAATTATGAATTCTGGCATAGTTTTAGTATTGAAATTCTTTGGCAATATCAATTTGAGACTGCCAAGGCACCTTACATGAAACAATAATATTTGAGACTGACAAGGCACCTTACATGAATCAATAATATTTGAGACTGCCAAGGCACCTTACATGAAACAATAATATTTGAGACTGCCAAGGCACCTTACATGAAACAATAATATTTGAGACTGTCAAGGTACCTTACATGAAACAATAATATTTGAGACTGACAAGGCACCTTACATGAAACAATAATATTTGAGACTGCCAAGGCACCTTACATGAAACAATAATATTTGAGACTGCCAAGGCACCTTACATGAAACAATAATATTTGAGACTGTCAAGGTACCTTACATGAAACAATAATATTTGAGACTGACAAGGCACCTTACATGAAACAATAATATTTGAGACTGCCAAGGCACCTTACATGAAACAATAATATTTGAGACTGCCAAGGCACCTTACATGAAACAATAATATTTGAGACTGCCAAGGCACCTTACATGAAACAATAATATTTGAGACTGTCAAGGTACCTTACATGAAACAATAATATTTGAGACTGACAAGGCACCTTACATGAATCAATAATATTTGAGACTGCCAAGGCACCTTACATGACACAATAATATTTGCCAGTCAGCAATCTGGAAGCGGACTTGATCGCACAGGGTGAACAGGGTAGTCAGGCAAATTTATTGTCTCAAAGGTAGACACACGTTAATCTGCCACTATATAGCCATTAAACAAGGTGTAAAAAGACACATAGCTATCAAACTAAGCAGGTATACATGGCACAAAAATATTTGCTGTGAAACGAATTTTAAGGTGTGAAATTTCGTTGTTTACGTAACGCATGCAAAACGTTATGCTTTTGGGTGCATGCAACGGTACATGGGTATGTAAAGTTGTGTTTTTTCTTCTTTTTTTGCCGTTACCGTGCCACTGCTTGCCAAAGGCCTCCCCCAAATCCTCGGAACTCTTTTCCCGCGCCACCTCGTACCAGCCTTGCAGTACGCTTCAAGGTCACCTCGTCATCTCTGTCTGGGCTGGCGCAGTCAGGCACCCATTGTGTGGAGACTTTTACCCAACAATCATCACGCATGCGGATACTGTGACCCACCCAATCCCATTTGAGCCTAGCAGCCTTCTTGCCTACATCCAGTAATAGAACGCTGCGTTTGGTTCCGAATTCTGTCTTGTCTTTTTACACCCAAAATGCTGCGTTCCATTCCAACGTTTTTTGGCAAATTTGTTTTTCAATATCTCCGTTATCAGAAGGTTCCCAGGTATGATCCAGTACAAAAAAAAAATATTACAATGACGGAGAGTACAAATTACTCTCGGCTTCGATAAGTGTATTTTTAAACCCGATATGTAGGTATACGTACGACTATCCGAAAATTACAGTTTATTACGAATAAAACTTCAATTAAGAATTATTTAAGCCATATTTTTTCAGTTCATTGATTTTTAATGCACTTTAAGCACTTACTCGTATTAAACAAAAAACAGCTACCTACACTTTCTAAATTACCCACAACTTACAAGTAAAAGATACAAATATCGGTTCTCTACAGTCATCCATCAGTGCTGTACTTCCGAGGGAAGCCAGATGGTTTGATAAAAATGATTATGCTCGCCTACTAGATCAAGATAATCGGTATATTGAGGTGATAGACGCGATCGGTATAAGCCGATCGGGTGCCACTGCGCATGATGTACAGGGTGCTACGAAAAGCTTTGTGCTTTGCCTACATTAATTAAGCGCAGCAAGGTATTTTTTTTATCATCAATTAACATTTTGTGAGATTTGATAAAATTTAGTTCTGCTCAAATATCCAGTAGAAAGTGGTAGTTTTTTGCCTATTTTTGTTAATCTATTGGAAATTCTTGCAAATTCTAGCATGGTGTTGGCCCGCATGAACTCATGTGAACATGATGATGAATTACACTTCTGTTAACATACCCTAAGTTGTCTCTTGAAAATACTCACAGGAAGTCTCTTTGTAATAACTTGTTGGCTTCCTTTACTGATTTTTATCTAAAGCATGGCTGCCACTAAACAAATTAAACTATTTTGATACCAGTCCAGTTTTCTAATACCAATAGCTGTTAATCAGTTACAAAAACAGACCATAATTCCCACCTTAACAAGGTGCACCTACAACCTAGTGAAGGCCGCAAGAATCCGCAGGACGCGAGAAGCACAGGACCGGTTGAAGTGGCGATGCTAGTGGGAGACCTATGTCCAGTAGTGGACGTCTTTTGGGCAAAATTACGATGATGGTGATTCTGACCTTACAGCCGATTAATCCTCAACCGCAATCGATTAATTCCCAAAATCAGAACATCCTATATAAAATGCTGTGGCGCACAGAAGATCCCGGTGTCGCGATACTGTCGTAGTGATAGATAATCTTTGAAATCGAACATCGTTCGACGGCTGCACCAACTTTATGTGGCAGTAATGTATTGGGCAAGCTTACCTACCAAGCTTGGACAAGCTTGCACAGGCTGTATGGATTTCAGATTGTGTAGGTTTTGAAGGAAACAGGATATTGTGGCAGACTTGTAAAAAATTAGAGCTTAGCCTGATTTAGACGGTGCGATTTAATTACCTGCTACCTTACTTTGAAGCAACAATAAAAGTAACTCCGTCTGAACAGTGTTTGGACGATGCAAGTCCTTTGTTGGCCCTAGGGCGGATCCGGGGGGACTCAGACGGTTTAAGTAAAACAAAGAACGCGAAACAGAAAATCAATAGAACTTCTTTTTACACGACATAGACTTCGACGACTTAGTAGGCGAAAGAAAACCTAACCTATACCTACGAGGCGAGATGCTTCATTTTTTCTGAGCTCGCTTCGCTTGCTCTTGTATTCATATTCATGTATGTGTACAAAATATAGTTAAACATTTTAAAAGAGGAACGGTGGAGTTTCATGCCCCTTCTTCTCCATACGAAACTACCTTTTGGAAGGAGCGCCTAGAATCAATTATATTTAAACGTAAATGTTGACTATTCAAAAGTGCGTTTTAGTGCCTATTTGAAATAAATGCGTTGACTTTGACTTTGAATTAGTTTGTGGGGTGAGATAGCTACTGACACTCAGTCTAAACTAAAATGTGAATTCAGCAACACTGCAACACTCTTTTAAAATATCCTTCTGGAAGGGCCGACTAGAATCATTTTGACGTTCCAAAGTGCCTTTCATGTGCCTATTTAAAATTAATGTTTTAACTTTGACTGTGATTCCGTCTCGAGAGATGACCAAAGATCTTCAGTATTCGATATTGCACCAGTGCTGATCGACGCTGTTGCAAGATCCTACTGATGCAATTTTTCAAAGCCATCGATCGACAAGTAGGCAACAGTCCGTTGTATTCACCAATCAACCACATCGCATCGTCTCAATCTTAGAGACCGACAACTCAATCGGAATCGACACAAACTAATGACGAACATATGTTTACGTCAAACATCCAATGTATCCAAAATATAACAAATTTTGTATTACCACATAATTTCTATGCGATTTCAACGGTTATTTTTCTATATTACATCATCAAGAAACCATACCAAAATCACATTATTGCTTAAACCTTTACAATTCAAAATTAGACTCTATGTCTTTATTTTAAGAGTGATGGTCTTCCTAAGAAGGTGTATAAATAATTTGGTAGTTTCTCAATAAGGTGCGCTGTCCATCACAATCGATTTGTCCCGAACGCGAGCAAAGCTACAAAAAATGTCAGATACGACGTTCAATCAATATAATGACTTTATTTAACATTGACAATAAAATATAGCTGTATTGTATGTGGTGTAGATGAGGAGTAGGGTTGAGGAAACTATTGATGGTCGTTAGGTTAGGTTAGGTTAGAAATTGAGGTATTTTTTAATCCACAGTTTAAGTCTTCAGTAATTAATTAATAATGACTTCAGATAGCCTTCCTTTATTTCTTTGGTAAATAATCACTGTACCCAGCCAGAAAATAAAAATCCCTTTGAAAGATGCTGCGGGGATACTGAGAGATTTTAAACAGTCATCGAAGTACTTACGTAATGAAAGTTGGTCGTATTGAAAAGAATCGTGAACTCACAACTTTCTATTAAAAAAAAAAAACGAAGCATGTTATTTATAACAACCGGTACACTCACCCTACCTAAAATAATTCAAAGCCCAATCCAGATGGGCCAGCATAAGCCGACAATACTGATCGACTGCCATAAACCATCGTATTGAGATATCTGTCACTCGCGAGACAATGGGTTCGATTCCAGTTTGATGCCAGATGACACGATTACTGCCTTGTGTAACCTTAATTTGATTTATTTGAGGTGACTCGAAAATCCAATGAGTTGCTTGGGAGGATTAGCCTATATTTCAAGACTATGAAATGAAATGAAATGAAAAAAAATTATTTCGACTAACGAAGGGTCATAAGCATAAAAAATACAAAAATAAAAATAATGACATACACTGAAACATCTACAAATCTCGATTGGTCAGTATGTGAACCAGACAGCAATGGTTCAGGTACTATGGGATCACGTTATATCAAAAATCTCAATTCAATTTAATCCGCAAATTAAACAGGAATTTGGCTGCAAAGGTCAGATTACGAGTATAAAGAGTCAGTAAAAATACAGATACTAAGCCGTTTAGTTAGATTGGAAGTTGCGCCCAATTTTCGGAAAGGTTAGGCTACTAAGCTCATCATCAAGCCTTGTCTAGCTTGTGCTAAGCGGTGTTGCAGTCTTCATAAGTTTTATCGTTAAATATAATAATTATTATTATTTTCAGGAGGAAATAAACTAATTATATTCTAACCGCCTTATACGTTAATAAGACGGTTACAAAAAAAAACTTGCTACCGTTACAATAGTCTAAATGTAACATACTAATAGATTAATTACCTTTTTTTTTTGAACCAGATTCGACGATTTTGTCGACTTTAACAGATTTGTTTTTAACTACCCCAAGACTTGCACTAGCCTCCGAAGCCTCATACTTCATGGTACACAAAGACCATTGCATAATAAGGAGTAGACCAGGGGGTGCCGTAATGATAGGAATAGGATAAGAAGAATTGCAATTTTTAAAACTACCAATTGAAGCAAGTCGCCAATCTAAAAAACAAAGTAAACAAAAACTAAGCCTAAAATGAATCCTAATCAAAACCTAACTCACATTCAAAATGTTCACATTCGAATCACTTGCTTACCTCTCAAATACACCCCAGAGAGCCAACCAGTCAATACACACAAGCACACACAGTAGTACAAAGAGCTCACACATGATTCCCATCATGGGCCATCATGGGCCATCACTCTACAGTCGTCGCGAGACAATCGGCAAATGATGACGGCTAATACCAAATGACGATTGGATGTAGATGAAGTAGTGGTAGAAGGGACATGAAATGGTGGGGCCAGAAGTTTGCCTAAGAGAAGATTGACTCTGGGAGGACGTGTGAAGCAGAACATAGATACAAAAAAGTTTTAAGATAAAAATATATCCTATACAATACTGTAGGTTCCCATTAGTTATAGAATTTTTGAAATCGGATCAGCACGCATAGCACGACCAGGTTTTGCGTAAGAATAGACAAAATGACAGATAAAATATACAAAACGACAGATTTCTTTTATTTATCCGTCACTTTGTCTGTTCTGCCGTGGACAAAACTCGATTCTATGGTTGTTTTGCAACGCTTGCTACATACAGACTCAAAAATGTTGCCTCTGTATACGTACTTGGTGAGACTGCTAATAGAGATGTAGGGAAGAAGCGAATATAGCGGCAGGATTTTATCGCTCACTGGATTTTCAACTCTCGGTGTTCTACCGAGCATTGAAAATCCAACAGAACGAATCCCAGCTCGTCGAAACAACACACTGTTCGAATTTCAACTCTTGGCACTAAGCACTGCGTTGAAAATCCAGTGCGCGATAAAATCCAATATTTATATTTAACCAAGATATTTTTACGTCACAATTAAATTGACAGGAGTATGACAGTGATACTCACTTTGTAGTAATAGATATTTTAGTGAGAGAGTACCAGTTAGAAAGGTACCGGTGCCAGCAGTGAATTATAAGTACATTAGCATCCTTTCTTGTTGTTGTTTGCAAGCGATACGATGCTCCAGCCTGCGCTATTACTTAGTATTTGCTTGACTTGCTTTTGGACTTTCTTAATTTTGCTCGGCTCCTGTAGTGCTATTCTGTAACCATCTCACCGTGAAAACGTAGGTGTAGTGAGCGTGGAGTGAGCTGTCATTGCCACTGATGCTAGGGATTGACCTAGATGGGACGACACTGACAGCTCACTCCACGCAAGTCTTCACGGTGAGATTTTTTACAGAATCGACATGCTGAAAGTCTTAGCTTGTTATTTAATAGTCTTCCTCAAGAATTGGGCTGTCAAATATCAAAGTTTTTTTTTTATCTGACGGGTAGTTTACAAACAAGCAAATATGACCTCTTTATAATATTTATTATAATGTATAGAACTAATGATGAGATAGTTTACGGAAAAACCAAAAAAAATATGTACTGCCGGTGACTGTAGTGTACGAGCATTTTTCTAATCTGTAACATACAAATTTATATACAATTTTAAAATACACTGATAATGAAAGCAATTTCAGACAACTTGATTAACAAATTACCACTGATGCCAAAATTTCGTCATCAAACTAATCAACGTAGAAATTCTCCCATGTTGCCAATGCTTTTAATCTTTGGCAAACCTCAGCATTGCACTCCAGGGCTGCGTCCATTAACGTAAGTGACTCTCAGTTCGATGTGCAGACGTTTTTTGTCTGTCTACGTGATTGATAAAGAAATGAGAGGGATACGACACTTTTAACTACAAACTCTTGTATATCATCATCAATAACCAAGCCAAGCAAGTTCAAACCTTCTGCTAACGACTTAAGATTTACATAACTAGATGCTTTGAGGCTTTAAACTTTGCTAAAAACCAATCCTCCCTTACAATCTTTCAAACGCAATTTTTTTAAAGTGCTGTTGACAATTTATTTGCTGTTTTAATGTGACTCTCATGTCATTTCCAATAGAGCTGCATATAGGTGCTTCAGAACTGTAAATTAAAGTTGGTTCAAGAACAAATCATGCCATGGGCTTGTAAAGAAATTGTTTGCAAGTGTTTTGTGTATTAATTTGTAAAATGGAAAGATAAAATGGATTGATTCTAATAGGACTTTCAATAAAAGATATAATTCAGATGAACCTGAGTAAAAGATTCCTTATAGAAATAAATACATATTATGTGGTTACAGGTTTCTCTAATTTAAAAGTAGAGTTCACGCAGCTGTATTTTGGGCCCAACATGACTGAACTTTTGCCATCGATTCGTAAAGAAAAAGATTTTAAAGAATATAAAACAAGATTTGGAAAACCACAACAGAGATAAGATGGCACTGCAAACAAACACAAAGACACGGCGAATATTTTAATTCGAGATTTTTAACATTACGAAACAAACGGTATCAAAGATTTCTCCACGAATAAACTTCAATAAGCCTGATACCCGATTATAATCCTCTTTTGAATAAAACTCACCAGACAAAGGGACATCATCGACAATAGACGTTTTTTGTTTGAACCTACAAGGAGGTTGACATTGCCATTGGTATATTTTTTTTAATCGTGGGAGTCGTAAACAGGTATCGATTGTGACTTTTGTCGGTTCTTGTTATATCGATTCTTTGACGGTTTTTTAGGATTGGAATTTTTTATCGATATTTTTGTTTGGATCGAGTCAGATGTGAAATTGGGATCTATCTGGCTGTACTATAGAGGGTACATGTTTGTCATCTATGCTTATGCTTGAGTTATTCTATGAGTTTAAAAAATTTCATGCATAGCTAAATACAGGATCACGACACACACACTGACTCTATAGAATTGGTTTTGACGTCATCTTCGTTTCAAACATATTCGTAGCCGGAGTATCATTTCGCATGTTCTTTATTATAATGCCCTGTTTATTTTAGTAAACGCTAGTCTAGATTATTAAGTCTAGATTAGTAAGGCTTTTTTCCGATTTTTTGTATTTTTTTTTGTTTTGTATGTTTTTCATTACGGACGCCTTTAACTTGCACGTCTTTCTACATCGTTCTCACGTGTATAATTTCAACAAGACTGATGTAACAAATTTTCTGTAACAATATTATTTATAAGAGTGTCCATGGAGTTTCTTGCCCGTTCTTCTCCATAGGTACCTACTACGCTTTGGAATGGGCAACTAGCTTCATATTTCTGACTGACCGACTCCTTGACAATTCAAAAGTGCCTATAAATGGTTTAATTGAAATAAATGCTTTGAGTTTGAAAGTTGCACAGTGGCAGATTCGAGTAACACTGCAAATTATTGTCAGTCTTTGTTGTCTTATTCTTCATGTGTTTTTAAAATCAAAATCAAGATAAAAGCTCCATTTCGTATGAATAATTGTGATACTCAGAATTTCAATCTAAACTGGAAGTCAGCCGTCCATTATCAGAGTCATTTCATTGTGGACGATCAAAAAAATGTAAAATCAATATTGTATGCAATCGCTGTGAGATGCGCCTGTAAGCTATAAAAGTTCAATCTCGGAAGCTGAAGACGTATTCTGAGATGAATCATTAAAACGATTTTGAAGAATCACTACAAATTGATAAACAGTTTGTTCGAAGATTTAATCTTATTTTTAATCTTGAAGAAGCGTCTTGAAATAACGGCCCCATTTTAAGCATCATCAGCCAATAACGGCCCCATTTTAGGTTTCCTCTCTGTGCGAGGGAGTGGGCTGTAATCCACCACGCAGACCCAGTGCTGGTCGGTAGATGTCACCTGTCTTCGAATTTTTGGTTCTAAGACATGCCGGTTTCCGCACGATGATTTCCGTCACCGTTTATAGAGCAGTGGTGATGAAATAATTTACACAAAGTAAAGCGCCTGTCTGGGTTCGAACCTACGACCTACAACTCGTAAGTTGCGGCCGTTACCACTGGGCCACCACTGCTCCCATTTTAAGCAAAAAAGTATTATTCGTTTCGCGATTTTATAGTTGTTGAAATAATGATAAAAGCGAAGAAGACATCCGTATTTTCAGTCTGTATTGTGCCGATTCGTGCCACTGCTTTTCAGAGAAGTCTTGTTGAGTAAAAATAATGTGCCTTAATAAAAAATACTAAGCTTTCAAATGCATAAGAATCTCATTCTTTCTATCCGTTCCATTATCTAAATATCCATAGTCGTCATTTTTCTAGTTTAATATTTTCACAATTTCCATACTAAACTTCATCCTCGCTTTGATCAGAATACGGCAACCGCCACAGCGGCGGCAAGCGTGCGCAGGCGCTCTTTAATTTGTAAATTGAGCCGCGCCGCTAGCGCCATCTATTAAGCGCAGCGGCCACTCAGCTACTGTGCCACCTTCAGTCATTATGATTTTTTTTATTTATTTTACATTTGTTTCATTGCTAATGTTGATGGCAATTGATGTTTGATTCGTCTTCCTGGATTACGGAATTCGTTTTGAATTTGATTTGATAGTTTATTTTGAAGGGCTTTTCTGTGTCCATGTTGCAACTTGGTTTTTCTGGGGTTGTTAGAACTTTTCTGTACTGTAGGTACCGTTTTTTCCTAGGTACCTAGGATTTAATTAAGTGACGTGGCACTTCAAATATCTTTAATAACAGCTTTAAATCCGCTACGAATTAAAATCAGGATAAATTAACCAGTTCCAAAAAACGTAGGTGAATTTTTACGTAACCTTACCTACAATTTCCCATTGTTTGCTTCTTGTTACCATATTTCAAAACGATCTAAGTCTCGATTTTTAAGATCCTACCAGCACCTACCAATCACCGTTCATAAAAATAAAAAATTAGTGGTCAATAAAATCGGAACTTCACCTTCAATATACCGATACCGATTTAAACTCGATTTATAGAGTAATTACATACGATTGTAAATCGAGTGGAACGAGCATCGATGCCGCCTTTGATGAATACCGATGAAACGAATTAACTTATTTTAACGTGGTTATGCACTGAACTGTAACAGGTAAAGTCTTTGTAAGATTAGACTTTTTATTTGATAGGATTGTTTTTGACCATTTTCAAAGTCAAAGTATTTATTTCAAATATGCACATAAAAGGCACTTTTGAATGTTAATAAATATTAACATATAAAATAGAATTGATTCTAGTTGCCCTTTCTTAGAGATAGTTCCTAATGGAGAAGAATGGGCAAGAAACTCTTTTAAAAAGTTTTACAATATTTTGTATACTTTTATTATATAATAAGTATTTGTGTAATGGTTTAGTGGTCGCAAGAGCTACTGCTGAGCATGAGGTCCTGGGTTCGATTCCCAGGTCGGGATAAATCTTATTGAGTTTTTCTATCTGGAACTTCTCAGTAGCAACCCGGAGTCTGGATTTGTGCCCGGTTGATGGCAATAGGCTCGCCCCCTATTACATGGGACTTTAACACAACTGGCGAAATGTGGGTGTACTAGAGGTACACCTCTGCCCAACCCTTCGAGGAAAACAAGGCGTGATGTTATGTTGTTGTTATGTTACGATATAACTACTATAAAAATAACCATACCAAAATAGGTAAAAAGAATTTTAAATGTAATATGGATGGATAAATTAATTAAGCGATAGAAACATCGTGTTCACATTTTTTTAAGTTTACGATTTTCCTAAAATTTAAACAAGTTTTATGTCAGTGTGTGAGTATAGTACTATCAATAGTATAAACTGACTAGCTTCTGCTTGTGACTTTGTCCGCGTCGAAATTTCATGTTTTTTTACGTAAAATACTACTAACTATTCTACGACACTTAGTAATACCATAGCGAAGATTACCCCTTACATACAAACCCAAAAATATTACCTCTTTATCTATGATATTAATATGGATGGTAAGTGATGACGCGTTTCAAAAAGTAACCTTCTTCATATCATTTTAATACATAAAACAATTTGTATGTTATCCCACGTACGCACGGACGTAAAAATATCGCGGCGGAATTTAATCACGCACTGGATTTTCAACGCTCTGCTCAGCGCCGAAAATCCAGTGCGCGAAATCTGGCCTCGATATTTTTGCCCACATTTGTACGTCCATACAAATGTGGGCTCATTGTTACAGGGCACGACACAGAGATACCAACAGTAAAAAAAACAATATCTGCAAGATGTGAAAACTGATCGATTGGTAGTCTAGTAGGTAATAAAAGAATTGGCAATCATCATCATCATCCACAGCCCGACTTCACCCACTGCTGGGCATATTATTACGCCTCTCTTTTCTCGTGCCAATGCCCACGCTGCTGTCCATGCCAGCCTCATCCAGATTGGAATTGGCAACAGTCCTGTACATTTAAAGCCTTAGTATACGGTTTGTGTATCGGTACCAGTTGACGACTACACATTACTGAAACAATATTTTGTGTATTTCCATAGTAATAGTACCTATACTGTACTAAACTCAATCGCGAGAAAAATTAACAAATCGAATCGGTATTGCATATAGTTACAAACAGTATCAGTGTATTATTACCTCAATAATCGACATGCAATCACATACTTACCAGAAACTCTATCCGATATACGAAAATCAAAACACTTGAAAATCAACACAATCACCTACACACAAAATCGAAAATCAAAAAATCCGAATCAAATTCATAAGAGTTTTTGATTTCAGAATTGGATTTATAAATCTAAAAGTAGGAGCAAGATGGAAACAAGGTTTTGGATGAGTGTGAAAGTGATAGAAGATTAGTAAGACCGGTAGCTGAATGCTTGCAATTATAGTGATCATGGTGCCAAGGCAATTTCCTTCGTATTTCTATCGTGTTCTTAATTAGGTAGTTTTGCTAATCGAATCGTATGCGGTGGTCTGTCGTGATTATTTTGATTATTCCTAGTGCGATTCGCTATAGAATGAGATTGGGATCCTTGTGTGCTATTTTTATCTTACAGACAATGTGGTGTTGTAAAATGTAGGATATTCTTTTGTTTTTGTTACTTAAAGTAGTTATTTACACTGTATACCTACTATTGACAATATTATGATGTAACCAGTGTTTGTATCAATATTTTGGACTTTAAGAGGGCTTTAGTCGATTCGCACGAATTTACTCACCCGAAACGGGCGAATCGCCACTTTTAAATTACATTATTTGTTATGTAGGCGAAGTCACACGAAGCAAATTCATTTGTGGGCGAATCGACAACTCCAGGAATATGTATGAGCCCATTGGCACAGTTTGAATTGTATGCAATAAACTTTTAAAAAAAGTACAATAAAAATTGATAAGGGTAGTATTTCGTATATACATATACTACCTAATAACAATTATTATTGTGAAAACTCTATAATTTCTGGTGCTTTTCAAAAAAAGCACCAGAAATTATAGAGTTCCTGAAACAGAATGCCTGAAAGAGTGTCCGTCGAGTTTCTTACCCGTTCTTCTCCATAGGTAACTACTACTTGAAATGGGCTGCCTTTATCCAACCGACCCATGACAATTTAAAAGAGCTTGTAATTGGTTTATTTGAACGAAATGCTTCGAGTTTGAGTTCAATTCAAATAGTTTTTTTTTTGTATAATCAGCCAGTAGTGTATATATAAACACTATCTCATGCAGATCCTCACACGTAACGCGACCGCCTCAGAAACGAGCTTAGTCGACGGAAGAATAGACAATATCGAAAGCTGTCCTTTAATCTATTCTTCTCCTCCACAAAAGTTGGGTACCTCAGTGACAGCTAGGTATGACAGCTGTCCGAGGTGAGTTCCACAATGTTACAGTATGGACAGAGAAGGAATAAGAATAGTAGCTTGTTTTATGAGGATGAGATTTAAGGAGGGGATCTAAGGTGCGTCGCTAGACCGAGCGTAAGAAAAACGCTCACGCAGGTAGGAAAGATTGGACGGGTTGTGTAAGATATTGAAGAGGAGACATAAAATCCGAGTGTTCCTGCGAAGACGGATTGGGAGCCACTTGAGTTCCTTGCGAAGGTGAGAAACATGGTCATACTTTCGAAGATCGAAAACAAAGCGAATGCACAGGTTTTGCAAGTGCTCAAGCTTGTTTTATAGCTCCTCGGTAACATCCTGGTAACAGGTGTCAGCATAATCTATAATCGGCAGAGTTTTCATTCAATTAGTATTTTAGTACGACACGACTGGTAAGGCACGACTGGCTGTTCACAATAGTGTGCTGGTGCCTACGCTTATGTATGGAAGTGAATGTTGGGTGTGGCAAAAGAAGCATGAAAGCAGAATAAATGCTGTGGAAATGGGTTCCTTGCGGAGCATGTGTAGTGTGACTTTGAATGATAGGCTGAGGAATGATGTGATAAGGCAACGGTGTGGTTTAAAAGAAGATGTAGTGACAAAAATTGAAAAGAGTATGCTTAGATGGTTTGGTCATGTTGATCGGATGAATGAAAGGAGACTAACAAAAGGTATTTACATGGCAGATGTGAGTGGAAACGCCGGGAGGGGACGCCCTAGGATGACATATAGTGACCTTATTGGTGATGTTCTTAAGAAAGGTCAGGTGCGAAGTACTCTCAACCGGCGCTCGTGTATGACCAGATGTATGAACGTAAACGAGGCAAAAGGAGTATGTAAGGAACGTAGCAGTTGGCGTTGTTTCTGCCTACCCCCATGGGAAGAAGGCGTGAGTTTATGTATTTAGTAGTGGTATAATCAGCCTAAATACGGGATCAACAGGATTCTACACAGCCTATAATGTTCCACCTGAGACTCAGGCCTCCTATATGTGTGTGGGAGGGGACTACACTTCACTATTCTATATTATAAACGAGCAACAATGTTTTTTCTGCCTTGCCTTCAAATTGGAAAGTAGGATTGACCGTTTTACTTTTTTATTTATTTATTTTACAAATTACAATTTCCTTTAATGATTAACAAGGCACACAATCAGACCTCTGGGGTCTACCTTAGCATGCCATGGCCTGATTGATCAACGTGCTATTAACAGTTAAGTTAGAATCGAGTTGATGTAATGTTCTTTAAGCTTACGCTTGTTGTTGCTTGTTTGGATTTATGCAACAATGTTCATTCATACACTCTCACCTTCTTCTCATGGATAGGCAGAAACTACAGAACGCCACCTGCTACGATCCTTACATACTCCTTTTGCTTCGTTTTTGTTCATACATAGTTCGAAAAAAAAACGCTGACATTATACATATAGTTGTTTATAAATCACTATTCCAGAACAAAGAACGTCATACTACCACTAGTTCCAGTAGGTACACCTATTACCAGATGCAGGAAATTATAAGAATTATATGTCAACAACTACTCGTCATTCTGACCTCGATTATCCAATTTTGAGGACACTCGTCAGGTACCTTCTTATTAACAAGTACATCCAAATCCTTACACTAACTACCACAAGTCAACGCCCCCGATGACGTATAACCCTATCCGAGCCGCCGCCCGAAAAAAAAAACAATATTCAAACTTTAAAACTCATCTTTTATACCACATCACGCAAACTGGAATCTTGTTCATCTAAAACAATGCTAAGAACACGACTGTGGACACTTCAGATTAAACCAACCGATAAATATATTATGCTGTGCTGGCTTTTGCCCGTGGCTTCGCCCGTCTTGAGGTAGGAAATTATCCCACGGGAACGTATTACCGCGAAAAATCGTATCCGATGTTTTTATACAGGTTATAAACTATATGTGTACCAAATTTCATCTAAATCCGTTCAGCCGTTTTTGCGTGATTGAGTAACAAACATCCAGACATACAAACTTTCACAATTATAAGAAGTACTAGTAGGATTTTATTTAAATTTATGTCTTATTCTCATTTTCTGGGAATTTATTAATCGGCTAATATGAATTCTGTTTGTGTTGTACAAAGCTGAGAGAGGAATCTGATATGTTTTTTGAGGATTTCTGTTTGTTATTGTTTTATGGTTTGTATTGATTGAGTGTTAGTTTTGCAGTTGTTTGTGATTTATGGGCGATTGGTTTTTTTGTTTGTGTAAAAATTATTCATGCTGCTATATCAAGTTGGAGTGCAAAACCTTGTTAACGTGAAAAAGTATGACTAAATGAATACATTTTTAAAGTAGTGTTTATTTATTTTGCAAGTGTGGATGGGAGAAATGTGCTTAAAGCCTTGATAAGTTGTCTTTTCTTCGCTTGAGAATTAATGTGTATCTGTCCAAAGCTCGATTTCAAAGAAATGTTTTTCTAATTTAAATTAAAAAGATATTTAAAACGATGCCATAGCATTTAATACTTTACTGTTTCTCGGACAAGCCGCCTCTATAAAGGCAGTGTTCACTCATTTGTCAAACAGTGTGGATATTTATTTATCACAGACCCACCGCGAGTAAGAAATACCTGACTATAAAACCATTTATTTTCCTATATAAAACTATACATTCAAACCTATTTGGAAGTGAATAAGATCTAATTTTCACTAACTGAATGTCTTGGTAAACGCAAAAGTCATCTTTAAGATTGGTTATTTATTCACGTGACAACCTTTTATTTCCTTTGGTAAAATAAAGCTTTAATCCTTACGGGCTTAAACATAAACTCTAGTTTAGTAAATTTTTTCTGAATTAAATTACATACTTAGTTTAGTAAGTTTTGTCAATCGTAAATATATTCAAAATCTATACGCGAGTCGTTTCGACCGGGCCACTGTTTTTAAGTGTTAATAGATTACAACCTTTTTAGTTTTTTTGTATTTTATGGCTTCATTCTTTACGGGTTATTAATCGTTTTTAAACATTTTTTGTTATTATTTGTTTGAAAAGAAATCTAAAACATCCTTTAGGAATATCACCGTTTGTATTATAAAAATATAACAGTTAATAGGAATGATGACTAATATTAAAAATGTGCGAAAAAATAGTGTAATTTCAAAGAGGGCATAGTAAAAATCAGATAATCGAAAAAGTCGATTTAATCGATTTAAATATGAATAAGCTACACGCTTGAAAAGTTTCTGGAGGGGATCATTCCCGACCTTGTCGTGCGGGATGGGCAATGTATGGAGCTAGTATGAAGTTACATGGTCGTGACGTCACTTCTACGATAGTGCTGTCCTTGTCTAACCCTTATTTTAAAGCGTTTATAACTTGTTTTTTTTTTAGCTATACCACTTTTTATAATATTGTTTGCACTATTTGGAAATAATATGTTTTAGATGAATTCAAAAATTGTCATCATCCTTACTGGTGAGTAGCAAAAAGAATCTTCGCCCCTGGCTGGAGGCTTTGAGTTCGCTTAAGGCAGCCACAGGGTAGTCCGGTTAAGTAGTCATGACCTCTTAAGGTCAACTACGAGATGCCATAAAAAAAAAAACACATCTTCTTAACGCCTTTTTACCTTACGTTACAATAAATAGGTACAGGGTTAAGTCTTTCACGCGGATTTCCATATCGTTGTATCTCTGCTTTACGTCTTCATTTTCTCAACGTTTTGACGAACCATACAGACTTATATCCTAAACAGTCTATGCCAATACAATGCCAATAAACCTCAAAGTTAAATCTCAAATACCCCATTATAATCTACATATTTATTGGCTACCCGACAATAAGCTCTCAAAAGCCTTCATAATACAATTTCTTGTTCATTTTCTTTGTAGCATAATGCTCGAATGTTAATCAATCCTGGCACAATAGTTGTACAAACTAATAGCGGGTATAAAGCATAGACAAAGGATAAAGAGCGAGCGGCTTGACCACACGACGACCGACCACAGACTGGGAACCATAGACGTAGAGTTTCATGGAAGGTATCTCATTTAGATATTGAATATTGGATAGATTCATGCTGACAATGAAATGCAAAAGTGAGTCTTTATGTATATTTTCTACATTTTATATCTAAACGTTTAGCCTAGTCGAGTTAAGCTGATGATATTTGGCATCTGCTGTTAAAGATGAATACGATTTTTATTTCTGGGATAAAGGCAATTTTTTTTCATTGTAATCCAGTGATATCACGCTTCGCCATGTTCACCCGTAGTATGACCGAGCTTTTTTTGAAGGAAGATTAGACGAAATGACAGATCTCTTATCAGTTATTTTGTCTATTCCTCCATCTACAAAACACGTTCCTAGGGTTGTTCCAATACCCAGTTTGATGGTTAAATAAAGCTATAACTCGAAACTTCGTCATCTATAGATAGTTAAAAATTGTTCCCTTAGCATGTTATTTATCGATGAAAAACAAACTTTTTTGGGAGATTCATTCGAAAAGGTCTGCAAAACCTGAAGGCAATACGAATTTTTGTATCGATCAAAAATCTAAGTCGCAACCCTTTACCACTGAAAGCCATTCACTCAACCAATGCATTTATTTGACAGTTCTTGCCCGAATAATGCTGGTCACTATAGAAACGGAAGAAACAAAAGACTAAAGGACAGATTGTAGAAAGATTTCTACGGCGCGCTGTCTAAATTCAAGAAAAGAATGAATTTTGTTATGAGAGTGATTTGTCTTCTCTTCGTAGTGTTGAGATAAAAGTGGTCATGCAACGCATGCAGCCGAACTTTAGAAAGAGGCTGGCACACAAATATCTATCGTGACAGATACACTCTACAAAGTCGAACTTCATACTTTTTTTTCTAGAACTATTTGCTACATTTACAACCAAGCAAAGTAATACACCAACGAACGGGGTAATTGAGTAACACATACACAATGGTAATGCCATTAATTTTGACAGTTCAACTACATTCATTGCGCTGTTAATATTGTTGAGGAGAAGTATTATTAAAACATAATTATGAAGCAATGGATAAGCCTGTTACGCAATTGAGTTGCAGAATCATTCAATCGTCAGAAGTCTTATTAGGTGGCGATTTGTAGTTTCTGCCTACCTTGAGAACAAAAGGTGTGAGTTAAATATGTATGTAAATTAATACATGTACCAGCAGACTCACTTTTTTACTTCCATTACTTTTTTACAGTTCAAAACGTTATTTTCAAAAGTTCCAGCAACTAAATGGTGCACACATCTAGCAGTTCCACTTACATCTAGTGACATTAATATGTAACTTCTCTATACGATGCAGGCGTGGGTGTCATTCCGGGAATAAGACGCGAGCAAAACCGGGCATAACTAATAACTTGTCGCGCGAATAACATACGTCTTAATCTATATCGTGATGTATATGTGTGTGGGGAAGTCGTTTACTTTGACAATGTTCGTAAATATGTGAGCAGAATGTATCTATCGCATAATTAATTTTTGTGCCATTGGACCATTTTTTATTTTTACAAATATTGTAAAAGTAGATGATTTCCCTAAAACTTCAACATTTATATCAAAGTTCGTAATAATAATTCATTTAATCATTTATTAACTTAAGTGTTGAAAACCTTAATCGATGTTTTTTAATCTGTGACTTAAGCGTAACTATTACTCTGTGGTTCTAATCTATTCTATTCTATTTTTATTAAAAGGCAAGCAAAGCCGATGTCGACTATTCTGCCAATGTCTAAAGTGAATTGGAAAAACAAGTAACTGTGGTTCTAATCGATGGTTGTGGCAGTGTTCTGTCTATGATATATATTATGGAGCAGTTCAATGAAAAATTGGTTGTGTTTTGTTTCGGTATCTTCGATCTGTACTTTACATAAATATTAAATACGAGGACAAGACGTCCACAATTGGCGACCGTGACAGGACAACCGTGACAATACATACACGTAGTTGTTTTAATAAATTACAAGCATCCTATGTTATACCAGAAGGCGTACAAATATTCATGGATGTCAAGTAGATGATCATGACGTGATAAAAAGTATTCTATTATAATCTATCATATTTCTAAAATATCAAAATATTGGATTATGTGTGCCCAACGGCCCCCCAAATGAATCCAAATAGGTTGACTATAAATTGCTTGTTGTTTGGTGGCTTTTGACTATTGATTACATATGCCATTCATTGGAAGACGAATGAAAAAAAAAACAAATGCTTCGACATTTAAATCTTCCTAAATACTCATAAATCCTACGTTATTCGGTGAAAACCCATATAATAACCCTTTCTTTACCCATAATACAAGCACGTACGGTTTCCAATGTACCTGGAGGTCAGTCGGAGGCCTTCCGAGAACGAATGAACCCGGGCCTCCGATGGATTCGAGTGATACTCCTCATCTCGATGTCAGCGTCACGTATAGAGGTGCACGAACTACCGCTGTAGGTTTTTGATTTTTGTTTTTGTTCAATTGTTCTTTTTTTGAAGTTTAATTAGGTAGGTTTGTTTTAATTTGATGGGCGATTGTTTGTTTAGCCTTCGTTTGTCAAAATGGTGATAATGGCTGTACTTTTCAGGGCTGTTAAATAAGGAATGGAACTTATACGAAATTCTGCTCCTTTTCTGTTGTCATCCTGCCATGGTTGTTGTGGTGAAAAGGTGGCTCAGTTAGCAAAGTTGCCTGCCCAGGATACGTCGAGCGTACCTTTATCTGATATTGTAACCTTTGGACCTTTAATTAAGCATCCAAATTCAGCAATCTATCATGCAATTACCGTCATTGCTATCAGCGATTGAGTGGTACAAATGTGATGAATTTAAATTATTTTTGATTCGAATCACTAATATGGCATTCCCATTGTTTTGTTTTATTTATTCCATAAAAAAAAAATGTTATCCGCGTTGTTTCATCGGAATGTGTTTTTATGATATCTTTCCGATCGGTAGAACTTGCTACCGAACCCGTCAAACTTACAAACTTATTAGCAGTCACAAAACAATATTCAATAGAATTTAGAACTTAACCCTCTTGACTTAAAAACGAAAGGCTACTCCAAAATGGTAAATGAAACAGTGTAAATAATTATTTTTAATATTTTTTCCAGCTGAACGCGCGCTGTTCATTCGGCCATGTTCGAATGCGTCAATCGAATTCTAATTTCAAATTCAAATGTGCAATTCAACACTGGTTTTTTTGATACAGGAATTAGATTGTGTGAAAAGTTCTTTAAAAACATCTTTATTTTCTTCTTTATTTCTGAAAAGTGAGGTTGATCCTACCCTAAAAAGTCATTCATCACGTCACTTCATCACTTACGCTTGACCTGAGTAACTAAAATAATAAGCGAAGAGGTTCCTAACTTGAAAATTAACAAACAAATAACAATTTCTACTTTGTAATTAAATAAAAACACAAAATAACAGAAAAACAACCAAAGTTACAGGGCGAATAATAATACATAATTATAATCTGCGAATTCCTCCATACTGCACTCGGCAAAGAACATATTCATCGAAATAAAAAATTAACTCTAACAGACGATCACAAATAAAATTTAATTACCCAACCATAAGATATAGAAACGCAATAACCATTTACCAAAACAAAAAGCAACCATAATCGGAAACGCATTGGGGACATCAGTTGAAAAAAAAAGCGGCCAAGTGCGAGTCGAACTTGCTCACAAAGGGCTCCGTACCACCGTACAATATTTAACATTGTCATTACAGAAAGCTGCCGAAAGAAACACGTTTCTTGTATCTTTACGTTTCCAGTTCTTCTAACTGAACAGACAGCTGTGATGCTGGGGAGTTTGTTGCGCCACTTCTTCTTCCCAGCTAAAGCACTAGGAAGTGGTGAAGGGCGGGCGTTTTGGGGGACTGTCTTATGTAATTTTGAAGTTCGAAAAGTGCTGATTCTCAGGCTAATTTGAATAAATTACTTTTGATTTTGATTTTAATTTTTAACTCTAATTTATTTTATTATTTGTTGTTACAGCGGCCATAGCAGTACAAACTCTGTGAACATTTCAAGTGTCTACCTATTACGGTTTTAAAGATACAGCCCTGTGACAGATGGACGGACAGACGGAGCCTAAGTAATAGGCTCCCGTTTACCCCGTCTTGGTACGGAACCCAAAATAAACGATTAAAAAACGTTTTTTTTCCAATATCGCAGCAGCAGGTCGGCCATCCATATTGTGACTTGACAACAAAAAATAGGGACACCCAATGCTTTAACTGAAGAAGACATACATTAACCAGGCAATAATTATAATTCAAAGTGGACATTACTGTTTGTGGATGGGTGAAGTTATAAGAGGGAGCGGGAGAGGATTAACTGAAATGTGTTATAGATTACGGAGAGGTTTTCAACTAATAAAAGATAGGAAAGAATAGCGATGATGATAATGCAATAACCAACGCCACTAACGGACAGAGATAGGAATAATAATATGGTAGATTAGAAAGAAAATGGAAGAAGAAACTATACTTCAATGAGGAAAAGGATGCTTAAAAAACGCAAAACATCAAACTCCTAAGCACTAAATCGATACTAAGTTATAAAAGTAAGATAGCATTTCATTTATTTTACACACAAAATGTAAAAAGAATTAGTAAACTTTTAAAATAAAATAGAAAAAAATACTAACAAATCTGAAGCTGCAGCAATGCAAAAATCGAATCTACTTGCAATAGAATCGTAGGGAGCTAAGGATATTGGATGTGGGATATGGATTCCATGTTGGGTTTAAAAAAAAAATATTGCAGACCACATGTGATCTATAAAAAACAATAAAACAAAAAATACAAAAAAAGAAATACATTAAAATAAAAAAAGGCATAAATACATACAAACAAACTAACCACTTTCCTGTCTTACACACCAAAGAAAAAACATCTACGCGGCTATTTCTAACCACCACTTATAGGTCTTCGTAGCATACATTCTATCAGCAAGGTCCTTCACTACACTGTGTCTACACGTACCAACCCTGGATATGAATTATGCAATTCTGCTTCTCTGAATGACATTTTACGCGTTCAACCTCGCTTCGGCAAAAATTCCAGAGGCACTACAGTAGCGTTTCAACCCCATTAAGTGTCAGTAGATTAATAATAGTAATTTAATAAGACACCCTCTATTCTCTCATCGCTTGCACCATCTCCTAAGGTCATTTAAGCTACAAACTGACGATTATTGCCTGAATGTGATATTGATGTTGTATTTGGTAATTTGTATTTCGCAATTTATTTTTAAAAGTGTTTTAAATGTAAAGTTTTATACGAACATAAGTTTGAAAGGAGACGCGACAATTTTCATATGGACCTTTTTGTGATAATGTCTTGTACTTATGTTTTCTGTTAATTGTGTTACTAACTTAATTATTTGTGTTATTTTTGCTAGTATGGTATTTTTATGCTTTGATGGTGAATGATTAGTATTATTTTTTGTTTTAGAGTGGATTCATCTCTGCTCTCTTGGCCTAACTTTTTGATGATTTTAAATTTTAATATTGCATGCTCTATCTCTAAAATAGGGGTAATACTAGTATATACCACATTTTTATATTAATTACAGATTTTATACTTACCCTGGCATATTTAAGTTATTCTTATTGCATCTGTATCTCAAATGAGGTTCACAGATGACCACGTTGATTTTAATAAAGACGTATCACCTACTATCCGACGTTACTGCTAAGCATGAGGGTTCGTTTCCTGGTTCGGGCATAGTGTTATTAGGGTTTTCCAACTGGAATTTCTCAGTCGCAGCCCGGAGTCTGGATTTGTGCCCAGTTGATGGCAATAGGCTCGCCGCCTATTACATGGGGCTCAGACATAACTGGCGATGTGAGTGTGCTATAGGTACGTCTCTGCCTAGCACTTCGGGGACTACAACCGTGATGTTATGTGTGTACTATTCTATGAATCAACCTATTTTGCTCTTTAAATTAATCGAAAAACTCCCATTTATAATCTCCCTTAACTTATCATCATTACATTTGAAATTAAACCTCAAAATACGGCATTTCAAACTTTTTAACAATCGTCCATAAAATAAAAATATATCGCGGAATGAAAAGGCGATAATACAGAATGGAATTATTGCGAGGGTGCCATGACGTAAGAGGCACATTTAAAAAAGTTTGATTGAGATGAACAGAACTTTTGATTGTATCCCAAAGATTCGGAATAAAAACAAGCTATAAATAAGATTGGAGGAAAACAAGGAAATACGTGATACTGTTATATATAGGGACACGTGGTGTGTTTGTCTGTTTTTGCATTTTTATGTAATGGTGCAGGATAGCCTCTGCTAGAAGTGGTTGTCGTATTAGTGGTTTAGGAGCTCCAGTATCATCAGGATTGTGCCGGCCACACAGAAATTCGTCATGGACGTGGTGTGACAACGGCTTCACATCATCTTCTATCAGATTAAGAAGATAGTAATCGATGTGACGCTCTGCTACAGTGACAGTAATCAACCAGTGTCACTCTTATGCGACCTCTTCGATGTTTCCAGTAGCTTCGTAACAAAACTACACGATGCCTTGCTGTGCCATCATGTATTTTGGGATGATCATGACATACTGATACTGGTAAATTAAATAACTCCAAAAAAAAGAACACTAGCAATTTTCATGTATTCGTTTTTTCTAAAAGTGATAGTATTTAGAAAATGGTTCTTGCATGCGTGGCATGGCCACTACAGAAACGGAAGTCAACATGACAGATTGTAGAAAGATTAGAAATCGGTGCCTTGTCAAAATTCAAGATAAGAATGACTTTGTTAAGAAATTGATTTGATTGATTCTCTTCGTAGAGTAGAGATAGAAATGGTCTTGCTACACAAGCTGGTGTGAAGACATAATAATCACTTCATGACAAAATACATGTGATAAGGTTGCATAGACCCCAAAAATTTGAATAGGGCTGGACGATAATGATAATAGGTACCTACACCAAGACGAAACTTACACAAGGTGTCCTAGGTTGTTGGTAAACCCTTTAGAAAGTATGATCAAAGTTTTATATAAGATGTTTATTGATGTGTGTGTACGTCACACACACACATCAATAAACATGTTTGTTGTATATAATTATGTAAGTATATTCTCATACAACTTACTCTTTTTTTGCTTTCGATTTTAGGTTTTTTTTTCCTCTTTTACTCTTAGACACGCTGTCTACCTCTCTTTATCTACTTTCTTATCGCAGGCACTGGAAGAGATTTCTTTAGAAATAAGCATCACCTTTGTACCAATGTTCTGTTCTTTTCTTGTCATCGGTTTATGTATGTGCATAAATGGTAAAAATTCACGTGTTAAATAATTGTAGCGGTTTATTATCTTTAAGTAAAATATGTTCTGCGTAAATAAGAATTAATACCTAATTAATTATGTAATAAGATTTAAATGGTAAAATGAATAAATAAGATGTTTAATAACTTGCAGAGAAAAAGTCAGTGTTTTAGTGATATATCTATCAAAAACACACAAGCAAAACCGTACAGCAAAAGCATACCAAAAACAGAACAACAATGAATATCGTAATCAGATTGTTGACGAAAAATTCAATTCCGTTTATTGCTGAATAGTTTGGCAGCGATGACGCTACGTCATAGCTTACCCTTGGAAATGTCGTGTCGTGTTATCAAGATTTGTTTGTAGGAGTGTCATCAAATAGTTTTGTTTTCTGATGAGTTATCTGGTTTTTATTTGCTGATTTGGGAATCTTGGCTCTCCTCATATTGTAACACAATATAACATGATGCCTTGTTTCCCGTGGGTTGGGTAGAGGTATATCTATAGAACATACACATTTTGCCAGTTAAGTTTAAGTCCCATGTAATAGAGAGCCAGCCTATTGCCATAATCATAATCAGCCTATAATGTTCCCACTGCTGGGACACAGGTCTTCTCTCTGTGAGAGAGAGTGGGTCCAGTGCGGGTAGGTCATCGTATTAGTGGTTCAGGAGCTTTAATGTCACCGGTATTGCTGTTTTGCTCCAGACACTCCCTCAGAGACAAATTTAAAGAGATTAATATAGTGACTGTGCCTTCTCAGTATATTTATGAAAATCTTTTATATGCACATAAAAATATTAATCTGTTTAAAAAATACAGTGATATCCATAACAAAAATACTAGGACTGGGCACAAATCTAGACTTCAGGTTGCTGCTATGGAATTACAGGTAGAAAATCGAATGACACTTTGCCCGACCTGGGAATCGAACCCAGGACCTCATGTAGGCCTTGCGACCACTAAACCAACGAAGCAGGCCTCTCATATTATTTATGGTTGAAATGGAAGTTTGCACGAATATCAAATAATTAATTAAAAAAGCTAATACTACGAGTATCCATAGGTAATTAGTGTTAGTATTTAATTTTTTTATCTTAAGATCAGCGTGACGATTTTCATTTGTATTTGGAAGGTTATTTTTGTAGTCTACAAAAGATTCAAAATTAAAAACCAAAATATTTTACGTAAACCTACTTATGAAACGCTTATGAAACGTCAGAAGCTAGGTGCACGGTTCCAATTGGTCGTTTCCTATGGAGAAGAGCCGGCAAGAAACTCTACGGTTACTCCTTTAAAAATAATTTACTTTTATCTACTGAACAAAAACGGAAATGGGCAAAAAATCAAAACACCTATGGGTCTACAAGGCCTGTTCATAAAAAGAAGAGAAACTGTATTAAATAAAAATAAAACATTAATTTAAAAACTGTTTAAACTAAACATTTGATGATGTTTCTTGAGAGTTTTTTAGTCGATTCGGACGAAATAACTTAATACTATTTTATCTTCTTCAAAAAAAATGTTTCTTCTCCACTTTTAAAACTTATATTGTTTATTCGTGGAAATGGTGTGTGGGCGAATCGAAAACTTTTTGACGAAACGGCACATTTTGAATTTTTTGCAATAAAACTAAGAAAACTGCATTTACCAATTATTATTGTGTACTTTTTAAAGGTAAAAAAGCAAGTAAAGGTGTATTCGTCCGTCGTTTCGGGCAAGTAAATTCGTGCTAATCGACTGATAAGCCATACTGAGTGAGAGAGATAAATGATTGAGAGATTTTTACGATAAATAAGTAGAAGACCCCATTTTTAGTACCTGGAGGAATTGTTGCTTATTACCTGAACTGTAACGATGATTACTATTTAGAATCTGTCCATAAGATGCTTTATTTTTCAGAAAATACCCAGAATTATTGTTGAATGTTTTGTTGTTTTTATTATTAGTTACAAATTATAATAAGAACATTTGTAACAGGACATAGTGTTCAATTTATTAATATTGACATCTGTCCTTTTTTGTTTACATGGATAAATACAAAGAATTTGAATAAATACATAACATACGTGCAAACATAATCAGCGTTTATATTGTTTCCACTGTGTGGCTGTAATCCACCACGCAGGCCCAGTGCGGGTTGGTAGATGTCACATGTCTTTAAATGTTTGGTTCTAGGACATGCCTGTTTCCTCACGATAGTATCCTTTACCGTTTTGAGAGCAGTGGTGATGGAATTAAATACACAAAGTAAAGCGCCTGCCTAGGTTCGAACTCATGACCTACAATTAATAAATACTCTAACTAAAAGTGTAGAAGGTACAGTTTCTTAACTATTTAACTAACCAATGTAGACAATGTCTCAACTCGTTACTCTTCAACATCTTCATAGGTTTGGTAGAAATTCGCTAAACTCACTAAATAATTCTTTTGCTTGAGATCAACTTCGCCGAAGGATATTTCATTAAAAACTTAAAATAAGTTGTATCTGTATGTATGTACTTTGTGGTAGCAAGAAGAAACATTTGGGTGAGTTCGTAAAAGTCTAGTTTTAATAGAATAGTGAATGTCTGAAAGATAAAGAACATGAAATAGAAGGAACTTCTTAAAATATTGGTGAACATTAGATGTGGAGTTTTATAATTTATATAGGGGCCTCAAAAATGCAAATACTTTTAAAGAGAAACCCACCATTTCTATGAAAATAGTCATAAGTGTTTTAAAAGACGACCTGCGTATTAAGAAATGGATCAGCCTTAATGCTAAGATAAGATCTATTTGTCATTACAATTCAGTCCATTATTTAAAAAGAAAAACACTAGCCTTTCGCCAATTTCCCCGACACACAAAATAACCGCAACACAGTCATGTTAATGCTATAAGTGTGTTACTTCGTCTCGACAAAGTTAGATTGGCATCGAACGAACTCTGACAGATACGTCGTAAAAATGTGGCGACTAATCGCAGCGACCGAAGATTTGTCGCAACGGGTTTTATTAAAAGTTTTTATTTTTATCCGTCATTTGTTATTTGAAGACAAAGAAGTTTAATGCTATAAGGTTATTGGAGAATCCGTTGAGATATAAATATGGGGTTATTTAATTTTGTTATTCTGGTTATTTTAAAGGTAAAACAAATTATTGGCTTGTATCAATCGTGTGATTACTTTACCCACCAGTTTCTTGTATACTTTCAGTAACAATAAACCTTTCTTAAGAAGAGTTCGTTAAGGAATATAGTGAATCAGTAAACCAGCCATTATGTTCGTTCATTGGAATCAAATTAAAATCAACATTCATAGGTCATGATTTAGAAGAAAACATGAAACCATCCATCAAATCTGGCTTTACGTAGCCAGTTTTGTCACCCGTCAAAATCTTTCCAGTACTGCAACTGACGTCTTCAAAACTGTGAACAAAATTATCGATCAGAGAAGAGTGAAGCAAAATTAATTGACCGTTAACTGTTAAGCGATTCCCCAAAATATCAAGTTTGTCATCAAATTACTTAGCGTCTCAATTAATTACTGAAGCGATTTTCCGATCGGTTGTGTCAAAGAGTTTATTTGATGTAGATGCTCTAAAAGTTTTGAAGCTTGAATCAAATCTTCGCTGAGAAGATTTTGTTGGAGAATTGTGAGTTGGTATATAAAGGCGCCAGGTTGACCGCGAAACTCTAATTTTCTTACGTTCATTTGTTAATTCCCTGAGTTGAAAATCATTGGGTACAGAATCATGTACTGCGTCTATGGTAACCATGGATACATTCTGCATATCACTTTTCTATGAAACAGCTTATTTTTTATTTTAACCAGCAAAAAAAATCTACGCTGGGAGGACTAAAATTATGTACTGAATGGTTCATGGTCACAGTTTGGGCATCAATGGGGCACCCTGTATAACAGTATTGCATACATTCTGGCTCCTGAAATACAGGTACCCTACCTAGCTCTGGAGCCAGGGTCTCATATTTTTCTGTAACCTGTTTTTATGGCAATAAAGAATTTATTATTATTATTATTATTATTATGCATTATCAGTCATCATGTTCCCACTTCTGGGATACAGGCCACCTCCTGTGAGAGGGAGTGGGCCGTACTAACCTGCACTGGCCCAGTGCAGGTTGGAAGATGTCACATGTCTTCGAAGTTTTGGTTCTAGGACATGCCGGTCTCTTCACGATGTTTTCCTTCAGCGTTTTGTGAGCAGTGTGGGTGAAATCATTTATACAAAGTAAAGCGCCTGTCTGGGTTCGAACCTGCGACCTACAACTCTTAAGTCAAGGCCGTTACCACTGGGCCATCACTGCTCTCATCACAATAACAGCATTGATTGCAAATAATTCACAATGTCGAATAAATCTATCAACCTCAAAAACGTATCTTCCTGTAACAGCAACTGCGATACTTTATCTTTGACCGTCTTTAGCCTAATTTTATTTGACGTTTTGACAGCTCCGTTCATCCGTTAGAAGAAGACAAACATATTGATTCATACTGAAGAAAGACAAAGACAGAAACACATCGATCGGGATTAAGTTATCAGCAGGTGCGTCATGTTATTAATAAAATAATAGCTGTCAAAGATGAAGACTATATGCAAATCTTTGGGAATTAGCAATGCTTTGTGCCTTTAGAATTGGACTTGTCAGAGTCAATCAGTACATCAGTTATACTACTCAAACAGACACACACAATACTCAATACTCAATTTCTTTATTGCTTTACCATAATGTGTACTTAGGTGGTAACTATATAATAGAGATCATTATGGACCCTGTAGGGCACAGCAAAAGTTTAGGAGAGAGGAAGCCCTGTTTCAGGAGACAATTAAGTAGTATTTATAATAGCAAATTTTAACTTCAATATAAAAAAAGTCAGGAGGTCGCGAATAAGATAATAACATTTCGCTTAACCATTATTTTGCACTTTATCTGCAAAATGTACTACAATATTTAAGATTATTTTTAGGTACCTGTACATGTATTATATCCTGTTTATTAATTAATTTATATTATTTCCTTCGAATAGTTGTTATGGCTATATTATTTAATTATTATTCTTTAATTATAAAATTTATTATTAATTGCAATATTATATTTTTTTTATTTATTATTATTATCTTATTTATTCATTCACACACACACGGCTGCGCAGCGCATCCATCGTTCTCCTTCTTTTGCTATTCCTATAATATTGGTGGATTTTGCCTTCAAAAATTCTGAACATTCGGTACATTGCTGCAGCTTCTGAAACAAAGCTATGTAAATAACTTTGCTTAAGTAGTCAAAGTCAAAAGTTTATTGCGAACTAAGTGTACAATGTTGGTGTTATTTTATGTTAGCACTTATGACTTAGCAGCCTTTTACAAGCATTGCAATTTTCTTTCCCCTAGTATATATTTCTTAAGCCTTCAAAGATCTCCAAGCATCGCAGCTTGTAATTCAATCAATTCAGTCTATCGCAGTCCATTGCTGGACATGGGCCTCCACCTTCTTGATCATTATGATTGTTCGCTACTTTTAATATATATTATTATTTGACATGCATATAATTGTATATAACTTTAATTTTAGTAGTTGCATTGTAATCTAAATTTAAACTATGAAATGATTATTACTATTTTTATGTTATTGCTAATTGCTAAATGTGTACTGCATGATGCTATATGTACAAAGATGTAAAATCTGAGTATTTGCATGACAGAAATGCCGAACATAGTGATACCCATAGGTCGTAAGAACTTATGTTAGCTACCTATATTCTTTCAAATAAATATATCATTCATTCATTCCGCGTCCAATCCCAGCCTTCTCTGTTTTGCTATCTACGGCTTGTAATCAGTAACAAAAGGGAACAAAAGTATTTGTAACTACTTGATCAGTGCCTGTATCAGCTTGTACGAGTACTGTTGCAGAAACATCAAAGCTATCGACATGAGTGTCTAAACGCATATCCCACGATCCCAAATTTATACTATATGAACCAAGCGATCAAGCCCAACAATTTAAGTCAACTGAATATTAAACATTCACTGTTAAACAAACGAACAAACATAATAGACAGACAAACTAAAAACAACCTGACGACATGAGTGTCTAAACGCATATCTCACGATCCCAAATTTATCCTAATAATGAACCAAGCGATCAAGCCCAACAATTTAAGTCAACTGAACATTAAACATTACAACATTCATTGTTAAACAAACGAACAAACATAACAGACAGACAAACTAAAAAACAACCAATTAGTATTAATACTATCCGTGCGATGATCGCTGGCGCACATAATTGACTGCATGATCCTATATTCATACGAATGACTTTGGTCATCAATACTCTTTACATGACAAAAGACACTTAACACCTATCCACAAACAAATGATTTTGAATCTTTAAGTTGATGTACAAGGTTGAAATTTAAATGACACGGGAGGGGTGGTTAAGGTTATTACAGCCAGCAGTATTAAAGTCTTAATTATTAAATACGTTTGACATCCGTTCACGCAATATCGTGTCAATGACATTAGTGTGGCGACACCCTTAGTTTTGTTGTTTTGTATGTACTTAGTTTACAATTGTAATTTTTCAAATGATTGGCTGAAGTTAGAGTTTTGTACAGAATGTCTGGGTTTCCAAGATCACAAGCTCTCATAAACATATCAAAAGTCATAATAGTCATTTCTTTATCAGTTTTCCTAGTTCGAATTTCAGCCTAACGCGGACTCACTCACTCTTCTAATATAATCTTTATTCACATATTATGATTTAACCTAAATAACGAATTCCCTGACTTCTGTCCTTGAATCAAAGATATGTAAATCTCTTACAACCATATTCTAAGTCGTAACCGCGAAAGCTACTCGACTCACAACTACGTCGGGAAGACCTCGAGCAGGCCTTCAAAACTAGTATCCATGGTCGTCATATTACGCAAATTATGAAGTCCCTCGAATGAGCGTGAGTCGAGGTGATACGTCACGAATACGTCAATATTCAATAAACTCGTCAAAAGACATTATGAAAATAAGGATAAAATACGCGTGTTTTTGTTAAAACGTCCTTGTTGACTACCTCGAGAAAGCCTCGGTAGATCGGCATCTACCGAGGCTTTCTCGAGGTAGTCAACAACGTACCTTTTATTTGACAGTTGGTTCCTCAACTCAAACTCACCTCTACTGAGGAAACGGTTTGAGATGAGGAGTAAAATTGCATCTCTATATATCAAACCACCGATGTGAGGTTGAGTCAAGTCGAGGAAATCATGAGGTTTATGAGTGTTAGTATCATCTGCGGACCTTTACAACCCAATTACTTAATTGGCAATACAGGGACATTTAAATTAGCAGAATAATCAAAATAAAAGCTTTCATTTTTACACTGTGTCTTTAGATCATCCCATTGATCCAACCGTCATAAATTACAGAAGATTGAAAACTTGAAGACACATTCCTATTCATTCAGTTTTGTAATTAATAGTTCAAATAAATTCGTATAATAAATCAACGGTTGAGACATGTGATACAATGACAGTCAAATGTTGTGGGCCAACAAAAAGTGAAGCCCATACAAAAGTAGGCGTCTTTTGTATGGAACTTACTAACGTTTATCGAAATCTAGATACTGTATTTTTCGTTTGTATTATTATACTGTTTTAGGATAACATTTTGCGTTGACAGAAAATCAAATTTTGCCGGTGGGTAGGTAGCTGGTAATTTGAAAAAAGAAAACCGTTTTTTTTAAGAATCTAAGATAAAATGACGGGATAATTACTGTTACTTTTGTAGCAGTGGAATTTCCCCATAAATTCCAGCTCTTTTGATTCAGGACTGAAGTGGACCAATGTGTCTGTTTTCTCCAGTTCGGCCCGCCATCTTCTACGGGTCTGCCGCAACGCCTTCTGGCTGTGTCAGGGCTCATGTAGTGGTAATTTTGGCCCACAGCTAAACGCAAAACGGCAAATAAGGCAAGCGGCATACCGCAAACATTAAAAATTGCAATGTCTGTGCGTAAAATGACACACTGAGATCTATAATAATTTCGACTTTGTAGAGCGTCCCTGTCACTCATACCTACTTGCTCTTTCTAAAGCTCGATGTGTCGCATTTATACTCGAACACTCAGTTCCTATAGCTGTACTAGGATCACTTGGCGCGGTCAAAATCGGAACTGACGTTGCCATCTTGTTTTCTGATCATGTGACATGTAACAAAACAATGGCACAAATGTTTACCAACAGCCTCTGTCAACGTCATTCGAGTGCCAAAATATTAATGTACAGTCCATTTACAGTTATTTTTCCTCAGACAACGCATCTACAACTTTATTGTAACGTTTATAAAGATCAATGTGATTTTGACAGACTAGTCAATAGCAGCAACCCAACAGCAACCTTAACATTACGAGAATAAAGGTTACTGTGATTTTGACGGTGAAACAAAATCAGAGCAGTGTACCTGTATAGTTTCAAAAACTCCACTTGGTACATCGGTAAATCATCACAACAGCCTGTAAGTCGACATTCAAACTTTCTTTACCATCGAAAGGAACTTTTTTGTTTGGATACTTCCACACAAAAAAGTTGTTATTTTCTTAACACCAAACAATACCACAAGAGGCTTTCTGAGGCGACTTTTAATTCGTATAAAATTGAATCCCACACCATTGAAATTAGTACATATCGTGCCTGTTTGTATTGTAATGTAATTTATGATTTCTTTATGACTTCGGGTAAGCTTGGCGTTGTTGTCAACATTTGGATAAAGTTTCATTTGTTCCTTAAGGCTAATTATTGATTGAACTTAAAGATTTTCTAAAAATTACTCAGTTTCGTTAGAAAGTGATTGATTGTTATTTAGTTTGGTTAGTTTTTGTTTGTAAATTCCAATACTCGTTAAGCTTTATTGTAATCACATTTGTAAAGAATACGGGTTATCAACTTGGTTCTACTACAAAATGTTCTATGAAACCCTTTAATTACCTTCGTCCGTCCAACGTCAAAAGCTTATTTTGTAATAACTACATGTTTTCATCATTCAATACAATCTCAATGTTTGTAACTCCTGCATGTTCAGGGGTCCATTCACAAGGCGATGTCTTCTCGCTGTGTTGTCGCCTACGCACCCCGCAGGATTGTCACTGGCCGATTATTGTTTATAAATTATTTGCAATAACAGACATTCATATTGGTTGTGTGTGTGACTGGTCTAATATTAATAGTGTCACTTAAATAAAAGGAAAGTTTTGAGGTATAGCCATTTATGGACATATATTTCAAGTGCTTTATGATACAGATTTAACAAATCGAGTAATTTATATGTAGCTTGAGGTCAGGAGCAGGCCCTCAAAAAGTTGGTACTACAGGAAACTATTAGAAAAAGATGTAACACAAAATAAAACCGAAAATAAGAATGCATTGTTAACTAACAAGTAAATCGTTTAATGATTCTAGTAAAGAAATATTTGGTTTTTATTTGGTTTTGGAGCTGTAAATGTTTAGAGAATTATATTTAATTCTCTAAACATTTACAGCTCCAAAACTTAGGATCAAGAACATAATATTCTCCTCACACACGTTACAAAAAACGAATTTTGAAAAACAATCATATGAGCTAATCTAAAATATGCCAGCAACCCTACCTCCCCATACATCACCTGAGCTGCATACCCGGCGATATTTTTGCGCACAACTATACGCTTTGATTCAAACTCCATTGTGGGCCAGTTAACAATACGAGTCCAGTAATGCCACCACTGCATTTATATTTAGTATGGTAAATTTATAATATTTGCTGTTTTTGATACAGTGGTGTATCACGCTACTTTATAGGGTACCTAGGCATCGAAAGAGGTCATCGTCGTCTATAAAGACGATAGAAGTGTTGTCAAAAAGATCATCAAGGGTATGAAAAACTGCATCATTCTGTTCAGAACCACCAATCGCTTACGACCAAATCCATTCAAAATGATGAAAAGTTTGAGTGGCAATTCAGGTAAATTTACTACAGCTGAACAAACTTTATTCCGATGGCAGCTGTGGCCTGCAACAGTTTCATCGTGATTTAACAGTACAAACCTAGTTGTTTTAAGATTATTTTCAAAACTACTATACACCTTGACTTAACATAACATCATCACGCCTTGTTTCCCCGAAGGGTTGGGCAGAGGTGTACCTGTACACCCACATTTCGCCAGTTATGTTTAAGTCCCATGTAATAGGGGGCGAGCCTATTGCCATCAACCGGGCACAAATCCAGACTCCGAGCTGCTATTGAGAAATTCCAGATAGAAAAACCCAATAACACTTTGCCCGATCTGGGAATCGAACCCAGGACCTCATGCTCAGCAGTAGCGATTGCTACCAATAGACCAACACCTTGACTTAGTAACTATTTTGTCATAACTTGAACTTTGTGACATTTGTCATCGATATCCAGACCATTGAATGACTTATTTTAAGGTACACAACTAAAATATCTGCGAAAATAAAGTAATCTGCCACAATTTCCAACAATCGTTGTCTTCATGCTTAAGCTAAGCACGAGAACACACGTGAGACATAAACGGATTTAAAACCCATCGAAACAGCTACAATATAGACATAATATCTAAGCCAATGACTCCACATCTCCATTCATATCCAAAATAAAACAAGAAATAAGGCTATTGCACACGAGGCTTTATTCGCCTGGAAATCATAAATCAATTGTGAGTAGCCACCTTTATTGTGGAAACGAATCTGTCACCGCCTCTAATCCTTTAAGAGTTTTCATATTTAATTCTCTTTTTGATAGTATATGATGGGTTTTGACACAATTTTATGTGTGCGTGGGAGGATGTATGGAAATGTTTGAATGGGCTAAATTAGAGTACTAGTAACATAATAATTTATTCACTCTAACAAAATCACAATGAGACCTACACTCAGCATAGGTTGAAGAAGATAGAAAGACAGAGATAACAAAATCCTAATTACGTGATTACTCGTTACCTGTCTCAATTAATTCTAGAAGCTCAATGCTTGTAACTAAACTTTCTTCCGCTCAACAGATTTCAAATTAAGTGTCTAATCTTCTATTGAAACGAACCTCGAATACACATAACGATACAAACACAAAATGCCTAGAAAATATTAAACCGCATCACTGGTATTATTTCTTCAAATTATATTATTATCCAATAAATTTCCATATACTACACACTAACCAGAACAAAATCATCACAGCTCTGTTTATGGTTAAAGAGTCACAATTTGTCTCCACACAGAAATTCGATCCACCACTCATTGTATATGTCTTTTATAATTTTATTAATTCCATTCATCATCCATACATCTCCTCAATGCATTATGACAGATCGTTTCATCTATTTCTATTCGTTGATTTAGATATTTACAGTATCGTACGTAGTAATTAATTATTCTTATGAAGAATATGAATGGTCTTTTGTCATTTGGCTTGGAATAGATGTCGTAGGAGAAATAAGAGATGTTACTATCGAACAAAAAACTTTGGACAAAATGTATGAACGAAGACAAACTGAACTAACATAAATAATTCCAATTATGTTAACATAAATGAAATACAACAAATAGTGCAAGTATTAGCAGATGAATGTAATAACTCGTAGCACGGAGAACTGCGTTTTTTTTTCGACGAATTGGCTAAAAATGGTTAAGTATTTTAAAATATGTTACTGTGTAAACATGAACATGTTTGAAATCAGATAACTTCAGTATTCGATAAAAATTGTGATTTAATGAATTAATTCAGAACTATTGATATGATTCCGATCAGATTCAAATTGTTTCTCATTTTTAAATACTTCTTAGATTAACATTTGCTATTGCCATCATTATTTAACATGGCAATGCCATCAGTGGCATTCCACACGTCACTAATGGCATTGCCTAAATTATGGCGTCCGTCTAGTACCCATGTATTATACTAACCAGGACAATAAAGATCCATAATCCCAGCATACCGTGTCATCTTCGCAACGTATTATCTCTACGTAAATTTGTTTCTAGCATCTGCTCCACATTAGACACCAACGTCCTAGCAAAGACAAAAGGCCCATATCTCCAACCCTCGTGACCTGATAACGGCATGACTCATTAATTATAACAATCGACGCCTCACTCGTCTCACAGCCATTAAGAGCAATCTAATCTTGTTAACATAATCCGATGCTGAGCAGCCCACGCTGAGGAAGTCAATCATCAGCAAGCTCCACGTTTAGTTCGATCAAAGAATTGAGACGTTTTAAATTTTACCACGTGACGCTCGCTTAATTTTCATTGTGTCTTTAACGTCTTGTGCGCACGATAATTTATATATAGCTTTAGAGTCTATTCCAAAAGTTTATTATAAAATGTAAACAAATGGATCAGAAAACGTACCTGTGAATGCCGAATTTGTAATGCAACTTACGATTTGAGTGGTTTAATTTGATCATTTGATAAACTAAATTTTAAATAACCTTAGAAATGTTGGTTTTATAACAGATGAGGTTTTAGGTAACCAAATTTTCTTCGAAGATTTTTCAACTACCATTTAATGATGGTATTCAAACTATATTTTTGAAATATATACTTTTTTACAAAAAAAAAACAACTTACTTCCAGAACGCTAAAACGCATCCGAAATTAAAGTGAATTTTCACTTTAATTTTAATTTTCATTAAAAAACGAATTTTAAAATCATTCATTAAACATACAAAACATGCAGACGAATTGAGAACCGCCCCTGTTTTTGAAGGCGATTAAAAAGTGTTACGTTGTGTTACTAATTTTAGTGAGTGATTGCGTACAAAAATAACCTGAAAAGGTTTGTTTACACTTTTACCAGACACTTTTGAAACAGACCATACATTTTGGGTAGAAGCTAACCTCGCATTGCATAGGCTATCTATACAATAAGTGGTCCAGCTTATACTGGAAATGCACCTATAGCTTTATTATGTCGTCTCGCGGAAGAATATATAACTACTCTGTGGTGCGTACCATGTTGATTGGTATGGCTTCTTCTAAAGTTATTTTATGGTTTCCTTTTCCTTTAACTGTGGTTATCTTGACCCTTATCTCTTATAGAGTTTAACTAAGGAATAACCGTTGGTACAGTACTATTTGATATATTGGTAACTTGTGACTATCTCAATCGATATTTTGAAGATTTTAGAAGAGAAGGGAAACATCGTGAGGAAACCGGCATGTCCTAGAACCAAAATTTGCAGACATGTGACTAGATGTTGCCTGCGAATTTTGCCTAGAATCAGTTCTATTTTTAATGTAAATTGTGACGTTCAAAAGTGCCCTTTTTATGGGCCTATTTGAAATAAATGCTTTGACTTTGACTTTGGTAAACCAACCCGCACTGGGCTGCGTAGTGGATTAGGGCCTACTCCCTTTCACTTTCCCTTTCCCTGTCTATTGGCTTGATTGTGATGAGAAGGGAATATAGAAGCAAAAACATTAACTTGTACGAGTACGTACCTACAATTATGACATTAAATTGAATTAAAAGCTCTCAGACATTATTTAAATCAAATCAAAATATCTTCAGATATTTGTTAGAACCAACATGAATATACAGTGACAATGATATAACGAAAAAGTTAAACAATTTCACTATGGCCTAAAACTAAAACTGAATCATCGTAGGACAGGCAGATAAAAATCTCAAGCCAAACAACATAAGATATCCCAATTGAATATATCATTAACGTACCAATTTACCATCAATAGTGTATATCTACACCATTCTAAACCCCGAGAATTAACCGACAAAATATTCAAATCGATACATTATGGGGATCAGAGTGACAATTTGGTCCTCCATTGTATGGTAACGATGTGTTTTGGTACAAAGGACCGAGGCGAGAGGAAATTGGTCCATAGGACCGCTTCCTGTTGACAGTGTTAATTGTTAGTTTTATAGTTAGTTAGCGATAAGCTTTGCTGTGCGTGGGTTTTGGTGGAGTAAGCTACTCGTTAGGTTTATATAAGCTGTAGGTCAGCATATCCTCCAAAAAAACATTAGTTACTCGACATCACTGCTAAAAGTTTTTGGTGATTCTAAACCATAACGGTCAGTGCCAATAACGTGTATATCTATTCAGTTCAGTTCTTCTGTTCTTATGTCTCAACATAGGCTTTTGCGGTATAATAAAACTTAATCTCTGCCTGACCCCACGGAGAATACTGGCGTTATGTTATGTTTGTGTTATGTCCTTACCCAAACCTACCAAAATGTCCTTTCTTTGGTATTGTTCGTCGAATGTTGAACTCCTTAAGTTTTGAGGTGAGCTGCACGTTACTGACATATGCGTGCACTGACAGGACAGGTCTTTCCTCAAATGGCCATTTCAGACACCAAACTACACACACGTCTTCACATGATCTGACCAAGATTATGTCTAGACTTTAAAAGAGACTGTGCACTCTAAGTTTGTTTCGGCCTTTCTTCTCAAACTCAAACTCAAACTCAAATATTTTTTTTTCAATTAAACCATTTACAGGCACTTTTGAATTGTCAAGGAGTCGGTCAGTCAGAAATATGAAGCTAGTTGCCCATTCCAAAGCGTAGTAGGTACCTATGGAGAAGAACGGGCAAGAAACTCCATGGACACTCTTTTAAATAATAATGTTTTTACATATATCTTAGTTACATCGATTAATGTTGACACTATAAGTGAGAACGATGTACAAAAAACCGTACACGTTAAAAGCGTCCAGAGTGCATCAAAACATAATTAAAAACAATCCAGCTAATTAATTATTAAAATAAGCCGTGGCAGCTAAGAGATGACCAGTCCCAACTGACGGCGCCCGATCACGAACATGACGCATGGATCAGCACCATTCAGCTCAACCATTTTGAAGGGAGCTAAATGATCCGACACACGCGCCACCGTCAACGAGACATTTGAGTGAGCATGACATACTATCAGCCGCCAAGGCACATTCAAGTCAATCTATGACATTACCCGGTAAATGGTAGCTCTATAGTACAAAGTACTCACATCTGTGCAATGCATCTATATAATAAAAAGGAGATTGAGTTTATATAATGCAAATAAATTCTTACTATCTTCAGTAGCTATCTTACTATCTTCTCAGAGTAGTCAGATAGGAAACGCCGACCTCATCTAGTTTTAAACATATGATTGGCATGTAAAAGTGTTTGTACAAACCTACTTACAGAAATAAAATCATTTATTACTTATCATTTATGTTATCTATTCTGAGTTTCAATCGATCTGTACGTAAAATCGAAAAACCGCTACAAGTAAGAAGTTTAGTTACTAGGTTTTGTTAGCACCTATACCTTAGTTTATCTTGCATAACTATTTACTTGAAGTCTTCTTGACTTCTATTAATTTGTCATGCGTTTATAAAGTTTCTATTTGCAACCTTGGCATACAAAACATTTATGGCATTGTTTTTCTATTTGTTACTATCCTGCGCTATATTCACAAGTCTGCTAACTATATCATCAGACCAAATTTCTGCTGCATACCCACCGGTAACCATTACAAATACAGAGTTTTTTTTTTAATATCCTAATTTTTTTTGTCCCTAATCTGTCGAACCCAGTAGCGCTCAACCCGTCAGCTACTAAACATCAAAATTAATCTTTTATTGACCTCAATGACAGCTCGACGATTTTTTATCATAAAACATTCGAATCTGCTGTGTCATGGGGACTTGGGTTGAGTCCGGTGTTTTTTATTTATTGATAAATTGATATGACTTGTTGGATTTTTGATCCGATGAGTGTGATCCTTTTAGATTATTTGAGTACCTACTGAATATAGGTGTAGCTTTGCAGCCATTCGGATTTGTGTGTGTGTTTTTGTTGGAATTCGGTTTTTGTGGATTTGAGTAATTATTAGTGTCGTCTTTCGTCATATTAGTATCGATGTTATTGGAAGTAATCTGAATAACCCAATGCGGCTCAGTTACTACTGTTAACCCCCGACGGAAAGAGAGAGGTGTTATAAGTTTAACGTTTGTATCTGTGTGTTTGTTTGCGTCATCGTAGCTCCCAAACGTCTGAACGTCTGAAGGAAATCTATATAGCCGTTTAAGAGGCTTTTGTTAGTGTCGGGTGTTTTATTCTATATTAAATTTAACTTTTTACCTACTTATGCGTATATAAGAAGACCAATTTCCATTAAAGTGGCAATAAATGTCAAAAATTTAATACAATTTGAGGTGTTCTTGACAGATTGAGACTGATAAGAAAGAAAGATAGAAAAAAAAATTTGCTGATGAAATGATAAAAAATAACAACTATAGTGTGTGCCTTACGGTTGCGGCAAAAAGGTGCATTTCAGCATTCTGAGATAAGAATGCGAATAATTAAATCTGCAACTGTAGCGCTATTCTGTTACCATACCACCGTGAAGACTTAGGTGGAGTGAGCTTTAAGTGCCACTGTTTATATGGATTGACCAAGACGGGATGACACTGACAGCTTACTCCACGCAAGTCTTCACTGTGAAATTTTTACTGAATCGACATGCTGGTGTATGGGCAAAACAAAATATATAAAACTAGATAGCCCTTAGATTGCTTAGCTTATCTTACCACCAAATTATATTTAAATCATGCTCATCTCGATCTCACGATTATACCATAAGAAGGAACATTCAATTCAAAGGAACTATCATCCATAACTTTCATGACCCAATAATTCAGCACTTTGCCCGGCCAAAGCACATTTACGAGTAACAGCATTAACCCTGCATGGTTGAAACACGCTGAAACTATTATAACCATATTTTCGTCAGTTCAATGCCTTATAGGAACTGCATCAACAAGAGACTTAAAATTTAAAGGATTTTATTTATACTGTCTTAAGTGAGAAGTAATATGGATCAAAATCACAATCTCAGGCCAGTACCTGTAACTAATGTCGTAGAAAGACTAAAATAAGTTCCAGAAAGTAAATAAAATACTCTTTATGAAAGTGTAAATATCAAAAGTAAACAGCCACCAAAACTCATTAGTAAGAGCAAATCTAAGGATGTATATTTCCACTTAAGATATAATGAACCCTGTTTATTTTTAATTGCCACCTTTGCAGCTTCAGAAAAGAGACAAGACGACTGATGCATGTTCATAAAATTCAACCGGTACCAGCCACAAATAGACACTCACCTGATGATAGACGTAGAAATACGACAGATCTCCAAGTAATAAATATCTTTAAAGGGAACATCAATAAAATATGCTATAAGAAATAAGGCAATCAGGCTGCGCATGCTTCATACGAATTATCAGACATCATTCAAGCAATCATTCGAGGTAGAAGTATTTGTGCAGACGGTACAAATGTATCAAATCTCTACAGCTGCTATTAAAATCGAATTATTGATGACCAAACATTGATAAACCCTCTTTTCATAAAAACATTCACATAATGGAGCTCTGATCAAATTGGTCGAAGATACTGGTGTCAGTTTCCGAAGCTTGACAAGAGATGGTGTTACTGTGTCATGCGCAGGAGTCGATTGTGTAATTTTAAGGTCAGCAGCGCCATCTGTGGTAGAGTAGCGTTAAGTTATGTTTGAAAGCTTTGTATTGCAGGTGTTTGTTTATTTGATTTCAGTGTTACTTGGAGTATTCTATAAACTTAAGGTCGGCATTACAAATAATGGGCAATGCAGTCTCTTAATTTAACACAAATTGAGTAACAAAATGAAAATTGATGTTCCATCAAGATGAACTGAAAGAAATAGATTTTCAGTTTTTTTTCAATCTCTGTAGACAATACGTCAAAGGTAAAAATATAGATACAGTCATGTTGGTGCTGATATTGGCAATATATACGATGAACATTATCAGAAAGAAGAAATCGTTTTTATTTCAGAGGGAAAGAATAAGTGTCTTTGGTGGTTATAAATATAACTAGGTAGGTACGATATTGCTGTTCGTGCATCGCGGAATCTAAACGATCATTGCCATTTTTTCGTGAAGAAAAAAATGACTCATTCGCCTATTAAGCCTTGGGAAAAGCGAACAAATATAGCAAACATAACTCAATAAGCATGTCAACGAACTAACATTGACCTCACACACTGCCTAGGATCAGAGAGATTCACGTTTGAACATTTAAAACGTACATAATTATGAGTCATGTTGTAATAAACATTTAAATGCGAGATTTAAGACTCCCACGGATGGGGTAATAAAGATAATTTTAAATACAAAGCAACGAAGCGCACGAGTAATCGCGAAACGAACATCAAGTCATGACGAGATTCAAATCATTGCGCCCGCGCATTCAAACGGGTTTTTCATTTATCAGATCGATTGTGGGGCGTGGCTTATAGATCGGTAGGATTTATATCTGTGCTCCTCGCTCCTGTTGCTTCTCCGTTTGACAGTGTGAGTGTGAGAGAGATAGGAAACGTTACGCCCGATCGATTCCAATGAAGTGCGCGCGCGACTATGTATTTTCTCGGAACAAGAAAGTGGACAGTGTCTTGTTTTAGAATATTATGTACCGTGTAATAGTCTGGTCTTGCGTGTAGATACAGCACAATTATTATTATTGCGTATATTTTGATTTTTTGTCAAGATTAATAGCGTATTTTCGTATGAATGTTTTATTAGTCCGGTTTCTTGTGATATTGCTACTGGTTTTTGTGTAATTTAAAGCGAAATGTAAAGATGTATAGACGCCGTTTCGGTTATGTAAATTGATAGAATTATGAGATAAAAAAATACTTAGAAAATGCTTAGTTACAAAAATTTGAACACATTTCGAAACCCAACGGTTTATGCTTATGTTTTAAGTTGCTGATCTTATGATGTAACTTTCCAGACTGTCGAGTTTTAGTAACAACATGCAACAATCAAAACATGCAGAATTTGTAAAAAATAAATGATTATTAAACTTAAATAAGTATTGCTAGTGATGATAATCAAATAAAGGCATAACTTTTATAAAGAATCCTTAGGAAACATTCAAATTTATATCTGGGCATCGCGACATCGTTTTAGAATACGATTCCTGTAATGTATTGAAAAGATTTGAACCCAGTGTAAGTAAGTACAGCGGAAATAATAACGAAAATAATGAAATCTCTGTCTCCGAAACTACTCTGCCCACATCTGAAGACCTTTCAATCATTATCCGTTGACGCCATATAATTATTTAGATATGCACGCTTGCTATCCTACCCACCCCTCTCCCGAGGCGTCACGCGTGATTTTTTGTCTCTTTTGCAACAAAAAGCAGACCATATTTTAATTGCCCTAAAATATTTTCGGTTCGATGCTAATGTGCGGATAAAATAGGTTCATTAATCTTAGATTTTTCGTTCTACCGATTTGAGCCTTAATTTACCAAGACATGGCATATGATACCGTATTAATTTCTGTGGATTCTGGGAGTTAATTTTGTATCATCTCTAACTTCCATAAATTCAAGAATTTGCATGTCTGTAGAAGAAATACAATGTTCGTTATTTGAAAAAAAATAAGGCGAATTCGTGAAGTTTCTATACCATTGGGGCCAAAATGCGACATTTGGCCCCAAAATAAATGGTATAAAAAAGAGCTCCACATTTGTAATAGAATTTAAAATGCTTTCAATATTGCATTATTACAATTTAATTCAGTACTTGTTTGGTCATTTAGAACACTAAACACTATGGTATGGTACATTCTCAGTGATGACTCAAATTACTCATTGAAACCAAATTGTTTTAAGGGGTATGTTTATAGGGACAAATATGTTCCCGCTCTGTTAACCAAAATATATTTCACAACTAAATCCACAATACTTTTTGAGTTGTGTATCATCATCAGTATGATTTCCAACTCTCATATTGACCTTGGAATCTCCCAATAACCTTATATCAAGTTATTTTAAGTAGGTGCTTCAGACATATTTTACTCAGACGTAAACACAGGCATACAAGTGTATTTAATTAATTAATCCAAATCGGTTCACCTCCAAATCACTAGTTACGTTTCGTTCAATTGCGGCTTTCATTGCTCCAATAAATATTCAATCACTTTCACAATTCCTTCCTGGCTATAAGGTTGAATTTTCTCTAAACAAACTGCAAATAACTTCATCATTTATGTAAAGTAAGTGACGAAGTTGCTAAAGCAGTTGGTTCAAATCTTATTTCTTTGGGTTTAAGAGTGATTACTGCTTGATGGTAATTTGTTGATAAGTTTGTTGTCGCAGCTTAATGAACATTTAATAACAGTGTTTTTTTATAGGTTTTGTTCGATACGCTCGTCTATATGTTCAGATGAGTTGCTGCAGGCTGATTTGTATTTGCACAGGGTAGTGTAAGATTTCAGACTTTAAATTTTAATGTAATATTTAATAGACGATACCCATGATTATTGCTGAATTTTGGCTACGCTAGTAAATTATTGAATTAACATGATAGAATAAACTTTACCATATGTAACGAATACCTTTGTACAAATAATTAAACTGCTTCACTTTCAGTTTGATGTGAGGTTAAATAATCATTAAAAGCATGTTTTATGAGATGGGTTTGCTCTATAATAATAATAAATAAATAATAAAATATTTTATTTCGGACCCATAACGTCCATTTGGTTAGTATACAAACGACTTAGAAAGTAATGTTAGTACTTACAACTACCAGAGAATACACAAACTATGTTTATTACGCCACGGTGGCATGTAGGCGTATCCAATGTTCCAGTATGGGGCTGTCCCACCTACCTGCTATAGCATTCAGAATTCTGTTGGGGCTAGCGCGCACCCTGCGCGAAATGGCATAAAAAGCATATTCTGATGCTCAAAGCACTAACAAACCCGTTAAAAACCAACACACATATTCAAATCCAAATCACATCAGACAACTATGTCACAGTACCAATTCACGACAAGTTTACATGCAATCGTACAGAGCTGCTAGCAAATCCGATAATGTGCCGTAGTACAAAGTTGCTGCCGTTCACCACAGCGAAAAACCCATTTTCTCGCTCGATATACCAGCCGTATCAGGATGAGAGCAATTAAAGGTCGGATGACGTGGAAGTTGGTAAGGTGTGGGTGGATGTGGTACATGTGAATGAATAGAATAGTTTAGCATTTATTCAGTAGTAGTGACCTACTTTGCAGGGTTTGAACGACTTCAAAATACTTCGAGATTTCTTTGTTATGTGTGTTAAGTACATAATACACACCTTTCGGAATCAATTTACTAAACGAAGGTGAAAACGCATCATAATTTGTTATGTATTTTAGAAAAACAACGCGGTCAGACAAGAAAAGCGGTTTTAATTTATAGTAGCCAATTGTGAAAGCCAATTATTTTTAAAAGAGTAACCGTGGCCTTTCTTGCCGGCTCTTTTCCATAAGAGACGCCTAATTGGAATCTTGCACCTTGCTTCTGACGTTTCAAAAGTGCCCATGTAGGTATTATGTGAAATAAATATGTTTTGATTTGATTTGCATTATTTATATTCATACATATTATAAATTAAAGTCGCATGTAGAATTACCAGAGTTAAATAATTAAATACCAAAATGGTTTAAAAAGGAAAGGAAGGAAAGAGACAATGAGATATATAATGTAAGACTCTATATGGTTTTGAAAATCTTACTTTCCAACCAACCCGTGATACAAAAGATGGATCTGTTAAATGAAATAGATTTATAACATACAGCAGAAATAGACTTAAAGATACAAATACGACCTTGTTATTACATCCTATTTAATTTTTATGAATAAAACTATGTCCATTAGTAGCTTTTAACTACAGTAATCATGGTAAGTAGACAATTAAATTTTCACAATTCAATCATGATCCTTCTAAAACGTTTTGAATTCTAGCATGACAAAAGTAAGATCCATAGGAAAATTTAATTAGCTCGCCATTCTTCAGTAAAAGCTTAAATGGATATCGTGCTCACTTCAAGAAACGCGTTCATTCTAAACACTATTTTATATTAGGAAATCATGTTATTCACCTCCTTGCTGCCTTGCTTCTCGATTCTCGGTGTTTTTTACGAGAATTATAACTATTAAACCCTCGAAAACTCCCAAAAATACCGTCTCCAAAAAACCCTAATCCTTGAACAAAACTGAATTGCGCATAGCGTTTTTACGGCATTCGGCGGAACCGTATGACTAGACGCGCTGGATCATTAATCCTGAAGTTTCAGATGTGAGCAGAACGATAAAAATTACGCGCGCTACGCTAGCCGAGCGTAAAGAGCGTAATGACATGTTATCTAAACGACATATTTCTGGTATATGCTTTTTTAAGATCGGAGACTGAAGATTAGGATGTATTTTTAGGTGTGGTTTGGTTTATTTTTAGCTGACTTCAATTGGTTTTTGCAATTATAGGAGAGAAAAAAAAATGCGGTAGTAGTAACTACGTAAGTACATAGTTTTGTTTTTGTGCCTAAGTCTTTCTATCACTGTTGATAAGGCTTGGAAGATTTAAATGTAAGATTTGTGCAAATAGCTTTTTTTCTTCTGTCGTTCTTGAAGTTTTGTCTCTTTTTCAGATGAGGTATCTTTGCAAATACTTTGTAACATACAATGATGGATGAGAAGACCGATTTTGAAACTTCTGTTAAATAACATGTAGCTGAAGTTTACATCAAATAATACTGCAAAATATTAAATAACTTCTCCATTCTCGAATATCCCAAGTCAAATTCAGAATATGACAAAATCCATTCAGTTAATGTGTAAGTGTGAACAAATCAGAGTCTAGAGTTGAACTAAGTTGTAACGTAATGTCTAATGTCGCTCCATAGACGCTCCTCCGAGAATTAGATGGTATGCACTGTGCTGTGTTCAAATGAGGTTAGCTACTAGATTAAGTTTTGAGATAAGGACGTAAGAAATTGATGGAATTGATTTTTATGTAGGCAATTTCACTAAGTTGGTGGGTAACTTTTGCAAGTGTCTGAAATGAACCTTCCGTGTATTTTTCAAACAGCCTAGTTATATTTACTGAAATATTATTGCCCGCATTTTTAATACGTCCATTAGGTCAGGAATTTGCAGACCTATACTTATTGTGAACAGATTGTATTATTCTACGATGTATTGTATAGTCAAAGTAGAGGAAACTTTACAACCATGAGGAACAAGGAGCGTGGACAAGGAGTAACATTGTTACATTGCAGTGGCAGTGACATTGATAGCAATGCAAATATTCCAATCACTTACTATCCAATTTCAGAATGACCATTCAACCTCTCTTGCAACAGTTACTAGAGCAAGTCCCCACTGCAGTGACATACATTTTAATGAGAGCAATCATAAACCCACATTGCCCCAGAAACTCCAGGATTATCCCAACATCAGGATGACCTCTCGACCTCTCTTGCAGCAACAGTTACTAGAGCAAGTACCCACTCCAGAAACTACCCCCATCTGAACTCCCCTGATCGAACACCACCACCTGTTGGCAAGCGAAGGTGCAATTGTCAACATATTGCATGACGTTTGCACGTGCTCGACACGCCCCGGGGGCTCAATTGGGAATGTTGATATAGTTCATTGAATTTCAGAAGTACTTGTGTTAATATTAAAGCGTTTTCTACTAAGTTCGGGGTTAATTGATTTCGAAGTTTGTGCGATTTCAAATAGCTAATAAGATTGAAAAGGGGGATAAGTAGTGTTTATACTTTTTGTCTAAGAAGCCGACATTATAGCGATTGAGCTTCGAATTGTCGTTGAAAACTTTTTGAAACACTGCGGTAAACACTTTTTAATCTCAAGTTTTGAGACAGAATAAGTGACGGTCTTGTATTACTGAATAGGAATCGAAGGAAACGTTTTTACCTCATTAATATGTTTCTTTCAGTTCAGGTCGAACTGCGTAGTGCCAATAGCAATAAGCTAAGTGGGAAGAGACAGAGTGATATGTTTGTGGAATCCATCACGTGATTAAATCAAAAATAATACTGCAAAACAAACAATTAACCACAAATTCAAGACAGCAGAAATAGAACAAATCTTCAACCGCACAGAGCGACAAAGCGTCCGAGCATCTGGACAAAAAAATTACAAACTTTCCTTTCAAGAACTTATAACACCCTTTGTGGTGAAAGGTTGAAACTCTCGCAAAACAATAACCACTGAGCGAAAAAAAACTTTATTTTTTAAACACCCCACTTAAACAAGACAACTCGCTCGCGTGCCGTTGCTAAAAAAAAACAACCTCAAGCCCTAAAAGCTCACGAAAATATTTCAGATATTTAACAAATGCTAACCGCTAACGATGTCCTTTAATATTTGGAATATAAAATAAAAAAATCCTCTTTTGTCGGTCGAGGCGAGTGCCGACAACTTTTTTTTTCTGTATTTTAAACGCTGCGGTTCGTTTGTTTGGAGGGAAAAATGCCCGGTTGGCCCACGGAAAACTTTTTTGTGGTAAGAAAAGGTTGTGTACCACTGTGTGTCTGTTCATTTTTTCGTTGTTCTAAAAAGTGATGGTGCCTACATTGGGTCTTTGATGTGAATTGGCAAACAACAGAGTTTTTCCTAAAATTTTCTCGGACATATTTGAGGTGTACTTTCAGAAAGATAAACGGACAGGATCCGGGCTTCAACTGTGAAAACCTGTAAAAACCCCCGTTCAAACATTACGGACAAGCCTTCATACACAACACTCAAATATTTTTCAACATGATAAGTTAGCAATTAGGTACCTACCTACGTCATTCCGTATTTTTAATCTTTTACAGGACATAAATAAGCATCTTCTTCTTTAGTACGAATGCTTGGGTGGTCTAACTGTACAAGTCAAGATTGAGTGCCTACTGACTATCAGACTTTTTACAAATAAAGATATATTTGTAAAAAATTGGTGTGGTATGTAACCGGGGTGGCTCTTAGTACAAAATAAAATGCCCCTGCTTCCTATATCGACTAAGACACCAGGTCATTATTGACGTCCTCTCTTTTACTATGGCATAACCTGCATAGTACTATAAGCATTCTGTCAACCAAGCTTGTCATTTGTCTCTGATCATACGTCTTCATGGGATGCCCATTTTTAGGGTTCCATAGTCAACAAGGAACCCGTATGGTTTCGCCATGCCCGTCCGGCCGTCCGTCCGTCCATCTGTCCGCAGCTTAGCTCAGAGACTCTTAGTACAAGCATGGATTTACATATTAGACATGGATATAAATAAAAAATGTTTTATGGTTCACGTAAAGTGGGGATGAATTTTTATTTTCTCGTCTATCCCATGGTGTAGGGTGTCGTTGGGAAGGTCGTTCAAAACTATTGCGGGTGAGTGAAAACCATTTTCGATTCAGGAATCCGTTTGCGACGTATTATTAATATATTTATTTATTAATGCTACACGCACACGAATGAACAGCGGCGGACTGATTGCCATAGGCATTCAAACTTTAAATATAAGCACAAATAAATATACATCAATATATTATTATGAAAATACTAAAAACAAATAAGACAATCAATGAGAAAACATTACCGTTATGATGCTACTGCCAGATTCTTGCAAATGTGCTCCCGAACTTTAACTCTTAAGGATAATCGGTTGGGTGCCATCCTGATTTCGTGGGGGAGTGCATACCACAGATAGATAGACTGAACGAAGTAAGAGTGAATGAAGTCTGTGCGGTGAGTGAGACATTGGAGAAGACGATTGTGTGATGAATGAAGATTTATGTTGTGGTTGCAGCAAATGTATTGAAAGTGGGGGGCTGGATAACCAGGGGAAGAGGTAGTATCAAGAAATCAAAAAAAGGTGATCAGCGCCCTTTGCTCTCTGCGCTGACGTATGGGCAACCACTTTAGAAGCGACCGATGCGCAGAGACATGGTCATTGAAACGCAGATTGAAAACAGATCGAATGCAGTTATTGAGAAGACGGTCAAGTTTGTCGAGGAGATCTGCATTCAGGCCATTGTAGCACACATCATCACAATCGATGATAGGGAAAATTAAGGACTGCACAAGCATTTTCTTCGTACTCGATGGTAATAAATTTTTCAATCAGTACAGAGCCCGCAACGTTCCGGTTTTGGCTTACCCGGTATTATTTAAGCTTTGTAGGTGTTATTTTTGTACAGTCAGGTGTCCCCCCACCTTTCATCTAAATTTTTGGATATGTCAAAAAAAAACACGGCAGTAGTATTTATAACGAAGTTAAAACGAAAACTTTCAGAGCTACGTAGGCTTTACGAGTTAACGAACAATAGTCGACCAACTAACATTCGCAGTTGAAATGACCAGGAGCACATATTTTTAACTACAACATTAAGTTTGTTCTTGGGATAAATTCTTCCAACTACGGAACCCTTCATCGTGCGTGGTCCGGCACGAACTTGGACGGTTTTTTTGCAATGCAACTTTTGATGCTAATTTCAAATCTAGTCATTGCCGTATTATTTACCTAGTAGAATCAATGCCTCGTTGGTCGCAAGCAAGTGCACAGGGCAAGTATACAGGGCACAAGTATACAGGGCGATAATATGACACACCAAGCTTGTCACACAGGTATGAGTTACAAAACGACGCTGTAAAAAACTGAACTTTTTCTTTAACTCAAAGTGCAATGTTTATGGCCGGGTTTTTTTGGGATTGCCTGGGTTCGATCCTAAGGTCGGGCAAAATTGTTTGGGTTTTTCCATAAATAGCAGCCATGAGTCTGGATCTATGCCCCGTTGATGGCAATAGGCTCGCCCCCTCTACATGGCCTCAGACATAACTGACGAAATGTGGGTGTGCTTTACTTCTGTCTAACCCTTCGCGGATTATAAGCGTGATGTTATGTCTTATGTGTTAGCATCAATATTAAAATTCATGTCTATCTACTTATCAATATGTTTACCTTTTCCTCAAAAATGAATGGACAAGCTTATTCGTTCTCTCTTAATTCAATTAATGTTTTAACATCTGAGCACTTTAACACGAAAGGAGACAACGTCCACATAAAAATGATTATCTTGAAGAAAAACAAAGATTCAGTGTACCGCACAAATAGAGCTATCTGCTTAGAATGCGATACGTTATAGTATAATTATTCAAGATCCTAAGGTGCGGACACACTGCGGATTAATTTGTTTGAAAGATTGTTTGTTAACACGCTTTTTTTAGCTTGACGTGCACCCTGATTGCGTAACACACTATCAAGCACAATTTTAATCATTTTGAAGGATATTGCTAATCCGTTGCTTCATTTGTTCGAAAAAAAAAATCGGCTCAATAAAGTAAATAACTCCATGAATGTAGTTGAACCGTCAAAATTAAAGCCATTCCTACTGTTAGCGTGTTACTCAATTACCCCGCTGTATCTATCTATCAATGTAACGAAACTTTCAACTTAATTATCACCAACTTCAAGACGTCCGATTATTATGAACAGTACACGTATCAAGGACAGCAACTTGGGGCGCACTCAAAATTTTTGCCATAGATAAGATAAAAAAAAAGATATTGAGAGTCTTTTACGAACACTAGAATCATTTCTACAATTCTCTGAGTTAGAGAAACCCTCAAATGTTATGATTTCTGAAAAACAGAACGGTCACAAATCATATTTTGATCAACGTACAAGCTCACACTGACCTGCAAACTGCAAAAAACGAAAGAAAATTTAAATTTCGCGTGCTGCCCCCGCGCTTTTACCTTAAAGATTCTTAATTAAACCAGCCTTCTTGTAAATTATTATTTCTATAACATCATATTTTTTCTATTTTACTTCTGTATTCTTCATCAATCTTTCAAAGTGAGAAAGATTGGTACATCCAAGTTTTATCGTTTCCTGTTTGAAACTAAAAATCATCTAACGCTTTTCTCTTCATCAAAGAAAAGTAATATTGACACTTTTCTATAGTCTCTCTTTCATTTGCACTTTGACGTGTATTGATGGTCTTGCGTTTTCATTGAATGAACACGTTTGTAACGTAATAAATTACAATTTTGTGTGACTTTATAAACAAGTTTAGAATTTGACGTTGATTATGTTAATTAATATAAATAATGTTCTTTAGTTTAATCTACATATTTTACTCTTTCATTTTTTTTCTAATCTTCTATGTATGAAGTAATGTTTTCAACACAGTTTCTCATAAAGTGGCTCTTATTACACCGCTTTTAGGTTCATAATGTAGTGTATTAAACACGCGTGCTTTTTACTTTACATTACCGCACTCGTGCTTTATATCGAACTTTTTTTTTCTTTCATCTCCGCAATGAGTTTTTATGTCTAAATTCAATTAATATTTTTATCATCTCCAACATGTACCAAAGAAAATTACATCAACGAAATTATTAATAATACCAATACCATAGCACAAACTGTAAAAATGCCAATAAAAACTGTTTGGTATCATTTTGAGAATTGTACTTTCACTAGTTGTTTCAATAATTATAGATAATAACAATACGAGTCTGTTTTTTTCCTCGCAAGTGTGTTGTGACACGCGTGTGCATTGATCATATCCCACTCGCTCCCTTATCGAATAAAACCGCCTTGGAGTTAATGACCAAAAGGGCACACTTGTATCACAATGCACTATTATCTCATTATTCCTGCCATCGACTTATACATATTCGCGAAAAAAGTTGTTCAAGCCAAACCTACAGTACAAAATCTAATACGAACTCCCTCTAACATAACCTCACCCTAAGATCAGGCCTAACATCGGCGATGTATTCCTTGCACAATGCTTGGTCCTAATTTGAATACCATGCTTATGGGACAATCGGCAGACTAAAAAATATGAACAATACGCGTGGTCACGTCAAACCCCATGGTTGCCTCTTACGGGGCTCGTAAAATTTTATCTTAATTGTCTATCCGTTCTTCAATGTCCTTTTCTTTATAAAGTTTTTTGGAAGGCGTTTTTGGGCGGTAATAAAGTAAATATGCTGTATTATTCATTATGATGGATGATCCACTGAAACCATACAGCGTGCATCAGAAATGTGTGGACATATCTATGAGGCTCACAAGACCTACAGCGCCGGGAGGTTCCTGTTTCGTCGGGAGGTTCCTGTTTCGCATAAGGCGGGAGGAAACGCCCGGGTGTCACCATTGTGTGGATCGCCCGGAGGACACGGTGGAGCATACGGTGGAGGTATGCCCAGCTTGGGCGGAGCACCGCAGTGTCCTCGCGGAGGCGATTGGCGGCGGCGATCTCTCGCGTCCGGCCCTGGTCCAGGCCATGGTACGGAGCGAGAGAGAATGGAAAGCCGTCACCTCCTTCTGCGAAGCAGTAATGCTCGCGAAGGAGGAGGCGGAGCGGGTGAGGGAGAGAGCCTTGCGCCCTCACGCCCCCACTAGCCGCCGCAGGGGACGCCCTGGGCGTCGGGAGTCGCCTGCAGATTCCCGGCCACCGTAGGCGCGGGCTTGCGGACGGCGAGCAATGGGTAGCTCGCCGCCGGTAAGGACCAGGCCCGGGTCGACGGCGCGTTGTGTTCCACGCGCGCCTCAAAGAGATGTCAGCACAAAGTGACGGGGTCCGGTAGGGCCGACGCCTCAGGGTCGCGGGTTATTCTACAGAGAAAACCGTGGCCCTGGCACAGGCAACTGAAGGAACACGGGTGGGTTTTAGTCAGTAAAAGTCTGACACGCCCTCCCGCTCCACCCAGAGCGGGAGAAGTCAGACTACATAGAAAAGAAAGAGAAGCGCAATGACACAACGCTGATAATTTATTGAAAAAAAAATGAAGCAGTTATCTATTTACAAAAAATGTATAGATTGAACAACAAAAAAAACACTATACCATTCATACTTATGTTGCTTGTTGAATAGTCTGACAAAAATCAGAATGATTGCATGTATGTTAGTATGGTTTTTAATTATCAAAATAATTTTTAGAAGTGTCTTCGGGATTTTTCTTATCGTTTCAAATTAGTTGTATTATGTTTTTAACACACACTATCTAACTAGCATATATCCTGAAGAATATTACATATTTTTCTGATTTTGAATATTGCAGTGGATCATATACTTTTAGGCATTACAAAAGTTACTTTTAGGTCCTGTAGATTTCGCTAGTCCCATATAGAAAGTTGTTCAGTTTGATGGTCTGTGCCACAGCCTTAAATATGACCAAACATTTCTAATACACGCTGTATACAGGGCGATAATATGACACACCAAACTTGTCACACAGGTATGAGTTACAAAACGACGCTGTACAAAACTGAACTTTTTCTTTAACTCAAAGTGCAATGTTTATGGCCGGGTTTTTTTGGGGATTGCACTTAAATGCGCTTTTGAACCAATGCTAGAATACTTTAGTACCTAGTAGATATCCGGTTCTAGTGCCTTGTTGGTCGCAAGCGTCTACTGCTAAGAATGAGGTCCTGACTTCGATTCGCAGTACTTTTGTCGACGGAAAATAAATAAAATTATAGATTTCTGTTATTCCTCTGTCTTTTGTCTTTTCTCCCATCGACAAGACTCGTTTCAAGGGTGGTCAAGCTTCGCGTGCAGGTCGGTTCAAGAGATATTAGGTTTTTCCATCTAGGATTGTTCAGTAGCAAACCTGACTCGGGATTTGTGCCCGATGGATGGCAATAGGTTCGCCCCCTATTCGCATGGGACTTGCGAAACACCTCTGCCCAACCTCATGAGGAATAGAATACAGGTGTGATGTTATGTCTCGGCCGATAAATGCTTTACTTACATAACTATTTGTTACCTTATCAATGCAAATCAAGTTTAACTCGAATCTGTCCTCAAATCGGATCACTTGTCATCATCCGATTTGAGTACAGATTTGTAACTTGTTAATTAAGTCGCCAATGACATTATAGGCCTAGAAATTTCTTGTAATGCGCATTGGCAGTAGTAAAGTTGCAAGTATCTAATGCAGTTTCCGGTAAACTTAAGCAGATAAACTGAAATGATTTAAGAGAGATTCAGGATAATAAGAAAATACTAACGTTAGTGTGACAGCCCTAAGGCAAATGTAATAAATAATGTAGAGGGACAAATATGAAAATAAGTTCTCTACCGCAGGTATCGGCACTCGCACAACTCATTTGCCTACCGTTTTCAGCAAGGTCAGCAAAATAATACACTCGATGTTTTCTTAAACAGATATGACATTTATTGTATTAGAAATAAAGGGATTAGACATTACAACATTAGATTAGAAATAAGGGTCGTATATCTTTTGAGCAATTCTTGAAGTAGACCTTCAGCTCATCTTGATTGACCATTTCATAATCAATAAAGATTTGTGATGTTGCATACATAAATATTTTAATTTTTAATTTATTTTACCTACACACGTCCGAGAGCCACAGTAGCTTGGGCCCCAAGCTGCTGGGCCCCAAGCTGCTGGGGCCCAAGCTGCTGTTGCCCAAGCTGCTGAGGCCCAAGCTGCTGGGGCCCCGTATACAATAGACGCGACATCCCTGGCGGTAATACTAACTCTCTAATGAAAGCAAGCACGTAGTCTATGTGTCTTACAAAAGATTTTAGTTCGATTTGGATTCAAGATTAGACAATAGTCGAGCAAACTATGTACCTGAATTGTATCTGGATCCTTCAAAGTTTATGAATGACCAAGTTATACTTTTCTGTAGAACAGTATAACTTGGTCATTGGGAACATTAGTAGGTAAAATAAGTTTAAAAATATAATATGTTTGTGAAATTAGTTAACATAAGGTGGTTTAGTTAAATAATTTCATCAGATATTTATTGAAGGTTGAGTGCGAGACCAGTAATTTTTGTTATTGCACTATTTAATGCAAATTTTCAGTTTATTTGGAAAATATCAGCAGGACTTAAACAGACCCTCACGCAAACGCTAAACACACACTTCTACCAACATCCCCTCACAAACATATCCTCATTCTAACATACACACACTTAGACACCTTAAAAGTCAACATGTGTTAGTAGACTTTATATTCTTTCGTTGTTAATTTAAAAAAACATACTTTGTAACCTGCAATCTCAATGACAATTTTGTAATGTTGGATCACAACATACATGGTTTTTGGTATCACAATGACAGCAGAACACTGACTCCTAAGTCACAGGATCACCTAATTTAGGAGTCAGGGTTTACTCTATCCATATGACCTTTAGTTAACCAAGTTGTGTATCCAATAAAAAATGTAAAAGGTTTTTGTATATTTTGTTTATATTTTTCATAATTCGTGTCCTGAGAAAAGCCTGACACGAAGCAGAGTATTTTATTAGAATTATAAAATTTCGTCTTCATTTAATAAGAAAGCAGATTTAAGTACATTTCGAAATCATATAATTGCCGTTCTGACCGTACATAAACGATTCAATACAATAAACAATCACGGATAATCTTTTTGCTCTTACCCATATTTACAAGACGTATCGGGCCGTAAGTAGCTGACCACTTCCCGTTCAACATCTACTGACAATCGACCAGGGAGTTCTGGCCAGTTTGCGTTTGTATTGATTTTTATTGGCCTGATCTTTTATGGTAGCAGTATTATTGTCATTTGGAAAATAAATGACTAATAATGGTGTATTTTGTTGTTCTTTCATTTTGGAATTGACTCTGAATGGGATCGTTTGATTAAGTATTCTTGAATCGATGTTTAAGATGATTGTATTGGTACTGGATCATTATTTATCGAGAGAGTTTGTAGCTTTGACTTTGGATTTACATACATACATGAACTCACGCATTCTTCCCATGGGGGTAGGCAGAAATCACATACCGCCACCTACTACGATCCTTGCATACTCCTTTTGCTTCGTACATCTGGTCATACCGTTGTGAGTACTAGGCACCTGACCTTTCTAAAGAATTTCACCAATAAGCGACCTTATTGGAGAAACTCTTCTCTATGTCGTCCTAGGGCGTCCTCTCCCAGCGTTTCCACTCACATCTGCCATCTAAATACCTTTTGTTAGTTTCCTTTCATTCATCCTCTCAACATGACCAAACCATCTAAGCATACTCTTTTCAATTCTTGTCACGACATCTTCATGTTCTACTTTGGATTTCAAAGACGTTTATGTCATTTGAGGAAGAACCTGAAAACCAGTCTTACCAATGGGTATCATGTTACCCATTTACTGGGTCAGATATATTTATATTTATTTATTTTATTTTAGGAAGGCTTACAGACTAATAACATTGTATTAACACTAGTATGTAACTAAATTGCTAATTACAAGCCTCCACAGAAAAAAAAATACAAAACTAATATACCCTCACACTCACCATGAAGTTATTTCCTCAATTGGTTAATTTCGTTCAATCGACTACGAAATTTAGTTGGACAATAAACGGCTAGGTGGCAGGTGCTTCTTGTACAAAAAATGGCTCTGCCAAGAGATTCCTAACTTTGCTTGCAGTGGTGCAGAAAAGGTCAATGCCGTGCTCGCAAGAGATTGCATTAAAACTACGACTAGCTCTCAGAAAATATGCATTACGCCGATAATTTGTGTTTGCATATGCCGTCACTCTTTGTAAAATTCTGGTAGTCTGCGGCTTCTGGTCATACTCGAAACTGACACCGATACCTATAGATAGGGAAACGGTTAAGGCAGATCGATTTTTGATGTCGATTTGAATTTATTATCGATAGAACAATTTTGCCAAGATTTGCAATAAGATTACAAATTCTCTTTCTTTCAATTTCAGTCAACGCTCATTTTTACCTCTCCACAATTAATCAATGCATACGCAAAATGTGTGGTCTCGTCGAAGGATAGACCACCCACCTCTTTCTTGCATTGCACAAAATTACGAAGGGAATTTCACTTGGCGGATTGCATCTACCAATATATATTCTGTTCATCTTTTTAAAACCAGCAATCAACATGTAACACAAACCGAAAGTGATAGTAGGCTTTAAAGAGATTTTCATTACAAATCTCGATGATCACAATAATAGAGGAAGATCGTGTTATTTGTTTTAATGACTCATCGATAAAGAATCTGCAAAGGCGAAGGCTTTTGGATCTGCGAATACATGTCCAATTAACAAATGTCCCATAGCTACGCAAAGCAAATCTTCACATCAAATTGAATCCTAAATTAGAATCACATAATCCTTTTGATCGACACAAAATTAAAAATCGTATCACACGCAAAGAGATCAGGAATCGCCATTTTAATTATAAATAACCACTTCGCTCGTCAAACCAATACAAAAAGAATTGAAAGAAATCAAAATTCTAAAGAGTAATATCAAACTTGACTTATAATTGGTTGCTCATCTTGACAAAGTGGGTAACTTACCCTTATGACCCTTTAGATACCGATCTAAAAGCTACTTTAAGTTCTATTAGATAAAGTTTAAATTGGAATGGCAATTTTGCCGATGTAAGGACCAGGGCACATGGGTATAATATTTATAAGACACGGCTGTATCAAAACCGAAGAGCCGTCTTCCAGGCCGATGACGTTTGACGTATATTCTGACATCCCCTTTGTTATGTGGTACAAGTGAAGGAACGCAGCGGATTCAGATGTATTCCTAGTTTTGATTTACGGGTTTTAGATAATAAGGTACTGATTTCTTTAGCTTTTTAAGCATGAGCGCGCAGCAAGTGATGCCGTCTAGTTTTGTTACGAAGTTACTAAACTCGGAAATGGAATCCAAAATCAAAATTATAAACAAAGGTGTTGCCAATTTAAAATAATTACCCCAATTGTGTAGTGTGTTGGAAAGTACTGTTATATAGTGCTTGAATTGTAGGCATATATTATAATATTACACATAGTTTTTCATTTCATTTTAAAAGTGACAAACTACGGTCTAAGAATAAAACATATAACAGTTTGTAATAAAATCGTACAAATATTTTTTTATGATACTGGCAATAAGGCAGTTACTCTAAACATTCGGACTTTAAATTATTATTTTCTATTTATGAAATATTTTTCCTTCTAAATAAGAGAACCGTATCGCCCACTTGAATAATCGATTCTCTCTCTACTGGTCGCCATTTGGTTTTGGTCATGGTTTTTTTTATTTCCGTTTTATTTACGGGTCTTTCTACATCGTTCTCACATGTATAATTTCAACAAGACTGATGTAACAAATTTTTCTGTATCCATATTATTTAAAAGAGTGTCAATGGAGTTTCTTGCCAGTTCTTCTCCATAGGTACCTACTTTCGCTTTGGAATGGGCAACTAGCTTCATATTTCTGACTGACCGACCCCTTGACAATTCAAAAGTGCCTGTAATTGGTTTATTTGAAATAAATGCTTTGAGTTTGTCATTTGGAGTAATACTGTCATTCAGTTACTGACGTTATTTTGGTTAAGATTATATAAGTTGTATTTTTACGTTTTTATTTTGTTGTGGCGTAAAATCGTGTTAAAAATATGATGACCAGGTAAATGTTGACTACCAATGAAACGTCAATTTGACAATGACCTTTTTATGTTTACATTTTTGATTTCCAATTCCATTTCTAAAGATTTCAACCACTGTAGAGGTCGGATAAGAGTGACACTGGCTGATTTCTGTCACTCTAGCAGAACGACGCATCCATGGTTGCTTGGCGGCTGTCTTCTGATGACAGAAGATGAAGAGAATATCAGGGGAGCTGCTGTCGTACCACGTCAACGACGACATGCTATATTCCAGCATAATCCTGATTATATTTAAACTGCCTAACCAATAATACGATTACCACTTCTGGTAAAGCATATCCAGCGCCGTCTTTAAGCTTATTCTATATCCTCTTGCTTTTTGCAAAAGGTTGTTGCTTTTAAATGGTTTTATGACACCATTTTTATCCCCCTTCATCAAATATTTCATTAACTTCTCATCCTTGCATAATTATTTATATATAACTGATTCAAAACACTCTTCACCATCTTCTCCTACATTCTTTACCCAGCAGGACTTACATTATTGAGTGGAACGAAAGTTACAAAGGAAAATTAAATAATAAAACTAAAATATTTTTAACGTAGAACCGTATAATTATTATTTCGCTTCTCCCAATAGGCACTTGTAATAATAATAACAGTTCTCCTGACTGATCTTAGCGGAGACTTAATATTCAACAGGTAAGTGATTTAATTCTTGATGATTTCTCCTACTGAATGTAGCTGGACGCGTTCATCCAAACCGCTCGACCGTATCTCCACCGCTTGTAAATTTTCCCCATAAACGCTTCACCAGGGACGGCAATCCGACACGACCGAAGAGTGTTTTCCAAGGCACGAGGAATACACTGTTTACTTCCAAACTCCGGGCTTTAACAGAGAAATTCCTAATGGCAAAACTCAACAACACTTTTCCAATCGGACCTCAGACTCAGCAGTCACTTTTGCGACCACTATACCAACGGGGTAGATGCCAGATGTCCTGCAAGCATCATTCCTGGTAAACACTCATACTTGTTCTCTTATAACTTACACCACACAAAGAGTATCGCAACTCGATGGGCAAATAAAACACAAGAAAGTTGAAACTGGTACAGCTTTGAATAACTTACGGCCAATATGGAAGATTGTTTTACATGTGGCCCACGGTATTCATTGAATACTCAATGCTCGTATCGACTAGAAGCTTTACATTCTCCTAGGTTATGGAGATTTGGGTCGACGACTGTCGTTCACTTGCTCCATGTGAAATAGTGATATTTATTCGTTGGGATTAATAATAACATTAAATTCAACAATGAAAATCGTAGATACCTTCATTACTTTCCTCTTCCTCTTCTTTTTATGTCGATGACATGACAATGTTCCGAATATTGTTGGTTACCCTCTTTTTTTGTTATTCCGTGGTTACCTTCGTGACATCCACGGCGCCGTTGAGAGTTGAAGACATAGTGTGCGTATCAGCTCCTTATCCGCACCCTACTGCTGTTTTGTGGCCTCACTTTACACTTTTAATCAACTCAGCCCATCGCAGTCCACTGCTGGACATAGGTCTATCCCAGGCTGTGCCACTACATTTTGTTCGTCGCCTTCCGCATCCAGTCTGTCCCAGAAATCTTCTTAAGGTCGTCGGTTTATCTAACAGAGGCGCGTCGCATCCTTTGCTTGCCGAAACGTGGTCTCCACTTCAAGACTCCTCTGCTCCACCGGCCATCAGTTCTTCGGCAAACATCGGCCCACCGGCCCGGTCACAACGGCCATCCCACTCCCACTGCAGTTTGCTTTCTCTCACACTCTAAGAGATGGAAACTCCCACTTTGTCACCTGATAAACAAAAATAAAGCGATGTGGTTATAGGTCCACACGCAGAATGTAATTTATTGGTACAAGTTTAATATGGCATCTTTATCTAAGAGTGATTTGATGAAAAAAAAATTAGTGTCACGAATCCAAGAAACATGTTTTCTTATAGCTCCATAATTCTTGTAGGTTATGATATGATATAGTATGTATGTTATATACACCATAGGTTCTTAACCTTTTTTGCCCACCTTGAGTTTTTTTTTATCTAGTGCTCCCGTTTTTTTTTTAACTTACTTTCTGACGCGAATATAATCAAAAAATCTGAAACACCTATTGCCACAATTATGTTTAAACTTGTAAAACTATACGCTCCCTAATTTTCTCTGGGTCTTCTACTTCCCCATAGATTCTCAAATGCCCACGACGGGGCGTAATCGCCCACTTTGAGGATCTATTCTCTACACCATCAAACGTTCATAGTTAAACATCATCACTAATCTTATCATGACCGCACCCTATCCTTCACAGTTCGTTGCATCTCATGAAGATAAGTTCAAGCGGAGCCAGTTACAGCTCTAGTCAATTCCATTCAATCAACCAAAACCTTCCTACAGTGGGCTCCTCGTCAGTAGTAACAAAACCATTACAAGCTGGACTCTTATTCTATTCTAACTTCGTATTATGTTAGGCCAGCTCATGGTAAAAATGTTACCACTGATGTGTGATCGACCGTACCTACTTGAGCCTGTGTAGCTTAGGGGATCTAGACAATACTACAATTAATGAAAATGCTGGCATAGGAGTATTTTGAAAATATTCAATAAATCCGAGCCGAAATATTCAAGAAATTCAAAAAACAAACTGTAGGTTTTGCCTTTGACTGACAGACTTTGAACATCATCAGACATACGAAGTTAAATTTTTCGTCGTATTGCCGCCTCGCACCTTGTACCTAATATATTAAAATCTCGTGTCGCAATGTTTGTTACCAAACTCCTCCGAAACGGCTGGACCGATGTTTGAAATTTTGTGTGCATATCGTGTAGGTCTGAGAATCGCCCAACAACTCAGTAAAAAAAAAGTTGCAATACAATGTTTGCAGGGTCAGACATATTGATGAAAAATATTATATCAATTAGTTAATACCGCACAAAACTCGGGACACTTCAAAAACAACGTTTTTTACCTTTTTTACCCATGCAACACGTTCAGTAAAATGTGACAAAAACAGTCCCAAAAAAAGTGTGGGACGAAAAAAAAACGTTTGCGGTATTTTCGATGCATGCCATTTCCTACCTGTATTAATCCGATTATTTCACGTATTTACGGAACAGTGATTTTCGAATAATCCTGTTCAATGGTACTCAATGGATCAAGATTATTGAGTGGGCCATAATAGTGTTGTGCAAAAAGCGTGCTTGAGAAATCGATCTAAGCATATAACAATTTGAACAGTTTTTTTTTGGTAGAAAGAATCTGTTGTACTTAAGCGATTCCTGCTGTTTATTTGTGTTTTGGGGTGTTTAGTTGACATAAATTGAATAATTTAGGTTCCGTTTTACTGTTAACCTACACGTTAAAATATTCGAATATGTGGAATTTCGAATTGATCTGTAAAGTTTTGGTACAAAATTGAAAATGTTTTTCATAACTCTTTTTTATGTTTCTCCAATATTGAGTTTTTGGCTACTTAATATATTTTATAAAATGCGTTTTATTTGTGAAGAATAAGCTATTTTGTTTATTTCTTTTTCTTCTTTTGCAATATAAATAACTGGTCTTAATCCTTACCTTAATTTAATCTTCTAGCAGCGCTGCGTACTCAGTTGTCAATTTTGTTTTCTTCCAATGACTGTGCTAACGTAATTCATAAGGAAATAACTCTAATATTTAAATAACTTAGGACCATGAAATCATACTTACTTTTTAAACTCGTGCTACAAAAAGTGGCCCCAAGATCCATAACATATGATGGAAATTAATCAATAACCCCGTAACCAGTAATTAAGCATGGATTCCGAGTTGGACTTAATTCTGATTGATGATTTAATAATAAGTGATGCTACGTGTATAAATATCGGTTTTTCTGTCCATCTGTCAGCTGTCAGTTTGATGTCAATGCTGCAATGTGGTTGGATATTTTATGAGTGATATTTATTTCAAAATTGTAATTAGTGTGGCAAAGAATAAGTTATTGAAAGGTCTTCTAGAAATGTGTTGGAATCTTAAACTTCATTAATTTTTTTAGCCTCTAACTTCTGGCCCCGACTTTGTTCGCATAAAATTTATTTTTCTCCCGACCCACCTCGTCGCATCGCGTCATCTTTATGACGTCATTACTTTTTCTGACTTTTCTTTTTGCTTCTGAGGGGCCTAACGTGATGTTAAATAGCCTATAGTCTTCCTCAAGAATTGTGCTATTTAATACAAAAATATTTTTTCAAATCCAACCGGCATACAAGCCTACAAACAAACACGACACTTTTTTAAATACTGCTAGCCCAAAACTTTGCCACTTCCACGGCATTATCGGTGGAAGCGCACACTTTGGCTGCATGTTTCTGGGCACAGAGGGCAGGATAGGAGGTGGAGCATAGTTTGTGACTTAGCTCCACATCCACACCCTGCTGCCGTTCCGTCGGAGTAGCCCCACTTTACGAGGTTCGACTTCTTTATAAAATTAGTATAGATACACAATATGGAGACAACAGTACGACATTAAATGCTGGCAATAATATAGTCTAAGAGTATTTTGAAACTATCTAATAAATCTTAATTCTGAATTTGAAAAAGATTTTTGTCAAACGAGTTAAGTATTGGGCTGACTATTGGTTCTGCCTATCAACCAACAGGCTTAACGGCCGAACCCAATAACGTATCTTTCTTAAATTTTGCCATACTGGAGATAGAAAAACCTAACAATCTCTGGTTATAACGTCCCAATAAAGCCAAACTATGTGACCCTATAACGTGTTGACAGCTATTTGTTTGACAGGGACAGATATAATTGTATTGTCTATAATCAGTTTCGATTTGTCTTAGGTTTGGCCGTTAGTGACTAAACTGTTGGATGTATTTGGTTCAATAGTTTACGGGAAACGTCATTCGAAATATACCCAATTTAATTTTATGGTCAAATTGTTATCTACATTGTTTAGTTTGTTAGAAAAAAATAGCAAGCCATAAAACTTGATGACTCAAGGTATTTGCATCGCAAATCCTGCCAATAGTTGCCTACTGTTTCATTTTATATAAAAGGCCTATTATTTTAAAATAATAATTTTAAAAGAAATTTAGCTTTCCATTTGTGAAAGAATATTCAGAATAGGGATGATGTAAGTACTAATATAAAAATGATCGTAAAAAAATTTGTAATTTCCTTACCACGTTGTATTGTGATGTCACTTCTACTATAGTGCTGTCGTGGTCTAACACTTGTTTGAAAACGTTTATGGCAAATTTTTAAGCTTAAAAACTTTTTGTAATATTGTTTGCACTATTTGGAAACAAACATTATTTTAGGGTAAAAAAAACATCGTCAACCCTATTGGATCAGTTGTTCCGAAGATTACCCCAACGTACAAACTCACAAATTTCACCTCTTTATAATTTTTGTACTTATAAATTTGTCATGATATTGGCAGAATGTCGATATTGACATTGCTTGCCATATCCAAAATAAATCAGAGTAATTTTTTATTTGTAAAATATTACTCTCGATTTATTATTAAACAAAAACAATGAAGCCCTAATCAACAAGAACCAATAACAACTAACAGACAAAACAAAATCAAAAACAAGTAAAATAATACAGACTAGGGCTGTCAAACGCGAGTCGGCGGGCGGGGCCGGAGCGGTATGATTGACAACCCTTGACAGCGGTTAAACACAGGTCGAATCGCGAAAGGCAGTTTTTGTATTCCTTTTTTAAAAATGTGTTGATGTTTTTTTGGTGCTGAAAGTTCCGTACATTTGTTGATTGATTTTATCAATACTTGATTTAAATTTGTTTCTGTTTTTAGGACACAAAGCTGTTATTTCTTGATGAGTACCTAGTGCTAAAGTTACTATAATAAAGTTGCACATAATTAATTTAACGTAGGCAGTAATACAATAAGGGTTCTGTTTAATCCACATATTGTTTATATTAATCGAATGAGGCTACTAACTTACCAAGTTGAAATTGAAACCAAGATTTTTAGGTATACGGGTAAGTATCTAAGAAATATCAATACGTATTTAAGCTTTGAGTAAAGATAAGATTAATCGACTTTCCTTAAAGATCAAGGCTTAGCTTTCCAAGATATTGCGCTGACAAAGAAAACATTTGAATTATAATCTAAGCTTAATTTTGTACAAGGAAAGCTAAACCGGAAACTAAAAATATTAATATCAAAAAGCCCAATAACACTTTGCCCGACCAAGTGTTATTCGGTTTTTCAGCCTGGAGTCCGCACCCTAATTGCGTAACACACTATAAATCAGAATTTTGAATCATTTTAAAGTATATTGCTAATCCATTGCTTCATATGATTCAAACAATTGTCTGCTCAACAACTTAAACAACGCAATGAATGTTGTTAAACTGTCAAAATGTTAGCCATTGCTACTGTTAGTGTGTTACTGGATTACTAACCGGTTGATGGCGATAGGCCTCTTATTACATGGGACTTCAACATTACTGGCGAAATGTGATTTAGTATAGGTACATCTCTGCCTAACCCTTCGGCGAAATACAGGCGTAATAATTTGTTAAAATATTTCTATACTCTTTTTTTACGTTTTTGGTTTTACAGACTTTTTATTTAGACTTCTCAAAAACAAAACTATTCCACATTTTACAACCCCCACGGAACCCTAATTCATTTCACATATGCCACGATCAAACTCGATACATGCTCAGCTGGATACGTTACGCTTTATAATTTTATAACAAAATCTTACATATTCGACTTTTTTCCAATCTTTGATGAGCAGGATTAAGATTTGTTAAAAAAAAATCTTTGACATATGTTGTCTGTGTGATTTTTTGAGAATCGTACGATATTTCTTTTGGTGTTTTGATGCGGTTGTCAATGAGATCAGTGTGTAAGTAAGAAATAGGTAAGCTCAATATATAATTGCTGGATTTTAAGTATTAAAATCATTCGTGTTTCGGTTATGTTGAACAATTACTAATAATCATTTTACGATAACCTTGACAGGACTCCATCACATGAAGTCTGCATTACCTACTCGTGTTTATACGCGTCATATTGGGCGCAGTCATTTGCATCGAAAAATATGTCTATTTGCCGAGTAGGTACCAGGCCACTCAGAAAGTATTATAAGTGAGACTGGCCAGATTAAGGCTATTTTGAAAATATGATTATTTGTGAGTAAAAATTGGTACGTTTAAAAAAAAACCAATTTCAAACTAGCCCTCCACATTGTTTGGGAGCTAATTTAAATGATCGTGCCTCACAAAAAAATGGATCTGAGCCGGAAACATTTTCGCGCTATATTTCTACGACTTCACGTGCCGCACAACCTCACCGATGCTCAGAAACAGGCCCGGGTGGAATGTTGCCGTGATATATAAACAAATTTGAAGCGGGCTCGTCTCGGCGTGTCTTCGGCATCATTACAGGTGATGAGTCTTGGATTTATCAATACGATCCAGAAACGAAGCGTCAGTCGACGGTTTAGGTGTTTCAAAACGAATCAACGCACAAAGTGAAGCGATCTAGATGCGGGGGGAAGATTTGATCGCGAGCTTTTTGACTGGCTACTTGGTGTCAATTCCTTTACTGAACCAAAGAAGCATCAACGCTGAATGGTATACTACTAAATGCTTGACAGAAGTTTTCTCTGTTTTCTTGTGAGCACCAAGGTACCAAACACAGGGCTCCGCGGGCTACTGCTCCACCACGACAACGCACCTTCGCACACCGCGCTCAAAACGAGGGACTTCCTGGACAGCACGCCGGTCAAACTCCTGGAACACCCTCCTTACAGCCTTGACCTAGCACCGACTTCTTTGTTATTCCCGAAAATGAAAAATCTGCAAAAGGGATACAATTTTTGTCGCCGGAAGATGCGCTGCCAGAGTTAGAGCAGGCTGTAAACGAGGTGTCTACGGTGGACTGGAAAAAGTGTTTCGAAAACTGGTTCAGACGCATAAAACTTTGAATAGAGAATATTAACCTATCTAACATATGTTTTTATTTTAGCTAAACATTCTGAGTGCCCCACGTATAGTCCAAGGCTTTCCTAAGCATACATACCTAATCCCCGCCTTCTTCCCATCAAGGTAGGCAGGAACTACAGAATGCCACCTACTACGATATTTAACTACTTACTCTTTTTGCTTCGTCTACGTTCATAAATCTAGTCACACACACGCGCCGGTTGCGAGAACAAGGTACGCACCTGACCTTTCTGAAGAACGGTCACCATCGAGATACCAATATATGTCCTTCTAGGAGCTTCTTCCCAAGTAAGTGAAAACGCCGTGAGGGGACGAATAATTTACACAAAGTAAAGCGCCTGACTAGGTTCGAACCTATGACCTACAACGCGTAAGTCGCGGCCGTTACCACATACCTAACCGCCTTAACATACCTATGACAAAAGTCATTCAATACACGACAAGTATTGAATAGCAAAACATTGAAACAGATATCGATCTAAGTATCAAGAATGTAACATTCAAATCGCACAATATAGAAAAGGCTATAAAACAGAAGTGGCTCACTCGAGATACCAAATGATATTCCTTGAAATGTTTCCGACCGCTTTTAGTGGACACGATTCTAGTCGCGACGCTGTCGTAGCTGTGTCGTGAGTCTGTAAAATTAAAATCAAAATATTTTATTTCACATATACTCGTAGGCCTACATGGGCACTTATGAAACTTCAGAAGCTAGGTGCACGATTTCAATTGTTCGTTTCCTATGAATAAGAGCCGGCAAGAAACTCCACGATTACTCAATGTTTACTCAATGTTACTCAATGTAGGCCTGTCAACAAGTACAGCAGAGAGCAAGTATTAACAGATGCTTAACAAATTGAAAATGGTCAAATCTAAAGTCTACAAGACCTATAAAAATAAAATTAAAAACCTATTTAAACCAAATGACACTATTGCCATTTCAACTGCATCAAATTTAAATTAATTGTCCACAAAAGCCAGTAAAGAGTTTTTTTTTAAATTATGGGTATATAATGTCAAGTAATGAGAAGATTATGTCAAAAAACGTATGTAATAAAAAATAATTAATTATATTTGTATTGTAATTGTAAATTTAATAGTAGATTATTGCATCGAACACAAAGTAATTTATTTTTTATTGTATTATATATTGTAATTGTAAATTACTTAAGGCGAGGTGCATAATCTGCTTTTCTTTCAACTATTACTATAAGGAATAGTAGATAAAAGAAACTCATATCAAACAGTTAAAATAGAAGTTTAATTTTTGAAATTAAAAGTTATACTTGAGCAATTATTAAACGTAAGGTTAAGAGTTTTGTTGGGCAAATTTATATTTAAATTTGGAACAAGTAGGATAGAAACGAATAATACGTACGTAAAAAAAAAGTATTGATATCGGCTGGCTGAATAGAGCTAATCCATTGAGATTGGCACGTTCTGGTGCGACAAAAAAAAAAAAACTGTGCAATAATGAAATTTCATGCACTTTTATTGCTCTAGAGCATTAAAGACTCGCTTTGTACTGAGTTTTTAGTGTGATTGTGATGAAATGAAAGCAAAGTTGGAAGAAATTTTTTTTATACCATTTAAGGTAGATTTATAAAGTATTTTCCAAGTAGCGGTAGAGAGAGTGTTCATGGAGTTTTTTTTATTTTTATAAATGGCATCTCGCAGGTCAACCTATGAGGTTGTCGTCTGCTTAAACGGACTTGCCTGTGGTTGCCCTAATAAGTTAAGGCATCCAGCCAGGACTTAAACTTAAATACTATCTAAAACTAAGCGACAACGCTAAGGGCACCCCCTGTGGGGTACGGACCTCGGCTTAGGGCGTCGCTGGAAGAGGGCAGCAAGGGACTAGCTGGATCAGGATTTCTTTGATTTTGGGACGAATTTAAAGCTACAGGCTCAGCGGCGCGGGCTGGCTCGAGCAAGGGTCGGGAGGGGCGTGTATTTGGGCGTCGCGGCGGGCCTCGGCGGCGAGGACGGTATGACGGCGATCGGGTTTTGGGCTTATGTAGTGTGCTGGTGGCCTTACTACTTTCCTGGAGGAGGGTAGTGGCGTCATCGGGGGCGATTAAAGTATGCCTTGGTCGGCGAATACTGCTAATGCGGGAGGGAGTGTAGCGGGCGGCCGCTGAGGTCAAGGGGTTGGAGTGTTTGATGCCACAGTCAAAGAAACGCTTCGATAAGCGTTTCATGAACTGGTTTATGGTAGGCATTTTAAGGTCGATGTGGATCATGGAGTTTCTTGTCCGTTCTTCTCCATAGAGATCTTCGTTAAGGAAGGGCAACTAGCTTCAACTTTCTGACTAGCTGACCGACTCTTTGACAATTCGAAAGTGCATGTAAATGGTTTAATTGAAATAAATGCTGTGAGTTTGAGTTCTACGCAAATTGCCAATAGCCTATATTTAAAAGGCAAAACCTGAGTCGTTTCGATTTCGGTGACTAACGTAGTCCAGTATTGCAGCACTCCAATTGCGTAAGAGCACGTTCGCACGGACGTTATTATATCGCGGCGGTATTTTTTCGCGCACTGAATTTTCAACTTGGTCAATACTTGGATTTTCACCTCTCGGCGCGAAGCAGTGCGTTGAAGATCCAGTGCGCGGAAAAATCCCGCCCCGATATTTTTACATCCGTGCGAACGTGGTCTAACACAATTCCGAATCCATTGGAAAAAATCGTCTGTTCAATAACCTAAATGACGCAATGAATATTGTCGATTTGTCAAAATTAATGGCATTGCAATTGTGAATGCGTGAGTGTTAGTTAGTCAAACAATAAATTAACAAAAATACTTGTAATAAACTGGGATCAAATAAAATAAAAATCTGTGTGAGCAGTTGCTTGAATATTTCATCAAGTCAATTTTTCTTGTAAAAGAGGTTCACTAGGACCTAGTCCTGGAACACATACTATTCAGCATTGGTAAAGTACCGCAAAACAAAAAGATAACATACTAGTGCAGGTTTAGGATCCATCTAAATTGCTTAATAGTCTTATAAAAGGCAGAACGTGAGTCGTGTCGTAACACAAAAAACCTCTCCGCAATTTTTGATATTAAAATTTTCAATAATACCTAATGGATGTCTTTCTGAGATCGAGTCGAAACTCCTCCATATTGGGGGGACCACAATACTCGTATTTTTAATACGGCCCTTTGTATTCAATGCTTTGTCTTATTATTTCGAGTGTTTGATGTCGCCCTAGTGCTGGAGTGTCATAATTATGATATTTCTATGATATTGGAGGATGCGTTTCACTTGACATTTGTTAAGTTTAAGATGGGTATTTAATGGCTTTAGTTTTATTTCTATTCTGAAATTCTACTTAATTAAGTTCTTAAATTAGTTCACCGACAGACAACTTACAAGCTCAACCACTGGATCTAGAAACTTGACATATAGCACAAGAGTTTCTTGCATAACGAAAGGACGTTAAAAAATGGAGTTTAATAGGAATGTTTTTCTGAGATCCATTAAAACCTAAACCTAAACCAGTATCTTATCTAACCAACCACTACACCATTATATAATTGTACTTACCAATACACCATACCCACAAAGATATAAAAAGATCATAACTTATTAATATGGCTAAAAGAATCTGTCCCAAATATACAGTTTTACAGCTAGAAATAAAATAGAAATAAACGTAACAGGACCTATTACAGCATTATTAAAAAATAAAACAGAACAATGCGATCACTGAAACCAATATGTGTGCTATAAACAAATTCGCGGTGAAGCTGGCTAACCCCTCAAATACTGCCCATAAAAATACATACCCAACAAGCCAAAAACGACCGACCGTAATAAAGAAACGCGATAAACTGTGCAAAAAAATTGCGGGACATGAATTCATTGGTATGACATTCGGGGTTCCAATGGTCACGGTTATAGCTCAGAAAATATCCTCTAGACATATTTCCTCCTTATAGTTTTATGGGATCGGCCCCCATCTTTTATTGGTCGTCGGGAATCTTGTCAATCCTATTAAGTTGGTCGTTTTTGCCCGCCACCGCTTTTTAGGGTTATGACGTATATTGAAAGTTGGAATTGTTAATTTGTGGCGTTTGATGGCATCGGGGGGTTAGATTAAACATTCCTTTTTGTATGAATCTATAAAAGTGGGTAATTGAAATGGGTGACTGATGTAATGGAATGTCTCAAGCATTTTTCAATAAAACATTATATATTTTGTAAAGAACGTTTGCATGTTGAATAGGTACAATGATTAAGCTTTAGATGATATATTTTACACAAAATTTATTATCTATAATATAAATCCCATCAAACTCTAGGTCGATTTTCGCCGTGGCGGCTGGTCGCTTGCCAAATCGGCACCCCATTTACTCAGAGCGATAAAAATCGCAGGTAACTTGTTCATTTTGCGTCAAAATGTCGACCCTCAAGCGGCGGGCGATCACCTGCCATGCCACTTTTGTCCACTGAAGAATAGACAAAATGACCGTGAAAATAGACAAAATGACCGTGAAAATAGACAAAATGGCAGTTTTCTTTTTTTTGTCTGTCATTTTGTCTAAACTTCCGTCGATAAAACTCGTTATTTATGGTGGACGTGCTCCGCGTGCTGTCGCCACACGACAAAACTCTTTGGAACTTGCGATATTAGCAGGCCTAGCCGAATTCCCATTTATAAGCGGCTATAGTGACTTGTGTAAAGCCTACATTACAAAGCGAACGCCACTTATAAGTACCTTCTTTTGACTATATCCTTAGTCCCACAATGGCACTCTCTAGTAGCCATCAACATCCTACTAATCTTATCCCAATTTATTTGGGGTCGCCACAGTACATACATAGTTTTCTCCCATACATTTATAGTTATTATCTCAGTGTTTACTTTCATCTCAGCCACACCATCTTTTATAGGTCTGTCTTTTTTATGGTCATTCACATTCATACCTAGCACTTTTCTTATTACATGCCCACTCCCGTCCTACTCCTAAAATTGTTTCAAACGTTAGTGTTTAACTTTCTCTTATATTCTGCCTAGTATCCAAACACCTCTCTCAATTTATTTGGGGTTCTTCATTTTCTTCCATGTCTCTATTAGCCGTCACCTCAGTTCAATTTTTTCCCAGCTATACCATTTTCACATATAGCAACTTTTATTGTCACTCGTTTCTCATAGTTCTCATTTCTCCGCATCACATCGACAATCGCCTTCTCCCGACCTACTTCTAAGCTTTCCTGTCTCTAACGTTAGTGTTAATCTTCCTCTCATATACTGCCTAGTATCTCAATAACTCTCCCAATTTATTTGGGGTACTGCATTTTCTTCCATGTCTCTATTAGCCGTTAGCTTCTTTCCCAGCCATACCATTTTTCACACAGTCCATCTATATTTTCTGACCCTTTTTATAGCAACTTTTACTGTAACATGCTTTGCATAGTTATCATTCCTCCGCATCACATGTTCAAACTAGAACAATTGGGTACTCCTTAGCTTTTCTGTAGATATCGCTGCTTTCAAGCTTCCTCGTTTCCACTCTCTAGTAGTCAAAATATCTCCAATCATAACAACACAACAGAATCATCTATCATTGTCACCATAAACGCCTCAAATCACACATTATTTACGTTCACAGCTTACACTCGAACAATAATCTGCCATAATCCCGAATCCAGTACAAATGTACCAATAACACGGGCTCAATCAAAGGGTTCGCACAGACAGACAGACAAATGGAATTGTCGCAATACGAACGCGGACGGCAATTAGTAACATGCTCACTAGTTTCGATATGAAATACAGCCGCCCGAATCAGCTAAGACATATAGATTAGGTGTGCGACACACGGACGATTTGTGTCGGTGGGGTGGTATTATATTTGTTTTTCACCACACTACCTATTATTTGCAATTTTTACCCATCGATTTCCGAGGGTCATCAGTAATAAGGTAAAAGCCTTTTTTGTTATCTATAGTGTAAAAGTGTTTTAAAATTCGAAGGCTTCCGATTCAACATTTACTCGAAGTTTTAAATAAAACCAAAGAGTTAGGAACAAAAACGTTTTTAAGACAAAAGTTAGGAAAGTTCAAAACCTGTCAACCGAAAATACCTGGTTATTCAGAACCGAAAATATCCGCTTTTCAATTTATTTTAATAAACAGATTCTATACGTTTTTACTGATTTTCTTTCTTTTTTGCAAGTTCCTCGTAGTGTGGTAAAAATTGTTGTGTTTCACTTATGGGTAAAAGTTTTTAGAGTTTCGTAATTTGAAACCTTCGCGACGCTCAGGTTTCAATCCAAGCACTCACGGCAACAAACACTTTTACCCATATGTAAAACAAATAACTATTGTTGATGTTTTATACATACTGACAATGAATGTGTAAAAGTGGCACTTGCCCTATTGATACTGGTTGAGAGAAGTTTTCTTGTCAAAGGTCTTCCCATTTATAGAGCTCTAATGTCTAAATTTTTTTAATATTTTAAATCCTTTATTCAAACTCAACTCAAACTCAAAAACTCAAACTCAAACTCAAATCATTTATTTCAATTAAACCATTTACAGGCACTTTTGAATTGTCAAGGAGTCGGTCAGTCAGAAATATGAAGCTAGTTGCCCATTCCAAAGCGTAGTAGGTACCTATGGAGAAGAACGGGCAAGAAACTCCATGGACACTCTTTTAAATAATAATGTTTTTACATATATCTTAGTTACATCGATTAATGTTGTTCACTATAAGTGAGAACGATGTACAAAAAACAGTACACGTTAAAAGCGTCCAGAGTGCATCAAAACATAATTAAAAACAATCCAGCTAATAATTTATTAAAATAAGCCCTGGCAGCTAAGAGATGACCAGTCCCAACTGACGGCGCCCGTTCACGAACATGACGCATGGATCAGCACCATTCAGCTCAACCATTTTGAAGGGAGCTAAATGATCCGACACACGCGCCACCGTCAGCGAGACATTTGAGTGAGCATGACATACTATCAGCCGCCAAGGCACATTCAAGTCAATCTATGACATTACCCGGTAAATGGTAGCTCTATAGTACAAAGTACTCACATCTGTGCAATGCATCTATATAATAAAAAGGAGATTGAGTTTATATAATGCAAATAAATTCTTACTATCTTCAGCAGCTTCAACAGTGATTCGAATGTCAATTAATTAGTTGTGGTGTGGAGCAGGACCGGCATTAAGCCAGGCATTTTTATCAGTTATGTAGTCCTCCAACCTATAATATGCCTGCCTGAATAGTGTGCGTTTGACAAAGGATTTGAATTTTGTCTCATTCAGTTGAAGTATGTGGGGAGGTATTTTATTATAACATTTTAGACAGTACCCCATGAAAGATGAGTCTACTTTAGCCAGTCTGAAACCTGGTTGAACTAATAGGTCCCGATTTCTAGTACTATAATTATGTCTTTCACCTCTTTTACTGTAAAGATGTAAATTTTTTCTTACGTACATGATGTTTTCATAGATGTATTGACAAGGTACAGTCATGATGTTAATATCCTTAAACAATTCCCTTAGAGAATCGCGCCTGCGAAGATTATATATGGCTCTGATGGCTCTTTTCTGCAGAATAAAAATAGACTCGATGTCTGCAGCCCGTCCCCAAAGCAAAATACCGTAAGACATGATACTATGAAAGTAACTAAAATAGACCAGCCTCGCGGTATCTACATCAGTAAATTGACGGATTTTTCTGACAGCGTAAGCTGCTGAACTTAGCCGTCCTGCTAGAGATGTTAAATGAGGACCCCATTGTAGCCTTGAGTCGAGCGTGATCCCCAAGAAAACCGTTTTATCGACGAATTCTAGCTTCTCTTGATTCAATACTATCTCACAATCACTACTCTTGACGTTTGGTAAAGAAAATCTTATACACTTAGTTTTATTTCCATTTAGTACTAAATTATTAGCCGTGAACCAATTTTGGACCAGCAGTAGGGCGTTATTTACGTCGTCAAAATTTGAAGCACGTCTATCTACCTTAAAAATTAAGGAAGTATCGTCAGCAAATAACACCATTTGTGGTTGATTTATTAATAAATGGAGTAGGTCATTAATATATACTAAAAAGAGGAAAGGACCCAATATCGAGCCTTGTGGAACACCCATTTTTACCTTTAAACCAAGTGAATTGACACCATTTATTTGAACTTGCTGTTGTCTATCATTTAAATAAGATTTTATTAAACTAAGCGCAAGTTTTCCAAGTCCGTAATGCTCAAGTTTCAAAAGCAGGGTTTCGTGATCGACGCAATCAAATGCCTTGGAGAGGTCACAAAAGATTCCTATGGCGTCTTGAGCATCTTCCCACGCGTTAAAAATATGTTTTAATAAGGTAACACCAGCGTCGGTCGTACAACGCCCTTTGGTGAAACCATACTGTTGCTCGTGAAGGATTTTATTAGTATTAAAATGATTGAGCATCTGACTAAGCATTATCTTTTCAAAAACCTTGCTGAAAACCGGCAACACGGACACAGGTCTATAATTATTAGTGTCTTTACTGTCCCCGGATTTGAAAAGTGGTATTACCTTACTGTATTTCATTAGATCCGGGAAGACTCCTTGATCCACACACAAATTAAATATTAAGGCTAAGTAAGGTGCTATAGTTTCAATTATGGAGGTACAGACTTTAATAGACATTCCCCAAAGATCTTCGGTCAATTTGATCTTGATTTGCTTAAAAGATTTTATTACTGTTAAGGGGTTAATATGCTTAAAGTTAAATTCAATCGGGCAGGCAGAAATATTCGCCCTCATTAAATCAAAAGCACGCGAGGGCGAAGAATTTAAGATTTCAGTGGTTTTTAGTGGGACACTGGTAAAGAAATTCACAAATTCCTGAGCAACTTTTTTGTTATCGCAAATGAGACCACGTGACGTCTCCAGTGTGTAATCAGAATTTTGCTTTTTGATCCTGTTCGTTTATTGAAAATAACCAGGTTTGATTACAATCTATATGACTTATAAGCAATTTTAATGAAACTGAAATTGTTACGTGATAATTATTTTAAAACTTAGAATAGTGTTGATTGTACTTTACACAAGTCCGTTTCACTTTCTTAGAGTCTCATAATTAATGATATTAACACTTTGTTCATGTGTTATTATGTGTGTCATTGTCACTGTTATTTCTACACTTTACACTACACCAACTCAAAAGGATTAGTTCGTTTTAGTCTTCGCACTATATTTGTTTGATCTAACAGCCGAATTGCCTCGATGTTCACATGTCGGTGGAGTCGGTGTTCAGTTTTAGGTCACGGAGGTCGTCATTTCTTAGGGCGCAGTGCACGCTTAGTTTACTGCTCTAGTTTGGCAGATTCAAAGAAAGCTTTTTTACGATAAATTTATCTATCTATGGACTACTCGTATATCAGGAAGGCTTCAAGTTGAAGTTATCAAATTGAAAACACCAGTCCATCTTTCTATCAATCAGTATTTCAGGTTAAACATAATATCCCAGGGTTAGGCAGAGGTACGGTGTGTAGTACCACCCAAATTTCGCCAGTTATGTTTAAGTCCCACGTAATACAGGGCGAGCTAGACTCCGGGCTGCTTCTGAGAAATTCTAGATATAAGAACCCAATAACACTTTGCCCGACCTGGGAATCGAACCCAGGACCTCATGCTCAGCAGTAGCTCTTACGACCACTAGACCAACGAGACAGTCTCTTAGTTCCGAATTAAATTATTATGTTAAACATCGACCGAATATTAACTGAACTGTGTGTCAGACAATAGTTACCACCCTATAACATATGCCAAATCCATGGTTCAACCGTTTTGCATTCAACTGCCTACTCCCTTTTGGATGACGTCAATATGCAACCTTCGCCATCCCACAAAACGCCCTATCTCAATCGACATCCCCAATCAAAATTGAACTTTGAGATAATGTTTTAGGGTTGGAATATGAATGCATGGTGAAATTTCATAATCTATTCGCAGATAACATCGGAGATTCAATGTCAGGCAGAACAGCAATGAAATATAGTTTCGCCTTCATTGAACCTGTGATAAATTGATATCGCCCGGGACGGTTATTGAATAACAAGCGAGGCTTGTTGATCGCAGCGTGCGTCATTTGTGGCGCTTTGTCGTGCGGTGTGTGTACGGCCTTATTATGTTTGTGAATTGATTATGTAGTGTTGATACTTTTTTTGCTTGCGTTTATGTTTGTTTTCTAATAATTTTAAACTTTAATAATCAACTGGATATGTAGTTTTCAGCAGATTTCAGATCTGTGACCAATGGAAAAGGTTTTAGAACGAGTTTAGCACACGTTTACATTTCTACCAACTTTTCAGTACAACGACCGTTTTTCGAACTAACATTTTGAATGGGACTTACGATCGGTTTTTGTTTAACTTGTTGGTTTTCGTATACAATCAGCGCCACCATAATTTGCACAGATAATTTAGTCGTAATATAATTTAACTTAACAACCTCCATACCAAAACTTCAAAAACATTGTTGCGTATGAATATTATTACGCAACGCAACGCAACTTAATCCAAAACAGGACCCATCAATCAAATTGCCATCCATGCAAATTGTGGCGCACATCACAAACTAAAGTGAACCCATTAGGCTCGTACACAAGAGCGTATAATTCGCTGGTATCTTCCATCTTGCACGCCACACGGCAGTAACAAACAACTCGGTAGTCCAACATTAGCCAGAAGAGCTACACTTGTGACATCTAAATTTCGGCTAGCCACACGGTATGGTGTGGAGCTAGCCGTATGTTAGAACGGACAGTGTAGAATTTTTGAGTCATTTGAATTTAGAAAATGAATAGGAAAGTATGGAAAGTTGCATGGAGTCGTGCGATATGTAAGTGGCCTTATTTCTACCAGCAAAAGGAAGGGTAATTATTTTAGCAGTCCGTGAATGTTTGTATTGATGTGTGTTCGTCCAAAGCGCCTAAACTACTGAACTGATTTTGATGAATGCGGTATCAAAATATTTGTAATAATGCTCCGGGTGACATAGGCTATATAAATTTACCCTAAATATAATATAAACTTCTCACCTCGAAATAAGGAAAATTGAAATAATCATGTTTAGTATCAAAATAAAGGTCTTGACATTTCCAATATGTTTATATTATACTATGTTGTCTAATTAAATGAAGATGAGTATTTTTAAACTGTAACCCGAAAATATTTCAGACAGAAATCAAGGCATATTGGTACAAAAATGGTCAAGGTATAGCCGTGGTCGAGTGCCTGTATACCATGCCCATGTGGATGCCGAAAACACCTACAAAATTCAAATGTCATGCAACCAGTGCTTTTCTTGACCATTTTTGTACCTGTGTCTTGATTTCTGTCTGAAATATTTTCTTGTTTCGTACTTTTTTTTTACTAGCCTACACTGTCACACTCCTGGGTAAAGGCCTCCCTCCACTCCTTTCGCTTTTTTTGATCACTTTATTTTTTCCGTATTTGGGTTACAGTTTGTATTTTTTTAATTTTTCCGTTGTTGAATAACCTGACATGTTTATCTCAATTCAATTTCATTCGAGGTCAGAAGTTTTTAACAGTAATGTGGGTTTTTATGAAAATTCACGCCACCAGTTGGCGCCACTTTGACAAGAGGTCTTTCATGTCGACAATGATTTTAAAATATATAATGACGTTCATCATTTAATTCATTCATTTGTTCATCATTCAGAGCATCAAAAATAAAAATAGGCCAATTGACACTTTTTACAGGTACTCGGAACTAACGTCTCTGTGCTGCCACAATTTCAGAAAACCCTCATTAGGTACAGGCACATTTAGCTTTGTCTCAGAGATAGCGTCGCATCTGCGTTCTCTGGTATTACATTTCCATAGACTATAGTGATACCTTCATACCATCAGGCCGTCGTATGCGGCCCTGTTTTCCAGCCAAAAACATCTCACTGTACTTAAAACTGCTACCTCTATTCATTCCGTCATCTATGAGCGCGCGTCCACAGCGGCGGCGCTCGCCTGCGAGACTACAAAACATATCGGCGGTGGCCGCTGTCTAGATAACTATGCGTCGCGATCTGTGCTCGCACTGGCCCATAGGCACAGCTGGAAGTACCTACACTAGAATAATCTGAATGCTTTGAATCGTCACTCTATGAGACTGAAAATCTCTTTGGATTAGCAAAGTATTGTCAGATCACGAAACGACGAATAACGGATGAATATAAAAGTCTCAATATCATAAACATAACATGACATCACGCCTTGTTTCCACCCTAGTTCGACAGTTATGTTTAAGTCCCATGTAATAGGGGGCGAGCCTATTGCCATCAACCGGCCACAAATCCAGACTCCGGGCTGCTACTGAGAAATTTCAGATAGAAAAACCCAATAACACGTTGCCCGACCTGGAATCGAACCCAGGACCTCATGCTCAGCAGTAGCGATTGCGACCACTAGACCAACAAGGCAGTCTGAATATCAATTTTCAAATAAGTTAGAGAAGCTGACCAGCTTTGGTAGAAAAAAAAAATTAATAACTATTACCACTTACATTTGTTTTTACAGGTGAGACCCAATCCAACAATGTAGTCAGAATTTCAAAAACCCATCACACACCACTACCTAAAAAAAAAATGTTTTTAACTAGATCTCAACTAGTTTTAAAAACATTTCATTTTAGTAACATTGTTCGTTACGGCTTCAAAATAAAAACCCAGAAATACTGAAATATTTGAACTTATATGTGAATCTATATTAATAAAACAAAGTCGGGTTAGTTTATAACTCGAGAAAGGCTGGACCGACTTATTAGTTCTTTGGTTAGTTGGATTTGTCTCTGCTCCGAATAGCGGAATAACCATTAATAACACGGGAAAAATTCACGAAAAAATTACAATAAAGATGTGTATGAATAAAATCCAGAGGAATAGCCAAGTTGTCATTATTTGGGCGATGTACCATGAAACTTGTCTCGAATGACATTTTTGTTCCTCTAATTTCATAACCTAAAAACACATTAACTCGTATTTGTAATGTTTTTGATGAAAACTCATTAAAAAGGCAGCCAACATGAACAGAAAAAAAGTAAAAATCATCAAAGAATCTCTGGCATACTCTGGTTCAAAGTAGATACAATTACAAGTAACGCCAAGTTGTAACAAACTATAGGATGACAGATCTTGTCATTGAGATATTCAACTAGCTCAGGTTGATTTTCACAATTTCTAGGACGAAACGAAGCACGGAAGAACCGATTGTTCAGACGCGTATATGTGTTGCGAGTACCCATCCTCTGTTTAATTACACGCTCATCCCATTATCACGTAAACACGTTCAAGTTCTTACAACATTATCATATTAGAGGCTCCATTCAAGCGCTGATTGATTTACGTGAGCAAATGTCCGTCGCGTCCTGCGCTTTGTCGCGACCGAGCCGTTTCCCTAGCTGTCTCGTCTAATTGCGACAATAATTCATGTCTAATAATCTTGTGTTATTATCGGATTGTATGCAGGTGAGGGGTGAAGAGGAGGCGGTATTATTTCCGATGAGTTCTGAGTGAATGTGTGACAAGAATGATGGAAGGTTCATTGTTCTTGTCTATATTTTACGTAAACGCCTGTTTCCTCGAGGGCTTAGGCAGGGTACACCGAAATTTCCTCAGTTATGTTTGAGTCCCATGTGATAAGGGCGAGCCTATTGCCTTTAACCGGGCACAAATTCAGACTCCGGGCTGCTGGTGAGAAATTCCCGATGGAAAACTCATCCAACCTCTGAATCGAACCCAGGACTTAGAGCTCATCAGTAAACTTTCAACCACTTGACCAACGAAGCCAGTCGATATTTAAATGTCTGTAAAACTAGAAATACCTTTTGCTTGTAGATTAAAAAGCAATTAGTTTGAAGCAAAAATTATATACACTTGGGAGCAAATAAATCGAGCCACTACCTTTTTTCACGTAAAATGGTAAATATTTTTGGGAATATGGAACGTATCAATTCGAACTATATATCGCCTAAAAGTTAAGTTAATAACCTTAACAATGAGGGTAAATTATTGAATAATAACCTTATTGAATGATAAATTATTGGCTCTGCAAGAAAAATAGTAATTTTGATAGAAAATTTAGTAGGGCTATTTTACTCCATAAAAACAATAAAAAACAAAATTATTGCAAAAAAAATATTCTTAATAACTGGTATTACCCCCCCGTGCCCTGATGCATTCTTGTAGCCTATTAGTCATCGATCTGATCAGAGTTACGATGACATATTGTGGTATGTTCTCCCACTCTTCAAGCACAGCGACTTTAAGCTCGGGAATGGATGAAACAGCGGGAACCCTGGCTCGGACTCTCCGTTTTAGCTCGTCCCATAGGTGTTCGATCGGGTTCAAATCGTGACTTCGTGCTGGCCATACCATTTGTTGAATCCCGATCGCAGACAAGTATTCCGTAACGATCTGCGCGGTATGAGGTCTCGCATTGTCATGCATAAACAAGAAATTTTCTCCGACAAAACCAGCATACGGCATTACGTGGTCTTCAAGAATGTCAGTTATGTATCGGTCAGCTGTTAATCCACGTCTACCACTGCCATCGTTGGCGGGGTCGACGAAGACAAGTTCCGTTTTTCCGTCTAGAGAAATTCCTCCCCACACCATACAAGAACCACCACCAAAACTCACAGTTTCTCGAATGCAACATTGGGCAAATCTTTCACCAGGACGTCTATACACTCGGTTTCTCCCGTCATTGCTAAAAAGACAGATTCTTGACTCGTCAGAAAACAAAACTGACCTCCAGTCTTCTAACGTCCAATTAATGTGTTCTCGAGCAAACTCCAAGCGAGATCGGCGATCGGCTACAGTCAATTTTGGGCCAGTTGCTGGTTTGTGTGATGTTAAATTTCGTTCCTTTAGTCTTCGTCTCACTGTCCACCTACTGATTGCGACACCTCGAACGTCACGTAACGCTTGCTGTAGCTGAACAGCATTAAGTCCACGGTCGCGCAACGAATTGGTTGCAATAAAGCGGTCGTCACGTTCTGTTGTTGCCCGTGGTCGGCCAGTTCCAGGTCGCCGAACAAAAGCACCAGTCTCCAGATACCTGCGGTATACCCGCTGTACCTTTGAACGACTCAAATGAAGTCTGCGTGCCACTTCACGTTGTCCGTGTCCAACCTCAAGTAAAGCTACAACTTGGGCAGCTTCCGTCGGTGTAGTATCCATTTTATCAGGTTATTTTGATTACACAGACACAGATAAAGACAACAATAACAAGTAATATGGGTATGATTAACAAAAACCTCAAATTTAATCTTTTCTTAACAGAGTACAATAAAAATGTCATAAGCAAATTAAATGCGATAATTTTATTCTACCCTTTAAACTTTAATTAAAATGAAATTTTGACAACTAACTACCCTCATTGTAAAGGTTATTAAATACCCTTTTAGGCGCTATATGTTTCGAATCGATGCGTTCCATAATACCAAAAATAATAACCATAATGCGTGAAAAAGGAAGTGGCTCGATTTATTTGCTCCCAAGTGTATATATTTCTCTCTCTCTCTCTCTCTCTTTCTATTCGTCATCCCTGCTGACTATGTAAATTCATCAACAAAATCTAAGGTTCTTCACATTTAATTTACCAATCCTAAATCGTAGGTTTTGATCCTGTAACCTGGCGATTCAAAGACACCTTCGCCTTTGGCCCTACGTTTAACTTTACCAAACAAAAACCGACCATCCCCCACTTACCCCCTAATGTTTCAATCCATTTGACAATCAGAATCCAATGTTGTGACGTAATAAATCATGCGTCACACATCCGCTGAACATAATCAATAAGCCATCGGCATCGAACCTCCATTGTACTGTCGTCTTACATAATTATGATTCAATTATTGTTGGATTGTTGTTGTGGATAAACTGGTGTAGTTAGGCTGTGGTGTGATTTAGTTAGTCTGTGGCACTGATAAACCTAACGTCAAGGCTTATTCCGCAAATGAGCAGGCACACATTTTGCCAGTTTTGTTAAGTCCCACGTTATACCTTCATTTTCTTCAAGATGATCATCACTCCGTTTGTTAATTCTTTGATTTGGATACTCAGTTTTGTTGTTTTTTTTAAACTGAACAGACAGCTGTGCTGCTGGGGAGTTTGTTGCGCCACTTCTTCTTCCCAGCTTAAGCACTAGGAAGTGGCGAAGGGCGGGCGTGCCGGGGGACTGTCTTATGTGATTATGACGTTTCAAAAGGGCTAATTCTCAGCGTAATTTGAATAAACGACTTTTGATTTGATTTGAGTTTCATTGCCAATTCTGTGATGTGTTTCTGTGTTTTTTGGAAGGCTTCTACAAAAAAAGTTCACAGAATATAAAACCCATTTTTAAAGCTGTGATTGGCGAAGTGAAATCACTTGAAATTATTTTTACAAGCTGTCACCTAATATAAGTCTTGATTAGCCTGTCAGAAACCAATTATTTAATTATTTGAGTCGCATCTTCAGACATCGGATTCCTCTTAATTACATTATCTGGACACGCCTAATTACGATACACCACAATATCATTAACTAACCCCTAACATTAATGTACTATTGTTCCATCCTTACAGCATCTCCGCATCAATTACATTAGGTTGAATACACGCGAGCGACATGCGACTAATAAGACCGTTGCGACAATCGTGTGGCTCGTGTCTAATATTGAAATAGTGATTTACGACAGCTATAAATCTGTTCCGTGTCCACTTGTCCGGCTTACAAACGTAGGATAATCGTATGACAGATTTGCGTTCGCGTCCTGCAATAGAAGGCTGTGTACTCGTGTTTTCTAAATAGATCAGTTTTGGATATTTTTGAGTGATTTTGGCTAAGTTGAGACTCTTACGATGGCGGTATTTATTACACAGATACTTTTGATCATCTAATTAGAAGATTTAAATAAGGTTTCAGGGTTTCAAATAAGCATGTTACACCTGTATTTTGTGTCAATAAAGAATTTGTTCTTATTTCTTCATTTGTTTTCCTCGGCCCAGCCAGGTAGACCAGCACCCTAATTGCGTAACACACAATACATCGTAATCTGAATCGTTTTGAAACAGATTGCTAATCCATTGCTTTATAAGATCGATAAAAACTCTGCTCAACAATGTAAATAACGCAATGAATGTTGTTGAACTGTCAAAATCAAACAGATTAGTCGTAATCGTTTACGAAAATGTGTTACGCAATTAGGGTGCTGGTGGCACGGACCTAAGTATTATTATTTTAATTATTTTTTTGCCAAAATTCAAAACGAATCAATCAAACCGTTCAATTTATGAAATCGTTGTTGCCCACGATTTCGTCTGAGGTCCAGGATGAAATCAAAATATTTCATTTCACATAAACTTACATGGGAACGTCATAAGCTAGGTGCACGGTTCCAATTGGACGTTTCCTATGGAGAAGAGCCGGCAAGAAACTACACGGTTACTCTTTTAAAAATACTTGGTTTTTACAATGTTTTCGAATTACAGTGTTAATTGCTATGGGTGGACAGTGAAAGGAGTATATGCCTTTACCCAAGTCATGGTCTATCTGTGTGCCAAATTTCATTCAAATTCGTTCAGCCGTTTTAGCGTGAAAGCGTAACAAACAAACAAACTTACTTTCGCATTTATAATATTATGTAGGATTGACAGGCACTTTGAATTGTCAACGAGTCTATTCCAAAGCGTAGTAGGCACCTATGGAGATTTAGGAGACTCGAAGCTTGTGAATGTGTGGATTGGTAATCATTCAAAAAATCTATCTGGAGTTTTTTTTTAAGGAGTGCATATAAAAATAACAGGTCTGCTTGTATTATGAATACATGTTGTGAAAGTTCGAAGCCCAACTTAACAGCGCAAGGTCACAAGTTTGACTGCTTGACGTGGAGTACTGGGTTCGATTACCAAGTCGGTTAAGATGTGTTTGAGTTTCTTCCAATAAAGTGTTTGAGGTGCCTTTATGGCAACTTTTATTACATGAATACTCGATACTTGATACCCGAAAATAGTTGACATTTGCATAGGATCTATTCTAATATTATAAAGAGGAAAGATTTGACTTGAAAACATTAGAAGCCGAAATTATGTCTGATGAACATAGACAACAATTTTTTTTTTGTCGAAATCCATTCGGATGAAGTCGCGGGCGAAGTGCAAGGAACGGATAATTTGGTTGCCTGATGATCTGCCCTTTATCCTTCTAGTGGATTTCCGACATATTACCAATAACTCTGTGTATTCGTAACCGTACCATCTCCAAGCTGTTAGATAACTCGTCAATTGCAACACATGGTCTCAATCAATAGCTACACTCGCAGGAATGTGGAGGTGCTATAACATGTCGCTCCGGTATCCGAGTGAAGCCTTCTGCATATTTTACAGCATCCGCTAAGGAAGTGTGGAGATGGACTTCGGCTTAAAGATATATTTACTAATTTTCTATGCGAAACTATGATAAGGATAGTCATTATAAATGTAATGATGTAGACATTGTTTCAGGAAACCCTCCTGAAACAATGTCTACATCATTACACAAGAGAACAAGAAAGATCATTGAGATAAACATCTGGAAATTCTCGCCTGCAAGGCACGAGAAACTCCCCGTGTAAACGGAACTTTAGGCTTGTGGCTTCTGGAAAATAGTTTCTACTGGGAGTAGAATAAAATAGTCTCTAAGGGAAAGTGGGGTCAAGGGATTTTTCGTCTTCAATTAAACAAGTGTAAGTTATTACGAGAAATACCGATTAGTCGATCAACAATGATCCCGATTGCATCATTCATCTTCTTTCAAGTTATTTCCTCACTACCAAGATACACATGACTGCATGCATGCTGGCATGTTCAAGATTATGAAACTTATATAGTCCACTGCAAAGAAGAAAAACAAAACCGAACAGACATTAGAACGGCGTGAAAGCAATTCACAAGCCATTTACACCTGCACGCAAAGCATGACCGGGTTTCGTCAACGGAAGAATAGTTAAATGACATAGAACAGACAAAAGGAAAGATTTCTTTTATTCATCTGTCGTTTTGTCTATTCTTTTGTCGACAAAACTTGTTTCTATGATGGTCATGGTACGCTTGCTGAAAAAAAATCCCTTTCCTGTCTCCCGACTAGCCCCCTCTCGATTCAATAAAACCGAACACTCACACGTGTTCCATTTTCCCCAATTAATCAATCCCATATTCCATATTAGCCTAGCAGTTACCACCAACCGCACTATTTATATCACAGCCACGCGCGCCCTGACCAATCACCGAGCTGCGATAGGCGCCCGTTTGAATTTCGAATTGCTAGACCTACCAACTTGGAAATACCGTCGCGAAAATGCCAATTTTAAATTAATCAACCTTCAGGAGTTTCGAATAAGGTTGAGTATACGTTGGTTTTTATGTTGCAGAGCAGTGTCGTATGTTTGGAAGTGTGTATTGCCTTTGATTTATGCATTTGTTCGATGAATTATTCCCGTCTGTGTGTCGTCGGTTCGCACTCCGCGATAACTTAGTTAAAGTTAGCGTTTGTATGTGGTTTTGTATGTATGTCACTTGATATTTCGACGTTTGGTTGACCAGTCCAGGCTATTCTGGTAAAGTCGCTTTGGAATCTGCAGTGACAGTTGTCAGCGATTGCGACAAAACTCTTTGGATACAGAAGTTTCAACGGACATCACTACTGTTTGAGAAAAAAAATGGTTTCATAGTAAATCTTGTGATCTGAAAATTGAGAAATGTTAGATTGGGTTCATGATCTTATTTTGATCAGGTCGTACGTACCAATGTGTAACATAGGACTATAATATAAACACCACGTGGTATATGAAGGATCAAGACAAGTAGAAGGGTACTTCTTCCTTAGAACGAGCTCGACGGAAGTACTGCCGCTAAACCTATGTCTGCCACCAAGCAGCGTTGTCGTGTTCCAGTTCATAGGCCGCCGAAGTAATAACAGGCACATGAGAAATTTCAGCCTTGTCTCTGGGAAGGCAACGCATGTATAATGCCTCTCGTATTGCAGTGGCCAATAAGTGGCTTTGACACTTGGATAAACACAATCGGATGGGCCATCGTCTTTTTTGCCAACCGTTAATTTGAACTTCCAATCGTCTGCGTGTCTTATTGCAAATTCTGTTTACTTTTGTTCAAAAAGGCTGCTAGTGAGATAAACAAGAAAACTGAAACGGATAGTAGCGAGACCTCAGACGAAGATATTGGAACAACACAGCATAGCAGAGACCGGCTACTACGTCGTTAAAAGATAGACAAATATCATCCGTCTCTCCACTAGTCCAATGCTTACTTTAGGGTGCATACTCGGTAGGCTCAAAATCCCTCCCATCCTAAGGGCATGTCCTCCCTACCATTAAAACGCCCCCCGGTTTACTTCTTGATATGCAATGGTCTTTGTAGCACCATGAAGCATGAGGCTTCAGAGGCTAGTGCAAATCTTGGGGTTCATTCGATTAATCGAGTCTGGTCAAACGACGCTGGGGTCGCTGCATTTCATTCATTTATATAATTAAAACAAGTAAAGCCAAGTGAGACTCGAGTTTTACAAAATAAATAAGGCCGTGTATACACGAGTCGTCTCGTACCGATTCCGCTGTCATTCTCCCGGATTTATGGGTTGATTATTTTAGAAAATGAACATATCTTTGTCACACGTCCGATGCGAGAGTTTCGGAGATAACAGCTGACAGACGGAGTAATGTCGCTGTTGTCTATTTTCGCGAAGCCTTGTGCTCTGGGGTTTATTTGGATTGAGTAACTGTATGTGGTGGGGTTTAATTTAAAGTTTTAAATACTTATGTGGCTGTATTTGATAGATTTATTTATGTGAAAATTTGCATGCCGCAAAGATGAATTTTATTAGAATTACTATTACCTACCATAGAAAAAGCTAACAATGAATATTATTATTCTATTAACTTTTTTTGCCTTACAAACTAAAAACTGTTCCTAATTCATCAGCCCCCCCAGCACCCCTCAGCGCCCCCCGGTCCATTCCTGGATATGCAATGGTCCTTGTGACACCAGGAATGATGAAGCTTTAGGGGCTAGTGCCAAATCTTAGGGTTCATTCGATAATTCTAGTCTAGTTAAACCAGGCTGGGGTCGTTGCATTTCATTCAATCATTCATTCTTATAATCTTTTATTTCATAAAGATGAAAATAATGACAATAAGTTACTGGAATCATTGTTAAGAATTTGTTGACAAGAAAACCATTACTTTAATTCTTTCTCAATCCAATAACTTAAGATACCTGCTCAAACATTTACCCCATCAATGCATTCCACAAGTGACACCACCACCAAATGAACCCAAATCCAGTACCAACTTTATATTAGCTTTACACATTCCGGGTGTTAAAAGTAGTTAGCGAAATAATAAGCTAACACCAGTCATAGTTAAGTATAAGTTAAGTATGTCTTGTCAAAGTCAAACGCTTGATAGGAGTACTTAGGCAAAAGTGGTAGCAACATATATGGGCGGTGCGCACGGCGGAACAGGGTGCGCGGTTTGATTTTGAAAGAGAAAATTATTTATTTTCATCCAAAAGTAAGTCCAAAAACTGACACCCGACTACTGAAAAATGACGCTCTAAAAAGTACGAAACAAGAAATACATCTTTTGTCAAATGGGAACAGATGAACACACATATATACCGGTCAAAATCTTAATACTCCTTTTTGCTCCGTCATAGTCGGGTAAAAATGAATTCCAAGTTAAACCTAATCTATAATAGTCTGTCTTGAATGCATCGTTTGAAACAGTACTTTTTTAAACCTTCTCAGAAATACAGAAAATTTAACGAACATATGCAATCATTCATCAGAAAACCTTAACGTAAGTACATAATTGTTAAGCTCAAAAAGTGGTTTCTCATGAATTTTCAGATCGTTTATGTTAAAAAGTTAGGACCTTGTATGATGTTGTAATATGTAGAACATAGCAGCCATTTAATTACAAGGCTTCCTTTTATTCAGGGGTCCTGAAATAATAATTGTCATGCAAAATGATGTGAAAAGAAGGTCAAGGTGATAGCTTACATGGCACTTTTTGTCTTATATTGATCGGCTATATCTATGTATGTCGTATGGTAAAATCAAAATCAAGACTCATTTTTTCAAACTATGCTGAGAATCAGCACTTTTCGACACGTCAAAATGACATGAGACAGTCACCCAAAAGTGGTGAAGGGCGGGCCCTTTCACCACTTAACCTAGTGCTTTAGCTGGGAAGAAGATTTGACGAATTTGATTTGAGAAATACCTACGAGCAGAGATAACCAAGCCAGTTCACTGCGTGTCTGTTCGTACTTCACCTATTGTCAACATCCATATCTCCAAAAGTAGGATTTCAAACACCACACTCTGTATTTCCGTACAGACAATACTTACGAAAACCGATACGCCGCATCTAAGCGGGAAGACACCCCGAAACTACCCTTATCGCGGCAACCACTTACACTAGTTTTAATTACAGCTCGCATTTTGTGCCAGTCGAAAATTAATCAAATTATGTACGTTTCAGGCGGAGTCGTTTGGATGGTGTGATGTACCAAGTCGATAAGCAGGCAGGCATTTTTTATTCACCATTTAAAATGGCCCAAACTTTTTAAATGGTGAATAAAAAATGCCTGCCTGCTTTTTGTGATAGATTTTGTGTGTGAAAATTATTGCTTTGTTCTAAAAAAAAATACGTTAGATCTATTGATTGATATCTGATATTGATATCTGATTTACTCAAAAGTAAGGCGTCTAATAATTAACAAGAATCCGTTTCTTATCCAGTTCAGCGTTGTGTGCTTTCCTTTTATCGGTCTGTCTTCTGATTCGCGGTTTCCAGTCCAGGACTCATGTTGTTCCAAAAATAATCATTATTTCGGCAGACAAGCAAAACGCATATTGCTACCAAAATAATAATAAAACCTGGCCAGTGCGTGTCGGACCTCGCACAATCAAGGGTTCCGTAGTTGGATGAATTTATCGCAGGGACAAATTCAATATTGTATTTGAAAAACAGGTTCTCCAATACGTTCCAATTGCAAATGTAAGTTAGTTGGTTGATTATTACTCGTTACATCGTTAAGCCTACTCAGCTGTGATAATTTTCCTTTTGACTGCGTTATATAAATGACTGCCGTGAGTCTTTCACATAACCAAAAACAACAATTTTGCTGGCACCAGACTAAACAAAATATTTGCACTTTAAAGCTTAATACTATACTTCGCAGACGGATCCCGGGATCTAAAAATGGTTTTCACTCACCCGCAATATTTTTGAACTGTCTATCCAATACACGAAAAAAAACATCCCCACTTACGTATAGGAGAATAACCTAAAAGAGATAATCTGAAAGATTTTTTTTTCAAGATCTTTATACTAAGTATTTGTCAGCGTGACTTTTATGTATATCCATGCCAAATTACAATTTTCTATTATTAAGAGTCTCTCTGAGGTAAGCTGCGGACAGACAGACGGACATAGCGAAACTATAAGGATTCCTTATCGACTACGGAACCCTAAAAATATGTAATAAATCTTCACCACAATTTTTCTAGCCTATTTCCAACTCTGTTAGGGTTGAATTCCAGTCTAACTAGATACAGCTAGCTATTTTACACAAAGCGACTACCTATCTGACCTTCACTAGCCAGTTACTGGGTCCAAAACTGTTTTACCCAGTAAATGATAAACACCAATACCAAATACAACATAACACCTTCCTTTGCAAAGATGACTAAAAGCGCGATGCCAGTATCGAGGGGGGGGGGGAACTTAACACCACTATATAATATGTCAAATTGTTACAGTTCCTACTCTTCACTGCTTTTATTATGAAATGTATTCGTAAATGTTAAATGTGACGGAGGCTTTACTTATTTCAGGATGTCATTGCACCCATTCGGAACACCGTTTTTGAAGTCAAAACTTCTTTAGCGGCGTTGTACACTTTTTTTGTAATGGGTAAAAAAAAAAAAACTCGCGTCAGGACACGTGACCTGATCGAAAATTCGTAAGACGGATGATTGTTGATTTTTGGTTGGTGTACGATAGCGCTATAAATAAATATTGTATTCTACCACATAAGTGATAGTACTTTTATTAACCAATAAAAGCAATTCGTGCAAAATTATTCCCTAACCATTCCAAAATATCAAAAATGCACAATGTTAATATTCAACTTTTCACTTCTGCCGGCACTCCCGGAGTGCAACCCGTCGTTTTTTTTTCAGTAAGGTTTTGTCGAACGTCGTCTGCCGTTAGTATATGTGGTGGGATGACACGATGCTTATTGTGGAAATAGGAATAATTCCTCAACCTGAAATGGATTTAATAGGCGGTATGTTATTGATACCTTCATCTTTTTATTCCGATTACATATATCTTGAACAATAAGGACTCTAGATATAGTATAGTATCTGTTTCTAAAGCTCAATCCTTATTTCCTAATTTATATTATAAATGCAAAAGTACCTAAGTTTGTTTGTTTGTTACGCGTTTACGCAAAAACGGCTGAACGGATTTAGATGAAAACTGAGTTAGGATATAGGCTACTTTTTATCATGGATCGCTGACGAAGTAGCGGGCAAGAGGCGAGTTTGACTGTTCTGCGTCGCGAGTATGTTTTAGAATTCGTTCAGTAATTTATATTGTTAGCAAGTAGCGTGATGTTTGAGGTTCCAAAAAAGATAAACAACAAAATACTAGGTATTTTATTTACAAGTTTTTTTTTCTATTACTGTGTTAGTTATTAAAAAATCTAGGTACTAATATATAAAATTCTCGTGTCGCAATGTTCGTTACCAAACTCCTTCGAAACAGCTGGACCGATTTGTATGAAAGTGTGCATATCGGTTAGTTTTTTTTTTTAAGAAGCAAAGTAATGTTTGCGGGGTCAGCTAGTTATAATAATAAAAAAAACTATATATATTCAGGCGACACGGGCCCATAGATCCCCGCAGGTCCATAGGCCCTTAATTATTCTAAAAATAATGTATTTTAATCATAACCAAAACATGTGTTTATTATAATTAATAAGACTCAAGACTATGTTAGTATCATTTCACTAAGCACTACAAAACACAAATGAGCCCACATTCACGAGCGTTGCATGTCTATTATTTTTAAAATCACGCTCTAAGAAGTAAGAAGTAGTTACAAAAATAGTCGCAAGCCATTTTCCTGGCACCCACATGGTAAACAGGCATGCGACCACGGCTATATACGTACAGACGTTACAGGGAAGCACGACCAAAACCAAGCTCCCAAGTGTAGTTTTTTTGTGGTTTTTTATTTTATTTATAATTATGTATGTTAGGCTATAAGGTATTTATGTTATGGGTCTTTGTTGCCTGAATTAAATGATTTATTATTATTATTATGCCTTTTATTTATTTTTATCCTTATTTTGCTATATTTTTAAATATTTTTATAAAACAACTTAAAAAAAAACATTTAAAAATATAAAAAATAGTGGTCCGCCGGTAGCGGGAGCAGGGTCCAAGCTACTGGTGGTTAGGGCTCCAGAGACAGGAACCTCCTCACAATGCGGGCCGTATCAAGGAGTACTGCCTTCTGAATCAGGCCCTTGATCCAACCGCCTAACGAAAGCCTCGAGAGATGTTGGTCGAGGCTTTTTGCCATCAGGCCATTGGCCGATACGACAATCGGCACAATGACAGCCGAGCTCACATTCCACATGTCAACAACCTCGTGTGCTAAGTCGAGATATTTAATTTGTTTCTCTTTCTCAGCTTTCACGAGGTTCCCGTCATGTGGAATGGTAACATCGATAATCATTGTGCGGCGCGCTAATCGATCTATCACTACTATGTCAGGCTTATTAGCGATAATAGTCCTGTCAGTAATGATAGACCGATCCCAATACAACGTGACAAGGTCATTTTCGAGAACTGGGTCGGGCACATACTTGTAATACGGTACCTCAGAATCCACAAGTTTATATTTCAAAGCAAGTTGCTGGTGAATAATCCTGGCTACTTGGTTATGCCTGTGCAAGTACTCGCCGTTAGCCAGACGAGAACAACCAGAGATAATATGTCTGATGGACTCACCTGGACGGTGGCATGCCCGACACACGTCAACCGTCCCGTCCCTCATAATATGTCTCCGGTAGTTATTCGTCAAGATAACTTCGTCCATAATTGCGCAGACGAAACCTTCAGTTTCCCCGAAAAGGTCACCAAAACGTAGCCAGGATACGGACGCTAGGAAATCTACATCAGGCTCATGAAGAGCCCGATAGAAGCGCCCGTGAAGCTCCTTGCTTTGCCATACCGCCTTGCGGTCATCGGAAGTAAGTACTACAGGTTTGTGCCAGTTCTCTTTAGCCATGGAGAGCGGGGTGAGCCCCTTGTCCACTGCGACCACATCACGGTGCATACCCATTTCGGTTTTTAAAAAATATTCCCTGAGACTGCACACCTCGCGATTGTGGAGGGTCTTCGCATTTAAAAAGCCTCGACCCCCGCACTTTCGCGGGATGTACAATCTTATCACCGATGATCGTGGGTGATGCATCCGATTTGCGGTCAGAAGTGTACGGACCCGCCTATCCAGGGCGTCGAGTTCGGTTTGGGTCCATTTGAGTACGCCGAAAGAGTACAGCAAAATCGGCATGACCCAACCGTTGAAGGCGCGCACCTTGTTTCCGCCCGAAAGAAGACTAATTAATACCTTCTTCAGGCGGCCAAAGAAGCGCTCCTTCAACGATTGCTTCATGTTAATAACGTTGATGCCTAACGCTTCCGACATACCCAAATACTTGTAGCTTTCGGATGAAGAGAGGGATCTGAGGTGTATGGAATCCGAAAGTTGAATACCTTCGGATTCCATAATCTCACCTCGCTTAATATGCATGATTGCACATTTGTCCACACCAAATTCCATCCTGATGGCGCTACTGAATGTTTCAGTTACCTTCAGTAGCTCCATCAGTTGCAATTTGTTGGGGGCAAAGATTTTCAAGTCATCCATGAACAGAAGGTGCTCTCTTCAACCGATAGCCTAGACCTGAATCCTCCAGCAGTGTGCTTAGAGGATTCAGAGCCAAGCAGAACCAAAGTGGACTCAAACTGTCGCCCTGAAATATTCCCCGTTTAATCCAGACAGGCTCGTCATTCCCCTGGATCTGTTGACACCCCGGATAGCGAAGGACTGTCCTCCATTGCCCCATACAGGAACTAAGGAAGGTGCGTAGAGTTGCATCTATCTTGTACAACTCCAGCACCCTCACAAGCCATGTATGTGGCACCGAGTCGTAGGCCTTCGTATAATCTATCCAGCATGTCGACAGATCCTTGCGGGAGCGACGAACCTGTTGGCTAATGGCCATGTCGATGAGGAGTAGCTCCTTAGTACCCCGGGACCCGTTCCTACATCCATTTTGAGAGGCAGACATAATAGAGTTACTGTCAATGTGTGTATTAATTTTTACTCTCAAAATGGATGTAAGAAGTTTATAGATCGTCGACAAACACGTGATCGGTCTATAATTCTTGGGTTCCGTGGGACTACCTGACTTATGGAGCAGGTGGGTAACGCCTGTTAATAGAAACTGCGGTAGCGACCCAGACTCTAAGGCTGACTGGAACTGAGATGCCAGGCTAGTGTGCGAACTAATTAGCCATTTCAACCAAAAGTTGTGCAATCCATCCGGCCCTGGCGATTTCCAGTTCGGTAAGGGACGGACTGCTCTGGCAACGTCTGATGGCGTAATTAGGACTTTTTCCATTTCTGGTATAGTTTCACACACTCGCTCGACATCCTGCATCCAGTCAGCCTCAATGTGACAGACGGGTACTGTCCAGATGCTGCGCCAGAATGCACTTGTGGCGGCATCATCTGGGCGGCACACGTCTGTCAAATTTTGTTCAGGTCGCTCCCAAGCTCTATATACCCACCTTTCATCGCTCTGGAACATGCGATTCTGCGTGTATCGATCAACCCGCCGCTTATACCGCCGAATACGGCTCGCCCATGCACAAACTTTCTGTTTCAGGAAGTCGATGCGCTCTGTGACACGGGACATGTATTCTCGAGGGCTTACTTCAGTCCCCGAAAATGCCCGCCTCACAAAGCGCATCACTCGTGGTCTTGTATTGCCCTCCCTGAAACAGTATAGTTTGCCTATGAGTACCCTGGCCTCATCGATACGACGCTCGATCCTGTATTGCCAGGCTGGTACGGATGGTTTTGGTCGAGCAGCTCCGTCACAGTTTGGAAACTTGACGTTAGCTAAACGACATGCCGCAACAGCCGCACAATACAGGATCGAGTGTGTATCAACGAGATCCTCGCTGCTCTCGAACACATTCTTAAGTTGCGAGTCCAGGGCACACACCAGCGCCCTATTTTTTTTGTGCATAGGTAGGCGTGGTAATCGTGGTCTAAGTTCGGTCGGAGTGGATCTATATTCGCGAAACGCATCCTCCAGTGCGCTCCTCAATCGGTCGTTGTATTGGCTACTTACTGTGGTAACCCTATCATCTTCCTCTTCAACACCATGATTGGACCGCGGTAGATCAATCGTTGACGCTTGTACCGCGGTTTGTGCCGGAGTCGAGACGATAAGGTTGCTCAGTATCTCTGAGCGCAGCCTATCAAGTGCGGCAGCGTCCAACCTATGATTGCGTTGGATGACCCGCACCTGATCCGACAGTCGTTGGGCCGAGACGCTGACGGTTGGTTCTAGTTCCTGAAAAAGAGACAGCATCCTATCACGGTACGCTGTGAGGTGAGTTCCCCCCTCTGTTGACCCATAATATGCGCGCATGACGTTCTCGTTCATAGACTGAGTCCATCTCATGCGCTGCACACAACCACCGGCAGCGGAGACCCGGCTCGGGGCCGGATGGCCCCTAAGTCCCAAGCTCCTCGGTGGCCGGCCTCTCCCCTGCCGACGAACAGGTGTTGGTGACGTCGGCGGGGAAAAATACTCGTCGCTCGAGCTCGACGCAACTACCGCGGCCGGTGTCGTCACAGCACTCACGGTGGGGCTGGATACCGGCGGCGGCGAGGCGGAGCTGGGCGAAGAGTCCGGAGGTGGTGGGCGTGCTTGACGTGCGGCTGATCTCGTCAACATTTGTTCATTTTCATACTTATTAATTATTTAAATGTTCCGAGGTGACATGACAGATGTCACCTCCGATTCGGCAGTTTATGGCGTGAAATTCTGTTTTATTCTGGTTCATTATATTTTTTATATTGTTTTTTGGACTTCAGGCTTGTAGGGGTACTATGAAAATATAAAAACTGTGTCTAAAATGAATATAAGTAATTGAAAATAATTTTAACAAATTTCGAGACGTGTTGACGTTGGTGTTGCCAGCTATTTAATATATTATTATTATCTCCTTTATTACATTTAAAACCTTATAAATTACATTTTTAAATATACTTTCAAAACTCTGAAAAAAAAATACATTTAAAAATATAAAAAATAGTATCCCACCGGTATCGGGAACAGGGTCCAAGCTACCGGCGGTCAGGGCTCCAGAGAGAGGAACCTCCTAACAATGCGAGCCGTGTCCAGAAGTACCGCTTTCTGAATCAAGCCCTTGATCCAGCTGCCCAACGAGAGCCTCCTCAGGTGTTTGTCGAGGCTTTTGGCTATTAAGCCATTGGCTGTCACGACTATCGGCACAATGATTGCTGAGTCCACATCCCACATGTCGACAACCTCGCGAGCCAAATCAAGATACTTTATTTCTTTATCTTTCTCGGCTTTCACGAGGTTACCGTCATGCGGGACCGTTATGTCAACAATCATTGTGCGCCGCTCTACTCGATCCACCACCACTATATCAGGCTTATTGGCAACAATAGTCCTGTCAGTGATGATGGATCGATCCCAGTACAATGTGATATTTCCATTTTCGAGAACTGGGTCGGGCACGTACCTGTAGTATGGCACTTCCGATTCCACAAGGCTGTATTTCAGAGCAAGTTGCTGATGGATAATCCTAGCTACAAGGTTGTGTCTATGCAAGTACTCTTCGTTAGCTAGACGAGAACATCCGGAGATAATGTGTCTTATTGATTCCCCCGGACGGTGACATGCCCGACAGATGTCAACCGTGCCGTCTTTCACAATAAATCTCCGGTAATTGTTCGTCATCATAACTTCGTCCATAATTGCACAAATAAAACCTTCGGTTTCTCCAAAGAGGTCACCGAAACGTAGCCAGGTCAAGGACGCTAGAAGATCTACATCGGGTCCATGTAGGGCCCGGAAAAAGCGTCCGTGAAGCTCCTTACTCTGCCATACTTCCATGCGATCATTAGTGTCAAGCACTACAGGTTTGCGCCAGTTCTCTTTGGCCAAGGAGAGCGGGGTGAGGCCCTTGTCCACCGCGACCACATCACGATGCATCCCCACGTCGGCTTCTAGGAAATATTCCCTGAGACTGCATATCTCGCGATTGTGTAGGGTCTTAGCGTTTAAAAAGCCTCGACCTCCACACTTTCGCGGGATATACAGTCTCATTACCGATGATCGTGGGTGATGCATTCGGTTTGCAGTCAGCAGTGTACGGACCCTCCTATCCAGGGCGTCAAGTTCGGTCTGAGTCCATTTGAGTATGCCGAAAGAGTACATCAAAACTGGCATGACCCAACCGTTAAAGGCGCGCACCTTGTTTCCGCCTGACAGAAGACTATTTAACACTTTCTTCAGGCGGCCAAAGAAGCGCTCCTTCAACGATTGCTTCATGTCAGTACCATTGATGCCCAACGGTTCCGACATACCCAAATACTTATAGGTTTCGGATGCGGAGAGGGCTTTAAGGTTTATGGAATCCGAGAGTTGAGTTCCCACGGATTCCACAATCTCCCCTCGCTTTACATGCATGACCGCACATTTGTCCACACCAAAGTCCATCCTGATGGCGCTACTGAAAGTTTCAGTTACTTTCAGTAGCTCCATTAGTTGCAAATTGTTGGGGGCAAAGAGTTTTAGATCATCCATGTACAGAAGGTGAGATATAACCTGACCACCTCTCCTCAGCCGATAGCCTAGACCTGAATCCTCCAGCAGTGTGCTTAGAGGATTCAAGGCTAAGCAGAACCAAAGCGGGCTCAAACTATCGCCCTGAAATATGCCTCGCTCGATCCTTATCGGCTCGCTATTCCTCAGGATATTCCGACATCCTGGATAGCGAAGGACCGTCCTCCATCGCCCCATACATGCCATCAAGAAGGTGCGCAGAGTTGCATCTACTTTATACAACTCCAGCACCCTCATGAGCCACGTATGTGGCACCGAGTCATAGGCCTTCTTGTAATCTATCCAACATGTCGACAGATCCTTTCGGGAACGTCGAACCTGTTGGCTAATGGCCATATCAATGAGGAGTAGCTCCTTAGTACCGCGGGACCCGTTCCTACATCCATTTTGAGAGGCAGACATGATGGAGTTGGTGTCTATATGTTTGTTAATTTTAGCTCTCAAAATGGATGTAAGCACTTTATAGACCGTCGGTAAACACGTGATCGGCCTATAATTTTTGGGTTCCGCGGTGCTACCTGATTTATAGAGCAGGTGGGTAACTCCTGTTGTTAGGAACTGGGGTAGCGAACCAAACTCCAAAGCCGTCTGGTACTGGGCCGCCAAGCGAGCGTGCGATCTTGTAAACCATTTAATCCAAAAGTTCTGCAGCCCGTCCGGCCCTGGTGACTTCCAGTTAGGTAACGGACGGACTGCACGAGCTACATCTTGGGGGCAGATGGTAATAGCCCCCATTTCTGGTATTGGATTGCAGGCTCGCTCGACTTCCCGAGTCCAGTCACCTTCGGTGTGACTGACAGGCACCGACCAGATACTTCGCCAGAAAGAACACATGGCATCATCATCTGGCAGGCACGTGTCAGCCACACTTTGGTTCGGTCGCTCCCAACCCCTATAAACCCACCTTTCATCGCTCTGGAACGTGCGATTCTGAGTGTATCGCTCTACTCGCCGCTTATACCTACGAATACGGTTAGCCCATGCATACACTTTCTGCTTCAGGAAGTCGATGCGCTCTGTGACGCGGGACAGATAGTTCTGAGAGCTAATATCAGTCCCTGAGAACGCCCGCCTCACAAAGCGCATCACTCTTGGACGAGTATTGCCGTCTCTGAAGCAGATTAGTTTGCCGATGAGCGCTCTGGCCCCACCAATACGGTGCTCAATTCTGCACTGCCAAGCTGGTACGGTTGGTTTCGGTCGCGTAGCTCTACAATCATTGGTAAATTTGACGTGAGCTACACGACATGCCGCTACAGCCGCGCAGTACAGAATTGAATGAGTATCGGTGAGGTCTTCGCAGTCATCAAAATAGTTTGATAACTGCGAATCCAGGAGCGCCACCAGCGCCCTATTTTTGTTATGCATGGGCAAACGAGGTAAGCGTGGTCTAAGTTCGGGCGACATGAACCGATATTCCCGAATCGCACACTCCAAAGCACTCCTCAATTCCTCATTGCACTGGGTACTTACGTTTGTAGCCCTATCATCATTTCCTTCGTCAGCTTGATTTGTGTTGGACTGTGATAGTACCTCAACAGTCTGCGACGGGGGGGCGATGACATGGCTACTCTGCATTTCACTTCGCAGGTGATCAAGCACAGTGTCATCCAACATATGATTACGTTGGATGACCCGCACCTGATCCGACAGTCGTTGTGCCGAAACGTTGACAGCTGGCTCAAGCACCTGAAAAAGAGAGAGCATCCGAACACGGTACGCGGTCAGATTGTTGCCCCCCTCTGTAGCCCCATAGTATGAGCGCATGACGTTTTCATTGATGGATCGTGTCCATCTCATGCGCTGCACACTTCCGCCGGGAGCTGGGACCCTATCAGAGGCCGGTGGGCCTCGAGGTCCTAAGCCGTCCGACGGCCGGCGTCCTCCTCGTCGACGAGCAGGTGGTGGCGTCGTGGGCGGGGAGAAATACTCGTCGCTCGAGCTCGACGCAACTACCGCGGCCGGTGTCGTCACAGCGCTCCCAGTAGCGCTGGGTACCGGCGGCGGCGAGGCGGAGCTGAGCGATGAGTCCGGAGGTGGTGGGCGTGCTCGACGTGCGGCTGATCTCGTCAACATTTCTTCATTTTTTCATTTTTGTTTTCATATTCAGTGATGTTTTACCGGAGGTGACATCTGTCATGTCACCTCCGATGCGGTAGTTTTTGGTTTCAAAATTATATTATGTTGTAGTTTGATGTCGTTATTGAATTTTCTTTGGTTTTGCAGGTTTCAGGTATACTTCAGAATAAAAATATCTTGTTAAATTGGGTCAAAAAAAAAACTTATATGAATTAATATTACGTAAATGAGAAAACGAGACTTTTGTTGATACGGTGTTGCCAGCTATTATTATTATTATTAATATTATTATTATATCCTGAATATTTTTGTGCCTATTTCTTGATTTCTGTCTGAAATATTTTCTTGTTTCGTAGATACTTGTTATAGCGGTCTTTTCATTAGTCGGGTTTTAGTTCTTAAACTTACTTTATATTTCAATGATTTTGGGGTAGCACAACAATATATCTATATTTGAAATGTGCTAATTATTAACTTTCATTAATTAACGAACAAAAACAAACAAGTTATTTTTTTTTTTTCGATCATTTCTTTACATCCTCTAGAGGGCGTCACATTCTCGTCATATAGCTTGTATCCAGTGGACGATCAAGACGCTTCCTTATGTCCAGAAGTTTAGAAATTATAAGGGGAACAGATGAATATACATACCGTTCAAAATCATAACCATCCTTTTTGCTTCGGCGTAGTCGGCTAAAAATAGCACGGGCTATTCCGACTTAGCTATCTATTTTTCAGTAGTCTCCAAATGTAAACAACATCAGAATATATTATTAATTAAAAATTAAAACCGATTTTTTAACTTACTTAAACAGCATCTATACACTGAAAACTGTTTTTCATTTACCTGCAAACTCTTTTCTTTAGAGCCCGTCAAGCTATAACAATACACAGGATGTTTTGCTTCCAGCTCACCAAAAAACACAAAACTAGGCATCTATAGGTCTTCAAGTGCAGTTAATAACAACTTATCACCCCTATTTGCCCCCCTCTACAACCCCCCCTTCACCCCGTCGTCTGTCAAACATATGACAAGCGCAGATTTCGCTTTGTACTTGTCAAAAATATAGCAAACAAAAGATACGGCAACGCGGGTAAATGAAGTGAGCTGATATATCTCGTAGTGGTGGGATGTATCGATAGATTGTGGGGATAGTTCGGCTATCGATGGCTTTTCAGAACGGCTTTCAATAGAGATTCAGATATTGATGTTAAGATTAAATTTAGCTTTAAATACTTCTGAGATGTACCAAGTTATACTTGTAAAAAGGGTCAGTTGACTGTATAGGAACAAATTTTCCGATTTAATCGACTCGAATCATTTTTCTATTAGTTATTCTGGTTTCAGATAACTGTGTGCTTAATTCTCTCGATCATTATGTTTCTAAACGCTACTTTATCGATAAAATCACCAAGCAGCAACATAATCACCCCATCCCTCCTACCGATACCATCCCCTCACTAGCCAAGCAATATGTGTAGGCAGACAATATAATATAAGTGACGTATCGCACACCAACACCCGCGCTTCCCGGGAAGTATGCAAAGAAGTTGCCGCTACGCCGCCCTACACTCTTGATACTTGAAGGCGCCTCGGGGCACATAACTTCTGACAGCTCATTTTGACTTGGAGTTTTAGATTTTAGGTTCTGTTTTGATTTATTTCGCGTTATGTGTGATGTGTCGTGTTTAAAGTTTAAATTTTGTGTTCGTTTGTCGCTTGACATGACTTTTGAGTGGAGTGGACTGATAAGCGTATTTTGATGGTTCAATGGTGTTTTTGGTTTCGTGAAAATAGTTGAGTGTTACCATGGACAAAATCCATAAAAAAACCTTTTTAAATACAATATCTCATTCTTGTTTTTGATATCATGTGCATGATACAATACCATTATCTACAATTTATAACCAATTACGACAATTATATGCATTTACATTACATATAAGCTATGGCGGTATATTAAGATTTCATCACATAAAGAACATTCCAAATTTTTCCTGTCTCCAACGATCAAGACTGCTTCCACTACATTCATATCGACAGTAGCTCCTACAATAATAGTTCCGTATTCCATTTGAATATTAGAGCATCCATCTACTGAAGATTTCTCTCCATTCTCCCTACCCCCCCCCCCCCCCCCTCGCACACAGATACACTGTGTTTCGAAAGAAGCGTGAATGTGATCATGTGTGTGTTTTAATAGATTTTTCTGTGATATGTCTTTTGAATTGTTCGGTACGTTATTGTGTAGTTGGTTGTGGTTATTGGAGGGTAGTTATGGTGAAGGCTTCTGAGACTGAAAGTTTCTTTAATGCTTTTACCTTTCATTTCTAACTGTAGGCCTTCTAGACTGTAGATTTATAGACCATTTAGTAACTGGTAATTGATGACAGGCCTACACTGTCCTCCCATACCTATTAACACTGTAATTTGAAAACATTTTTTATGGCAATTATTTTTAAAAGAATAACCGTGGAGTTTCTTGACGGCTCTTCTCCATAGGAAACGACCAATTGGAACCGTGCACCTAGATTCTGACGTTTTATAAGTGCCCATGTAGGTTTACGTAAAGTAAAATATTTTGAGTTTGATTTGGGAAAGTTTTTCTTTATTAAGTACACAAAAACCAAATAAGTACTGAGTACACTGTTATATCTTAAGATAAAGTTGTAGAACAATGACACAGTTTAAAGTTAAATTTTTGGCTTAAAGATCATTCATCATCAGAATATAATAAAATAGAATAGTTCTTAGAATAGATAGGTATTTTCTTAGAATGTAGGTACTTAAAAATAAGCTGATACATTAATAATAGGATCCATGTACATTCGGCCTTAAATGTAGCAAAAACAGGCAAGTAGTTTTGCAAAAACAGGCAAGTAGTAGTTTTTTTTTATTTTTATTTTATTATAATCACCAAAGACACTTTTCAAAATAACGAGTTTCTCTATAAACAAACAGAATAACGTGAACATAAAGCGAGCACCAAAACTTCAGGCTCCTCAAACATAATTCACAGAAAATACTTTGAACAATACGCAAAAAAAAACATTGAATATTTTCACCCCCTTCGTTCATCCCCAAAAGTGGCAGTGTATCTTTAAGTTACCGTTATTGTAAACATATTTCAACCGATACTACCCCGTATCGCCATATTTGAAGACGTTTATATTCATTCGCCATATTTCACGCGGATATGTCTTAGGACTTTCGATTTTTATGCTCACGTGTGTGGCGGCCTTTTTATATATGGTGTAGTATTTTTCTTAAAAGATGTGCTGAAGCAGCTGTTAAGTAATAGCGTTCAGCAATACAGACATAATATGAGTATAAAGTGTTTATAAAAACATACTAAGGCACGATCAGTCGATATATTCTGCACAAATGTCACCGTGAAATCTTAGGTGAGCTAATTTTTTTTTTTTTTTAGTTTAAGTAAATTTGACGTGATTAATGACTTTCCACCTGATGATAGGGATTGACACTCTTGACATTTCAAGTTCATTTCATTAAACTTTTCAAGGTGAGCATTTTACTGAATAGACCGAACTATGTATCTACTTATTGTAATTAACAAAAAAAATACGAATAAAACTCAGAGGTTACTTTTGATGGATTGGGAAATTTTATAGGGAATAAAAATCATGTAGGTGAGGCAAATAAGCAGAATGCCTAACATAATTTTGAAAAGTTTATCATTATTTTACAGGCAAAATAATTAATATGTACTCAAATAACACTCTGTTTTTTTATTAATTGAATATTTATTTTGATCAAAGATCATTTAAAAATTACGCCATTATTGTTGTCTGTTACATATTTTAAACGTCTTATTATCTGTGACCACACCTATGTTTAACAAAATAAATGCTTGATTGATTGTAAAAAGGCAACTCAAACAAAAAAGAAAATTGAAAATCCACATGAAAAATCTTAAGAAACCTCCATCACCATATCAATCAACAAAACATTTAAACAAAAAACATCGTCCACGCACGCAAAGACACAAGCAGTCAGACAAACAAAACTGTCACTGGACTGCAATTCTTCACACTCTTTGTGGCGCCCTCTTTGTTATCAAACGGGCAACTTGACAAATGGAACGACTGAGACATCGGCCCCGCTGCAATATCCGTTTCCGGGCCGGATAAAATATTCCAGACTTGGGTACGGAGTTGAGATTCTAGGGTGGTGTGGTGGCAGTGCATGTTATGAAGGAAAGTAGCTAGGTATGAGTTGGTATGGAAAACTTTTGAGGAAATCATCATTCAGAGTAGTTCTTGTTACCTATTTGATCTGATTTATACAGTAGACCTAGAAATAGTTTTACAACGATTGATAACAATTCGCACTAACTTGAAACATTGCATGATCAGCCTATAATGTTCCCACGTGGACATGGCCATAATCCACCACGCAGGCCCAGCGGGTTGGTAGATGTCACATGTCTTCGAATTTTTGGGTTCTAGAAAATACCGGTTTCCTCACGATGTTTTCCTTCACCGTTTTGAGAGCGGTGGTGAAATAATCCGCCTGTCTGGATTCGTTTTATGATGTGCAAGTCACATTCAACCTTGGGGTGAACAGTTCCAATGTCGGATATTCTATTAACTCGATTTGTAAGAATTTTATTAGTGAGACTTAACTTGAGAGAATGAATGAAAGGAGACTAACAAAAGGTATTTACAAGGCAGATGTGAGTGGAAACGCCGAGAGGGGACACCCTAGGAGGACATACCTTATTGGTGATGTTTTTCAGAAAGGTCAGGTGCGTAACACTCGCAACCGGCGCGCGCGACCAGATGTATGAGCATAAACGAGGCAAAAGCGTTCTGTGGTTTCTGCCTACCCCCATGGGAAGAAGGCGTGAGTTTATCAAATCCTTGGACAGTAAATTCTGTTACCACCTTTTTGAGTGACCAACATTTTATAAATGACAGCCAGTCTCCCAAACTTGCTCAAGCTGACATGAGAGCAGTAGTAATTGCACAGCAAATATTTTAATTAGGTACCTTCTATAGTCATAAAACGATCTACCTACCAAACTTTAACAACTACCAACATCTGCAATTCTATAATATTATTCTGTGCCAACGGAGGCATTCATCGCGACAGGAACTCTCTCATTGGAATATATATTTTATACCCAACATTTTTATATTATATCGACAACACTTTATGAACACCCGTTATTGCTTTTTATGTCATTTCTCATATTTTCCCTTCGGTAAATGGTGGGGTAGGAATTTAAATTCGCCGATTTATATTATAATCGATGGTGTAAATGAGATTATGGGAATTTGGATGCGAAGCGACGTTATTCGGTCTGATGGAAGTGTGAGGAAATTAAGTTTTTGTAGTATTTAAATATCTGGCGTACAAAAATGTAAAGGTAAAATGTAACTGTCGTTGTCTATGTGACAATTTGATATTTACAACCTTAGTGAAGATTCAATTACTGACAATTGTAGTCGAAAGTGGTAAAGCTGTTACGAGGTCGACAATATCAAGAATATATAATAATAGATACCAAGTGAGGTCTGTTACTTAAAGCAGAATCCAGAGAACATGCTATTTTTCTTTCTTCTCGACACTTACAAAGTAAAACACCAGGATATTATTGTCCCACAGAAGGACAAAGACCTCTTCTCCTATAGAGAAGGCTGTCATGAGTATGGACCACCACGCTTGCCCAAGGGGTTTTAGCGATTTGACATTTCTGTTCCAGTTTTCCTCACGATATTTTCTTTCAGCTAAAACTCAAAATCAAAGGATTTATTTCAATTAATCCATTTACAGGCACTTTTGAATCGTCAAGGAGTCGGTCAGTCAGAAATATGAAGCTAGTTGCCCATTCCAAAGCGTAGTAGGTACCTATGGAGAAGAACGGGAAAGAAACTCCTTGGACACTCTTTTATATAATATTTTTACAAAAATATTAGCTATTTAGTGTTGAACTTATAATTATGTGTGATAACGATGTAAAAAATACTTACGAGTTAAAAACGTCCAGAGTAGGTATAGCAAAAAAAACAATACAGAAATTAAGTGATTAAAATCAGCCTTGGCAGCTTACGTGTAACTTAGTTACGTGTGAATCTAAACTAATATTCTATAGAGAATAGATTAGATTTTTTGTTAGTTTGTTTGGCTTTCACGCTTAAATTGCGCCGGATTTGGATGAAATTTGGCATATGGGTAAACCATGACCTGGATTAGGACATAAAATCCTTTTTCGTTTTGAGACGTAGGTGGCAACACCGCGGGACTATTCGGCGGGGCGGGGATATTCACCATAAACTTATAAAATACATAGAATGAACATTTTACTAAAATTATTATTTGGTTTTTCTATTGTGGTGGTGCTTAAGAGTCACGTTGATCAATGCCATGTCCTTCTTTGTATGAGCCTTATTAATCAAGTCAGCCTATCGCAGTCCACTCCTGGACATAGGCCTCTCCCACTCCCAGGCTGTGCTACGACTCTCTGTCCTCCGCCTTCTGCATCCAGTCTGTCCCAGGCACCCTTTAACGGTATATCTAGGCTTGCCGATACGCGGTCTCCACTCCAGGACTCGTCTGCTCGACCAGCCATCGGTCCTTCGACAAACATGGCCAGCCCACTGCCACTTCAGCTTACTTATTCTGCAAACTTTGTCGGTAACTCCAGTTCTTTTCCCGAGCGCTTATTTTTTCTTTCGAAGAAACTCCTTGCGTGGGTAACCTTGTTTTTATTGTTGTTGGCCAGCCCAACTGTCAGTGTCCACGTTTCAGCACCATATGTCATCAGCAGGCAGCAGGACGCACTGGATGAAGATCTAAGCCTTCAAACGTTGCGGGATTGGCGATGAGAAGGCTAGAGTTCGAGCGAGACATTATATTATGTTTACAGCAATCTAGTGTGGCTGTGTTTAAGAGTCATATTTATTAACGCTCTTTCCTTTTCTGCTTTGAGCTAAGGCTTATTTCCAGCAGTACTATGACTAATTGAAATGAAAATGAGTCAATCCCGCTATGGAATAACCGAGATAAAGATTGCCCAAAACCCAGGCGACTTCTTATTGCATGTCCGGAGTAATTTCTCAGGTAAATTGACAATAACAATAATACGTTGTCCAAATTTTAAGAACCTGAACCATAATACAATGTGACAGATCAAGATTGTTACTAAAAAGACGGCTCGTAATTGCCGTTTGTTTTACTGATTCGTGGCAGTTGGAACTGTTTTAGGTGGTGTGGTTCTGTACATTTTCTTAATTTTGTTTAATATCATTAGCAGGAGATGGCGTGGCGAGTTAGATTCCTACTCAAGGCAAGGTACTTTTCAACTTTTTTAATCCTATATAAATCTAGACTAATGTTGGGCACAAAAAATATTTTAGGAAATGTTTACATGTGGTGAGGCGCTGTGTGAAGACAGAAACGTAAATTATAATAATTGGCTTGATAAAAAAGAACATAAAGGTGACACTGAATCGGTTTTTTAAAACGTGTAGGTACCTTGAAGAGATTCCCTCATTTAACCATTTAAAAGTTATATCAAAGATAAGGTTTATTGTTTTTTAAGGCATGTTGAGAAGACATTTTACAATTTTGTTATAATTTTTAAAACATAAAAATAATGTGTAACAGTTCAAGTTCTCGCACCGGCCGGCCAGTGCCCGCCGAGACGCACTACAAGACACACCGCACTACAACAGGGACCATAGGAGCTAAAGCGGGGTCACCTAGAATCAGTTCTGTTTTAATGTAAATGTTGACGTTCAAAAGTGCCTTTTTATGTGCCTATTTGAAATAAAGGCTTTGACTTTGACTTTGAAATTAAAACAATATTATGTTAATATGTTGCTTGTAGAATAGTCTGACAAAAAATAAGAATGAATGCACGTATATTTAATGTGGTTTTGAATCATTAAAACAAATTTGAGGTATCTTCCTTTTTTTTTCTATCGGACAAAATTAGTTGTAGAATGTTAACAACACACTATCAAACAAGCATATATCCTGAAGAATACATTCTGTCAAAAAGTATCGGGATTGGATGATTTGTCTATGGTTCCAATTTTTTTTTTTGTTAAATTGGTACAACTGATTTCTATTTAGACGCGGAGATCGAGTTGCATCTGATATTAGATTAAATACAGTGCTGTTTTTAGTTAGATCATATCTAGTATGTACTGCGTATTTCGTAATGAAAAAAAAAACATCAAACAAAGAGTTTGTTTTACATTTTGCATCACCAATGGAATCTCGTGTTCGGACTCACTGAAAATGTTACAGAAATCTTACGGTGAATCGGCTTTTTAAAAAGACGTACTTATGAGTGGAACAAAGCGTTCAAAAGCAGTCGAGATGTGATGGAAGATTTGCTTCGCTCTGGTAGGCCGTCAACGTCTTCAACTGAAGTTAACATCGCAAAAGTGAAGGAAATTTTGACTGAAAATCCTCATTCAAGTTTGAGAGAGATAACCGCTGAACTTTCTGTGTCTCACTAGTCGATCCGTACCATTTTAAATAATCACTTGGGTATGAATTTGTTGCCGCTCGGCTAGTCCCAAAAGACCTGAATTTTCTCCAAAAATTCTATCGCTTAAGAGTCGCTGAGGACATGATAGAACGAGTCAGTTCCGACCCAACATTCCTGAAACGCATTGTTATTGGTGAAGAGACGTGGGTTTACGAGTTTGACATAAAAACTGGTCAACAAGGTTCGGAGTGGCGCCAACTGAACCGAAACCGAAAAAAACACGCCAAAGTCGATCATAAGTCAAAGTTATGTTGACTGTTTTCTTTGACTACCGCGGTGTTGAACACTCAGAATTCTTGCCGGAAGGTCAAACGGTAAATAAAGAATATTATTTGAGCGTTATGCGGCGTTTAAGAGAGCAAATTCAACCAAAAATTCCAGATAGATAAAATTCTTTGATTTTTGGCATCACGATATTTATTATTTATTCGATCACAGTGATGGCCTTCGCACAAGGCCATCACTGTGAACGAAGTTTTGTCCAAAAGCTCAACAAGCACCTTATTCACCAGATATGTCTCCAGCCAATTTCTTTCTTTTTCCTAAACTCAAACCACAAGAAGACATTAAAGGAGAATTCGCGGCGAGAACTGAACTCAATTCTGGAAAAAGCGTTTAAAAAATGTTTTGATGATTGGATTATTCGTTGGCGTAAGTAAGTGTATCGTACTTTGAAGGCAATAAAATAAATATGGATGAATAACTAACATTTTGTGTATCATTTAATTTTTCCCGGTACTTTCATGACAGAGTGTATCATATATTTTCTAATTTTGTTCATTGCAGTGGAGCATGAGGTCCTGGGTTCGATTCCCAGGTCGGGCACCGAGTTATTGGGTTTTTCTATCTGGAATTTCTCAGTAGCAGCCCGAAGTCTGGATTTGTGCCCGGTAGATGGCAATAGGCTCGCCCCCTATTACATGGGACTTAAACATAACTGGCGAAATGTGGGTGTACTATAACCCTTCGGGGAAACAAGGCGTGATGTTATGTTATGTTATGCAGTGGATCATATACTTTTAGGCAGTATAAACTTGCATTTAGGTCCTGTAGTCCCCTTTATGGATTGGGCTGGCATTGCAAAAGAGAGAGAACAATATTAATTATTATATAGTTATTGTTATTTAAACATAAATTTTAAATCTTGTTTCTCAGTAAGTGAATAATTGTTAATTCTTATGAGAAAATAAAGTTCTTAAACCATTTTAAAAGACGTATGGAGGCTTTTGCCCTGCAGTGGGACACAACAGTCTCATAATAACTATTATTTGTGATCTACTTCTCTTTGACTGCCTCCTTGATCTAGTTATCATAAGCACATTTGGTGAACGGTGTGTTCAGTCGCCAGGCCTGAAGAAAAAAGTTATTGTTTAGTTTATAAGGACAGAGGATCCACTATTCAGTTATCATTCTTAATAACATTTCTAAAAACGAGTCTTCATAAGACATCATGCACATATATTATCATCATGGAAACATTGTATAAGAAACTCAAAATAACGTGCAATTATTATTTTTTTTTTTTTTTCAAAGGAACTATTTTGAAGGCGTTGGGGCGAACGTTTTCCGTCTTAACTTAGGGAGCCCTAAAACATTTAATACTCATACAAGTTTGGTCTCTCATCGTTCAGAATATTATGATGTTTTGTTGTGTTTTTCTATAGAAGTGTTTTATTGTCACGATGACATACTTATAAGACGCGGCCATTTTGGACGATACGACTATTCAAGTAATTTCAAGATACAGTTAAGGTTAATGTTTCTATTTTTTCGTTACTTAATGACTTTAACTTAAAAGTACCGTCAGTAAGTAGGCCTATGTTAAATAACTGACAGACAGATTCATCTGGTTCCAAATAATTGACCTGTTTTTACAAATCAACTATTTGGGCCAAGTGTTACTAAAACAATGCTTGATTGATTCATTAGTCGATTTGCACTATTTTACACCACATTTTTAACACTTAACATCACGCCTTGTTTCCCCGAAGGGTTGGGCAGAGGTGTACCTATAGTACACCGACATTTCGCCAGTTATGTTTAAGTCCCATGTAATAGGGGGCGAGCCTATTGCCATCTACCGGACACAAATCCAGACTTCGGGCTGCTACTGAGAAATTCCAGATAGAAAAACCCAATAACATGTTGCCCGACCTAGGAATCGAACCCAGGACCTCATGCTCAGCAGTAGCGATTGCGACCACTAGACCAACGAGGTAAATATTTTTTCTGTAGGCAGGCTATTCACACGTAGTTAATTTACGTTTGGGCAAATCGACAACTACAGCAATACGTATTAGTTAACTGGCATATTTTGAATTTTATGCAATAAAGTTAAGAAAAAAGGTACCTACACTAAAAACTACATTTACCAACTATTATTGTGTCCTTATTTTGGCCTTTTTGACTTACAAGATAAATCACAAGCAAGGCATCTAAACAACATTGATTCTTTCATTGCACTTGGAGTAACCCGTATTTCAGCGAAGTACTGGCTCCTAAGCAGGGCTGCCGGATTGTCTTAGTCAAAACTTAAAATAAAAATAAAAACTGCGAAGTGTGTTTTGGACCACGCACAATGATGGGTTCCATAGTTGGAATGAATTTATCCGAAGAACAAACATACATCGATAAACTTCACGCAATGATGTATTTTTGAATGTGATAAAATACATATTAACGGTTTTATTAGATATGCAACAATATGCGGCGTAGACGGCCGTATCTTTTGATTGCGTCAACTTAGAAGTTAGATTTTTTCACAGCTTTAAGGGTTTGCAGAAAAAAGTATTTGATTTTAACTTGATCATGATACCTGTTTCATGGAAAAGTTAAATACCTACGCGGCCAAAATGTAACAGCATTTTTTTTTAAACCGCCGAAAAATTCCAACGTAGGGGATTCAGAACCATGTACTAACTGAATCCATGTTAAAACCCTGCCCAAGCCTTCTCCAATACACTTTTATCACTGCCTGTTAAGAACTCCCAACCCTTTATTGGCGAGGGTAAACCGATTACAAATTCATGACGTCATGAATACCCATATCGGTGATTGAATACGGCTGCCACTGATTGTCATTAGTAATCAGCAGATCAAAGGGTTTGACACTAAGAAGTACTTGTTTGTCTAGAGGTGTTGTAAGTGAGAGTTGGAATATTTTTCAAATCTTTTTCGCTTTTGGTTTTTTGCTAATGGTTTTATGGTGAATTTCAGTAATGACACTGAAGGAGATCAATACATAAACTACGTTCTATTCTATTCTATTTTTATTAAATGGCAAGCAAAGCCGACGTCGACTATTCTGCCAATATCTAAAGTGAATTGGAAAAACAAGTGTGCATGTTAAATAAACTACGTTAAAAACTGTCAGTGTCATTGTTTTCAATGGAATATTGACACTGACAGCTCTTGAACGCGGTTTAGATGTGCTAATCGCGTTCAGTATTTTATTTTTATTTTAAAATATTTGTTTTTTTACCTCTTTGACATAATCTTCTCATAATTTGACATTATATACCTAGAATTCTAATTTCAACTCTTTGTTTGTAGCTTCTGTGAACAGCATTTTAATTCAGATTTGTTACAGTTGAATTGGCAATCATGTCATTTGGTTTGATTTTGGCCTTCAGCGGTTTCATTGGTTTTAATTTTTATTATTTAAAAAAAAACTTGTTTAGATTCTTTTATATTTTGTGCATGTGAGAACGTTGTAGGCCTTGTAAATTGTAGACCATTGTCTATTTGTTAAGCATTAATTAAACTTGCTGACAGGTCTACACTGTCCTCCCATACCTATTAACACTGTAAATTGAAAACATTGTGAATGTCACATATTTTTAAAAGAATAACTGTAGAGTTTCTTGCCGGCTCTTCTCCATAGGAAACGACCAATTGGAACCGTGCACCTAGCTTCTGACGTTTCAGAAGTAAAGTAGGGTTATGTGAAATAAAATATTTTGATTTTGATTGAATGTCGTCAGTCAATAGAATTACGTCGATTGGTCATTTCCTATGGAGAGGAGCCAGTACCACTTCACGGTTACTCTTTAAAAAAAAACATTTATCAAAGTTTTCAAATTACAGTGTTAATAGGTATAGGAGGACAGTGTAGGCCTGTTAACCAGTACCAGGTGCTTAACAATTAGAAAATGGTCTACAAATCTACAGTCTGCCTACAACATTCGCACATTCATAAAATATTGAATAATCTAATAAAATAAAATACAATTGTAAAATTAAAAACCTATTTAAACAAATTGTTATTGACAGCTCACTTTAAATACCTTTTCACGGTCAGATTATTGCACAGTAGATTGACTGCTCTCATTCTACAACATGCACGAATAAAACAATCGACGAAACACTAAATTTTCTATTCCCGATTACCTTTAACCTATCAAACAAAAAGCCAGTTCAAAAAGCAAGTCTCAATAACTTCATAAAGCTGTATCTACACTCGCGACCTCATTCGTCCCTACATATTTCACGCGACGATGGCCCATGCATATACATTCATGCATCCGTGCATCGTATTGTTGACTCGGTCGCCAATATTGTGCTTTGATCTTCAAAAGTAGCTTCGAGTACATCAAGGGCGCCTAATATGTGTATTGTTTTGAACAGGACCCTTTGATAGTTGATTAAAATGCTGCTTGATGGTCAACGTTTTTGTTTTTTGCAGTTTTTTTTTGTGGTTGTCGTGGAAAATGAAAAGTTTGCTTGTGAATGGGAATGGGTTAGAGTGGGGGTGTAAACTTCGTCTGCAAAAAAGTCATGTTGAATACAATATATTCACGTTGATATACGCGAATATCTTACAACGATTATTATTACTTGCGAAACTCTTAAATTCGCCATTGTAATGATAAAAGATATCAATTTTATTAATATAATATTATCAATTCACCTCTTACCAGGGGTTTTGCTAGCTTCTGGTTTTCGCTCGATTATACTGCTTTTGACAAACATTATGTGAATAACATAATCCAAAAAATACTGGTACTATATGACGTCTGCTCAAGGACGTTTTCAGGAATTGAATGCGAATGACTCAAGTCAGATTGTCAAAATGCGCTTTCCTTGCGCTTTGATGCTTTTCTTGAAATGCGGATGCGTCGATCGGAATTTTACTTGACGTTTCAAAACTATGAAAAATTCTGTACAGCTGTCAGTTTCTGAGTGTTTTACTGAGAGTTATTTTGTGAAAATCAACGGTGGACAGTTATTTACAGTGTTTAGCGTTTTATGCGTATTAAGATGTTGAGGGACTTGTGTGTAAATAATAACAGCAGCTCGGGATGATTGAAGGATAAGCTGCGCATGACGCGGTCGTTTTGGGGATGGGTGACCCGTGCCTCAGAAAGCACGTTAAGCCTTTGGTCCCGACTGTCATTCATGGATCTTTGACAGTCGTTACGGGTTAGAAACTCAAAAGTCTGACAACCAATCTTACCAAGGGCCTGTCGTGTTACCCAGTTACTGGGTAGTGAAGGTCAGAAAAGCAGTCGCTCTTTGGTACTGGTGTTTTGCTGCATCCGGATGAGCTGAAAGTCGACTCCAATAAACCTAATTGGTAAAAAGCTAACCAGAATGATTGAACTAAAAAAAGGTATATACAGATGGATGCTATGACATCGTTCATTTTCATGCCATCATCATCATCATCCACAAACCTTTTTCATTTTCAGATTCTTCTTCATTTTCATGTAGCTGACTGGTATTAGAAACAAAGGGATCTCAAACATTTAACTTTGAAAAAATACTTGGTTATATTAAACAACCCAGAAATTAATTCAAACCAACATCAATAAGTCTCTCAAAAATGTATTAAAAAAAACCTCTTTCACGAACAAAGCCGATATTTGTTACGCCGAATTTAATTTAAAAACTTTGTTAATCTAAGTATAAAGAGTAGGCCGCAAAGAGAGCGGATCAAAACGATGAAAAATTATTGAAAGGGGGTTCAACTGAAGGATGGGTGGCGGGGGGAGATCGACTGTTTCAAAAATACATCTATAGATTTACTGTTACCACCGAAAAATTGGTCCTTACACCCGGAGAATAAAGACCAGTCTCCCTTGATTTGCCAATTCTGGTATGTAAAGGGTGTCTTCAAATTCCACAATGGGGTGGTCGCGTAATAATCGTGATTTTTTAATCAAATTTCATCTGTACAAGGGAAGTGGGGGCTATATTTTTTCATTATTTAATTTTCGGTCGGTCGTGGTTTTTTTGTAAACGCTCCTTTAAGCGACAGAGATGTTTGAACGAGGTTTCAGATGTTTGGTGGGAGCCTGTCACACCGTCACAATACCATTTAATGTAAGACAGTTGTAAGGAAAGTACAAAGCAAATAACAAAACCACAATTTATTATTTATTTTGGTTCTGCTTCACAGTATCTTAGTGACAATTTCATTTCTTTTAAATATTATGTGAAAGTCATTGTTACAAAATCTTTAAAAAAATACTGAACTGCAAGTTATTTAAAATCTATTAGAAATTCGCAACAAGACAGGCTCGAATTATTGAGATTATGTTTTCGAGTGGTATATTTGTATTAGTTTTATTGAAATGTTAGAATACTTTATTTGGTTAATAAACGATTATTATTAAATATTATTATTCAGCGAACAAATTCCTTTCAGTTTCACTGATAAAAATCTATTAAAATGGAGTATTAAGTAAGAAATTGACCCAGTCATTCTCAGATGGAAATATACAGGTTATCTAAAAACAACATGTAAACTCCAAAGCTGAACAGGCTAACACAAAGCTCATCGTACTTATATACCTGATACACATGCGTAGCTATATTTCCATATTTAAAAATGATTTAAGTCCCTATTACTAACTTATCCTCATTATTAATTATCAAACTCAAAGCATTTATTGCAATTAAACTTTTTTTTTTTTTTTACCTTGTCCCACACTGCGAATTACTCCTATATCGTGGGTGCGTTCACAAACATTAAAACTCACATACACAAGACACCCAGACCCGGAACAACTATTTGTAGGTGGTACAAATATTTGTTCCGTGCGGGAATCGAACCCGCGACACGCAGCGCAGCAGCCGATCGCTCAACCACTGCGCCAACCGTGCCACAAACAGGCACTTTTGAATTTTCAAGGTACCAGTCAGTCAGAAAGATGAAGCTAGTTGCCCATTTCAAAGCGTAGTAGGTACCTATGGAGCAGAACGGGCAAGAAACTCCATGGACACTCTTTTAAATAATATTTTTTACAAAAATATTAGCCATTCTGAAACCTGTTTGGCCTTTTTGGCCCAGCCGTGAGGCACACACTGTTGTTGTTGTTATTTTTATTATCATTTAAATTTTGTGCTTTACGACCTGCGTGCAAATAAACATTTTTCTTTCTAACTTTCTCGATTTCTAGTATGTACTATGAATGTATTCATCTCCTTTACTGAAAATTTGTTTTGTACGTACATGATGTTTTCTGAAATAGATTGACAAGGTACTGTCATGGTGTTAATATCCTTAAACGGTTCAATTAGAAAATCGCACCTGTGGAGATTATATATGGCTCTTTTCTGCAGAAAACGAGCACATTATCGAGTCCATTCGTATTCTGCAGAAAAGAGCCAAAGAGCCCAAAGTAAAATACTTACAGTTAGACATGATACTATAAAAGTAACTATAATAGACTAGCCTCGCGGTATCTACATAAGTAAAGTCTACGTCCTGCAAGAGATGTTAAATGAGGACCCCATTGTAGCCTTGAGTCGAGCGTGATCCCCAGAAAAACAGTTTTGTCGACGAATTCTAGTTTTGATTCAATACTATCTCACAATCACTAACCTTGACACTCGCAAAGAAAATCTTATGCACTTAGTTTTTTTTTTACATTTTATACAAAAAATATACATTTCATAGCAGTGAACCAATTTTAGACCTGCAGTTGTACGAAAACTAGACTTTTCTTGAATTTTTAGAAAAGTGCACATTGCTAATTGTGGCTTTTATAAAATCTTTAATGGACGGATGTAAGACCCTGTTTAACAGAAGTTAGGGGGGTCATTGGTTATTTAAAATAAAACCAGGATATCTGCAGTCTTGAATTAAGTGTCACCCTTTAACTGTGTACTTCTTCATGTTAAGTAAATATACAAAATTATAGTATATTACTCTTGTAATCTACTTAATCCCAGGATAAGCCCATATGCATCTGATTTACACTGGGAAATAAAACGGACAAATTAATAAATGATCTTCTCTCCCATAAAATAAACGACCACATTACACTCCAGTGTGACAGGCGGCCGCTAATATTTCACCGTTCATTGTGATCGCTTTACGTTAATATTGGTTGGTGATTGAGCTCGTATTACAAAAGTAATTACCGTTATATTAAAGGTTGAAATTGAGATCTGAATTAACAACGATAAATTAATAATGCCTAAAGTGTGTTTTTGTTTTCGGAAAAATATACCAGAAGTTCTGTAAGATGTCTGTTGTGATTGACTGGCCAACGTCACTAAAACTAACAAATCGTAAGTATAGTTTGTTGGCTAGCGTTTTAGCGACAGATTTAAATCATTAGGTTTACTTGTAGAGAAGTGGTGGCCTAGTGGAATCGGCCCCGACTTACAATTTGAAGATCGTGAGTTCAAGCCCAGGCAGGCACTTTATTTTGATTTAATTTCATCACCACTGCTCTTAAAACGGTGAAGGAAAACATCGTGAGGAAACGAAACATGAAATATGTTCTAGATCCAAAAATTCGAAGACATGTGACATCCATTAGCCCGTACTGTACCCGCGTGGTGGATGATGGCACACTCCTGGCCTGGGGACCAGCAGTAGGAGCATCATAGGCTAACTATGATGTTGTGTTGTGAGGACATTCTGAAACCAGTAACAGGTTTTTAAAATCACGGGTATCTAGTTACTTTTCAAGTATTTTTTCTTCAAATTCGATTCCTCAAAGTTGAGGTACCTGTCCCAAAAACATGGTACATAGCTTCTTTAAAACGCTGTCATCACCATTCTGCAAGCAAAGCATATTAGAGTAAAGTTACTGTTGATAGGAAATATTTACCTGATCCTCTATAATTGGTTGAACTTCTAATGCTGAAAGCTTTTTTAAAGTAATGAGCCTCTAAAAACATTTTGCGATTCTAACGATTACACTTTTCTCAATAATTGAGCATAAATTGCTGACCTTTTTTCACAGTTGGTCGCCGTAACTAAGCTCGGGTACCCCAACCAAACGGGTTTCATTTATTACGAACGTATCATAGTTTATTTATCGTTCATAGTTTACTGGTCAGTTTTGGCTACTATGAGAATAACCCTAACTAGGAAGGCTACAAGTTTGAAGAGTCATTATTCAGATCCACCATTTTTCAATTAAACGACTCCTTGCAGCTACATTACGTCGCGTATTTCTTACTGATATTATAAACGCGAAAGTTTGTGAGTATGGATGGATGTTTGTTACTCTTTCACGCAAAAACTACTGAACAGATTGCGATGAAATTTGGCACACAGATAGATATAAACTGGATTAACACATAAAGTACTTTTATCCCAACATTCACATCATTTAGATCAACATTTATGAGGGTGAAACCGAGGGGAGCAGCTAGTTTTTCTTTAAAATTCTATTCACAGCAAAACTTTGTAAGTACCTACTTAATGTCATTTGAACGATCTGGAACGTGTCCAAAAGACTAATGCCTTGTGATCAGATGAACTATAAATCTTGATAATAGTGTTTTAAGTTATTGCTTTCATGCATGGTGTGTTCTTCTTAATCCTAACTAACATAGTAATTGCGAAAGCAAGTTTGTTTGTTTGTTAAGCTTTTACGCTAAAACGACTGAACGGATAAGGATGAACTTTGGCTCACAGATGGACCATGGGTATGGATATAGGCTACTTTTCATCACATTCGAAGTCGGCGGGCAACGACTATTAAATTGTAATGAAAACTTTACAAGTAGATACAAATCTTGGTTCGTTCTAACACCCTACATCCATACTTCAATATTTAATATTATAAATTCGAAAGTAACGCTGTCTGTATGTTACCTTTTCACACCTAAACCACTGAACAGATTTCGATAAAATTTAGCAAGGATATAAATGGCATCCTATGTCCCGCTAGTACATATCCATGGGACAATTTCCGACACCCACGCGGGCGATGCTGCGGGCAGAAGCTAAAATTATAATGACAAAGTAACTCTGTCTGACTGATACATTATTACGACTTAACGGATTTGGATGGAATTTGGCACACAGGTAGACCAGATCCTGGGCTAGGACGAAGGGTACCCGATAGAACGTTCCTGCGGTATAATTTCCGACCACCACGCGGGTAAAGCCGCAGTCAAAAGCTAGTTTGGGAATAAGGACCATCTTAAATTTAAAATTAAAAAAAAAACAAAATGAACAGTGGTTTCCCAGTGGTGACTGTTGTAGGTCGTAGGTTCGATCCGAGCCAGGCGCTTTACTTTGTGTAAATTATTTCATCACCACTTGTCTCAAAACGGTGAAAGAAAACATCGTGAGGAAACCGAGATATGTCCTATAACCAAAAACTCGTAGACATATATCTATCAACCCACACTGGGCCGGTGGCGTGGTGGATTACGGCCTACTCCCTCTCACAGAGAGGAGGCCTGTGTCCCAGCAGTGGGAACATTGTAGGCTGATTATGCTTATGCTGTATTAAACCGCAATATTCCCTTGAACACATTGTTAAATCATGTAAAGTTTATCAGTAACATGACTTTCCAATTAAATCCGCAAAGACAACACATTTTCCACTCACACACATTCACTGACAAAAAAAAAACAACCGGAAAATGCAGCAGCATTTAAAAATCACAAATTCAGCTGGTTAAAAAATCACCTCGGATTCCCGTTTAAAACCTCGGATATCAATTACGGGACACAGGAGAGAATTTAAAATCACTTGTCGATATGCAAATGTGATCCCGGTGTTCAATAAAGTCCTGCGCGGGACGGCCCTACTGTCCGGACATCGATAGCTTCCGGGAACGGGACGGCCGAAGGATTCTTTTTTTACGACTCGTTTGCGGGTTTTTTTTCCCATGGTGTGTAGTGCTTGGTAAGTTGCTCTGTTTCAGGGTTTTTATTTGTTTTTTAAGGTTGATCATTGAGAACTTTGATTTTGTGGTAGAAAATTACTCGCGAGGATTACTGATTTGAAAAAAAGACATGATTCGTTTTATCTTTAAATAAATTCATCATGATTGTTAAACACCACTCCTGAAGACACACAGGGGACGTCGTTTCGTCATTCAAGAGGTGGTTTCTGAAAATAAGCGCTGTTGATGATAGGTTGGTCCGAAGTCACAGCATGTTGCTGAGGAACGACCTGTACTGCTATTCTGTAACCATCTCACCGTGAAAACTTACGTGAAGTAAGCGTGGAGTGAGCTGTAAGTGCCACTGATGCTAGGGATTGACCAAGCCGGTATGACACTGACAGCTCGCTCCACGCAAGTTTTCACGGTTTCACGGGAGACTTTTACTGAATTGCCATACTGTACTTAAAAACATGAAAATGCAATAAAAATTCAATGTAGAGCATCTTCCACCCCGTCTCATCGACACCAAAGTTCGAACATATATTTATAGGTCCGCTGAAACCATTGGAACGTGTGGGCTCAAGTGGGCCCCTCACACTTGTGTCCCGTCTCACTCGCACGCAGGTCCGGTCGTATCGTGTTGTTTTTGTCTAGCATGCCATTGAAGGGTATCGAATGTTCGGTGCAACAGGTTGATCGGCTTCAAGAATAGGGTTGGCAGTATGATTGGTTTCCGATAATTTTTTATTTTTGGTGAGGAAAAAAAAAACTAAAATTTGTGGCGAAGAAAAAGTGGTATGATTTCATTGTTACCATTATGCCGATGTCTTCATAATGAAAATTACAACGTCACTAAAATTCTAAACTACCTTCGGGTATAAAGGCTTCCTTTATTCATGAGGTCAGACAAAAAACGTAATTATTATTTTAGCTAGTACTGACAATTGAAGAGAGTAGTAGTGGCCCTGTGGTAACGGCCGCAATTTATTTATTATTATTTATTTAAATTACAATTATAACACTTTAATAACTACTAAATAATTAGTTATAACTTAGGGGTTATATATAGGTCGTGGGTCCGATCCCAGACTGGCGCTTTACTTTCAAATTATTTCATCACCACTGCTCTCAAAACGGAGAAGGAGACACAAGCCTCCTCTCACCGCGAGGAGGCTTGTGTCCCTGTAGTGGTAACAGTATATAGGCTGATTATGAAAACCAAAACCACTTTTATCACCCGGTTAAGCAATAGCTAAACATTTTTTTTAAATCTCAAAAAATTTCATGAAAATGCAGAGTCAACCCTGCACCGACTTATCGTTTTTCAGCCAGTGCTGGGACGTTCGACGGCCCGTTCCGGAATATCTGTTATTGATACGTTAACAGGTGCGAACCGAGCATGGGGGATTTTTGTACCACGCGGCATTTGAGGGTTACGTCGTGTACCGACACTTTTTATGTGTGTAACAAAGAAGTTGGAAAGAGTTTAGGGTTTGTAGGATTATCGCTGTTTGGGTGCTTGTTTTAAGGATGTTTTTGGTTAGATTAGAATGATAAATGTATGGTATACGAGTACACATTACTGCAGATGAAAATATTGATCTGTTAGGCTATTTCTGACGGTCTATTGCATGATTTCCATGGGCGGTAACATGAAAGTGAAATTAAAAGTTATGAAGAAGAAAAATATCTTAGAGTTTATTTACTAAGGCCTTATTGTACCAAAATCAGATATATTTAATCCGTTTAATAAAATTGACGTCTGACAGCTCTAGTATGGAAAAACTGTCAAAATTTCAAAAATTCTCAGAAATTGAAAAGAAAGATCAACCGAACAATTGATGAAAACAAGTAAATCGATCGAACAATCGAATGAAAACTCTGTTTTTTTCCGATACAAGAATAACAGTAGACTCAACAAGCTGATTATATATTTTTGTAAATATCACAACACATTATTTCCTTCATTACATACTCGCTTATTAATATCATATCAGCACCTTTCCCCTTTAAATAATGTGTCGAGATCTCTTTAAAACTTAAAAGTTTACCATCTATAAGTTTGTTATCTATAAGCTAAAGTTTAATAATTAGCATTATTCTTCAATACACCACTTGCTAGTAGATTTACTAAGCTTTAAATCTACTTAGTTCATTTGACTTTAGAGTCGAGAACCAAAAATCAATGCGTTAAACTTATTGCTATATAAAATCAGATAGCGCCACAAACTTTAACCGTACACTTCTCACTCAACCCACTCCGAACAAAACTCAACCTTCCAAAGTTCACTTGATATAAAGGTCACTTATCGAGGGGATGTGGTTTGATCGACCTGTGCGAAGGTCAAGGTGAGGAGGGACAAGTATTGGGTGATCGATGGGTTCCCGGTACCCGTTGGAGTAGCAGTAAAATTTATTGGGATAAGGGTTAAAGGTTTGATGTAAGGGATGAAAGGTGCTGATAGAGTGTTGTGGGTAGTTTTATTGGCTTTAGAGTCTGAGGAAACCGGTTGTTCATTTTGCTGTTACGCCTTTTCAGATTGACATGTGTGAGGGTTTGCACGTATGTAATGAATGATTGAATGTGTTGTGATTTAAATTATAAAAAGTTCAAAAACTGAAACCTGACCACTGAAAAATCACGCTATTAAAAGTACGAAACAAGAAAATATTTCAGACAAAAATCAATATATTATATAATCAATATATACAGTACAAAGTGGTCAGGGTATAGCCGTGTCCGCATGCCATTATAATTAAGTAGGTGGTACTGGTACACATGGCTTTTTTTAATTCCTGATTTTGCGTCCTTTAGAGGGCGTAATATTTAATGTGACGTCATATAGCCAGTCATATATACCAGCGGACGATATAGACGCTTCCAACAATAACTCCTTGGTCAAATTTTGATAAGTAGTTTAGAAGTTATGGGGGGATAGATGAACATACATACATACACACATACGTACATACCGGTCAAAACCATAACCCTCCTTTTTGCTTCGCCGTAGTCGGGTAAAAATTTCAAATCAGCTTATTGAGTCGGAAGTAACATAGCCTTCATTCAAGGTTTCTCCAGAAACACATTTCTTCTCAATGGGGGAAATTCGAAATCAAAATGATTGTAATAAAAAAGTGGGTTATGAAATTATTGAATAACAAAATAAGACGTATTATTATCTAACATTGCTTATCCAAAATCCTACGATTTTAGTCTGAAAAAATTAAACTGTTGGTATATAGTATAATTGTAGTCCGAATTTTTGTTATCGAATTTAATAATAAAAACATGGTTTATCACATCCAAAACCTGTACAAAATTCCACGACCAACACTTACCTCCCGCCTGAAGCCATAGATTCCCTATGGTACTAACATCAATCCATGTTCAACATTACCTTCATACCATAAAGGCATAGTTCAACTACAGCGATGTGCTCGGAGAGTTTTCGCACGTTAGCAGCACGGGTTCATTTGCTTGCCAGACACAGATTCTAACGTAGGGTGGCTGAGTGTATCAATAATAAAACAGTTCCTTGAGGTATTCAGGGTTTATTCTTAAATCACACAACTAGCAACAAGTAGTGTCCATTCTAGGCGAAGACGTGGGCGGAAAAGGCAAGTGGCCGGTGTAGCAAGGTTTACATTCGTGTTGATAGACTCCAAATAGTGCGGCAACACTATTATTAAGTGGTCGTAGTGGGTATCCCGCCTACATTTTCATACAAAGCGAAGCTATAGTGCACGCAAGATAAGTCTGCGCGCGTGTTTTCCTTTCCGATTTTAACCGCACGTAGCGAGCATTCTAGGTTAACGTGCGCGGCAATCGAAGTGTGCCTTTACTTTCATATACACCATCATCGATTGGCCATGCCATATCGATTTTACAGTTGTTTTGATAAAATTGTTAGCTGTCAGTGATTCCCTATGAAATCTATAAGGTGGATTTTATTATAGAGCTTGCTTGCCTGAGGCTGTTGAAAAATTAAAGGGAATTGATGCAAAATGGGTTGCTAGGACGTAGACTCTTGATATAATTTTTGTTGATTGTATTTTGAAATATTATTATTATTGGTGATGTTCTGCAGAATGGTCAGGTGTGACAAAGAGGTCAATCGTCGATTCCGACTCAGCTGGGCGTCGTTCGGGATGCCACGCAATAACTTCTCGTCCCACATACCGCAGTGACTCAAGACGAAAGTCTTTGACCAGTGCGTGTTGCCAGTGATAACCTATGGCACTGAAACGTGATCACTCACAATGGGCCTTATTAGAAGGCTAAACGTCACCCAAAGGGCAATGGAGAGGGCTATGCTTGGAGTTTCCCTACGTGATCGAATCAGAAATGAAGAGATCCGCAGGAGAACCGAAGGTGACCGTCATATCCCGAAGAATTGCCAAACTGAAGTGGCAATGGGAAGGGACATTGCTCGCTGAACAGATGGCCGATGGGGTCGAAAGGTTCTGGAATGGCGACCGCGTACCGAAAGACGTAGCGTTGGAAGGCCTCTCACAAGGTGAACCGATGACCTTTTGAAGACCGCAGGAATCCGCTGGATGCGGGAAGCACAGGCGGTGCTTGGGGGAGGCATATGTCCAGCAATGGACGTCTTTCGGCTGAAATGATGGTGATGAATATTATACAGGGTGACAGGAATTACGACGTGCAAACATTCAGCACATGGTTAGAGACTAAAAGTTTCAACTCTGTGGGGGTATTCACAATTATGTTCTGAATCCATGTTAACAGGGTGTGCATCGATGTCCCAGCCACCCTGAAGGTATATGAAAGTAACTCTGTCTGTCTATTACCTACTTACGCCTAAACTACTGAACCGATCTTTATGAAAGACTTGCTGTTTCCCGCGACTTTATCTGCGATCCAGGATGACAAGTAGTATATGTTCTTACCTAGGTCATGGACTATCTGTGTGCCAAATTTCATCCAAATCCGTTCAGCCATTTTGGCGTGAAAGAGTAACAAACAAACTTACTTTCGCATTTATAATATTAGTTAGGATTGGATAGGTACTCTAGGACCTGGAGAATCACATAGGATACGTTTTACCCTGCATACTTCTACTTGAAGTATCAGAGAAGTAACAGCAGATAGTACGAAATATTTGTACAGTCATCGTCAATTACGGGCCAAACGGACTGTTTAACTTTTATAGGTTTATTTCATATAGAATATACAATGTAACTAACTATTTACACTTGGTACCGAATTAAAAAGCTAAATAACATAGTTTGCAGACTGTTTGACATGAATGATCAGCATGTCGATTCTGTTCATATCTCACCGTGAAGACTTGCGTGGTATGAATTGTCAGTGTCATCCCATCTTGGTCAATCCCTAGCATCAGTGGCACTGACAGCACACTCCACGCTAACTCCACCTAAGTTTTCACGGTGAGATGGTTACAGAATAGCACTACAGAACGAATATGAGTGACGATGACGTTACCTTTCATAGTTTTTCTGTTAAATTTGCAAAACCTTTTTGTCCCTTGGACTCTAAAGATACACCCAAAGATCTTTCAGGAACAATACCAACTCCAAAAACTCTCAGGCGTAAAGAACGTCAGTCAGAAATCAAAATACGCTTTGAACTCACACGTAAGCTAAACTCCTTGTTATTAGTTGTAATAGACTATTGTTCAACTAACCACGAATAGGATAGATAACTTTCTACGATGCTGCTGCCACGTATCGCCTTTGAACAGACCTTTCAGAGAAATATGGCCGCGGGGTGAGAATTGTAGACTGGGGCAGGGAATAGAGGTGGCGTGATGGCTTTGGTTGACAGTTTTTGGTTACAGTATTTTTATCTCACAAAGCGGCGCGTACTTTACTTGTGGCAACCAAGTGTACAAACACGCTGTGCATGTGTGCGTGAAGACGTATAGCGACAGCACGTATAACACACGCACCAACAACACAACCGACTTCACCAGTGTCTCGGATCGTACCGGGAGCACTTCCGCTTACACACACATTCACAGATGTTTGTACATTCGGTAACCACGAGTAAAGCGCACGTCATCTTGTGAGACAAAAATACTAGACTCAATGAAATACTGGCCCAAGAACATGTTTTATTCAGGTGGTTGTCCCGGTAACACGTTCACGAAAGCAAGTTTACTTGTTTGTTTGCTACGCTTTCACACAAAAACAGATGAATGAATTTGAATTAAATTTTGCAAACAGATAGACCATGAATTGGGTTAGGACATAGGCTGCTTGTTATCCTGGATCACAGACGAAGTCGCTAGAAACAGCTTCTTCTTCTTCTTCGTGTCGCTCTTGACAGAGCGGTCGTGGTCACGATGAACTGTGTCCAATCGCAGGTGTAGTCGTTGCCCGGCTCACGATCAGTAACAGCTAGTTACAATCAAATTATATGATAAACATTTTCAAAGGTGGGATAACTCTATGGCATTTTTACTCCGTGTACTGTCTCTTGAGCATGCTTCCTATGATAAGTAATCATATTGTAGCCATTTCTATGTATTGTTAGGTCTGTGCTCGTTTGATCTCACTGTTATGCTAAGTGATGTGTGGATAAGTTCTTTATGAGCGGACATCGGGAGATAGTTCACATAGCTTTTTAACCTAATCGTGTTAATCATCGCGTAGTTGGTCTTTGAAATTAAAGTTTGTAGATAATCTGAAATTTTTGAATTGAAATGAGAGAAATTGCAATGATCTCAAACAGGAAAAGCCTTGTTCACAAAAAGTCCTAATCCCATGGTATTTTCCTACGCTGTTTGTCAATTATGTCTGTCATGACATTAAAAAATAAATTATGTTTGCAAAAGAAAACCTTAACAGAATAGTTACGTTTTTTTAAATATTCTGTTTATGTAATCCGTACTCAAAATCAACCAAGTAAACCTCTTTAATCGAATACCTGGAAACCGTGGTACACCCACAGAATGTAGATCGAAACACCTGATCGGAGGTCAAATAAATTTGCCACAGTAATATTTGCCCCACACGTGTGCCTTTTGACAGTGAAAATCACTGTTAATACTCGTACATATATTTTTAGAACAAAGCAATGGGGTATGTTTGAGTACCCCTTATGTACACTGCATGACCACGATCACGACCACAATGGTGGCGACCACACTTTTACTAATAAATCGACAAACGTTGGTCGTTGTGTAAAGTCGCGGTCGTTGTCGCCCAGTGCGCGAGGAGCTTATAATATCAACTAAAGCCATCATTTTATTTCAATTTAACCATTTTTTGCTTTTTCAAAACAAATCAGTATCCCATTCCTTCAATTCCCAGACCCATAAAACTATTTACCCCCATTCCAGGAGACGTAAAATTTATGAAGCTTCCAGTCGTGGATATTAGAGAGTGTCCAAAGCTCCAGAGCTCCAGAGCCGCAATGCAGCAATGTCAGCACACGAACAATTAGAGCTCTTTGTCCGATATTCAATAGTGAGCGCCAAGTGCCGACCTGTAATAACGCCTCTGGTGTTTTGAATGTTGCGGAAGAAAAGTGTGGACAAGACTGTTATATTATGTATTGTTAAGATGCTGACAACAGTTAGTGTGGTCACTGTCAGACTACATAGGAAAGAAATACATAAATAATTACATAATTTAACAATAATTTTGGACCGAACAATAGTAACAGATACTCGTAAAAGAATTCATTACAATAGACAGGTCTATTGTAATGAATTGTTTTACGAGTATATTACTATACTATTGTTCACCACAAAAACAATAAAACGTTTTATCTGATAGATATAGCAATACCTAACTCACACAATGTCCGAAAAGCTTGGTAAGTATCAAGATCTCGCCATAGAAATTAAAACCCAATGGAAAGCTGAAACCGTTCATATTGTCCCCATTGTTTTTTCATACCAAAATCTCTCACACAAAGCCTTTACACCCTACAGAAACAAAAAAAACTAAGTTCCTGACTTCTTCAACACTATCATCCACCTTTTCTATTTAAATTTCGCCTTACATACTTGGTCCCGACCCGTGTGTAAGGTATCTTAACCTCTCTTAAATGGGAAGGAACATAAAAAATGCTAATACTACTAAGGGTGGATTTCACCAATGAAACTGAACGCGATCAGCACATAAACTACGTTTAATACCTGTCAGTGTCATTACGTTCTATAGAAATTTGACACTGACAGCTCTTGAACGCGTTTTAGATGTGTTGAACGCGTTCAGTTTCATTGGTGAAATCGGCACTAAGGGTAGATTTCACCGATGAAACTGAACGCGATCAGCACATCTACGTTTAAGAGCGGACGGTGTCATTATTTTCTATGAAATATTGACACTGACAGCTCTTGCATGCGTTTTAAAAAAGGTCGTATATTTTTCTGATTTTGTTTACTGCAGTGGATCATATTCTTTTTGGCATTATAAAACTTCTAAACGCAAGTTTCCTCTAGTCCCCTTCAAGTGAGTACTTACAATGTATTTTCAGAGGAAGACTTGTTAGGAAATATCGATGTCAATTTGAAATTAAAGTGTCACAATCACTTTAAGTGATTTTAACATCCCAAACTATTTTTCACACGTTTTTGAATGTGGCAAACATTCAAAAACGTGTGAAAAATAGTTTCATTTTAGTGAGTTAGTTTCGTTTAATCAGCACACGATCTCGCAAAATCCTGCATCGCACAAGCAGAGTTTACCGCACCACTAGAACATATACAACGTCCCAACACCAGGCAGGGTAGTTGCCCACCAGACACGACACCCGTCTTAGTCGGAGGATTCTGTTTTTTCCATAGAGTATGAGTGAACTTTACACCCTGTTCATCATACCTTTATGACAGTTTCACAAATATTAGATCACGCTTGTATTAATGCACCATAATTGCGTCAGATATGTTTTACATAACTCCAATGCAACTCGACCCACTGTTTTTAAGAAATTCCTGGCAGAAAGCCCAATAAGACTTAGCCATGATAAACAATGGTTACTGTTTTTATAAAAACAATTTGCAATTACTTTTCTCATCCACCCTATTCTATCCCGGGCACGCAGATGGGCAGTGCCCACGGCTACGAATCTAAGCATTCGCACAATTTCCTATCGTACAGCGGAGCACCTTTCTAGCTCCGGGTGGCCTGTCGAATCACCTCTGTACCACATTGGTACCACGTGGGTATCATAAGGTACCTACTGCGCCAGGATGCGGGAGAAAATTGTAGCTAAGGCCATTGTTTCGACCGGGAACGTGTCGGGCGAGTGTCATTATGTTACTGCCTGAGGGTGGTTCTGATAGACTTGTGATTGTTAATTGGTTTTAGTTATCTTTCATGCAGCTTTCGTTATTTTTAACATTAACGTATTTATTTATTTTACTTTAACATAAAACGGTAATCCGCCAATTACATTCGTTTACGAAAATAAATGTAATGATAGTTTTATTTATGGAAAATTCTTTAGAGTATTCTTATAATGAAATATGCTTGTGTTAAGAGCGGATTCACTTCATAGTTGTGCAGTAGTTGGCATCTGATTTCCGAATCTAGTCAGCATATTAGTAAATACTGTTCTTCAGGGTCTCATCCACAAAATTGCAATAGAGCTAGAAGAAAGTCAGATACTTCACAACAAGTAGGTACACTTACTTAATTTCTGAGTTGTCACAGGATGTGTAGGTATTAGGTCAAATATTTATTGTAGTTGATATTAGCATACATTCAATTAACGAGATATCCACAACACAAACCACAAAAACAGTTTTCATTTCATACTCAAATCATCTTGAAAATGATCCTCAAATAAACGGCAACATAAAATATACACACATCGTGTGTGGCCATTAAAACCGCGTATCTGAGGCTCCTGGCGCGACGTAGCGATTTATTTTAACACATTTTGTTTATAAATGATATAATGCGATACTCGCGCGTTACGCCACAGAAAACCGTCTTTGTAACGAGACGTTCGGTATTCATATAGAGCTGTTGATATATGGTGGATGTATTTTCCGGAGAAAATATAACTAAATTAGAATATTTTGTGCATGTCTCTCTTCTTGATCGCTCACTCACTGCTGAGAATCATGATTCCGTTTCAAATAGTCAACGGTCTTTCTCCATATGTTACGATCAGTGGCCTGTGAAGAGCGGCGCTGGTAGGTATCTCCAGTTGCTCGGATATTAGATCCGACCACCGTATTTAGCTTCGGCCTCTAGGTCTTTTACCTTCTTATTTTCCTGTCACCATTAGACGTTCCACGTAGTTGGTATCCCTGCGGGCAATGAGGCAAATGCGGCCGAAGTATCTCACAACACGGTGCCGGCAAGTTATAGACAGTTTTGCTTTCTCTAGATTGCGTTGTTTATAGATCGGAGGAGATATAGATGTTTCTGGTAAATGTCAATAGATTGGTCATAATAACATTACCTATATTCCCGGCATTTACTTATATACCTATATTAAAATAATGGCAGAGCGGAATACTTGTATACTATCTTTCGCCTGCTTTTTTTTTCTGCCTGAAAATTGCGTAAAGGCAAAAACTAACATCACTATTGCTTCGTCCTTGAGATCAAACTCAGGACTACATGCTCAACAGTCGCACTTCTAACATTTGACCAGAATGGGACAGTCAAAAATACGGGAAATTACGGGAAGAGAGATGGAAGCAATCGTTTTCCTCACAATGTTTCAGATTAAGCCAGATTTCATCTTAGTTCTTGCAATTAAATCTTAAAAGAAATTGTTTAGTAACTAAACAATTTCTCTTTGAAAGTGGAACCTAAAGAGGTTAGCATTAGACTTAAATCGTTTTGCTATACCATGAAAATATTCCTTAATAAAATAATATACAAGGTGGATACGACAATACGCCAACAAATAATCTGTGTATATGTAATGACCTTGCAAGTCTGAAAAAGAAAGTTCAACCAAATACATCCAAAAGTTTACCTAATCATTATATCTAGTCAAAGATTGGCGACACCACTATTTAGTTTGATTGGAAAAATCACTTTTTTAATTTCGATAGTTCCAAAATACTTAATATACTAATACATTGGTATTGCCGATGATTTAATTTAGTGTCGTATTGTTGTCTCCACCTTGTACCTTCAGCCAATCACAACATCTTAAAATAAGACAACAGATGTAGTGATCAAACTTTGTAAACAAACAAGCTGCTTATTTGGCGTTAAGAAGTCAGTACCTGCCGCTGGCTGTCGCTGAAAACCACCGCCGGGGCTCTGTCTTGCATAGGGTAGCAGCATTATGCTGAGCGATAGCCGTTTTGTGTGGATGTGGCGCATGTTACCTTCAACCTTTTTTTGAGTATTTGTTCTTTTTTTGCGTCATGTAACCGCAAATAAACGTTTTTTCTTTGTTTTCTTTACCTGTTGAGGGATGTCCTCAACAGTTAATGTTATACCAGAGACATCGTTCGTTGATATCAAAGACCATGCTCTGACTATGACTCCAAGAATTCCTAAACCATACAGTTACAGTATATTTATTCTACTGTCCTTATTCTATTTTATCTGGGGACAACGCAGTCATCTGATGGTGACTTCTCTATTAGAAGTAATTTCGGTAGTCGTCATTTTATTTTTTTCGTTGGTCACTCTTATAGCCATCCAGATTCAAATTCAAAACTTTCCAAACGAAATTTTCCACATTCGTCGTCACCACATGCCACAGTCACCGGTATACAGTGTACAGCGTATATTTATTTTAGAAACATGCTCAAAAATTCGAATTAACAGCTCCATATAAATCCCCGCATATGGTGTGCTAAGAACGTTCACGTACATTTTCTAGCACTCCGGTTTATGTAGGGCATTTATTCTTAGAGCACCCCTGTCCCCGAGGGGTGGTACCCTGTGTTTTGTGTACTTTATCATCGTGTATTGATGTTTTATTTGCACTGTTTTCGTCTGTAATTGTACGTTTTCGTGTGGGTGGAAGTAGTGGGTGGAGTGTGAAAATTAGGAAAATTGATTGTCGTTTCTCATTTTAAGAGAGATCTTTATATTTCTTGGATGATTGCATGACGTCTAAGATAAAAGACGTGTCTGATTAATAATTTATGTCACACACCATGACATTGCGTCTACTGCACCCACAATTCACCAGCGACGTTATATATGCCCCATATAATAAAAAGCGAGTCTATTGCCATCAATCGGACACAAATCCAGCACCTGTAGGATCCTTGGTTTGATTACCACATTGGGCAGAGTGTGATTGAGTTTTTTAATTACAATGTATTTTGGAGCAACCCCTTGAAGCCCAAAATTGTGCCCAGTTTATGGCAATAGGCTTTAAAGTAGCTGGTTGTTGCTGTAACTCTTCGAGGAATGTCTACAGGTGTGACTTTATGTTATATATACAGTATCAAGTCCCTTTTAACCAAGAAGTCTGTGTACCCCAAAAACAAACAAAATAAGAAAGTCTGTATATCAACTGATAAGAACTGAAACACACAAATTTTCTTCAATCATATTTGTCTCTAATACTACGATATATTTCTTATACACATTCGCATTTCTATAGTCAGAGCAATTTTAACCCTTACAATGCGAAGGGGGTACATTTGTACCCCTCGAGAAGGTGGTGATTTATCAAAGTATTTCGCACCTAATAAATAACGCACATATTCGCTTTATATTTGTATGGTACATGTAATATTTTAACTGGAGGCTTAGAGAGTGATCGAGAGCGTTGTGTTTTGTTTTGAATAGGATTTTTGATGATGGCAGTTGATTGAGTAATTCGTTTAATTGGTGTCATTAGGCCAATAGTTGTAGCAAGTAATTGATAAAATGAGTCAAGCCTTTTAATAGTAAGACATAAGCGGATGATGATCAAGATACGGAGCCTGGTTTCAGATCTGAGATGAACCAAGGCCCGTTTTTGATTCTAAAATTGTTTACTGGAAATCCAGCAATGCAATGCGCTAAAATTAAGTAGTTCGTTTTATTTCCAGTTGCATAAAGGAGTGAGTAATTATTTTAATGGTCTATCTAAAATCTAAACAAACAACTTTCTACTTAAAACTTATGCATTTCGCGGCTTGGTGATTCTAACGGTTTACATTTTTTTTAAATACTGTATTAAAAAGAGCCAGGTTCTTAATAATTGATTACAATTTAGCCTATACGACTAATATGCAGTTTTAATCTAACTTAATTTCTTACGTGATAATTATTTTAAAACTTAGAAGAGTGCTGATTGTACTTTACACAAGTCCGTTCGACATTCTTAGAGTCTGATAATTAATGATATAAACACTTTGTTCATGTGTTATTATGTGTGTCACTGTCATTATTATTTCTACATTTTATACTACACTAACTCAAAAGGTTTTGTTCGTTTTAGTCTTCGCACTATATTGTTTGGTATAACAGCTGAATTGCCTCGATGTTCACATGTCGGTGGAGTCGGTGTTCATGGGCCTCAGCAAATTTTTGGATTATGTTGGTGACGGGTTCCATGTTTAGGCCTCGATGGAGGTCGTCATTTCTTTTAAACCAGGGCGCATTTACAATACTTTTGAGTATTCTGGACTGTCCAATCAACTAATACATGTTTTTAAAACGCATTTCTAGTTCTTTTTGACGTGCGCTTTCCAGCGCAGTTTTGCATCAAGCGTTATGCCAAGGTATTTGGCTGTATTTGCGTATTTGTTTGTATGTTTGGCATCTCGCAGGTCAACCTATGCGGTTGTCGTCTGCTTAAGCGGACTTGCCTGTGGATTCCCTAATAAATTAAGGCCTCCAGCCAGGACTTAAACTTATATACTAACTAAAACTAAGCGACAACGCTAAGGGCACCCCCTGTGGGGTACGAACCTCGGCTTAGGGCGTCGCTGGAAGAGGGCAGCAAATGACTAGCTGGATCAGGATTGGTATTAATTAGGGACGAATTTAAAGCTACAGGCTCAGCGGCGCGGGCTGGCTCGAGCAAGGGTCGGGAGGGGCGTCGATTTGGGCGTCGCGGCGGGCCTCGGCGGCGAGGGCGGTAGGACGGCGATCGGGTTTTGGGCTTCTGTAGCGTGCTAGTAGCCTTACTACTCTCCTGGAGGAGGGTAGTGGCGTCGTCGGGGTCGATTAAAGTATGCCTTGGTCGGCGAATACTGCTAATGCGAGAGGGAGTGTAGCGGGCGGCCGCTGTAATCAGGGGGTTAGAATGTTTAATGCCGCAGTCGAAGAAACGCTTTGATAAGCGTTTCATGAACTGTTTTATGGTTGGCATTTTGAGGTCGACGTGAAGATCTATATTACGGACATAGAAGGGGGCACCCGTGACCCTTCTGAGGAAACGGTTTTGGAGGGTCTGCATCTTATGGAGATGACGTGGGTGAGCGTGCGCAAATACAACGCAGGCATAGGTCATGATGGGACGGATGACTGCGGTATAGATGCGGAGCTTGCATTTGAGGGACAGTTTGCTACGGGCTGTCAGTACGAATTGGAGCCTGCTAAGAGCGAAGGAGGCGCGCGCGCGAACCGCCTTAATATGAGCCTTAAAGGTAAGGTTCTCATCGAGGATCACGCCTAGGTATTTGGCTTGCTTCTCCCAAGGGATTGGCTTGCCGTACATAGTGATCGGGCTGGGAAGTGGGGGAGGGAGTCGACGACGTCTCGAGAAGAGAACCGCCTGACTCTTATCGGGGTTGACCTCGATTCTCCATTTCCGGAACCAAGCGCCTAAGACGTTTGCGGAGGTTTGGAGAGTATGAGCTATAGCGTTGGGACAGTGACCGGTATAGTAAACGGCAGTGTCGTCGGCGAAGAGAGCCAACTGAGCCTTTTTACTTTTTGGGATATCGCTAGTGAACAGCGTGAAGGCGAGAGGAGATAGTACGGAACCCTGAGGGACACCGGCGCGAATAGGATGAGGGGACGAGAGTGCTCCCTCGACGCGATAGCGAAAGGTCCGGTTCGACAAAAAGTCTCGTAAGATGAGCACGAGACGATCTGGCACTCCTAGTTGGTAGAGCTTGTATATCAAGCCGTTGTGCCAGACTTTGTCGAAGGCTTTCGCTATGTCGAAGAATAGCACACCCGTCGTCGCGTTACGCTGCAGACCAGCGCATAAGTGCTCTACGATACGGTGGACCTGTTGGGTGCCCGAGTGTTGGCTACGGAATCCAAACTGCTCGTTGGGTATGAGGCTCTTTGCTTCGGCGTAGTCTTTGAGACGCTTATAAATAAGCCTCTCGTAGATTTTGCCGAGGACATTGAGTAAGCTAATAGGGCGGTAGCTGGAGGGCTCAGACTTTGGCTTGCCTGGCTTTGGGATACCGATGACGGTGGCTTCTTTCCATGCTTGTGGGAAGATGTTGTTGCTCAAGGCGCCATTGAAGATGGCGGTCATAAGCATTATTAGCGGGGCAGGAAGGAGTTTGTATACCTTATTGGTAATACCATCCGAACCGGGGGCCTTACGAGCGTGGAGCCCTTTAATGATGTCGTGCACTTCGTCTGGAGTGACGGGAGGCAGAGGATCATCAGGGTCTTCGACGGGAGGGAGGGAGGCTCTTCGTTCGACTTCAGCGTCGACCTTGTTCAGGTGAGCGTGGTCTACTGGTTGGGAGCTGGGAGAACATTGGGACTCTAGGCTGTCGGCAAGACATTCAGCCTTATCGGGACTGTCGAAAGCGACACTATTGTCGGGGCGGATGAGAGGAGGCATAGAGACCTCTTCTGAGGAACGCAATTTCCTCTGTAATTGCCAGAAGGCTTGATGAGTGGGCTCGAGTTCGCTGAGCATCTTGTTCCAGCCCTCAGAGCGAACCTCCCCTATGCGTTTCTTTACAGCACGCTGTAAATGGCGCATGTGGGCTTTGTTCGCGTCACAAGGGAAGGAGTCGTAGGCACGGATGGCCGCGTTCTTCTCGGTTATCAGGTCACGTACGTCAGTAGGTAGTTTCCAGCGATGGTCTTCCATCACCGGAACTTCCCGTGAACAATCCGTCAATACGGATTGTACGTGCTCTGTAAACGAGTCGATTGCGGCCGTCGTGTCAGCGACTGACACTAAGTGATCGGGGATGGTGTCTAAGTGAGGCGACGTGGTGGATTTCAGTCTTTCGCTTACTTTCCTCCAGTCGGTTATCGTCTGGGTCTGAGGGGGGCGGTTGGGGTCGATCGGGCCCGAGTAGGGTGCAAGATGCATGACTACAGGGCGGTGGTCAGAATTTAGCTCGTGGAACGTCTCAATCGATTGCAAACGGAGGTTCACATTCTTGAGCAGCGCTACATCGAGAACATCGGGAAGGTGATTAGGATTACCTGGGAAGTGAGTCGGGCTCATTGGAGCGATGACGTCAAAGTTAAGGGATTCGCCTAACTTGAAAACTAACCTACCTCTGGTTGAGGTTGTGCTACTATTCCACGCCGGGTGCTTGGCATTAAGATCCCCCGCCAAGATGACGGAGTCACTCATACCGAAGAGGGCAGTGAAGTCCTTTTGGAGCGAGATGGGATCCTCCGGACCATTGTCGGGTGGGAAATAAGCGGAGATGATGGTGATCGGTTGGTGGCCGGTCATGCCGAGCCGACAGATAGAGGTCTCCAGATGGGAGAAGAGAGGAGGTGGGTCTATAGGGATACAATACAAAGATTTCCTAAAGTATATGAGTGTGCCACCCTTGTGACATCGAGACCTGTCATTGCGAACTAGTTTAAAGTTGGCAATATTCGGGTTTCGGTGATGTGGTTTTAAAAAGGTTTCCTGTATGAGGAGGATGTCAAGCTGATGGTCGCGGAGGAAAGTGGCGATCTCATCGCGTTGACCTGAAACGCCATTTGCGTTGAAAAAGCCTAATTTAAGGGATCGGGGTTTGTTACTATTTACTCTCGTATTATCCATTGAGAATTAATATTTGAGTGAGTGTAGAACTTGCGCGATCTCGGGATACGCGCTGAGAATTTCCATGAGGCGGATTGCGTTGCCGTTTGCAGCAACGATTTCTTCCGCCATTTTATCCGCGGCGGTGGTGAAGAGAGCCGCGTATGTACTTAATATGATTTGGGCGCTGTTTCGGCCCTGGGTTCCCTGAGGTGCCGCTGGAGCGGCCGTAGGGGCCGCGGGGGCTACCAAAGGCGCTGGGATGGCGGAAGCCATCAGCGCTGGAAGTTGAGCGGGTTGCGCTGGTTGCGCGGGGATAGAGGGCACCGAGGCTGCGGGAGCCTTCAGGTGATTTAGGTTAGCCCAGGGAGACGGCCTCTGCGGACTGAGCCGCTCCGGCATCAGCGCGGAAGGAGGCTTTCCCCAGGGGCTTTCCCTGTGCTGGCGGTCGCTCGCGCGTTTCGCGAGTTTAGGAGAGGAGGACTTCGGGGCCTTAGGACAGCCCCGGTAATTTGCCGGGTGTCCCGATTGGCCGCAGAGTACACAGCTGGGAGGCTCTAAACATAATTCCCTATCTTTAGGGCGGGTACAGTCGGCGGTGCCATGCTCTCCTAGACACTTGACGCATCTAGGGGTGGCATAGCAGTTGGACTGCGAGTGACCATATAATTGGCAGCGATGACACTGTCCAATTAGTTGAGCTCTGTAAGGCTTCTCTATTGAGATGCCTGAGAGCGAACACACCGACTTAACTTAAAAAATCGGGTGGTGCCCTTCAGTGGGGTCACAGATGACCAGGACCATGTCATAGACAAGGCCCTGCCTCGCTTTGTGCAAGCGATGGACGGCGGACACTGGGATTCCTTGAGCGATGAGGTCGCTCTTAATCTCCTCGGTGGAGATTTCTTGAGGGACGCGCCTTATTACGACGCGAGTAGGGGTTTCCTCCGGAAGGGAGTAAGTGTGAAAGGAGTAGTTCCTTTCACGTAGGGCGCGGGAGAGATCCCTAAAGTCCGTAGACGTGGGGACGGTAACTTTGATCCCCTGGAGGGTGGATCGGGCGTTGGTGTAGTTGATCTTGCGATCAACACACATCTTGGAAATTTCAGTCCATTTGGACTTGTCCTGGACGTATATCGGGGGAGGGGGCTTCTGCTTCCTCGCGGTAGGAGCGGGTGGGCAAGCCATAGGGCTGGCGGGGCGACTGGCCCGCGGACTAGGGGCGGAAGTGGAGCTGGACGGTATGTCGTCCTGTTTTTTCTGGGCCTTGGTGACCGGGCCAGCGGGGGCGGAGGATTTAGCCGCCTTCCTCTTGCCTCCTTTGACCACGACTTGGAAGTCGTCATCGCTGGAGGAGGAGGTGCGGGCTTCTTCCTCGGAGAGTGGGACTGACGTGTCCATGCTCTCCGTCGTATTTGTTACAGCGGCGCGCAGCTGCGTTGTCTCTGGTATTTGCGTATGGTATTTGTTGGCCATTTATGAAGATTGGTTGGTAATCACAATTCCTGTTGGTGAAATAATGTGAAGTGACTTTGATTTATTCAATCTGATTCTCCATTTTTGTGCCCAGTCATGAATTTCATTTACAGCGATTTGTACCTATTTGATTGCTTCCGTATGGCATGACCCTGCCCAGCCATAATGGCAGTGTCGTCCGCGAAGGTTGCGATGGTATTATTTTCCAGCTCTGGCATATCATACGTGTACAACAGGTATAGGACTGGACCCAGCACACTACCTTGAGGCACGCACGCTTTAATAATTCTTAGATCAGAAAAGGCATCCTCGTGCCTTACTCGAAACATTCTATTTGTAATGTATGATTGCAAGATATCGGCAAAATCATTGGGCAATATTAGTTGTTACTTGTATATCAAACCCTTATGCCAAACCCTATCAAAAGCTTGTGCCACATCTAAAAATACGGTGGAGCGGACTTGTTTATCTTCAAGCGTTCTCTCAATGATGTTGGTTATTCTATGTACTCGGTCTATTGTTGAGTGTTTCTCTCTGAAACCGAACTGATGGTCAGGAATTAGGTTTTTCTCGTTTATGATAGTTTTTAGGCGTTTTAAAAACAGTTTTGATAGTATAGGCAACAGGAAAATGGGCCTGTATGATGAAACTTCGGTATGCGGTTTACCGGGCTTTGCAATCCAAATCACTTCAGTTTACAAAAATGCTGTGATTATTTTTCTTCAAGATAGATATTGTAAGTAAGAAAATGTCTTAAATAATCGTAAAAAGTGACTACGTAATTTTTGCTTTTACGTTTTCATCAGGAAAAGCAAACAAATAGCTGTCCAAAACACAGCGTTTCTTTTTGCAGCTTCATAATAAAAATATAAAACATTTCATTCCCTTTTCTTTTTACCCTTTTTTCACCAAAATCCAATAGCACTCCAGTGTATTAAGTCTATTGAAGATTTATATGAACAAAAACTGCTTCCCGCTATTTTAGTATTATCCCGAACGGGGCATATCTGAGCGACATTTTTGCATACCTTAGGGGAGAAAAAATATTTATCTTAATACAAACCAACGTACTAAAACCCACATTTTGCTGTATCCATCACAAAAGTAGGGGTTTCTTTAAATTGGCTGACGCAAATAGTCAAATGCCATTCGGTATTATGTCATAAATCATAATATTGGAATATTTTCTGAGGTATGATATGAAGTTGGTACATTGTACCCTTATTGAAAGTTACTGTGACAAATGATGCGGCGTTTTAGGGTTAGTGTTTTGGTATATTGAATTTTGGTATTATTTTTGGATTTATTTCGGCAGTAAAACGCACGTCATTTTGAAATAACAAAATCAATATTAAAACTTAGACTTTTTCTCCGATCTTTATGATGAAAGGTTTGATTCTATGTTCATTATCAAATGCATTCTTCATTTATTTATGACTAATGAGTTTCTGACGAATAGCATGATTAATAGACAGAATCTGGCACTATATTGTGCTCTTTTAGTTTGATATTATCAGACCTCTGATAGGGCTCTACTTACCCCTTTGTCGCCTCTGGCATGAGACCCGCACTAATTGAGACAAGGAAACAAAGTTTACAGCAGAATAATAACATTATGATGTTTGCATAGGTATACAGCATTTCAAAAACAGTGCTATTAAACTGCGGCTGTCTAATGTTTTAATCTCAAAATCAAGGCATTTATTTCAAGTAAACCATTTACAGGCACTTTGGAAATTGAATTGTCAAGGAGTCGGTCAGTCAGAAATATGAAACTAGTTGCCCATTACAAAGTGTAGGTACCTATAAAGAAGAACGGGCAAAAAATCCATGGACAATCTTTTAAATAATATTGTTACAAAAATATAACTTACGTCATTGTTGAACTTTTATTTACCTCTAAGTTAGTACGATTCAAAAATGACGTACACGTTAAAAGTGTCAATGGTACAAGCAAATATAAAAAAAATAAGCCGTGGCAGCTAAGAGTTGACCAGTCCCAACTGACGGCGCCCGTTCACGAACATGACGCATGGATCAGCACCATGGTCAACCGCGCCACAGTCAGCGAGACATTTGAGTGTGCATGACATATACTATCAACAACTTGGATGTGCCAGGGCACATCCAAGTCAATAAAATGCATATTACCCGGGAAATGATAATCTTTCATAATAAATAATCTTTATTTCTCCAAATGCATTTACATAATTTAAATCTAAAACTGACTTAAGATAGTCTTCCAGAGTGAAAAACCCTGACTTCTAACTAGGTTTATGTACCTGTATCTTAGTGATGACTCCATAGTATATAGAAGATATGCTTTCATTGTTGACCACTACCTGACCTTCTTTTCAAACCAGCCACAGCACCAGTCCCTAGCAGCAGTCAAATTTGTGAACTACGACCACTTCCTAAAATAAAATACACCTAAATTTTCATGAAAACGGAACCCAAAAAAGCGCGATAAACTTCCCTTCAGCATAACACGGAACAGCCATTGTTAGGTAAGACAAATGCTTGTAAATTGAACGCGAGTGTTAAATCAAGCGTATAATTAGCTCAAATATTTGCCGCGGTTCGAACAAAGAAAACATTGGTAAGACTGCCGATTGTCTGAACAAATCGGGACGGTAAAATGGCGCTCCAAGTTTACGGGAATGCTTGAAAAATTACGAACTTTGCCTGTAAACGATTTTTACGCTGTCGTATTTATAAAATGTTGCATATTTATTATGCATTAAACCAAGTGAACAATTAACTGTCGGTGAACTAATTTAAAAAAGAAAAAACTTGCCATGGGAACGAGCAAATTGTGAATGGGCGAAAGTTTTGTCAATTTGTAAATCGAAAGATTTTTTTTGAAATTTGTAGTATTATTTATAATCTAAAAGTTTGAGGACTGACTTAGCATCAGAATTGAAAAGTGGTAATTATTGAATCTTGTTATTTTGCAAACAACACCAAAAAGTGCAAGGAAAAAAAAAAAAAACTTTATTTTATAGTAAATGACATGTTGAAACGCAGACACTTAGCTTTGTCTAGTCCAAAACATACAAAAAACGCACATCTATTAAATGTGTTTTCTAACATACGTACCGTCTTCTAGCCAATCACATCTAAATGCTTTATTCATCTTCATATTCTCATTACAAAAGCGCCATCTTACGGCCCCCAACCTCAAGAGGGGTCCGCAGCCGAAGATACCCCATGTTTGGCGCTCCCCGCCGCTTGATCCCGACGCTAACAAGACGCCGAGATGTTTGTCTAATCATTTGAAACTTAATACACGTGTCTACACGACTTTTTGTAATAAATTGGGTTATACGACTGACTGTCTATCTTTAAAGATGCTGAAGATGACTAGATTTGGAACATAAATTAACATAATCAGCCTATATTGTTCCAAGTGCTGTGACACAGGCCTCCTCTCTGTGAAGAGAAGTGAGGCAATCTACCACGCGGGCCCAGTGCGGGTTGGTGGTTGTCAGATGTCTTAAAATGTTTGGTTCTACGACAAGTCGATTTCCTCACGACGTCTTGCTTCAACGTTTCAAAAGATCAATCATATATTAATAATCAGCCTATAATGGTACAACTGCTGTAACACCATTATCCTCTCGGTGTGAGGAAGCGAGAAGGAATCCACCAAGCGGGCACAATGCTGATGTCACATGACTTAAATTTATAGTTTTTTAAGAAATGCAGCGTGGTGTGGAACACATATAAAATATCAATCAATCGTACTGCATTAAATTTTGACATCAATTGCTTCATAGGTTTGAAAGATTGTTTAGCTCAACAACGTAAAACGACAATAAACTTGACTGAACTGTCAAAATTTATCAAAATATAATAGTCATTTGCCAAAATATGGATCGACTGTCATTTTATATAAGGACACTATGACAATTACCCCACAGGTTTCTTGGCGATGTTCTCCTCAGTCGTTTTAAATGCAAAAAAAAGATGAGCAAATAAATAAAATTGAAAAATTAGAAGCACACTAAAAATCTTCATTATATAACCTTCAAAGTTATCAAACAATAGTGAAGATCTACACTAAACTCTCACACATTATAGTTTTGTTAAGCATACAATCGATAGTTTTAATGCATAATATATGTGTTGTTGCTTCGTCGCCGAGCAAAGGGCCCCGAGTAGCTAGCTTCGAAGATTAAACATTTCGCGGGAACACTATTAATCAGATCGCCGATTGCACTGACTAAACATCAGTTTAGGGAGGTGGGTGTGCCACGTTTTATCGATATAGATACGTATCTATATCGATAAAACGTGGCAACTTAAGCCAACCACGTGGTTGGCTTAATATTTTTGTAGTAGCTTAGTACGATTTAATAACTGGTGTGTCTTATGTACTAATTTGTTTTGGTTTATAGTAGGTAGTGGCTACACTACGCAAAAATCAATCTTTCGTAAAGAAAATCTATGTATTTTTTGTAAGATAAATTGCAATGTATCAAGAGATAAAACTACACTAATAAGTAGTGTAGTTTTATCTCTTGATACATTGCTGCAATTAATCATGTCAACATCAATGTCATTCAAAATACTTGCATGATCTTACTTATTATACTTATAAAATTATAATGATTGTCCAATTATATCATTATAATTGGACGTGCAACCAATATTTTGATTGAAAATAAACGTGTGTTTGTTTGGCGAATTTGTATGTTGTCGTTTCAGCTAGTTAACTGAAACGACAACTTTATCGAACATCACAAACTACCCATCGATACAAACCACAACAACGACCCCATCCCTTTTCAAAACCCAAAGGGATCAGCAGAGCCGCCCGGTTAGTGTGAACTAAATGAATCATTAATAATGTAAACCTAACGCGATCCTGACCGCAGACATCGATGTCGAACGCCCCTCACTAGCGTTTAGTGATGTTCATAATTTATTTGTGTATCGGCTTTGATTGGTAGTGTTGAGTGATGTGTTAATGGTAATGCAGAGTTAATGAGTTGTTTCATAAATATTGGGAGTTTGTGTGTATTGAAGGTCGGTTGTTGGATTGAGTGGGAGGGTATAGTTATAATATTCGGTATATAAATTCGGTAGTTTCCCCAAATTGTTCGTTTTTCTCTGTGTGTTTAAAAAAAATAAACGTATTTCCTGTCTTTCTTTCAATAGATTAGTGCACTGTTGAAACATGCAACAGAGATTATTGAGTATAGCCATGTTAATATGCAGTTAGATTTGTAAAGGCGGAGAACCGGGTCTTGTTGCCAAAACTGTCTATACTCGTAGCTTACGCTAAGTGAATTGATTGATTGAAACTAGGCTACGAATGGGGACTATGTTTCTAAAGATTATTATAATTTGACCTATCGTTCAGTAAGAGCCCTCGTAATCATTACTTTTAAAACATGTTCAAAGTTATTGACGCACTTGTGAAAAACCTTATGCGGGCTATAATACCCGCACGATTTCAGACGCCGAAAATCGTCTGTCTAAATGGCAATTCGACTGGGCAGCAGGTGTCTACAATCGCAAGTTCCAATGAAGAGTAGGTTTCGACTTTCGTAGTGGGGCGACAGGTTGCATGTGGCGGGTGGCTAAAATCGACCGTGAAAATGCTCAGTCGCAGGCCATCGCCCGCCACATGAAGGGTATGTGACCAGCCGCCACAGCGAAAATCTACCTAGTGTGATTCTTTTTTTTTTAAATCTTTACAACACAAATGGGTTCCTACTTAAAACTATGCCCACAAAACTGTTAACACGGTTTATCTGTGGGAGCTGTCCATGCAAAATAAAGTAAAGTTTATGACGTTTCATGTTTTCCGACATCAACTAAAGAAAACAGACATTGTTATGTCTACACAAACAAAACTTTAACCACAGAGAGGAAGACATCGCATCCTCCTGCCAAAATTACTTACCGAACACACGTATAAGCATATCAATAAATAATATAATTCTGCCAACAGACACAATCCGGGACACTGACCGCCACCCTACGGAGTTGACAGCCATTTTGAAAAGGGCTCGGACATGACATGCCAGCCATTCCAGGGTTTCCAACAACAAATATTTATCGGCGAAAATTCTTCGGCTCTTTTTTTTTTTGGCGCGGAAAATAAATTGTTTTTTAAACTGAAAGGGTTGGTTTGGTTTAGTAAATCGGGTGGATTCGGTTCGTGTGGGTTTTCTTAATGGAGAGGCGTTTAACTGGTTGCGAAGGTTTTTAAGTAATAGATTGGGCTGCTTTGGATGGATTGGTTTGAGGGAGAGTCTTTGACGTTAATTTTGTCATTCTTTGGTTATCGTCTTCATACATGTTTCTATTTTTACCAGAGGTCGGAATCTGCCGTTCATTCCAGGCCCGCATTGACGTGATATGATTGGTGGCCTCTTTTTAAATTATATTGTGACAGAAGTGGTACTATGGATTGGCTTTTTTAGAATCTCAAAACAACAAAGAATCATCAACAAAAAATCATTATTATAAATATTAGAACTTCTTGCAAAATACACTTATACTGTATTAATACTGCTTACATAGTCATATCACTTAGATGCAGGCCGGCAGATTCCAACCTCTGGTTTTTACACAGCAGTTTATGTAAGCATGCACCATTACTTCCATGAACAGATAAGTTTGTCAATTTGTCAAAAAATGCAGTCAATTTCTGGTTAATATTTAGTTAAATAGGTACGAACCGCATCATAATATTTCATATTACAATTGTTACTTGTCCTTGTTTACAAATACTACCTCAATAGCCATAATTAGCTGTGGCAACCCTACCAGTCATCAAGAAGATGACAATCGTTCAAAAACCGGACGCCTCCTCCCGTCCAAGCCGTGACGTTCAATATCCAGGCTGCCATTACTGAAATACACGTCTTATCTGATCGAGAAATAGGACATTGGCAACCCCTGCCTTACTGGAGGTGGGTATTTACAATTATGTCGCAATAATATGGAAAATTGTTTGATTCGCGCTAGCCTTAGCCTTTTTCAAGTATGACAGCTTTCTTGCTCAGGAAACTGGGACCACTGTCAATATGGGACGCAGGACCCAGATGCCTGAACTATTTGTTAGTATTAGTTTGCTGCTGGCCGCTGGAACCACTCGCGACACTTTCTTTCGTTAAATCGAAATTTGAGTTCTTACTATTTTATATAATCAAGTTCTTATAACTGAATAGACAGCTGTGCTGCTGGGAAGTTTGTTGCGCCACTTCTTCTTCCCAGCTAAAGCACTTAGAAGTGATAAAGGACGGGCATCTATTTAATTTTGACGTTAAAAAAGTGCTGATTCTCAGCCTAGTTTGAATATAACTATTGATCTTGATTTGGATTTGATATGCAATAACAAGCAGACTTATTATAGTCGGTTGTGTCGTCGGCAGATTGTAAAAAAAACTGCCACTGAATTTAAGTATTTTTGTTTTGAATTTAAGTGACTGCCAATTTACATGTTATACGACCCAAAGGTCGTGGAGATAAATTGGCAGATAACACACCTGTGCAATATTGATGTTAAAATGTGTCAAATCGACACGTAAAGCAGAAGAAGATGGGTTGACAGCTTGTCACTTAAATTAACGTATTTATTTTAAATTAATTAAGCTTAGCCACACCTATAAAAACCACTTACAAAAAACACTCCACGGACATGACCCTTAAAAAAATACAATATCCGAATACCAAAACATCATGTAACAGCATCCAACTCAACCCCAAGACTCCCAATATCCAAGGGTCGCACATATCCAAAAAGCTTTGTCAATGACAAATAGTTCTCGCTTCATCCCAGTTGGCATTTTGACAATAAATAAGAGATATCTAGGAAGGAGCTTGGAGGATTTGCGAGTAATAAATGACGTACGATGCGATGGGCAGTAAAGGGTTAGCCGTGTATGTCTATGGTTAGTGATTGATAGTTGTTTGTGTTTTTCGTGTTGTTGATCATTCGGAGGGTTGTGTTTGTCTTTAGTTTTGGTGTGTCAGGAATATCGGAGTTGCAAATTAGATCATTCTTACTTAGGTGATTGCTGTGGGGTCCTGTGATCGATTCCCAGGTCAGGCAGTGTTGAGTTTTTTCGAAAGAAAATCCTTAGTAGCTAGGCAGAGTCAGGATCTGTGCCCGGTTGATGGCAATAGGTTTGCCCCTACCACATGGCACTTAAACATACTGGTGAAATGTGAATCTACTATAGGTAGACCTCTGCCCAACACTTCAGGAATAACAGGCGTGATGTTATGTTATGTTTATCAGTAACAACCCATAGTCTGCCTGCTTTTATTTTTGTTGAATAAGTTTTGTAGCATTTATTAATTAGGAAAGAGAAGCTTATGCGCGCGGCTTGACATGCGTGGTGGTCTTTTATTATCCCAGGAGAACGTACTTACCACCGAGATAACAGTATCCTATGTCTTAACCCTGGCCATGGTCTACCTTCGCTTTTATCGAAATCCATTCAGCCTTTAAGGCGTGATAAGGTAACAAATATTTATAATAATTATTATAATGGATTAGAAAATTACCTAATTTATCTTAAACTTACTGCTCGCGACTTCCCCCTCGTGGCTGTCGGAAACCATATCACGGTAACGTGTTACCTGGATTAAAAGTAGCCGATGCCCTTCCAAGGAGAGAGATCCTGGGATCTCTCTCCTACTCGTCCGCATTGCTGTCATACATGCCATGCCAAAGAACAATCCAGCCCTCTGGTCAGCGGTCTGGTGGTGGTGGTGAAGTGTCGACTAGTCGGTGAGTTTTTTTTTTAAAAAGGAGACGCGCACTCGGGCCCCGTGACCCGAGCGTTTCGACCCCAAACGGTTCAAAACTGTAGTATATTATATTACATTTAATATTACGTAGTGTGGATGAGTAAATAGGTACCTAATGTATTTACCAGTAAGAGATATTTACACGAATTCTGTAACATGCTCTCAAAACACGCTAGACACATGCCAGCACTCCACTCCCTCACATTTCAAAACATCATCGAAATCACGAAATCCTCTCTAATATACGAAATTTCCTTTGACCATTATTCATATGTGACCCATTAAAGTATAGGGTGTTAATACGCGCTGACTTATTGGCTCCATCGGTCATGCGCACCCTTCGGCCTTCCCTAATGTCAGCCTTTAGGAGGCTTCCTGATGTGAGCCTCCGATGTTTTGTATCGGATTTTGGGGAATTGGTTTTGTAAGGGTTAAGAGTTAAGGAAGGAGCTTTTTAAGGAAGTATTTAGCAAATGTAGGATAATATTTAAACTAGGTTGATTTTCGCCGTGCAGCTTGTCGCTTATCAAATCGTTCCATTTACACAGGTCTATAAACATCGCAGGTAATGTTATAAAAATAAGTAAAAATAAATAAATTGTTTCCATAAATACAGATAATTGAGCTATTAGTTTACAAATCGTTGACTCGGACTGCCTCGTTGGTCTAGTGGTCGCAATCGCTACTGCTGAGCATGAGGTCTTGGGTTCGATTCCCAGGTCGGGCAACGTGTTATTAGGTTTTTCTATCTGGAATTTCTCAGTAGCAGCCCGGATTCTGGAATTGTGCCCGGTTGATGGCAATAGGCTCGCCCCCTATTACATGGAACTTAAACATAACTGGCGATATGTGGATATACTATACGTACACCTCTGCCCAACCCTGACAGAAGTCGAAACCTACTCTACTTTGGAATTTGCTTTTTTTGTCACCTACCGAATGCCATGCAGACAGTCGATTTTTCGCTGAGCTACGAAGATCGTGCGGCTATAGTCACCTGTGTAAAGCCTGCATAGACGGTAGTTGGATTCATGCTTTGGTATTGTCTTGGATTTTATCTTAGAAGTTTTTTCACAACCTATAAGTAGAATTCACGAAGAAAATCTTTTTTATTAGTCCCACTCATGGGCAAAGGCCTCCCTCCACTCCTTCCATCTTTCGCGATCCCGCGCGTCCTCCTTCCAGTATTCACGGAACTTGTCCCGCTCGGTCCGCCATCTCCTACGTGGTCTGCCGCGACCCTACCTCACTGTCTCAGGGAGAAGGGAGAATGGAAACAGACTATACGTTAAAAATACCCTTAGGTCTACTGTTTATTAAAATAAAAAGAAGGACAGTACTAATCAAACAATCAATCTGCTTAGCCATTTCTCAATGATGAAAGGTTCGGTTTCAGTTTAATATAAAACAATAACAAATTTTATTCTACCACTCTTTCAAAAGCTTTAGTTTCTTTGGCACAACTCTTGCAGACAGACCAGCACCATAAGGTCGCAACACACTGTTAATCACAATCCATGGGTTTTAAAGGAAATTACTTCATAGATTTTCAAATTTCGTTTTGCTCAAGATTTGGTTATGTAAATAACGAAATGAAAGTGGATGAACTGCTGATTTCACCAATGAAACTGAATGCAGTCAGCACTTTTAAACCCAGTTCAAGAGCTGTCTGTATCAATATTCCATAATAATTTTGACAATATTGAACGCCTTTTAGATGTGAAAATCTCCACTAAGGGTGGATTTCACCAATGAAACTGAACTCGTTTCATTAGCGTTCAAGAGCCGTCAGTGTCAATATTCCATAGACAATTAAGACACTGACAGCTCTTAAACTTAGTTCAGGTGCATATCGCGTTCAGTTTCATTGGCACCTAGTCACTTTTGGAAAATGTGGAAACTTCCACGAATGGAGTTGCAATTCATTATTCCCTTTCTTCAATTCTAAAAACAATCGATCTTCTTCAATTAATCTATCAATCCCCATGGTCCACTACACAGTGTAACCTCAATTTCCCCAATGCTCTACGTATTTACCTACCAATTGACATTAATTTTTCTTACCAAACCCTCCGTAGTGACGTAGCAAGGGTTGGTAATCGGGTGTGACAAATGAAAGGCGACTGGTGGACTTAAGGATAACCGGGTCAGCACCGGCACCGGGTCTAGAGATAGCCCTGAATTGATGGTTGCTCGACCCGGTTTTTTTTCAAATGTTTTTTGTTTATAATTTTCTGGGCTTTACCGGTGTTTTTGTTTGTTTTTCTTTTGGCATGGTTTAAAATATGGAGAAAATTATTTTAAACAGTGATAACTGCGATAAGAAAACCCATGTTTTGAAAATTATACATTACATAACGCCTGTTTTCCCAGAACGGTGAGGCATAAGTGTATAGGAGAGTAATATTTTAACCATTTCTGATTCTAAAACATGGTTATATATAAAACTGCTGTTTCATGGAAAAGTGCTATTATACCTACGAAATGTATGGATTTTTTTAAAAGTCATGTTGTCCTTATTGCCATCAACCAGGCACAAGTCCAGACACCGGGCTTCTACTGAGAAGTTCCAGCCAGAAAAAAAAAATTGCCCGACATGGGTATCAAACTTAGCATGCTTAGCAGTAGTGCTTGCGACCACTATACCAACGACGCAGACACAAGTTACTAACTAAGGGTTGCTGTTAAATACCTTGATTGCCGTATTCAGGGTGAAAGTGAATTCATGAGCATCCTTTTAAGGGATCATTGTACTTTTAATTATGAACAACTTTTACTATGCGACCAAACCTGAAATCGCGAAAAATAATCTGCTGTTCACTATATTTATGTTCGCATAGCTCAACGAAATGTAGGGAACATCGAGTTTTTCGCGGTGATGAATACAATAAGGGGTCATTGTACTTGAAGAGATATGAGGATCAGGGTGTAAAGTTCACTCATACTCTTGGAAAACAGAGGATCCTCTGACCAGATGAATGTCGTATCTGGTGGGAAACGATTGATGTCGGGATGTTGTAAATATGCTAGCTGCGCGGTAAACTCTGAATGCGCGATGCAGAATTTGTGTGACGTCAGTGTGATGCGTTGATCGCATGCAGCGGTGTACATGCCGCCACATACTGTAATGCAAATAGACAGATAGTTTAATAGATGACATAGATAATACAGGTGGGACTATAAAAATACTAAAAACGGTTCACGCGACACTGAAGTTAATATAATAAATATAAGTAAATATAATAAGGCTTGAATTGAAGTCCGGAGGAGGAGGATGAAGGATCTTCGTAGATTAGCTTCGTGAAGGAAAGAAGAGGAGGAGTTGGAGAAAGAGGGTCTTAAGGTGTCGAAGGGACACTTTAGAGTGCCAGTTTCCTTCGACAAGGCTCGACGAGTCTCCAGGCAGAAGGTCATATAGCAGAGTGCAGACGTAGAATTGATGGATGAACAGATGGTTTTTTGACAAAACCCGGACGCCGAATCCCCGACAGATGCTTCAGCCTTTTCTTTTATAGGCAAAATATTCCTTTTCCAGAATTAATTTTAGACGATTTTTTAAGTTTTCAAAATTGTTGTTCTTTATTCTGACATCTCATCTGCCAGTCATAAAACCAGCCTCTGTGTTCGGCCAAGATGTATTAAAACCTCCACGATCGAGTCTGAGCGTGTCCTTATTAATTATTTTAGATGTCGAAATTCAGTTAATAATCGGTAAATGTAAAGAAAATACAATATTTCAGCTAAACCTATTGATAAAAATAATTCAAGTTTTATAAACCAAAAAGTAATCTTCATAGACTAAAAGAGAAAAAATAATGAAAAAAACAATGAATGATTTTTTAAAGATATTATAAAAGAAATCGTCTTAGAACGATTCGTAACATGCTAACAAATAAAAGTATATGATACGGGACATGAATGGATGTATGAATGATGACTGATGATGTAAGTAAAAGTAGCATATACTATAATACTCATCGCGAAAACAATCATGTTGACGCTTTGTGAAGTTATTTAATTTAAAAATATCGAGGTGTGATTGGAATCCGGAGTCTTTTCCAAACTATGTTGTGGTCAGCTTCCAGTCTAACCGGATGAAGCTGAATACCAATAATTTACATGGAGCGACGGCCTATCTGACCTCTACAACGGGTAACACGATACCCCTTGGTAAGTTAACACTAGTTGTCAGATTTTAGGGCTTCTGATTACACAATGGCTTTCAAAGCCTCTCTACGAAAGCTGGGACGATCTACGAACGAAAGCCGGGACCAACAGGTGAACTTTCAAAGATAGACGAACGAAAACCGGGACCAACAGGTGACCTTTCAAAGATCTACGAACAAAAGCCGGAACCAACAAGTGAACTTTCAAAAATCTACGAACGAAAGCCGGGACCAACAGGTGAACTTACAAAGATCTACGAACGAAAGCCGGGACCAACAGGTGAACTTTCCGAGTGATGGTTCAGCTTCGCCTGCTGCGTTCGGTTCGACGATGGGTAACCATCCTCGAACCGAACGCAGCAGGCGAAGCTGAACCTTCAAAGGATGCCCATGAATTCAATTTCATTCTGTATAACAACGATGTGATATTTTTGGCGCAGCCGTGAGGTGAGGCACACACTATTGTTGTTGTTTTTTTATATCATTTGTATTTTGTGCTTAACGACCTGCGTGCTAATAAATTATTTCTTTTTATGTCTTTCTTTCTTAGATATCCCTTGTTTTGCAAACTGTAGGCCTGGATTGGTCGTATATTGACCGAAACGTGATTAAATCAAGCCAGAATAACTAGTATTAACTGATCAATAATCATAAAAATTATCAATATATAGTCTTTTCTCCAAGTTATATTTGCTGGGAAATATGAGTTTTCACGAATACATATCGTTCCCGTTTTTGAAGTCGGGTAAAAGAAGCAGTCAGAAGGATCCAATAGAGTCGTCAGTAATACTTAACATTTGACAATATCATACCGACTCATAAATAATATTTTTTTACGAAAGACGTTGGGTCACCCCCTGATTTGCATGTACCCTGAGGGTTGTCACATCACGTTCTTATTACAGAATATCACTACAGTGAGTGAAACTTTCATTTTACTAACAATGCCTTGATTATTTAAAAGTGACTCAATTGTCAGTTTTTTTAACAAAATTACGGCGCCCACCGGTCTACTCTTAGATATGCAATGTAGTCTTAATAGCACCATGAAGAATGAGGCTTCATGGGCTAGGGCAAATCTTGGGGTTCATTAGATTAATCGTGTCTGGTCAAACCATGCTGGTATCAGTGTATTTCATTCATTCGTTCATTTCAAATGACCGCTAGCAAGGATAGTCATAGTGTTATTTTCATTACCAAAAGCGTTTTTTTTATTTTTTTATGTTAGGAACAATTTCTAAACTATGGTAGATTGGAAAAATAAATTTTAAATGAATAAATAGCTCTAAGAATTTTCATGAATTTTAGCTCTAAGAAAATTGATTTTCTTTCATGTTACAGCTGTTGTGGTGTACTGTTTAATTTCGGAATTATTAACAATATCTCAAAAGGTTAACATTTCCCTTACAAGCAGCCGGCAGGTCACCAAAATGATTCCACTACAACATAACATTTCACAAAATAAATAAATAACCTGCTCCGAAAGACGGGTCACCCCCGATTTGCATGTCTCCGAGGGCTGTCACACTAACTATAATTTATTTGCGTCAAATATATCGGAGAATGGAATTATGGTGTCGTGTCCTCACTCGTATCTGTACGTTATTATGAGTGATGGACAACCCTATTGTATATTATGGTCGTATGTTATGTGATTAGAGGAGTAAGGGTGGATGTGGAAGTTAAGGTGATGTCGTCGAGGTCAAGTTTTGGATAGGTGGTCGGTTTTTATGATAGATCGTGCATTTGACTTAAAGTACTCTTTCATTGCATGGTTTGTATGTAAAACCTACTCGTATCATATCACGCTAAGACAATACAGAGTGTAAAAAGATACATCACATAGCCGTCAACTACGCATTATGTACGTCATTTTAAGTTATATTATAACATTAAAAACTTGTTTTAGTAAAAGCAATAAAAAAGAATAGGAACAATATCTGCAATAAATCCTCAACCAGATTCCCACCAAAACATTCTGTAAAAAACTAGCCAAGTCTCGATGGAGCTGCTTGTTTATCTCTAGAAAGTTATGAAATCTAGACAAAGTCGTGCCAAGTCTAAGGTTCTTTATTATTATAGTTAATGTTGTGTGACTTGGCCGTTGAACATTCTATGATTAGAAGTCCGTCCAGTACTGGAAATAATTTGTTACACTGTTTGTTTCAGGCTCGCCTATACATAAGTATTATTGAAATACGCAGCTTTATCAAGCCTACAATTGACTGGTTATTGAATCAACGTTTTCCAAGTGGCAATTTTCCATCGTCAATGGGTAGCGGTTCTGGCGACAGATTGGTGCAATGGTGTCATGGAGCACCTGGTTTTATACCCTTGTGTACCCTTCAACGGCCAAGTCACACAACATTAACTATAATAATAAAGAAATCGCAGAAAGGAACCTTAGACTTGGCACGACTTTGTCTAGATTTAATTACTTTTTAGAGATAAACAAGCAGCTCCATCGAGGCTTGGCTAGTTTTTCACAAGATGTTTTTGGTGAGATTTCAATTCATTTTGTAGAAACGTGGGCAAAGCAGAAGGGGAGGCAATCGCCCAGCAGTGGGACGCAATAGGCTAGATTAAATTAGAAGATGTGTTCCACTGCGCTGGGTTTTTGCAATGACAGTCGATTTTTTTATGTACATCTCAATAGTAGAAGGGGGCATTACCATATCTCAAATACAGCTGAGACCAGCTGAGGGTTCTTCATCAGATACTTCAGACCTTCAATTTTTGACATCAAATGTAGCGGCCCAACAAATTGAATATTTTTTGTAAAGGCGGTATGTCGATCTCTAATAGTTTGGTTGGGCTCTTGTGTTTTCTAATCAGGGTTACCAGGTACTCCAGATCTTCGATTATCCTAGTTTTTATTGATTTACCTTTATGTGGCCTTTAAACCCTAACTTTGTTCCAAATTTCAGCTGTCTGAGTTTATGGGAAGTACTAGTTCTATTCTGATAATCATGAGTGAGTGAGTGAGTGTCATAAATGCAAAACTTAGCTTTCGCTTAACTTCGGACCTAAATGACGTACAGACCTGAAATGTTGGATTTTAAGTATGTGATTATAGCTGGATGACGAAAATTTCTGCGTTCTGGTATTTTCCAGAGGTTCTCAAATAGCGGCCTGAAAATGCGGCGAATTGGTTCCAGGAAAGGATGGTACGGCAGTGTTTGCTTTGCGCTCGACTTGGCGGGGGCACTGCCGTGCCCCCGATAATTTCCCCACTGCTGGAACACAGGCCTCTTCTCTGTGAGAGGGAGTGGGCTGTAATCTTCAACGCAGGCCCTGTGCTGATTGGTAGATGTCACATGTCTTCGTATTTTTTTGGTTTTGTGACATGCCGGTTTCCTCACGATGTTTTCCTTCGCCGTTTCGAGAGCAGCGGTGATAAAATTATGTACACAAAGTTCGAACCTACATCTTGTAAATCGGGGCAGTTACCCCAGGTATGTTCCAGTACAAAAAAATGATCACAATGACGGGGAGGAAAAGTGATTTCGGCTACGTTAAGGGTCTTTTTTGACCCTGTATTATCATTGCGATTATAACCATCACTCCACATCAATAAGTATTGATACCGGAATAACAGCGAATACGCCGCGTGTCCCGGATCATTCCGGATCGGCGCCCGTCCGGACATCGAATAGCCGCCGGTCGACCGGACAATTGCCTGGCCGATAAAGTGCATTGTACACTGGTTGATTTTGCATGCAACTTTTTAATGAGTCCCGCAACTTTGTCTGTGATCCGGGATTAAAGTTAGCCTATGTCCTTATCCAAGTCATGGTTTATCTCTGTGCCAAATTTCGTCTAAATCCGTTCTCTCGTTTTAGCGTGAAAGCGTAACAAACAAACAAACTCACTTTCGCATTTATAATATTAGTTTGGATTTACTAGCGACCCGCCCCTGCTTCGCGCAACTTTCAAGGCTTGACAATCATTTAGTGCAGATAGATAGATTCATTTATTTGCATTAGATGTAGGTAATTGATACAATAAGGTGTTATACTAATGTGTTATACATGTATACGGATCCCACATATGAACAAAGACTTTAATTCGTATACGTATACTTAGAGCCGATTTCACCAAAGAAGCAGTTCAAGAGCTGTCAGAACTTTGACACTGATAGCTCTTGAACGAGTTTTACATGTGCTGTACGTGTCCAAATAGATTTTTAAACAAAAAAAACTCAGCACATTTTACCTAGAAAGGCTACAGGTCTCTGTAACTTTACTCTCTTAGGAGGTGGTGGTAGGTGAGAATTTTGAACTTGCATATACGTGGGACACAGAAAGTTTCACGCAAAAAAAAATGCTCTACCGGTAAATACCTATATTTTATAAAATGTTTTCAAAGTACTCTCCACTAGCCTCTGTACAAAGTCTCATGCGTCTGAACCAATTTTCGAGACACTTATTCCAGTCCGCCGTAGACACCTCGTTTACAGCCTGCTCGAACGCTGGCAGCGCATCTTATGGCGACGAAAATTGTATCCCTTTGAGAAGATTTTTAATTTTCGGGAATAAAAAGAAGTCACACGGTGCTAGCTCAGGGCTGTAAGGAGGGTGGACCCAGGAGTTTGGCCGGCGTGCTGTCCAGGAAGTCCCTCGTTTTGAGCGCGGTGTGCGAAGCAGTAGCCCGCGGCCCCTGTATTTGGTCGCTTGTTGCGAACAATAGAGAAAACTTCTGCCAAGCATTTGGTAGTATACCATTCAGCGTTGAAGCTGATGACTGACAACTTAGTGTCAATTCTTTTACGGAACATTCTTTGTTCCGTAAAATAATTGACACCAAGTTGCCAGTCAAATTGAAAAAGCTCGCGGACAAAATCTTCACCCCGCTTCTAGATTGCTTCTTGATTGATTGGTAGGCGTTGATTCGTTTTAAACACCCAAACTTCGTGCTTCGTTTCTGGATCGTATTGATAAATCCAAGACTCATCACCTATGATGATGTCTTAAACACGCCGAGACAAGGTTATCATATCACGGCACCATTCCACCCGGGCCTGCTTCTAATCATCGGTGAGGTTGACCTTCACCCAGCGTAAATCTATCCTCCTCACGCGAAGATGCACGTGTAGAATTTCGTATAGGCTTCCCGATCCAACCTGCAGTATGTTCTGAATCTCTTGATACGTAACTCGCCTATTGTCTTGGATTAAAATTTTCACTGCTAACACGTTTTCTTCCGTAACAGCCATCAAAGGGCGACCACTTCTTTCTTCGTCCCCTGACTCCCTTTGAAGTCACTCCCCTGAATGCACTTTGAAGTCTATCGTACGATTCGTCCGGTTTCAGGCGACACTTGAAATCGTAAAATATCATAGCGCGTAAATGTTCCCGGCGCAGATCCATTTATGATGAGACACGATGATTTAAATTAGCTCGCATACAATGTGGAGGGAAATTTTTAAATTGGAACGTACCTATTTTTACTTACTAATAATCTTATTTTCAACTTCTTTTCAAAGACATAAAACTGTGAGTGGCCTGGTATATTCTAAAACAGCTGAGAGGTATACTAAATTCCACGTCAAAAAGACGTAGGTAATGTTTTAAAATAGCTTTGAAAAAAGTCGTTTGCAAGGTTTTGTTCTAACGGGCAATCATCATCAGAATTGGAAATCAAACCACCAAGTATGCAACAGCCTTAACATTATTCGAAATTCGAATTCAAACCAATGAACGAGCAATGCATCTCATTCACAACTAACAATTGCCACACACTACATGAAATTCTACCTTGTTTTATAGGCTGTAGGGACGATATTGATAGCAAACAGAGTTGGTTTTAAATACAGGATTGATATTGTGAGGTATTGGGCCGTGACGTCACATGTTGTTCGAATTACACTACGATTGAGTGACGTAGGGGTATTTGGCGTATTGGGAGCCATTTTACCTTTAATTTACTTATATAGGTACTGAATTAGGGTTGCTAAAGATGGTTCGAAGAACACCATTTAGTTTTAGGCAAAAGTATACCTAATACCTATACAGCTTCCGTTACGTTTCTTCTTGAAGAAAAAATTGTCTAAATAGTAAATTCATTCAAAATTAAAATAAAATGTAAGTACAATTTACTATCCTAACTAAACTAAATCATGACGTCGAAAAACATTAAGAATCAGTAAAAAGTTTCAGAAAACTATAAAAGTTACTGTAGTACCTACATACAATACTACCCACACTCACTGCTTTTTCTACACTTTTTAGTTACATACTAACGCAATTCACTGGAACCACTGAATACCATGTAATCCAAACGAGGATATGCCAGCCAAATTTCAATATGAAAACAAAATTGGCACTCGAATTCAAAAACTCAAAGTTAATTTTGAAACAAGAACAAAGAAACACGAGTGCTGGAAGTGGCTTAACTGGCGAAGTAATAGCGCGCTTGGCACGCTAGGAGCGCAGTCGATACGAAAGCAATAAATTATAGAAGTAAATACGTACAAAGAATTTGGCAGAGTTGTGTCCGGTGGTCGAGATGTAATGGTGCTGGATGTGATATGGCGGTTGAGAGTGCGTATGTGGCGGCAGTGGTAATGTTAGTTTGTAGGTAATGCTTTTTTTTATTATAAACATACTTCTTATTGTCGGAAGAGTCAGGTAAATATGATTCGCGGCCGTAAAAAAAATTATTTATAGAATTAAAATATTTATTCCAAGTTAATATTATCCTTTTGAATGACTTCCTAATGGAGGCCTCAAATGTCATGATTTAATCATTATGCCAATGCTAACTCAAGACTTTTGACCTGCAAGTTGCAAATAGAGATCAGTGGGCTGCTTTGGCGCATCGCCTTTAAAATATTATGGCAACTACTGGAAATGTAACAAAGATGGTTTCGATCCCCAACGTGTGATTCGGGTTTTCCATCATCATCAAGATATAAAGGAGAAAACTGACTGATTGACTGACTTAAGAACGCACAGCCGAAACCACTAGGAACGTTAAATTTTGCTCACGGCTTCCTTTTATAATGTAAGAGAGCACTAAGATGGTGTTTTTTGAAAATTCTACGTTTAAGAAGCTGAAACGGGGAATTTTGTTTTGTAAGAAAAATCTTATTCCTTGAGTTAATAAAGTCGTAAAGTTAGTATATATTTTTATACTTGTTCCTTAAGGGGTATTAGGGGGTGTTAAATTTTGTATGGAAGAATTTCAATGCGTCGTCCGATTAACTGGAAACTCGGGATTTGTACTAAAGACCGGAAATTAAAAAATAGGTACCGTATATCAGAGTTTTCCGTAAATCAACCGCTATTGGAGATTTTATTGCTTGGCTTTTTAAACTCAACAACTTTCGGGGTGAAAATTTGGGCTACAGTTTATACGAAAAATAATTTACCATTAGTCAATACACTTGAAAATTGACCCGTTTACTTTAAGATACTCGTAAGAACATAATCGTACATTTTTGAAAAATGCCTTCTAAAAGAGGTGGAGGGGTGTTAAATAGTGCTAGTTTACATATTCACCTCTGCCTAACCCTTGGTGTACACACACAGGCTGTTAAGGTTTTACATTGCCCTCATTCTTTTACAAAAAAAACATCGACATCATGGTGTCACTTCTATCAACTCTATATCTACGATCGTCCAGTTTGTTAGCCGAAAACTTGTACAATAATCACTAATGGAGCGATGCAGTGGTCACAACTCACGCGCCGCGTCCACTTCCACATTTATTGCCACAGCCGGGAATGAACCTCGGACTTTTGTCGATAATATATGTTTGATAACTGTTGTTATCATAACTTTTATTGTAATGACTTTATTTGTCGACTGATTTGAGGATATTGTTAGTAAGTAGAAATGTCAGTTGTTATGTAATGAAGGCTAGCTGCATTTTGAGTCATGTTGAGCAGCTAATTTTGTAGGATTACATAGCATACCCTAACGCCTGTCTTCCTCAAAGGGTAGGTACCAGTGTACCTATTCGGCTATGCTCCTATATAGCTCGAAATAACGCCTGTCTTCCTCAAAGGGTAGGTACCAGTGTACCTATTCGGCTATGCTCCTATATAGCTCGAAATAACGCCTGTCTTCCTCAAAGGATACCAGTGTACCTTTCCAGCTATGCTCCTCTAAAGCTCGATCCGTCTTAAACGTTCTCACAGGTATAATTTTCCAGTAATTGTTAAGTCAAAGTGAAAGCATTCATTTCAACTAGGGTTATAAAAAGCAGTACGTTAAAATAGAATTGATTCTAGTTCCCTTCCAAAAGGTAGTTTCGTATGGAGAGGAATGGGCAAGATACTCCAACGTCGCTCTTTTAAAATGTCTTACAATGTGATAATGCATGCACCTATAATGTCTTACAATGACGATGCATACACCTATAATGTCTTACTTTTATAATGTCTTACAATGTGAAGACGATGCATGCACCTATAATGTCTTACTTTTATAATGTCTTACAATGTGAAGACGATGCACCTATAATAAAATTAACCACAAAACGAAAAAATATATAAAAAAATAAGCAATAACATAAACTAATTATGTGATACATATATGGGCTCACATACATATTTACAACATAGTAAAGGTTTACGTTTTTTTTAAATTTTAACATGTAATAAGTCAGTGTGTGAGTTCCAGTAATCATCACAAAATTGTTTGTTACACTACACTGTCCTCCCATACCTATTAACACTGTAATTTGAAAACATTATATAAGGCAACTAGTTTTAAAGCCGTGTAGTTTCTTGCCGGCTCTTCTCAACAACCAGTTCAATTTCGTCTAGTGTAAGTCCCATGATAAAGGGGGCAAGTCTATTGCCATTTTCCGGGCACAAATCTTTGAGAAATTCTTGGCGGAAAATCCTAACAACACTTTTCTCGACCTTACAACTGAACTCCATCCCTCTCCATCACTTTTTAAAAGTATTATTTCAATACCTAACTACCAACTAACCTACCAACTAACGTTGATGTTTAATCTGTTCTCTGAATCATTGCCAAAGCCTACCTTTGCCTCACACAATCCTTACTGCACCAGCGTACCTGCCTAAGACTGCAGGAGCTGAAACTGCACTTACATACGTCTTCCTTAGCTGCATGTTTTTAAGTCACGCCTCTGTAATGTGTTCATACAAGCCATTGATGCTGCCGTGTTCAGAGAGAGGGACTTCATTATATAATTTAAATACGATTTGTACACAGCACTTGATTCTAGTCTAGGATTATTTAAAAAATGTTTTCTGTTCCATAGATTTTGACCGCGTAGGTACTGAACATTTCTATGAAACAGCAATTTTTGTGACTGGTCAACCTTTTTATATTAATAAATTATTATATAGTGTTAAAGTGGCAAATGTTCATTCCTATTTCACTACAATAGTTATAAAGCAGAAATGGTGTACCACTTTACTTTGTGTAAGTTATGTCATCACCGCTGCTCTGAAAACGGTGAAGGATTTGTCATCGTGAGGAAAACGGCATGTCTTAAAACTGAATATTCGAAAATATATGACATCTACCAACCCGCACCGGATCCGCGTGGTGGTTTACGGCCTACTTCCTCTCACTGAGAGTCCTGTGTTCCAGCAGTGGTAACATTATAGGCTGATTATACATGCTTTATGCTTTAAAAAAAATGTACATGTATAACATTACAAGTTACCGAAGCATTGAACAAAATAAGCTTACATTTTGACGATCTCTCATAATTACACTAATATCGTTTTTGAAATGATTTAAAAGGATTTTGAGAGTGCGACTAAAATCACCTAGTCTCCCGCCTGGTGATAAGGATGACCAGTAACCTGTATAGTCAGCCACATGACCTTATTGGTTGACTGTCGCAAACAAAATTAGTAGTCAACTCAAACTCAAAGCATTTCCATTAAATCATTTTCAGGCACTTTGGAATTGTCAAGGTAAAAAGTAAGAAATATGTACGAGTAGCTATTTGCTAATTCCAGTGTTCAGAGCGAGCACAGCTTATAACAAAAGCTTTTTATAACCCTTCTTTTATTTTCTGGTAATATATTGTCCCCTCCTGAAAAATTACATATAAAATGAGTTTATTTTCAAATTACGAGTAGTGCCGTAATACGAGCGTCAGACGCATAGGGTAGTTACACACTGCGGTGATGCAATCGCCCCACTAAGGCCATCTTACACACCATACTTTATCCGCACTCACAATTAGTTGCCACGAGGTGGCAGGTAAAACTATACGACAGGGGAAGGCGTGGAGTGGCAAAAGTAGTTAATTTTTTTAACAACAGATACTGGACTCTATAGACAGCTCTTATGACGTAACTTTAACTGTGTTATGCAGGAAAGTAGGTACCTAGGAACTACCGTGTTTAACACAATATCCCTATCTTTTTAGCAAGTAATATGTTGAGAGAGTTAATTGCTCCGTTTTGTAACGTGTGGGGAAAATGAGCTAGAAGGACCAAACAAGCAGGGAAAATCTGCTCAGGTTTAGATTACAAGATATATCCAACTTGCAAAAGTGGTGTTGCCTGACAAATAATGGAACACCTTGACATCATGTCCTGCGTGACCTGATACTAGTACGTTACAGGAACTAATGTCCGCATCATTCCCTTCCTTTGACAGCTCGTCTTGCTGACCATGGTTTTGTCATTATTATTAGTAATTACAGTTATGTGAACATAATGCAGAATTGCATATGTTATCGGGCATACCCTTTGTGCCTGGAGGCTTTCATTTAGGCATTAAGTTTTGTTTAAGTTTTTATTACTTATTTCGGCTTGAGTATAGTTTTCAATGTTTTTGTTGGTAAATTGGCGTTTGCTAGTTGATATATGGCAAATAATTTAATATATTATAATGTTTTGTTTCGTAATGTTATTAACCTACAGTTTGAAGAACTTGATTATTTGCCTAAGAACTTGAACAGACAGCTGTGCTGCTGGGGAGTTTGTAGCGCCACTTCTTCTGGAAGGAGGGAGGAAGGAAGGAATTTTGATTTTGATTTTGGGTCGCCGCGACATGTTTTGTTATTTCATACTTTTCTTTTGATCGTCATCTTAGTAGTAGTAGTCCCTTTGTAGCCATATAACAGTTAGAGGAACTAATATAGACTATGCTAAACCTACCATCACCACTCTAATAAAAAGACCATCTCCCTTTCCAAAAAAATCTTGAACCAACATCGACTCCACTCCTGTGTCCGTCAGCTCGTCGTCTCAGCCCAAGTCGTTAGTAACAAACTCCACACATTTGTGTCACCGGATACACAATCCCATTATAATTTTAAATTTTAAGCTCATTTATTTGCGTTTGCACCCGATGGTACCCGCGCAATCTTTGATGCGTTTTTGATACTCCACCACCTTTTTAAGTGTTCTTCTTTTTTAAGTAAGTTATTTTGAAAGAGTCGTTGAGGTTGTTCTAAGTTGTGTTTGTTTATGTAAAAGTAAGATAAAAGGTAGCAGTACTATCCATTTGTATCACCTTATAGAGTGTAAGGCAAGATATCAATCGCCTGCATGTCGATTCTGTGAAAATCTCGCCGTGAAGACTTGCGCGGAGTGAGCTGTCAGTGTCATCCCGTCTTGGTCAATCCCTAGCATCAGTGGCACTGACAGCTCACTTCACCTAAGTTTTCACGGCGATATGGTAACAGAATAGCACTACTGGTCTACGATACGGAATCATGGACATTTTTGATGGAGAGCAAGAAAGCCGATGACTGACCTGAATCCTGAAGGTAAGTACTCGCTGCCGGCTATGGAAATCTGCTATACCAGAAACATCGAGGTCGTGGTAGCCGAGTGAGCAGGCGATGTTTTTAATACAACGATTCAGCCAGGCCCATAGGTCATTATAAACAGGATACCCATAGCGTTGTATACGTGCACAACAAACAACGTACACATGCAAATAACATTAATTTAATTACACAACTTTTACACTTTTATGCGGAAGTGGGGCGACCTATGCAGGTCCTCAATCACACCGTAATGTAACATAAAATAAAAACATCATTAGCTTTGCGGACCACTCTCTAAATTATGAAATAATACGCGCGCAGGTGTGACCTGCGCTCCTATTGTACTTTTGCTTTTTTCTCGTATTTTTAAGGTTCCGTAGAGAACAGACCGACTCCTTGACAATTCAAAAGTGCCTGTAAATGGTTTAATTGAAATGAATGCTTTGAGTTTGAGTTTGAAAACATTTTCTGTTTGATAGAGGTTCTCGGTAAAAAATATTTAATACAAAATCTAAGCTCAAGAGAAAAATCAGTACATTTTGAACAACAAAATTACATAAGCCAGTCCCCCAAAACGTTCTCAATTCACCACTTCCTGGTGCTATATCTGGGGTAAAGACGTGGCGCAACAAACTCCCTAGCAGCGCACCTATCTGCTAAGTTAGTTTCTATTCAATAGTGTGCAAAATAATTAACATTGCGAAACAAAAAACATTAAACAAATTAATTTGTCAATATGTCAGCTAGCACTCTCCAATATGCCAACAAAACATTGAAAACTGCACGCATTAAAGGTACTAAATACTTTTATTATATATTTTTCTTAAGTTGGAAACTAATTAAATTTACGAGCTTTCGTTTTTAGGTAACTTCTGGATTTGAATAACATTTAGAAATGCAATTAAAAATATAAAATCACTTGTCACTTTTAATCATGTCATACGTAGTTTTGATGCAAACAGTAAGTTAAACGATAGCACATCATTTCGTCAACTGAAAGTATTTTATGTTGATCGCCATTCTTCGCAACAAAATAATGTTCCTCACTAATAAAATATACGGAACCAGTTTCCTTCTTATGAATGCATATACATGTCCACAGTGCACTGTTTATTTGTAAATTTTCACATTATTTTAAATTTTTCTAAAGTTACACGTACGATTCCGTTGTTCCGACGGGAATTTCTGTTGCTTCACAAATAATAACTGGTGACTCGTTGCTTGCATATCTTCATTTAGTAATGTTAAATTTATATCTGGAAAAGAAGAGGGATACGATTTTCATTTAGTTTTTTTGACTTTGACATTTTGTTTTGACTTTGACTTATCATTTTAACATGGTCATCATTTGAAAGAAGTCCGGTTGTGTTTTTTTAAAGTATAAATGAATCATGTAGAAGCAAAGAATACATAAAAATTTACTTCTCTGTCCAACGTTAGTAGTCATGTTTAAATAAATCAATAAAAAAAATTAAGGCCACTTTTTTGTCTTGACTTTCCAGTCTGTGCATACATTCAGTTTCTCTAGATCAATTAAAAATAGTAGTTTAGCGTCAAAATGGATGTAAAAATATAAATAAAATTTCAAAAGAACCCATTTCTGAAATTTACTATCTTTCCTAATAAGGTAAAAAAAAAACATAATTACAGAAATTAATTAATTCAAATAAAAAAATTAAAAGCCAAAGCCGAAACTGCGATACACCTGAGCTAGAGGAGAAAGGGGACGAATGGCACAGAAACACTAATTAAATATAACTGGAAATATTTTAATAAGTTTACGTGGGCACGCCGGCTCTGTTTAAAACAAATATTATGTCCGTTTGCACTGTACGTTAGGTGTGGCCTTAACAAAAGCGATATGAAATCGAGAGTGAAGTTCATGAAACCTGTCATTCATATTATTTTGTGCATCAAAAGTTGGCTAGTATTTAAAGTAATACATGGGGTTTTAATGGCAAGCCTTTTGTCGTCAACCAGCTAAATAAACCAGGTACAAATCGAGACTCCGGGCTGCTACTGGGAAATTTCAGATCGGAAAAAAACCCAATAACACTTTGCCCAATCTAGAAATTAAACCCATGGGCTCATTTGCACAGTTGCACTTCACATACCAACATTAATTTCAGCCTGGAACTACTCACTGCTGGGTATAGAGCTGCCCTTTCTTTTGCCATACTTCCCGGTTCCGTGCGTCCCTCATCCAAGTGTTTCCTGCGCTTTTGGACGACTTAACTTTTGACCCCTAAACCGACAGGGCAAATAAATACTGCAATTTCCATTAAGGTATGATTGTTAGCGTGTAGTCGCTTGGTTTTTAAGTTTTTTAAGTCCTGGCTGGATGCCTTAATTTATTAGGGCAACCACAGGCAAGTCCGCTTAAGCAGACGACACCCTCATAGGTGGACCTGCGAGATGACATTCCCAAAAAAAACAAAACAGTGTGACTATCGAACCGCTCTCACTCCCGCTAACTTTACGGCCACAACGCAAGCGTTGAATTTTAATATCATTACTTGTGCTGCGTTTTTAATTTTATAAAAGCCGGGCTTTTCTTTTGTTAGAGTTACTTGTATTTTTGTTTGTTGCCCACCTGTTTACGTTACCTGTTTTACTTTATGTTCAATGTAGGTTCAATATTATTAGAAATCATGTTTATTATGTCATGTTTTAAAAATTATTTTTAAAGAGTTGTTATACATTTAAGATTGATTAATTAATCACAAGTTTATATTGGGTTTTTATCTGTTTAGGATGTAAAATAGTTTATAATTTAAATATGTGCAGTGAATATTTCAAAATTCCTATTTTTCAATAAATCCTACAATGAAAGGTCACAGCAGGGGATAGTCAGGTAGATACAGCGGCATTGAATTTCACCAGTTTTTATGTAAAGTATTTTACAGTTCAGTTGTGGAATGCCTTGCACATGTCGACAAGGCGTGCTCAATCACTGTCCACTTTTAAAATTCTGGTGTAGAAACACTTCTTCTCTCCTCAAAAATTATTACATATAGTTTCCATAGACTTTACAGTCTTGTTTCGTGTCTATTATGTATTTATATGTGTGTAGATAAATTTATGTTTTATATATGTATGTATTTAAAAAAATATGTAAATGGTACACCACTGACTACCTGCAGTATTGTCTCTCCTTCTCCCTTTAATCCATCCAAAGGTTGTCTGTAAAAGATCGCTTTTAGCGATATTGTGTATATTATAATTTTACTATCTTATTATGTACGCCCATTATGTCGCCCTATGTAAAACTTCTACATCTAAGTTTATAATTTATAAGATGTACATAATACAGAGTATTCTGTCAATCTATCTATTATTGACAAATTTATTTTAATTTACTTCTAACGACGAAATGTGGTTCACGTCAGTGGCAAAACATAAAAATAAAAATAAAAACGTTTCATTAACATAATTAAGCAATATTACTCCAATCAAATTCTAAAGCCACCCTTTCGATCACTTCCTTAATTTGACAGCCGCAATGACTAATTAACTCTTTGAAAAGTGACAGAAACGCTTACTTCCTCCTATCTGTGACATTAGCAATTTTTCCCAATACCTTTGTAATTACTCTAGCGTTTCTCACTCAATCAACATCTTCGGTGGTTTATGACTTCCGTGCCCCTGTCACTAGCAGCGCTTTCAGCGAATTTATTCTTATATAACGTCTAACTTTATTAAAAAGGGCTCAGATATTGCAGCGCTTGAAAGTCACGAGCATTCCATTGGAGTTGGAATCAAAAATTTAAATTGCGAACATTCTTCACTCGTTCTGTCTTTATTGGTGTTCCGATGCGCTCATTGGAATTGCGGTTCTTAATTTTATACGTGACTTTTCTTAGACTGATTAAAGTCTTCTTGTTTGAAGACGGAGTTTTAGACTTAAATTAAACACGGTTTGAAAGACGTTTAAAATACTTTCTTTGTGTCAATGTCACTTTATTAAGTAAATTCAGTATTTGTTTGTAAGCTGATAATAACAACCGCAAGTCAAAGTCAAAGCATTTATTTCAAACAGGGACATAAGAGACACTTTTGAACGTCAACATTTACATTAAAATAGAATCGATTCTAGTCGCCCCTTTCAAAGGATAGTTTCGTATAGAGAAGAATGGGCAAAAACTCCACCGTTGCTATTTAAAAATGTTTTACAATATTTTGTATACAATAATAATATGTGTAGACGCATAAGCGACAAGAACAAAAATTAAAAATAAAGCAAAGACAGATAAATAAATTATGTGAGTGATATTTACAAACATTGTAAAAGTATATGATTTTCCTAAAATATTAACAAGTATTCGTAATAAGTCAGTCAATCAATGTCATAAAAATATCAAATTTTACAATTAAGGTCAAGCTACGCTTATCGCGGGCAATCGTGGATGGGTGACCATCCATTACATATCGAGACCTCTCCGTGCCTCGGAAAGCACATTAAGCCGTTGGTCCCGGCTGTCATTCGTGGATCTTTGACAATCATTACGGGTCGTCAGAAGCACAAAAGTCAACACAACCAATCTTACGAAGTGGGTACCGTGTTACACAGTTACTGGACTATGAATGTCAGTTATATGTCAGGTATTCGGCTTCATCCAGTTAGGTTGGAACCAAATCCTAAGATAGTTGGCAGGCAGACTTTGAGGTGTTAATGACATGTTTGACATACTTTCTTGGTGTCAACGACACTAGTATTTCTGTGCAGGGTGGGCAATTAACAGGTATATACTTAATTTTATAAAAATTATTAAGTTTTTTTTTACATAGTATTTTGGGCCGACAATTAAGTATGTACAAAAATGTCAGACAAATGACTCGGAAATGTTCTTTTCAATGTCTCGATTTGGTTGAGTAGAATGTTTTAATCATTAAAACACATTGTTCAGTTGTAAAAGGCTCCCATAACAAATTAGCCGTATCCACACGACATAATTTTCATGAAAAAAGATTTACGAGTATACCTCCAAGTAACCCATCCTGCATATTCCGTCTCTTTTGGTAACCAAGTATATCAACTTCAATCAATAACGCACCGAAACCACTCATATTATGTTGGTATTCTAGTTGGAAATAATTAAAAGGGTTTATTGGAAAAACCTGAACACAACATTAATCACAATTCAAACCTTACAAAAACACACCTTACCATTACGACCAAAATAATATTTAAATTGGCTCAAGATTTTAAATTAACCACATTCACAAATCAGGGGAAAAGTTTTAACAAAGTTTCTAATTTAAAGCCACTGTTCTTTTTTTCCCGAATATCGGGGGGATAAAAAATACATTTGTTTGAAAGGGTAGGAGAGGGTTAAATGGCTATTTCCCTTCTTTCTATTGAGACAGATTTACACAATGCCCAGGGCCAATGGGCTTTCCGAGACGATATTTTTATATCTTTATTGGGATCTTGCAATATAATAAAATATGTTTGTGAAAAATAGCGGCAATTTGAATGTCAACTCGAAGGGTCGCAGGAAAAGGGAGTAATGACCACGAAATATGATGGGATAAGATAGGAATGTCTTTTGAAGTATAAGCGTTTTATGTATTTATCTGAATTTAGCTTCGATAGCATGAGTTAAATCAAAAAGGTAACCTTGCAGACAAAATAAAAGACTAGGTACATATTGTGTCTATTAAACATTTCAATAGAGGGCAATAATGTTTGTTACAATTGATTTGCTCATTATTTTTAGGGTTCCGTACACAAAGGGTACGTGCCAACGCAACCCTATTACTAAGCCTCCGCTGTCCGTCTGTCTGTCTGTCTGTCTGCGGGCTGTATCTCATGAACCGTTATAGGTAGGGTAGACAGTTGAAATCTTCAGAGCGCGTATTTCATTGCCGACGCAAAAAAAGTAATGAAAAATTCACGTTTCTTGTATGGAGACCATACAAGAAACTTGTTTTTTTGCCTTGTGGTACGAAACCCTTTGTGTGTTAGTCCAATTTTAACATAATTACATTTTAATGTAAGATCCTGTAGTTTATCTGACGCGTCATTTTTAAGCAAAAAAAAAAATGTTTATACTTTATAGTATAAACATAATTTAGGTACCTATTTTATCTGAAATCTTGTCTGCTATCTCCAATAGAAACAACCCAAGTATGCACTCATAAACATGTCCCGCATTTCTCTTCAAACTCCCGATACTTTCGAAACAAATAAATAAGGACACCCCATTGAGTATCCGCAAAATAGAGTGGACGGAGAGAAAAAATATCCGACCGCTAACAGAGCAACTTCCGAACTCGGATATTTATGGACAGAAGGGGTGTTTTATTGCGCTGTGTTCCATTTTAACCCACTTGCCCCCGGCCGTCCGCACTTTATAGTGCATTCAGACCGTAGAGTAGCGGATTTGGTTTTTAATAGGAAGTGGCGATGTTTGTGAACTGAAGTTGTTGATTATTATGTTGTTTTTTCATTCTGTGATTTTATAAAAAAAAAACGAAAATGGGTTTATAACTAGGCAGGAATAAAGATTTGTAATTTGGTAAATGCTTCTTACACATATTTTGTCAGTTTTCAATCAAACCTTGTAGCTTTTAATTAATGTACGAATATGACTGTTACATTGCAACAATTAATTGCAATACCTACCTTATATTCTTCTAATCAATGTTTTAAGTGCCAATTTAACCAATGAAACTGAACGAGATCAGCACATCTAAATTGCATTCAAGATCTGTCAGTGTCAATATTCCATAGACACAGCTCCTAAACGTAGTTTATGTGCTGATCACGTTCAGTTTCATTCCTGAAATACGCCTAAAGTGACTTAACAATCGAAAAAAATCTCAACATCACATGATCATGAACGTAACATTTTTCCAAAATAAATAAACAAAATACTGGCATTACACATCGGTGTGACATCCAGCCCTTTTATTCGATGTTTGGAAAAATAAGTTTATTTTTATCTGTATATTTATTCGTCAGTGGCCTTATCAGGCCGTTAAGGTGATGGTCATAGACACATAGATACGACAATACCATTACTTTTGGCAGGTCATTCAGTTTTTTTTTTTGTGTTTTGTGTAGCGATTGTTTATATATACTATTTTCGCCTAAGCATGTTTAGGGTTCTTAATTATTGCAAACGGGTCACATTTTCAGATCCTGAAAGGAAAACATCAAATCACAAGTCAGCTTGTATATAGCCGCACGAGTATATCGATCAGGTTAAGGTACGCATGTCGCGGTTGCCACTCTCGATGTCAGTCACTTTCACATCACATCTTAACATTCGCATCACATTGCTTTACATCACTCATATCACATCACATCACACCACTCTCACACTTACACTCCCACCTCCCACTCCACTCCACCACACCCCTCTTTAAATATCTTTTGTAAAATGTCTTAAGTAGTTTTTATTTTTCTCTCTCTTTTTATTATTATTATAATTTTGTCACCCCTTAGGCTACATAAGAAAGAGCGGCGTCTTCTAACACAGGCATTATATGCTTAAAAAGAGGCGTCTGCACCAACTAAAAGTATACAATGGTTTTGAAATATTTTTTTTATTTTTTTGGTTGGTCTGTGGATGGGTGACCATCTTACATACCAAGACCCCTCCGTGCCTTGGAAAGCACGTTCAGCCGTTGGTCCCGGCTGTCATTCGTGGATCCTTTGACAGTCGTTACGAGTCGGCATAAGCCTGAAAATCTGACAACCAGTCTTACCAAGGGATGTCGAATGATACAGTAACTGGGTTGTGGAAGTCAGAACGGCAGCTGCATCTGGTTAGACCAACATAATTGAGAAATAGTTAGGCAGATGATGACTTACATATACTTTGTATTTCCTTGTCAGCTACGATTGGTTTTAGACTTACCTTAGGTTAAACATGTTTGTAAACAACACGAATAAAAACCAACAACAAATGTTTTTGTTGATTTTTTGCAGTGAACTTTTACAGATTTGAAGATATCGCTTTTAGTTATAATACCGCCTCTTGGAATTTGGAACAGCTTATGCAATGCTTACAGAAGAAACATTGCTTTTCTTTGTTTGTTTGGCATCTCGCAGGTCAACCTATGAGGTTGTCGTCTGCTTAAGCGGACTTGCCTGTGGTTGCCCTAATAAATTAAGGGCTCCAGCCAGGACTTAAACTTAAATACTAACTAAAACTAAGCGACAACGCTAAGGGCACCCCCTGTGGGGTACGAACCTCGGCTTAGGGCGTCGCTGTAAGAGGGTAGCAAATGACTAGCTGGATCAGGATTGATATTATTTTGGGACGAATTTAAAGCTACAGGCTCAGCGGCGCGGGCTGGCTCGAGCAAGGGTCGGGAGGGGCGTGGATTTGGGCGTCGCGGCGGGCCTCGGCGGCGAGGACGGTAGGACGTCGATCGGGTTTTGGTCTTATGTAGCGTGCTGGTGGCCTTACTACTCTCCTGGAGGAGGGTAGTGGCGTCGTCGGGGGCGATTAAGATATGCCTTGGTCGGCGAATACTACTAATGCGGGAGGGAGTATAGCGAGCGGCCGCTGAAATCAGGGGGTTTGAATGTGTGGTGCCACAGTCGAAGAAACGCTTTGATAAGCGTTTCATGAACTGTACCCTAATTGCGTAATACAAAACCAATCGGAATCTGAATCGTTTTGAAACAGATTGCTAATCCATTGCTTCATAAGTTCGATAAAATTCTGCTCAACAATGTACAAAACGCAATGAATGTTGTTGAACTGTCAAAATCAAACGGATTAATCGTAATCGTTTACGAAAATGTGTTACGCAATTAGGGTGCTGGTTTATGGTTGGCATTTTTAGGTCGACGTGAAGATCTATGTTTCGGACATAGTAAGGTGCACCCGTAACCCTTCTGAGGAAATGGTTCTCGAGGGTCTGCATCTTATGGAGATGTCGTGGGTGAGCGTGCGCAAATACAACGGAGGCATAGGTCATGATGGGACGGATGACTGCGGTATAGATGCGCAGTTTACATTTTAACGACAGTTTGCTTCGGGATGTCAGTATAAACTGGAGTCTACTAAGAGCGAAGGAGGCGCGCGCGCGAACCGCCTTGATATGTTCCTTAAAGGTAAGGTTCTGATCTAGGATCACGCCTAGGTACTTGGCTTGCTTTTCCCAAGGGATCGGCTTGCCGTACATAGTGATCGGGCTGGGAAGGGGGAGGAGGAATCGACGACGTCTCGAGAAGAGAACCGCCTGACTCTTATCGGGGTTGACCTCGATTCTCCATTTCCGGAACCAAGCGCCTAAAACGATTGCGGAGGTTTGGAGAGTACGAGCTGTAGCGTTGGGACAGTGACCGGTATAGTAAACGGCAGTGTCGTCGGCGAAGGGAGCCAACTGAGCCTTTTTACTTTTTGGGATATCGCTGGTGAACAGCGTGAAGACGAGAGGAGATAGTACGGAACCCTGAGGGACACCGGCGCGAATAGGATGAGGGGACGAGAGTGCTCCCTCGATGCGATAGTGAAAATTGCGATTCGACAAAAAGTCTCGTAAGATGAGCACGAGACGATCTGGCACTCCTAGTTGGTAAAGCTTGTATATGAAGCCGTTGTGCCAGACTTTGTCGAAGGCTTTCGCTATGTCGAAGAATATTAGGTTAAACATAGTTTAGAGAAGCTAGATATTTTGATGATTAGGTGATGGTGGTCCGCCAGAGAACCAAGGTAACTGACTTAGCCCAAAGACTAAGCAAGCTGAAGTGGCCATGGGCTCATCACATCTCTCGCACAACCAACAACCGTTCAAAAAGAGTTCTAGAGTTGAGACCGCGTTTAGGTAAACGTAAGGTGGGACTTGCGAAAGGCGGCTGGCAGAGACTGGATGAGGAGAGCCGAAGATCGGGCTCAGTGGCGTTCACTAAGACAGACCTACGTCCAGCAGTGGACGAATATAGGCTAATGTTGATGTGCATTGTGTCCCATATTCAAGGTACTCGCAGTTCGCCTAACGATGTCTCTCCATCGAGCTCTCACCAGGTAAAGATACCTGCACATATTGCAGTGAAAGATCCTTTTTTAAATAAAGATTTATAGAGTCTTCGACTGCTGTATTTTATTTGACGCTCTCTGCATCACCATCATCTTCATTGGCCTACAGCAGTCCACTGCTGTAAATATGTATCTCCTACTGCACACAACAGCTCGGTTCTCGGCAATTTTCATCCAGCTGTTACCAGTTAATAATCCCGGCCCATTTTTGAACTAGACGCTCTATGGGGTCATAATACCCACCTTGTTACATTTTCAAAGAAGCACGATATTATACAGGGTGTCCCGTAAGCCAACGTCAATCCGGAATCGGGTGATCGGTCACAAGTCATAATAATTAAAAGAAAAATATAAAAAGACCACTTTGCTATGTATTTAAAAAAATTACGGGAATCTATTTTAAAATAACAAGAAAATCTACTGCCTGTGACGTTCTTTTAACTCCTGTTGATACAAATAGTAACTTTTACATATTTTAAAAATACTTTTCTATTAACTGTTATGGACCCGACCTATCACCCGACTCTGGCTTGACGTCGACTCACAGGACACCCTGTAGAAGTATACCATACTACACCTACATAAATATTTGAAACCCAACACAAACAAGCACGAACAACCACTTTATCTCAGAAATACATCGACACTAATGCGGAAAAATAAATCCACCCCCATTCCCGAAGGGGTTGATAACACTTAGGCCGTCAATAGCCAACGATTTGCCACTACCCCCAAATTGGGCGGAAGACGTGCACGCATGGGCACGCGGACTCGTCCGAGGATAAAAAATATCTTCGAATCAGTTGGAGATTGTTTTTGAGATGACCTTGTTTGAGTACTGGCGGTAATTTTGAAAAAAGGTTAGGTAATCTATTATTTGGTTCGGTGTAGAAAAATGTTTGGCATTGGAATGTTATTTTGTATACAAACTGGCCTTCCAATGGTCGTTTACAAGTTGATTTTACGATAAATAAAACGATACGATGATAAATTGGCTGTATGATTTGTTTCATTGTTTTTTTTTGCATACAAGATTTGTATCCGTTAATTGAGTTTACCGTAGACAATATGTACTGCCAATGACAATTACTACATACATTCAAATGATTCGCTAACATTTCGACACATAACATTGTCAATTATAGTAAGTAGAGTAATTCACATGCGTATTTTAATTAAATATTTATTATTAATATGGCGTATTTTGATTAAATTTTATTGTTGAATTGTTCTCATATTTATATCCCGGACGCTTTTAACGTTCTGCATCGTTCTTACATGCATAATTTCAACATGAATGATGTAACCAAACTATTGTAAACATAATTTGATTTAAAAGAGTGTCCGTGGATTTTCTTGCCCGTTCTTCTCCATAGGTACCTACTACGCTTTGAAATGGGCAACTAGCTTCATTTTTCTGACCGACTGACCTTGACAATTCAAAAGTGCCTGTAATTGGTTTATTTGAAATAAATGCTTTGAGTTTGAGTTTGAACAAATTTCACCTCTTTAAAATATAAGTATATATAGCATATACTAGTTCTTTTTCAAATAAATTGTAACCCTTTTAAAAACGCAAACTCCTAAATCCATTTAAATCAATAGAGAGATCCCTCGGAAAAAAACCGCCCCAACCGAGCCGCATCAATTTGGCCCCAACCGGGCACATCTCCACTGGCTTATAAGTTTTCCACCACGTAATGTTGTTAGTCTGACCACGGTTCTCCCACGGGCAAGATTTAGCTATAAATTGGCTAAGTTAAGTGATTTCCCCTTTACAATCTTTCAATGCCTCGGCGGATATTTTTTATGTTGGTTGCTTCATAATTTAGTGGGTTGAGATGTTGAGATCGATTATTTTTGATGGTGTGTTGTTTATTTGTTTTAGGGCTTTTTTGTAGTTTTTATTTTTTATTTTCATTTAATTGGTAGATGTTAGTGCTTTTTCTTTGTGATCATGAAATTGCATAGTGGTAAACTTTGACCAAAGACGTCTTTAACGCCAAGGAGTCTTGGAAAAGTACCTTAAGAATGCCCCATGTGCCTGCTATGTCATCTGCATCCTTGTGAAGTAGTCGTTTTTTTCTCAGTTATTTCTAATCTTGGTCTGGCAGTTTGAGTATTTTATGCGGCTTATCCAAATGTCCTTTCGCTATTATTGTTCGTCGAATCGTTGAGCTCTATAAAATGTCAATTGAGCTGCATGATTGATTACTGACAAATGCTTCACTGACTGGACAGGTCCTCTAAATCAGTGTAGTTCTATCCTCAACAAACCATTTCAGACACCAATCTACATGGTCTTCACATGATTTGACCAAGATTATGTCTTGACTTTAAAAGAGACATAATCTTGGCTAAATCATGAGACCTCTGCGTTTGCTTTTTCTCAGAGTAGTCAGACAGGAAACTTACAGGAATAAAATAATTTATCATTCTGTAGTGCAACACGAATTAACGAAACAGGGGACGTTTAAAAACTGGCTCCAACTGGATTTAAAACTAACCACCAGGCCAGTTCTTGTATACTTAATAAAAACATTCAAATTCTTCAAATTCAAGTCGCAATCTCATATTAACGACAATCCATGTCGAAAATTAACAAATGTTTTTGGTAATTTTGAGATATTTTGCAGATTGAGACGGAGCTTTACACGTGAAAGTTCTCAAAGTTCGAAAAAAGAGAAAGGAAAACCCTGAAGGGCAAACAGCGTTTCCGTCGCCTTGTCAACCCACACACAAAGTTATCTTATATCATGTAATAATCCACATTTTTACATGCACTAGACGGCAAAGGTCATGTTGACATATTTCCAGTAAGAAAATATGTCATTTCCGATGGTATGCAGACGTGTGACCTTAGGTTCTATGGTAATGGAGGAAGGAAGCCAGCGTTATCAGTGAGGGCTTGACAACTGGATCGCAGAATGATGTTTCCTGTGCTAGTGCGGTATGCACTCTATTTTAATATAGCTCTTGCATCTGTACCTAACGTAACCTAGGTGAGGTAACATAGTAAAAAAGTTCTTTATTTTACTAAATTACCAAATTTTGATTATTTCTTTCGGGATATTAATGCGAATAATCCTTTATTTTGGTTACTTCACAAGTTTAATACCACAATATTTTGAATGAAAAGAGTGTCCGTGGAGTTTCTTGCCCATTCTTCTCCATAGGTACCTACTACGCTTTGAATGGGCAACTAGCTTCATACACTTGGGAGAAAATAAATCGAGCCACTTCCTTTTTCACGCATTATGGTTATTCTTTTTGGTATTATGGAACGCATCGATTCGAAACATATATCGCCTAAAAGGGTATTTAATAACCTTTACAATGAGGGTAGTTAGTTGTCAAAATTTTATTTTTAATTAAAGTTTTTAAACTTTAATTAAAAATGAAATTTAATATGAAATAAAATTATCGCATTTAATTTGCTTATGACATTTTTATTGTACTCTGTTAAGAAAAGATTAAATTTGAGGTTTTTGTTAATCATACCCATATTACTTGTTATTGTTGTCTTTATCTGTGTCTGTGTAATCAAAATAACCTGATAAAATGGATACTACACCGACGGAAGCTGCCCAAGTTGTAGCTTTACTTGAGGTTGGACACAGACAACGTGAAGTGGCACGCAGACTTCATTTGAGTCGTTCAAAGGTACAGCGGGTATACCGCAGGTATCTGGAGACTGGTGCTTTTGTTCGGCGACCTGGAACTGGCCGACCACGGGCAACAACAGAACGTGACGACCGCTTTATTGCAACCAATTCGTTGCGCGACCGTGGACTTAATGCTGTTCAGCTACAGCAAGCGTTACGTGACGTTCGAGGTGTCGCAATCAGTAGGTGGACAGTGAGACGAAGACTAAAGGAACGAAATTTAACATCACACAAACCAGCAACTGGCCCAAAATTGACTGTAGCTCATCGCCGATCTCGCTTGGAGTTTGCTCGAGAACACATTAATTGGACGTTAGAAGACTGGAGGTCAGTTTTGTTTTCTGACGAGTCAAGAATCTGTCTTTTTAGCAATGACGGGAGAAACCGAGTGTATAGACGTCCTGGTGAAAGATTTGCCCAATGTTGCATTCGAGAAACTGTGAGTTTTGGTGGTGGTTCTTGTATGGTGTGGGGAGGAATTTCTCTAGACGGAAAAACGGAACTTGTCTTCGTCGACCCCGCCAACGATGGCAGTGGTAGACGTGGATTAACAGCTGACCGATACATAACTGACATTCTTGAAGACCACGTAATGCCGTATGCTGGTTTTGTCGGAGAAAATTTCTTGTTTATGCATGACAATGCGAGACCTCATACCGCGCAGATCGTTACGGAATACTTGTCTGCGATCGGGATTCAACAAATGGTATGGCCAGCACGAAGTCCCGATTTGAACCCGATCGAACACCTATGGGACGAGCTAAAACGGAGAGTCCGAGCCAGGGTTCCCGCTGTTTCATCCATTCCCGAGCTTAAAGTCGCTGTGCTTGAAGAGTGGGAGAACATACCACAATATGTCATCGTAACTCTGATCAGATCGATGACTAATAGGCTACAAGAATGCATCAGGGCACGGGGGGGTAATACCAGTTATTAAAAATATTTTTTTTGCAATAATTTTGTTTTTTATTGTTTTTATGGACTGTTTTAGCCCTACTAAATTTTCTATCAAAATTACCATTTTTCTTGCAGAGCCAATAATTTATCATTCAATAAGGTTATTATTCAATAATTTACCCTCATTGTTAAGGTTATTAACTTAACTTTTAGGCGATATATAGTTCGAATTGATACGTTCCATATTCCCAAAAATATTTACCATTTTACGTGAAAAAAGGTAGTGGCTCGATTTATTTGCTCCCAAGTGTATTTCATACTGACCGTCCCCTTGACAATTAAACAGTGCATTTATTTGGTTTAATTGAAATAAGTAAGTGAGTTTGAGTTTAAAATTACATAATCATAACACAATCTGCCTACAACTTTCGCACTGCTGGGGCATAGAACTCCTCCCTGTGACACCTGAAGGAAATCATAAACTTTTACTTAAAGAGGAACGCTATTTGGGCTGGTTTAGCGCGTTCTCCTTTGAATAGTGGTTATAATGCAGTTTACATTTTCATAACAAGGCACTCTTTCGCAAACTGTATTCATGAATCCAGCACATAATTCTAAACCCACCTAGAGTTTTTTCCGGGTTTTCAAAAATAAACAGCTTTAAAAAAGTGCAATACCTACGTAGTCAAAATATACTGGACAGATTATTTTTTTAATAAACCACGAAAAGTTTCAAGAGACGGGGAGTGGGGTTTCAGAATCATGTATGAAATGCACTTTATTGAATCCATGCAGGTTGTGCGTCAATGTGTCTGCCACCTTATTTAATATAGTCTCTATACCCGTCTGCAGAAGGAGGGTAATATCAATTTCACATGAGAAAAGCATCCTCTCAATATCCATAGTCATTACCTATACATTTCCTTTCAAAAACACCCGATAACGTTACTTTTGTCTCGTCACCCATTATTCCATTTCCTGGTTACTGACCCAGATAATAGTTGGGTAACCCAATAGCGTCTAGATCTTTTGTCCACTATTTAACTATTCAAATAACTTGAATACGGTTAGCGATGTATGACCGATGCGGAGTGTGACTTGTTCTTGTTTTATTGAATGGACGCTTAGATTGCTGTACCCTACCTGTTTCAAGTATAGGATGATGTTTTTAGAGATATAATAAAAATCGAATCCACACACACATTTCACTATGTTCTACCAATTAAGGCATGCAAAACTATAATTAATGTAAATTATTTAATATTTATATTTCATTTAGGTACAGTTCTGGTATAATATTGTATGATTTGTTATGTCCACCGAAGGAAAACTTAAAAATATGTTTTTCTAAGGGAAAACAAAGCCAACTTTTTGTCCACATTGAGAAATGTGAATGCATATGTTTTGTAATGAAAAGGTAGGCCCATTTTCTTCTTAATTGTTCCAACTTTGAAATAGAAACACAAAGTTCAGTGTTACAAACAACTCTGACTACAATAAGTATATTTTTTTAAATATTAGTGGACGTTTGTGAATTTCCATGACGTCCAACAGTAAGCTGTGGGTGTTACCCAAGTCACAGGGCCGTCCCTTCAAAAACAAACAAAAAAATCATTTTTTTAAGGAAAGGGGTTGATTTGTTCTCCTACGCAAGTCTATTGTGAACGCCTCGCTAACATTAAGTTGGCTTCTTATTGTCCACGTCTGCGTTATTATTATGATTGTTTCAAGTTGATTATTGTTTTTTTAGCTCAGCAACGCCTACTCGCCTTCCTGTTCGAGGTTGTTTTTTTAATACAAATGGTGGAAATTAACAATTTGATGTTTGTTTTTCAGTGTCATTGTGTAACACACAAAAACTGGCTATCGATTGCATTGATTATTATAATTTTGACAGTTCAGCCACGTTCTTTCGACGAATTGTACAAACCTATGCAGCAATGGATAAGGAATTTCCTTCAAAAGCCTCGGATTATGAATGTGTCATGTGAAGTGACGACGGTGCTGCTTGTTCTCAGAGATATATCACCTGCAATGCCTCTGGAATCAAGATGTCCATATTTCATTCAAATTCAAATTCAAATTCAAATTCATAGGCGACGCGGTGACTACACACCATCAGGCGACCTGATTGAAAAACCTATAATAAAAATTTAAAAAGAGAAAAGCAATGTTTTGTTCTACCAACTACCAACTCGCCGCCGATGCCCGCCGCGACGCCCAAATCCACGCCCCTCCCGACCCTTGCTCGAGCCAGCCCGCGTCGCTGATCCTGTAGCTTTAAATTCGTCCCAAAATAACATCAATCCTGATCCAGCTAGTCATTTGCTGCCCTCTTCCAGCGACGCCCTAAGCCGAGGTTCGTACCCCACAGGGGGTGTCCTTAGCGTGTAGTCGCTTAGTTTTTAGTTAGTATTTAAGTTTAAGTCCTGGCTGGAGCCCTTAATTTATTAGGGCAACCACAGGCAAGTCCGCTTAAACAGACGACAACCTCATAGGTTGACCTGCGAGATGCCAAACAAACAAACAAACAAAGAAAAGCAATGTTTCTTCTGTAAGTTTCATAAGCTGTTCCAAATTCCAAGAGGCGGTATTATAACTAAAAGCGATATCTTCAAATCTGTAAAAGTTCACTGCAAAACATCAACAAAAACATTTGTTGTTGGTTTCATTTGTGTTGGTGTCAACGTAGCATTTTTACCCGGGATTCTGCAAGGTTTCTAACGATACATCATTATGGTGGAAGAAAGACTCACCCACATACATACCATGAACTCTAAAAACATAACACTCCTTTTCGTCATTGTAAAACCAACTTAAACGCAAACCGCAACAAACAACACGCTGTACTTAAACGGGTCACGTCTCCGATTGTGTATCTGTCACGCGACACGCGAGCATTGTGCGCGGCCGCCATCGTGACGGCCTGTTGACGGCCTGTCATTGTGACGGCCGCGCTCGGCCGCCCGTGGCCGCATCGGAGGTGGTAGGACGGTAGGATGGCGGGCTTCCGTCTAATGCGGTTAGGTGGTTATGTATTGAGCTCGATTGTGTGGTTTTGATTAATTTATTGTTGGCACGTGTATAGGTAGTGGTTTTTTTTTGTCGCTTTTCTTCAAGCCATTTTAATTTTCACTAAAACCGTATCATAAAATCTGAATTTCAGGTCAACAGTTTAAGGAAGACAAACACCATCTGACACCAAAAACACTGCATCAAAAATGATCGAAAAACATTTTTTTTGAGACCGCACCTAAATTAACTTCTTAGGTTTTTGGTGTACAATAAAGCTTTTTCACATGTTTTATTGTACTGTTTGCTTTTTTAAATTATAAAGAATCATACATATATTTTTAACAGTCATATTATAGCATATCACGTTTTAATGGTAGAATGCACATAATTTTTTAAATGATTTAGATCATGCTATTTAAATATTTTTTAAACTAGAATCCTGCAAAAACAAAACTGATTGTGATTCTAACTATTAATAATCGAGTTCTTGCGGCTTCGTTATTTTGACCTGGTATGTTGAAATACAGGTCTAGGGCTTAGTTTAGGCACCAGTCTTGCACAATATTAAAGTGTTGTCTGACTCTGATACCATGTAATATGTATTTATGTTATATTGTGGTGAGAAACTAAATCATATCTTGCGAGTCATGAGCTTTATTAGGCACAGCACTTTTTAAAGCTTAAACTCAAAAACTAAAGTTTACATCTCACATGTTCATTAACCTCAATCCCCCCAAAAAGAGCCATTTGAGATGCCTTCTTACCTTTTTTCATAAAAAGGTGTGAGTTCTTATATAACAAAAAGGTGACTGAAATTAAACATAACAATTAAAATTAATTGCCATTATCGAAAGCACTCCGCCCTCGACTTTTTTAATTAGCATGAATCGGTAAATTGTGTGCGACACTCTTAATTAAGATGAGGACCGAAAAAAAAGTTGAAGAAACTCTAGTTAATTGTTTGTTTAAAGTTGTACTCGTAGTGTATTAAGACAGATGCTTGAAGGTTTCATGAAACCAATCATACATAAAGTTACGCATTTTTCCCATGGTTTTTCGGTATACAGAAACCACAGCACGCCACCTGCTACTTCCTTACATACTCAATTTGCTTCGTTTACACATATTTAAACATTATTATGTACCTGGGTAAGATGTCATAGAAATCAGGAATTAATATTTGTGTTGTGTTCATAGTAGGTAGATGGCCCGCAAAAACATTCTATATCATTATTTTTACTAGCAGGCTTGCGTCTACAAAAACTAAAATAAAAAACGATATACATATCCGTCCTGGACCATGACTGTCTTGCTTTCAGAACCTACCACAATCCAAAGTTTGGATTTGGATTGCATTCCACAATAACAGCAAAATAGGGCGGCAATGGCTGTGCGCGAAATCACAAACTTTACAAAGGTATCACAGATAAATAAACTTCCAACAGTTTAATAAATAAACGAATCAAAAATAAAATACATTATTTCACAAATACTTTGGCACTTGTGAAACGTCAGAACACGCGTCAGAAACACGGTTCCAATTCGTCGTTTTATATGGAGAAGAGCCGGCAAGTAACTCATCGTTTACTCTTTTAACTGGGCTTCTCCAATACTTACATCCAAAATACAGTGTTACTAGGTATGGAAGGAAAGTTTATGCCTGTCAACAAGTGTCAGGTACTTAATGAAATAGAAAATGGTCAACAAATTTACAGTCTACAAGCATTAGCATTATCAGCCTATAACGTTCCCACTGCTGGGACACAGGCCTCCTCTCTGCGAGAGGTAGTGAGCCGTAATCCACCACGCGGGCTCAGTGCGGGTTGGTAGATGTCACATGTCTTCGAATTTTTGGTTCTAGGACATGCCGGTTTCCTCACCGATGTTTTCCTTCACCGTTTTGAGAGCAGCGGTGATTAAATTATTTACACAAAGTAAAGCGCCTGCTTGGGTTCGAACTCACGACCTACAACTCGTAAGTCGGGACCGTTACCACTGGGCCACCACTGCTCAGTCTACAAGGCCTACAACGAAAACCCATAAAAATTCAAGACATTCTCTTTCTCAAAAGATCGACACAAAACAATATCATCCCTCATAAAAAAACACGGCCGCCGAGGGATTAAAAAAAGAAAAATTAACATTTAAGACAAACAGCAGTTCGACTTGCGATCTCTCAAGCGTCTATCAATAATTAATCAGCCATCTCGTCTCGAAATTAGCCACCATTTGAAGGTTTAACGGAGTCTTGTGCAAAGAGAAAAAAAACGTATTTTTTGAGCAAGAGAACCCTGAGGGAAATTTTTATAGGAACCCGGTATCGACTAGGGACACCGTGATGTAGGTGGTCTAGATGTGCCTCGCGTGTCGTAGAAAGAAATACGAATGATGTGATGGTTTCAATACCAATAATATGAATAATATTCCGTTCTTATCAAATTGGAAAATGTGCTAAAAGGGACATTAAATGATATAAACTTAGACTTAAAAATATTTATTAATCCATTCTAACTTGGAAACATACTTGGTCTTCTTCAGAATAGGTGGATTTTAATATTTAGTTAAGATATGTGGATTTTAATACTTAGTTTAGTTTAATAACTTGGAAAGATTAAAAATTCTATCAATTCTGATATATTTGAGGTATTTTCCTTAAAAAAGCTGGTTGTTTTTCCAGACTGCAGAGACCAAATGGAATGTAATGCTACAAGGATGATTCCTATTTATCACTAAAAAGATCACAAAACAACGTATTACAAACAAATTGTACCTCAACACAGCACTGAAAATCACCTGATTCAAACTCAAACTCGAAGCATTTATTTTAATTAAACCATTTACAGGCACTTTCGAATTGTCAAGGAGTCGGTCAGTCAGAAATATGAAGCTAGTTGCCCATTCCATCGCGTAGTAGGTACCTATGGAGAAGAACGGGCAAGAAACTCCATGGACACTTTTTTAAATAATATTGTTGTTACATATATATTAGTTCCATCATCAATGTTGACACTTTATGTATGAACGATGTATAAAAAGCGTACACGTTAAAAGCGTGCAGCAAAAAATAATTTAAATAATCCAAAAAATAAATTATTAAAACAAGCCGTGGCAGCTAAGAGATGACCAGTCCCAACTGACGGCGACCGTTCACGAACATGACGCATGGATCACTTAAATCTAACCTATCCAGTCACTCTATCCCTACAAACGACCCCTCGCGATGAATTAATGAAAAATGAAATCGACTTGGCAAATTTAATTTTTTCCCAGCCCTGGACGTTTGAAGGCAATCTGAGTGGTGATCAAACCAGTGCTCCGTAACGATGCGATTTCAATGCTCTTTAATATTGATTGCTTGTTTGATGTCAGATAATTTTATTAGCTATGCTAATCCAACTTGAAAATTATTTGCGATGTTATTCGTTTCGTTGCGAATTGATTTTTGTTGGAATTGAAAAAGTCTGTGTGTTATGTTGAAGGATTTTGAGTTTCTATGACATTATCATCTAGGATATTTTTCATTTAATTGAATCAAAATATTCTATAATACAATAAATGTATATAGAGGAAAAAGAAAGCTCGTTGGGCATCAAAAAATCTAGTTAAATAAACTAGTTAACAGAATAATTATGATCTTACCTCTCATGTTATGTTATAACAATGATATCAAAACAACGCAGTTTTGGTTCGATCTTACCCTAAGCAAAAAACTACTATAACGTTGATCGTTTCGCTATGGAGCCTAAATAATGGTACAAACTTGTCCTTAGAAGAAATTGTTATCAAGTAATCGGTAAAGTCTGTGTTAGACTCGGTTGCCGATTGACAAAACCAGCAGACCGCGACGGCGAGGACGTAAATAGCTGGTTGTGTACTATAGTTGACACGATTTCGCATGGCAATAGCGGTCATTGCCCTTTCCCTAAAATCTCTCTGTAGGACCACAAACAATAAACTTTGTATAAATCAGGACGTTAGCTGACTTTATTTCAGTTTTTTTAAATTAAAATACTAGAAAATGTAGGTGAAAATAATAAGGTCAATGAACGATATTACCATGCTAAAACGCGACAAATATACCGCGAAATTGTTATGTTACTACCGCCTATTGACATCTACAACACCAACAAATTACCGGTTATGTTGCTGGCTTTAAAAACCAAGTCATCGTCGTCACTGGCAGCCTTGTTGCGCCCACTTCTGAGTTATAAGCCTCTTCCCGTATGTTCCATGTTTCCCTGGTCTGTTCGAGTCTCAACTCGGTCTCTTCTAAATATCACCCAGTTTATTAAAGAATATCGGTGTGTATTCCTAGTGTTAAAAAAGTTATTATACAATTGACGACTTCCATAATAATGTTTCATGTTATTATTCCATTTGACATTTTATTTTATTTTTAATAATTTCTGTACCTTGATGACATTTTTTTTTTACTGTCACCTTGTTGACATTTGACATTTCAAGCGATATGACATTAATTTGTATTATTTTATTTACATAACGGTTATTTAAAATTATGATATCTATGTGTAAATTTAAAAACAATATGATTGGCATGCCCAAGTGACGGTAGAACATGGAGGATACTTATAATAAAACATCTATGTACAAAATAGCCATGTTAAATTTGCAATTAAATACTTTTCGGTCCCAAATCAGTCTCGAAACTAAAAAAAGGAAAACTACAAAGCATCATTCACCACCCTCAGGCGAAAAATGTTAGCAATCTGTTGATTAGCTACTTTTTATATTTTCGGGGGCGACATTAAACACAGATTAATCGCCCCCCGTTCCCAAGAGGGGGGCAGGGGGTGAAAATTATACTCCGAATTAATGACAGCTTAAATTTTTTTTTAGTTAGCTTCAGGCCAGCTACGTAGCACCAACTTAGGAAGATCTGTGACTGTTTTGTTGCATCTCATTTTTATACGTGTTCCTAAAGGTATTTATTTATTTATTTCTACTTCAATCCCTAATTAATTCTTCGATTCCTTAGTCTATATTTCAGTTCCTAAACAGCTTCAGTCCAATGCATTTTTTGTTAATTGTTACAACACACATTTGTCGTTTATGAATATGTACAATTTGTAAATACATAATTAGTAACCCCTTTCCTAAATGCTTTTAAACCAATGTGAAATATAAATGATGTTGGTTCTTTAATCAATAAATAGAAGTCTTCCAAAGAATCTACACAGTGCACACTGTTTACAAGGAGTAAAATTGTAACAGTGATTTTGATAGTGGAAAAATCAGTAAATATCAGTTTCTGATAACTGTTACGGAACATAGTTTGAAAATTCAGAAAATGTGAAGAAAGTTCATATAGAAGAATAAATAAAATAATGAAATTGTTTCGAAAATTATAGAATGTCATTAAATTCTCATCACGAAATGTCATCTTACGTTGGTCGAAATCAAAATCGAATATTAGCCGAAATGAATTCTTATCGAGAGAAGAACTTTCGAATTTCGAACCACCCCGGTCCCCAGCGTCTTGCATTTTACGAATTTTTATTTATGCCAGTATTTTTTTAAACGTTAATTTGAGAGATGGATTTTAAAGGGTGGGACAAGTATTCAATATTTTAAAGGTTGTATTTCGAATACTTTTATAAAGAGAACGGTGTGATTGCCATTTCGAAATGATGTTTTGAGTGTTGCAGGTTAAAAGGTTTGTTTGTGAAAGTAAAATTTTATGATAGTTAAAATAAAGATATTCTTATTTACAAATAAATCAAGGCCAATAAATCCAATATCTACAGAAAGTTGGTTGTGGTGCCAGTTATTTGGAAAGAATTTAACAATTCCTTATGTACCTAATATAATTATTATAAAAATATTATGTGTATGTAAAAGGGACTCGAATCACTAACATTTGAAGCGTTTATATTCTATCCAAAAGTATTAAACATTTAAAAAAAACCTTTTACAATTAAATTAATTCTAATCATCAACCATTAATTTATAATCAGCAATTCTTGCAAGACAGCTTTCAATCTCCAAAGAAATTAAGCCGAAGGTTTCCATCCAGAGAAGCATTATCATTAATCCCAAAACGAACGGACGAACGGAATAAATCGAGCATGAAAAAGAACATAAAAATTAACAAAAAAAACAATAGAATTAGCATAGAAAACATCTGTGACGAAATTACTACCGAGGGAGGTACTATTGTTAAGTTTGAGTAAGAAGTGGGAAAAAGTCGATAGGAAAATGATAATTACTTCGAATCTTTTAGAAAGAAAAAATATTTTAGATTACGTTGCCTTGTTTCAGTTTTTGTTTATATTGTTTCATGTAATTGGATTATACTTACATTGAAAGTCTTTATATTATTATGTCCTAGGACAGACTATTAAACTGAAATATTGGTAGCCAAACAAGACACTATTATACATAGTCTGAGTTCAAGTCTCTTGTAGTTATCAACCTTAACAACGTCCACTCTACTCGAAAATTACTTTGATTGATTCACTACGGACGCCCATATTTGCAACGGTCTCTAGTTTGATTCCAAAAGGTGCTATTAAGGCTCTCAATTTACTTTTAATAATTAATGTGTATATACATGTACAAAATATTGTATGACATTTCAGAGGAGTAACGGTGGAGTTTATTGCCCATTCTTATCCATTCCAAACTAGAATCAGTTTCATTTTTATACATTTTACGTAAAAAAGTGCCTTTTATGTGGTTATTGAAAATAAATGATTTAATTTTAACTTTTCTATTATTAACATTTGACGTAGCCCATGCTGGTCATATAACCAATATTATAAATTGATAAAATTATTTGTGCGTTTTTAAGAGGGAGCCCTTTATTTTGTGTGGGAAATCATCAAATGACTTCTCCCGCTCTGGGCAGAGCGGGAGGGCGTGTCAGACTCTTACTGGCTAAAACCCACCCGTGTACCTTTTAGTCATCTGTGTCAGGGGCTACGGTATCTCTTTCGAACAACCCGCGACCCTGGCCGAAGAGGAAATCCATGGAAGTATTGATTACAAAAATATTTTTCTGCTAGAAAGCTAGGCTATTGTCGAGTGTCATAGGAGAGTAATGTGTTTCTTCTACGCGGATAACGAACTTATAAAGCTACTACAAGTCGTATCAAAATACACCGTAAAAATAAAAGGCTATAAACCTCATTCGAGAACAAACAGTACCCCTCTTGTCTTCACCGCATTGATTCCTCAGATCTCACTCCCTCGGGACGAAGTTTATCTCGTGAGCAATGGGCATTAAGCAAAATGGCGTATCCTCCCTTCTGCGTCACTCTAATGTTACTGAGGTAATGTTTTTACCCAGGGTGATTACGGGCAAGATGATTTTGGGCAAGAAACATGTCCAACAATGTACACTACGAGTTGGAAGAACGTAGAAACGTGGGAAAAAAATATTCGAATTTATGCAGGCATACACAGTTAAGGCATAACAGTTATAATAATTAAGAATTTACTATAAGACCGCAATGGAGCTCCTAATAAAAGTTGATAATATCAAAGAAAGATGTCTAAAAAAAAACTGCATTTTCGGGTAATTTTAAAACATGAACGAATATAAATAAAGCAATAATATCACCCTGTAAGTGTTATCTGGAAAATAAACAAGAAAAACTTGGAGAAGCGACTCAATGGCATACATGATCAGTCTTTTCTTTATAAACATCGGTGCAACTCTCTAACAGCCAAACTCAATAACCTGAGACTGTTCACTACTGATGATAGAGAGTACGATTATATATTGGGACGTCAAAACCAGAGATTGTTAGGTTATTCTCCAATACGCCAAATTTGTAGATTGATAAGTTATTGGGTTCGGCCGTAAGTCCGTTAGCGAAGATCCCGCCGCGTCCGAATCAATATTTCGCAAAAAACCCTACTCCCGCATAATTAACTTTTTCGGATGGAAAGACTACTGTCAAATCACGTTGTCATTAATTCTTAGTTCGGGACCCGAACTAATTCTACGTCTGTAGGCGATAAGGAGTAAAATATATATCACTAGCTGCTCCCCGCTGTTTCACCCGCATAAATCTTGATCCTAGTTTTCCGTAGTTTTCGCGTTTTTATTATTAGTAGGACACTGACATAAGCTAAATCCTACGTCAATCCTGGTAAAAGTCATCGCAGGAAAATGAAACAAATCGTTGGAACTGAACAATCCGATGGTTTCGAATCGAACCACAGTATCCCCAACCCAATCAACAACCGACTTGCCATCACTTTAAGACACTTAAAAGTGATACCTCAGTTTCATGGGGTGACTTTTAATTAGGGGTGACTGATATAAGATTTAACGACGGAATTAATGGATTTTTCCCGACTTGGCAGAAGCTAATTGTGCGTTTTACTGCTGCTCATTAGATTTCATTCGTTTTGCCATTTATTAGATTGATTATTTTACGGATAAGTGACTTTGCTTTTAGCCTAAAAAGTTAAAAAACAGTTTTTATTTAAATTTTACGTTTAATAAAAGTGTAATATTTATGTGTTATTTACTATTAAAATAAATAACTATAGTTTGCATGTTACGTAATAATCACAAAGAATATCGATGCCTTTTCCTAAATACCAGAGAACATGGTCTAAACTAGTTAATCTACGAGTATTACACAAGATCTTGAAACAACTGAAACTAATTAAAATAATGGAAAACTTGAAAGATGCCATTGAACTCATCTTTACGAACACAGTACATTTGTGTTTCCAAAAATCGTCATTGTGTTAGGAACAGCTGATTTTGTTTCTGAGCAGCGATTTCAAGTATGCATCAATAGTAAAAGTTGTTCATAATGACGAGTTAAATAACTTTTTTTCAAGTTTTCCGTTATTTTAAAAACACGAAGCGACGTTTTTTCGAGTTCTTAGACACCGTCCTTTCTTTTTACTGACAAATACCGCTATGTTTGAAAGCCTATCGAAATTACATGAAAATGTTCTTTAACTTGTTAAGTCCCTAATTTTCAAACAAAGCAATTCTCTTGTTTTATAATATTGATCTCAAGAAATTTGTTATAAAGGCTACAATAATATATAATTATCTATTCTGCCTCCTTGCTCTAGTGATCGCAAGAGCTACTACTGCTGAGCAAAATGTTATTGCATTTTTTTATCTAGAATTTCTCAGTGGCATCCCGGAGTTTGGATTTGTGCCCGGTTGTTGGCAATAGGCTCGCCCCCTATTACATGGGACTTAAGCATAACTGGCGAAATGTGGGTGTACTGTAGGTACACCTTTGCCTAACCAACCCATCTTGGATTACAGGCATGATGTTATGTCTTGTTAACTACTCTTATTTACTATTTATGTTAGCAGTAGCTTTAATTTTTTTGTAATTTTTAATCATAATTTTATTCATTTGCTGTGCCCTTACAGGGTCCATATTTTTGTGCCTAGTTTTAAGCCTTTGAAACGTCTTTTTTGCAATAAAGGAACCCAATAAATAAATAAATATGAATGGATCACATTCGTACAACGCCAAATTCAAGACTTGAGTTTTCAAATCTCGGTCCACACATAACATTTCTTCTCATTACCAACATCGGTAGAGCACAAATAATCGAAGCCGGCCAGCCAGCTTCCTTTATTACCTCCCTTGGAAGGGAAGGAAGCGTCTATTAATTTATGTCTGCACAGACAGTAATGACACCACAGTCGATTATGGCGGTATATTGGAAAATATTGGCATTTCGCCCCAAGGGATATGAGCCGATGAAGCATAGGATCAGTGGTGTGCTTTGTTTTGGATTAGTTTGGCCACGATTCCATGTGGGTGGTGACGTTATTGAGTGAAATAATTTCTCTCTCTATTATTACAGGTAATTAAGAGAATAGAATAGAAAACAATTCAAGAGACTCTTGGCTAAGTCTTAACTCAAACTCAAAGAATTTATTTCAAATAAACCAATTACAAGCAGTCAGAAAGATGAAGCCCATTCCAAAGCGTAGTACGTACCTATATAGTAGAACGGGCAAGAAGCTTCATGGACGCTCTTTTAAATCAAAATATTGTTACAAAATAGTTGTTACATCATTCTTGTTGAAATTACAGCATAACAGCTGTCTGGGTCACTCTTAAAGGTTGAGCAACGATGGCCGAGGTCGGTCACTGGATGGGTGACCATCTATTACTTATCGAGAGTTTGAGAACCTTCCGTTCCTCGGAAAACACGTTAAAAGTCTGACCAGCTGCCTTACCGTATCGTGTTGCATAGTCAAATAGGCAGTCGCGTCATGTTAAATACTGGTATTTAGCTGCATCTGCTTTACCAGAGGCATTGCCATCACAGATACTGTCTACCTTTCTGTCTGTCTGCCTGTCTGCTTGCCAGTAGGTTAGTCTGTCTGCATGCTAGTCTGTCTGTCTTCCTGTCTGTCTGCCTGCCAGTCTGTCTTTCTTCCAATCTGTCTGCCTATCTGATTTCTTGTTTGTCTGCCTTTCTGCTTGCCTGATTGTCTGTCTGCCTTCCTGTCAGTCTGTCTGTCTGTCTGCCTGCCAGTCTGCCTGTCTGTCTGTCTTTCTGATATAGCGTGTTTGTCTGTCTGTCAGTCTGCCTGCCTGTCTGTCTGCCTATCTGCCTGCCAGTCTGTCTGCCTGGCAGTCTGCCTGCCTGTATGTCTGTCTGCCTGTCAATCAGTCTGTCTGTCTGTCAGTCTGCCTGGCTGTCTGTCTGTCTGCCAGTCTGCCTGGATGTCTGCCAGTCTCCCTGTCTGTCTGCCTTTCTGCTTGCCAGTTTGTTTGTCTATCTGTCGGTCTCTCTGTTTGTGTGTGTGTATGTCTAATCTCAACATTTCATCTCAAAAACTGAAACCAATTTCCTCATATCAAACAGCCAGCAGAAGATTATTGTCTAAGATTAATTATTATCAAAATAATAACGCCACATGTCCCATAAAACGAACATCGATGCACGGTGTTAAAGAAATACCATTAGCAAGGAGTGTTGTGCGCAGATAGTAAGTAATAACAGACGTACTCGCACCATGTTTACTGAAGAGATAGAGACGTTGGAAGAGGCGTGTTGAGAGGAATATTGTTCTTGTCTCGTTTTGGCATGAGTTGTAAAATATTTCGTGACGTGGATTTTTGATTGGCCCGGCAAAAAGATTGTAGATGGTAATTACTGCCCTAGGGACAGTATCGACTTTATGGAGGCCATTTTTTTTAAGCTGCTATATACACAAAAATTGATTTTGCTTCTAAATGTGAAGATCAAAGTCAAATCATTTATTTCAAGTAGGCGGTTTGAACGTTATAACATAGATTAAAATAGAATTGATTCTAGGCGCCACTTCCAAAAGGTAGTTTCGGATGAAGATAATGTTTCTAGAGCTCTTTTAAACATGATATATAATATTTATTTATCATGTTAATATAATATTAATATTCATGTTCATCATTTTCTATATTATGTCAATATACAGATGAGAATACATGCATTCCTGGTTGGGACTGTTAGTCAAATACTATAATCATACCACCGTACAAAAGCGAGTTTCATTAACAGCTTCTCAAAGTAATAGACAAACATACAATGAAAACATCAGAAAGTTTTCTTAAGCCACATCCAGCAAACAGTAACCCAATACGAGTAATAACAACAGCATGCTACATAAACGACTCTTCCCATCCACCGGAATATCACCCCCATTCCGTTCGCACCCCCATGTAATAAGGCCGATAATCGCCTGTCGTATACAGCAGTAATTTCTAATAAGATAATAGGCCCTCTTTTCGATATGGGTGTAATGATCTGGAATATGAGAATTGATGGGATATTGTGCTGAAGGGTATTTTTTGCCACTTTCAGGGAAAACGGCAATGGTCGAAGTTGGTCGCGGCGCGTGTGTTTATATGTTCGTTTGTTACGCAGTGATTAGAATACTTATCTTATACAGGGTGTAGTGTTACTATGAATTCTAAACCTGTACCCTAATTGCGTAATACACATTCAATCGTAATCTGAATCGTTTTGAAACAGATTGCTAATAAAAAAAATATACTCAACAATGTAAATAACGCAATGAATGTTGTTGAACTGTCAAAATTATACACATTAGTTGTAATCGTTTACGAAAATGTGTTACGCAATTAGAGTGCTGACCTCGACTTTTTTAATTAGCATGAATCGGTAAATTGTGTACGACACTCTTATTAATTAAGATGGGGATAGAAAAAAATGTGAAGAAACTCTAGGTAATGGTTTGTGTAAAGCTGTAGAGTTTACTAAGACAGATTCTTGAAGGTCAGCCAAATGGTTATTTTTCTCGAAACCATACATACATAATATCTACATGCATAAAAGTCACGCCTTCTCCCCATGAGGGTAGGCAGAAACCACAGAACGCCACCTGCATCATGCTTACATACTCCTTTTGTCTGATGATGCTGCTTTTGCTTTAATCTGCTGTTTCATAGAAAAGTGCAATACCTACGCGGTCAAAATGTATGGCACACATAATTTTATAACACAGGGGGATTCAGAATCATGTACTGAATCCTTATTAACAGATGTTCCTGCCACCCTGTATTTTTTTTTACAAATCTGTATATATCTTATCCAAATCTGTTTGGTTCTTTGCTTAAAAGACCATCTCAGACATTCACCTGCATGGTCTTCATCTGGCCTGACCAGGACTAAATCTGGACTTTTAAAGATACATCTGAGTTTGTGTCGGCCTTTCTTCTCAGAGTAGACAGAAAGGAAACATAGAACTCCTCTATTTACAAAAAGTATTTTTTTATATGTAAAAGAGTTTATTTAAACTAATTTACAGAAATAAACATTATTTACCATCAAGAACGGATGAAAAATAACCACCATCATGCCGAGATATTAACAGCCGAACACCATTTGAATGATTAAAAACATCTCGGTGCCTAAATCCTTCTCTTTAAACAATTTCAAGAACAAAAACGTAAAAAAGCGGGTTGCAAAATATAATACGATTATATCTAACTATTTCTGCGTTTTTCAGAAATTCAAGGCAAGGTCTATTTGTATGTAGCTACATACAAATACTGCTTAACAAATCATATCATTAAAATCCATATTATATTACAAATTCGAAAGTAATCTGTCTGTATGTTACCTGTTCACGCCAAAACCAATGAACGGTTTTCGATGAAATTTGGCAAGGAGATAGACGGCATTCTGGGAAAGGACGTAAGCTACTTTTTGTTCCGGTAGCATATTCCCATGGTATAATCTCCGTCATCCACGCAGGCGGAGCTCCGGCAGAAGCTAGTAAATAATAACTCCAAAAATAATTAAGCACAGTACACAAGCACGGACATATTCAATTAAAAGTAGTATTTTCAGAGAGGAATGGCTCGGTTCGAATGGAGAAAATCCCTGTACGACTGTACGGATTGCGCCTCACAGATACGTTAATGTGTATATAGAAGGATTAGTGTTTGGTTTTAGATACGGCGGGGGATACAACGGCGGGAAACTACTAGGGAATTCCTAGAGTTGAAATGACTGCTAACTTAGTATATTAGATGTCTGATGTCAATGTCAGTAAATCATAGTACAAAAAACACAACAAATCTGTTAATGATCACTAACTTGAGATTCATCTTTTTGGTTTCTGTGAAGAAAAATACGAAAAAAAAACTGTTATTTCAATACGTATAGTCGTATTGAAACAGTATTTTATTTTCGTGAAACTTCAACCGGGTCAAGTGGAGCTAGGTCGACAAACGACGGCTGGGTGTGGATGTGGAGCTATGTCGCAAACCATGCTCCACCCTCTATCCTGCTCTCTGTGTAACAAAGCAATGAATGTGACTTCTGCGCTGCCGCTGACGATGCCTTGGAAGGATTCACCAAGCTTTTGTCTTATCCTGAGAAATACATTTTGAATTTTTGACAGTTTTTCCATACTAGAACTGTCAGATGTCAATTTATCCCAGAGATAAAACATGTATGGTAAAATCAGCTCTTAAAATACTGACGTACAAGCAACACTAAGAAGAAGCATGAATTTATGAATTCTTTCTTTGTAGCATACTAATGGCAGTATTTGAGAAACATGTTTTTCGTAATGAGTAAATTGACACACACGTTGCACATTAAATGTCAATCATAATAGTCAAAACTATTACTGCAATCCTAGGAAAACCTACAACAATTTCGTAATTGCCCTCATTAGGCATTCCTCGCGATTGTAGACTAAGGCTTGCACCGTTTCGTTGCACGTCCACTCGTGAATACGAGAACATTTTTCGTCGGAAGCTTATGGCTTTTAGATTATTCGCTCGCAATGTTTCCTAAATATAAATCATTTGTGCTGCTACGTTATAAAAGCTGTATCAGTAGGAATTATGTGTGTGTGTGTACTCTGTCTAGATTCTTTGCATTTGTTTGATCTGTATTTTGTATGAATGAAAATATGTTTGTGTTTACCTACATTTAATTTACTTAGGTTTATGCAGACATCATTGACATCTGTGAGAAAAACATCGTGAGGAATCCTGGACTAATAGCTAATATAAATCTGAAATCGCCAAATCGTCTTGAGCTAGGTGGTGATCAATGCTCGTTACTTCTCTAGGCGAGAAGAAGCCTTACCCCTGCAGTTGTAAAGGCTTTATATTATTACTAACGTTCAATGAAATTATTTATACCATTTCATTATTCTGTCTTTTAATTTATGATTCTGACAACCAATAGAGATTTTTCTCACATCATCTCCAAAAGTTTTCTTCTTACCAAATCCAAAGAGAATTCAAAGAGGATCAAATCCCCATCACTTACATTAGATATCCCATAACATGCCACCATTAAATAAGTCAAAAACTAAGTAAAGCCATTACTTGAAAGCTATAAGAAAACCGAGAAATAACGTGTAACCAAACATAATCTTATTTATCGCGCGGGAAGGTCCGGTCTAAATGGGATTCGATGAGCAAAAGAAGCACTTAACGCTTTGATGTCCACCCTGGTAGTGCCTCCCCTTTATATGGGAAGTTGAGTGTATGGTGGAGGAGATAGCGGGTTGTTTTACCGATTTATTCAAAAAATTAAAAAAAAACACGAAGTGCGATTTGAAGCCACGCATTTAGAAGCTTGCGTACCAAAGGAGATGTTCCAAAATGTATGGCGCCTGGGAAAGGTCCTTGTACACTATACTTAAAAATAGGTAAACACATATTAAACAGTTCTCAAACGTCCAGTTACTTTAAAATGGCTTTCTTTGCTGGTAAAACACAAGAAATTACTCTTGAAATTGCAACATACAACACAAATCTGTCATGGCGGTAAGCTGTAATTTTGATTCATTATGGACCTTGGACATGACAAAAGTGACTGAAGTGACACTTTTGTGACTGCTGACAGTTATCAATCTATGTTCAAAGGTCGATCTATGGTATACTGTCATTGTTTTTAAGAACAGAGTAACCAAATCCGCCATTACGTCGTATTGAAAGTCGTCAACCTCTCTGTCCTATATTGCGAAATTGAAATTAAATGATTGATAAATATCAATTAACTACCACAACACTATTCCTTTAAATGAATTATCTGTGTTTTTACCGAATTCTACGGATATTTCGCATTTTTTTTGGTGTTATTGTACATCGACTGTGGCGAACCCCAAAGGAGGGTGATATTTTTATTATTTGCTACATTAGAGGACATATTGTCACCATCACGTAGGTATTTAGTGAAATTCAATGATGTACCTATTACGTTAAAAAGATACAGCCCTGTCCAAGACAGACGGAAGGACAGAGTGGCGCTGTGGTAGACAGACGGCACGTAGGCTCCTGTGAAAAGTGTTAAAGCAGCCATTTTATTTGCAAAAAAATCCCCTACTTCTGTCCACTATAACCGCTCCCTTAGTATCACGTGTGGCTAGCCAGAAATTTCTTTCTTTGATTATAAGTCTCGCATTAGTCTCATTTTGCCGCTAATATATGATTTAGGGGTAAGCAGAGCTCTGGCTTAGTGGGGTATAGTTTATTACGGTAGCGTTGTTTTTGTCATAAGGCGGATTACTTGCAAGTGAAGCGAAGCAGGTGGAAATAATTCGATGATTAGATAAAATACACGATGTTTACTTTTTTTTTGATATTATTATTTTGTTTTGACTGCCTCATTGGTCTAGTGGTCGCAAGAGATACTGCTTAGCATGAGGTCCTGGGTTCGATTCCCAGGTCGGGCAAAGTGTTATTGGGTTTTTCTATCAAGAATTTCTCAGGTGCAGCCCGGAGTCGGGATTTGTGCCCGGTTGATGCCCTCCCTATTACATGGGACTCAAGCATAACTGGCGAAATGTGTGTGTGTACTATAGGTACACCTCTGCCTAACCCTTCTGGGATAACAGGCGTGATGTTATGTTATGTTTGTTTTGTGAAAAAGTCCTCTTTCTTGACTGCCTCGTTGGTGAAGTGGTTGCAAGCGCTATAGCAGAGCATGAGGTCCTGGGTTTGATTACCAGGTCGAGCGAAGTAAAATTTCGGTTTCCATCGGGACTTTCTCAGAAGCAGCCCGGAGCTGGCGATATGTGGTTATACTATATAGTTCATTAGAGTTACAGCTCTATTTAACTATTTTGGGATTACAGGTTTGATTGTATGTCCTCTTTCTGGTGGCATCTACGCCAAATGGAAACTAAGAAAGAAGGGAAAAATAGAAAGAAAATAAATTTGTCGGCTCGTCTAAAGGTTTAACGACGTAAAACTTACAGACTTGATTACAGAATGAATTTGACAGCCGTCAACTTGACGTAATCCCGGGTACTGAGGAAGTATAGAAGAAGAAAAAAGAACATTTTTGTCTTTATGGATTAAGTAATTTATATTGTAGTACCTATTAATAAATTCCTTTGGCGGTACATGAGAACCCATTTCAATAGACCTACGAGTATAAAACACCAAATCCATTATTGAAGGCACAGATGGACCCCAAACACAAAATATTCAACAAATTCAATTGACATCTAATTTCAATATTCAATGTAAACAAACAGACAAACTACACAGACCTTCATCAGTCTTAACGAGAATTCCGATAGAGGGCGGGCAGGCCTCGAGGTGCCTCCATCAACGAATCGATGTCATTGTTTAATTAAATACATATCAAATTATCTGCCAAGATGCTTGTCTTCGGGATGTGGATTTGTATAGAGAGGATGGATAGCCCAGTATGTGGTATACATGATTTGTTTTCTTTAATTTGCAGAGTGATTAAATATCCCTATGTTCGATATAGCTTACAGTAAAATATGAAGATCTGAGTAAGTGTTGTCAAAGCAATGTCTTTACTTTTTATCAAATTCAATGACAATACCACAAAAATAAAAATAAAAACCCAAAAATAATTTAATAATTCTATTTCCTAAATAAAATAAATAAACATGAGGCATAAGGATACCTCCCTCACACTCATACATGTGACTGTTATGTGCTGTACACGAACTAAAAGCATAGGCCGTAAAAATGTAAGCCAGCCAGCAAGATAGAAGCAGACAGCTCCAGAATGTCCCGAGTGTACCCACATTCGTGAAATCTAAATCCCAACTACACAAAAACGCCAACTAAATAAATCTTTTATGAAATTTTGTCACAGTGAAACATAATTATTTTGTTAGCTGACTACGGCGAAGCAAAAAGGAGGGTTTTGATTTTGACCTGTACGTATGTATGTATGAATTTATATTTGTCGGTATGTAGGTATGTTCATCTGGTCACTCATGACTTCTAAACTACTTATCATAGTTTGACAAAAGAGGTGTTGTTGGAAGCGTCTTGATCGTCCGCTAGTTATAGGCTATATGACGTCACATGAAATCCAACATACAGGCGGCCTAGATACAGTGGATGTAAAGTGTTACCAAACGATACATTATTAAGCAGTTATTGGTTATTTGTAATCATACATGCCCAAACCCCAAGATGAAAAACCCTCGGTTGTCGAAATACGACTAGTAGTTTAGGAGTTATGAGTGAACAAATGAACGTCCAGCAGTGAGACGTCATCATCATTCACATCATCATCAATTCCGGCGAAGACGAGATATCCGTCTTCGGCGGAATTGATGATGATGAACATAGCCTATTAAAATCATAACTCCTTCTTGGCTTTATCATAGTCGGGTAAAAATAACCCGGTGCTATCAACTCCATATAATCCTTGTTACTATCTTCACTTCCGGAAGCAATGGAGCGAGCGAACTTCAATCAACCGCGCTCCGCTCCGACACCTACTGAACCGTCCTGCTGCTTCGATTTAAGCGGCGGAACCCTAAGTTGCTATAATCAATGCCAAGATAGTTTGTCAATAAAACTCCAAACACAACTTTGTAAATGTACTATGTGGTTACATAGTACATCTATGTAACCAATTACAATCATCATCACGATCATCATTTCAGCCGAAAGACTGCTGCACAAAGGCCTCCCCCTGCCGTTGCCACATCCATGGGCATTGCGTTTAGATCTATCTTTGAATTTCATTTAAAACAAGGAAATATAATTATGGAAGACGAAGCTGAAAATAAGACGGAGCTAAAACTCAAAACAGATCAGTTGTGCTTTTCTGGAACTATCTCACCGTGAAAACTAAGGTGAAGTGAGCGTGGTGTCAGGTGTCAATGCTAGGGATTGACCAAGACGGGATGACACTGACAGCTTACTCCACGCAAGTGTTCACGGTGAGATTTATACAGAATCGCTTATTATTATTTAACATCCATTTAGACTATTAACAATAACTGTTATTGCGCAGTAGCATCCCGAAGTCTGGATTTGTGCCCGAAGCAGGAATTGTGATGGCCAGTTTTCTGTCCAGTGTCTGGTTCGTTGATGGCATTGGGCTCGCCCCCATCATAACCAGCCTATAACGTTCCCACGTCTGGGACACTGGCCTCCTCTACGTGAGAAGGAGTGGGCCGTAATCCACCACGCGGGCCCAGTGCGGGTTGGTGGATGTCATATGTCTTCGATTTTTTGGTTCTAGGACATGCCGGTTTCCTCACGATGTTTTCCTTCACCGTTTGGAGCGCAGTGTAAATTAAAGTAAATACACATAGTAAAGTGCTTGCCTGGGTTAGAACTCACGACCTGCGACTCGTAAGTCACGGTTTAATAACGTTGGACCACCACTGCTCGCTGCTCGCCCCTTATTATATAAACAAAAAAATTAATATGAATCTATTGGACGGACACATAACTGGCAAAATCTAGGTGTATATCTAATATGCGCCTACACTCCTGCCTACTCTGTTTAATTTCACCAATCTTCACACACAACAACCCACAGAAATTACAACGACAAGTCGACAACTTCGAGTTCGCAAAACTTATAATAAACTTGCATGCAGGTTCCACAGTATTGAAAACGTAAAACGGCTTGCAAGAAATTAATTGCAGCAGGAATACGTTTTCAAAGAAACCTTCCTAACCACCGAAATCTAAACCTTATATCGGTAGACTTAACGTCGTAAATGGTCGTTACGGCATGTATTTTTAAGTTTCGTTCAGCAAAGAACGTTTGGATTCGTTTTTTCGGCTAAAATTGTATGCTTGAATTATGTTTAAGTTTTCGTCTGGTCTTAGAGCTTTGCTAAGACTTTTAAAATCGTGTCTTTATTTGTGCTTTTTTTCCTGTAAGTATGCGTTTGTGCTTTATGTCTGTCGTCATTATTGTTATCAGTATTTTGCTTACGAGGGATAGCATCTACCATTTTACGTCTGGGTGTGAATTGATCCCGTTGTCAGGTCCTTAAAAATGTTCGCATCGAGCAACTTTATGGGACGGATAAAGTAAAGTTCTTCAAGGTAGCTATTTCCTTTTTGACATACTTACGTCCATTCCTCATCTAGGACTATATCAATAAACGTAAAAGAATAATCAACTGCCCTTATTTGGCACCTTTCTAATTTATTTTCAACTCAACGTACAAAAATCCACAAGTGGCCATCTGCCCTCCAAGTTGCATTTCAACCACAATCTGCACGTGTAGCATGACTTTTGTCAACGTAAGAATAGACAACATTACAGATGTAATAGACAAAATGAGGGATTTATTTTATTCATCTGGCATTTTGTCTTTTCTTCCATCGACAAAACTCGTTTTTATGTTGGATAAGTAACGCGTGCTGTGAGGAGACCCATATTACGTTTTCCGATAACACTTATAGCTGTCCACTGCTGGATATAGGCCTCACCGTTCGCACGCCACTATGCTCGATCCTCAGCAACTCTCATCCAGCTGCTACCAGCCACCCTTTTTTTTAATTTTTTATATGACTTCTCCCGCTCAGGGTGGAGCGGGAGGGCGTGTCAGACTTTTACTGACTAAACTACCCGTGTTCCTTCAGTTGCTTGTGCCAGGGCCACGATATCTCTTTCGAACATCCCGTGACCCTGAAGCATCGGCCCTATCGGACCCCGTCACTATGTGCTGTCATCTCATTGAGGCGCGCGTGGAAAACGACGCGCCGTCGACCCGGGCTTGATCCTTACTGGACGGCGAGCTAACTGCCAGCCACCCTGTGAAGATCGTCGCTCCACCTTGCCTGAGGGCTTCTTACATTACGTTTTCTATACGCGGTCAAGATCATGTCAGATCGCCAAATGTCCGCTGTACGTTTACCGTTAAACGAATGAACATCGTCCTGTTTCTGTCAATTGTTTAAATTTCACGGAGACAGAATGATTTTTGAATGTTAAACGCTAAATATAATAAAATGATTTGAGTAGCAAGCGGACCTTAGTACTCATAGACTATATGAACTAAAAAAATCGGATTCGTTACATGATTTATAACTCAAGAACGACTGGACCGTCTTTTAATTTTATTTGTTGGAAATATCTCCGTCCCGCATAGCAAAATAACTATTAAAATATAGGAAAAAATCACGAAGATGGTTCATAAAACGGTATGTGCCAAACCCTAAGACAGATCGCTACTGATGATAGACAGTAAAATTCGATCCGTCCTTGTCAAACAAATAGCTGTCAACACGTTATAGGGTCGCATATTTTGGCTTTATCGGGTCTTTAAAACCAGAGATTGATAGGTTTTTCCATATCCAGTACGCCAAAATTATATACGTTATTGGGTTCGGCCGCAAAATTACACTGCTGCGTAACTGTTACACTACAATAATACGAGTAATCTTCTTTCTCTACCTCGATTCAAAATAAGAACAAAATAATGTTCACTTCAAAACAGGCTATTACACAGTCTATGCATAAACAGTATACCTACTCAAGCTGAGACTACATCGATGGGTTTTAAAGTATATTCTGAAATAGATGTAGAACCGCATTAAGGAGTTAGCCCGGGGCACTGCTTCTTTTTAAATGAAGAGGAAAATTTTAATTTCCTATCGCGTACCAACGTAGGGATGGGGTAGAGCAGTGTCGATATTTTTTGTTTGTATTAAAAGGCTTCATCGTAATTTTGTCAAAAAATGTATTAAATTTATTATAAATAGGATACTTAATAGGATGAATCCCAACCCAAATCTTGGTTAATCTATTGGTGACTGGCAGAAACATCGTTATTAAGGAGTCTCCTTCGTTCTGTCTTTTCTCAGCATAAAACATTTTGATGAGTCTTTTCACTGAACAGACGTATTGGCCGAAACAAACTAATAACAAAATAACCAGTTTGAAATTCATATTTTTTCCACCATAAACTAACAGATGTCTTTTACTTGTAGTTCTAGTACACACCAACTATCACAAAACAATACAACAAACTATTAGTCTCTGTAAAATACCAGTTCCATTTAATAAAACGACGAGCTAATTCAAAATTTATCACGACTCGACCGTCTGAGCAATCAATTTGACATAAATATAGAATAATTGAATCACCACAGATATACAACAGTTTGCATAGCCATGATGATGTCATGTTGAATTGATCCGATAGTATTGTGCACATATCAATTTGTATGCATTCGCTATTGAACACGGAATGAGAAACAAATGGAATGCCAATGTTTTTACAACCGATTTTGGCATCGTTGGTTACGGTTGTAGCGACAGCTGTAATAAATCCACGATCGATAAACAATAAAATTGATCGCTTTCGACAGTCCCGACAAGGCTGAATGTCTTGCTGACAGCCTAGAGTCCCAATGTTCTCCCAGCTCCCAACCAGTAGACCAAGCTCACCTGAACAAGGTCGACGCTGAAGTCGAACGAAGAGCCTCCCTCGCTCCCGTCGAAGATCCTGATGATACTCTGCCTCCCGTCACTCCAGACGAAGTGCACGACATCATTAAAGGGCTCCACGCTCGTAAGGCCCCCGGTTCGGATGGTATTACCAATAAGGTATACAAACTCCTCCCTGCCCCGCTAATAATGCTTATGACCGCCATCTTCAATGGCACCTTGAGCAACAACATTTTCTCACAAGCATGGAAAGAAGCCACCGTCATCGGTATCCCAAAGCCAGGCAAGCCAAAGTCTGAGCCCTTCAGCTACCGCCCTATTAGTTTACTCAATGTTCTCGGCAAAATCTACGAGAGGCTTATTTATAAGCGTCTCAAAGACTACGCCGAAGCAAAGAGCCTCATACCAAACGAGCAGTTTGGTTTCCGTAGCCAACACTCGGGCACCCAACAGGTCCACCGCATAGTAGAGTACTTATGCTCTGGTCTGCAGCGTAACGCGACGACGGGTGTGCTATTCTTCGACATAGCGAAAGCCTTCGACAAAGTCTGGCACAACGGCTTGATATACAAGCTTTACCAACTAGGAGTGCCAGTACGTCTCGTGCTCATCTTACGAGACTTTTTGTCGAATTGCACCTTTCGCTATCGCATCGAGGGAGCACTCTCGTCCCCTCATCCTATTCGCGCCGGTGTCCCTCAGGGTTCCGTACTATCTCCTCTCGTCTTCACGCTGTTCACCAGCGATATCCCAAAAAGTAAAAAGGCTCAATTGGCTCTCTTCGCCTTCGACACTGCCGTTTACTATACCGGTCACTGTCCCATTGCTATAGCTCGTACTCTCCAAACCTCCGCAAACGTTTTAGGTGCTTGTTTCCGGAAATGGAGAATCGAGGTCAACTCCGATAAGAGTCAGGCGGTTCTCTTCTCGAGACGTCGTTGATTCCCCCTCCCCTTCCCAGCCCGATCACTATGTACGTCAAGCCGATCCCTTGGGAGAAGCAAGCCAAATACCTAGGCGTGATCCTCGATGAGAACCTTACCTTTAAGGCTCATATTAAGGCGGTTCGCGCGCGCGCCTCCTTTGCTCTTAGCAGGCTCCAATTCGTACTGACAGCCCGTAGTAAACTGTCCCTCAAATGCAAGCTCCGCATCTATACCGCAGTCATCCGTCCCATCATGACCTATGCCTGCGTTGTATTTGCGCACGCTCACCCACGTCATCTCCATAAGATGCAGACCCTCCAAAACCGTTTCCTCAGAAGGGTCACGGGTGCCCCCTTCTATGTCCGTAATATCGATCTTCACGTCGACCTCAAAATGCCAACCATAAAACAGTTCATGAAACGCTTATCAAAGCGTTTCTTCGACTGCGGCATCAAACATTCTAACCCCCTGATTACAGCGGCCGCCCGCTACACTCCCTCTCGCATTAGCAGTATTCGCCGACCAAGGCATACTTTAATCGACCCCGACGACGCCACTACCCTCCTCCAGGAGAGTAGTAAGGCCACTAGCACGCTACATAAGCCCAAAACCCGATCGCCGTCCTACCGCCCTCGCCGCCGAGGCCCGCCGCGACGCCCAAATCGACGCCCCTCCCGACCCTTGCTCGAGCCAGCCCGCGCCGCTGAGCCTGTAGCTTTAAATTCGTCCGTAAATAATACCAATCCTGATCCAGCTAGTCATTTGCTGCCCTCTTCCAGCGACGCCCTAAGCCGAGGTTCGTACCCCACAGGGGGTGCCCTTAGCGTTGTCGCTTAGTTTTAGTTAGTATATAAGTTTAAGTCCTGGCTGGAGGCCTTAATTTATTAGGGAATCCACAGGCAAGTCCGCTTAAGCAGACGACAACCGCATAGGTTGACCTGCGAGATGCCAAACAAAAAAACAATAAAATTGACTTGCCACTGAAATGTGATGTTTTAAATGTCAAAGAAGCTTCAATTTAGTTGCGGTAGGTACAATTTGCATAGGTATTTATTATAATCTCAAACAAAGCCAGTCCATTTTATTGCAGAAAACTTGTCGGGTATATGTGTATCATATACTGTACCTGATTATACGAAGCTCCCTTTGGTAATTTAAGATGAATGGTCTTACTTGTAGACCGTCACACTTTTTAAAGTGTAATTAAATAGAGAACCAACATGAAAAGTAGTGGATGTGACATTGAAAAGTATTTGACATACAACCAGCGCCAAGACGCACAAAGATATTTGTCGGTCTATACATCTAATGTTTATTACAAATACGCATATGAGCACTCCATTTCTGTATCATTTCATATGCGTGCCAAATAGTGTCATCGTTTTATTGGCATTTATTGTTTTTTAATGAGTGGCGCCGTCCATGTTTTGGTAATATATAATTGGGTGATGCTGAATGAATGGTCGATGCAGTCATCATGTACGTGACTTTCGTCTTTATCAATGAGTAAGTTCTCTTGATTAGCTATCAATTATTTCATTCATAACGATTCACTTTCAATAAAATACTCTTGGAAGAATAGGAATAGTAGGTTCTAGGAAATAACACATTGAAGATCGGTGTATATTATGTCTGGGAAAACCCGAAATAATTTTTATTAAAATTGTTTTCGTTATTGTTTGTTACATTAGATTATATCATTTCTATTTTTATATTTAATGCCGTGTGGAACAACCACCAAACTTATACAAATTCTCAAAAATATCGATAGTTTACCCATCAGTTCAGCACATCACTAGACCTAACCTCCGTCGTTAAAAATATTGCTGTTTGAACGCAGAGTTCGCTTAGCGTTTTAATAAATTTGGAAAATTAAAGATTCATATCTGATTCACTTCACTAGTGAGCCACCAGACTCCTCCCTACATGTAAAATTTTTATGCTCTAATTTAGACGACAAAATGTTGCAACGATAACTGGGTTTTCTAGAAGAATTAATGTTTGTTATTTTATAAAAGGATGGTATGAAAAGTGTCTAATCGTTGTAATAGTATAATCCAGGCAGTAAAATAAATTAGTAAATTATAATGAAAGGTCACAATTTACTCATTATCAATGTCAATGAAGAAAATGCTATCAGGAAATTTTAAAGTATGATTATTATAAGGCTATAAGAGAAGAGGAAGACCAAAGAAACGATGGAGGAACTGTGTGAAAGATTATATGGATAGAAAGCGGTTGCATGACTATCGAAGTGAGGACTTGTAGAGAAGTATGGAAGAATGTTGAGCCAACCCCATATAAATCAGGATAAGGGCAGGAGAATTATGAATGTCAATATGCTGGCAGGGTATATGAAAAAGTATAAGATACAAATTGTATGATACATCATAGAGTCTGGTACCTACCTAATGTACACAGCCTACCTATAAGCAGATTGTATGACGAAATTAAATTGTATGTAGGAAGCCCATTGGCGTGATAATAAATATAAATTTACAACGTGTTTCTTTTTAAATATAAATCCAACAACTCTAGGGTTAGGTATATTCTTAAAATAAAAATAATACAAAAGAATATGTGTTCCAAAATTCCATAGCTTCGAAGATATCATCAATCATAATACGTGTGTAGGTAAGTTTAATTGAGAAGTACGAGTTATTCATTTTCTTTCAAACTAATTGTTCATAATTAAAGCTAAGAAAATGCGACGGTATAAGAAAATTATCGTGATATTGTAGGATTATTTTTCATGACAATTGAAAACAAAAAAAAAACATAATTGAAAAATAATTCATACTTATGCCAGTTGATTCTTTGATAATGGTCTCATTCATACCCTAGAGTTATGGGATATAAAAATAAAACACCTTGTATAAATATATTCTATGCCTTTGTTTCCATAACCAGAAAAGAAGTTATACGAGTTGATTACAACAAATACAATAAAAATAGAATGTGAAAAAAACTGCTCTAAATACACTGTATGCTTTTTTGCGTGGTATAGGATTTTAATGAATTTATTACTTATTTATGTTTTATTTTTCATTAGATTTACACATTCTTATTTAATTAAGAAATACTAGTAAGGCCAAGGCTTTTCGCAAGGGGGTTTGCTTCGTTAACACCATCTTGAAGTATGGAGACTGTTTACAGATGAAAAATAAGATAAAAATACAACATCTCAATCCACCCTAAGTTCGTTAGTATTCTTAATGAAAAATCGATTTCAAAATGGCGGCGTGCCTTAGGTGCGATTTTATTTTTAGGGTTCTGTGAGACAAAAAATGTCGTGTTTTATTGGGGACCCTTATCCAAGCACTGTATTTTTAAATAAGGGCTGAGCAGATAGATTCGCGTGTTAAAGATTTTAAACGTTCTTGTTTTATTGGCAAATTTAATCTATCTAGCATTCAAATACCTTCATTTATTAGCAATATTTCAAGCTTGGGCTTTGTTTTCTCGTTTCAGGCTGTTCAGAATTATTACTTTAGGATCTGCTCATAAGGTCTCATATTCCATTTCCATAGGTGTAGAGAAACATTGTTTACAATTGTATTTTTTTTTAAAAAGGATATTAGGTTTTTTAATTAGGTTTAAGAGAATAAAATATGGTTATTCTATTTCATTACTGGAACAGGAAATTATCCTACACTAGGTTCCTTGATTTTTATAAGAAACATAAGTTAACATTTGCAGCTAGTCTGGTAAAAAGTACGGAACTTCCAAAAAATATATATCTATAGCATCTACCACTTTAATTTCCAAGCGAATCGAACTGCCGTCCTCCTGATTACGTCTTCATTTGATATTTATTTTTAATTAAGAAAAAAGGCGGCCTTCGCCATCAAACCTAATTATTTTGTTGGTTATCTTAACAAATGATTTATTCATTCGCGGATTCTGCTGAGAACCTTTTTTTATTTGGCTTGAAGATAGATAGCTTCGGGTGGTTTATTAATTAAATTATTTAGAACGATAACGGAAAAATATTAGAGAAGTTTTGGAGTGAGAGAGTAGATGATCGATGTTTGTAGGTAGCTATTGTAGGTAAGTACTTAAAGACTTCAGATGAGACTCGTAAAGACATCTGCCATCATGTCTATTCTTCGTCGACAAACCCGGACATACATCGCTTGCAGGGATGCATGGCAATAAAGGGAGGGGGCATATACTCAGCTGTGGGTGGAGTCACTTCGGATTAATGGTGGTGTGTTATAATCGAAATCAAAAATCATGATAAAAATACTTAATTTGACTTAAACCTACATAGGAACTTATGAAACGTCAGAAGCTAGTTGCACGGTTCCAATTGGTCGATTCCTATGGAGAAGATCCGCCAAGAAACTCCACGGTTACTCTTTTAAAAATAATTGGCTTCTCAATGATTTCAAATTACAGTGTTAATATTAGGAGGAGAGTGTAAGCCTGTCAACAAGTACCAGGTACTTAACAAAGAGAAAAAGATCCACAAATCTACAGTCCACAAAATGTTAAAGAATCTAAATGAAATATATGAGATAAATAAAATAATAAAAAAGATTTAAAACCAAATGATATGATTGCCATTTCGACTGTAACAAATTTGAATTACATCATCTGAAAATTATTCTGGTTATTTCTCTGGCTTTTATAGGTTTGAAAAAAAACGTATAAGGATGCCTGAAAAATTAACCAAGATATTACGTAAAGAGACTGGTTGCCAATAGTTGTTATCAATCAAGTGCCATTAGGTAAGTACCTAATGAGTTCTTACATGAAAACAGTATTTTCCTGTGGTTTTCTGAGTGAAAACAGATTACAAAATTCTGTAATATTTTATTTTTGAGTAGGGACAAGAATAAAATAAAAAAACATTTTACAATACATTTGCGAACAACATTAAAAAAAAACGTTACAAAATACATTACATAATCTCAAACATGTTTAAAAAAACTGCACCTTATTGTTAACATAATCCCATAAGGGTTAGGCAGAGGTGTACACCCACATGTCGTCAGTTATGTTTAAGTCCCATGTAATAGGGAGCGAGCGTATTGCTATCAACCGGTCGGCACGGTTGGCGCAGTGGTTGAGCGATCGGCTGCTGCGCTGCGTGTCGCGGAACAAATATTTGTATGACCTACAAATAGTTGTTCCAGGTCTGGGTGTCTTGTGAACGCACCCACGATACAGGAGTAATAGTGTGGCGCAACGTTTAAAAAAAAAAAAACCTTAACCAAATTCTAGATAGAAAGACCCAATAATTATGCCCGACCTGGCAATCGAACCCAGGCCCTCATGCTCAGCAGTTGCTCTTGCGACCAATACGGTATTGTACTACCGATACTATACGAACACTAGCTAGCTATGCTATAATCTATTTATAGCTAGCCCCGATACGCGACTAGGCATTAATTAAAACGACAAAACAAAATAGCCGTAGACTTCAGCTGCAGTCAGAATTCACACTATTCCAATGGGAGAATTAATTAAATACTGCCTCTGTTTGTGCTTGTAGAGATGCTGGATACGGCTATTGAAGTTAAAAAAAAATGTCCATTATGGTTTTAATTATTGTTGTTAGAAATTTACTCTAACAGATAATTATGAAATCATTTCTATTTGTGCATAGTGTCATAAGATTTTCATCGTCTATTTCTTTCTATGTGTTTATTTTTTCTTGTGTTTGAATTTTGATTCGTAAGTTGACGGTTTTCATAGTTACCGCCATGTTTTTATGATATCAATGTAACTGAAAAACTTGTTCTCATGGGTCTGTCCCGTGAGAACAAGTTTGTCAAGCGATAGTATTGCGGAATTCCATCAATTGTATATTTCCGAACGAAATGATGAGTTCCTTAGAATAAGCCAAAGACCAAAGCTTTTTATCAAGTTATTTGTGAAACTGATATTAGGTAAAAAAACTGTTTAGCTGCCATTATCTTCCCTACACATAGCAATTATTCTTATTATTATAGACTATATATATATTTTGTTCATCCCGACACGCGAGGGGATCTGGGTAATACGTGATTAATTTTATTTTCTTTTGACTTTAAAAAAAAACCTAAACGAGCAAAAGGAGTAAGCATCGTAGCAGGTGGCGTTCTGTAGTTTCTGCCTACCCCCATGGGAAGAAGGCGTGAGTTTATGTATGTAAGTACTTACGTATGTAGTACCAAGAAAATTAGATCTAATTTGAACATGCATGCCCCATTTTCAACCAGGCCACATCCAGCACGACCAGTCCATGGCCTAGCACAGTAGACAGTGGGGCCATAAATTGAGGTGTGCTGTCAATTGCACCCGTCCACCAATAGTTGCGGTTCGACGCCGGGCCGTGCTGTGCGGTGGCGTACAAATTTTACATGACATTTTAGCCTTTTTTTTGTTCACTTTTGATATTTTAAAACGGTGGTGAATTATTGTTTTTATTTTTATCACCTGTTTGGAAATCAAATAAATGGTTTGAAATGTTATAATATTTTTTTTCTGTTATTATTATTTATTTGTATTTCGACTTAGCTTTCATAACAATTTCGTGTAGCATATTATGGGCAGACCTAACCAGCTACTTATATTGTAAATGTACTTTTTAGAAATAATTTACGAACCAGACCATGAAGCTATGCCAAAAACTGGAAAGAAAAGAACTGAATATGCCATTTTATTTACAAATCACAGTTGATTGATAAAAATAGATGACGTCATATAGCGATAGCAAATTTCGCGCCTCAGTCCTATAGCCTCGGTGGCGCAGTAGGCAGCGCGTAAGTCTCATAATCTTAAGGTCGTGAGTTCGATCCTCACCCGGGGCATAGCTTTTTGTGTTTCATATCAGTTTTTTTGTCATTGAGATAATAGTTTAAAGTGATTGATTGGTATTGATTCTTTGAATAATTCTAACTGCTGTAGCAAGTCCTGTTATCTTTAAAGTTCAATTATATTTTGGTTAATACAATGGAGGCTCAAATATGTTGCAGTCACTAGTGTTGTTATTTCAATAACAGTTTGTGCAAAGCTTACCCCGAATAGTTACATCCACTCACGCCTTTCTCTCTCTGGTGTATACAGAAACTACAGAACGCCTGCTAAGACCCTTACATACTCCTTTTGCTTCGTTTACATTGATATTTAAATTTAAACCCCATTTTTTTCATTCGTTTACGAATCACCTATCAGTATTGGCATAAGCATAATCAGCCTATTATGTTCCCATTGCTCGGACACAGGCCTCCTCTCTGTGAGAGGGAGTGGGCCGTAATCCAACACGCGGGCCCAGTGCGGGTTGGTAGATGTCACATGTCTTCGAATTTTTGTTTCTAAGACATGCCGGTTTCCTCACGATGTTTTCCGTCACCGTTTTGAGAGCAGTCGTGATGAACTAATTTACACAAAGTAAAGCGCCTGTCTGGGTTTGACCCTACGATCTACAATTCGTAAGTCGCGGCCGTTACCACCGGGTCAACACTGCTTTTCGCCGCTGATTAGCAGAACATAATTTTAAAGAAAATGTTTAACAGTTTCATGAAGATAATATCAGCTTCACAAATCGATCTTAATTGTTACGTAATACTTGCTTAGGTCGGTTCATGGATTTGTGACCATCCACTACATACCGAGACCCCTCCGTGCCTTGGAAAGCACGCTGAGCAGTTGGTGCCACTTGATAATATTCGTAGATCTTTGACATTAAATAAGTGATAGACATAAAATAAAATAAGTGATAGACATAATTTGAATACCAGAAATAAAGATAAAATAGATCAACCATTTTTCAGATTAGCTAAAGTACATACATCATTTATGGGGTACTGTGTTAAATGTTATAACAAAATACCTTGTGATATATTGCAATTAAATGAAAGAAAATTTAAAATTCGTATAAAAAGTACACTTTGCAGACAAGCTTATTACAAATTAGAGGACTATATACAAGATAAGAACGCTTGGAAACATGATGGTCCAGCTCCATAGGACAATCCCGTCTAGACAAAATCACACTGGTTGCTAATTGAATTTTTTATTTTTATTTTATTTTTACTTACTCACACACTGACCTATTCCTAGTTAATATTTTAGGAAAGTCATATATTTTTACAGTGTTTGTAAATATGTGAGCACAATGTACCTATCGCGTCATTCATTTATCTGCCTTTGCTATATTTTTAGTTCTTCTTACCACTTGTGGTATAGTATTTTTATTCTTGGTGCATCGTTTTCACATATAAAAATATAATTAATGTATGCAAATATTGTAAAATATTTTAAAAGAGTAACGGTGGAGTTTCTTGCCACTTCTTCTCCATACGAAACTACTTTTTGGAAGTGGCGCCTAGAATCAGTTATATTTTTATTGTAATTTTTGACGTTCAAAAGTGCCATTTTATGGGCCTATTTGAAATAAATGCTTTGACTTTGACTTTGACTTTGATTCGATACGGGTGGTCAGAATCCCGAAAGTCTGACAAGCAGTCTTAACAAGGGGTATCGTGTTACCCAGTAACTGGGTTGTGGAGGTCAGACAGGCAATCGTTCCATGTAAAATACAGATATTCAGCTGCATCTGGTTAGATTGGAAGCTGATCCCAAATATATTGGAAAAGGCTAGGCAGCTGATGAGTGCCATGAAGTGTTAAAAAATGTCCAATACTAAACGCAAAAAATACTAAGTTTATTATTTCGGTCTTTATTATTGGCCTGCACCAAAAATAATGACCAAAATACTAAACTTGCAGGCCAAAAATAACGACCAAAGTACTAATCCTGCTGGCCAAAAATAACGACTAAAATACTAAACTTGTAGACCAAAATACTAAACATGCAGGCCAAAAATAACGACTAAAATGCTAAACTTGCAGACCAGAGATAACTACCAAAATTCTAATCTTGCTGGCCAAAAAATAACGACAAAAATAAAACAATATAATCAAAACCTATAAACTTTACGCCAGAAACTGTCCTTGAACCGTCTCCCCGTTCTCATACATCCATAAAGGCATCAATCGAATTATTTAGCTCTAAATCAATTGATATGACTCAGAGCCCAAACACGAAATAATTGGTGTGTGAACAAAGTAGCAAACTATATTTTCTATGTGACCTAGTTCAAAATTAGTTTGATCATCGGCTACGTTTTTGTGTCATTGGAGAAAATGTTGTTTTGTCAAGGCTTGTGGGAAAAAATTGTGGAGGATAAAATATTATGTTATTTCTGTAAGTAAGTTTGTCTTTTACACTTCAAAAATAAATTACGTTTAAAAACTAGATGAGTTCGGTGTTTCCTATCAGACTTCTCTGACAAGAAAGGCCGAAACAAACTCAGAGGTCGCATATTCTAATGATAGGTAGGTTTTATGTATGCTATGATTGTGACGCTATGTAAAGAATACCCACATAAAGACTACAAAAAAAATAGATTGAACCCTATTTTTCCTAAGCCTGGCTAGTTTTTAGTATCGGAATTAGCATATTTGAAACGTAATAACTATTAAGAGTGCCTTATGAATCAATCATGTTAATCACTACTGATACGCTCATAAACATTAAAATAAAGTTAGGCGTTTAACAAAATATCTAAGAAATAAGAAAACATCATAAAATGCAATAAAAAAATTGCACTTTTGGATAAAAATATTGGCAAACTCAGGCCAATATTTTTATCCAAAAGTGCAATTTTTATTGCATTTTATGATGTTTTCCAGGGATTGACCAAGACGGGATGACACTGACAGCTCACTCCATGCAAGGCCACACGGTGCGATTTTAACAGAATCGATATGCAGATCGGCTGGTTCGTCTTACGAGACATCTATAAAACAAGAGCAGAACAACGTCCCACATAACATCACTTATTCAAATGACCAATATAAATCGTTCAGGAATCACGACAAGTCACAACCCCATTCAGGAGCAATCGATTCATTGAGTAACGTCCATGCTGTGATCACCGCTATATTTAGCGATGGTCAATACCTCGTTGATAGCAAATGATCAACTGGATCTAATAATAGAAAATGCATCAGTGAACACGAGAGCGCCGCGTGGTGTTTTATTGATAGTGGGCCTGAGGTCTGTTTCTGATTCGGGAGCGGTTCGATTAGGGAAGAGAACGTTTTAGGCATTTTATTTGAGAACTCGAATTCAGAATCAAAAATCAAACTCAATGCATTTATTTCAATTGAACCAACAACAAGCACTTTTGAATTATCAAGAACTCGGTGAGTCAGAAAGATGAAGCTAGTGGTCCATTATACGAGATTGCGTAGTAGGTTCCTATGGAGTAGAACAAGCAAAAAACTCCATGGCCACTTTTTAAATCAATTCTGAACTGTTATTTAAATGTTATGAAATTAAGCAGGTCAGTAATAGAAGTCCTCATAGAATAGACAAAAGATGTAGCAATCCTGATCTAATTTGATCACTAATTACAAATCTCATATTTGCTGTTCTTAGAAATATCTATATCTCTTTTGATATATAGAATATTAAGAATCACTAACTAACCACATGCCGATTTAAAGGACAATGCCGGATCCTGCCCCAGCTATTTACAGGAAATGTCAATTAATGAAGATAATTGTAAATTAAAGGACCTTTTCATAATACATTGTTTTTCAGTATAACTTGGAAAAGATTCAACCACTGAATTCCCTATTGCGTTACTTATTGCGCATGACACACAACAAAAAAAGTTTTAAATATCTGTAAAACAAAAACTCATATTACGATTGTAATAAATAGGATAAAGCGTAACGTATTTGTTGTTTAAATCGCTTTATAACAATTATAAACTGCACCTAACCTACAATAAATGTCATTATTGTTTTAAGATTTTAACAGAAAACGCAAGTTCTACAAGTAAAAGGAAAAACGTTTTGTTAACAGTAATAAATAAGCTTTAAGATGCTGCATAATGCAGGTTTGTAAATGACTTTTTGATTTGAGTGGGGCAAACTTCTACAGAGTTTCTGGAATTGTCCTTTCAAATATTAGTTTGAGCACGCAGAGGAAATACAAATAATAAACCAGAAAAAACTTTTAAGACTAACCAAATAATGGAAACAAAAATAGACCTGTGGGACTTGCTATAAGAGTGTGTGCCCGCCCCTGTTCATCATCATCATTGCAGCCAGCTGGCGTCCACTGCTGGACATAGGCCTCCCACGTTACCGCCACTTCCACCAGTTACATGCCATTTGCATGCAGCGAATTCCTGCGGCAGTCACAAGGTCATCGCTCCATCTTGTGGGAGGCCTTCCAACGCTACGTCTTCTGGAACGCAGTCACCACTCCAGAAACTTTCGGCCCCATCAGCCATCTGTTCTTCGAGCAATGTGCCCTGCCCACTTGAGTTTGGCAATGGCCCCCTAGCCGCCTGATACCCAATAAAAAACAATCTAACCAAGAGCAAACCGTTTGAAATCGATAGCGATCAACATTAGACTCGTTACAGCAATGAAGACACGCATCAAATCATAACTAACTTCTGCACAATTAAGAAACGACACGTATTTCATGATATATCGGTTCGTCATGTGATTTCTTTCATCAGTTAGTTAATTAAAAGTACTTTTGGGTGGACGATTTAGTGATTGATGCCAGAAATTTAGTTTAAGAGCTAGCTGCAGAGGTCAGGAGTTTTAAATTCCACTTTTAGCACAAACTACCTTCTGTATTGTCACTCCGTATCCCTTTAATCGATCCAAAGGCTGTCTTTACAAGATCGCTTTAAGCGACAAGACCTCCCATTGTCACCTGAAGGGTTCTTGATACCACTAGTCAGTGTGTGACAATAGGAACTAATCGTTGATCCAATCCTTTGGGCTAATCTTTTAACCATAATATGAGCTAATATTATACAGCATGTATTAGAAGGGTGCTTTTACTTTTTCCATCAAACTGGACAATTTTCTCCAGGAAAAATTTCTTCTGTCTCATACAAAACTTCAGTTAGATTTCGACCCAATTGTCTGCTGCTGCCTGATTACTTCCCATGTAGAAAGTTGTTCAGTTTGATGGTCTATAATAATAATAATAATAAACCATTTATTTTCAGGCGTCACAGGCCTATATATAAATACCTTAACCTAAACATACATATATTTATCACACCACACATATACCACACCCATCTGATTTATGCCGTTGAAGAAGCAGAATAGGAAAGATGATAGATAGTCGCAGAAAAATATCCGCGTTAAGTGGTAAGGCAGAGTTTCAAGCAAATCTAAAATGGGATTTAAAAAAATAACGAGGTAGGTACTGTGCCGGCTTCTAAACATCACAATAATTAAAAATTATCATTCACAAAACATCTTAGAACTTAATTAGCGATCTTCACAGAAACATACCAGAAAAACGACAAAAACTGCGCTTTTCCATTTCTTAATTTCCGTTGAAATCTAATTAATAAACGGAAAAGGAACACTTCTCTTTGAAAGATAACCCGGGCATTGAACCGACGACCCGAGCGGAGCGATATCGCCGCGAGCTATAAATTAGGAAAAATTTTCGTTATCTACGGATTTTTTCCCCATAATATGAAGGACAATGAATGGTGGCCTAGGGGTTGTTTCACTAACTTTTAAAATCTATTTAAGTGAGGTGCAGTTTTGCGTCATGGTAATAAAAAAATTGTAGGTCGGTTTCATTGTTTTTAATTTATGAACAAAAATAAACGTGTTACGAAACTATTTATACACAAATTACAAGTATCGATTATATTCCATTATGATTATTACTTAGAATTGTTTTGAAAAGCAATTTTTTTAAACGCCTGCTAAAACTTAGTGGGTTATATTTTTAAATTTATTTGTTTATTTAAATTACACTTATAACACCTTTACAGACGTATCCAACGCGATGTTATAAGTCACAATGTCTTAGGGCGAATTTCACCCAATGAAACCGAATGCGATCATAACAAAAACTAGGTACCTACGTGTAAGATCTGTGCCGATGGCGCCCTTTTCCACTGGCGAAATCAACCCTAAGTAGAAACACAAATTTACAAATAATAAAATAAAATGACCGCGATCATAATTATAAAGTACTAAGCTAACAATTTCGGTTTGTGCCATCACAACACCCTGTCCTCCGTCTTCCGCATCCAGTTTGTCCCAGCTACCTCTAGGGATGGAAGGATGTCGGTCCATCTAGCTTGGGGTCACACTTACGCTTGCCAATACGCGATCTCCCAGAACTCGTCTGGCGACTTATTTGATAACACAATAGGAGCATATGATTATTATTTGTAAATTCTGTTTTATTCTATTCGGGAAACTTACAGCTAACTGTTCTTAAACAATATGAAATTGAAGGCCATTCACAATTTTCCAACAATAAACACTAAAAATAAAAACGAAAATAAAGGTTGGTACAAAAGACCTGTAACATTAAATAAGAAATAAATCGTTCATGATCCACGAATCCAAACTTAAAATGATTTCGACGCAAACAATTAATTTGCCATAAAGAAGCTTTTCACCAACAAATGCTTAAGCTAAGAAACAATGGTATTGAATATATCCAAAACAGGTTCTAGACAGTTTATTAAATCTTCTGCCCGTACGGATTACAAACGAATTCTGCCTGTGCGCGAACTTGGTATGAGGTATATGCAACAAGCTAGACTATGTAAATATAATCAATATCCTAGATTGTTTTGCATAAGTAAACATAAGTTAATCATATCCCAGGAATAAAACGCTTATCCTACCTAGTTTACCAAAAATTATTAATAATTTTACTAAGATCAACAATTTATTCACTTACATTTCTTTTGTTACTAGGTAAAATAGTTACATCTTTTGACACAATTGGAATCAACTCCTTAGCCTCTTCAACAGGTTTCAACCCCTTTATACAATCAGAAATTTCCTGCAAACTCATATCTTTAGTTTCCGGTAGATAAAAATATATCAAAACCAAACATACGGATGAAGACAATGCAAATGATAAGAAAGTACCATGCATTCCTAAAGATTTAAAAGCGTACGGAGATATTTTTATGAACGTACCGTACATTATCTTAAAAGATAGTGCTATAGCACACATAGACAAACTTCTACACTCTGTAGATATTACTTCACCACATATAGATGTAGATAGAATCATTGGTCCACAACTTATGGCTACTGAATAACCTATCAACAATAGAATTGATAAATACTTGTTTTCGGATAGTACCGATGCTTTTACTAAATACAGATATAGAGACAGCAAAAACAAAAATGCTATTGCAATAGAAGAAGAGGTTAGTAATAAACTACGTCTTTTGAATGCTTTTGATAAAGCACATCCTACATACATTGTGGAAACTGTCACAGCATCCAATATTAACATACCAGCATAAGCAGTAGACTCATTGTTAGTTATTTTCTTTAGAATGTCTATAGCGTACACAGTACAGACTAATTTCCCAGAAAATATATACAACGCCATCAATAATACTGAGAATAGCACAGGTTTGTAAAATTCCCTCTTTACCACTACTTTAATAGACTCCATAGCTTGATTTCTTAAAGATTTTTTGCGTCTGTCATTTTGATCACTTATGAGTTTTTCGAGTTCCTTTTCAGAGGACATCGATGACCCTTTCAACCATCTATGGGCTTTTGCGCACTGTTCAAAGCGACCTTTTGTTGCCAACCATAGTGGAGACTCCGGCCAAAAATACACTGTGCCTAAACTATATATAGAACACACCAATCCAAAAAGACCTATCTTTTTCCAATGAAAGAAAGTTCCTATAAGATTTGAGGCTAATATGCCCCAAAAAAATGTGGCAGATTTGATGGTCAAAAAGAGGCCTCTGTTTTTTGCTGATGTATACTCCGTAATGATGGCAATTGCGATGGTGAGGTAAGAAGCAGTGACGACTCCTTGGAAGACTTCGCTGATGAGGATCATGTAGACATCGTTGCTGTTGTAAAAGATGATGAAACCGATGAATGTGGAAACGCAGACGACGCTGTGGGTGATCTTTCTGCCGACGAGTGCCACTAAGATGGGCAGTATGATGACCCAGGGCATCCCACTATAGCTGAACACGGCAGCTGGAAACACAATATTAACTCATAAAGTAATAGTAAATTACAGGTGTATTTTGAAAACAAAAGTTAGCATTGTTTTAAAATACACATACTAGCATGATTTTTATGTAATTTTTTTATTTAATAGCAATTACAATAATGCATCGTGGATACTTAATAAATCACCATTAAAAGTAAATCATTGGTTTCTTTAAACTGATCTGACTGGTGATAAAAAAATCGACCATAAATGCTATAATTTAGTGACGATATTTCATTCATTTTTAGGTAGATGTTATAGATTTTGACGTCATAAATAACGTCCTACTGCAGGGTAAAAATTGGTTCATGCATTTTTTTTTCTTCCAAATGTCAAGAGTATAGTGAAATGGTACTATAGTAGTCCCGGGGATCACGTTCGACTCAAGGCTACAATGGGGTCCTCATTTAACAATATCTTGCAGGACGGCTAAGTTCAGCAGCTTGTGCTGTCAGAAAAATCCGTCAATTTACTGATGTAGATACCAAGATGTTAGTCTATGTTAGTTACTTTCATGGTATCTTAATTTACGGCATTTTACTTTGGGAACGGGCTGCAGACATCGACTCTTTTTTTTCTGCAGAAAAGAGCCATATAGGTATAATTTCCCCGGTCACGGTTCTCTACGGACAATTTATAACGACATTAACATCATGACGGTACCTTGTTAATATATTTATGAAATCATCATGTACGTAAGAAAAAAATACTTCTTTTCAGTAAAAGAGGTGAAAGACATAATTATAGTACTAGAAATCGGGTGTATCATTTCAGTCATTTATCAGGCTGGCTAAAGTATACTCATCTTTCATGGGCACCGTTTCAAATGTTACAATAAAATATAGACTCCCCATATACTTCAACCGAACGAGACGAAAATGAAATCGTTTATTAAACGCACACTATACAGGCAGGCTCATTATAGGTCCAGTCATTTTTATCACTAATGTAATCCTGGCTCAATGCTGGTCCTGCTCCACACCAACTACAACTAATTGATTAAGAATACTGTCAACGCTGAAGAAAATACTGTTAAAACTAAAAGAGTGTAAGACTATCTTTGCATTGTATAAACTCAATCTTCTTTGTATTATGTAATTGCATAGCACAGGTGTGAGTACTTTGTACTATGGAGCTACCTTTACCTTTTATTCACTTGAATGTGCCCTGGCTTCTGATAGTTAGGTATGTCATGCTCACTAAAATCTCTCGCTGACGGTGGTGCGTGTGTTGGATCATTTAGCTCACTTAAAAATGGTTGAGCTGAATGGTGCTGATCCATGCGTCATGTTCGTGAATGGGCGCCGTCACTTGGGACTGGTCATCTATTAACTGCCACGGCTTATTTTAATTATTTAATTTTAGGATTGTTTTTTTTTGTTTTTATTTGCTGTACTCTGGACGCCTTTAACGTTGACGACTTTCTATTTATATCATTGTCACATATAATTATTACAAGTTCAACATTAGTGATGTAACATTTTATTTTTGTAACAATATTATTTAAAACAGTGTCCATGGAGATTTTTTGTACATTTTTCTCCATAAGTACCTACTACGCTTTTGAATGGACCAGTAGCTTCATATTTCTGACCGACTCCTTGTTAGTTCAAAAGTGCCTATGATAGGTTTAATTGAAAAAATAGTTTGAGTTTGATCTACTACGGCTTCGCTCTAAGTTTGCCGGTCCGTGCGCGTCTACGCGTCTCTGAATATGGTCTATGACAGTATAGTAAGCTTTCTGGCATAGTTTCCGCTTTATAAAAGATTTGATTTTATTAAGGCTAAGTTCTTGAATGTGGCTAGTAAGTTTATTTTAAAAACGTATACATGGGCATTTAAACGAGCCACCTATTTTCTTGATCCTAGTAGTACCTATATGTTTTCATGTAATAAATGTTAACACGAATATAATGTTTTAGAAATGTATGTTGGTACTTGTGTCCATTTTATATTACTTCCTATTGCTTTTGCAACGGGGTTTCAGTATATAGGAATAACAATACGATACTTGTTTATAGGTATAAGTTTGACTGCTATGCTATGAAAGCCACTATTAGCACCTAGCACCAATACTATTCAACTCGCAAAGACGGGGAGGACACTGAGAAAGATGAGGAATGAGAATACAATGGCACGGTCCACTTCTTTGAAAGAAGAATTTTGGAAATCAATAATAATGAATCTATAACAATACATTTTAGTTACAGATTCATTATTTTTGATTTCGCTTTATTATCTATCAAAGTAAATTGTTTTTACCAAATGGCTCTTTTTGTTTGTGTGACTACTATAAATGTGGCTTTTATTGAGTTCTTGGCCTAAGAACTGGTGTCATAAGATGAGGGGCATATGGGATAACACATTGGATAATCGTTATCTCTGATGAGCTACCCTACAAACTTATTCTCTTCAAAACCTCCTAAACACCTACTGAGCCTTCTCCTGACAAAGCTTTCTCTATAAATTCCTTCATCATGTGTCCTTCGAATGAATAGGTAATTCGAATATAATAATCATTCTTACAGCGAATTTAAACAGGTCTTCTGCCGTCTCGTTCCTGGCGACATTCCAAAATTCTTTAATTATATACGTCATTTTGGAAATTTTGTGATTGTCGAAATCCATATCTCATAAATAATTTTTTCCAAATTCAATCTTTCCGACAATTTTTTTGATATATGTCAGTCAAAGTAACGACAGATAAAAACATCATGGTTTTGACAACCTTATTCATTGAATTCTGTTTTGTAGTCGACTATTTTTATTATAATCTGTACCGAACGCATAATTCCACCTCTTTTTCGTTTTGCTGCTAACAAGCGTTTTTAAATAAATGAAAGTTCATCATTGATAAAGAGCTAACTTATCAGTGATTAACGAGATTTTTACAAATAAGGCTGTTAGTAGTCGATCGTCTGGAATCTCACAAATATCACAACTCGTAAGTAACAGGTTTTTTTTATTGCTATTGATACGCAATGGGTCTCACAATAATAAAATAGCCTGTATGATGTTTGAGATAAACTATGTGTTTGTCAGGCATATATTTTAATAAATTAATTTATTATGTATGTTCCTCGGTTTCCGTAAATAAATAGTTGCACAGCATTGTTTAATCATTAAATCAACATGTTTTCTGTAAATAACTCAGTGTTAAAACTGAGGTGAAGTTAGCTTGAAGGGAAATGTCATTTCAACTTGTGCAAGGGATAGACAGTGTTGCTCAATTCAAGCTCACTTCACCTAAGTTCTTACGGCGAGATAATAACAGAATTAGTCGGATCATGTTGCGGGGATCACACTGATTCACGATATTTGCCTTCACCATGTTTAGAACCGTGATTATCAAAACGGTTCTAAACATGATGACATCCAGACAGACAATTTAATCAGACCGTTATTACTGGGCTATCATCGCTCTGGAAAAGAATTCAGTGTTGTTTTTTTTTTCTAATTAGGTATCCTGAGAATCAGCCCTTTATACATAAGCTCTTCATCATCTTCTAGGGCTTTAAGTTGGAAGAAGAAGTGGCGCAACAAACTCCCCTGCAGCGCATCTGACTGTTCAGTTAGAAAAACAAATATTGTAAAGTGTGTAATTTTTTATTGTACATAAAGATATAATTTGCTTCCTTTCAAACCATAACATTTTCAGCACCATAATAAAATAGTAACGAAATCAACTCTGCTTATTAAATATTTTTGAAAAAAAAAGCAAATGCTGCGATGTGTGAGAACGAGTGTGATGCCGAATATATAATTTTTATAATTTTTGGCCGTTTGTCCAGGGTATTCTCCGGTATCCGCGCGAACTCTTGAATAAGTGCCAAAAATACCTACGTAACCAAGATGCCATTTCCGGACTGACAGCATCAGTTGAGTTGGCTTCTTTTCGGAGTTGAGGAATTAACACCGTTGGAGATCCAGTGCAGAGACCCAGCATGAAGAAACAGGACCAGGCACCACTGCTGATCAGTAACTGAAATGGAAACCATATTTGGTTCATTAAAATAATGAACAAACAGACGATCATTTATTTATTTGTTTGTGTAATAAATCCGGCAGAGAGCCATCTACATAAATAAGGTTAATCACAACAAACTGTTGTGTTGAAAATGTTGACGTTCGAAAGTGTATTTAGTGCCTATTTGAAATAAATGCTTTGACTTTGACTTTGAAACAGATCATAAAAATCGGTAGAACTGTTCTTCGGTTATACTCCTGGACAGCTGGACCAATCTTTATGATCTTTATGATCCCCGAATAGCAGAATACTATTAAAACATGCAAAAAAATCATGAAAATAATAATAATCGCCGCCAAAGTTCGCCCTGTCAGCTCCTTTTATTATAAAAGTAAAATAAATAATAATTAATAAATATGGTGATATTCTTCAAAAAAGTCAGGAGCGTCGTACTCTCAACCGGCGTGTTTGTATGACCAGATGTATGAACGTAAACGACGCAAAAGGAGTGTGTAAGGATCGTAGCAAGTGGCGTTCTGTGGTTTCCCCCATTGGAAGAAGGCGTGAGCTTAGATATCACGTGTGTGGAAGGTGATTATGTGTAGGCGTAAATTCCGAGTTTATTTAAATATAATACAAGACTTGGACTGCTATTAAAATTTGTTAATAAAAAAACTCGTTCTAAACCGTTCCATTGAATAGTTTATGGTGTAAATAAAATGACAACATATAAGTTTATTTATTATTAAACCTGTTTCCCTGACATATAATTGGAGTACCTATCGCAGTTTCACGTGCTTGTAAAATGCCTCGATATTCAAGAGCTTTTTGGCAGCGATTGCTGTAATATTAAAAGAAGACGAAGCAAATACATTGTTAGCTTTGGTCCAAGTGTGTTGCAATTGTGCATTGTACCTTAAAGGAAAGGGCACAAAAAGCAAAACGTCCAAAAAATATCAGTTCCTCTGAAATATTTTTTTTGCTGCCGTAATAAAATATGTTGCACTGGTTGAGACCTTTGTTTGGACCAGCAACCATAGTAAAATTGACATTCTCCTGTATGTCAGAAAAAGGCAATGGGTTCATAACGCGAGGGGGAAAACACACTCGCCACTCTATATAAACATCTGATAGATGATGAATCTAAGTTTTTTGAGTTTTTTTAAGAATGACAAAAATTTTTTTTTGTATTTAAGAATGACAAAACATTGCTTCGACACACTTTTCGTCGTCCATGTTGGAATACTGCGACGGTCTCAGGCAAAATATTGTTCGCTTGAACTTTGCGTTGGATCACTGAACACTTCGGAGAGTCACTGACGTAACCGAACGTCACTACTGACGAGTTCGAATATTGTCTAAGAAATGTACCTATAAAACAATAATAATTTTAACTGATACTGTACGGTGCGGAAGTGTCGGAGTATGTGCGGATGGGCCTTAAACAGCAATCAAAAGCTGTAGGCGTTTGAAAATGATGATAATATTGGCTTAGGATTCATATGGTGTCCATTGTCCGTCATCTCCTGCCATCTTGGAGGTTTTATTTTTTTTGTAAACTCGCTTCGGACCGCCATTTCGTCCGCGTGAAATTTCTTGCTCCCCGACTCACCGCGTCATATCGCATCGCCCGCTCTCCTTATAACTTCGTTTGCTGAGCGTTCTTTCTGACTTGTTTTTCTTTGGCTCCTTTCGTAAGAGTCGCAGCGTGATGTAAAATAGCCTACAACCATCCACAACAATTGGGCTACCAACTGCTAAAGCAAGGTTCAAATCCGGCTGGTATCTATGTTAGAGGGTTTGGTTTCCGTACTTAGTCCTTCGTGTGGACCATTGTGCGTGGGCCATGGCGGCCGTTGGTGGTAAATATTCCAACGAGCCCACCTCCCTCCAGAAGCCGATCAAAGCTTTTGGTCTATCGAGAACATCTGTGAAAGATCCGGGTGTCCCGAGAATTTCTGTTCTTATCTGGGTAACGACTGTGCACTCAAAGAGCACATGCGCAACGGTTTCGTCCGACTCCATGCAAGCTCTGCACAGTGGACTATCCGTAATGCCTATTGTATGAAGGTGTTTGTTTAGCGAGCAGTGTCCTGTGATGGCCCCCGTCACCAGGCGCAGGCCATTTCTGTCCAGGCGTAGTAGCCTCGTTGGTCTAGTGGTCGCAATCGCTACTGCTGAGCATGAGGTCCTGGGTTCGATTCCCAGGTCGGGCAACGTGTTATTGGATTTTTCTATCTGGAATTTCTCAGCAGCAGCCCGGAGTCTGGATTTGTGCCCGGTTGATGGCAATAGGCTCGCCCCCTATTACATGGGACCTAAACATAACTGGCGAAATGTGGGTGTACTATAGGTACACCTCTGCCCAACCCTTCGGGGAAACAAGGCGTGATGTTATGTTATGTTATGCGTAGTAACCGTCTGGTTAGCCTGCTATCTAAGGATGGCAAAGCTTCCTTGGACTGCCTGCAGCCTGATGTCGAGGTCCACCACCTCTCGGCTTATGTGTGGGTGGACTCCCGCAGCCACCTGCGTATCTGGTTGAAGGGGATGGGTATGATAGGTTCAGGCCCGCAAGCCGATGTGCTGGATGCTCACCTGGCTAATTCGTCAGCTGCGTCGTTGCCTAGTGATCCGCTGTGTCCTTTTATCCATTGAAGTGTCACCTTGTTGCGGTTAGATACCGTAATTCGTTCTAGAGCATTGTGACATTCAAGTGTTGGACTCGAGGTTATATTTTCTTTCCCCAATGATTTGAGGACTGAGGCGCTGTCGGAGAGTATACGTATGTAGGTGTCCGTAACTCTTCTGGCTTCTATGGCATACACCGCTTGTATGATGCCCACACACTCCGCTTGATAGACGGTGTTGAACATTCCCAGCGGACTTGACATGGTTATGTTGAGGTCATGTGAGAAAACTCCGGCTCCTGTACCGGATCCGGTCTTTGAGCCGTCGGTGTATACTCTCAGTTCATTCGTGCCTGAATCCGACTGGTAATTTCAGAGATTAGCGCGTTCAAACAATCAAAGAAGCTCTTCGGTTTTATTATGTCAAAGTATAGGTAGAAGTTGGGCAGCAAATTTCATGTTGACTAATTTCGTTGGTCTTGTGGTCGCACTGCTGAGCATGAGTTTCGGGTTTGATTCCCAGGCATGGCAAAGTGTTTTTTTGTTTTTTTCCATCGTAAATTTCGCAGTTGCAGCCTGGAGTCTAGTTATGTGACCGGTTGATAGGCTCGCCCCCTATTACATGGGACTCAAACCGAACTGTCGTAAATTGGGTGTTCTAAAACAGGTAAAGAAAAAAGAAAGAAGAAATAAAGACAGAAAAGTACATTATTTGGGACACGCACAGAAAATACAAACAGTAAAAATCAAAAGAAGAATTTAAAACTATCAAAGATAACTTTAAAAACCAAAGAAGTAAGACTGTGCTGTGCCTAAATGGCTCCTAACATGGTTCAAGTGAGCCAATTTATCACATTAACTCAAAAGCGACCAGAATACATTTATTTTAATACATATATTTTTGAATAAATTGTATACTATTAAAAAATAAAAGGTGCCTCTGAAGTTTTGAGGACTTTAAATATGGTAGGTACACCTTGTATTAAATAACTAAGGACATTTACAAAAATGTATTTCATATTTTTTAACCAGAAACAAAAACATGAGCCCATAGCAGAATTTGTAATTGATTTTATTATTCTCAGGAAACCGTCTCTTTACACAAGAATGTAAAGGTATAAGCTAACAGTTTTATAAAATAATAAAATTTACATCTTGGGGGTCAAAAAATTCGTAGCGTCACTGTCAACAACAAAAGTGCCCAAAAGGCTGGCCTCAGCACTGCCATACAGCGTTATATGGCAGTGCTTATTCTTTGGCCAGAAAACAGGCCAGCCTTCGGGTCACATGATTCGTTATCCTCCTTTTTAAATACATGTAGAAATCATTACATATTTTAAGATAATAGCTTATATATTATATAGATATTATCTTGTTTTAAACCATTAAATAATTAATTACTTACCTGTCTCAAAAAATAAATCCATCTAAAACCACCCCTCGATAAGTCCGAATCACTCATTTTTTAAACTCACTAAAACTAGGGAACGACAAAACTCACGTGATGTCAATACAAAGTATCGTACCGTATTATCGTATTAAAATTTATGATAATCCGAAGGCAAAAAAACTGGATTTTAGGGTACTGCAGGGTAATTTGAGAAACCTCAAAAATAAAATATGTTCACACCATTACAAAACATACTTGATTTGCTCCTATTTAATGATTATTATATTTATATAGGTATATTTACTTGGATAAGTATATGCTTTATGTACGAATTTATCGTAAATAATAATGTAAATAATATACCACAGACTTCCTACAGTAACTCTTTTACCTCTTTTAATCCATCCAAACGTTCTCTTTAAAAGATCGCTTTTAGCGATAAGACCCGCCCATTATGTCACCCTATGTAAAAGTTCTACATTTGTATATGTAATTTATAAAGTGAACATAGTAACGAATATTCTATTCTATTCTATGATGTGTTATGCCAAATTGTAGTGTAGTGTTTTCATTATTTTTGTATCACGTAGCCACTTCATTTCAAGTGATAGACAAATATCACCCGCCTCTCCACTCATCCCATGCTTACGTTAGGGTGCATACTCCGTAGGCTCTTAATCCTTCCTATCCTAAGGGCACGTCTTCCCTACCATTACAGTGCCCCCCGGTCTATTCCTAGATATGCAATGGTCTTTGTAGCACCATAAAGCATGAGCTTTCAGGGGCTAGTGCAAATCTTGGGGTTCATTCGATTAATCGAATCTGGTCAAACCACGCTGGGGTGGGTGCATTTCATTCATTCACGTAGCCACTTCATTTCAAGTGTTATGTACGCCAACTAGTATACACAAAATGCTCTTTACTGAACAATTCTTTAAAAGTGTTAAATGTATGCGATGTAGCAGTACTCTAAATAAATAACCTTTAAAACATCCCATAAGAATCCAGTGTTTTTTAAGTCTGCCTTGCACTTCACATATTTTTTGGGAAGCAGTCCTACAATATAACAGACGAGAGTCTGTTTGTTTTAATTGATTTTAAATCTGAGGTAAACATTATTTATCGGGTGTAAAAAGACAGCTACTAATACTCTCCGTCATTGCAATTTTTTTTTGTACCTTACCTTAATAATAACCTTTTTGTTACGGAGATATTGAAGATCTAAATTATTTTTATACTGACTTTTTATAAAGAATAATATAGAATAATAAAGATAGAAATTTTCATATTTTAGCACCCATAAGCACAACGATTTGCGAGCTTTGCGTTTCGTACTACCTAAAGTGAACGGCGATTCATCACAACATATATTAAATTCGTTTGCCATCAATTATTTTTGTGCAATGATACTTAGTTTGATGTAAAGAATGCGTAGTTGATTGCTATGTGATGGGTCTTTTTACAACCTGTAAGTATACGTATATTCTATAAACATATTATACATTGAAGTCAATTTTCCTTAGTGTCCGCGTTGTTCTTCTTGACTACGCAAAGCATTTTGACGCAGTTTTCAATGTCATTTAGGTAGAGAATTTATTCCGGAAGGTTAATGTGTATAATACAATAATATTTAAATTCGATATAAAAAAGAAATCTTCATGCTTTGTAAAGGTGTTAAAAACCGTGCAAAGCAGGGACGGATCGTTATTTAGTTTTACCTTACTTATTACTTAAGTTACCTACGGAATCCTTAATAAATGTTCATAATATTTGTTTCCTTTAACTTCATCTTAAGCGACAAAACTTGTTTGACCTGTTAATGTTGTATTGAGAATATTTTAGTGGTAAGTCAACAAGTTAATGAGATTGGAATGCTGGTGAATCTGTAAACGCAGCCACAACACAGCCATAATATTCGCAACGATTTAAAAAAGTTTGATGTTGATATTACATCAAACTTTATAACAGAAACTAAGTAACGTTGTGTAAAAATAATTGTTGTTAAACGACTTTTATATTATCCTTAAGGGTGCATGTAACAGTACAGGAGTTGTGGGGGTATTTAAACATGATTTAATTTTTAAAAATAACTTTCGATTCAAACTTAAAGCATTTATATCAATTAAACCATTTACAGGCACTTTTTAACTGTCAAGGAGTCGGTCAGTCAGAAATATGAAGATAGTTGCCCGTTCCAAAGCATAGTAGGTACCTATGGAGAAGAACGGGCAAGAAATTCTCTCTCGGCTCTTTTAAATAATATTTTTACAAAAATATTAGTTACATCATTAGTATTGAGCCATTTACAATCTACGTCGTCGCGAATCTCATTTATAAATTTTTATGTATGGAAGAAAAAATCTACATATTTTTAATAAAATAAATGATAGACTTACTTTTAACGAGAAATAAACATTAAATAGACCAACCATTTTCGTACCTACATACATCTTTTATGGGGTACTGTGAAATGTTACAACAAAATACCGTGTGAAATATTGCAAATAAATGAAAGAAAGTTTCAAACGTATGTTAAAAGTACACTTTGTAAACAAGCATATTACAAGTTAGAGGATTATATCCTAGATAAGAATAAAGGAAAATTAAATTAAGGGTTTATGGACCAAAACGTTGTACAAAATGTTAACTTCTTTGAGTTTTATTTTATCCTTGTCAGCAAACGCCTGACGGTATTATATTATTTTGACGACACAGAATGTTATATTGCTAGTAAGTCTTTTAGAGATATCGTTTTGTTGCCTCTCTTGCAATAGCTAAATACTTATGTCAATAGCTATCCGTCTAATCTAAGAAAAGGCTGCTACCCGTCTATTACGTGGAATACTTGCGTATCCAAGAAGCAGTATATTCACTAATGGCATCAAATGAGTTAGCCTCCTCCCTTATCTAACTTTTTTTTAAACATACATGACATCATAATATAATACGCCTGTAATCCCGGAAGGGTTAGGCAGAGGTGTACCTTTGGTACACCCACATTTGGCCAGTTATGTTTAAGTCCCATTTAATAGGGGGCGAGCCTATTGCCATCAACCGGGCACGAATCCAGACTCCAGTTGCTACTGAGAAATTCTAGATAGAAAAACTCAATATGACTTTGCCTGACCTGGGAATCGAACCCAGGACCTCTGGCACAGCAGTAGCTCCTGCGACCACTAGATCAAAGAGGCAGTTTATTACTTTGTCTAGTAATATGTATGCATAATCATAATCAGCCTATAATGTTCCCACTGCTGGAAAGAAGCCTCCGTTCGGTGAGAGGGAGTGGGCCGTAATCCAACACGCGGGCCCAGTGCGGGTTGGTAGATGTCACATGTCTTCGAATTTTTTGGTCATTTTTTGAGAGCAGTGTTGATGAAATAATTTACACAAAGTAAAGCACCTATCTGGGTTCTAACGAATGACCTACAACTCGTAAGTCGCGGCCGTTACCACTGGGCCACCACTGCTCTGTAATATGTATATCCATGCCAAATTACAGTTTTCTAGTAGGTACTAAGAGTCTCTGAGCTAAGCTGCGGAGAGACGGATGGACGGACGGACGGACGGACGGACATGGTGAAACTATAAGGGTTTCTTGTTGACTACGGAACCCTAAAAAGTCCCAACGGAGTCTAAACTTGCCGGTACGTAAAGCCGCTGTTAAAAATAACTCAGATACACACACATACACATAAACTCATGCCTTCTTTCCATGGAAGTAGGTTGAAACTACAGAACGCCACCTGTTACAATTCATACATTCCTTTTGCTTCGTTTAGGTCTAAACGCCTGGTCATACACGCACGCCGGTTGCGAAGACTACGCACCTGACCTTTCTGAAGAACATCACCGGAGTGGAAACAACGGGATTGGAGGCCCTGCGACATAATTCCTAGGGCGTCCACTCGCGTTTCCACTCACATCTGCCTTGTATCTCAGATTTTGATTCTAAATCAGGTTCAACGAGTTCTGCCATAATAAGTCAGTAATTCTTAGATATAATACCAGTTCAATTTGCAGACAAGCACTAGAATTTCATTGCCTCGTCTCAAAATAGAGTATTAGGAAACTAAACGTAAGCTCTGAGGCGCATACATACTCGTATAACTTGACTTCTAGGCATTGTCTTCTAGAACGCAACCAGGGTTTTTATATTACATTAGCAATTGTTTTAACTTTATGTGTTAGGAGACCTATAAAGTGTGAAACATATATATTGTTCTTTAATATCAGCGGGAACAGCTGTCCACAGTTACAAATAGACAAGACGTTGGCTCAATCTGTCTGATTTATATTCAATAAAAACGTCCTAAATTAATGTAAATTTAGGAAGGAAAAAAATAACACCACAAAGTGTAAAAACTTTGTGGTGTTATTTTTTTTCAGAAAACCCACACAAATTCGTATATCACTACTTGCTATGTAAATAACACTGACAGGAAGTAATTATAACATCATCTCTGTACACTAAGTGGAAAAATACAGACGTATTATTGAAGCTAACTCTTTCTTTCTTTTCTCCTTAAAAAGTCTTTTTGCATTTGATTGTCCATTTATTGAGGAAGGCTATACGCTATAAACAATCACGCTGTAACCCTTAAGAGCCGAATAAAACAAAAAGGAAAAAGAATACTAAGTGAAAACGAAGTGACAGTGCGGGCCCTATTTCAATACAGTTTTCAGTCTCTATGTTGTGTCTTCTAGTCACGATCCAATTGAAAAACGATACAGGTGCATAGGCACTACTAGAAACAACATTGGCCAAGACGCCATTGGAATCTTTTGTGACCTATCCAAGGCATTTGATTGCGTCGATCACGAAACCCTGCTTTTGCATTACGGATTTGGAATACTTGCGCTCAGTTTAGTAAAATCTTATTTAAATGATAGACAAAAGCAAGTTCAAATAAATTGTCAAGTCAGTTGTTTTAGAAGTTAAAATAGGTGTTCCACAAGGCTCGATATTGGGTCCTTTCCTCTTTTTAGTGTATATTAATGACCTACTCCATTTATTAATAAATCAACCACAAATGGTGTTATTTGCTGACGATACTTCCTTAATTTTTAAGGTAGATAGACGTGCTTCAAATTTTGACGACCTAAATAACGCCCTACTGCGTGTCCAAAATTGGTTCACTGCTAATAATTTAGTACTAAATGTAAATAAAACCAAGTGCATAAGATTTTCTTTACCAAACGTCAAGAGTAGTGATTGTGAGATAGTATTGAATCAAGAGAAACTAGAATTCGTCGATAAAACGGTATTGTTGGGGATCACGCTTGACTCAAGGCTACAATGGGGCCTCATTTAACATCTCTTGCAGGACGGCTAAGTTCAGCAGCTTACGCTGTCAGAAAAATCCGTCAATTTACTGATGTAGATTTCGCGAGGCTGGTCTATTTTAGTTACTTTCATAGTATCATGTCTTACGGTATTTTACTTTGGGGACACGCTGCAGACATGGAGTCTATTTTTCTTCTGCAGAAAAGAGCCATCAAAGCCATATATAATCTCCGCAGTCGCGATTATCTAAGGGAACTGTTAAAGGGTATTAACGTCGTGACGGTAACTTGTCAATACATCTATGAAAACAAAATGTACGTAAGAAAAAAATTATATCTTTACAGTAAAAGAGGTGAAAGACATAATTATAGCACTAGAAATCGCGAACTATTAGTTCAACCAGTTTTCAGACTGGCTAAAGTAGACTCAAGATGAGTCTACTTTAGCCAGCGGGTACTGTTTAAAATGTTACAATAAAATACCTCCCCACATACTTCAACCGAATGAGACGAAATTCAAATCCTTTGTAAAACGCACACCATGCAAGCAGGCATATTATAAGTTAGGGGATTACATCACTGATAAATACGCCTGGCTTAATGCTGGTCCTGCTCCACACCAAAACTAATTAATTGACCTTTGAAATACTGTTGGAGCTGCTGCAGATTGTAAGAATATATTTGCATAATATAAACTCAATCTCCTTTCCCAACGATATAGATGAATTTGCACAGGTGTGAGTACTTTGTACTTTAGAGCTACCATTTACCGGGTAATGTCATAGTTTGACTTGAATGTGCCGTGGCAGCGGTATGTCATGCTCACTCAAATGTCTCGCTGATGGTAGCGCGTTTGTTGGATCATTTAGCTCCCTTCAAAATGGTTGAGCTGAATGGTGCTGATCCATGCGTCGTGATCATGAACGGGCGCCGTCAGTTGATAATTTTATTTTTTGGATTGTTTTTAATTATGTTTTGCTGCACTCTGGACGCTTTTAATGTGCGGTTTTTGTATATCGTTCTCACCTATAGTGTCGATATTAATGATGTAACTAATATATTTGTAACAACAATATTATTTAAAAGAGTGTCCATGGAGTTTTTTGCCAGTTCTTCTCCATAGGTACCTACTACGCTTTAGAATGGGCAACTAGCTTCATATTTCTGACTGACTGACTCCGTGACAATTCAAAATTACCTGTAAATGGTTTAATTGAAATAAATGCTTTGAGTTTGAGTTTGAATTATAAGGCTAGGTTTGGTTAGATGGATTCGTTGAATCGACGGCGTTTGGGGATTAAAGTCAAAATCAAATCACTTTTGTGACAGTTGTTCTTTTAATTACTTTTTTAATAGAAACCTTTAAATTATGTTACAAAAAATATTTTATTGCATACCATAACATTATTTCCACTTCTTCTATCCTTCTCTTGGTCTTGTCTAATTGCAAGAAACTGTGTCCTACAACTAAGAAGATTTTCTTCATCGTGTGTCTTTGCAAGATTTTCCTGACGCTATTTCATGACAGGTAAAAATTTAACTTCTTCTTGTAATACAGGACTTTTCTTACACTCTGCTTGCTTGGACCCTTTCATACACTCTGCTATCTCTTGCAAACTCTTATCTTTAGTCTCAGGCAAAAACATATAGATTAACAACAAAAATATAGAAGTTGACACGCCATAGAATAAGAAAGCTCCGTGGGTACCCCATGACTTGAAAATGTATGGAGAAACCTTAACTAAAGTACCTAAAAGTATTTTAAGACATAAATCTATGCAACAGGACGAAAGGCCTCTAGATTCCAATGACACTAATTCTCCAGAAATAGTTTGAGTCAATATAACTGGTCCACAACATACTCCAATAGAATAACCTATTAACAAAAATATAGCTAAGTAATTATTTTCTTCTAATACAGATAGTTTAATCAAAAATGCGTACATAGCAAGAGATAAAAGAAATAAAATTCCTATTAATGAGGAGCCCATTAATAATTTTCTTCTGGGCAACAATTTTACAAACACACATCCAATATACATGCCAAATACTGTGACACCGTCTAATAATAACATAGCTGTATAAGCTGACAATTTGTGACCCGCTGTTATTTTACCAATTATGTCAATAGCGTACACACTAAACACTACTTTACCAGAAAACACGTATAAAGACTGTATCAACAGACTCAAAAACACTGGTTTATAGAATTGCTTAGAAGACACAACATTGTAATATTTAGTAAATAATCCTTTTAACTCAAAACCTTTATGCTTCGAATTCAAGATGCGACTCTTATTAAAGTTTATCAACTTTTCTAAACCTGCTTCCGATTGTTTTTCTTCTCCCATGAGCCATCTATGGGATGAGGAGCATTTTTCATACCGCTGTTTGGTGGCCAGCCAAAATGGGGACTCAGGTAGTATGAACGCTATCAAAAGACTGTAGACACTGAGGATAATTCCAACAATTCCAATGTTTCTCCAATGGAAAAAGGTCCCTATAGCATTTGACATGAAAATACCCCAGAAGAGGGTAGCAGATTTAACAGTTAAGAAAAATCCTCTATGCTTAGGTGAGGTATATTCTGTGATGATCATGACTGATACAGTGAAGTGGGATCCTGTATTGATGCCGTTGATGATTTCACTGATGATAATGTGTTGGACGGTAGTACTTAAGAAGAAGACCACAAAGCTGATTAAATTACTGACGCAGACGAATGTGAAGGTGTATTTTCTTCCGATGTGTTTCATTAAGGCTGGCAGGATGAACACCCAAGGTAAGCCCGCGTAGACCATTAAGGAAGCTGAAAAGTTAAATTGATAATTTCATTAATGCTGATCACTGTCATTTAAATGTATAAAATTGTGTAATTAAGTCGAATTGGAGGTTGTATTATTGTAAATGGAATAAAAATTTAAATCAAACTCAACGCTATTTTGCAATTTAATCTAGCTTAATGCTAATCTGCTAATATGTTTGCCTTTTCAGACAAAATGGAAATACACTATCACCAAGAACGAATGACAAGGAAACGTATTGTATTTATTTATTAAAACTTTATGCACAAGTAAAAAAATACTGTACAAAGGCGGACTTAATGTATGACTGATCAAGTTTAGGTGCAGTTCAATAACTTATGCTAATCAAATGCAAAGTCAGTCATGCTAAGCAAATAAAGTATTTTAAGCAATCGATTATGCCATGTGTTTTCTAATTATCAAGCTATAGCTGTTAGTTTTTACATTTTTTGTTTTTCATTAATGTCTGTGGAAACTACTTCCTAGAGGATTTTGGATATATGCCTAGTTAAAGTTTTAAGTTTGTGTTTCTTTTAATTTTACATAAAGTTCAATGGTAAAAACAAGTTATCCTTCCCTTTCTTAAGGTCACGTCTTCCCTAATATCACGGTGCCCCGTGGTCAACTCCTTAATATGCAATGGTGACTGTAGCACCATGTAAAATGAGGCTTCAGGGGCTAGTGCATCTTGGGGCTCATTCGATTAATCGTCTGGTTAAACCACGCATTGCAACTCATTCCCTTGACCAACTAAGATGATTCAAGAGTGGTATTGGTATATACATATTGTCTAAAGCCCAAATCATATCATATTGTACAGCCATAACAACTTTTCGAAATTCTCGGTTCTACTTCGAAAACACTTGAGTTAATTTTGTTAGTAAACGCTTGAAAAAAAAACCTCGTTTAGGTATTAATTCAATTCCACTTTGAAAACTCTACTTCGATATTGGCAGTAGGTAAGTAGCCCATGACGAATAATGTTTTAGTGGTAAAGTTTACCGACTAGTTTAGACAATCTTCGAACCAATCTGTTGAGTTTTGTGAACGAAACGTCAGATGTCAAGTTGACTTTTTAAAATAAACGGGGTTTGACAGGTCTTCAGGAAAAGCGACCCGAGAGGAAAGGACGTGTTTTATTTCCATCATTCTTAATCCTGAATCATCCATTATAAAAATACATCCAGAGATTCGGCGACGGACGCAGGGCGACCGTGAGCTTGCTGGACATCTGGCGACCGTGACAATTTGATATTTTATAAACCGGGAATCTACAGGTAATACTCCAAAATGGACGCCGCTGAGAAACGCCCCTCAACATCTTCGCAAACAAGAGAATTTCAAAAATACAACAAAGAAAGAAGCATTCTACGAAGGCTTTTCACGATCGCGGCCAATACCATCGAAGAAATCTTCAAAACCGGTGAAGCAGAGATGACCGCTTTAAAATGTGAGTTTAACAAAATAAGTGACTTAAATAAACGAATTTCACATTTAGATTCTCAAATTAAAAACGAAATATTAGATATTGAAAGTACAGATGCGCAAATAGAAAAAGAGATATTGACGGCGGAAGAATATAGTAACAGATTTATCACTATAAAAACTATGTACGAGATAACTTTAAATAAATCTACTAAGATGAACACGAGCGGAGAATACACAAAAAATAGGTATTTCAAGCTGCCCGAAATAAAGTTTCAAAAATTCGATGGTGATATTCGTAATTGGTTAAGTTTCTGGGGTCAATTTTCAAAAATAGACAAGGACTCAGGGTTGGATGAAGATGATAAAATGTACTATTTAAGACAGAGTATTGAAATTGGAACAGATGTCTACTCATTAGTAATGAGCTACCCTCCATCAGGGAATACATACCAAAAATGTATAGAGGAACTTAAACAGAGGTATGCGCGAGAAGAATTGCTAATAGAGGTTTATGTTCGAGAATTACTTGCATTAATTTTAAAAGGGAAACTCAACCTTGTGGAGCTATACGATAAACTGAATGCGAATTTAAGAGCCTTGGAAAGTCTCGGCATCAGTAAATATCAAGCATTTATCCTACCTCTTATAGAGTCAGCCCTGCCAATTGATATTTTAAAGATTTGGGAGCGACAGAAGGGTCATTTAAAAACTAAAAACCCAGAGGAAGTACTTGTCAGCCTAATGAGTTTTTTAAAAGCGGAGATTGAGAGCTTACAAAGAGTTGAAATAACAAGAAGTCTGGCACAAACCGATTCTTATGGCCAAGAGGCCACTGCTAGCTGCCTTATAGCTCAGAATAATAGTTATCCAAAAAAGGAAATGCAACTCAAGAACAACTGTCTATGGTGCGATAAAAGTAATCACTCAAGCACTGATTGTTTTAAGCTGCACAACCTCACTGTGGAAGGAAGACTAGAAATTGTAAGGAAGAAAAAGGCATGTCCAATATGTCTGAAGCTTGGACATCATCCAAAAGCATGCAGAGCATACGTGAAATGTTTTATATGCCAGAAGAGGCACTCTACAGCACTTTGCACTGAGAAAAAGGAGATTAAATGCCCACAGAAACCTGATACCACTACAACAAACCTATCTACACAGAACTACAACATTGAAACCTTACTTCAAACAGTGGTAATCAACGTGCGCAATGGAGAACGAGTCCTACCTGTTCGAGCTCTATTTGACAGTGGTTCCCAAAGGAGCTATATTCAAGAGAATGTTGCAAAGCAGCTGGAGTTGATTCCCACACGACAGGAAAAGTTGAATCATTGCTTGTTTGGTAACATAAAAACTAAAATAGAACCTCACAATGTTTATAATGTAACGGTAGAAAATCTTAATTCAAATTTTACAATGAACATTGAGGCCCTTAGTCAAACTTCAATTTGTGGAAATATTCCAAAATTAAATTTAAATAATGAGACATGTAAAATTTTAAATAGGCATCAGATCTCCTTACCTGATACGAAATCTGATATAACAGAAATAGGTATTTTAATAGGAGCTGATTTTGCAGGGTTTATGTTGACAAGTAGTGTTATTGTGATGGAAAATGGTTTGGTGGCGATTAAAACTAAATTAGGTTGGACAATTCAGGGCAGGCAAATTGGCACTTCATCTGATAATACTGCTTCTTCTATGTTTTGTATGTCAGTGTCTACTAACAATAATTTGACAGATTTTTGGAATCTTGAAACTCTTGGCATAAATGATCCAGCAGAGATGAAGTCTAGAGCGCAAGGTGAGGCCGAGGCAGTGAGCTGCTTTAAGGAGACAGTGACCACACTATCGGATGGCAGATATGAAGTGGAACTTCCATTCAAGGTAGGTTTTGATGATTTACTACCTAATTATGATATTGCAAAGAAAAGGTTGGATTTAAATACAAAAAAGCTGATTTCAAGTGGTAAGTACCAAGATTATGATGCAATAGTGCAGGAGTGGCTAAGATTAAAAATTATTGAGCCTTCTTATATCCATCATGGTCATAAATCTGGTCATTATTTACCACATAAAGCTGTATTTAAACAATCTAGTCTAACAAGTAAAATAAGGCCAGTCTTTGATGCCTCCTGCCTGGATAAAAATAGGCTGAGTCTGAATATGTGCTTAGAGAAAGGTATTAATTATATTGAACATATACCTAAACTAATAATTGGATTTAGGAAAGGCACTATTGGTATAACATCGGATATTGCTAAAGCCTTCCTTCAAATTAGTGTAAAGCCTGAGGATAGGGAATATTTAAAGTTCCTTTGGTGGGAAGATGAGTCCCTGGAAAATGTAGTGGAATACAGACACTGTAGAGTGGTGTTTGGATTAACATGTAGTCCATTTTTACTCTCAGCTACAATAATGCACCATTTAGATAGCGTATCAGATAAGTATGAACAGACTGCTCAACTTCTTAAGAACTCATTTTATGTAGATAATTGTATTACAAGCTTAGAATCTGAAGAAGAGGTACGCAGGTTAATAGAACAGAAGCACATCCACTTACAACATGCAGGTTCAAACACTTTAATTACTAACATCAGGAAATCATATTGGATTTTTGGTATTCGTGGAGTAGTTAGGTCAGTATTAGCTAATTGCATGGTATGTAAGAGATACAGAGTAAAACAGATGCAAGCACCTGTTGCGCCCCTGCCTGTGGATCGAATGCAGAGCTCCTTACCATTTGAAGTGTCTGGTGTAGATCTAGCAGGGCCTCTTTTATTGAAAAATGGTGGAAAGTGTTGGATTGTCTTATATACCTGTGCTGTTTACCGTGCAGTACATTTAGAACTAACTCTATCTCTGTCATGTGCTGCATTCCTTATGACACTAAGAAGGTTCATTGCTAGGCGAGGCCGAATAAAGGTAATATATTCAGATAATGGTACTAACCTGGCTGGTACTAAGAACCTATTGGATAGTATAGATTGGGGCAAAATTCAACAGGAAACATGTTCTGAGAAAATCAAATGGAAACTTAATGCACCTACTGGTGCTTGGTGGGGAGGTTTTTTCGAACGGCTTATAAGAATAATGAAAAATCTGTTACGGAAAGTTCTAGGTAGAGCTAGTGTAACTTATGAAGAGCTTTATACGTTACTTTGTGAATGTGAGTCAATAATGAACAATAGACCACTCACTTATGTTCAGGATGATAGTGCCAATTCCTTGGAGCCCCTAGCTCCAGCTTGCTTCCTGCAACCTTTACCTGGTTCAGACACAATTGACCTAGATTACCTTGACTCAAAAAGCTTGAATATCCGACTAAAATACCTGCAAAAGTTGCGCGAAGATTTTCGGCATAGGTTTAGGACAGAGTATTTGACTGAACTAGTACAGAGAGGTATATCGGATGGCAGATATGAAGTGGAACTTCCATTCAAGGTAGGTTTTGATGATTTACTACCTAATTATGATATTGCAAAGAAAAGGTTGGATTTAAATACAAAAAAGCTGATTTCAAGTGGTAAGTACCAAGATTATGATGCAATAGTGCAGGAGTGGCTAAGATTAAAAATTATTGAGCCTTCTTATATCCATCATGGTCATAAATCTGGTCATTATTTACCACATAAAGCTGTATTTAAACAATCTAGTCTAACAAGTAAAATAAGGCCAGTCTTTGATGCCTCCTGCCTGGATAAAAATAGGCTGAGTCTGAATATGTGCTTAGAGAAAGGTATTAATTATATTGAACATATACCTAAACTAATAATTGGATTTAGGAAAGGCACTATTGGTATAACATCAGATATTGCTAAAGCCTTCCTTCAAATTAGTGTAAAGCCTGAGGATAGGGAATATTTAAAGTTCCTTTGGTGGGAAGATGAGTCCCTGGAAAATGTAGTGGAATACAGACACTGTAGAGTGGTGTTTGGATTAACATGTAGTCCATTTTTACTCTCAGCTACAATAATGCACCATTTAGATAGCGTATCAGATAAGTATGAACAGACTGCTCAGCTTCTTAAGAACTCATTTTATGTAGATAATTGTATTACAAGCTTAGAATCTGAAGAAGAGGCACGCAGGTTTATAGAAGAAGCAAAAGAAGTCATGAAAGCAGCACAGTTCGACCTGAGAATGTGGACAACGTCACCACTTCAGATCAATGAAGCTGGTAAGGATATTATATCAGTACTTGGCCTGAACTGGAACACAGTCTGTGATGAACTTTCATGTAACATTGGTGGTCTGCCTCTGCCAGAGATGTTAGGTAAGGTAACTAAAAGAGTGGTACTTTCATTGACACAGAAGGTATTTGACCCCATAGGATTTACTTGCCCTGTCACCTTGGCCCCACGGCTGCTGTTGAGAGAAATGTGGATCCGGGATTTGACCTGGGATGAACCTTTACCTCAGGACTTAGCACATAAATTCGTAAGATGGTATAATAATTTGAAATATATAGAACAGTGTAGAATACCTAGGAGATTGGCAGGTAACAAATTGACTGATTGCAAACTTAGCTTACATATGTTTTGTGATGCTAGTAAAGACGCAATAGCATGTTGTATATTCTTACGGGCAGAAAAGGGCAATGAAGTCACTGTTCAGTTAGTCGCAGCAAAGTCTAGGCTAACACCACCAAAAATTATTTCTATTCCTAGACTTGAGCTTATGGCTGCAGTGATTGGTGTAAGACTACTTATAGAAATTAAGAAAGGCTTAAATCTGACCTGTGAAGAATATTATTGGACAGATTCTAGCGTCATTTTATATTGGATATGCAATAATTTATCATGGAATGTATTTGTAGGCAATCGCGTTAAAGAGATAAGAGAGTGTACTAAAACAGGAAAATGGTCTCATATTCCAGGATCTCTTAACTGGGCTGATCTGCCGTCGCGAAGCTGCGATGCAAAGCAATTACTAGAGAGCCGATGGGTTGAAGGTCCAGAATTCTTGTTACACAGTCCTGCAAAATGGCCGAGTTCCCCGGTGACAGCAGATGAGGCAGAGGCTAAAAAAGAACTGAAAAAGACAGCTAAGTTGAACTGTATCATTAATGTCTCAGCAGATGAGAACTTCTCAGATAGACTCCTATATTTCAGTAAGTATAGTATGATTGTACGTGTAGTTGCCTGGATAATGAGATTTGCTGATAAATGCCTGAAAAGGAAAGTTAAGACATTAAATAATAATGACATTACAAGTAAGGAGTATGAGAAGGCTGAGATAAAAATATTCCTACTACTACAACGCGAAAATAATGAGATCCTAGAGTCAAAATGTAAGAACATACATACATTTCAAGATCAGGAGCAGTTGTTAAGAATTAACACGTTGCCTGTCCGTGCATTATATATAATGCATTTTTGGCTGCTGCTGTGACGTCCGTGCTTTATTTATAATGCAATGAGCCTATTCTTTTTGAATGGGGTTTTGTAGACTGGACGTGCGAGCTACGTCTTTAATATTTTGCAGACGTATGAGCAGTGAATTGGGAATAATAAAACACCAACGTCCCGCGAATTTTTTTTTATTGGTTGGGTACATGAACTGGCTTATTGAAAAGCATTATTATTTGAATAAAATCCTCTGGCAATTAGTGAGATTCGTTATAACATTTTAAGCAAAATGGTTTTTTGCATGGAATGCACTCGGTTGTAACTTGTGAAGTCTTCTTCCTTGCATCAGTGGCTGTGAATCCCGATTCTTTCGAAAAATTCGAATGATGTTTACCAACGAAAAGATGATGAAGATGTTGTAGGTTTTAGCGGTAAAAATGACATTTATGACATATATGACAATGATATGAAAGAAAAACAATAATAAGTTCATAAAAATGTGTTTATTGTCTATGGATATAACGAAAATTTTCATTAAACGTCCGTGCATTATTTGTAATGCACGGTATTCTAGCTGTCACGTCCGTGCATTAAAAATATTGCAATGCTGAAATTCAGTAAATTCAGAAGTTTTATTGAAAATCATTTGTATATACTTCGTAAGTACATAAAATTAAAAAATTTGACCGAAAAAAAAAATTGGACGTCACGACAACCTTATCCAAAATACTCTGGACAGGCAACGTGTCTAGATTATTATTACTATCCGACATGCCTGAAAACACTAAACATCCTATTTTATTACCAGCTAAGAATGTGATAGTACGCAGGTTAATAGAACAGAAGCACATCCACTTACAACATGCAGGTTCAAACACTTTAATTACTGACATCAGGAAATCATATTGGATTTTTGGTATTCGTGGAGTAGTTAGGTCAGTATTAGCTAATTGCATGGTATGTAAGAGATACAGAGTAAAACAGATGCAAGCACCTGTTGCGCCCCTGCCTGTGGATCGAATGCAGAGCTCCTTACCATTTGAAGTGTCTGGTGTAGATCTAGCAGGGCCTCTTTTATTGAAAAATGGTGAAAAGTGTTGGATTGTCTTATATACCTGTGCTGTTTACCGTGCAGTACATTTAGAACTAACTCTATCTCTATCATGTGCTGCATTCCTTATGACACTAAGAAGGTTCATTGCTAGGCGAGGCCGAATAAAGGTAATATATTCAGATAATGGTACTAACCTGGCTGGTACTAAGAACCTATTGGATAGTATAGATTGGGACAAAATTCAACAGGAAACATGTTCTGAGAAAATCAAATGGAAACTTAATGCACCTACTGGTGCTTGGTGGGGAGGTTTTTTCGAACGGCTTATAAGAATAATGAAAAATCTGTTACGGAAAGTTCTAGGTAGAGCTAGTGTAACTTATGAAGAGCTTTATACGTTACTTTGTGAATGTGAGTCAATAATGAATAATAGACCACTCACTTATGTTCAGGATGATAGTGCCAATTCCTTGGAGCCCCTAGCTCCAGCTTGCTTCCTGCAACCTTTACCTGGTTCAGACACAATTGACCTAGATTACCTCGACTCAAAAAGCTTGAATATCCGACTAAAATACCTGCAAAAGTTGCGCGAAGATTTTCGGCATAGGTTTAGGACAGAGTATTTGACTGAACTAGTACAGAGAGGTAGAGAGAGAGGTAAGTATGATGAACTTAGAGAAGGACAGGTAGTATTAATAGAAACGGAGGAGAAAATAATAAAATGGCCCCTAGGTGTTGTAACCAAAATATATACTGGAAAAGATGGTATTAATAGGACAGCATCAATTAAAACAGCTCTGGGCTATAAGGTGAGACCCATACAACGTTTATACTCTCTAGAAATCGCATCAAGTGAGGTGACAGATCTGCCTATCCCAAAACATTTCCAAGTAAAAGACAAAAAAGGTAAAGTAGCATGTACCCCTTCATCTAGCACTGCGCAAAATCCAGTCCAGGCGAAGGATGGTTTTACCACTCATGTTCCCAGTGAGCCTGGAAAAGTCACACGACATGGCAGGAGAGTAGTGATACCTAGTAAGTATAAATTATAATAATGATAATTATTTGGTATATATGAATGCAAATTTTATTCTAAGAATAGTTTAGTAAAGATGTAGACTGCCACCCATTTTTTATCACATTTAAATACATGTAATTCATGTATTCATAATACATTTTTTTTTCTCTTTTCTGTGTTTAGGAGGGACACACTCAATTTGAGTTATTATTATTTAGTATTTAAGACCATTGACAAAATTTTGTAATAGTGTTACAAATATTTGTAATCATTAGATAGATTATAAGATTGTGGCACAGAAGTGAGACTGATTTATGTGATTCTATTTTATTATTATTTGAATTTTGTTATTTGTAATGTCTGCCTCAACAACTGTTTTCAAAAGAGTTCTTTGTATTAATAATTTGAAATGTTCGTTTTGCTTTATTTAATATTCTTTTCTGTGTTCGGAGGATGTTGAGTTTTGTGAACGAAACGTCAGATGTCAAGTTGACTTTTTAAAATAAACGGGGTTTGACAGGTCTTCAGGAAAAGCGACCCGAGAGGAAAGGACGTGTTTTATTTCCATCATTCTTAATCCTGAATCATCCATTATAAAAATACATCCAGAGATTCGGCGACGGACGCAGGGCGACCGTGAGCTTGCTGGACACAATCAAAATAACCTAAGATTGCGACCATTATTACAGGTGCCGTTTACAAAAACAAATTATAGGCGTAACGCTTTTTGTATACGCAGTGCAATACTATTTAACAACCTGCCACCGTATTTAGAAATCGGCTTATTTTGCACAAGTGCGTTAAGAATCAGGAATATCTTGAGTAAGGACTACTTTAATGTTCGCGGCTTATCACGGCATACTTACCTATTTTCGACATCTCTTTTTCTTTGATCTTCTTTTTATAAATGTAATATAAATGTGGAAGCTTGTAATAAGCAATTGTCAGCTGTAATTGTTCAGTTACTATAAAAGTGTAATTAGTCTGTAAGCTTTCTTAAAATTGTAAAAATAAAATAAATAAATAATAATTATCAGTCGTGCTTCAACGATGGAGTGCCATTTTCTTCACACTGTGATCCGTTAATTTAGACGTTATTCCGATCGTCCACGACGTTACACATAAAAATAAAGCGACGACAAAATCGCCAACTAAAAAGGTATAAACAAGACATCACAGACCGACAAATATAATAAAAATAATTGGGTCTATATGGTGATGATGACGACAACCGGTACTCACGTATCCAAGACGCAGTTGATTCACTGACAGCATCAAATGAGTTAGCCTCCTTCCTTATCTGTGGGATGAACACGGTTGAGGCGCCGAAGGACATGCCCATGATGAAGTAGCAGGTCCATCCACCACTGCTGACCAGCATCTGAACGGTAAAATAATAATATGAAAACACCAGACTATTATAATTATTGTCCCACTGCTAGCTCGCTGAAAGCCTCTCCACATACATGTTGAATGAGTACTTGTGTATTTTTGTAGATGTTTAGAATTACGGAGAACCTGCCTTTAAACCAGTAGAGAAACAGGTCCGTTTAGGTCATCCATTAGTCAAATCTTTTTACCTACTGGTTATTTACTAAGTCTTTACCTATGAATAGTAATAAGGTAATTTACTAGTAACTTTGGTATCTATGTTAAATTGGTACCCAGGTATTTATATGAGGTTAATTAAAAACAGAGCTGTGGTGACCCAGTGGTCGCTATCTATCAGCTCTTTCTTAAAAGTTGTAAGTCATTAGTTCAAACCCAGGCAAGCGCTTTACCTTGTTGTATTTAATTTCATAACCACTGCTCTCAAAACTTGGTTTGAACAATTATTTATTTAAAACTGACCACTTACTTTGGGCACTCTAATGTGGGTGCAGTTTAAGTTCTAACACACGACATTTTTAAATCTCGCTATAGCCAATGATTTAAATGATAATCTAGACATAGAAAGGGAACGCAGGTCGCTGGCTGTCCGATGTAACGTGCTGGCCAGCAGGTTTGCACGGTGTACGAATTCATTTAAAATCACCCTTTTTAAAGCATACAAACTTTCTGGACATGCATCCTGTGGGTCGGTTATTCGCAGCGGGCATACAGCGACCTGCGTGTCCAATATAATAATGCACTCAGAGTACTGTTGGGGCTGTCATGGCGTTGCAGCGCGTCAGGGGTGATTGCTGAGGCGCGAGTGGATGGCTTTGCCGCTATCGTTAGGAAGAGATGCGCCTCCCTTACTCGCCCGCGTTCGCGGCAGTACCAACACTATCCTGGGTGTTTTTACTGATCGGTGGGAGTCCCCCATGATGCAAAGTTGGGTGTGGCTTCATGTCGTAATTTTATTTTACTTTATTTTGTTGCCAATACTAACATTAATACATTGTTACTAACAAATTATGTACCTGGTCTGAATTAAATGTTTAATAATATTAATAATGATTGTTGACATAACGGTCCCGCATGACGGTAACCTCATGAAAGCCGAGAAAGATAAAGAAATAAAGTATCTTGATTTGGCTCGCGAGGTTGTCGACATGTGGCATGTGGACTCAGCAATCATTGTGCGGTAGTCGTGACAGCCAATGGCTTAATAGCCAAGAGCTTCGACAAACACCTGAGGAGGCTCTCGTTGGGCAGCTGGATCAAGGGCTTGATTCAGAAAGCGGTACTTCTGGACACGGCTCGCATTGTCAGGAGGTTCCTCTCTCTGGAGCGCTGACCGCCGGTAGCTTGGACCCTGTTCCCGATACCGGTGGGATACTATTTTGTATATTTTTAATAAAATTTAATTAAAAAAATATATAAGTTTTTAAATGTAATAAAGGAGATAGTAATAATAGCAACAAAATCTTTCATAATATCAAGCTATTCATTCAAAGTAATTGGCATATTAATGTAATCTGATTTCCTCAACACAGCAGAACTTACACAACAAGTAGAAAACCACGTGTATGAGTATGTGAAAGTTCTTACCTGATTACGTCCCCAGTACCTCAAAGCAATCAATATTTGCAGAACAGAAGATAATCCTCACACAATAATTGGTCTAAAAACGTTATTTTATCGGTATTTTAACCGGAACTGCTCATCGCTTTATAAATCAAACAGTATTCGCATTTTTATATTATTTTAACTTTTATTTGAGCCTGCATTAGATCTATCTATCTATCTAGTTTTTACTTGTTCTACTTCTTCTTTTGCATTAAATTCCATAATCAAACGAACGTAAAATACTTAATATGCGCGTGAACAGAAACAAACCGTTGTTTTAGGGCTATAGTAGCCTTATACAACGATGATGGCGGGAATAACTTCGGAATAGCGGTTGTACGAATACGCTATTCTTGGTATTCTTTGTTTATTTGTAGACATTCTGCGTATTCGTAGTTAATTCTCGAGTAAAACTGTTCTAACACGTTTATTTGTAAGGCTGTAAAAATACCAGCCTATTATTGTCCACTGTATTGCAAAGGACTCTTCTGATACAAAGAAGGCACCAGCATTACTCACCACGCTTGCTCAAGACGGGCTTGCGATTTCAGGCTTAGCTAAACTACTGTTTTAAAAGCTTTTTTTTTAATGTTATTTGTTTGATACGCTTTCACGCTAAAACGGCTAAACTGATTTGGATTAAATTTGGCACATAGCTAGACCATGACCTGAATTAGGACATAGAATACTTCTATCTTGATGTTATCGTGGGATAGAGACAGAAGGGTGAAACCGCAGGCGAAGCTAGTTAACTGTACGTCCAGGTTTTCTCACGTTGTTTTCTTTCATCGATGTCAGTAACTCAGAAAATACAAAATAAATTGTAAATTTAAATAAATAATTAAAAATGATATAAAAAATAAATTATAATAAAGTATACCTGTCTAAAGAAATATTTCCTTTTCTGCCACATGTTTTATATTCCACACTTTTATCCGATAGATCTTCCACTTTACATAAAATTCGCTTTGCAACTGCAGTTTTATTCGTTCACTTATTACATTCATTAAACGATTTTCATTAACAGAATGAATTATTTTCTATTAATAAACCTTAGAATAATTAACGCCTGAGGTTTGTTTATATTTTAGTAATAGACTTAATGTTTTTATTTTTATTATTGTTTTCATCAATATTTTTATCTTGCAGGTTCTAAGAGGCTTCTGAGATAAATGACTTGATGTAGACCTTACGCAGGCTTTAAATAGGGTCAGCATTTCCAACTAACACCATTAATATTCTCGTGATATTATCATTCGAAAGAGAACAATTATTAAGTCTGTTTAAAAATTTGCTTTCTTGTTAGTTTGGCAGAATAACCCAAAAAAAAAAATAGACAGTTTTTGAGCAAGCACAAGAGCAAAAAGAAATATAGGAAACTTAACAAACTTCTATTGCTTTCTACGACTCAAACACTAATTTAAAAACAAATAAACAGACAGTGACGATTAAATTAGAAATGAAAAAGATGAAGTTAAGAAATTATACATATATGTTTTCTGTTATTTTCTCTGACACGAGTCTTACAGCTGCAAAACAAGAATAAGACGACTTACAGAGAACTGCAACAATGTTTATTAACGAAACAATGACACATAAAGTGCCGTAAAACGGTGCTATTGATTACTAGGAACCAGGTTAACTCATAAATATTAATCAATTGTAAAACAATGAGTTTTAAAATAGAAAAATTAGCGACAAATTGATTTCTAAGATTTTGGCTCGGCACTCCGTGATGACATGCACGTCGGTAAACAGTAGAAAATTGCACAAAAAGGACTATTTAATTCTCTTTTACTGTTATACTTTTTAGGGTTCCGTATCCCGTTCGACCCTGGTCCAGGCCATGGTACGGGGCGAGAGAGAATGGAAAAGCGGTCACCTCCTTCTGCGAAGCAGTAATGCTCGCGAAGGAGGAGTCGGAGCGCGTGAGGGAGAGAGCCTTGCGCCCTCACGCCCCCAGTAGTCACCGCTGGAGATGCCCTGGGCGTCGAGAGTCGCCTCCAGATTCCCGGCCACCGTAGGCGTGGGCTTACGGATGGCGAGCAACGGGTAGCTCAGCGTCCGGTAAGGACCAGGCCCGGGTCAACGACGCGTCGTGTTCCACGCGCGTCTCAGAGAGATGTCAGCACAAAATGACGGGGTCCGATAGGACGCCTCAGGGTCGCGGGTAATTCGAAAGAGATAACCGTGGCACAGGCAACTGAAGGAACACGGGTGGGTTTTAGTCAGTAAAAGTCTGACACGCCCTCCCGCTCCACCCAGAGTGGGAGAAGTCATTTGATGATTTCCCACCCAAAAAATAAAAATAAGGGTTCCGTATCCAAACGTCGCCAACGGGATCTTATTAGATCTGTTCAAAAACTACTCACGAAAGTGTAAACCAAGGGTTCGTTTACAGTTTCAGTTTAGTTAAATTTTTCACAATCACATATTAAAGGGAATTTGTAACACATTCTTCTGTTTGTATTCTATATATTATACCTTTAGATTATACCTATAGATTATACCTTTATATGTAACAACTATTTCTAACAATTTTTGATCGACTAACAAGATTAAATTGTGATTGAAAAGTCATCGACAAAAATTGAGGTTATGTATAAAATAATCCTCAAATTGTCAAAAGAAAAACCTCGTAAAGGTGATTTTAGTTTCGGGTTTAAGTATTTAAATAATCAATTCAAGGCATTTAATTTGAAGTGGCACAATCAACTGGCACCCACAGGTAAGTTTTCTGATTCATCTGTTTTCACTTTCATCTGTGTTATTGTTCCGAAATAAACTTTTTATTATTTATTTTATTATTTATCTATTTCATCAACAGTAGCTCTGAGTTTACACATCGAAAACTCATTAACGATCGATCCACGTTAAAACGCTAACGTGTTTAACGCTAGCGAATAATCTTTTTTTTTAATAACAACTCATGGTAGACGTACACACCATAAGTCATCTGTCTGTCAGTCATTCACATGGCTGCTTGGAAGGGCGCCACAATAGCGGCGATAAGTCCCCTCTTTGAGGAGTGGTAGGAGAGGCGCCACGGCGTCCTCACTTTCCGTCTGACACAGGTCCTCACCGGACATGGTTGTTTCAGGAGGTTCCTGTTTCGCATTATGCGAGAGGAAACGCCCGGGTGTCACCACTGTGTGGATTGCCCAGAGGACACGGTGGTGCATACGGTGGAGGTCTGCCAGACCAGTCCCTACTGATGGCGCCCGTTCACGAAGATAACACATGGATTAGCACCGTTCAACTCAACCATTTTGAAGGGAGCTAATTGATCCAACACACGCGCCGCCATCAGCGAAACATTAGAGTGACCATGACATACTCTCAGCCGCCAGGGCACATTCAAGTCAATGAAAGACGTACCCAGTAAATGGTAGCTTTATAAATGCACATAGTACTCACATATTTTATACAATGATTGAGTTTATACAATGCAAAGATAGTTTTTAAAATCTTTAGCAGCTCCGACAGTTTTTTAAATGATAGTCAATTAGTTGATGCGCCAGAGTGTGTAGCAGTTGCTGTGATCCACTTGGTGTACATAATAAAGAGGTAAGTATTCTATTCTATTCTATTCTGTTAAAATGCGTTTCGAACTTATACATAATCATGAGGTTCCGCTGATATTAAAAAAGAACATGATAGATATTTTCTGGTTCCTGGCGTTTTTCATCTTTCCTCCTGAATGGGGGGTTGTGTGAAAGATGATACTTCTAACCACCATAGAAACAAGTTTTGTCTACGGAAGAATAAACAAAAAAAAGGAATATTCTATCTGCGTGCTGAAATTATGGCTAATAGAGATATATGGAAGAAGACTACATGCCGCGCTGATCACAAATTCAAGTAGCATGAGTACGACCTAGGTATTTGCTATTATATAATGACAGAGAAAATATCTTAAGGAAAATGTAGGTAGGCACCTAATAAGAACCTACTTAAACTATACCTAACAAGTTGACAGTTCAAATACGCTGAATGGAGTGTGGATCGAATTCAACCCCATGCTCAAGTTGCGGTGCTTACGATCGCTAGACAAACGACAGGCAGGGGAAAAAAAATTGTTAAAAAAAAAGTTTATTTGGTACAACTTAACTTAATTTAAAAAAGAAAAACGAAGATAGTCACAAAAGTAAAATACTGTGACGCAGCTATCAACGCCCAGATCAAAAGTAAATACAAAGACATTGTTCCAGACTAAAGACTTACAGAAGCAAATTTAGGATTTCATTAATTCTAGCCAAAGCTGTTTCTTTTAATCGGTAGAATGACATATAAAGTGTCAATATTTAGATACTGTAATGTTTATTTAATTGATAACGTTTTATCATTGGCTTCAGTTAAAAAGTCGTGTATTTATAGAATAAATGAATGGGTGCGGCAATATCGAGTTACTATTTGGATAAGATAGAAAATAAATAAAAATCATTGTTTGTTTGATGTTCCGGTACCTAATCTCTTGTTATTTTGAGGCAGACAGCTTGCAATTCGCCAGATAAATGATTTTCACTGACGATGGTCATCTGTATTACCAACCAGAGGTGCAAAATCTGCAAAAAGCTACCTGCTTCCATTAAAGGTAGTCTGTATTTTCCAATAGCTACTTATAAACGCGGAGTTTACAAATATCAATCGAAAGGGTTACTTTAAGGCAAACCAGCAGTAATAGCATCGACGACTGTGCATCACTACTTACCTCCCGCAGGTAAGATCGTGGTTCGGCAAAGCGACATCTACATAGTTTAGATAACACTTATACAACCGCGTATTGATTGAATTTAAGATGGTCACCACATGGACACATAGATGGAGTTTTATAAACTAATTGTGGGAATGGATGCAAAAACTTTAAGTGTACCTATTTGAAATTAAAACGTAATTCACGGCTAAGAATTACTTTATTTTTATGTTAAAAACTGTCTTCTAAACAACAAATGGTGAGCTGAGTTTTCAGCGCCATCTGTTGTGCAGTGTGAAAACTCCATAGATTTTTTTAATTTGTCGATATCTTGAAGAGATGGCGTTACAACAAACAAAAAAATACCTATTTGTAGGTCCACAGTAAGAAACTTGTTACTAAGGTAGTTTAAGTATATTGTAACAGTTCAATTTGTGTTGTCCCACTGCTGGGCCAAGGCCTCTTCTTTCTTCTTCCACTCGACTCAATTTTGTGCTCATACAGACCAATACTGTCGACAGGTATTAAGTTCATCCCACCATCTTTGGTTACTGCTGCGATATCTTTGTGCGGTTTTAATTATTAATGAATTAATGACATCACCTACCCTACGTCCTTTCATTGCCTCCTCATTCTTCAACCTAGTAATATCAACATAAACTCGGTGGGAAACCGACGCGCAAATTGTTACCTACCATAAATTAAATTTTCGATAACAAGTTCAAAATGTATGGAACATCAGGTTTTTTTTAGAATCGACGAAATGTTCACGCTTTTGCGTCTGGAATCATGAAGGCACTGAATTCTATATTTATATGCGAATTATGGTTGTTTATTACAATCAGTCTCACCAAGGGGTACCTATCCAGTAACCCAGTAACTGGGTTATGCAGGCCAGATGAGCAGGCGCTCCATGTAAAATACAGGTACTCAGCCGCCCAGTTAGAAGCAGATTGATTGAAACTTCTTTTTCTTTCTTTCTCTTTAATTCTTCATACTTTCCTGACTTATGATATTATTTCCCTGCATCCAGCGGTTGGCCTCTGCTGTTGACGCGTGCCGCTCGTTCCATTGTAATTCTTACTAGCTACGCGCCGCGATTTCACCTGCATATCTATATATATCCTAATCTAGGTCATGGTGTACCCATGTGCCAAATTTCATCCAAATCTGTTCAGCCGTTTTAGCGTGAAAGCGTTACAAAAAAACAAGTGTAGATAATCAGCGGGGTTTTTGCATAACACAATAACAATCCCAACGGCTTTTAGTTTGTCAATTCAACAATAAGTATTTATTGTTGGCGCGAAATATAGTTATGCTGTCGAGTAGACTTTTCGAGCAGCGAAATATTAATTTTCTGAAAAATCCTTCTAATTGCGATAAAAAAGTGTTTATCGCAATCCGGGTGCAGTTTTTGTTCGGGTCCAATCAATTTAATAAAAATCTTGAATTCATTTATTCGCTGACAGACCACACCCAACCTAAACCGCTGAGTCTAAAATTTGCGCAAGAGTTCCTGTACGAAAGATGAACAAAAAATATTTTTGAACATTCATTACCTAAGGCATAGTCCTAATAGAACGCGAATACATGATCTTCTTATGATTACGCGAATTTTACTAGTACGAATCCGCGATTAAACCTACAGATCTCGAATAGGTGTCCTAATTGGCATTCGCAAGATTTGATCGCGCGACTAAAAGTTTTGAAATCTATTCGCGAGAACTAAGTTAGTACGAACGCGCGATCAAACATATTGATGTCGAATGGCTGTCCTAATTGACAATCACGCTAGATGATCGCGTATTCGCGCTCTATTAGGACTACGCCTGAGGTTAAATATTGAATGAAATTTTTTACGGTATGTTTTGTAGTTAGAAACGTGGAAGTTGATATTAGACTTCTGTTTTTATGTAAAGGTTAGTTGTGTCATCGTTTTACGGAAATAATTTTCTAATGCAGTTGGGTTTAAATAGGGAATATAAGTTCGTATTTCTGTAGTTCTAACGTGGTAATGATTGGCCTTTGCGCTTCTGTTTATAATTAAACAATTGTGGTATCGTCGTTTTTAGGGTTACGTACCCAAAAGAACCCTTTTACTAAGGGTCCGCTGACCGTTCTTCCGTCCGTCTATCACAGGGCCGTAATTTTCACAGAGTGTGTATTAGTACTATTACGGCCGCTATAAAACATTTAACAAAATAATAATAATACAAGAAGCGACAAAATGTGTGCTCGTCTCGTTCTTTTAGAAACTCGGGGCTAAGGCTCCTAGAGATATACCTACCAATATGAAATCCCATCAGATGGCTTGTATTTCCATAAGGCTTCAGGTCGACATACTTCCCTTGAAATTTCACGGTGTCAACCACACAGAAAGGTGAAATCGATATTTAATATAATACGTCAATACGAGGATATTGTTAAACCAAAGACAATAAGTATAAAAACAAATGCACAAATACAATTTATAGGAGTATTTATTTTCCCTTAAATAGGTACTTAATGACGTCACATATTTTACAATATTTACAATAAGTTACAAACAATATTACTACTTAAGCCTAAGAGTAACATTTACATTATTCATAAATACTAAATACCTTTTTTTCTTGTGGTTTTAAATAAATATTCGACGATATTTTTTTTCGTCCCTGCCTTAGGACTTGTTCAGACATGGCGATTGATGTTATATATTTCGATGAGAGTTATAATCCGATCTAGGCTGTCCCTTACCGCGTCCCCCAGCGACGCCCTAAGCTTAAGTCCGTACCACACCGTCCGTGCCCTTACTTTATAAGTTTTATACCCTGGCTGGAGCACGAAAATTTTTAAGGCACCAACAGGATAGCTCGGTTATGCAGCCGACTAACTTCTAAGTGCCAGAGATGCCATTATAATAAATAGAAAAAGGTGATTTGAGAAAATAGTTTTAATTATCTGTGGGTATTTTTTTTATTTATTACAATGCACACAGATAATTTACATTATTCATTTATCATCATCATCATTATTCAGTCACCAAATTGCAAAAAAGGCAATTTAATAATTGTTTAAAATAATACCTATATAATTATAAATACATTTATAATTACGTAGTAAGCGAGCTTTCCTTTTTTGTGGTCCATACCCAACGTCACTGTTGGGTATTATTTGGTAAGCGCAAAGAATATGCAGATAATCCGCCGACCGTACTAATAGCGTCAAAATAATTACGTTAAATGAAATACCAATGATTATTCTGGTAACTATAATAACTACCGTATTTCTTTCACCCTTTTTATACCTACCACATTAAACATAAATGTTATTCAAGTATCTTACACTATGCGCTCACAATAAAGTTGCTTTCAAAAAAAAGTTGCCTTGTCTGAACAACCCGTTCTTTAAAGGCTCGTACAGACGGCGCGACACGCGACGCGAATCGCATGCGATACAAAGGCACTGCGTGTCGAGCGACGAGCGGTGGGGTCTTTGTGTCGCGTCCCGTGTCGCGTGTGTTTATAAGACCTTTTACAAAACCTAATCGAGATATCGATAAAATCGGGTCTGATTGTCAGACCTTCCGAGTTTTCCGTGTTCGGAAGCGTCAAACCCCCACTGTCGTAGTCCGGGTTGAGTCGAGGGGGGTATCACGAGTACTTTCCGTTGCTGTTCTGCCTGGCCCACGATGAGGTGTTGGATTTTCCGGCGCTGAAGGTAGGAGCCACTCCGGTTGGTGACTGGGGAGGTGTCAGCGGCATGAGATTCGTTGCTGGGTGGTAGACCCTTGCTGACATCGCCATACCGTCTGAAATTAGAAAAAATATGGAGTTAATGTCATTGCTTGAAAAGTTAGGTAATGGAGTGTAGTGTTCTTAACACTCACATTCCGCTAGTTGAGTTTAAGTGGTAAATAAGAAATCTCTAATTCACTGACAGACGACGAACAGCGAAATCCGCTGAGCAGGGACTTAAAAACATCTATAAAAATGTTACAGAATTCAAAGTTTGAATTAAAAATGAAGAAACATTTTGAATTGACAGAATCAAATATGTAACACTTTTACATGTGTTTTATAACGTGTTAACCCAATACACTAACAAAAATGTAACAGTAATATATCTGTAACAGATATAAAAGTGTTAACAGTGTTATTAAATAACAGGTAAACGCGGAGTTTTCTATTTACAATTTATTATGGTTACTAAGCTTTAGTAGCCGCAAGCTAGTCCCTTGCAATTACACCTACAACTACGTACGTTTATTTCTGTTACACATATGAACACTTATTACACTTTGTATATTATGTAAGACTATTGTATCTGTTACAGTTTTAAAAACACTTATTACGGTTCCCGTTCAAACTGAAACCGTAATAAGTGTTTCCCTTAAATTTTACACTAGAATTCCTTAAAATTATAAAGAAGAGGAGCACTAAGGAAATATTATTGGAAATTCATCCTCTAAAGAGGTTTATTAGGGGATGCAAGTTTGTATGGAAGTCTGTCAATTATGCCATCAGGCTTGTAAGACCACGTATTTTTTGCCCTTGACTACCTACTATGTAAATACAAAATGGTCTTCCCTAAACAAATACGTGATGCAAGGTTATAAGAACAAAGACCTACTTGGCAATGGGCCACCGAACGTCGACTGTTTCTGGCCATTGAGTCGTATTAACTGGTTTTTCCCGTCTTATCTACCTAGATTATATTTTACATACATACGTACTTCGTGTTCGGACACATAGCAATTGTTTAGGAGGAATGTATGTGTTAATGCCATTCAGGTGTATAATATGTTACTTTAATTTAAGGAACTTCCCATCCCCATGTTTAAAAAAAATCTGACAAGTTGGTTATTACATAATTGTTTTTTATGACATTGACGAATATATTGAATGTTGTCCAAAAAATCCAAGATGGCATGTACTTAATTTTGACAATAATAATTCATACATCTATAATAAATCACGTATCTAAATCTAATTGTAAATCACATACCTTAAAATTTAGTGTACATAGTTATTTAAGAATGACATCTACATATTTGTACATCATATGTTGTGGTAGAATGTATAGAACCTACAAAAATATTAACACCATACTATTGTAAAACTACATTCTGACAAATAAATAAATTCTAATTCTAATTCTAGACATCATATAGATTGCATTGTCATCATAATAATTGTAACATATAATCCTTGTAAATAATTACTGGTCATTTAATTAAATTTAATATTATTAGATACCCTTAGGCCTGAAACCTATGACCTTAAAGCCTATGAAGGTATATAGGCTTCTTTCTGTCGAAATTTCGAAACGACCCGTTCAGTGGTTAAGGCGTATAAAGCTAACAGACTAACAGAGTTACTTTCGCATTTATAATAATAGGCTTTATCTATGAAATTGCCGTTTAGTGTACAGAAAGTTAAACTTTCTTTTTTCTATCAATGTACATATGCACCCATGCTATCGAAGCATCTCTGCCAGCGCAGTGGTATTTTCAATACCGTTCTTGAAGAAGTCAGGTGTACGGGAGTCAACAAACTCTTCGAGGGAATTTTGTATTGAATTTTTCCCTGCCAAGAAGTCTATCGGCGCAAGGGCGCGTAAATGTAGTGAAACAAAACACTAATCAATAAACTAATGACTGGATTGGAAAACTCCAAATTTTTTAAAATGAAATTCAATTGAATTTAGAATTTATTGCCAGCCATACATAAATTTCGTTTCAAATGGGCAGTATGGTAAAACGACCACTTCATAGCTAATATTGGTATGGATGTGTCCCTATTGGTCAATTGATCTTTTTAAGATCCATACCAAGTTTAGTGACGACCAGCCTGTTTCTTCTGTGAAAATCTCTCCCTGCAAACTAAGTTGAAGTGAGCTTGATGTATGCTGTCTTTCCACCAGATGCTAAGTTTTAACACTATCGCTCACTTGAAGCTTACTTCGCCTGAGTTTTCACATTCAGAGGGCATAGACAAAGTAACATTCGATTAGCCATGACGCAAACGGGTTGACCAAAGCTATCGAACTGTCACGTGATCTTACGTCATAGCTTAGATATCATGGTGAAGCGATAGCGATTGTAGAAATAGAATTCCAAATTTGACAGCTTGATTTTTATTATACAGCACTCCAGTTAGGGGGGTTTTGGTGGCCAATCCAACAGTTGACAAGGGGGTAATCGTACACTCTTATCAATACAAGATAAACAGTGTGCTCTCCAACTATCATTTCTGAGCCCATGACGGGCCCTGCACATTTCGTGAGCTGAAAAGACGGACATATTTCGTGCGCTGAAAGATGATTATGTTCCACTGGACCCTGCCGGTACGTCCAGGAAATGGACGAGATATTACATCAAAATATCCCTGATGGGTTAAGCAAATGTATCCCTATGAAAAGGTGTACCTTCCCATATTTCGCCAGTTATGTCAAAGTCCCATGTAAATGGGACGAGCTTATTGCCATCAACAGGGCACAAATCCAGCCTACGGGCTGCTGCTGAGAAATTATTGATGGAAAAAGCCCGTTCCCCAACCTGGGAATCGAAACAGTGAGTTCATGCTCAGCAGTAGCACTTGCCACCACTAGACCTTCTGCCCTAACTACCTCGTGCAGGGCAGAAGGATAATAATAATAATATATTACTTACTATTAGAGTGAGATCTGGCGTAGGTTTGTTTGGTGTTGTAGTCTTTGGTGGGAGGCATCTTGAAGTCTGTAACAAAAGAAACGGATGATATTACTTAGTAATTAATCAAATTTCAATCAGTGGTGGCCCAGTGTTAGTGGTAGGTTTAAATCTAGACTGGCGTTTTGTGTAAATTATTTCTTCACTACTGCTTCCAAAACGGTGAAGGAAAACATCGTGAGGAAACTGGCATGTCTTAGAACATGTGACATCTACCAACCCGCACTGGGCACGCGTGGTAGATTACAGCCCACCCCATCTCACAGAGAGGAGGCCTGTGTCCCACTATGGGAACGTTATAGGCTGATCATGTATTGTCATATTCACCTTGTATATTGCAATACAATCCATCTAAGGTTCTCTCAAAGTAAACTTCACCCGAGGAAGCAAAGATAAAGAGCCGATAGAGCTACGTTAATAAATCTGAGCAGTAACGAGCATCGAATCAAGATACTTCGGCGCCCATTAATAATAAATGATCATATTTATCTCTTGCAGTCGAAGGGTGTAGGTACTGTAGTAGGTACGTTATGATGTGATCACGTTATATGTAAAGGTCCCTGTTCATTCGGTATAGGAATAACAACGAGTATGGAAGAAACATTGCAGAAGGCGTTAAAAAGTTTAACAAAATTTAATTCCATACAATTTGTGTACACAACATGCGTCAATAAAATGGTTTATTAGTCGATTCGCACGAATTTACTCGCCTGAAACGGGCTAATCGAATCTGAAGGCGAATCGCGTGAAGTTAAATTATTTGTGGGGCGAATCGACAACTCTAGAAATATTCATTAAGCTATGGGAACTTTTGAATTTCATGCAATAAAGTTAAGAAAAAAAAAACCAGAAACAACATTTACCCATAATTAGTATTATTTCATTACAATACTTTTTTCTTAACTTTGTTGGATAAAATTCAAACTGTTCTATTTCTTTTCAGGCCGAAAGCGACCTTCACCCACAATTCTCCACCATAGAGGCACTGGCTATCTTGCCAAACATTGTTGTTGTGGCGACAGACTTGGTTATGATTAGAATCAAGACTAACAGCTGATTTCACCACTAAAATTGAACGCGATCAACAACTTTAAGCAAACTGTCATCAAGCATCAGCAGTCAGTGCCAATAGTCCACAGCAATGATGACAGTGCCAGGTCTTGAATGCGGAATTGGCACTTAAGTTACGCAAGTAGGCTATTTCAAGCACATTAGTTTAATTTATCAGTTTATTTGATATGTTATCCGCAGAGCACTCCGCATGATATCTATAAAACAGCATTTCTTTTATCGATAGCAGGGCAGACATCTCTTTAATATTTCATTGCAATCAACGATCGATACGGTTTAATGGGAATTCCCCTGAAATCATTCTTGATACTATTTAGTGTTCCGGGGTAACCCGCGTTTGCGAGGCCCTCGGTCTGATTGGTGGTAGGGCTTGTTCTAATTCTGCTTGGCCAGTGACCAAGCCAATGTTAACAGGATTTTTGTTTTTCGGAAGTTAGATAAGGTAGCCAATTCGTCTGAGGTTGAGGATACCGGCTGAACCCTCGCTTCTAACTTCGGCCTGATCATCACTTTCCATCAGTTGAGACAAAGGCCAAGAGCATCAAAACGTTGTCAATAATCTTTCACCTAGCCCTTTCTTCTTTTGTGGGACTCCTAATCAAAGAATGTGCTCCTGATTTTTTTTTTTAACTCAGTACGAGTTTTACTTGCTGCGAAAATTTATCAATCAAACTTTCCTAAATATGTTGAAGTCAGCTTCCAGTCTAACCACATGTTCTATACCTGTATGTTACATGGAACGACTATTGACCTCCACAACACTGGGTAACATGAAACCCCATGAAAAGACTAGTTGTCTATTTGGGGACATCTGCGAATGACAGCCTCCCGACCAACAGCTTGACGTGCTTTCCGAGGCACGGCGGGGTCTTAATATGTAATGGATGGTCAAACATCCAGGAACTGAACGCGGCAAGCTTCAAGGCTGGTATCATTTGGCTATCACCAGTACCCGAAGCATCACCGCCATAGAAACCAGTTTTGTCGACGAAAGAATGGAATAAATGACCCTGCGAATAAAAGACATCTGTCTGTATGTCTATTCCTCCGTCGACAAAACCCGTTCATGCTATTGGTATAGTTTACAAACACTTTAATGCTCAAAACATTTTAACAACGAGGAAATCCTCAACGTAGAATGATGTGTAAGCGCCTTAATAGAACATTTATTAACCAATTTTTCCCTTGAACGGTTCAGTCTTAACGCTGCGATATAACGATAATGCAGACGATACGGTATTGATGACAACCACCCGACTTGAAAAGGTCGTATCGGACCATACGGCATTCAAAAATCAAGCTCAGAGGTACCACGTAAGGTAGATAATGCGCTGCGTCCAGTATTAATAAAGTTGAGTTCGATACTTTCACACAGTGTTATCATATTTTCGTTTATCGGGACCTTTTATGTACAACCAAAAACAAATGCAATCGTATTTTGACTCTATGTCGAATAAAGTAAAGTTCAATTTAGTGTGGTATCAATGTAGAGTTAGAACCTTTAAGTTGTAACCAAATCTATCTTCAAGCGTTGTCTGAAAAGATTTATTTCATAGGAAAAGAAAAAGACGTACGTTGGGGGAAGGGGGGAGGATATTTGTAAAATTGATTATCTTTGACGTTCTTTTGATGGCATCCCTTTGAATATGAAACAGCCGATTGGTTTTAATTTAATTCTTCAGGAGACTTTGATTTTTGATGCCGTTTGACGATTATCTGTTTTGGTACACAAAGGTATTAAAAAGGGTGGCTTTTTGGGTAAGCAGGAGGCAAATAAGTTAAGAGCCCTGTTGCAGAGAGAAAACTATTTAAAAACGCAATATTAAAAGAACATCTAACTCCTCACACGCTTCATATTTGTGACAATTATACAATTTTAATTTAACAATTTTTAACTTACAATACCTATCAATTTGACGATGGAAAGAGGCCAGATGGAATGACCAGAATGCTTTAAATTGGAAGTTCAAACGGCGCAAGTATAACAACCTAATAGGGAGTTATATGTTTGATCCGTTTGGGCTTGAAACCAGAGTGCTCACCGGCTATTTCGGGACCAAAGGGCTAGCCTATTTTTAGCCCAAAGAATCAGCATTGCCGACTAACGTGGCAATTCTGCCAGCCTTTTGGGGACTTGTCCTATTGAATTTTTTGATGCCCTATGAGCTCTTTTCCCTTTATTTTTTCATTTTAATGTACTACTACATGTACATAAAATATGTATTTTGGTGTTAGCTTGCTTAAATGATAAATGATTTTATTTCTGGAAATAGGTTTGTACAAACACTATTACACGTCAATCATATTTTAAAAACTAGGTGAGATCGGCATTTCCTATCTGACTACTCTGAGAAGAAACGCCGAAACAAACTCAGAGGTCACAGTCTCTTTTAAAGTCCAGACATAATCTTGGTCAGGTCATGTGAAGACCATGTGGATTGATATCTGAAATGGTCTTTCGAGGAAAGAACCACACAGAATGAGTGGGCCTGTCCAGTCAGTGCACGCATTTGTCAGTTGTCATGCAGCTCAACACAGAACTAAAGGAGCTAAACGATTCGGCGAACATTACCAAAGAAAGGACATTTGGGTAGGCCGCATAAATTACTCAAACTGCCAGACCATGATTAAAACAAATAATTTAAAAAAAGCATTAAAAAAAACAACAAATCCACAATGTCTTCACATTCACAATAATTAAAATAGTATAATCCTTTACAAAGTAAATGTCATTGCATATATAAAGTGCATCAATGTCAAAGTGTAAATAAAATATGAAAATAATATTGGTCATATCATATGAGGACTATGTAGACTGGTGTCTGAAACGGTCTTTTGAGGAAAGAACCACACGGATTTGAGTGGACCTGTCCAGTCAGTGCACGCATTTGTCAATCATCGTGCAGCTCAACTCAGAACTAAGGAGCTCAACGATCCGACGAACAATACAAAAGAAAGGACATTTGGGGAGGCCGCGTAAAGTACTCAAACAGCCAGACCATCATCATTAAAAGAAGAAAAAAAAATGCAATGACCCACATAGTCCGCACATTCACAAATTATTGTAATAACCTATAATAAATTAAATCAATGATTAAGTTACGATATTTATTATTAGTTTTTTTATTAGTCGCCATCGCTACCAGTATTCTTTGCTTTGTTTAGTATATTTTAGGTATCCGGGTCATCATTCTCCTGCCTTTATCTCTATCCATCGTCATATTTGACTCCCTTTCTATCCATATCATCTTCCACACAGTCATCCATCGTTTCTTTGGTCTTCTCCTACTCTTATAGCCGTTGACATTCATACTCAAAACTTTCCTCACCACAGTTTCCTCATTCCTCGGTATTACATGCACATACAACAACAACCGGTTATTCGTTGTTGTTGTTTGACGTCGAATAACAATTACTAAGAAAACTTAGTTTTATACTAGAATCGCGTCGGACCATAAATCGTAAAGAAGCCGCGGCCCTCCTGATGGGCAAGTGGTCACCTTCGTCTATAGACACTCCTGTAATACCAAAGGCATCGCAGAGACGAAGCTAAAATGTCTCATGTCTCTAAGATTTGTAGGTCGTGGGTTCGTACACAGACATCAGAGCGGCAATTCCCATTCTCAGTCACAATCTGTCAAAATTACAATCGAATTACATACATTTTTGGATATTTATGAGATTGAATGCCGCTGAGGTGAGAAAAAATCGAAGACATGTGACGTCTGCCAACCCGTACTGGGCCCGCGTGGTAGATTTGTAGCCCGTTCCTTCTCACGAGAGGAGGTCTGTGTCCCAGAAGAGGGAACATTATACGCTGATTATTACACAAAGGTCTCCTACAACCTACTACTGATTTGCTAATCATATCACCACAAATCCTCTTGGTAACAGTGGTTGTCAGACTTCTACCAGTACCTAATCTTGCCACCACAATATGAGCTATATCTACTCGTCCTATAGTGGGTTAGTGATCATAAATGTTCATACTAGTCAAGCTAACAGCCTGAAATAATAAATAATCTGAACATGAATATAAAAAAACATCAAAAAATTCCATCCACATCGTTGCCAACAGGAAAAGTGCTAGGCAGTATTGCCACGTTGTAATGGCGATGCTATTTTTTGGCCAGAAAGAAGACTTGCATGGAATGAGCTGTCAGTGTCATCCCGTCTTGGTCAATCCCTAGCATCAGTGGCACTGACAGTTCACTCCACGCTCACTTCACCGAAGTTTCCACGGCGAGATGGTTACAGAACAGCACAACTGGTCAGTCCTCTGGATACGTGACGAGTCGACCAACCGCTTAGCAATGTCTCGAAAAACCAAGTGGGCACTCGGACCCCATGGCCCTAGTGTTTAAACCCCAAAAGAAGAATTGGCTTTTATTCAAAACTTTTTTAATACAGATCTCTGCTCTAAAATACACGCTCAGCATGCAAACGATATACACACGGGAGGGTAGTTGTATATTTGTGTAAGATAGCAACTGTATCGGAACGGCGCTTTCACACCGAGAACAGTGTGTGGAAAGTTCGCCATAGTTTGAGCAACGCGCGGCTGTTGGCGTAGTGTAGACATGCCTTTAGGATTAGAAATGATTTAATTATTTTTAATATTTTCTGTCCCGCTATTACCCGCAAATCAACTTCTCACATTTCTTGGATATCTCTTAATCATAATCATAATAACTTTTTGACAGAATATTATGGTACATTATATTGTCGGTTTAGTTAATGGTATCATCAAATTCTGTTGCATTTATGTTATGTGATTGGCATAAATACGTCACGAAAATGGTGCGTCCACTTCGAAGCAAGAAGTTGATAGTTCAAACCTGGGTATTACCAACCAGCATGACCATCTCACTTAATTATTTAATCTGCCTAGCCTTTTATAACTGGGTATCACGATACCCCTTGTTTAAGACTGGTTGTCAGACTTGGGCTTCTGACGACCCGTAACGACTGTCGAAGATCAACGAATGACAGCCGGGACCAACGGCTTAACGTGCTTTCCAAGGCACGGAGTGGTCACGATCATGGATGGTAACCCCATCCATAAAACGACCGCTGCATGCGCAGCTTAACCTTCAATCAACCCGAGATGCTGTTATTATTTAGCCTCAAGTTTCTCGCAACATCTCAATACACATAAAACAATATTAAAAAAAAAAAGTAAAATACAGCTCTACAGAATTTTCAACGTTTTGAAACGTCAGGTAAATTTCCCATCAACGCATCCGCATTTCAAGAAGCTACGTTTTGCAAATCTGACTTGAGTCATTCGCATTTCATTCCTAAAAACGTCCTTGAGAACACTATCAGTATCAGTATTATTTTTTTGTAAATAGATAATGTTATTCACATAAAGAAACAAATGTTAGGCAAAAAAAGTAGTATGATCGAGCGAAAACCAGAAGCTATTAAACCACCTGATAAGAGGTGAATATTTATAATATTTAATTGATATAATTGTTATCGGTTATCAGCTATACAATGACGAACGTAAGGGTTCATCGGAGACTACAGTGATATTTCTACTTTTAGTGATATTTCCAATATTATAACACTGAAGTATAGAATAACTTTGAACTGGCGGATCTTAAAGTCCCAGTTTCATGGAGTTGTCAATAATTAGAAATTAATGAAAGAGATAGCTTCTTCTTTAATACATAGCTAGAGATACCAACTAAATATATTGACTTAAAATTTTCGTGTGATACAACAAAAAAGATTATTGCAGATGACGAATATAATGAAATTAAATAAGATAGGTATCGTAATTTGCCACTAGTCCATAACGCAGGTATATATTATTTCGATCTTATTAATGTTTTTTGTTTTGCTATCATAAAATTTTATTCTGTAGGCTATGTGACAACTTTTCCTGTCGGCTGCTGCGGCGTCACATGTAAACAAAGTTTTAAAATAAATAAGCCTTTATTGAAGTCAGACCTAAATGGATATTGGCTACCAAGAGATAACCCAATATGTTTTCAACCTCAAAGAAAAGTCTGTGCCTATCCATTCAATTCTGGGCACACAGAAATGATAAATTTAACCTTATTCAGCCTTTAAGGGGCCGTCATCCACCACTAGGGTCCAGTGCGGGTTGGTAAATGTCACATGTCTTCGAATTTTTGATTCTAGGACATGCCGGTTTCCTCACGATGTTTTCCTTTATCGCTTTATGAGGTGATGAAAAAAACGAATTTACACAAAGTAAAGCGCCTGTCTGGGTTTGAACCTACACCCTACAACTCGTAAGTTAGCCATTACCACTGGGCGACTTCTGCTGCAGAAAAGCAAAACGAGGGATAAAGTATGGTGGAAATTGATATTTCCCGGAAACACTTTTACATAACCTTTACTTCTCCTTATGTTTGTGTCTGTTTGAAATGTTTTAAGAGTGTTTAAGAGCTTTTGTAGCGTATGAGCACAAAATATTTGAGATGAACTAAATGTATGGTAGACATATTGGCTAGTTAGCTAATCAAGGTGGTCTGGGCGTCAGACCTAGGCGTCAGAAAGCGATAGTCGCGGGAGTACGCGATCGTCGCTAAAGTACGCACTCTTTAATATGAATAACTAGCTGTTGCCCGCGACTTCGTATACGATCCTGGATGAAAAGTAGCGTATGTTCTAATCCAGGTCATGGTCCCGGTCTTCTGTCTTGTGGAGAAATGAAAATTGATATGTTTTAAGATCTCCGTACCTAGAACCTACTTTCTTCAGTCACTTATTTTCCATATCGATTTTAAAATATTTTCTTTCATACAAACCTTGTCCTGACAATTACAAACACAACAAATAACTAATGCCAAATAGGTTCAGCCGCTTCGAAGTGATGCGCGGAAAAACATTTCTAGCAATGTATCTATTTATTTTTTAGATTATGACGTACTCGTCCGATCAATAAAGTCGCATGATTCGTCATAGTTCATCCAAAAAGGCGCGCACTATGACCAATGCTCTTGATAAAATAAAAAATATGCAGGCTTATCCGCTTATTCCCAACGTACATCACATTGTTCGTCCTAGATGCAGTAGTGTATATATTTATTTATTCACCCACCTACCATCGGTGACAGCCATTTTGTTTATCAACTGACGTTCTGCATGTTTGTGTGTTTGAATGTTTGTGCATCGCTACTGAGATGTTTGATTGTTCCCATGTATGGTACCCATAGTTTGTAATGGAGCTGTTTCTCGAGGTAGGTAAAGATATTAGGTAAATTAAATTTTGTGCAACAAAACGTAATCCTAAATGAGTTGTCTCTGTATATATTGATTCTTAATTATAGAGCATGTATTAACCTTCCACCGTAAACACTTTCAAATTGATTGTAATTTTATTGCCTTGTGTTTTTTTTAAGAACTTTATTTCAGTGATATCTGCTAATACGTACTTTCCCCAAATTTTTTTTACGTCGTTGATTGCATTCAATTTCACGAGTTTGACACTAACTTATTATTTATTTTTGCGTAGGTAATTTTGCTAATCAGTAATGTATTGTAAGTTGTCATTTTATCATAGATAATATGGACGACATTGAGTTATATTCCATTTAGTTGTTGTTTAAATTTATTATTTCGATTTTACGCAAACGATTATGCCTCGTTGGTCTAGTGGTCGCAAACGCTACTGCTGAGCATGAGGTTTGGGTTCGATTCCCTGGTCGGGCATCGTGTTATTGGGTTTTTCTATCTGGAATTTCTCAGTAGCAGCCCTAAGTAGACTTAAACTTAACTGGCGAAATGTGGGTGTACTATAGTTACACCTCTGCCCAACCCTTAGGGGAAACAAGGCGTGATGTTTTGTTATGATTATGCCAATCCTTTACCATGCCTTCTCATAGTGGCATAACTTTATAAAATCATGGTGTAAGTATCAAATTTTTATTAAAAGCGTTTTTTCATCATTGGTAAGTGTCAATGACCGTACAATTCATTTTAACCTGGTGACGATGATGTTGGCCTGTGGGACCCGAGATTATTTTGAGTGATTGACTTCTAAATGTCAAAACGTTGATCTTGGACAGCCGTTACGGGTAATAAAGAAGCCGGAAAGTCTGTTTACCAAACTTACCAAGAGGTGTATATTACCCAGTAAATGGGTTGTGGAGGTCAGTTAGGCAGTCGCTCCATGTAAAATATCACTATTCAGCTGCATCCATCCAGTTAGACTGAAAGATGAGCCCAAGACAGTTAGACAAAGGTTGATTTCGAAATGTCAAAACAAAAAATGTAAGTACAAAAAATTTCAATGTCAATATGTAAGAGGTATCAAAAAACTCTTTTTATTTTAACCAATTTTGAGAACGATATATTTACAAATATTTTAAGTATAAAATAACGCATTGCTTTCTCATCTTTCTCCCTGTGTTGGCAATCTCAGACCCGACGATTCATCTTACGACGATTTAAATCAGGTACCTACAACATTATTTCATTAATTTCACCTGTACTTAAGTAATATTAATGAGAGCCAATGAAAACAAAGCCGGAGAACAGCTTTCCTACCAAAAAATGTTCCATAAACGACACATGCGCCAAATTATAAAATATCAAATATAATATTTAAACACCACCCCGTTGTTAATCTTGATTAAAAAAATACGAACATCAAACAGAACAAAAAGGGTTGGAGTCGCCACCCACCTTACAAATATTAAATTACTCAATATTTCATACCGATACTAATTTCGCTATCTTAACCCTCGCCGGCCGCGGAACGACAGAAAATACTACGAAAAAAAAAATACTCGCCAAAAGAAAAAAAACGTCGCAGGCTTAATTGACATTCTTTATGAGCGTCAGTCCTTAGACGCGGATATTTTTTAATTAGATATATTTTATGGGCTTTTTTTCGAAAGGGGTAAGCGCGAATAAAGGGTTAACATTTGTTTGAGCCAATGGGGGAGGGGGTTCAATATTAGCCTTTCGTAATCAGGCGGGAAAAAAATGGTCGATTAGGCCCCTTCCGACGTTAATTTAGGATCATTGGGCCTACGTGGAAGGTAGACTACCCTTTACTTGGGTGTCTTTTTAATGTTTTGTTCTCGATGCTGGAGTTAAAAATGTCTTAGATTTGTTTTGTTTTGTTGTATTTTTGGTTATTTTATTTAAAATTAAAAGTCAACGCACGTATTTTTAATTGCCAATAATACTTTTTTGTACTTTTATACAGAAACATCAACTAATTCCTGCATTCCTGCAGATTAAGTTTACGTGGAGTGACGGTGCCATCATGTGCTCAATTTGTATTCACAAATAACTACTAAGTAAATTTTTAACAAATGATGTCATAAAATGAAGTATTCTTTTCTTTCTTTGTTTTTATTTAAATGTTCCTGTTAGTCTTGTACACTTTTCTCATGCGAGGCGGCGAGCCTCCTTGCCGGATTGCCGCCATGGGATCTGGAGGCAAAAGCCCTCGCGCACGTATGGGAGTGGCGCGAGGAGGCAAAACGCCGGGGTGTAACTCCGCTGCCGCGACAAATCACGGTACAGCGGACAGAGCTCCGGCGGGATCTCATGGCGACATGGAGGGTGCGATTGTCGCAACCCAGTGCTGGGCACGCCACAATAGCGGCGGTAAGTCCCCTCTTTGAGGAGTGGTTGGAGAGGCGCCACGGCGTCCTCACCTTCCGCCTGACACAGGTCCTCACCGGACACGGTTGTTTCGGGAGGTTCCTGTGTCGCATAAGGCGGGAGGAGACGCCCGGGTGTCACCATTGTGTGGATCGCCCGGAGGACACGGTGTAGTCTTGTGTAGTTCATGAACGATGAACGAATAGGAGCCGAATCTTTGCACTGTACTAAAAGAATCGTTTCCGAACTCTGACTTGTAATCGCTCTATTAGGTCTAATAGCTCCTTTCGGACTCGTACATTTTAAACCGCGCGATCTTATTAGGTGCGAATGAGAACGAGAAATGAAATGGTACGTCATACGAATTCATTCGATGTCTGTGAATGAGAACGAGAGAGAATAGCCTACGAATGACGATGCTACCCGAACCCGAACGACCGAATTCGCCATTCTAAACGTTTTCTACATTACACAGTTGCCAAAAAATTAAGTAGGTACTGTGCAGATAAAAACAAATGTTTTGGTTTCATTCTTATATTACTTATTTTAATAATGGAAAAACGATATTTTAATTTTACGATTGATCAGAATGACAGTCCTAAGCCTGTTCAAGTATGAAGGAAAATCAAATGTGTTAAATTAATACTATGACTTGGTCACCGTCACGGCGACACAGATTCTGATTTAAATGCTAAAAAATATCTTCCATTACATCATCTTAAAGTACCTAAACGTAGTGATTTAGTACAATGTCTTTGTTACGTTACTGCATAAAGACCATAAATAAAGAGCTTGTTGCTCCCGGGTCCGAGCCTCGCTTAAGGAAATGCTGACCGACTCCGAGAGCGAAGAACGAATAGAGCTGTTAGAACGAATAGAATGAACTAGTTCACTGTCCGAAATGTACTAGTACGGAGCGATCTTAAAAATGACCGAGCAGGCACAAGACTAACACGGTGGAGCATACGGTGGAGGTATGCCCAGCTTGGGCGGAGCACCGCAGTGTCCTCAGGGAGGCGATTGGCGGCGGCGATCTCTCGCGTCCGGCCCTGGTCCAGGCCATGGTACGGAGCGAGAGGGAATGGAAAGCCGTCACCTCCTTTTGCGAAGCAGTAATGCTCGCAAAGGAGGAGGCGGAGCGCGTGAGGGAGAGAGCCTTGCGCCCTCACGCCCCTAGTCGCCGCAGGAGACGCCCTGGGCGTCGGGAATCGCAAGCAGATTCCCGGCCACCGTAGGCGCGGGCTTGCGGACGGCGAGCCATGGGTAGCTCGCCGTCCGGTAAGGACCAGGCCCGGGTCGACGGCGCGTTGTGTTCCACGCGCGCCTCAAAGAGATGTCAGCACAAAATGACGGGGTCCGATAGGGCCGACGCCTCAGGGTCGCGGGTTATTCCACAGAGAAAACCGTGGCCCTGGCACAGGCAACTGAAGGAACACGGTGGGTTTTAGTCAGTAAAAGTCTGACACGCCCTCCCGCTCCACCCAGAGCGGGAGCAGTCATTTGATGATTTCCCACCCAAAAAAAAAAAAAAAAAGTCTTGTACACTTTGATTATTTTATACCAATTTTTACATCAGAAGCTTGTGAATACTTAGTTACATAAGTTCAAAAGCACATGTATATATTTCTTTTTTCTCAAATTAGTATAAACGAATTTTTATCTATTTCAACAACCAAACAGGAGGGTAAATAAATATTTTTTATGTATTTTTTCATCGAAATGAGGTGCGTTTGTCGTGCACTAATTCAATCTGCGACACGAGAAATATCGTGGAGATTAGTTGCCGGTGAAAAAAGTCGCCGGAAGAAAGTTGATAGAGTCGTTGATTGAATGAGGGTTCCGTACTGACTTGTTTATTTTATTTGTCGTTGATTCACATACTTGTGACTCTCATGTTGTAGTTACAAAGTGAGCGTAAGCGTGTGTAAGGCTGCAGTTATGTGACGCGGAAGTTTAGGCGTGAAATAAACGTGACTTTTCATTCCTCAAAAATCATTCCTACATATTTTGACGTCGAATATTCAATTGCTGGCCAAACTTCAGGAGGGTCAAATAATCAAAACTGTGTACCCAAATGGGCGGATTATTTTAAATCTGTGTTAGGAAGAAAATACGATTTGAATGCTTTGCTCAGAAGTCAGCATTCTGAGAGCATTTTTTTTCTAATCTTACTTACTATGTTACTGCCCCAGTCACTGGGTAATACGCTACTCCTTGGTAAGACTTGTTGTCAGACTTTCGGACTTCTGAACACCCGTTACGAATGTTAAAGATCCTCGAATGGCAGCGAAACAAACAGGTTTACGTGCTATCTGAGTATGAGTATCTGAGTCACGGTCTTGGTATGTAAGGTTGGTCACCCATCCACGGACCAACCCCTGCAAGCGTGGCTTAACCTAATCGATCAATCCGCGTGGCTGTGTGTTACATAGCCACAAGCCCAATATGAATTAGAGATATAAATGTAGAAATTTTACATAAGGTGATGCAATGGGCGGTCTTATCACTAAAAGCAAGTCCCATAAGTATACATTTTTAACTTCTTCAAACGTCCTATCTCACACCCAACGGAACCCCAAAAACTTCGTCGAAGCCGAGAGAACCCGTGAAAAATCTTTATTAAATCCCTCTTGAGCTAAATAAGTTCATTTGCAGAGTGAAAAAAAAAATTTTTTTTTCGCCTTTTTTATAAATTAGTAAACATTTTCGGCGATTTGTATGGCTTACTCCGGGGGTAATTAGTGATTGTCTGTTTGTGTGTGGGGGAGGGCCTATTGGCGAATTAAATTATTTTTTTCCGCCTAACTAATGAGGGAGAGAAATAAATGTGGATTTAGACAAATTCGTGTTAGTTAAAGTTAAGATACAGTTATAAATCCGTATTTTTTTCGTACTTTCTTTAGTCGCCCTGTCTCTTTAATTGGGCTCGGAGATTGGCAGTATCACGCCTTAAAGTTTTTTTTGAATAAAGTTGCTTTCATTTGGTAGGAATAAACGGATTGTCTTATTATTTTATATCATAAAAAAATGCCTGACTGTTATTATCAGCTTAAGTTGTACTCTATACAGCATGTATTAAGTTTTTCAATACACCATCTATGAATTACAGACATGTATTTAATCGAAACAGAAAACTACTTTTAATTTTCATACCAAAATGCAGTGTGTCCCGTTAATTGGACGTCAAGCCGGAGTCAGGTGGTAGGTCGGGTCCTAATAGTTAACATATGCCTTTATAAAGCTTGTAAATTATGTGGCGACACTCCTCTAGAGAGTATTAGGTGAAAAAGTGTCACTTAAGTTGATTTCAGAATGGGAAATCGCCGTTTGAGAGGAATTAACAAAATTTTGGTGATTTTTAGTCTAGGTTAGAGGCATTTGTAACAAGATAATCGGCACCATTATTAGGCTATTTTAACGTAAACATATGACATATGTAATTTTAAGTAGGTGCGTTCCGACACAGTGTCGACTAATACCACATTAAAAAAGCCACATACCTACCTACCATAAGTCATCAACCCCATGACCTCGATGATTCATACATAATTACTTAGGAAACACTACAGATTCTTATGAGAACAGACATTACATTCTTCAAATAATGTTTGATATTTTTTACATTGAATTGTTATAGTAAATTTTCCCGTATTTTAAGGGAAAAGAATAGCTATTTTAACGTGCATGTTTTTAAATGTACATTAACAACAATTATAAAAAAAAAACATGTGATTTCCCTATTTGGAAACATGACATACCTTTTTATTTTTCCAAGTTCTGCGGTGCTTCTTGCGTAACACACTAACAAGAGGAATGGCTTTCAATTTGACAGTTCAACAACATTCATTGCGTTCTTAACGTTGTTGAGTAGACAAATTTTTCGAACATATGAAGCAGTGGATTAACAATATCCTTCAAAATGATTCAGATTGTGATTAATAGTGTTAGGGCGCTGGTCGGCCGCTGTTCATATTCGAGATAATTGTAATAGGAAGGTCTATTATTAATTTATTTGCAGATAGTACCAATAAAAGGATTACGTTTACTTAATACTTAGTAAGGTACAGTAACGACCATAAATATAACATAATATGTCATAAATATGCTACCAAAGTGCTGACAGATATTTTTGATCATTATGAGGTACCACATTCTTCTGGATTTAACTGAGTAGGCTTATGATCTTAAACCACTAAACATAACATTTAATACCGTCATGCCTTTTTAAATAGCGAGCATATTTATGTGGCGACACACCTCTATCAAAAATGTTATCTTTATTTTAACGGATGCCATGCCTGAACACTGTTAATACACACCCGCAAAATGCAGGCCTAGGCTCAGTTTGGGAGTTAGGATCAATTCCTTGTAATAAATATATTTAAACTGTAAGATTGTGACTCTGAGTGTCATATTTTTTATATATTTCTTAAGTGACTAATAAACTTTTTTTTTTGTGGTGAGTGGCAGCCGCCCCGACCTTACCGCTCTCAAAACGGTGAAACCGGCATGTACTTGAAGCACAGATTCCAAGCCATGTGAAATCTACCAACCCACACTGGGACTGCGTGGTGGATAAGTAATTCGTCTTTGTGCGAGGGAGCGGGCCATACCTCGCACAGAGACGAATTACTTATTGCCACTTAATTAAAACAGTTAAAAGTACACTAGTTTTATTACATACAATACATAATTAGCAAAACATCTATGTAAAACTAACAATCCCATTAAAAACTAATTAAGAAGTAAAATACGTATAGCGAACAATTAACGAAAGAAATCGAAGGTTAAGTCATTATTCACCACTAAACAATAATTGCTTAGACTTTATTAGTTCAAGGTTATAACCTAGACATTATTTTTGAACGATAACGTATCATTTTAGTCGAGTGTCGATTATTGAACGGAAGTGGCATTTGAGGGTTATAATGACGTCAGTCAAAATAATAATTAACAGAAAAATTATTATTTTGACTTATTTTGTTTACTGACGTCTGTTGAATTCGGATTCGGGCACCTTAAGAGAAATCGTTTGAAAAAAATAAATGATAAAAACACACATAACATAACTATACATCACGCCTGTAATCCCAGAAGGGTTAGGCAGAGGTATACCTATAGTAAATGATAAAAACTATTACTTATTCGGCACCATAATATTCTTCAGTTTTTTCGATACCTGTTAGTTTTGCTGACGGTCAGCGGAAAACATAGAGCGAACGGGATTACTAAAACGTTTCAATGATCCTTATTTTCCTGCTATGAGTTGCATGTTTATTTAAATAAATACGGAAAATAAGTAGGATATAAATATTTTGCGTACATTTTAATTATCCATACCAAATCTAGTCTTTCCGTAGGTACCGATAACAACCAACGCCATTTTGAATTTGACATAATAATTAAACAAAACAGTTATATTCCCAATTAATTTTGCAAAACATAGGTATTGATAAGGATCATCATCGTCATCATCATCAGCCTATTTTAGTCCACTGCTGGACATAGGCCTCCCCTAATGAGCGCCATAGCGCCCTGTCTTCAGCTTGACGCATCCAGCATCTGCCTGCAATCTTTCGCAGCTCGTCATCCCACATATTGAAAAGGATACCTACTTGAAATATACCGTTTACAATAACCGGTCCTGCTAGTACTAATCTAGTACCGTTATTGTGGTGACGGTGATAAGTAGGTAGGTACCTATTGGTTGACGGTACCTACGTGGGTGAACAGTGACCTTAAACTCCGCTGACCCAGTTTTTATTTGCGGTTTGAATTTTTGCGTAGTAAGAATGTAGGCAAATGATTGGATTTTGATGGACAAAGTAGGTAGGTACTTATTTGGTAGGTTGACTGGTAGAAAATGCCTACGGCATTAAGTCCGCCTCTGTACATCCTTGTGCGTTAAGTATTAAATAAATAAATAATATAAGTATAGTACTTAAGTTGAAATGCGTAATTGGGTAAATTAATATAAATTAAATAAATAATTGGTTGGGTATTTTTAATCAATACTCAATAAATAAAGAATTATATTAATGTATGTATTATTAAATGCAAACAAGCAGACGCACTAACGGCTCGTACACACTGGCGCGGCAATACAACACGATACAAAGGCACCGCGTTTCTCGTGACGAGCGGTGCCTTTTTGTCGCGCCTGTTTGTGGGAGCCTTAACTTGTTTGTTTGCCGTACATTATTAATAAATCTAGGTACAAGGCAATGTTATTTACATTTTTTATGCAGTATAAAATGGAATCATTTTTATATATTACACAACTAGCTGTGCCCCCGCTTTCACCCGTATAACTGTCAATCCCGTGTCCTAAATTGCATCCAAATCCGTTTAGCCGTCTTAGCGTTTTACAACCGTACAAAAAATCTAATAGTTTCTTTAAAATATTAGTTTAGATAACAAAAAAACCTGCAAGGTTTTCGCTATTATTCGCCTAAAAGTTTTAATTAATGGAGTATGGAGTAAACAAACATAAATCTAAACCTTACAATAAAGAAAAAATCAGAAGTATTTTCCTTGTGAAATGAAAACTGCGAGAAAAAATGTATTAAGTATAAAAGAGTATGGTTTCGATAATACATGTATTGATAGATGTTTCATGGTGTAGCAAATCATAAAAAATCTATCAATACCTATATGCTTTAGGAGAAAATCGATTTTGAATATTGCGCAGGTGCAAGTTATATGAACACGTGACTATTGTAAAACATTTTAAAAGAGTAACCATGGAGTTTCTTGCCCATACTTCTCCATACGAAACTAGGTACCTATTGGTAAGAAAATGGAGATGATTCTAGGTACCTCTTGTACCTAGAATCACCTCCATTTTCTTGTAAATTATTTTAATTGCCTTCTTGATAAAAGGTTTGACTTTGTTCTAAAAACCTTTGGAACTAACCAACATGTTAATTTTCATGAAAGAGTCTAATCTGCTTCTACACCAAGTAACGCAACTACTTATTCATAAGTCATACGACACTGCCACCTAATCTTTTAAAAGCCACAGTAACTGTGACTCAACTAATTAACTTAAACACTTTCTACCTGCATTATGATGATTCACTATCCGGGGCACAAAACAAAGGATGCACTTTGTTTTGGTTCTTAGAACCGAAAACGATACCAAAAACTCCCGTCGCCGCGTCGACGTCCCATTTACAAGATCAAAAAAAGCCCTTCTTACCTTACTCGAAAAATAATGCTGGTTGATTCATTTAAAGTGCAAAACTGGTTTTCAAATATATAATAACACCAGTCTACAACTGTCCCTGCAGGGCAAAGGTCTCTTCTCATACAGAGAAGGCACGAGCATTGATAACCACGCTTGCTCAAGACGGGTTGGCGATTTCAGACTTAAATTAACTATAAGTCCAGGTTTCCTCACGATTTTTTCCTTCACCGTTGAATTAAAAAAAGGTGACATTATATTACACTAAGCAATTTAACTCTTACTTGTTATTTTACGTGATATTAATATACTTAAATTATAAGTAAGAATAGTGTCAATTTGCACTTTTGCACAATTCCGTACCTAGCAGTTTTTTAGAGTCAGACACACTGTACAGAACAGCATTGTTACTATTTATTCATTAACTATTTAATATTTATACAATATAATAACTCAAATGGTTTGGTTCACATTCACATGTCGGCGCAGTCTGTGTTCGTGGGCTTCAGCAAAATTTTTGCATGATATTACTGACGAGTTCCATTTTAACTTCACGATGGAGGTCGTCTTTTTTAATGTGTTGTACTATTAAAACATTTCGTATTATGATATGAAATTCGTATTTATTCAACTACGAGTATGCTTTACTTCGATAGAAAATCGCGACGACAATCAGAATCTGAGATAAATATCAATGATCGAAAAAATCGACTGTGTAATGGGTGCTTTGAACCGACTAACACAACATTGTGCAAAATCACATTACTTAACACATAATCCATGTATCGTTTCGTCACATATTTATCTTGATAAAAATCTCTACGGTCTTTATCACCGCATTAAAAAACCATTTATGAAACATTGTTACACTTTCCTTATACCAAATTGTTGTTTGGTCAATTAGTCATACAGCTCTTCTCTTGATTCTTTGTTTTAGTTCCAAGAATAGAGATTCGGTGGGATCAAAAGTAAGGGTTGAGTGTACTGGGAAGAATATTTAGGTACTTACTTAGTGATGATTCATTGTGTTACAATTTACCTCAGATGTTTACAGAGGAGCTAAATGTATTATACAATATGAAGACGACGACAATAAGACATTGAGAACACTGGCAATACTACTGCACAGGAGTATTTTTTTCCAACTCCGAAAAGGTGGATTTTCTAAAACAATATCTCTGGCAATTGTATATCGATTTCAAAAATATTTTGTTAATGGAAAGGGTATGGCCTCAGGGGTGGTCCCATTTAAATTTTATACATTTGAATACGTATTTTTTGCACTGTTTACACATTTGCCTAGCAAGAAGTGATAAACGAATTTGTGTGCAGTAGGTACCAGAACTAAAAAGTGATAATCAATAACAAAAAGAAAACTCTACAAAGCAAAAAATTACTTTAACTCCGGAATAAAGTTGCTTTTTTTTCTAAAACAAGTTTTTAAACTAAGTATCAAACAAATCCTAACATGTTTGTTCAATTGAAATTTAAAAGTGCATTTTTTGGACAAACTAAATAGAAGTGATGAGCCGACTATGGTTTTTTGGCATTCTTTGACTAGATGTAGTGACAAAACTAGTGGATTCTGCCCGCGCCTGCGCTCGCGAGGATGTCAAAAATAATTGTCCTACGGGAACGTGCTACCTAGACAAAAAGTAACCCATGTTCTTCCCCATCTATCTCCTTGTCAAATTTGATTTAAATCCGTTTAGTGGTTTCGGCGTGAAATGGTAACATACAGACAGAGGTACTTTCGAATTTATAAAACAGTATGGATAATATGTGGTTAACGTTTGTATGCATACTGGGAACGTCATTAGGTATAATCGGCGAATTTTAATGTCATAGCTTCGTCTCCAACTTGTATACAGGAAAATGATGCTGATGAAGATAACGCCACTGTGATAGTGCTACTTTCGATAATGATTACCTCAAAACATAATCGATGATAGAGCGTAATGAGGTTGCTGTGCATCCTACTGGATCAATCATCAGATCATCAGGCGATCAAGCATCAGAGCCATGTAAGATATCCGCAGGCGCGATTCTCTAAGGGAACTGTTTAAGGATTTTAGAACCATCACAATATCTTGTCAATATATCTATGAAAACATCATGTACGTAAGATAAAAAATCTTAACAGTAAAAGAGGTGAAAGACATAATTATAGTACTAGAAATCGGGACCTATTAGTTGAACCAGGTTTCAGACTGGCTAAAGTAGACTCATGGGGTACAGTTGCAATAAAATACCTCCCCATATAATTCAACTGAATGAAACGAAATTTAAATCTTTTATAAAACACACTATGCAGGCAGGCATATTATAGGTTAGGGGATTACATCGCTGATAAAAATTCCTGGCTCAATGCTGGTCCTGCTCCACACCACAACTAATTAATTAACATTTGATCAGTTGGAGCTGCTGAAGATGTGCTGTGTACTATGTACTATGGAGCTACCATTTACCGGGTAATATGTCTTGCGGCTGATAGTATGTCATACTCACTCAAATGTCTCACTGACGGTGGCGCGTGTGTTAGATCATTTAGCTCCCTTCGAAATGATTGAGCTGAATGGTGCTGAACCATGCATCATGTTCGTGAACGGGCGCCGTCAGTTAGGACTGGTCATCTTGTAGCTGCCACGGCATATATAATAATTAAATTTTTGATTTGTTTTATATTTTTTCGCTTTTAACGTATACGTCTTTTGTACATCGTTCTCACATATAATATAAGATTAACATTATTGAAGTAACTAATATTTTTGTAAAAATGTTATTTAAATGAATGTCCATGGAATTTCTTGCCCGTTCTACTCCATAGGTACCTACTATGCTTTGGAATGGGCAACTAGCTTCATGTTTCTGACTGACCGACTCCTTGATAATTCAAAAGTGTAATTAAAAAGTAATTATTTAATTCAAATAAATGCTTTGAGTTTGAGAATCTTAACGGCCACAATCTCACATACCTATAGCGGTTATAAAAACTGCGTGGTCATCAAACTGAACAATTTTCTCGATGGGATCAACATCGCTAGCGAGAAAAACCAAGCGGTCCTGTGCTTTTCGCTATTATGATGTTGATACTGGCGAAAACCACGAAATTAAAAATTTTATTGCAAAAAACGTTATACAAATTTAGAATTTCGCGGTCTACATTGAATTGGATTAAAGTAGAGTTTTGTAAGTTCTCAACTTTAAATTCTTAATGTAGAAACCGGCACCCTTATTGCGTATCATTTTAAAGGATATTGATATTCCAATGCTTCACATGTTCGAACAATTTGTCTGCTCTGCAACGTAAATAACGTAATGAATGTTGTTGAACTGTCAAAATGAAAGCGATTTCTACTCATAGTGTGTTATGCATTACCCAGCCGGTGTCAGAGATGATTTAATTAAACTATTATTGATTTCAATCAAATTCTCTAAAAGATGGCGAAACCGGCATCAAAATCTGTTGCGTAACTTACAAGAACAACGCGATCACACAGACAGACACAAAATTAGACTTGAATTTGTAACCTGTAGGAACACACGGATAGATATTTCCTTATGGCATACTTCTAATAAGCTCCATCAGAATCACAGCAGACATGGCTAGCCTACGAACGGTATTTTATCCATTTCTAAACAAAACATCATTGCAATCGCCGAGATAGCATTTTTCCGTATTCCCCATACTAAGGTACGTGCCTAAGTTATTCAGTCGTTCAAGAATGCGAGATTCTAAGTAGTATTACAATTGGTAATAAAACGAACGTGATCGGACTAAATTTGTTGACTACGCAAATATTTCTAGAACTCAAGGCGACATATTAAGTTATACATGTCCAGTATAAGCTGGCCTTTGTGTTGTCAATGTTGGAACAAGTAATGGTTTATCAAAGAAGGTAGAATGAAATGAGATAGTCGATAAAATATGGAAATATGGAGAAACTACACCATAAACGCTTTAAAAGATTTTGGAAGGGATCATTCCCGTCGACAATACAATAAGGCGCTAGTATGAAGTTACATCGTCGTGATGTCACTTCTGTGATAATGCTGTCTTTGTCTAGCAGTTATTTTAAAACGTTTAAAACGTGGCATTTCTTTAATTAAGCTTTACCACATTTTATAACATACTTGAGAATATAAAAAAGGTGTAAAAGCATATATTTTTAATGTGTTTAAAATACAAAAATGAACATCATCCTTATTATATGGGTCTCGTGCAATGAGATGTCAAGTGATACTGGACATTTTAGCTTGATATATTGCAGTGTGTACCTCCCACAGACTGCATTGTATTTTAATTGTGAGCAGTGTCCTTTGAAACAATAATATTAGAATTTCTAAGTAAGTTTACAACTTGACAGTCGATATGGATGCTTATCAAAATCGAGGGCTTGTTTATCGTTCTTCGTATGATGTATTGTTTGTATTTTCTTGGGGTGATGCCAAGGATTGCTTCGTTCAAGTATTTCAAGTGGCAGCAAAAATACTGGCATTTAGTTGCCTTGTTTGGGTCAATTGTTATAGTAGTTAAAACCCTAACAAACACCTATTGCATGTTGTTAGGTGGTAACTTAAAATTATATGCGATCATTATGTACCCTGTCAGCTTTGTATAATTTAGCCAACCTCTCTAACAAAGCGCATTATGACTTTTTTTTTCAAATTAACAGTAATAACATTAAACCATTATGAGAACAAATTAGATGAAACAAAATAAAATAAAATCATATCAAAAATAAATCGATAAAACAAAATCAAATCAAGTCAAATTAATAACAAACAAAATAAATTATTAAAATCACAATTAAATCGACCCACTACATTAATTAATTTTTATATGATTCTCGTATTTTTCGGCATTAAAGAACCAGGGCTGCGTGTTTAAAAAACAGTTTTTAATACAAACAAAAAAAGAAACTAACAGCATCTGATTAGAATAAAAGCAAAAAAAAACTAACAATGCAGTATGTAGCGCATTTGATACTAGCTATGAAAATTATGACACAATACAAAAAGTTATGCAAAACATAATATATGTATGATTATATAAAAGTACTTAGTGAACGAGAAAAATAAAAAACAATGTCTTCAGCTTTGTTCGTGATAACAAGTTGGAACATTTATGTACTTTTATTAACCTTTGACCTAATTATCAATAACGTGTCAACCGGGATCAATAGGTTTTAAATTATAAAATTATTTAATTATAAATGAGTATTATTTAACATAAAGTCTCATCACTTTGTTTGCATTGTAATTGGATTATAATTTTATCGTAAATGTTGCCAATGTTTCTATTATTAAAACACTTTTTCTTTACAAAACAAAAGCGTTAAAGACGCTACACTGTCATAACATATGGGAAATAGTTTTATTTCGTGATTGACATGATTCTGAATCCGTGTTGAAATATTTGTAGGTTATACAAAAAAAATTGCGTCGTCATACATTTTGACCGCGTAGGTATTGCACTTTTCTATGAAACGGCAGATTTTTATTGATAACCGACAAGAAAACTCTACGTTTGGGGTTTTCTATATCAAGTTAATGTATAATATTTCAACACCAGGATACAAGCCGCAATCGTCATCGGCCACAGCAATGGCACCTAAAAGCTATGTCAAAGAGAAAGTACCAACTTTGTGACGTAGGGAAAGGAATTCGGACAACTCAGTATTTGCACGCACCTGGCTCGTGAATCATGCTCAGAATGTTAATAATTGGATAACCTAACGGTCTATCACAAATGCGTCAGTGACCTATAGTAGATCCTTATATACATATAATAGATCCACTTACTTTGTTAACTGACTTCAAACTAAAACTTTTTAAAGTTTGTTACACTAGAACTCCGTCATTTATAAAGTGATTCGAAAAAAAAATCTTTTGTTTGATAGGGTATATACGGAGGTCCCGTATTATTTCCATTTAGTGTAAATTGATGATGTTCTAATAGCTTTCTGTCACTATTATTTACCTACCAAGTGAAGGTATACGACTTTGTGTGGGGTAACTTTATTACAAAAACAAAACCACCGACTTCCAAAAAACACTACAAATTGAGATGTAACTTTAATTTTGGAAGACGGTGGCTTATAACGAAAATGATAAACAAAAGACACCGACTTCCGAAATTAAAGTAATTTTTCGCTTTGTAGTGTTTTTTTATTTAAAGTCGGCTATTAAAAATATAAATTGTTTGAGAATAGTGTTGAAGTGTCCACATTTGGCTAGTCTGCCTCGTTGTACATATGATCAGAAGCGCAACTGTCGCCAGTAATACCCACGAGGGTTCGATATCTGAGTTGAAAAAGATTACTGACTGCCAGTACTTTACAAAGAGATATATACTGACTTCAACAGTCCAGTGACGGTACTGCGATACCCATTTGGTAAAGACTGGTTGTTGGACCTTTCAGGCTTCTGAATACCAGAAACGTTTGTCAGTCGGTTCAACGTCATAACGTTCTTTCCGAGGCACGATTTTAGGATTATCATGACAGTGTCGCAATTCATAATTTAAATTCGCTGAAACATAATGTCGATCATTGTTATCTCTAAGACTGTTCATATTTAGATTATGTATAAAGGTGTGTCGATACCTACTTATATTATTTAGGTTATAGATATGGTATCTAGTCTCAATGTTACGCCAATAGTACGATATTATTTGCTAATTATATAAATCAATGTTTTATCACCTACTGTCGTTTTCACGTTGCACGTTTTAACACTGCATCACTGTTGTATTTTTCGAAGGCGTGAGCAGAGGTATTTAATTACCCCATTTCGCTAGCCATGTTTAGTCCAGTTTTACCTAACTCTCAGCCTGTGAGCCACTTGCCATCAACCATGCACAAATCCAGGCTCCGAGCTGCTACTGTGAAATTCTAGATAGAAAAACCCAATAAAACTTTGCTCGACCCGAGAATCGAACCCAGGACCTCTAATGATCTCTTGGATTCTAATCCAACAAACTATCCGTTTGCGGTCGAATTGACGAAGATTTTATTGAAATGCCTGAAGTACAGTGAGAGGAATCTATGAAAGTGTTGTTTACTTTTTACCAGAACTTGATGATTTTATATTTTGTACATACAAACTGTGACTATAATTTTTGTAATTGGTTTTAAACCGTTTAAATTAAAGGATTATACAGATAAATGTCCATTAGAACAACGAGGCAGTCAATTATTTATTTTATTACTATGCAATACCGTTATCGTATGAACAGTGACCAGTTACAACGTTATCAGCTATATGTAACCGTTTTATCAGTTTTCTACTGGAAGACTTGCAATTATTGATAACTGATTGATAGACTCGATTTTAAATAGTTAGGTGTCCATGTCTTGTAGGTATTGTGATTTGGTCGATGAATATACCTAGGTTCTCTATCAAATTCTTCTATTCCCCTCTAAAGGCTTGTGGAGACTGGCGCGACACGTGATGCGAATCGCACGCGACACAAAGGCACCGCGTGTCTTTGAGCCTTTACACAAACTATACGGGTTTTTTTAATCACAATTCAATATTTTTCTAGGTATTGGGTACCATTCTAAAACACCATATTTTAGAATGTAATCAATAATTTTTTGTTCTGAGTGATAAAAAACACGTATTTTATTATTTTCACCAAGATCTTGTCATTTAAATTTGGATGGGGATTAAAAATTCTTCATGAATAGGTAACATGGTGACAACAGTCAGCAAGGCGTCTAGGTACCTACCTATACTTTAGTTTCCCCACTGCCCATAGCTACTTCAAGTACAGTAGGCCGCATCTTAAGCTGACCTAGCATAGTACGAAGTTTCAGTAGAATAGGAGGCCAGCTTATAACTTCTGGTTTTGTTACCACTGACGTGCAGGCCGTACGTACCTGTACCCTATTCCTACAACGTGTATCTGATACCTTATCAGTTCAATACATTAAAGGCTACAGACAGGCGCGACGCGACTCTTGTAGAGCACTTTCCATGAAGTTCTCATTGAAATTGTTCTACTAGAGTTGCGGCGCATTATTTCGCCTGCTTGCGGGAGCCTTCTCGAACTGACATAAATAGGTCAACCGGAAAGTCCATTATTATGATCAAATAATATTAAGATTGTATTCGTGTTATTTCAAATTAAATAGAAAATTGTTTTTATAGTTTACAAGAAAATCAGCAACTTAAAGTAAAATATATATTTTAAGTTTCCTATAGTTGTGTGGTGTGTGTTTGTTAAGTTTAACTTAAGAATTTATGTTACAAAGACAACATGTTATTTTAAGCTCTTAAGTTTTGCTTATGTAATGTTTGTATATTTATTTAACATAATGTTAGAACATTATTTTTTAAACATGTTCTGTACCTACATCATATTAAAATAAGTACTCATTTGAAATTAATTTGCATGCCCTAAACAGGCAAAATATCGACTGTACATTAAACCACCAACTATTACAACTGGTAACACCTATATTTTCTGCAAATAAATTATTCTTATTTCTTATTATTTACTTGCAATCTTATTATTACATAACCTCGTAATAAATAATGACAGCTGCGCCAGCGATCTAAGGTTAATTTACTACCTAAGGTGAAGTGGTCGGTTCATGAATAGGTGACCATCTATTACAGAGACCCCTCTGAGCCTCGGAAAGATCTTTGACAGTCGTTATGGGTCGTCAGAAGCCCAACAGCCTGACAAGCAGTCTTAGCAAGGGGTATCGTGTTACCCAGTAACTGGGTTGTGAATGTCAGATACGCAGTCGCTCCTTGTATTCAGCTGTTAGTTCGGAGCCGACCTCAACAAATAAACTTGGGAGTAGGGTAGACAGGTTGATAGCACTACTTACATAAAATTTTGCAGATCGGTGGGATTCCCCGATACTGCGGAGGTTGATCCAGCTTCACTTAGTCAGTTGGTAGCTTTTATCTGAGGAATAATTATTGTGGTTTGACAGCTTTTGTATAGGAAATATGTCAAACTGTCACATTTGTTCTTCAGATAAAAGTTATCGACTATTGAAAAATTTTCCCTAAGTCAATCTGTGTCTGCAAACTTACCAACAGTATTATAGATGTTAAAGTAAATTTGCCACTAATTTTATCGAACCTTTTTTATGACCTTCGTCTTTGCTCAAGTCGTTTATGAAAGGTTATGAAAGCTAAAAATTCTGCAAATTCTTATGAAAAATTTGTTTTAATTGCAAACCCAAACTAAAGTTTTTATTTGAATTAGACCTCTGGCACTTTTGAAATGTTAAAGGAGTCGGTCAGTCAGCAAGTTGAAGCTAGTTGCCCAATCCGAAACGTAGTTGGTACCTATGGATAAGAACGGGCAAGAAACACCATTGGCACTCTTTTAAATAATCCTACTAATACTATAAAAGTGAAAGATTGTACGTTTAGATGTTTGTTACTTAATCACGCTAAAACAGTGGCACACGGGTACACGATGACATGGAATCTGATATAAGATACTTTTTATACTAGTCAAACGTTTCCGTGGGATAATCTGACCTTAATGCGGGCGCAGTCGCTGGCAAAAGTTACGTTTTGTTACAAATGTATCTTTTGGACATCAAGTCATGAATAATCATAAAAAACTGAACATCATAATGCAGGCACTGGTAAATAGAATGTACAATCTGAAATAGAGAAAGGTGTCAGTGATAGGACGGTCCTGAGTTGCAGATCACCCAGCTCTCTAAGATAGGACATGTTAATTTACAAAAAGGTTACAGAGCCAAGATATAATATATAAAGGTATATATGCAGGTTTCAGTCTATTAATTATAATTTTGTGCGATTAAGCCTTATCCAATCAAGGCTACGCAGTTATATTAAAGTATACAGTACAGTATACAAAGTGACATTATTGATTACAATTATAATCAATAATGTCACTTTTGAAAAAGCACTCATTACCTGCTATTCATAATTAAATAACACACTGTATGACTTGTGTTTAATTCAGCTTCAGTACTTAGTATAAACTTAAACACTGACTCATTTGGTTTCAGCCAACTTTTAGAGATTTTACACAATGGCCGATCGTGGATACGCGTTGTCCACTGTCTAAATCGGAATTTTATTAACCTGGCAATCACTTAAACTTATGTTGGCAACTTATGGCCTGTGATATCGAAAACAGCTGGTCGACAAACTATGCCGTATATTAACATTTAGAAGTGCACTTGGTAACAATGTTTGTAGGTAGCTACTTAAACACAGGTACTCTATGCATATGCAAGTACTCAATTGTGTATTGTGCTACGTGTAAGTACACAATTTATTAATGTTATTATTTTCCTTAGAGTGATTGAGAATTGTTGAAAGAGTACTTGAAATCAGTGCAGAAGGTAATAAATAGGTACACCATTACAGAAGTACTTTAAATGATGAAAAAAACAATAAAACAATAATTGAAAAACAAAAAGAAAAACACGTAAAAGCAGAACAGATGTTACTAGTTACGAAAAAGACTCCCGCGCAGACTAAAAATAAAAATTATAAAAAAAAAACTTACAAAAGAGGTAGGTAACGGCAACAAAATCCAAACTCAAAAAGAGAACCACACACCTCTACAACACAAATGTAAAAACAAATTAAACATTCGATATTAAAATATTAAAACAATGAACTGCAGTCAAAACAGCGTTCGATGGCCAACTGACAGAGCAACCAGAGCAACTGAACATTTTGCGACTGATAGCTATATATTCACTTCGAAAGAAGAGCCATACTTTTGACTATTGAAAATCAACCTTATATCGATTCGATAAAGCATATAATTCAATTCAACAGTATGATCCAGTACTACGAAAAACTGTCCAAGCGAGTATTGAGGTCAGTGACGTCTTTTTTCTGTAAGATAAATTCGCGGAAGCGAGAGGGCCTATTAAAATAAACGAAAGAATGAAAGAGACAGGAGCACTTATCGTGTGTGTCACAGAGAAATTGGTTGGATGTGGTCAGTCATTAATTGCTGTCAATTAAAGTTTTGTTGAAGAGATTTCTATGGGGCATGCCCGCAATTTTTTTACCGTCTCGTTATGGAGAATAGAAAAAGTAATTTCCATTATTATAAGAAAGTAAAATAATAAAAAAGTAGTAGTAAAATTCGGAGAAATAATTAAGATAGAGTCATGGTTTTTACGAGTGGAGACCCCGTATCAGCAAGCATAGTGTGGAATGCTCCTCAGCTGGATGAACTGAGGGTCGCTAGCTGGTATAAACTGGGTGTGGAAGGCGTATATCTCATAATTAATTTATTTGTCTTCATTACTAGTTGTTTTTACTTATTGTGGTATAGCAATTTTATTCTTGGTGCATCATCTTCACATATAAATATATTATTTATGTATACAAAATATTGAAAAACATTTAAAAAGAGTAACGGTAGAGTTTCTTGACCAGTCTTCTCCACCCGAAACTACCTTTTGGAAGGTGCAACTAGAATGAATTCTATTTTAATGTAAATGTAGACGTTCAAAAGTGCCTTCCAAGTGCCTATTTGAAATAAATGCTTTGTAAATAACTTAGAACATGGCAAAGGCTTATGTCCGGCAGTGACTTGCTCTTCTGTCACAAGTTTCATAGTTTGATGTTTTTTGTTTGTTGGAAACAGCAAGATATCCTTGCTGTCATTGCCAATTCTTAGTCTTCACTCATTAACTTGTCTGCCCTTATGAATGACTATCATTCCTGCTGCAGACTTAACCGGTCCTTTGCAATATACACCACTGACTACCTGCAGCATTGTACCTCCTTCTCCCTTTAATCCATTCAATAGATGTCTTTAATATATACGCTATTAGCAATAAGCCCGCCCATCGTCATCCTGTAAAATTTCTTTATTTACATTTGTATTTTTTTAATGATTATTCTTTTCTTTAATATTCTCAATGACTCTTCAAGCATACAATCCAAGGGGTTTAAGGCACCTACTAATTAAATTGTTCACTTTAGGATTCGAAAATACTTTAACATCATTCTGCCGAACGACTTTCATTGCTGGACCAAGTCCTCCCTGAGCATCGCAACCACTACGGCTCCAGCAGCCTAATTGCGTAACACGTTTTCGTAAACGATTACGACTAATCTGTTTCATTTTGACAGTTCAACAGCATTCATTGCTTCATTTACATTGTTGAGCAGAATTTTTTATCGAACTTATGAAACAATGGATTAGCAATCTGTTTCAAAACGATGCCGATTGATTGTGTATTACGAAATTAGGATGCGGATTACAATAAGACAAGACACAGCTTAAGGGTGTACCCACGATGCACCCTCCGTTTCGCCATTTCAAAAAGTTTTCGGCCCCATTGGCCATCTCAAGCAATTTTTCGGGAGCCTGGAGAACAGCTTCCGATTTGTAAATAACGTAAGAAACACGCAATCGTGAACGCTACCGTCGGGGAAAGTGATACGGGCCTTTTCATTCTGGAATGTCTCAGTAGCAGTTCGGAGTCCGGATTTCTGTCCGGTTGATAGGCTCACCCCCATTACATGGGACTTAAACATAACTGCACGAGGATATGATAGAAACGAGTATGGTCGAAGGAAGAATAAACATGTGAATAAAGTATATCTGACTATTCTATCCGTCATTTTGTCTATTCTGCCGTCGACAAACACGGTCATTATAGGCAAATATAGGTGTAACATATGTTTGGTGTCTATGTAAGAAAAAAAATATAGCGTGCCTACCTCAGACCATTTTTCCCTTAATTCACATTTTTGTAATACGTAACAAGTACAAGTGGCGACCTTGATTACACATTAAACTTTACGAAAAGCAGTGACTCAACGAAATTTCAGTTTTACTCACCTCCGCATCTATTTTGGGGTGACAAAAACCTATGGTTAGTGAGTAAGTGTGTTACTTCAGTGTTCCTTTATTATTAAAACAAAATCACGCCCTGTATTCTCTAGAGGTCAGCATATGTGTTCAGTATAATTCGCCTTTTAAAGCCTCATATGTAGAAGAAGAACGAAGATTATTGTGATGAAGATGGTATGACTAGGAAGGGAAGAACTTAGGGAACTCAACAATTCGACGAACAATACAAAGAAAGGACATTTGGGTAGGCCTCATAAATTACGCAAACTGCCAACCACGATAGAAACTAACCGAAAAACAGACAAACACGTTAACAAACCACATTGTTTTCACATTCACAATTATTAAAATAATATAAAACATAACATCAAGCCTGTAATCCCCTGAGGGTTAGGCAGAGGTGTACCTATAGTACTCCCACACTTCGCCAGTTATGCTTTAGTCCCATGTAATAGGGAACGAGCCTGTTGCCATCAACCAGGCAAAAATCCAGACTCCGGGCTGCTACTGAGAAATTCTAGATAGAAAAACATAATAACACTTTGCCCGACCTGGGAATCGAACCCAGGACCTCATGCTCAGCAGTAGCTCTTGCGACCACTAGACCAACGAGGCAGTAAAATAATATAAAGTCCGTGAATGTGTAGGATATAAAAATCCGGAAATAATCTTGGTCAGATCATTTGAAGACCATGTATCTGAAATGGTCTTTTGAGGAAAGAACCACACATATTTGAGTGGACTTGTCCAGTCAAATCGCATTTGTCAATCAGCGTGCAGCTCAACTCAGAAATAAAGAATCTCAACGATTCGACGACAAAACAAAAGAAAGGACATTTGAGTACAAAAATAACTGAAAGAAAATAAAATACAATGACCCACATCACATAGTCACTCACTTTCACAAAAAATCTAATAATATTATACTATTTCCGGTAAATTTTCATATCATTGTGTATGTAAAAAGGAAAAGTAGCATTAAACATCAACATTAACTGTGTAAAATAGCTCAATCCCAAGCCTTCCTGTCCTCAATATAGTCTTTGACAGTAGAGAAGGCTCTCTGGCATAGTTTCCGCTTTATTATTAATAAATTCATTAAATTCATTTATTTCAGAACCAAATGATATTCAAAATAATATCATAAATAAAAAAATATGAAAAATCAAAATATTAAATACATACATTAAGAATTAATTAACAGATTACAATTAGGAAAACATTACAAAAAATTGACAATACAAACAATATAAATTACAATTTTTCACTTAACAAATGGACTTATACGTGTCATCTTAGCCTAAGTTTAGATTTGAATCCGGAGTGCTCAATATGTAGCCTAGTCCAGTACCGCATTATTGGGCAATCCAGATCCTAATCCATCCTCCATGCGAACAGCTGAAGGTAGCTGTTGGAACTGCCCCGTATGCGGCGCATAAGAGACACAACTCTTTTACGAATAATCGCCCCAAACCCATCTATATTTGCGCCCGCAATCATACCTGACGCACTACAGTAGCGAGGCAGCTTCATCAGCGCCCTGAAAGCATTATTATAGAGTGTCGCACACGCAGAGTGTCGTACGATTTTTTTGTATGCTTGACCCATAGGCTGCACGTGTAAAACGATTGACAAAATGCCCTAAACAATGTAGCTTTTACTTCCCTAATACAGCGCGCGAACCTACGAGCCAGCATATTAGCTCTAACAGACAGAGCCCTGCGCTCCCTATCGATATCTATTTCATCTCGGTAACCCAGTGGCCCAGATACTTGAACTGCGAGACTCTTTTAAGGACACTGCCATTCAGCATGACCTGCGGGACAGTGTCATAAGTTTTAGAATCCGCTTTTAAACACCATGAGTTCGCTTTTGATGACGTTGTATCTGAGCCCATGGGCCCCCATATGCCGCTCGCAGATCGAAATCAGTTTTCGAAGGGCACTGATCGATGGACTCAGCAGCACCTTTTCATTTTCCACGGATCAGACGGTCAATATACAAGTTGAAGTTGGGTTGTTAAGAAGTTGAAGAGGGTAGGCGAGGTTAGCCCGACTTGCCTTACACCACATTCCAACCCATACTCAACTGATAGTGACCCCGACCACCGCACAAAATTGCTCTGGTTGCCATACCAATACTTCAGGAGCATTATGTACTCAGTAGGTAGATCCGTATCATCCGACAACTTATGCCACAACCTGTCGTAAGCAACAAGATCAAAAGCTCTAGATAAATCTAAGAAGCAGGCATACACAGGTGTGCTTCTGTGTGTAGTATCGGACGGTATGCTTGAGATTCAGTATAGCCATTTCTGTTGACAAACCAGGGCGAAAGCCAGACTGTGCATCATGAAGCTGTAGGTGTTGTCTTAACTGAATATCAATAACACCGTCCAACACCTTAGCAATGTTGCCAGTGATTACTTAATTTAGAAGCGTCTCCTGTCTTAATCTTTATTATGGGGACAACTAAAGTTCTCATCATTGCCTCAGGAAGGTATGAGTGCCTTATGCAGAATGTAAACAGCATAGCGAGCACCCTCGGGAGATGAATACCCACATTCTGCAAATGTTCTTTTTGTTTGTGACTTTCCTCGCTTCATGCCTGTAATCACCTTGGCAACTTGTTTCGCAGTGATCCGAACAAGCGGATTCGCCAGGCTGGTACGTTCCACTTCCGTAGTGGCCGTCGCGGGTTCCAGTGGAGAAAGTACCCTAAAATGCTCCCTGAATAAATTGGCAATTTCGTCGACATCACTAACCCCATCTACAGTAAATGGAACACTCGGCCTCGTATGCAATTTGTCGGTCTCCTTCCAAAAATTTGAAAAGTTCTTCGTGGCAAGCTGTGATGCAAGAATGTACATCTTTGTCTGGTTTTTATTGTCCCTACACCACTTGAGCTGATGTTTGAACAAACTTCGTGAGCTTCGCATTTGGTCATAAGCCTGACCAGACTTTTTTTTGCCCTGGGCGACCCACTCATGAAACCGAAGCCTAGCCTCCTCATATGCATTTTTACAATGTTTGTTCCAGCCTGTCACATAACCTTTATTTTTATTTTTTATTGTTCTACTTTTAGAGCACTCCACCGCAGCGTCCCTAAGCACATTCACTACATTATGATATAATTTATCGACTACTTGTCTGTAGTCTTTATTATTACACATTACATCTTCTTAGTTATGGCAATGAGTCTGTCATCTGTACTTTTGGTACCAAAATATTAAGATCACATAACAGTTCGACAGCGAAATGCTCGGAACATGACATCTCATACCGTAGACTAGCGCCCAGAACAGTTTCTTTTGCGCCTTCGGTAATAATGACATGGTCCAACCATGACGTAGTCCCGTAAGCATTACTAAGGTTACTAAATAATGTATATGTACCTGAATCTAGTCCCAACCATTCTATGTCTGCACACGACCACCGTTGCTCAGCACAGAACTTCAAAAGCTCATTGCCAAATAAAGCGCCTGGATTAGCGGTGAAATCCCCTAGTATATAAACTGTGTCAGTAACACTAGTCTCTATAATAGCACTAAGCTCGCCGAGGCAACTAACAAAAACTTCAAAATTGTCAAATCCAGACTCCAGGCTGTTACTGAATAATTGAATATAAATTACAATACAATACAACTCTGCACGACCCGGGAATCGAACCCAGGATCAAGCTCAACAGTAGCGCTTACGATCAACAGAAACCAACGAGGCAGTCCTTTATTTACCTACATTTCGTTTTATAATACCTATTTATTAATTAATACTTCTTGTTTATGAGCTTTTCCACAAATTTACAACATGCTCATGAATAAGGCTTGTTCGGAGAAGTATAGATCGCGCCAAACTTCTAGACGCCTCTGAAGTTGGCGCGAGCTATATCAGAGGCGTCTAGAAGTTTGGCGCGATCTATACTGCCACTGCGATTCTCCATACAAAAAAAATCTTACTGAATAATGCCAGTAGCACAATTTTTTTAAGGTCTACTGTAGACACGTCCCGGTAATTTCTATTTTTAGCAACAAATTAATAAAGAAAATATGACCCTACAAAACTTACAATAATTACCAATTTTTCCGCCGTGATTAGAGGACTACTAGACAAAAAATAAAATGATAGTATGCTAGACAAACTCTTTCTTACAATTTAAATGTAAAAAATAATTGAATTGGCTCACATTTCAGAGGAAAAAGGGGAATAAGAAACGTCGATCTCGTCAATTGTTCTGTTATACAATAGGTCTGAGCTTCAGCTGCCCCTACTCTCTACGGGAGCAGACTTGACGACGGCAATCGTTTCTTCAAAGGCTCCGTCCACTCTGAAGCAGTAACAATTTGTTTCGTTTTGAAGCGTATGGGCCAATCAACTCAGCCTATCTTAGCCCACTGCTGCACCCTATGTGTCATACACTTTCAACTACAACCTGAATAATTTTGAAAGATATTGCTAAGCCACTGCTTAATATGTTCGAAAAATATCACTAGCTCACAGCTCAACAATGTAAATAACGCAATGAATGTAGTTGAACTGTCAAAATGAAAGCCATTGCTACTGTAAGTGTGTTACACAATTACCCCGCTGGAACTATTTCCAGCTAGATGGAACGATCGTGCGGTCCATGGCCCTTTACGGGGCACCGGTGTGGGCGCGTTCTTTGAGGCGCCGACCGGCCCGCCGGTTGAACGCGTCCCAAAGGCTCATGGCCGTCCGGCTGGTCCGGGGATACCGCAAGGTTCGCATAAGGCGGTAGGAAACGCCCGGGTGTCACCATTGTGTGGATCGCCCGGAGGACACGGTGAAGCATACGGTGGAGGTATGCCCAGCTTGGGCGGAGCACCGCAGTGTCCTCGCGGACACTGCGGTGCGAGGACACTACGATCTCTCGCATCCGGCCCTGGTCTAGGCCATGATACGGAGTGAGAGGGAATGGAAAGCCGTCACCTCCTTCTGCGAAGTAGTAATGCTCGCGAAGGAGGAGGCGAAGCGCGTGAGGGAGCCTTGCGCCCTCACGCCCCCACTAGCCGCCGCAGGAGACGCCCTGGGCGTCGGAAGTCGCCTGCAGATTCCCGGCCACCGCAGGCGTGGGCTTGCGGACGGCGAGCAACGGGTAGCTCGCCGTCCGGTAAGGACCAGGCCCGGGTCGACGGCGCGTCGTGTTCCACGCGCGCCTCAAAGAGATGTCAGCACAAAGTGACGGGATCCGATAGGGCCGACGCCTCAGGGTCGCGGGTAATTCTAAAGAGAAAACCGTGGCCCTGGCACAGGCAACTGAAGGAACACGGGTGGGTTTTAGGCAGTAAAAGTCTGACACGCCCTCCCGCTCCACCCAGAGCGGGAGAAGTCATTTGATGATTTTCCCACCCAAATTTAAAAAAAAAAAAAAGCTAGATGGACCGATTACCTTAAAAAGGTAGCTAGGACAGACTGGAAACGGAAGGTGGAGGAAAGGATGTAGTGGCGCAGCCTGGGAGAGATAGCCCTCTCCCAGGTTCTCCCACACGTTCACCATTTAGCTAGGGGGCCTCCCACACAACGCTTGCCGCCGTGGTCTCCACTCCAGGATTCCAAGGATGAGTACGCCGGTGACATTGCCTACACTTACATGGACTAGTGTTTTATTTTTTATTTTTATATGGGTGTTCTAAACACTTCTGTATATCCGTTCAGGAAGGTGCAAGCGTAGTATTGTTATGTTTATGACAAACAATTATTGTCTTGTAACAAAAAGCCAATTATCGTACTTAAAAAAAGGTCAAATTAAAGACGGAATCTCATTTCAGCGGCAATCAATGTCAATACTTGACAAAAATATGTGTAAATTTATTGTATTTTTGGCAGATTGAGACCCATATTAGAATGCAAACGTTCTTAGAAATAATTGAAATTGAATTGCCCCTTAGTGATAATGTTTTTTTTATGAGTAATTTACTTATGTAAGCACCTACTTAGAATTTCATGAAACCTTGAATGACTGGACTGATGTCCTTACCAAAGTACAATCATTCACTTCAAGGAACTAATAATAAACTATTAACGTAAAATAGTAGAACCTTGTAAGCCTGAGTAATTAGTAATTAATACATATAAATGAACAATCTTCACCTTGTACGAAATGTAGGGCATGCCCTATGAGTAGGTACAATCAGTGTCCATCATTACCTGACCCCTCTTGCAAAGAAGAAGAAGAGGGGAAGAGAGGGTCAGGTAATGCAGGGCACTGCCGAACACGGAAAAAATTGGTTCCTTTTATGGTCATTGCCGATGACTGCATCAATATAGCGCTGTATGCGGAACCGTCAAATGACCCAGATAATATAATTAGAGTCAAACAGTAGTCCCAAAGAATACGTGGGTATAGATGGTAGATAACACGTATAGTCAAGTCCCACCACACACAGAGCTTGAAATACCGGTATTTTTTGGAACTGGTACCATGGGCCTTGGTCTGATACCGGTACCAGAGTAGTACCTGCACTATTGGTACCGGTACAAGACGTAGTACCTGAGTACAATTGGCATTTTTAATCTGTATCGGTACCAAAACCAGTACAAAACAAATACTTTCATAAGTTAGAGTGAGAAAACAATAGAGTAAGTAAAAAATATAGTTAATGTTACAGCATTGTAAATTAACTTAAAGGTTGACAAGCGCACGAGGTTCCTCATACAAATATGAGAGTTGTGTACACGCCGGGTACCTGAATTTGGTAACGGTTCTTGCTAGGTTTATTACTGCGGTGCCCGTCTGGAACCGGTATACAGGTCTACCTTCACATGAGTGGTTACAGTTTGACATTGACAGCACCTTTATGTCGTAGCTGCAAGAGTACAAGTGTAACCACTTGCAGTTGTCTGTACTACAGGCCTACTGTAAAACCTCCTTGATTTAAAACGCACTGCTTGGATTGGACTCACAAAGTACCAGGCCACTCAGAAAGTATTGCGAAAAAAAGTATTTATGTATGAGAGACTGGCCAGATAGAGTCTATTTTGACTCATAAAAAAATGGATCTGCGCTGGAAACATTTTCGCGCTATAATTTTTTACGATTTCGAAACCGGACGAATCGTACGATAGACTTGTCATTTATGTATGAAGGCCCTTCTAATGCAACGTGTATCGTTGCTATAACGAAATCAAGCGTGGTCGACTAACTTTGGGGGATGAAGAAAGAAGTGGTCGCCGTTTGACGGCTGTTACGGAAGAAAACGTGCCACAGCGAAAAAATTTATCCAAGACAATTGGTGATTTACGTATCAAGAGATTCAGCACATACTGCAGGTTGGATCGGGAAGCCTTCACTAAATTCTACACCTGCATCTTCATGTGAGGAGGACAGTTTCACGCTGGGTGCCGCACAAACTCAACGATTCTCAGAAGCAGGCCCGGGTGTAATGGTGCCGTGATATGGTAAGCACGCTCGTGACGGCGTGTTTACGACAACATTAGCAAGTCTTCTTCGGAGTCTTGGATTTATCAATACGATCGAGAAACGAAGCGCCAGTCGACGGTTTGGGTTTTTCAAAACGAATCAACGCCTACCAAAGTGAAGCGATCTAGAAGCGGGGGGAAGATTATGATCGCGAGCTTTTTCAATTTGACTGGTTACTTGGTGTCAATTCATTTAAGGAACCAAAGAAGCATCAACGCTGAATGGTATACTACCAAATGCTTGGCAGAAGTTTTCTCTGTTGTGAGCAACAAGAGACCAAACACAGGGACCCGAGGGCTACTGCTCCACCCCGACAACGCGCATTCGCACACCGCGCTCAAAACGAGGGACTTTCTGGACAGCACGCCGGTCAAACTCCTGAGTCACCCTCCTAACAGCCCTGACCTAGCACCATGTGACTTCTATTTATTCCCGAAAATAAAATAAAAACTGCTCAAAAGGACACAATTTTCGTCGCCGTGGTGGTGACGTGAGGTGTCTACGGCAGACAGGAAAAAGTGTTTCGAAAACTGGTTCAGACGCATGAAACCTTTGTATAGAGGCTAGTAGAGAGTACTTTGAAAATATTTAATAAAAAATATTTACTTATAGAACATTTATTCATGGTTTCGTAAAATTTTCAAAGTTGGTAAAGTTAGGTTGTCATCTCGGCAATGTTTAAAATCAGAAAAAAAATACACCATTTGGAATGTGTGTGTTATTGTTAATTTGAAACACACACATAACTATCATCACAGGCTTATCCAATACAATCGTTATTTAAGCTTACAAAAATTAGACTTACAATAATTCCAATATTATGAACATCTATTACTGATTATACAATTTGCGGCCCTTGTGAATTCACTCAGAGAACAATTTTAGCTATCATTAAAAGCTATTTGTCTATTTCTAATCATATTATTATGACCACAACCATAATAACAGGAAAATGAAATAACTAAACAACATACCTGGGCATCATACGATAACAAGGTATTTTGAGAAACTAAATCTACCATGTTGTACATATCTTTTACGGTGTTTTAAAATAAATGTTATTACTGCCTGGCCTTAACCCAAGCTGTTTAATTTGAAAGAAATCGGATTATTTGTAAATTACGTCGTTTTCGCTTAGAGTACTTTCTGATTTTTGTTCCTGAGAAACCGAGCAAAAAGGAAAAATTGTCGTAGTGTCGAAGTCCAAATACTGCGAAACATTTTGTTCCGAATTTCGATTTTCAAAAGCCTGTATTTCATAATTCCTAAGAATTTTAACGTCTACGAGTATCATTAAAACTACGACATTTATTTTACCTAAAGTCGTAAATACGATTTGTTTGATTTCCGAATTTCAAACGTTCGAAGAATCAAATGCTCGATGGGTTCTCGGTCCGACAAACGACATTCCGATTTTCAATATTTCTAATAAACTGCTAAAATTATTAAATTGATTCCGATTCAATAAGTACAATATTCAGATATGCTTATTTGTGTATTCTTCTTCTCCGTATTATTATACATATACCTACGTCGGAATCTATCTACTGTTATTGAATCCTCAGGGTTAGGTTCGGGTAGAATAGTGAGTCGTAGCGGACTAGTCGCTGCCGGCCGCGGCAGTCGCTCGTTCGATGGTCGGGAGCGCTGAGTCGTGGGATGCGGTGATCTCTCATTTCACAGAAAGGCGTCCAACTTTTCTTTAATTTCCCTATACGTCTTGCCAATTATACACAAGAATTTAAACACCGATCGGAAATGCACTTTTTCCAATAAAAATAAAATAAAGTTAATAAAAATTAAACTAGGTCTCCATACAAAAAACTTGTTTTATTTACTTTTTGCCTTAATAATATACTCATTTCTTATTCTATCCATTCGCGTATTACCACACATCTCTCTTAGCATCTGCACACACACTTGTACACTATAATTTTTGTCGATTTTAAAGATCGAAACATTTGAATATCGAAATATTATAAATACACAGGTAAGTTGTGGCAGTAATTCCCCGGACGAGAAAATTTGCAAAGAGTTCTTATATCAATGCAGCAGTTGACTACGGTATTCGGTATATTTAAAACAAAACAGAATCCAGCACTCACCAGTTTCACTAGAAAATTAGTTTGAAAAGGAAAGGGTTCGGGTGGAAAGATTGTCCTGAAGTGCTATTCTGTAACCATCTCACCGTGAAATCTAAGTGAAGTGAACGTGGAGTGAGCTGTCAGTGCAACTGAACCTAAGAATTGACCGGGGATGACACTGACAGCTCACTCCACGCAAGTCTTCACGGTGAGATTTTTACAGAATCGACTAGCTGGTTTATTTAAAATATGTTTATTTGAGACAGAAAGACGTGCATACAGAAAGATAATTAAATCGAATAATTCGAAAACTAAAGAGAAAAAAGCAAAATAGATGTATATATACCTAATCACGAGCACAACATAAACAGGTATTCGGCAACTGCACGTGGTGACTGTGACCAGAAGACATGCTGTGCTATGCTGTGGGTCCCCCATAGGGTTGCCAACCCTAATATATAACATAGTATCCTACTATACTTGTTTGGAGTCTATGATACTCCAACTGTGTGCGCTGGGTTGGAGGATATTCCTTGGTTCACAATAAGACTCCTGCATGGTTAACTTGAAGACTATTTATTTCCGATCTCAAAAGTTCAAATTTTGTTTGTTTGTTTGGCATATCGCAGGTCAACCTATGAGTCGTTGTCGTCTGCTTAAGCGGACTTGCCTGTGGTTACCCTAATAAATTAAGGCCTCCAGCCAGGATTTAAACTTAAATACTAACTAAAAACCAAGCGACTACACGCTAAGGGCACCCCCTGTGGGGTACGAACCTCGGCTTAGGGCGTCGCTGGAAGAGGGCAGCAAGGGACTAGCTGGATCAGGATTGATGTTATTTTGGGACGAATTTAAAGCTACAGGCTCAGCGACGCGGGCTGGCTCGAGCAAGGGTCGGGATGGGCGTGGATTTGGTTGTCGCGGCGGGCCTCGGCGGCGAGGTCGGTAGACCGGCGATCGGGTTGTGGGCTTATATAGGGTGCTGGTGGCCTTACTACTCTCCTGGAGGAGGGTAGTGGCGTCATCGGGGGCGATCAAACGTTCAAAATGCTCGTTATATTATGTTAGCGTACAGGGGCTCAAGAAGTGATAAGGGCTACTACCTATATAATGTTACACAAATTGAACCACAAACCACAACTTAATTGGTTCATGCCCAACTCTCGCCCACCAATCAGATACGATCGAGCGTCTGACGAATCTCTACAGGTTTCGCTGGTTTCGTCTTGTCGAGAGTGGATTGTGATCACAACAAGAATTCCTATTATTAAACTTACAACTAATGATCAGTTCTTAAAATTATGCCATGCTATTTACCTTAATTCCTACATGACATAACATACATTAGAGTAGTCTTAAATTACGATTACATATTTATAGCTAAAATTATCATAAGTACATGTAAGTGGGCGTCCTGCACATTATAAGATGTCTATATACTTTTTTCAAAAAAAAATGTTATAGAGTGAGTGAACTTAATTTAGAGTGTTTTAGGAGTCATAAAAAAAACCTGTTACTAAAGGTTCAAATAAGCAAGAAAAATGCATTTCCTCATATAAATATTCCTACTACATTTTTATTTATTTTATCGCCATCTACTATATGTTTAAAGGCAAAGTCTTCTAAAATACTTATTTGATAAAAACAGTTGGCAAGTCTAGTAATTAAGATCCCTAGTCCATTTATAGCATAGCATTATGCTGCGCGGAAGTCGTCTTCTTCTTCACAAGTAAATACCACCGCATTCGTGATTCGGGTTTGATAAATAATAAACCAAGTATTTATTTAATTTATATTTATAAAAACACTAAAATAAATGTTTTAAAATACTCAAAAAACGCATATTACCTACATTACAAAGCAAAGGTACGCAAAATAATTATTTTGTTTGACAATAAAGTAAAATAAAAATTACAATAAAACGAGTTATGAACAGCAAAATAATAATTACAACAAAAAAAAACAGAAAGTGCAGGCACAGTCAGCTTCAAAATAGTAGGTACCTTCGTTTATTTCGGAATTCAGAAATCAATTTAGTATCGATTAAGATTATTTAAAGCATGTTAATAATTGTGTTACATTGACTCGCTTTTAATACAAAATAAACAGTATTATTTGAATCATTTAAAACTAATGACTAACCAACGTTTTGGTTTGGTATAAAATGCTGATCAGCGATTTGTAATTTTATTTATCATATAAAATATTAGAACAAAATATTGACACAAAGTAGCAAAAGAAGTGCGCGGCGCGAAATCAGAACTGAAGTCATGACTAACAGGACAGTCTGTTTACTCTCACATGTAGAGATCTAATCTCAGATTGATAGTTGTGCACTTATGTATGATCACTGTATTCATTCATTCTGATCACCAAAAACTCATTCATGAACAATCTGTTCATGAATGAGTTTTTGGTTCTGAGTCTTTAGGCTCGTTAGTGCGTCGAGCGAGCCTTTTGCACTTTGTGGTTGCAACATCCCTGGAAAACCACCACCAACCATAAAAGGCCTGTTGCCTATCACGATCTCCGTCGGAGGCTGGGCAGGTTCGAGAGGAGTTTGGGGTGGGTCGAGAGGAGGCTGCAGGTTCGTTGCCTGATGGTACACATTGGCTTCCATTTGCAAGTCTGTGAAAAAAATGGTAATTTTTAATGATTGGATATCTCTGAACATGGGATGCAGTACACGCAGTAGCGCACACTGCCATACTGGAAATAAAGCAAAATGTCTCAAGTACCTGTTATTACACTAGCACACATACCCTTGGACAGTGCTGGACAGCAGAAATAAATAAATTGTAGTAGTACGTCATTGGACGAGTTCGGCAGTACTTCCAACAATGAGCATTACTAATTTGTTATATTTATCGGTCACTTAGCAAGCTACAAGTCAGATCAGATATGAAACGTGGAAACGTCTGGACGGGACGCCCTAGGAGGGCATATAGTGACCTTATTGGTGATGTTCATCAGGAAGGTCAGGTGCGTACTCGCAACCAGCGTGCATGTATGAACTTAAACGACGTAAGAGGAGTAAGTAAGGATCGTAGCAGATGGCCTTCTGTAGTTTCTGCCTACCCCCATTGGAGAAGGGAGTGTACCTGTTAATAAAATCTTCGACAAGCTGACCAGCTGCCGGTTTATAGCGAACACATTCAAGAGTTAAGCAGTATATTTTTTTTTACAGAATGCGATTGCCTGCATCTTAGCGGGTCGACGGCAATTTTTTTTTTGAATTCGGCTACGAGTTCAGCGCCATCAGTAGAATAGATAGAATACTCTTTATTATGTACACCTTAAAAATTACAGACATTTATGTAGAAATTTTACATTGGGTGACACAATGGGCGGTCATATCGCCAAAAGCTATCTTTTACAGACAACCTTTGGATGGATTTAAAGGGAGAAGGACAGACTATACTGGAGGTAGTCAGTGGTGTACCATTTACGTATTCATTAAATACATACATACTTAAATATATCTGCCTCGTTGGTCTAGTGGTCGCAATCGCTACTGCTGAGCATGAGGTCCTGGGTTCGATTCCCAGGTCGGGCAACGTGTTATTGGGTTTTACTATTTGGAATTTCTCAGTAGCAGCCCGGAGACTGGATTTGTGCCCGGTAGATGGCAATAGGCTCGCCCCCTATTACATGGGACATACGCATAACTGGCGAAATGTGGGTGTACTATAGGTACACCTTTGCCTAACCTTTATGGGATTACAGGCGTAATGTTATGTTATGTTATGTTAAATATATATTTATCTACACATGTATTATTATATCACTACATAGTATAAGTCGCTTCCCGCTGTCTGTCTGCCCCTATGTATGCTTAGATCTTTAAAACTACGCAACGGATTTTGCTGCGGTTTAAACAGATAGAGTGATTCAAGAGGAGGTTTATATTTATAATACATGCATAATATAGTAGAGAAACACTGATAATTTTGGAGCTAATTCACAGCAGTCGGTCAAACTGTCAAGTCGGGAAGATGAAGCTAGTTGCCCATTTCAAAATGTAACGGGTGTCCATGGAGTGCCATGGACACCCGTTTAAATTATATTGCAATAACTAATGTATTGTATTGGTTACATAACTAAAATCAGTAGTCAAATATCCAAGTTTATAAAAAAAAAAAATAGTTCAGATTATACATAACATAACATCACGCCTGTAATCCCATAAAGGTTAGGCAAAGGTGTACCTATAGTACACCCACATTTCGCCAGTTATGCGTATGTCTCATGTAATAGGGGGCGAGCCTATTGCCATCAACCAGGCAAAAATACAGACTTTGGGCTGCTACTGAGAAATTCTAGGTAGAAAAACCCAATAACACTTTGCCCGACCTGGGAATTGAACCCAGGACCTCATGCTCAGCAGTAGCTCTTGCGACCACTAGACCAACGAGGCAGTCATTGAGAGGCATTTGTTTTTTATAGTAAACTGGGCAGTCCACATCTGCCGGATGATTGAAGCATGGGAATTGGGTCTTGATCCGAACGCTAGTGTTATTGTTTGTGGCATACGTACAAAGAAGAAACAAAAAAAAGCTACAGAGTATTCTATCTTTCTTGATTGTTAAACATTTTGTTTGAGTACAAAATTGTTTGCACTGCTTTACACCTGCTTTGTTTATTCACAAAAAAGAAGGCGATCAATTTTGTAAGCCATTCGTGTAGATAAGATTTCTTTGACCTGAATTGCGATATAACAAAAATGACGTTGTGTTACATTTATATAATTATTATTAGGTAAATTGTAAGTTGAGTGTCCACATAACACGATGGCTACGCTACCAGGGAATTCCCATGCCATAGAAAAGTATTATCTAATACTCTGAATCTCATTTGTCCATATTAGGAAAACATATTATTTTGGTATTATATTGGGAAAACCACGACAGGGCATAAATTTGACATAATAATTATAACTGTCAGATGCCATTATTATTCAGTTTTGCGAAAATATAGCAGCTATTTTAACAAATGCGAAACTACCTTTCCTCTGATACGACACTTCTACAGCGTGTATCAGAAAACTTTGTGAAGAAGTAGGTATTGGAGTTTTCTATTGATCAGCTGATATATTATTAAACAGCTTACATATAGACTAGAAAATTAATTTTCGAGTCCGATAAAAAAATATCAACGAGAAATCACCAATGGTTGCTATATCACGCAATCGTCTGCAGAAATATGAAATCTAAATGAATAAAATATGAAATCAGAAATGTTTAAAAACTTACTCAGAAGTCTTTTTCGGGGTAACATTGATTCACCTGGATCCATCCTTGGAAAGTAATCTTGTTTGCTATTCATAGCCACAGTCCCCCTTGGTGTGGAAAAAATATCTTCCTAATTCGGTCAACACAAATGCGATAAATGAGGTTTTCGCAGTCGTGAAAAAATCTCTTCCATTGATTATACTTTCTTCCTAGTTTATTTTTAATACAACTTTCGAACGAGTAACAATGTCAACTAGTGATATCCATAAGTGTAGTGTGTTCTCTTCGTTCTATGATTAAATACTGGCTAAAAATGGCGACGGGGAAGTACTTATACCGAACCAGATAAAGTACAGTCATCAGCGAAAGATGACGAACATTTCGGAATTTTGAATTGATTAGGTAAAATGAAATGTGATCGTTCAGTGTTATTATTAAAATGGTTGTTGGTGTATAAATAATATTATTATTATTAATACATCAACACTTATGTTTCAGACCACAGAGAATTCATACAATAGTGTTAGTAAAGAAAAATTGAAACTAATGTTGGCTACAATATAATATCATAATCAAACTATAATGTTCCCACTGCTGGGACACAGGCTTCCTCTCTGTGAGAGGGAGTGGGCCGTAATCCACCACTAGGGCCCGGTGTGGGCATGGTAGATGTCACGTGTCTTCGAATTTTCGGTTTCTAGGACATGCCGGTTTCCTCACGATGTTTTCCTTCACCGTTTTGAGAGCAGTGGTGATGAAATAAATTACACAAAGTAAAGCGCCTGTTTGGGTTTCAACCTACTTGAAACCCAATGTACTTGGCCACCACTTGGCACACACAACCGATACTTGGAACCCATGGAAGATACAACAACTGCGTCTCACAGAGAAGTGGCCTGTGTCCCAGTAGTGGGAACACTATAGGCTGATTATGCATTTTGCAAAGTTTATTGTAACCACAAAACACTTGAAAAATCCAATACTTAATACTTATTTTAGTTGCTGATTGTATTCTAAGTAATATTGCGCAACAAGTACTTATCTTGCAAATCCATAATAGGTAATTTACTTATTATGGACATGCTAGATGACAGCTGATTGTGTATCGAATGTTGATAGATAACTATCAGGACACAAAAGAACGTTGATATTGCTACGTTCTTCATGATCATTCAAACAACTAATGAATATTCAAACGTTTTTATTTAGGTAGGTAAGTGCTACGCAGCTTTTGTTCGCAGACAGGAGGACACTTCTGACGTTTGTTTTCATCGTCATCATGATTTCAGCCGAGAGACGTCCACTGCTGGACAAAGGTCTCCCCCAAGCACCGCCACTTCGATCGGTTCTGTGCTTCCCGCATCCAGCGGATTCCTGCGACCTTCTCAAAGTCATCGGTTTACCTTTCGGCCCCATCGGCCTTCCCCTTGCTACGTCACAATTCTCTTCGATACCGGGCATTTACCTGAAAATTTTATAAATATCACAAAACGATTTCGCAATTTTCATGTGCAATACCTATTTGGTTTTATCAATTTATTGACGTCAACGTTTTCTTTTTGCTCCAATTTCAAAATCTTCAAAATATCACAACATAACATCACGCTTGTATTCCACGAAGAGTTCGGCATAGGTGCACCAACAGTACCCAAATTTCGTCAGTTATGTTTAAGTCCCATGTAATAGTCGGCGAGAACATTGCCATCAACTGGCACAAATACTCGGGAAAAACCAATTACACCAACACCTTCAAAATGGTCACGATTTAAAAAAGTGTAACTATGTTGGAGTCAGCTTCCCGTCTAAAAGGATGCAGCTGAGTACTAGTAATTTAAACGGAGTGATTTCCTCCACAACCCAGTAACTGAGTTAAAAGATACCCCTTGCTAAGACAAGTGTCAGACTTTCGGGATTCTGACGACCCGTAACCACTCAATCGTATAGTTTAAATTCAAAATGCTCAAGTAAATTTTTGCTCTATGTAAACATTCCATATACCTAATAATCCTACTAATTTCATAAACGCGAAAGTTTGAGAGTATAGATGGATGTTTGTTACTCTTTCACGCAAAAACTACTGAACGGATTTGGATGAAATTTGGCACACAGATAGTTTATAACCTGGATTAACACATAGAGTACGATACTCCCACGGTATCAAGATTTATGCGGGTGAAACCTAGGGGAGCAGCTAGTATTTATTTACATATAATTATACACCCAATTAAACACATCTAATAATTTATGTGTTGCCAGCTTTTTTTTTTTAAAAAAAAAAAAAGCTGGCAACACCGTATCAACAAAAGTCTCGTTTTCTCATTTACGTAATTTTAATTCTTATAAGTTTTTTTTGACCCAATTTAACAAGATATTTTTATTCTGAAGTAAACCTGAAACCTGCTAAACCAAAGAAAATTCAATAACGACATCAAACTACAACATAATGTAATTTTGAAACCAAAAACTACCGCATCGGAGGTGACATGACAGATGTCACCTGCGGTAAAACATCACTGAATATGAAAACAAAAATGAAAAAATGAAGAAATGTTGACGAGATCAGCCGCACGTCGAGCACGCCCACCACCTCCGGACTCATCGCTCAGCTCCGCCTCGCCGCCGCCGGTACCCAGCGCTACTGGGAGCGCTGTGACGACACCGGCCGCGGTAGTTGCGTCGAGCTCGAGCGACGAGTATTTCTCCCCGCCCACGACGCCACCACCTGCTCGTCGACGAGGAGGACGCCGGCCGCCGGACGGCTTAGGACCTCGAGGCCCACCGGCCTCTGATAGGGTCCCAGCTCCCGGCGGAAGTGTGCAGCGCATGAGATGGACACGATCCATCAATGAAAACGTCATGCGCTCATACTATGGGGCTACAGAGGGGGGCAACAATCTGACCGCGTACCGTGTTCGGATGCTCTCTCTTTTTCAGGTGCTTGAGCCAGCTGTCAACGTTTCGGCACAACGACTGTCGGATCAGGTGCGGGTCATCCAACGTAATCATATGTTGGATGACACTGTGCTTGATCACCTGCGAAGTGAAATGCAGAGTAGCCATGTCATCGCCCCCCCGTCGCAGACTGTTGAGGTACTATCACAGTCCAACACAAATCAAGCTGACGAGGGAAGTGATGATAGGGCTACAAACGTAAGTACCCAGTGCAATGAGGAATTGAGGAGTGCTTTGGAGTGTGCGATTCGGGAATATCGGTTCATGTCGCCCGAACTTAGACCACGCTTACCTCGTTTGCCCATGCATAACAAAAATAGGGCGCTGGTGGCGCTCCTGGATTCGCAGTTATCAAACTATTTTGATGACTGCGAAGACCTCACCGATACTCATTCAATTCTGTACTGCGCGGCTGTAGCGGCATGTCGTGTAGCTCACGTCAAATTTACCAATGACTGTAGAGCTACGCGACCGAAACCAACCGTACCAGCTTGGCAGTGCAGAATTGAGCACCGTATTGGTGGGGCCAGAGCGCTCATCGGCAAACTAATCTGCTTCAGAGACGGCAATACTCGTCCAAGAGTGATGCGCTTTGTGAGGCGGGCGTTCTCAGGGACTGATATTAGCTCTCAGAACTATCTGTCCCGCGTCACAGAGCGCATCGACTTCCTGAAGCAGAAAGTGTATGCATGGGCTAACCGTATTCGTAGGTATAAGCGGCGAGTAGAGCGATACACTCAGAATCGCACGTTCCAGAGCGATGAAAGGTGGGTTTATAGGGGTTGGGAGCGACCGAACCAAAGTGTGGCTGACACGTGCCTGCCAGATGATGATGCCATGTGTTCTTTCTGGCGAAGTATCTGGTCGGTGCCTGTCAGTCACACCGAAGGTGACTGGACTCGGGAAGTCGAGCGAGCCTGCAATCCAATACCAGAAATGGGGGCTATTACCATCTGCCCCCAAGATGTAGCTCGTGCAGTCCGTCCGTTACCTAACTGGAAGTCACCAGGGCCGGACGGGCTGCAGAACTTTTGGATTAAATGGTTTACAAGATCGCACACTCGCTTGGCGGCCCAGTACCAGACGGCTTTGGAGTTTGGTTCGCTACCCCAGTTCCTAACAACAGGAGTTACCCACCTGCTCCATAAATCAGGTAGCACCGCGGAACCCAAAAATTATAGGCCGATCACGTGTTTACCGACGGTCTATAAAGTGCTTACATCCATTTTGAGAGCTAAAATTAACAAACATATAGACACCAACTCCATCATGTCTGCCTCTCAAAATGGATGTAGAAACGGGTCCCGCGGTACTAAGGAGGTACTCCTCATTGATATGGCCATTAGCCAACAGGTTCGACGTTCCCGAAAGGATCTGTCGACATGTTGGATAGATTACAAGAAGGCCTATGACTCGGTGCCACATACGTGGCTCATGAGGGTGCTGGAGTTGTATAAAGTAGATGCAACTCTGCGCACCTTCTTGATGGCATGTATGGGGCGATGGAGGACGGTCCTTCGCTATCCAGGATGTCGGAATATCCTGAGGAATAGCGAGCCGATAAGGATCGAGCGAGGCATATTTCAGGGCGATAGTTTGAGCCCGCTTTGGTTCTGCTTAGCCTTGAATCCTCTAAGCACACTGCTGGAGGATTCAGGTCTAGGCTATCGGCTGAGGAGAGGTGGTCAGGTTATATCTCACCTTCTGTACATGGATGATCTAAAACTCTTTGCCCCCAACAATTTGCAACTAATGGAGCTACTGAAAGTAACTGAAACTTTCAGTAGCGCCATCAGGATGGACTTTGGTGTGGACAAATGTGCGGTCATGCATGTAAAGCGAGGGGAGATTGTGGAATCCGTGGGAACCCAACTCTCGGATTCCATAAACCTTAAAGCCCTCTCCGCATCCGAAACCTATAAGTATTTGGGTATGTCGGAAGCGTTGGGCATCAATGGTACTGACATGAAGCAATCGTTGAAGGAGCGCTTCTTTGGCCGCCTGAAGAAAGTGTTAAATAGTCTTCTGTCAGGCGGAAACAAGGTGCGCGCCTTTAACGGTTGGGTCATGCCAGTTTTGATGTACTCTTTCGGCATACTCAAATGGACTCAGACCGAACTCGACGCCCTGGATAGGAGGGTCCGTACACTGCTGACTGCAAACCGAATGCATCACCCACGATCATCGGTAATGAGACTGTATATCCCGCGAAAGTGTGGAGGTCGAGGCTTTTTAAACGCTAAGACCCTACACAATCGCGAGATATGCAGTCTCAGGGAATATTTCCTAGAAGCCGACGTGGGGATGCATCGTGATGTGGTCGCGGTGGACAAGGGCCTCACCCCGCTCTCCTTGGCCAAAGAGAACTGGCGCAAACCTGTAGTGCTTGACACTAATGATCGCATGGAAGTATGGCAGAGTAAGGAGCTTCACGGACGCTTTTTCCGGGCCCTACATGGACCCGATGTAGATCTTCTAGCGTCCGTGACCTGGCTACGTTTCGGTGACCTCTTTGGAGAAACCGAAGGTTTTATTTGTGCAATTATGGACGAAGTTATGATGACGAACAATTACCGGAGATTTATTGTGAAAGACGGCACGGTTGACATCTGTCGGGCATGTCACCGTCCGGGGGAATCAATAAGACACATTATCTCCGGGTGTTCTCGTCTAGCTAACGAAGAGTACTTGCATAGACACAACCTTGTAGCTAGGATTATCCATCAGCAACTTGCTCTGAAATACAGCCTTGTGGAATCGGAAGTGCCGTACTACAGGTACGTGCCCGACCCAGTTCTCGAAAATGGAAATATCACATTGTACTGGGATCGATCCATCATCACTGACAGGACTATTATTGCCAATAAGCCTGATATAGTGATGGTGGATCGAGTACAGCGGCGCACAATGATTGTTGACATAACGGTCCCGCATGACTGTAACCTCGTGAAAGCCGAGAAAGATAAAGAAATCAAGTATCTTGATTTGGCTCGCGAGGTTGTTGACATGTGGGATGTGGACTCAGCAATCATTGTGCCGATAGTCGTGACAGCCAATGGCTTAATAGCCAAGAGCCTCGACAAACACCTGAGGAGGCTCTCGTTGGGCAGCTGGATCAAGGGCTTGATTCAGAAAGCGGTACTTCTGGACACGGCTCGCATTGTCAGGAGGTTCCTCTCTCTGGAGCCCTGACCGCCGGTAGCTTGGACCCTGTTCCCGATACCGGTGGGATACTATTTTTTATATTTTTAAATGTTTTTTAATTATTTTTTTTCAGATTTTTTAAAAAATATTTAAAAATGTAATTTATATGTTTGTAAAATATAATAAAGGAAATAATAATAATAATAATAATTTGGCAACACCGTATCAACAAAAGTCTCGTTTTCTCATTTACGTAATTTTAATTCTTATAAGTTTTTTTTGACCCAATTTAACAAGATATTTTTATTCTGAAGTAAACCTGAAACCCGCAAAACCAAAGAAAATTCAATAACGACATCAAACTACAACAAAATGTAATTTTGAAACCAAAAACTACCGCATCGGAGGTGACATGACAGATGTCACCTCCGGTAAAACATCACTGAATAAGAAACCAAAAATGAAGAAATGTTGACGAGATCAGCTGCACGTCGAGCACGCCCACCACCTCCGGACTCATCGCTCAGCTCCGCCTCGCCGCCGCCGGTACCCAGCGCTACTGGGAGCGCTGTGACGACACCGGCCGCGGTAGTTGCGTCGAGCTCGAGCGACGAGTATTTCTCCCCACCCACGACGCCACCACCTGCTCGTCGACGAGGAGGACGCCGGCCGCCGGACGGCTTAGGACCTCGAGGCCCACCGGCCTCTGATAGGGTCCCAGCTCCCGGCGGAAGTGTGCAGCGCATGAGATGGACACGATCCATCAATGAAAACGTCATGCGCTCATACTATGGGGCTACAGAGGGGGGCAACAATCTGACCGCGTACCGTGTTCGGATGCTCTCTCTTTTTCAGGTGCTTGAGCCAGCTGTCAACGTTTCGACTGTCGGATCAGGGCGGGTCATCCAACGTAATCATATGTTGGATGACACTGTGCTTGATCACCTGCGAAGTGAAATGCAGAGTAGCCATGTCATCGCCCCCCCGTCGCAGACTGTTGAGGTACTATCACAGTCCAACACAAATCAAGCTGACGAAGGAAGTGATGATAGGGCTACAAACGTAAGTACCCAGTGCAATGAGGAATTGAGGAGTGCTTTGGAGTGTGCGATTCGGGAATATCGGTTCATGTCGCCCGAACTTAGACCACGCTTACCTCGTTTGCCCATGCATAACAAAAATAGGGCGCTGGTGGCGCTCCTGGATTCGCAGTTATCAAACTATTTTGATGACTGCGAAGACCTCACCGATACTCATTCAATTCTGTACTGCGCGGCTGTAGCGGCATGTCGTGTAGCTCACGTAAAATTTACCAATGACTGTAGAGCTACGCGACCGAAACCAACCGTACCAGCTTGGCAGTGCAGAATTGAGCACCGTATTGGTGGGGCCAGAGCGCTCATCGGCAAAATAATCTGCTTCAGAGACGGCAATACTCGTTCAAGAGTGATGCGCTTTGTGAGGCGGGCATTCTCAGGGACTGATATTAGCTCTCAGAACTATCTGTCCCGCGTCACAGAGCGCATCGACTTCCTGAAGCAGAAAGTGTATGCATGGGCTAACCGTATTCGTAGGTATAAGCGGCGAGTAGAGCGATACACTCAGAATCGCACGTTCCAGAGCGATGAAAGGTGGGTTTATAGGGGTTGGGAGCGACCGAACCAAAGTGTGGCTGACACGTGCCTGCCAGATGATGATGCCATGTGTTCTTTCTGGCGAAGTATCTGGTCGGTGCCTGTCAGTCACACCGAAGGTGACTGGACTCGGGAAGTCGAGCGAGCCTGCAATCCAATACCAGAAATGGGGGCTATTACCATCTGCCCCCAAGATGTAGCTCGTGCAGTCCGTCCGTTACCTAACTGGAAGTCACCAGGGCCGGACGGGCTGCAGAACTTTTGGATTAAATGGTTTACAAGATCGCACGCTCGCTTGGCGGCCCAGTACCAGACGGCTTTGGAGTTTGGTTCGCTACCCCAGTTCCTAACAACAGGAGTTACCCACCTGCTCCATAAATCAGGTAGCACCGCGGAACCCAAAAATTATAGGCCGATCACGTGTTTACCGACGGTCTATAAAGTGCTTACATCCATTTTGAGAGCTAAAATTAACAAACATATAGACACCAACTCCATCATGTCTGCCTCTCAAAATGGATGTAGGAACGGGTCCCGCGGTACTAAGGAGCTACTCCTCATTGATATGGCCATTAGCCAACAGGTTCGACGTTCCCGAAAGGATCTGTCGACATGTTGGATAGATTACAAGAAGGCCTATGACTCGGTGCCACATACGTGGCTCATGAGGGTGCTGGAGTTGTATAAAGTAGATGCAACTCTGCGCACCTTCTTGATGGCAAGTATGGGGCGATGGAGGACGGTCCTTCGCTATCCAGGATGTCGGAATATCCTGAGGAATAGCGAGCCGATAAGGATCGAGCGAGGCATATTTCAGGGCGATAGTTTGAGCCCGCTTTGGTTCTGCTTAGCCTTGAATCCTCTAAGCACACTGCTGGAGGATTCAGGTCTAGGCTATCGGCTGAGGAGAGGTGGTCAGGTTATATCTCACCTTCTGTACATGGATGATCTAAAACTCTTTGCCCCCAACAATTTGCAACTAATGGAACTACTGAAAGTAACTGAAACTTTCAGTAGCGCCATCAGGATGGACTTTGGTGTGGACAAATGTGCGGTCATGCATGTAAAGCGAGGGGAGATTGTGGAATCCGAGGGAACTCAACTCTCGGATTCCATAAACCTTAAAGCCCTCTCCGCATCCGAAACCTATAAGTATTTGGGTATGTCGAAAGCGTTGGGCATCAATGGTACTGACATGTAGCAATCGTTGAAGGAGCGCTTCTTTGGCCGCCTGAAGAAAGTGTTAAATAGTCTTCTGTCAGGCGGAAACAAGGTGCGCGCCTTTAACGGTTGGGTCATGCCAGTTTTGATGTACTCTTTCGGCATACTCAAATGGACTCAGACCGAACTCGACGCCCTGGATAGGAGGGTCCGTACACTGCTGACTGCAAACCGAATGCATCACCCACGGTCATCGGTAATGAGACTGTATATCCCGCGAAAGTGTGGAGGTCGAGGCTTTTTAAACGCTAAGACCCTACACAATTAAAGGAACTAGAACCAACCGCCAGCGTCTCGGCCCAACGACTGTCGGATCAGGTGCGGGTCATCCAACGCAATCATAGGTTGGACGATGCCGCACTTGATAGGCTGCGCTCAGAGATACTGAGCAACCTTATCGTCTCGACTCCGGCACAAACCGCGGTACAAGCGTCAACCATTGATCTACCGCGGTCCAATCATGGTGTTGAAGAAGAAGATGATAGGGTTACCACAGTAAGTAGCCAATGCAACGACCGATTGAGGAGCGCACTGGAGGATGCGTTTCGCGGGTATAGATCCACTCCAACCGAACTTAGACCGCGATTACCACGCCTACCTATGCACAAAAAAAATAGGGCGCTGGTGTGTGCCCTGGACTCGCAACTTAAGAATGTGTTCGAGAGCAGCGAGGATCTCGTTGATACACACTCGATCCTGTATTGCGCGGCTGTTGCGGCATGTCGTTTAGCTAACGTCAAATTTCCAAACTGTGACGGAGCTGCTCGACCAAAACCATCCGTACCAGCCTGGCAATACAGGATCGAGCGTCGTATCGATGAAGCCAGGGTACTCATAGGCAAACTATACTGTTTCAGGGAGGGCAATATAAGACCACGAGTGATGCGCTTTGTGAGGCGGGCATTTTCGGGGACTGAAATAAGCCCTCGAGAATACATGTCACGTGTCACAGAGCGCATCGACTTCCTGAAGCAGAAAGTTTGTGCATGGGCGAGCCGTATTCGGCGGTATAAGCGGCGGCTTGATCGATACACGCAGAACCGCATGTTACAGAGCGATGAAAGGTGGGTATATAGAGCTTGGGAGCGACCTGAACAAAATTTGACCGACGTGTGCCGCCCAGATGATGCCGCCACAAGTGCATTCTGGCGCAGCATCTGGTCAGTACCCGTCTGTCACATTGAGGCTGACTGGATGCAGGATGTCGAGCGAGTGTGTGAAACTATACCAGAAATGGAAACAGTCCTAATTACGCCATCAGACGTTGCCAGAGCAGTCCGTCCGTTACCGAACTGGAAATCACCAGGGCCGGATGGATTGCACAACTTTTGGTTGAAATGGCTAATTAGTTCGCACACTAGCCTGGCATCTCAGTTCCAGTCAGCCTTAGAGTCTGGGTCGCTACCGCAGTTTCTATCAACAGGCGTTACTCACCTGCTCCATAAGTCAGGTAGTCCCACGGAACCCAAGAATTATATTTATATCTGACCCTACTAATTATAGACCTATTTCAGTGCTACCTACCTTTAGTAAAATTTTTGAAAAACTTATTTTAGATCAAATGCAAAGATTTTTTAATAAACACAAATTACTGCATAACAAACAGTTTGGTTTTACAAAGGGTCGTTCGACTACTGATGCCGGAGTTGAACTTTTAGGACATGTTTATAATGCATGGGAGGACAAATGCGATGCTTTGGGCATCTTTTGCGATCTGTCCAAGGCATTTGATTGTGTTCTTCATGAAACATTAATCAGGAAACTGCACCACTACGGAATACGGAACGCCTCTCTGGATCTTCTTACTTCTTACTTAAGTGATAGGATTCAAAGAGTAGATGTTAACGGAAAAAGATCACCTGGATCTGTAGTTAGAATGGGGGTTGGGGGCTCAATTCTTGGCCCATTTTTGTTTCTTATTTATATTAATGACTTGCCATACCTCATAAAGGATAATCATGATATAGTGTTGTTTGCAGACGACACTTCACTTTTATTTAAACTGAAACGTCAGCAGCTGATTACTGACATTGTAAATAGCGCCCTCGCTAAGGTAGTTAACTGGTTTAATGTTAATAACCTACTTCTTAACGAGAAAAAAACTAAATGTATTAAGTTTACGATACCTCATGTTAGACAAGTAGAAACTAGTGTTCTTTTAAAGGGTGAAGAGTTGAGACCCGAAAACTCCACAGTGTTCTTAGGCATAACTTTGGATGCCAAGCTTCAATGGGGCCCCCATATAGATAAATTGTCAAAAAAACTAAGCTCTGCAGCGTACGCCGTTAGAAAAATTCGTAATTTAGCTGATTTAGAGACAGCGCGTTTAGTTTACTTTAGTTATTTTCATAGTGTGATGTCGCACGGTATTCTTTTGTGGGGAAATGCCGCCGACATTCAAACAGTTTTTGTTTTACAAAAAAAGGCAATTCGTTCAATTTATAAATTAAGTCCCAGACACTCCCTCAGAGACAAATTTAAAGAGATTAATATAATGACTGTGCCTTCTCAGTACATTTATGAAAATCTTTTATATGCACATAAAAATATTAATCTGTTTAAAAAATACAGTGATATCCATAACAAAAATACTAGGAATAAACACAAATTTGTTGTTCCCACTACCAGGCTCAAGAAAATAGGTGGCTCGTTTAAATGTCAAATTCAAATTCAAATTCAAATGTTTATTGCTCAACACAGTATATAATTAATCATACATTTCTAGATGTCATGTGAATGCGTAGTCCACTGTGTTGCACCAATTTAGGCATGCAAAACGATTATCAAATTATACTATGTCATAAATTCCATTAAATACCTTATACTATGTCATTAATTCCAAATAATACCTTATCAAATGTCATAAATTACAATTAGTACTCTATACAATGTCATAAAATCATTATTAATACTATAATTAATTATTTTATCTATTATATAATGTCTTAAAACAGTCAACACATAATTAACAATACAAATAAAATAATTGTAATAAAATAAAATAAAATAAAATAAGTCGGACTCAAGTATTCCCATAACTGTATGTATTTATTATACGCACCAACTTCTATCTAACAGGTATTCGTTAATTGTGTAATAAGTCTTAGATAACAGTAGATTATTGAGTTGCTTTTTAAATACATTTATATCTATAATACAAAGCAAAGCATTAGGTAATTTATTATAAATATGTGGTGCCATTCCTAGGAAGTTTTTACGGAATACTGCTTTTTTGTGATGCCTACCGCTTATTTTATTTTTATGTCGCGAACTGTGCAGTTGTTCAAATAGGTGGAAGTTTGTTTTAACAAATACGGCTACCTCATATATGTATAGGCATGGTACCGTTAATATACGGAAATTCACAAAGAACGGTTTGCAGCTTTCCGTGCTTTGAATACCGCATATCGCCCTAACACACCTCTTTTGCGCTCTAAATACTGTCTCCATGTTGGTGGAGTTACCCCAGTATATGATCCCGTATCGTAATGCAGACGTAACATATGCATAATACGCCGTAACCAAAACTTTTTTACTTATCTCCTTTGCGAGATTACGTAAAGCATATGAGTGTTGACTCAGGCGTTTACATACACTGTCAGTATGAGTTTTCCATGACATGTCTCTATCCAGATCAAGCCCTAAAAATTTTGTAGTTGTCGTTTCTGAAATTGTCTTATCTCTATATTTTATGTCAGGTTTTTTATGATTTGTCCTTTGCTCAAAAGTCATTATTTTAGTTTTGTCAATATTGATTTTTAAATTATTCGCGCCCATCCATTTTACCAATACTTTGAGACAGTGGTTTATCTCTCCCTCAAGTGTCGTTACGTCATTGGTACCACTAAAAACGACCGTGCTATCATCAGCAAAGAAAACCATCGGATGATGTGTTTCTCTGGGCATGTCATTAATGTAAATAATAAATAATAAAGATCCTATAATACTTCCTTGGGGTACACCGTAGTTATTAGCTCTCTGGCTCGAAACATACGTACGCTCGGTTTTTGACGTAAGGCAGACCTTATCCATTTTGGTAACTTGTTTTCTGTCGGACAAGTATGATTTCAGAAGGTTCAAAGCATTGCCCCTAACTCCATACCTTTCCAACTTCTTCAATAGCACTGTTCTATCCACAAAGTCAAATGCCTTGCTCATGTCCATGAATAAAGCAGCAACCGGACTTCTGTTGTCAATGCCCGATATAATTTTTTCAAAGAGATTGAAAATTGCCATATTTATATTCTTTTTTCTTCTAAAACCGTATTGTTCATCAGCAAAAAGATTGTTACATTCAAAAAATGAGTATAATGTATTGTACATAACTTTTTCTACTATTTTAGAGAATATGGGTAGTAAGGCAATAGGCCGGTAGTTGGCTGGATCGTGTTTGCTACCTTTCTTATAAAGTGGTTTTATAACAGCTAATTTTAACCTATCCGGAAACACACCCGATTCTAGACACATATTTATTATATAACTAAGTACTGGTGCTATAATAGTTGAGACAGATTTAATAACATTGGTTGTAATGTCATCATATCCAGAGCTATTAGTATTATTTAATGAATTTATTAGCATTACAATGTCAGGGGGAACTGTGGGTCTTAAATATAATGAGTCAGGATGCATGTCAAATTTTAAATTTTGATTAATAATATTAATGTCAGTTACTGATTCAATTTCGTCAATAAAATAGTCATTAAAAGTTTGGGAGATACTTTTTGGGTCAGTTATATCTACATTATTTATTTTAAGTATTGGTATCCCTTCGACTGGCTTATTATTTTTGCTCTTATTTATTATTTGCCATGTAGCTTTACACTTATTAGACGCATTATTAATGTGGTTGTTATTTTGGGATTTCTTAGTCAGGCGAATTATTGTTTTTAAGCGTTTCGTATATGTTTTGAAAATTGTTTTAGTCTTGGGGTTGGGGTCTTTTCGAAATTGCCACAACATTTCGCGCTTGCGTTTACAGCATAATTTTATACCTTTACTAATCCACTTCGGTGATTTTACTGCATATCGTTTTAATTGCTTAAGCGGAAAGCACATATCATAAAATAGTTTAAATGTGTCGTGGAACTTATTAAATGCGTCATTAGGTTCCGTGGAGGAATGAATATCATTAAATGTCAAATTTTGTAAGCAATTTTTAAACATTTGCATATAGTCTTTACAGAAACTACGTCTAAATATGTACCAATATGGAAGTACGCAAGTTTTTTTAACAGGACATTGTAGTAGTTGCGCTGTATGATCTGACAACGCCAATTCGACCGTTACGCATTTACTTCCCCGTATATTGTCAATAATGTTGTCAATGCATGTTCCGCTACAAAGACGTGTTTGAGTGAGCACACCTACTTTCAAATTAAAACTTTGCAATAGGTTTTTAAAGCTACGAGAGGCGTAGTTATCCTTCAAAATATCTATATTAAAATCACCACATACAATTATCTTTTTCTTATGTTTAAAACAGATTTCATTTAGAATCATATCTAAACAAACAAGGAAAGTATTCATTGAGGCCTTATCCATATTAGGAGGTCTGTAAACGCACACAACTATTACGGGGTGATTCTGTAATTCAACCGCGCAAACTTCGATAAGGTTTGGTTTACACCATTTTCCTACATCTAGTTTTTGTCCCAATAAAGTATTCCGCAATAGTATACATGAGCCCCCTTTTCTATTTTCTCGTGAATAATATGTTTGGAGTGTATAATTAGGTACGTGAAGATGTATATGATCGTCCTTTTTCATGTTGGTTTCTGTTATGCATATTATGTCCACCGATTTTCCCTCATCTTTAAAATTATTAAGGTGCACACCTAGTAAGTCCGATTTATTTACAAGTCCATTAATATTTTGGTGTATTACAAAAATATGTTCATACACGAAAAAGATTATCACAGGCTGAATCAGAAACCGGTCTCGAGTCAACTTGTGCTTTAGTATCAATTCCTACCTTCTTGTCACATGTTATTGGCTTAAAATAATCCATAATTGTCTTTTGACTGGAGCATGGTACGTTAGTTAATTCACTACGTTTTTCCAGATTATATGCAGTGAATAACAAAGGCTTTTTCATGAGAAATTCTTTTGTGTATTTAAGATAATCAATTTCAATATTTAATTTAGAGCTAAGTTCATTTAGATAAGTGCGATTATTTTGCTTTATATAAAAGTATCGCTTATAATTGGAGAATTCACTAAGATTTATAAATTTACAGTTTGTGAAATTCTGCGTTAAAAGTTGTAAATTTTGGTTTAACATATTCTTATTTAAATAATTATTACACTGCACGCCTAGTAAATAAATTTGTTGGCACGTTCGTAGGTTATTAAGTGCTATAAATACTTCTTTCTGGTGATGACATGGATTACTATCATTTGTCCCTACCGACAGTATAACAATATCTTGTTTGGTTACCGAGTTATATAATTCTAAGTTATTACACAGAATGTCGGTGCATGTTGCACTTGGTTTGACAATAGCCGAGACCGTGTAATCATCATTCCATTTAGCCGTTCTTCTATTTATTAATACCTGTGAGAGACCTCGAACTTGTTCATCTCCCAGAATTATTATTCTAGGTTTGTCGAATGCGCTTATTGTTCGATTCTGTAAAAAATCTTGATTTTGTTCTTGTGATGTTTTTAATCTGATTTCACTGGTCTCATAGTCCTTGTCCTTGAGTGCAGTATCACTATCTTCTCTCTCAAAATCAAGTGTTTTCCTACACTGTTTTTTGTTTTTCTCTTACGGGCCGGATTAGTACTCTGGGGGGTGCTTGTACATATCGTTTTTAAATACGCAAGTTAAGTGAGCCATTCTCAAGTAACAGTTCGTCGATTTGTTCGTGTGCGCTATTAAGTTGGTCAGTCAGTGATTGTATTTGTTCTTTTAAACTTTTGGTGTGGTCATCGTCGTAGTTTGTAATTTTTTCGGGTAGACTGTCTGCTATTGACTTCTCAGATGACGACGGGCTGGTTAAACATAGTCGTTCAAATGACATAGATGCCTTTTTATGTTTATGACGCATCGTTATATTATTTCTATTCTCAGAATCCATTTTAAGTGTCGCTAAGCTTCCAAAAAGTATTTTGCTTGGCTGTGATTCGAACTCACGATCTTGTGTTCACATCATCAGAGGCACATAGTTTCGCTTCACAGCTATCGAGCGCTTACGTAGAAAACCCAAATTAGTTGATCCTTTTGTCCTTCCAGTAATTTCGTAAATGTTCTGTTTTATCGATGACACTTCAAGTCTAAGTTAATATGGTTGGTAAGATATAGATGGCGTTGTCTTAAGTCTTTAACATTATCACTGTTCCATTATTCAAAATATTTTGTTAACGTTTTGTACGTGATGAGAAATTTGAATTTTTATACGGTTTATCACTTTCACTGCTTATATTCTCACTTGGAATGTTCTTTTCTCACTTCTTCACTGATTTGACTGGATATTACACCATTTATGAACAGTTTTTATGTGAAAACACTGTCACTTCCACGGTTCTAGTTTTAATTCATTGCTGATTTGTTTTTTGTCCTTTTTGGTACTAGATAACACTATCACTGATGTATCTCGTATATTCAAGTCACTTTAGTTTTAATTCATAGTTATATTACAGCTTTTGGAATATTCGGAAATAAAAAAGTACGGAGCGATAATGTTATCGTGACGGCAGCGTCAATGTATACGTTTTTATAATAAACTTCCTAGCCACATTCAAGAACTAAGCCTTAATAAATTTAAAACTTTTATAAAGCGGAAATTATGCCAGAAAGCCTACTATACTGTCAAGGACTATATTGAGGACAAGAAGGCTTGGGATTGAGCTGCTCCAATAAGTTTACACAGACATAATTGATGTGTAATTTGCTATTTTTTCTTTTTTTTCTTTTTCTTTTATTGTATTTTTTTTATATACGTACCTTTTATCTAAACAATGACATGTATATATTTACTGTATAAAGTATAATATTGTTTTAATTTTTGTGAATGTGCGGACTATGTGGGTCTTTGCATTTTTTTTTCTCTTCTTTTAATGATGATGGTCTGGCTGTTTGAGTACTTTACGCGGCCTCCCCAAATGTCCTTTCTTTTGTATTGTTCGTCGGATCGTTGAGCTCCTTAGTTCTGAGTTGAGCTGCACGATGATTGACAAATGCGTGCACTGACTGGGCAGGTCCACTCAAATCCGTGTGGTTCTTTCCTCAAAAGACCATTTCAGACACCAGTCTACATAGTCCTCATATGATATGACCAAGATTATTTTCATATTTTATTTACACTTTGACATTGATGCACTTTATATATGTATCGGGATAGGCCCTCATCAGCGATACACTTGCAATTTTGTAAGTAGGCGTGGATTGTCGGGCGAAGAAAATAGAGATACTAGTTACAGCACAATCACTTTATTTCACTCACAATTTCTTATAAAATAATCACCATGAAATAACCTGAAGGCAGAGGTCCGACATATTAAATGAAAGTATGAGATATAGCAGTAACCAACTCTTTTATTCCGACAGCTTGTTAATTAATTAAATAGATCGCGATAATAGCTCTAGGCGCTACAGCAGGCGCACCGGGCCGAGCCTGCCACAAGAATGATCCCTTCCAACGCTGCGCACTCGCTTACATAAAGTGGCCTGAGTAGTGGGGAGAGTGGGGAGGTGAATGTGCTACTTTGCACAGCGTAGCTCGGCCCGCTGCACTTGTCGTTTACAAAGATCACGCCGACACGGCCATACTGACGTGCGGACGTCCTCGTACGCGTAGTCTCATCAAGCATTATCTAAAATGACAGAACGTAAGTACTAATGTTCGTTCATCCTGACTAGCAATCTGGTCTGGATCATCCCTTCACAGTTTGCCACTTACTCTAGACCGCTCGACATCGAGCCTTCGTTATTTATCCTAATACTAGCAATCTGGTCCGGTTCACCCCTGCAGAGTTTGCAACTAATTCTGGACCGCTTGTTATTAAGCCTACAGGACTTCAGCAATCTGGACCGGTTCACCCCTTCAGAGCTTGCTACTAATTCTGGACCGTTTATTTTTGAACCTTCTTCAGTACTCATCATTTTTTTTCCTTTTTTTTTGGTTCTCTGGACCAGTCATTGCGGACTCTACAGGGTTACCTCATATGCTAATTATTAGTTTTTATTTGAATTTTAATAATAGACAACTTAGACACTCCACCGAACGCGTAGCAGGCCTGTGTAATGCCGACCGAGTCTCAAGTCGAAAAGCCAGCAAATCGTCACTTCAATGTGCATAAGCGTTCGGTGTTGTGTCATAGTGTCATGTCACCGAATGTGTCTTATCAGACACATAATTCATGTTCATGACACTAAACTAGCAGCGACAACTATGAAATCTAAATAACAATAATTACAATAGTATTGAAGCGCCGTCACGACCAGACTGACATTCGCGCGTCCTTTTGCTGTAAAGAGAATGAAACTGGTAGAAACATTACTTTTACGCTCGTCCATCAGTGACACACATTACAATGTTTTATATTCCCACAAACTCAACCTTTAGGAGCTGACCCGAACAACTGAAATAGGCGTCCCTCCAATCAGCTATCTCGCCAAATAACATGGACCGGGCAACCCACCAGCGTCTCTCCGATCACTCACTAGTACCACACATCTCCATTGATCTCATAGCCTCTCAGACTAGACGATCACTTTATAATATGATCCAGAACATTGGCCTGCATAAGCCAGTTCTTTAGACTATCCAATAACACATCATAGGACGTCAACCCGCATGAGTCGGTCCCTTACATTATCCTTACACAGTTACTTTAGCTCACAGATTAGTATCAATATTACCTTTAATTACGTTTCTTCACTCTCAGAGGCCGAGAGATTTCCAGACCTGGCTTTTAACACACGTGAACTACAAATAGACAAAACATCACTGCCACCACCCGATGACACCCATTCCACTCCACAATCGCGAACTGCCGCCATCTCGGCCTCCTTCAAGCTACCAGTCAAGGTGATAGCTACATCCATCAAGCCCTCACATCCCCAGAGCATGGCACGCAAACGCTTACGACTATATTTGTATGCTCTATTAGACACACAACCAAGGGAAGTCCGTATTCCCTGCTCTGCCAAAACCGGTAGCAACAAGGTGCAACTATACACCATGGTCACCATAACATTGATCTGTCTGCGCCTATACAATACCTGCCCCGATCCGAAATGATCCGCGAAGTCGCACCGAAAAGACAGACAGCATCCTTTAGAACTTCAACTGTACCAGCTGCATCCAACTAGGAAGTGCAGTCGAAAAGGACGCATTAAGTGGAAGAGTCAACAATGACAAGAAAACTCCTTGCTATCGATTTCTCCACCCAACTTCTCCGCGATGTCTAAATGTACAGTATAACATTGTGCAGAAATCCTAAGCATAGGATGGAGTGAGCCCCGAACAATCCCTTGAGGCCCAGCACACAAGTGTGAAGTTCAATCAGTGCGTTCCAGTCAAATCATTTTAGTCAGAACCCGTTCTGATGTTAGTATTTCGATCACTTTCTTGTAAATATCTGGTCTGTCCATTTGATAGGCCCTTTTAATTTGATTCAAGATTCTTAACGTAAAACACGTGAAATATGGTTCAAACCGCCAAAAACTACTAATCTAAAGGACCTACAGATCGCTCAAAATAAAATTATTAAACTATTATTTCACTATGATTACCTTACACCTACAGTTAAAATTTACAGGGAAACGAAACTCATGAATATTAAACAACTTCCTGCATATTGCACCAGAATACTTAAAAATTCTAAGTAAGTTCATTCACACAAAAATACATCAGGTACACAATTGCAGCAATAGTATCACATTTTACTACCGCGAGTGTGGACAGTAAATGGCGAGAGAACAATTATTTTTGCGGGAGTGCAACAATGTAATAAGCTACCTGTAGAAGTAAAGAATGCAAACTAAACGTTCGGTATTTTTTTTTTAAATCACTTTCTAAGTGATCAAACACTACTCCATTAAACAGACTTGCCCTACTACTGCATTGCTTTATTGTGGCACCGGGATCGCATTCCTTATCTACGGTAATTATTTCTTTTGCGGGTGGATCGAAAAGTTTTAAGTTTTGTGTTAGTTAATAATGTTATTTGCGTACGAAAAGAAATGGTATTACAACTTAGATGATTTAATATAAATTCAAACAATAGCTGCTTAGTTTGTGTGTCCAAGTTATATTTTAAGTTTAAAAACGTTCTCAAGTAAGTGAAATCTTTGTAATTTCTTATCGAGAAATAATTTCTTCAACCATAAACACCATACCACCAATAAAGAATCAATTATCCTTTCGCACTGAACTAATGCGAGTTTATCTTCACCATGTAGGTCAGTTTTGATGTTGTGGTATATGATAATGAAACTCTTTAGTAACGTTAACTTTCTTACCCCAAATAGAATGTAATTTTGCAATATCCGTACGTACATGGATCTACTATCTAATAGATCCTTACCTATAATAACTGGTTCTGTAATTGAGTTAACAGGCACAACATGAAACAAAAAGGACACCGACGTGTTGAATTTCACCACGGCTCAGTTTTCTGCGATTCATAATTAACGTTTTCTTTACACAGGTATACCTGTAAGGTAAATTAAATCACAGCACATAGTGCCCTGGAATTTTTGACAAAGCCAAAAGCTACAAACTAACTAGCAGATTATCTATTAAAAAGAAAAGGAACGAGCTCACCGGATGATGTGGTTGTCCATACACGTAGCAGGTGAGACGGTTCGTATCACGACTCTTCGGTGCTGGTGCTCGATTCGAATTCTTCACTTCGGTCAAAGGTTCGTACTGCTACTTGCTTCAATCACTTGATTTTTGGACTGTTGTGCTTTAACGATGACATGTGCTATTGAAGCGATTGTCATTATCAGGATCAAACCGTATCGTATCAGTCGCGCAGTTGCGGTGAAATTTGACGTTTGCGGTTAAGTGGTTGCGGAAGTCGTGATAGCAAAAACTCCATATTTTGAATAGATTAGACGTTGGCCCACACTTCACTGTCGTCATTATTTTCTTCAGGTTTTTGCCCTTCGAATCCCAATACTGATATCGGGATAGGCCCTCATCAGCGATACACTTGCAATTTTGTAAGTAGGCGTGGATTGTCGGGCGAAGAAAATAGAGATACTAGTTACAGCACAATCACTTTATTTCACTCAAAATTTCTTATAAAATAATCACCATGAAATAACCTGAAGGCAGAGGTCCGACATATTAAATGAAAGTATGAGATATAGCAGTAACCAACTCTTTTATTCCGACAGCTTGTTAATTAATTAAATAGATCGCGATAATAGCTCTAGAGCTATTATCGCGATCTATTTAATTAATATTTCCGGCCCGGTGCGCCTGCCACAAGAATGATCCCTTTCAACGCTGCGCACTCGCTTACATAAAGTGGCCTGAGTAGTGGGGAGAGTGGGGAGGTGAATGTGCCACTTTGCACAGCGTAGCTCGGCCCGCTGCACTTGTCGTTTACATAGATCACGCCGACATATGCAATGACATTTACTTTGTAAAGGATTATACTATTTTAATTATTGTGAATGTGAAGACATTGTGGATTTTGTTGTTTTTTTTTAATGCATTTTTTTTTTTAATTATTAGTTTTAATCATGGTCTGGCAGTTTGAGTAATTTATGCGGCCTACCCAAATGTCCTTTCTTTGGTAATGTTCGTCGAATCGTTTAGCTCCTTTAGTTCTGTGTTGAGCTGCATGACAACTGACAAATGCGTGCACTGACTGGACAGGTCCACTCATTCTGTGTGGTTCTTTCCTCGAAAGACCATTTCAGATATCAATCCACATGGTCTTCACATGACCTGACCAAGATTATGTCTGGACTTTAAAAGAGACTGTGACCTCTGAGTTTGTTTCGGCGTTTCTTCTCAGAGTAGTCAGATAGGAAATGCCGATCTCACCTAGTTTTTACAATATGATTGACGTGTAAAAGTGTTTGTACAAACCTATTTACAGAAATAAAATCATTTATCATTATTTATCATTTATAGACCGATCACGTGTTTGTCGACGATCTATAAACTTCTTACATCCATTTTGAGAGCGAAAATTAATACACACATTGACAGTAACTCGATTATGTCTGCCTCTCAAAATGGGTGTAGGAACGGGTCCCGAGGTACTAAGGAGCTACTCCTCATCGACATGGCCATTAGCCAACAGGTTCGTCGCTTCCGCAAGGATCTGTCGACATGCTGGATATATTATAAGAAGGCCTACGACTCGGTCCCACATACATGGCTTGTGAGGGTGCTGGAGTTGTACAAGATAGATGCAACTCTACGCACCTTCCTTAGTTCCTGTATGGGGCAATGGAGGACGGTCCTTCGCTATCCGGGGTGTCAACAGATCCAGGGGAATGACGAGCCTGTCTGGATTAAACGGGGAATATTTCAGGGCGACAGTTTGAGTTCACTTTGGTTATGCTTGGCTCTGAATCCTCTAAGCACACTGCTGGAGGATTCAGGTGAAGAGAGGTGGTGAGGTCATATCTCACCTTCTGTTCATGGATGACTTGAAAATCTTTGCCCCCAACAAATTGCAACTGATGGAGCTACTGAAGGTTACTGAAACATTCAGTAGCGCCATCAGGGTGGAATTTGGTGTGAACAAATGTGTAATCATGCATGTTAAGCGAGGTGAGATTATGGAATCCGAAGGTATTCAACTTTCGGATTCCATACACCTTAGATCCCTCTCTTCATCCGAAAGCTACAAGTATTTGGGTATGTTGGAAGCGTTAGGCATCAACGTTATTAACATGAAGCAATCGTTGAAGGAGCGCTTCTTTGGCCGCCTGAGTAAGGTATTAATTAGTGTTATTTCGGGCGGAAACAAGGTGCGTGCCTACAACGGTTGGGTCATGCCGATTTTGATGTACTCTTTCGGCATACTCAAATGGACCCAAACCGAACTTAACGCCCTGGATAGGCGGGTCCGTACACTTCTGACCGCAAACCGGATGCATCACCCACTATCATCGGTGATGAGACTGTACATCCCGCGAAAGTGCGGGGGTCGAGGCTTTTTAAATGCGAAAACCCTTCACAACCGCGAGGTGTGCAGTCTCAGGGAATATTTTTTATAAGCCGAAGTGGGTATGCACCGTGATGTGGTCGCAGTGGACAAGGGGCTTACTACCCCGCTCTCCATGGCTAAAGAGAACTGGCACAAACCTGTAGTACTTACTACCGTTGACCGCAAGGCGGTATGGCAAAGCAAGGAGCTTCACGGGCGCTTCTATCGGGCTCTTCATGAGCCTGGTGTAGATTTCCTAGCGTCCGTATACTGGCTACGTTTTGGTGACCTTTTCGGGGAAACTGAAGGTTTCGTCTGTGCAATTATGGACGAAGTTATCTTGACGAATAACTACCGGAGACATATTATGAAGGACGGGACGGTTGACGTGTGTCGGGCATGCCACCGTCCAGGTGAGTCCATCAGACATATTATCTCTGGTTGCTCTCGTCTGGCTAACGGCGAGTACTTGCACAGGCATAACCAAGTAGCCAGGATTATTCACCAGTAACTTGCTTTGCAATACAAACTTGTGGATTCTGAGGTACTGTATTACAAGTATGTGCCCGACCCAGTTCTCGAAAATGACCTTGTCACGTTGTACTGGGATCGGTCTATCATTACTGACAGGACTATTATCGCTAATAAGCCTGACATAGTAGTGATAGATCGATTAGCGCGCCGCACAATGATTATCGATATTACCATTCCACATGATGAGAACCTCGTGAAAGCTGAGAAAGAGAAACAATAATATCTCGACTTAGCACACGAGGTTGTTGACATGTGGAATGTGAGCTCGGCTGTCATTGTGCCGATTGTCGTATCGGCCAATGGCCTGATGGCAAAAAGCCTCGACCAACATCTCTCGAGGCTTTCGTTCGGCTCCTCGATACGGCTCGCATTGTGAGGAGGTTCCTGTCTCTGGAGCCCTAACCACCAGTAGCTTGGACCCTGCTCCCGCTACCGGCGGACCACTATTTTTTTATATTTTTAAATGTTTTTTTTTTAAAGTTGTTTTATAAAAATATTTAAAAATGTATTAGAATAAGGATAAGAATAAATAAACGACATAATAATATAATAATAATAAGTTTATTGATCCAAAAATATATACATAGACACAGGCTGTATAGTAGTATATGCTAAGACTTAATCAACTAACAATGGACACAAAGGGAGAAAGAAATAATTGTCTATATTACCAAAAACATAAAATTCTGTCTCCTAAACTAGGGGTGGCCTGTATCTTAGGAGACAGTGATTCAACCGAGCTGTACTGTAAGTTAGATGAATGATGGACGAGTGTCAATGCCAATCTACTATTTAAAAAAAGATGTGAGTTAGCTGAGTAAGATTCCCAGCCCGATCACTATGTACGGTAAGCCGATCCCCTGGGAGAAGCAAGCCAAATACCTAGGCGTGACCCTCGATGAAAACCTTACCTTTAAGGCTCATATTAAGGCGGTTCGCGCGCGCGCCTCCTTCGCTCTTAGCAGGCTCCACTTTGTACTGACAGCCCGTAGTAAACTGTCACTTAAATGCAAGCTGCGCATCTACATCGCAGTCATCCGTCCCATCATGACATATGCCTGCGTTGTATTTGCGCACGCTCACCCACGTCATCTCCATAAGATGCAGACCCTCCAGAACCGTTTCCTCAGAAAGGTCACGGGTGCCCCCTTCTATGTCCGTAATATAAATCTCCACATCGATCTTAAAATGCCTACCATAAACCAGTTCATGAAACGCTTATCGAAGCGCTTCTTTGACTGTGGCATTAAACACTCCAACCCCTTGATCTCAGCGGCCGCCCGCTACACTCCCTCCCGCATTAGCAGTATTCGCCGACCAAGGCATACTTTAATCGCCCCCGACGACACCACTACCCTCCTCCAGGAGAGTAGTAAGGCCACCAGCACACTGCATAAGCCCAAAACCCGATCGCCGTCCTACCGTCCTCGCCGCCGAGGCCCGCCGCGACGCCCAAATACGCTCCCCTCCCGACCCTTGCTCGAGCCAGCCCGCGCCGCTGAGCCTGTAGCTTTAAATTCGTCCCTAAATAATATCAATCCCGATCCAGCTAGTCCCTTGCTGCCCTCTTCCAGCGACGCCCTAAGCCGAGGTCCGTACCCCACAGGGGGTGCCCTTACCGTTGTCGCTTAGTTTTAGTTAGTATTTAAGTTTAAGTCCTGGCTGGAGGCCTTAATTTATTAGGGCAACCACAGGCAAGTCCGTTTAAGCAGACGACAACCTCATAGGTTGACCTGCGAGACGCCATACAAAAAAAAAAAATAGCTGAGTAAGTAATTTTAGATTTATTTGAGCATGGATGGATGCAGGAATTTAGAAAGAGTAGGGATGTGAATGGGAGAGAGGTGTGTGTGTTCGTGTTTGTGAGTGAAATATTAGTTGTGTTGTATGGGTGTGTGTGTGTTGAGTGTTATGAGGTGTTTGTTTTTTTTTTATATATTGAATAATAAATATTGATTTGTTAAGCGATGTATGCCAGTAGAGTTTCGGTGTTATCGTAGTCCTGTTGTATGAGCCAGTCTGTAATTTTAGATTCGATATTGAATTTATTTAAGTTTAGTATATTTAATTTATTTTGTATAATTTTGTATACATGAATACTTAAAACGTAGTATTGGTGTTAATAATCATTTTGAATGGCTTGAATTGCTACTTAGTCCTCTCTCTTTGTTTGCAATTTTTGCAATAAGTTGATGGTTCCCTGTTTTTTTTTTCATTACTAAATGTTAAACTACTAAAGTTTAATTCAGTTTTTGTGTGCGAACCAAGTAACTCTTGGTTATTTCGGGAAAGGAATATTTTTGTGACGGGAACCTGAGGACCTAGACCAAGTAACATTCGCAACATTCGAATAGCGACGACGCTAATATAAAAGCCAAAAAGTTCGTTGACATAAGCTATCGATACGTCATAGCTTAGTATCATAGTGAAGCGATAGCGACTGTAGAAATAGAATCGCTCCAAAAAATGTTAAGTCCACTTACCATGTTTTTATAACGAAACATGCATGAATGCATTACCTAATTAGCAGTGCATGAGGAAACTAGGATTTATTCAAACACACATTTTTTGAGGAAAACTATTGACTCGTTACTGAAGTGAGATACCTACCTACTCACGGTTTTTTCGTAATGAAATGTGAACGCGATCCCGGTTATCTCACGGGACGTACGATTTCGAGAGAAAGCTTAGTCCTACTTAACTGGTCAATACATTAAATGGTTTAAAAGCTGTCAGCAAGCGTGGTGTCTCTTTTTTGTATAAAAGACATTAGCAGAGGAATAATTACAAGCCAAACGGGGCTTGTTTGGCTTGTAATTAAGCTAAGTACACAAAAATGCACATTCATTGTACGCACTTTAACATTATCGGAATTAACGATTTTCTTCTTACCAATTAGTACCTATATTCTTTATAATACCCACATTATACCCTTGAGCAAAGTACAAAGGAAAACCCTATTTTCGTTGGTATTTTAATTAATTAATGACGTCTTAAATAAAGTTCGAGGAATGTTTAAACATCATTATGGACCAATTGAGGAGAGCAGTGGTTGTCCAGTGGTAACCGTGACTTACGTGTTGTAGGTCGTTGGTTCCAACCCAGACAGGCGCTTCACTTTGTGTAAATAATTTCATCACCATTGCTCTCAAAACGGTGAAGGAAAACATGTGAGGAAACCGGCTTGTCTTAGAACCAAATTCTAAGACATGTGACATCTACCAACCCGCACTGGGCCCGCGTGGTTGAATACGGCCCACTCCCTCTCACAGAGAGAATACCTGTGTCCTAGCAGTGGGAACATAATAGGATAATTATGCAAGCATGGACTACATGGACTATATACACATTGTCACATTACATTGACGCTGATATCGGTTTGTCCTTAAGAGGGAAGCGCCAGGTTTCCCGCGACATTTAATTTTTAAACGTATTTTGTAACATGCAGGCCATTGTCAGGTTAAACAAAATATGATTCGCGACCGTAGTGAGTATGTTTTTACAGAATTTTAATCATTAAAATCATTCATACAAACCTCTAAGTTCTTATAAACCTTTTGATTGATATTATAGGTAATCATATTTTGTTCAACATACAATCTCACCAGTGCAATGTCTGGTTGTATGTTTTTTGCAGCTGAATTTCGCGGGCAAACTGGTACTTCCCCCTTTACATAATCAGGCTAAGTCCAAAGTTTACATACTTAACTTACTGTTCGATCAGTCGACATCAATAGCTTCAAAACATAATATTGATCATCAATTCCGACCGATGATTGAGCGACATGGCGGCCCGTAGGTTTTACCGTCTTCAAAAAAGGAGATGGTTACGCATTCGGCGAGTTTTGCATATTTTTTTTCATGTACTACACCGATTTCTCAGTGATTGCCAAACCGATTAAAGTGATTATTTTTCATTTAAAATTTATTAGCTTTGCTTGGGTAGTTTTTCAATCATAAGTATTTTTTCCACTTAGTCTGTGTTGATAATGTAATATAATAACTTCATAAATACGAATTTGTGTGGGATAGGTACCAAAACAAAAAAGTAAAAAAAAAAATGTGAAAAATACCTTTTATTTTGGAAGTCGGTACCAAAAACGAAAATACATAACCACAGACACCGACTTCTGTATCTGATATTGCTGTATCTTTACACAAATAATAGCTTATCTACCGAGCCAAACTTTAGGAAGTATTATTTTACGATTACTTCAACGAATCCACTAGACTGGTCTCTTTGCTTTTATGGTGGTCAGCACTGTTAAGGGAAGCGCCCGGTTCTTACAGAATTTTATTAATTAAAATCATCAATACCACCCTTTAAGTATCAATATCTGATTTACTTGTTTGGAAAAGAAAAGAAAGTAAGAAAAATATATTAATTTCCCACAGAAACACGTGCATACAAAATAAATCGATTACAAAAAAAATAACAAAGCTGATTTATTATAACGAACACAGAACATAAATACTCGGCACCTGCACGCCGTGACTGTGACAAGAAGGCTTTTTGAAAGAAGAGATTTGCATATTTTGTGCAAAATACTACCTGACACTGATCTGCTTATTGCAAAAAACGTTAGAAAATTAGAATTTCGCGGGCAACCTGGCGCTTCCCTCTTAATTTTAAACTTATAAGGGAAATAGTCCGGCAAGCTTTATCCAGAAAAATCATCACTTTCGAACCCTTGTTTGTCAGACATCAGGACATAGGTAGGTATAACAGGGACCAAATACTCCCTACGTCGTAATTCTCAATAAATCACTACAGTGCATTGTTCATAACTTCTATTATCTAAAACTTGGCGTGTATGACGAACTTCAGCTAAGTCCGGCCAACTTAAGGGCGAGTTCTCAAGTAGCGGGACCGCGGTTCCGTTCACAAGATTATGACGCGTGGACGCGCTGGAAACTTCACCTCAATGCTTTGTCTTACTAAACATGGTCAGTTTGGACTCATGTGGAGGGCTATTTGGAAACTATGTTGTAATGGGAGATAGTAGCTGGAGCTGAAATGTGAGACGAAGTTGTTTGTTACAAATTATCCAATTGGTGGGCTCAAAACCCACCATGTTTTAATAAGGTAACACCAGCGTCGGTCGTACAACGCCCTTTGGTGAAACCATACTGTTGCTCGTGAAGGATTTTATTAGTATTAAAATGATTGAGCATCTGATTAAGCATTATCTTTTCAAAAATCTTGCTGAAAACCGGCAACACGGACACAGGTCTATAATTATTAGTGTCTTTACTGTCCCCGGATTTGAAAAGTGGTATTACCTTACTGTATTTCATTAGATCCGGGAAGACTCCTTGATCCACACACAAATTAAATATTAAGGCTAAGTAAGGTGCTATAGTTTCAATTATGAAGGTACAGACTTTAATAGTCATTCCCCAAAGATCTTCGGTCAATTTGATCTTGATTTGCTTAAAAGATTTTATTACTGTTAAGGGGTTAATATGCTTAAAGTTAAATTCAATCGGGCAAGCAGAAACATTCGCCCTCATTAAATCAAAAGCACGCGAGGGCGAAGAATTTAAGATTTCAGTGGTTTTTAGTGGGACACTGGTAAAGAAATTCACAAATTCCTGAGCAACTTTTTTGTTATCGCAAATGAGACCACGTGACGTCTCCAGTGTGTAATCAGAATTTTGCTTTTTGATCCTGTTCGTTTCATTATTGATAATTTTCTAAACCGTCTTTATTTTATTGTCTGCTGATTTTACCTTGTTGCTAATGTATAAATAAGGCTTTAGCAGCCTTACAAGTGTTCTTAAAATTTTTTGAGTAAGAAGCAACATACTTATTAAAAGTTTCCGTGTTAATATAGGGCTTCAGGCCATACAGCTCTAAAAGTTTTTCCCTACTTTTCCTAAGTCCTTTAGTTGCCCAGTCACTAAATAAAAACTTAGGGCTGATACTTTTAGACTTCTTCTTAAAAATATTATTAAACTCGGTTTGAACTACCGAAAAGAATTCTTTATACAAACTATTAACATTATGTACCTAAACAAATGGACTTATACGTGTCATCTTAGCCTATGTTTAGATTTGAATCCGGAGTGCTCAATATGTAGCCTAGTCCAGTACCGCATTATTGGGCAATCCAGATCCAAATCCATCCTCCATGCGAACAGCTGAAGGTAGCTGTTGGAACTGCCCCGTATGCGGCGCATCAGAGACACAACTCTTTTACGAATAATCGCCCCAAACACGCACATATTTGCGCCCGCAAACATACCTGACGCACTACAGTAGCGAGGCAGCTTCATCAGCGCCCTGAAAGCATTGTTATAGAGTGTCGCACACGCAGAGTGTCGTACGATTTTTTTGTATGCTTGACCCATAGGCTGCACGTGTAGAACGATTGACAAAATGCCCTAAACAACGTAGCTTTTACTTCCCAAATACAGCGCGCGAACCTACGAGCCAGCATATTAGCTCTAACAGACAGAGCCCTGCGCTCCCTATCGATATCTATATCATCTCGGTAACCCAGTGGCCCAGATACTTGAACTGCGAGACTCTTTTAAGGACACTGCCATTCAGCATGACCTGCGGGACAGTGTCATAAGTTTTAGAATCCGCTTTTAAACACCATGAGTTCGCTTTTGATGACGTTGTATCTGAGCCCGTGGGCCCCCATATGCCGTTCGCAGATCGAAATCAGTTTTCGAAGGGCACTGATCGATTGACTCAGCAGCACCATTTCGTCCGTGTAACTGATGTTGTTGACAAGAACACCATCAATCGAACAGTCCACACCGGCGCTTCTGAGTTCACGGGTCAAGCGGTCAATATACAAGTTGAAGTTGGGTTGTTAAGAAGTTGAAGAGGGTAGGCGAGGTTAGCCCGCCTTGCCTTACACCACATTCCAACCCATACTCAACTGATAGTGACCCCGACCACCGCACAAAATTGCTCTGGTTGCCATACCAATACTTCAGGAGCATTATGTACTCAGTAGGTAGATCCGTATCATCCGACAACTTTTGCCACAACCTGTCGTAAGCAACAAGATCAAAAGCTCTAGATAAATCTAAGAAGCAGGCATAGACAGGTGTGCTTCTGTCAGTGTAGTATCGGACGGTATGCTTGAGATTCAGTATAGCCATTTCTGTTGACAAACCAGGGCGAAAGCCAGACTGTGCATCATGAAGCTGTAGGTGTTGTCTTAACTGAATATCAATAACACCGTCCAACACCTTAGCAATGTTGCCAGTGATATAGGCCTGTAGTTACTTAATTTAGTAGCGTCTCCTGTCTTACTCTTTATTATGGGGACAACTAAAGTTCTCATCATTGCCTCAGGAAGGTATGAGTGCCTTATGGTATGAGTGCCTCAGGAAGGTATGAGTGCCTCAGGAAGGTATGAGTGCCTCAGGAAGGTATGAGTGTATTATTATTTATTTATTTATTTGAAACACACATACAACTATCATCACAGGCTTACCCAATACAATAGTTATCGTTATTTAAGCTTACAAAAATGAGACTTACAATAATTACAATATTATGAAAATCTATGACTGATTATACAATTTGCGGCCAGTGTGAATTCACTCAGAGAACAATTTTAGCTATCATTAAAAGCTATTTGTCTATTTCTAATCATATTATTATGACCACACAACCATAACAACAGGAAAATAAAATAACTAAATAACAGACTATTTTGAGAAACTAAATCTACATTGTTGTACATATCTTTTGCGGTGTTTTAAAATAAATGTAATTACTGCCAGGCCTTAACCCACGCTGTTTAATTTGAAAGAAATCGGATTATTTGTAAATTAAGTCGTACTTTCTGATTTTTGTTCCTGAGAAACCGAGCAAAAAGGAAAAATTGTCGTAGTGTCGAATTGGGGAACATCCAAATACTCCGAAACATTTTGTTCCGAATTTCGATTATCAAAAGCCTGTATTTCATAATTCCTAAGAATTTTAACGTCTACGAGTATCATTAAAAACTACGACATTTATTTTTACCTAAAGTCGTAAATACGATTTGTTTGATTTCCGAATTTCAAACGTTCGAAGAATCAAATGCTCGATGGGTTCTCGGTCCGACAAACGACATTCCGATTTTCAATATTTCTAATAAACTGCTAAAATTATTAAATTGATTCCGATTCAATAAGTACAATATTCAGATATGCTTATTTGTGTATTCTTCTTCTCCGTATTATTATACATATACCTACGTCGAAATCTATCTACTGTTATTGAATCCTCAGGGCCTAACCCTTCGGATAGAATAGTGAGTCGTAGCGGACTTGTCGCTGCCGGCCGCGGCAGTCGCTCGTTCGATGGTCGGGAGCGCTGAGTAGTGGGATGCGGTGATCTCTCATTTCACAGAAAGGCGTACAACTTTTCTTTAATTTCCCTATACGTCTTGCCAACTAAACACAAGAATTTAAACAAAGATCGGAAATGCACTTTTTCCAATAAAAATAAAATAAAGTTATTAAAAATTTAAACTAGGTCTCCATACAAAAAACTTGTTTTATTTACTTTTTGCCTTAATAATATACTCATTTCTTATTATATCCATTCGCGTAACTCCACACATCTTTCTTAGCATCTGCACACACACTTGTACACTATAATTTTTGTCGATTTTAAAGATCGAAATATTTCGAATATCGAAATATTATAAATACACAGGTAAGTCATGGCAGTAATTCCCCGGACGAGAAAATTTGCAAAGATTTCTTATATCAATGCAGCAGTTGACTACGGTATTCGGTATATTTACAACAAAACAGAATCCAGCACTCACCAGTTTCACTAGAAAATTAGTTTGAAAAGGAAAGGGTTCGGGTGGAAAGATTGTCCTGAAGTGCTATTCTGTAACCATCTCACCGTGAAATCTAAGTGAAGTGAACGTGGAGTGAGCTGTCAGTGCAACTGAACCTAAGAATTGACTGGGGATGACACTGACAGCTCACTCCACGCAAGTCTTCACGGTGAGATTTTTACAGAATCGACTAGCTGGTTTATTTAAAATATGTTTATTTGAGACAGAAAGACGTGCATACAGAAAGATAATTAAATCGAATAATTCAAATATTAAAGAGAAAAAAGCAAAATAGATGTATAAATACCTAATCACGAGCACAACATAAACAGGTATTCGGCAACTGCACGTGGTGACTGTGACCAGAAGACATGCTGTGCTATGCTGTGGGTTCCCCATAGGGTTGCCAACCCTAATATATAACATAGTATCCTACTATACTTGTTTGGAGTCTATGATACTCCAACTGTGTGCGCTGGGTTGGAGGATATTCTTTGGTTCACAATAAGACTCCTGCATGGTTCACTTGAAGACTATTTATTGACGTTCTCAAACGTTCAAATTTTGTTTGTTGGTTTGGCATATCGCAGGTCAACCTATGAGTCGTTGTCGTCTGCTTAAGCGGACTTGCCTGTGGTTACCCTAATAAATTAAGGCCTCCAGCCAGGATTTAAACTTAAATACTAACTAAAAACCAAGCGACTACACGCTAAGGGCACCCCCTGTGGGGTACGAACCTCGGCTAAGGGCGTCGCTAGAAGAGGGCAGCAAGGGACTAGCTGGATCAGGATTGATGTTATTTTGGGACGAATTTAAAGCTACAGGCTCAGCGACGCGGGCTGGCTCGAGCAAGGGTCGGGATGGGCGTGGATTTGGTCGTCGCGGCGGGCCTCGGCGGCGAGGTCGGTAAACCGGCGATCGGGTTTTGGGCTTATATAGGGCGCTGGTGGCCTTACTTCTCTCCTGGAGGAGGGAAGTGGCGTCATCGGGGGCGATCAAACGTTCAAAATGCTAGTTATATTATGTTAGCGTACAGGGGCGCAAGAAGTGATAAGGGCTACCTATATAATGTTACACAAATTGAACCACAAACCACAACTTAAATGGTTCATGCCCAACTCTCGCCCACCAATCAGATACGATCGAGCGTCTGACGAATCTCTACAGGTTTCGCAGGTTTCGTCTTGTCGAGAGTTGATCGTGATCACAACAAGAATTCCTATTATTAAACTTACAACTAATAATCATTTCTTAAAATTATGCTATGCTATTTACCTTAATTCCTACATGACATAACATACATTAGAGTAGTCTTAAATTACGATTACATATTTATAGCTTAAATGATCATAAGTACATGTAAGTGGGCGTCCTGCACATTATAAGAGGTCTATATACTTTTTTCAACCAAAAAAATGTTATAGAGTGAGTGAACTTAATTTAGAGTGTTTTAGGAGTCATTAAAAAAAACCTGTTACTAAAGGCTCAAATAAGCAAACAAAATGCATTTCCTCTTATAAATATTCCTACTACATTTTTATTTATTTTATCGCCATCTACTATATGTTTAAAGGCAAAGTCTTCTGAAATACTATATTTGATAAAAACAGTTGGCAAGTCTAGTAAATAGGATCCCTAGTCCATTTATAGCATAGCATTATGCTGCGCGGAAGTCGTCTTCTTCTTCACAAGTAAATACCACCGCATTCGTGATTCGGGTTTGATAAATAATAAACCAAGTATTTATTTAATTTATATTTATAAAAACACTAAAATAAATGTTTTAAAATACTCAAAAAACGCATATTACCTACATTACAAAAGCAAAGAACAGCAAAATAATAATTACAAAAAAAAAAAAAACAGAAAGTGCAGGCACAGTCAGCTTCAAAATAGTAGGTACCTTCGTTTATTTCGGAATTCAGAAATCAATTTAGTATCGATTAAGATAATTTAAAGCATGTTAATAATTGTTTTACATTGACTCGCTTTTAATACAAAATAAACAATGTTATTTAAATCATTTAAAACTAATGACTAACCAACGTTTTGCTTTGGTACGAAAATGCTGATCAGCGATTTGTAATTTTATTTATCATAAAAAATATTAGAACAAAATATTGACACAAAGTAGCAAATGAAGTGCGCGGCGCGAAATCAGAACTGAAGTCATGACTAACAGGACTGTCTTTTTACTCTCACATGTAGAGATCTAATCTCAGACTGATAGTTGTGAACTTATGATCACTGTATTCATTAAACAATCTGTTCATTAATGAGTTTTTGGTTCGGAGTCTTTAGGCTCGTTAGTGCGTCGAGCGAGCCTTGCACTATGAAATTGAAACATGCAAGGCAAACCACCACCATCCATAAAAGGCCTGTTGCCTATCACGATCTCCGTCGGAGGCTGAGCAGGTTCGATAGTAGTTTGGGGTGGGTCGAGAGGAGGCTGCAGGTTCGTTGCCTGATGGTACACATTGGCTTCCATTTGCAAGTCTGTGAAAAAAATTATAATTTTTAATGATTGGATATCTCTGACAATGGGATGCAGTACACGCAGTAGCGCACACTGCCATACTGGAAACAAAGCAAAATGTCTCAAGTACCTGTTATTACACTAGCACACATACCCTTGGACAGTGCTGGACAGCAGAATAATCGACCTCGCTGAAACTTGTCGACTAGTGCAGCATGACGTAGACCGAGTTGTTGAATGGTCACACGACAACGGGATAATCCTAAACGCGGATAAAACTAAGCTAGTTGTAATACACTCGCCATATTTACTACCACCTGGCGCACCACCTCCAATGTACACACATGAGTTTACTTACATTCATAATAACTACGTTAACTGTAATTGTAAACCAATTGTACGCGAAAAATGTGTAACATATCTCGGAGTAAAAGTTGACGAGAACTTTTCATGGTCAAACCACATTGAGTACATATGTAATAAACTTAGAATATTGCTTGGTAAATTTTACCATCTAAGCTATAAAGTGCCAAGCAGTCAAAATCAAAATCAAAATCAAAAGTCATTTATTCAAACTAGGCTGAGAGTCAGCACTTTTCGAACGTCAAAATTACATAAGACAGTCCCCCAAAACGCCCGCCCTTCACCACTTCCTAGTGCTTTAGCTGGGAAGAAGAAGTGGCGCAACAAACTCCCCAGCAGCACAGCTGTCTGTTTAGTTAGAAAACCATTGAATTATATAATTATAAGGTAATCAAAGAATAAAAACCGAAACACAAAAAAAAAACATACTAAACAACGTATACACAAATAAAAGCCTCCAGGCATAAGGGGCGTGACATCTTACATATGCATTATTGGCTTATTTTTTAAGTAAACACAAATGATAAACTAGGACCATAGAAGTACAATAAGTTAACAGAACAATTACTTTAACAATATCAAAACCATAGACAGCAAGACGACCAGTCACCACAAGCAGCACCCGTTCACGAGCATAACGCAAAGATCAGCCATTGCCCCCCTCGCCATATTTGAGGGAAGGAGGCCCCGACGCTACCGCAAGCAGTGACATCTACGGGAGCATGACGAACTCGCTGCCGGTTGCTCAGGCAAGAATAATTTAAGATCAATTGTCGAGGTCGCTAGCTAACCACTTATTGCAATACAACTCATTGAAAAACATTGTAATGAGCGGATCATGTCAATAATAAATGAAGGTAACTAAAACTAATTGACTTATACAGTCAAATAAAATTAAAATAAATATACGAACTCGTATACCCTGTCAGTAGGTAAGCTGATTCTGGAGAAAGAACATAAACATTGTCTTGAGTTAATTACAGCGACCAGCTATTCTTATCGTGTAAGTAGTCGTTAATTGAATAATATGCCTTTGAACAAAGGTTGGATTTTACTTGAGCTTTAAACGCATTAAAAGGCAAATCTAGCAAAGAAGAGGGTAGCTTGTTATAAAAGGTTATGCCTAGCCCAACAAATGAGTTATGAACCTTATGAAGCCGGTGAAAGGGAGCACGTAGTTTGTTCTTATTTCTAGTATTAACATTGTGAAAATCACTGTTTTTAGTGTATAAGTGTATATTTTGCCTAATGTATAAGATGTTGGCGAAGATGAATTGTGATGCTACCGTAAGAACACCAATATCTTTAAAAAAATCTCTAAGAGAAACTCTGGCTCCTAGTTGATAAATTGCTCGGACAGCTCGTTTTTGAAGGACGAATATATTTTGAATATCAGCAGCTTTGCCCCACAGCAGAATACCGTAGGACATAACGCTGTGGAAATAACTAAAATAGACTAACCGTGCTGTATCAACGTCAGTGTATTGTCTTACTTTCCTGACAGCGTACGCGGCTGAACTGAGCCTCCCCGCTAGGCTTGATATATGTGGGCCCCACTGAAGTTTGGAATCTACTGTTATGCCCAGAAAAACTGCCGAGTCTACTGTTTCAAGCAGCTCTTTATCTAAGACGATGTTGGGTCCTAGATTTCTAACATTCGGTAAGACGAACTTTACACATTTAGTTTTCTTAGCATTGAGAACTAGGTTATTTGACGTAAACCAATCCGTAACCATTGACAGTGCACTATTTACGTCGTCAAACTCTTGTCTATTCCTGTCTACTTTAAAAATAAGAGAGGTATCATCTGCAAACAGTACAACGTCACAGATATCATTTAAATAGAATGGTAAGTCATTGATATACACTAAGAACAAGAATGGACCTAGTATTGAGCCTTGAGGAACACCTAACTGAACTGGAAGCCCGGATGATTTCACACCATCGACATCTACACATTGGAACCTATTGTGTAAATAAGAATTTATTACGTTTAGAGCTTCGTTTTGGACACCGTAATGACGTAGTTTACGCAAAAGCGTGTCATGGTGCACGCAATCAAGGGCTTTAGAGAGATCACAGAAAACTCCAATAGCATTTTGCGATTTCTCCCATGCATTAAATATGTGTTTCAGCAGAGCAACACCCGCATCTGTAGTTGAACGTCCTTTTGTAAAGCCATATTGTTCATTATGAAGGAGGCTATTTAAATTAAAATGTCTTAGCAGCTGCTTAAGTATTAACTTTTCAAATATTTTGCTAAATGCTGGTAAGATAGAAATAGGCCTGAAATTGCCAATGTTATTTTTATTACCAGATTTAAATAATGGTATGACTTTACTACTCTTCATGAGGTCAGGAAAAGTTCCTATATCAACACATTTATTAAAAGTAACAGCTAGATAGGGGGCTACGATGTCTATTATATTACTTAAAAGTTTAATTGAGATGCCCCAGTAATCACCAGTGTTTTTAGATTTAAGTGTGTTAAAGACGTTAATTACATCATTAGGCGTTACATGTTCGAAGCTAAATATGCGAGTACATTTTGGCACACTACTATTCAAAAGATTCTCAGCTTTAGACGGAGACGAATTTAAGGAGCAAGTCGTAGTTATAGGTATATTGGCAAAAAACTCATTAAAAGCCTCAGCTACGTACCCTAAAGTGCCTTTATCTGCAATTAGTTGACCCAATATTAAGTTACGCCCTCGACTGCTATGGTCTCACATTCAAAACTAACTTAGAAAAATTAGAAGCGCAACAAATTAGATTTTTAAAGCTATTAGTGAGTAAGAAAACTAAAAATAAATGTAAAGATGATTATAATAAGTTATTTAAAATTTGTAAAATACTTCCGATTAGCTTAAAACATAAATACCTACTTCTTGTTAACAGTCATGGCAGCTGGGAGCGTTACTCGCTAATTACCCATAACCACGCAACTAGGATGGTATCAGCAGGTAAATTTGATGTACCTAGAATAACAAATTATTTTGGCGACCGAACGCTTGATAAAAGAGTACCATACTTTCTCAACCAATTGCCTGCTGATATAAGGAGTCAGGAAATAAAAAGTAAATTTGCCAAATTACTTAAGCAGTTCTTTTACAGGAGTCTGTAAGCGATGATCTTGGGAAAGTGGTATATTGTTGAGAGATAACAACTTATTAAGTAGTTTTGTTAGATAATAAGTCATTAGATATGAGTAAAAAAAAAAAAACAATATGTTAACTTATAAATTAACATATTATTGTTTTTAAATTTTTTATGTGTAATAAGTGGGAATTGAGTGTCCGCACTAATAAACCTTTTGTTCCGTTCCCGCAGACAAACCGTGAAAACGGTTTTGCGGGGCATTGTTCTTAAGTTAAGTCTATTACAAACTTTGTTAATGATCAATAAATAAATAAATAAATAAATTGTAGTAGTACGTCATTGGACGAGTTCGGCAGTACTTCCAACAATGAGCATTGCTTATTTGTTATATTTATCGGTCACTTAGCAAGCTACAAGTCAGATCAGATATGAAACGTGGAAACGTCGGGACGGGACGCCCTAGGAGGGCATATAGTGACCTTATTGGTGATGTTCATCAGGGAGGTCAGGTGCGTACTCGCAACCAGCGTGCATGTATGAACTTAAACGACGTAAGAGGAGTAAGTAAGGATCGTAGCAGATGGCCTTCTGTAGTTTCTGCCTACCCCCATTGGAGAAGGGGGTGTACCTGTTAATAAAATCTTCGACAAGCTGACCAGCTGCCAGTTTATAGCGAACACATTCAATAGTTATGCCGTATCATTTTTTTTTACAGAATGCGATTGGCTGCATCTTAGCGGGTCGACGGCAATCTTTATTTTGAATTCGGCTACGAGTTCAGCGCCATCAGTAGAATAGATAGAATACTCTTTATTATGTACACCTTAAAAATTACAGACATTAATGTAGAAATTTTACATTGGGTGACACAATGGGCAGTCTTATCGCCAAAAGCTATCTTTTACAGACAACCTTTGGATGGATTTAAAGGGAGAAGGACAGACTATACTGGAGGTAGTCAGTGGTGTACCATTTACGTATTCATTAAATACATACATACTTAAATATATATTTATCTACACATGTATTATTATATCACTACATAGTATAAGTCGCTTCCCGCTGTCTGTCTGCCCCTATGTATGCTTAGATCTTTAAAACTACGCAACGGATTTTGCTGCGGTTTAAACAGATAGAGTGATTCAAGAGGAGGTTTATATTTATAATACATGCATAATATAGTAGAGAAACACTGATAATTTTGGAGCTAATTACATGCACTTTTGCATTGTTACAGCAGTCGGTCAAACTGTCAAGTCGGGAAGATGAAGCTAGTTGCCCATTTCAAAATGTAACGGGTGTCCATGGAGTGCCATGGACACCCGTTTAAATTATATTGCAATAACTAATGTATTGTATTGGTTACATAATTAAAATCAGTAGTCAAATATCCAAGTTTATAAAAAAAAAAAAATAGTTCAGATTATACATAACATAACATCACGCCTGTAATCCCATAAAGGTTAGGCAAAGGTGTACCTATAGTACACCCACATTTCGCCAGTTATGCGTATGTCCCATGTAATAGAGGGCGAGCCTATTGCCATCAACCAGGCAAAAATCCAGACTTTGGGCTGCTACTGAGAAATTCTAGGTAGAAAAACCCAATAACACTTTGCCCGACCTGGGAATTGAACCCAGGACCTCATGCTCAGCAGTAGCTCTTGCGACCACTAGACCAACGAGGCAGTCATTGAGAGGCATTTGTTTTATACAAATATAGTTAACTGGGCAGTCCACATCTGCCGGATGATGGACGCATCGGAATTGGGCGGAATTGGGTCCTGATCCGAACGCTAGTGTTATTGTTTGTGGCATACGTACAAAGAAGAAAAAAAAAAGCTATAGAGTATTCTATCTTTCTTGATTGTTAAACATTTTGTTTGAGTACAAAATTGTTTGAACTGCTTTACACCTGCTTTGTGTATTCACAAAAAAGAAGGCGATCAATTTTGTAAGACATTCGTGTAGATAAGATTTCGTTGACCTGAATTGCGATATAACAAAAATGACGTTGTGTTACATTTATATAATTATTATGAGGTAAATTGTAAGTTGAGTGTCCACATAACACGATGGCTACGCTACCAGGGTATTCCCCTGCCATAGAAAAGTATTATCTAATACTCTGAATCTCATTAGTCCATATTAGAAAAAACATATTATTTTGGTATTATATTGGGAAAACCACGACAGGGCATAAATTTGACATAATAATTATAACTGTCAGATGCCATTATTATTCAGTTTTGCGAAAATATAGCAGCTATTTTTAACAAATGCGAAACTACCTTTCCTGTGATACGACACTTCTACAGCGTGTATCAGAAAACTTTGCGCAGAAATAGGTATTGGAGTTTTCTATTGATCAGCTGATATATTATTAAACAGCTGACATATAGACTACAAAATTAATTTTCGAGTCCGATAATAAAATATCAACGAGAAATCACCAATGGTTGCTATATCACGCAATCGTCTAAAGAAATATGAAATCTAAATGAATAAAATATGAAATCAGAAATGTTTAAAAACTTACTCAGAAGTCTTTTTCGGGGTAACATTGATTCACCTGGATCCATCCTTGGAAAGTTATCTTGTTTGCTATTCATAGCCGCAGTCCCCCTTGGTGTGGCAAAAATATCTTGCTAATGCGGTCAACACAAATGCGATAAATGAGGTTTTCGCAGTCGTGAAAAAGTCTCTTCCATTGATTATACTTTCTTCCTAGTTTATGTTTAATACAACTTTCGAACGAGTAACAATGTCAACTAGTGATATCCATAAGTGTAGTGTGTTCTCTTCGTTCTCTGATTAAATACTGGCTAAAAATTTTTTGTTTGTTTGTTTGTTTGGCATCTCGCAGGTCAACCTATGCGGTTGTCGTCTGCTTAAGCGGACTTGCCTGTGGATTCCCTAATAAATTAAGGCCTCCAGCCAGGACTTAAACTTATATACTAACTAAAACTAAGCGACAACGCTAAGGGCACCCCCTGTGGGGTACGAACCTCGGCTTAGGGCGTCGCTGGAAGAGGGCAGCAAATGACTAGCTGGATCAGGATTGATATTATTTATGGACGAATTTAAAGCTACAGGCTCAGCGGCGCGGGCTGGCTCGAGCAAGGGTCGGGAGGGGCGTCGATTTGGGCGTCGCGGCGGGCCTCGGCGGCGAGGGCGGTAGGACGGCGATCGGGTTTTGGGCTTATGTAGCGTGCTAGTGGCCTTACTACTCTCCTGGAGGAGGGTAGTGGCGTCGTCGGGGTCGATTAAAGTATGCCTTGGTCGGCGAATACTGCTAATGCGAGAGGGAGTGTAGCGGGCGGCCGCTGTAATCAGGGGGTTAGAATGTTTGATGCCGCAGTCGAAGAAACGCTTTGATAAGCGTTTCATGAACTGTTTTATGGTTGGCATTTTGAGGTCGACGTGAAGATCGATATTACGGACATAGAAGGGGGCACCCGTGACCCTTCTGAGGAAACGGTTTTGGAGGGTCTGCATCTTATGGAGATGACGTGGGTGAGCGTGCGCAAATACAACGCAGGCATAGGTCATGATGGGACGGATGACTGCGGTATAGATGCGGAGCTTGCATTTAAGGGACAGTTTACTACGGGCTGTCAGTACGAATTGCAGCCTGCTAAGAGCGAAGGAGGCGCGCGCGCGAACCGCCTTAATATGAGCCTTAAAGGTAAGGTTCTCATCGAGGATCACGCCTAGGTATTTGGCTTGCTTCTCCCAAGGGATTGGCTTGCCGTACATAGTGATCGGGCTGGACTGGCTAAAAATGGCGACGGGGAAGTACTTATACCGAACCAGATAAAGTACAGTCATCAGCGAAAGATGACGAACATTTCGGTATTTTGAATTGATTAGGTAAAATGAAATGTGATCGTTCAGTGTTATTATTAAAATGGTTGTTGGTGTATAAATAATATTATTATTATTTATACATCAACACTTATGTTTCAGACCACAGAGAATTCATACAGTAGTGTTAGTAAAGAAAAATTAAAACTAATGTTGGCTACAATTTAATATCATAATCAAACTATAATCTTCCCACTGCTGGGACACAGGCTTCCTCTCTGTGAGAGTGGGCCGTAATCCACCACGAGGGCCCGGTGTGGGCATGGTAGATGTCACGTGTCTTCGAATTTTCGGTTTCTAGGACATGCCGGTTTCCTCACGATGTTTTCCTTCACCGTTTTGAGAGCCGTGGTGATGAAAAAATTAAACAAAGCGCCTGTCTGGGTTCAAGCCTACGACCTACAATTAGTAAGTCGCGTCCGTTACCACTGCTCTCGCAATATAATATAATATTAAAAAAGTTTGCGGTAGGAGTTATGTTTGAGTCACACATTATTTGAATTAGTCATAAAACCCAAGACTTTTACGTTTTAGTAGCTCAACCATTGCTGCTTTTTAAACTTTATGGAGCAGTGGTGGCCGTGTGGTGTCGGCCCCGACTTCCGAGGTGTAGGTTGTAGGTTTGAAACCAGACAAGCGCTTTAATTAGTGCAAATGCTCACAAAAAGGTGAAGGAAAACATCGTGAGGAAAACGGCATGTCTTAAAACCGAAAATTCAAATACATGTGACATGTACCAACCGATACTTGGAACGCGTGGAAGATACAACAACTCCGTCTCACAGCGAGGACGCCTGTGTCCCAGCAGTGGGAACATATATAGGCTGATTATGCATTTTGCAAAGTTTATTGTAAGCACAAAACACTTGAAAAATCCAATGCGTTGTACTTATTTTAGTTGCTGATTGTATTCTAAGTAATATTGCTGTTTACCAAGTACTTATCTTGCAAATCCATAATAGGTAATTTACTTATTATGGACATGCTAGATGACAGCTGATTGTGTATCGAATGTTGATAGATAACTATCAGTACACACACAAAAGAACGTTGATATTGCTACGTTCTTCATGATCATTCAAACAACTAATGAATATTCAAACGTTTATATTTAGGTAGGGACGCATGTTTTGTTCGCAGACAGGAGGACGCTTCTGACGTTTGTTTTCATCATCATCATAATTTCAGCCGAGAGACGTCCACTGCTGGACAAAGGTCTCCCCCAAGCACCGCCACTTCGATCGGTTCTGTGCTTCCCGCATCCAGCGGATTCCTGCGACCTTCTCAAAGTCATCGGTTTACCTTTCGGCCCCATCGGCCTTCCCCTTGCTACGTCACAATTCTCTTCGATACCGGACATTTACCTGAAAATTTAATAAAGAATACATAACCATTTCGCAATTTTCATGTGCAATACCTATTTGGTTTTATCAATTTATTGACGTCAACGTTTTTTTTTTGCTCCAATTTCAAAATCTTCAAAATATCACAACATAACATCACGCTTGTATTCCACGAAGAGTTAGGCATAGGTGCACCAACAGTACCCAAATTTCGTCAGTTATGTTTAAGTCCCATGTAATAGGGGGCGAGAATACTGCCATCAAGTGGCACAAATCCTGGGGAAAACCAATTACACCAACATCTTCTAAATGGTCATGATTTTAAAAAGTGTAACTATGCTGGAGTCGGCTTCCCGTCTAAAAGGATGCAGCTGACTACCAGTATTTTACACGGAGCGACTTCCTCCACAACCCAGTAACTGAGTAAAATGTTACCCCTTGCTAAGACTGGTTGTCAGACTTTCGGGATTCTGACGACCCGTAACCAATCAATTGTATAGTGTAAATTCAAAATGCCCAAGTAAATTTTAACTCCATGTAAACATTACATATACCTAATAATCCCACTAAAATCATAAACACGAAATTTTGAGAGTATAGATGGATGTTTGTTACTCTTTCACGCAAAAACCACTAAACGGATTTGGATGAAATTTGGCACACAGATAATCTGGATTAACACATAGAGTACGATACTCCCACGGGATCAAGATTTATGCGGGTGAAACCGAGGGGAGCAGCTAGTATTTATTTACATATAATTATACACCCAATTAAACACATCTACTAATTTATAATCATTTTTAATTGCTTGAATTGCTACTTAGTCCTTTCTCTTTGTTTGCAATTTTTGCAATAAGTAGATGGTTCCCTGTTTTTTTTTCATGACTACATGTTTAACTACTAAAATTTAATGCAGTTTTTGTGTGCGAACCAAGTTACTCTTGGTTATTCCGGGAAAGGAATATTTTTGTGACGGGAACCTGAGGACCTAGACCAAGTAATATTCGCAACATTCGATTAGCGACGACTCTAATATAAAAGCCAAAAAATGTAGCGCGTTGACATAAGCTATCGAAATGTCACGTGATCCTACGTCATAGCGTAGTATCATAGTGAAGCGAAACGCTGTCAACAAGCCAAACGGGGCTTGTTTGGCTTGTAATTAAGCTAAGTACACAAAAATGCACATTCATTGTACGCACTTTAACATTATCGGCATTAACGATTTCTTCTTACCAATTAGTACCTATATTCTTTATAATACCCACATTATACCCTTGAGCAAAGTACAAAGGAAAACCCTATCTATAATCGTTGGTATTTTAATTAATTAATGACGTCTTAAATAAAGTTCGAGGAATGTTTAAACAACACAAACATGGACGAATTGAGGAGAGCAGTGGTTGTCCAGTGGTAACCGTGACTTACGTGTTGTAGGTCGTTGGTTCCAACCCAGATAGGCGCTTTACTTTGTGTAAATAATTTCATCACCATTGCTCTCAAAACGGTGAAGGAAAACATGTGAGGAAACCGGCTTGTCTTAGAACCAAATTCTAAGACATGTGACATCTACCAACCCGCACTGGGCCCGCGTGGTTGAATACGGCCCACTCCCTCTCACAGAGAGAATACCTGTGTCCTAGCAGTGGGAACATAATAGGATAATTATGCAAGCATGGACTACATGGACTATATACACATTGTCACATTACATTGGCGCTGATATCGGTTTGTAGTTAAGAGGGAAGCGCCAGGTTTCCCGCGACATTTAAATTTTCAAACGTATTTTGTAACATGCAGACCATTGTCAGGTTAAACAAAATATGATTCGCGACCGTAGTGAGTATGTTTTTACAGAATTTTAATCATTAAAATCATTCATACAAACCTCTAAGTTCTTATAAACCTTTTGATTGATATTTTATGAAATCATATTTTGTTCAACATACAATCTCACCAGTGCAATGTCTGGTGTCTTTTTGCAATTTGCAGCTGAATTTCGCGGGCAAACTGGTACTACCCCCTTTACATAATCAGGCTAAGTCCAAAGTTTACATACTTAACTTACTGTTCGATCAGTCGACATCAATAGCTTCAAAACATAATATTGATCATCAATTCCGACCGATGATTGAGCGACATGGCGGCCCGTAGGTTTTACCGTCTTCAAAAAAGGAGATGGTTACGCATTCGGCGAGTTTTGCATTTTTTTTTCATGTACTACACCGATTTCTCAGTGATTGCCAAACCGATTAAAGTGATTATTTTTCATTTAAAATTTATTAGCTTTGCTTGGGTAGTTTTTGAGTAAGCTTCAATAATACGTATTCTTTTCCACTTAGTCTGTGTTGATAATGTAATATAATAACTTCATAAATACGAATTTGTGTGGGATAGGTACCAAAACAAAAAAGTAAAAAACAAAAAGTGAAAAATACCTTTTATTTTGGAAGTCGGTACCAAAAACGAAAATACATAACCAAAGTCACCAACTTCTGTATCTGATATTGCTGTATCTTTACACAAATAATGGCTTATCTACCCTACAGCCAAACTTTAGGAAGTATTATTTTACGATTACTTCAACGAATCCAGTATACTGGTCTCTTTGCTTATAAATGGTGGTCAGCACTGTTAAGGGAAGCGCCCGGTTCTTACAGAATTTTAATCATTAAAATCATCAATACCACCCTCTACGTATAAATATCTGATTTACTTGTTTAGAAAAGAAAAGAAAGTAAGAAAAATATATTAATTTCCCACAGAAACATGTGCATACAAAATAAATCGATTACAAAAAAATAAAAATAAACTGATTTATTATAACGAACACAGAACATACTCGGCAGCTGCACACCGTGACTGTGACAAGAAGTCTTCCACTCAGCTTCAGCATGATGTATATTTGCATATTTTGTGCAAAATACTACCTGACATTGATCTGCTTATTGCAAAAAACTTTAGAAACATAGAATTTCTCGGCAACCGGGCGCTTCCCTCTTAATTTTAAACTTATAAAATAGTCCGGCAAGCTTGTTCCAGAAAAATCATCACTTTCAAACCCTTGTTTCATGTTACTTGAACACGTTTTTTTTACTTTACTGAAATATGGCCGATAAATTCAAAGTCGGACATCAGGACATAGGTAGGTACAACAGGGACCAAATACTCCCTACGTCGTAATTCTCAATAAATCACTACAGTGCATTGTTCATAAGTTCTATTATCTAAAACTTGGCGTGTATGACAAACTTCAGCTAAGTCCGGCCAACTTAAGGGCGAGTTCTCAAGTAGCCGGACCGCGGTTCCGTTCACAAGATTATGACGCGTGGACGCGCTGGAAACTTCGCCTTAACGCTTTGTCTTACTAAACATGGTCAGTTTGGACTCATGTGGAGGGCTATTTGGAAACTATGTTGTAATGGAAGATAGTAGCTGGAGCTGAAATGTGAGACGAAGTTGTTTGTTACAAATTATCCAATTGGTGGGCTCAAAACCCACCATGTTTTAATAAGGTAACACCAGCGTCGGTCGTACAACGCCCTTTGGTGAAACCATACTGTTGCTCGTGAAGGATTTTATTAGTATTAAAATGATTGAGCATCTGATTAAGCATTATCTTTTCCAAAACCTTGCTGAAAACCGGCAACACGGACACAGGTCTATAATTATTAGTGTCTTTACTGTCCTCGGATTTGAAAAGTGGTATTACCTTACTGTATTTCATTAGATCCGGGAAGACTCCTTGATCCACACACAAATTAAATATTAAGGCTAAGTAAGGTGCTATAGTTTCAATTATGGAGGTACAGACTTTAATAGACATTCCCCAAAGATCTTCGGTCAATTTGATCTGTCAAGGGGTTAATATGCTTAAAGTTAAATTCAATCGGGCAGGCAAAAACATTCGCCCTCATTAAATCAAAAGTACGCGAGGGCGAAGAATTTAAGATTTCAGTGGTTTTTAGTGGGACACTGGTTAAGAAATTCACAAATTCCTGAGCAACTTTTTTGTTATCGCAAATGAGACCACGTGACGTCTCCAGTGTGTAATCAGAATTTTGCTTTTTGATCCTGTTCGTTTCATTATTGATAATTTTCCAAACCGTCTTTATTTTATTGTCTGCTGATTTTACCTTGTTGCTAATGTATAAGGCTTTAGCAGCCTTACAAGTGTTCTTAAAATTTTTTGAGTAAGAAGCAACATACTTATTCAAAGTTTCCGTGTTAATATAAGGCTTAAGGCCATACAGCTCGAAAAGTTTTTCCCTACTTTTCCTAAGTCCTTTAGTTGCCCAGTCACTAAATAAAAACTTAGGGCTGATACTTTTAGACTTCTTCTTAAAAATATTATTAAACTCGGTTTGAACTACCGAAAAGAATTCTTTATACAAACTATTAACATTATGTCACTAAACAAATGGACATAAACGTGTCATCTTAGCCTAAGTTTAGATTTGAATCCGGAGTGCTCAATATGTAGCCTAGTCCAGTACCTCATTATTGGGCAATCCAGATCCAAATCCATCCTCCATGCGTACAGCTGAAGGTAGCTGTTGGAACTGCCCCGTATGCGGCGCATCAGAGACACAACTCTTTTACGAATAATCGCCCCAAACCCATCTATATTTGCGCCCGCAAACATACCTGACGCACTACAGTAGCGAGGCAGCTTCATCAGCGCCCTGAAAGCATTATTATAGAGTATCGCACACGCTGAGTGTCGTACGATTTTTGTGTATGCTTGACCCATAGGCTGCACGTGTAAAACGATTGACAAAATGCCCTAAACAACGTAGCTTTTAATTCCCTAATACAGCGCGCGAACCTACGAGCCAGCATATTAGCTCTAACAGACAGAGCCCTGCGCTCCCTATCGATATCTATATCATCTCGGTAACCCAGTGGCCCAGATACTTGAACTGCGAGACTCTTTTAAGGACACTGCCATTCAGCATGACCTGCGGGACAGTGTCATAAGTTTTAGAATCCGCTTTTAAACACCATGAGTTCGCTTTTGATGACGTTGTATCTGAGCCCATGGGCCCCCGTATGCCGCTCGCAGATCGAAATCAGTTTTCGAAGGGCACTGATCGATGGACTCAGCAGCACCATTTCATTTTCCACGGATCAGACGGTCAATATTCAAGTTGAAGTTGGGTTGTTAAGAAGTTGAAGAGGGTAGGCGAGGTTGGCCCGACTTGCCTTACACCACATTCCAACCCATACTCAACTGATAGTGACCCCGACCACCGCACAAAATTGCTCTGGTTGCCATACCAATACTTCAGGAGCATTATGTACTCAGTAGGTAGATCCGTATCATCCGACAAATTTTGCCACAACCTGTCGTAAGCAACAAGATCAAAAGCTCTAGATAAATCTAAGAAGCAGGCATACACAGGTGTGCTTCTGTCAGTGTAGTATCGGACGGTATGCTTGAGATTCAGTATAGCCATTTCTGTTGACAAACCAGGGCGAAAGCCAGACTGTGCATCATGAAGCTGTAGGTGTTGTCTTAACTGAATATCAATAACACCGTCCAACACCTTAGCAATGTTGCCAGTGATTACTTAATTTGGAAGCGTCTCCTGTCTTAATCTTTATTATGGGGACAACTAAAGTTCTCATCATTGCCTCAGGAAGGTATGAGTGCCTTATGGTATGAGTGCCTCAGGAAGGTATGAGTGTATTATTATTTATTTAAAACACACATACAACTATCATCACAGGCTTACCCAATACAATAGTAAAGTTATCGTTATTTAAGCTTACAAAAATGAGACATACAATAATTACAATATTATGAACATCTATTACTGATTATACAACTTGCGGCCTGTGTGAATTCACTCAGAGAACAATTTTAGCTATCATTAAAAGCTATTTGTCTATTTCTAATCATATTATTATGACCACACAACCATAATAACGGGAAAATAAAATAACTAAATAACAGACTATTTTGAGAAGCCTACCAAAGTGAAGCGATCTAGAAGCGGGGGAAAGATTATGATCGCGAGCTTTTTCAATTTGACTGGCAACTTGGTGTCAATTCCTTTAAGGAACCAAAGAAGCATCAACGCTGAATGGTATACCACCAAATGCTTGGCAGAAGTTTTCTCTGTTGTGAGCAACAAGCGACCAAACACAGGGATCCGAGGGCTACTGCTCCACCCCGACAACGCGCATTCGCACACCGCGCTCAAAACGAGGGACTTTCTGGACAGCACGCCGGTAAAACTCCTGAGTCACCCTCCTAACAGCCCTGACCTAGCACCATGTGACTTCTATTTATTTCCGAAAATAAAATAAAAACTGCTCAAAAGGATAACATTTTCGTCGCCATGGTGGTGAGGTGAGGTGTCTACGGCAGACAGGAAAAAGTGTTTCGAAAACTGGTTCAGACGCATGAAACCTCTGTAAAGAGGCTAGTGGAGAGTACTTTTAAAAGATTTAATAAAAAAATATTTACTAAAACATTTATTTATAGTTTCGTAAAATTTTCAAAGTTGGCGAAATTAGGTTGTCATCTCGGCAATGTTTAAAATCAGAAAAAAAATACACCATTTGGAATGTGTGTGTTATTATTTATTTATTTATTTGAAACACACATAGAACTATCATCACAGACTTACCCAAAACAATGTATAGTTATCGTTATTTAAGCTTACAAAAACGAGACTTACAATAATTACAATATTATGAACATCTATGACTGATTATACAATTTGCGGCCCGAGTGAATTCACTCAGAGAACAATTTAAGCTATCATTAAAAGCTATTTGTCTATTTCTAATCATATTATTATGACCACAACCATAATAACAGGAAAATGAAATAACTAAACAACATACCTGGGCATCATACGATAACAAGGTATTTTGAGAAACTAAATCTACCATGTTGTACATATCTTTTACGGTGTTTTAAAATAAATGTAATTACTGCCTGGCCTTAACCCACGCTGTTTAATTTGAAAGAAATCGGATTATTTGTAAATTACGTCGTTTTCGCTTAGAGTACTTTCTGATTTTTGTTCCTGAGAAACCGAGCAAAAAGGAAAAATTGTCGTAGTGTCGAATTGGGGAACACCCAAATACTCCGAAACATTTAGTTCCGAATTTCGATTTTCAAAAGCCTGTATTTCATAATTCCTAAGAATTTTAACGTCTACGAGTATCATTAAAAACTACGACATTTATTTTACCTAAAGTCGTAAATACGATTTGTTTGATTTCCGAATTTCAAACGTTCGAAGAATCAAATGCTCAATGGGTTCTCGGTCCGACAAATGACATTCCGATTTTCAATATTTCTAATAAACTGCTAAAATTGTTATATTGATTCCGATTCAATAAGTACAATATTCGGATATGCTTATTTGTGTATTCTTCTTCTCCGTATTATTATACATATACCTACGTCGGAATCTATCTACTGTTATTGAATCCTCAGGGCCTAACCCTTCGGGTAGAATAGTGAGTCGTAGCGTACTTCGCTGCCGGCCGCGGCAGTCGCTCGTTCGATGGTCGGGAGCGCTGAGTCGTGGGATGCGGTGATCTCTCATTTCACTGAAAGGCGTCCAACTTTTCTTTAATTTCCCTATACGTCTTGCCAATTATACACAAGAATTTAAACAAAGATCGGAAATGCACTTTTTGCAATAAAAATAAAATAAAGTTAATAAAAATTAAACTAGGTCTCCATACAAAAAACTTGTTTTATTTACTTTTTGCCTTAATAATATACTCATTTCTTATTCTATCCATTCGCGTATTACCACACATCTCTCTTAGCATCTGCACACACACTTGTACACTATAATTTTTGTCGATTTTAAAGATCGAAATATTTTGAATATCGAAATATTATAAATACACAGGTAAGTTGTGGCAGTAATTCCCCGGACGAGAAAATTTGCAAAGAGTTCTTATATCAATGCAGCAGTTGACTACGGTATTCGGTATATTTAAAACAAAACAGAATCCAGCACTCACCAGTTTCACTAGAAAATTAGTTTGAAAAGGAAAGGGTTCGGGTGGAAAGATTGTCCTGAAGTGCTATTCTGTAACCATCTCACCGTGAAATCTAAGTGAAGTGAACGTGGAGTGAGCTGTCAGTGCAACTGAACCTAAGAATTGACTGGGGATGACACTGACAGCTCACTCCACGCAAGTCTTCACGGTGAGATTTTTACAGAATCGACTAGCTGGTTTATTTAAAATATGTTTATTTGAGACAGAAAGACGTGCATACAGAAAGATAATTAAATCGAATAATTCAAATATTAAAGAGAAAAAAGCAAAATAGATGTATAAATACCTAATCACGAGCACAACATAAACAGGTATTCGGCAACTGCACGTGGTGACTGTGACCAGAAGACATGCTGTGCTATGCTGTGGGTTCCCCATAGGGTTGCCAACCCTAATATATAACATAGTATCCTACTATACTTGTTTGGAGTCTATGATACTCCAACTGTGTGCGCTGGGTTGGAGGATATTCCTTGGTTCACAATAAGACTCCTGCATGGTTCACTTGAAGACTATTTATTTCCGTTCTCAAACGTTCAAATTTTGTTTGTTTGTTTGGCATATGGTCAACCTATGAGTCGTTGTCGTCTGCTTAAGCGGACTTGCCTGTGGTTACCCTAATAAATTAAGGCCTCCAGCCAGGATTTAAACTTAAATACTAACTAAAAACCAAGCGACTACACGCTAATGGCACCCCTTGTGGGGTACGAACCTCGGCTTAGGGCGTCGCTGGAAGAGGGCAGCAAGGGACTAGCTGGATCAGGATTGATGTTATTTTGGGACGAAATTAAAGCTACAGGCTCAGCGACGCGGGCTGGCTCGAGCAAGGGTCGGGATGGGCGTGGATTTGGTCGTCGCGGCGGGCCTCGGCGGCGAGGTCGGTAGACTGACGATCGGGTTTTGGGCTTATATAGGATGCTGGTGGCCTTACTACTCTCCTGGAGGAGGGTAGAGGCGTCATCGGGGGCGATCAAACGTTTTTTTTTTTTTTTTGGGTATGGCATCTCGTAGTTGACCTTGAGAGGTCGTGACTACTTAACCGGACTATCCTGTGGCTGCCTTAAGCGGACTCAAAGCCTCCAGCCAGGGGCGTAAAACTACTTACATTACTAAGCGAACGCTCGCTAAGGGCACCCCCTGTGGGGTACGGACCTCGGCTTAGGGCGTCGCTGACGGGAGGACAGCAAGATGGGACAGGCTGGATCAGATTTTGTTGATTATTATTATTCGGGGAATTTAAAGCTACAGGCTCAGCTACGGCGCAGGCTGGCAATTCGTCGAGCAAGGGTCGGGGGGGACAATTACGTCGGGATCTTCGCGAGGAACCTCGGCGGCGAGGTCGGAATGTCGGTCTGTGTTTGTGCACTGTACTGGTGGCCCTACTGCTCTCCTGAATGAGAGTTATGTGGTCATTGGGATCGGTGAGGACATGCTTGGGACGGCGGACTTGACTAATGGAGGAGGGAATATAGCTAGCGGCTTTCACAACCAGAGGGTTGCGGTGATTCGCGGCGGTCTCGAAAAAATGCTTTAAAATGCGTTTCATGAACTGACGGAGAGGATCAAACGTTCAAAATGCTCGTTATATTATGTTAGCGTACAGGGGCGCAAGAAGTGATAAGGGCTATATAATGTTACACAAATTGAACCACAAATCACAACTTAATTGGTTCATGCCCAACTCTCGCCCACGAATCAGAGACGATCGAGCATCTGACGAATCTCTACAGGTTTCGCAGGTTTCGTCTTGTCGAGAGTTGATCGTGATCACAACAAGAATTCCTATTATTAAACTTACAACTAATGATCAGTTCTTAAAATTATGCCATGCTATTTACCTTAATTCCTACATGACATAACATACATTAGAGTAGTCTTAAATTACGATTACATATTTATAGCTAAAATGATTATAAGTACATGTAAGTGGGCGTCCTGCACATTATAAGAGGTCTATACACTTTTTTCAAATAAAAAAATGTTATAGAGTGAGTGAACTTAATTTAGAGTGTGTTACGAGTCATTAAAAAAAAAAAACCTGTTACTAAAGGCTCAAATAAGCAAGAAAAATGCATTATTTTCCTCTTATAAATATTCCTACTGCATTTTTATTTATTTTATCGCCATCTACTATATGTTTAAAGGCAAAGTCTTCTAAAATACTATATTTGATAAAAACAGTTGGCAAGTCTAGTAAATAGGATCCCTAGTCCATTTATAGCATAGCATTATGCTGCGCAGAAGTCGTCTTCTTCTTCACAAGTAAATACCACCGCATTCGTGATTCGGGTTTGATAAATAATAAACCAAGTATTTATTTAATTTATATTTATAAAAACACTAAAATAAATGTTTTAAAATACTCAAAAAACGCATATTACCTACATTACAAAGCAAAGGTACGCAAAATAATTATTTTGTTTGACAATAAAGTAAAATAAAAATTTAAAAAAAAACGAGATAAGAACAGCAAAATAATAATTACAAAAAAAACAGAAAGTGCAGGCACAGTCAGCTTCAAAATAGTAGGTACCTTCGTTTATTTCGGAATTCAGAAATCAATTTAGTATCGATTAAGATTATTTAAAGCATGTTAATAATTGTGTAACATTGACTTGCTTTTAATACAAAATAAACAATATTATTTGAATCATTTAAAACCAATGACTAACCAACGTTTTGCTTTGGTACGAAAATGCTGATCAGCGATTTGTAATTTTATTTATCATAAAAAATATTAGACCAAATATTGACACAAAGTAGTAAATGAAGTGCGCGGCGTGAAATCAGAACTGAAGTCATGACTAACAGGACTGTCTGTTTACTCTCACATGTAGAGATCTAATCTCAGACTGATAGTTGTGCACTTATGATCACTGTATTCATTAAACAATCTGTTCATGAATGAGTTTTTGGTTCGGAGTCTTTAGGCTCGTTAGTGCGTCGAGCGAGCCTTGCACTTTGAGGTTGCAACATGCCAGGCAAACCACCACCAACCATAAAAGGCCTGTTGCCTATCACGATCTCCGTCGGAGGCTGAGCAGGTTCGAGAGGAGTTTGGGGTGGGTCGAGAGGAGGCTGCAGGTTCGTTGCCTGATGGTACACAAAGGCTTCCTTTTGCAACTCTGTGAAAAAAATGATAATTTTAAATGATTGGATATCTCTGACAATGGGATGCAGTACACGCAGTAGCGCACACTGCCATACTGGAAACAAAGCAAAATGTCTCAAGTACCTGTTATTACACTAGCACACATACCCTTGGACAGTGCTGGACAGCAGAAATAAATAAATTGTAGTAGTACGTCATTGGACGAGTTCGGCAGTACTTCCATCAATGAGCATTACTTGTTTGTTATATTTATCGGTCACTTAGCAAGCTACAAGTCAGATCAGATATGAAACGTGGAAACGTCGGGACGGGACGCCCTAGGAGGGCATATAGTGACCTTATTGGTGATGTTCATCAGGAAGGTCAGGTGCGTACTCGCAACCAGCGTGCATGTATGAACTTAAACGACGTAAGAGGAGTAAGTAAGGATCGTAGCAGATGGCCTTCTGTAGTTTCTGCCTACCCCCATTGGAAAAGGGAGTGTACCTGTTAATAAAATCTTCGACAAGCTGACCAGGGGGCCTATACAAAATCCTTTTTCTGTAAGCGTTACCGCCTAAGGAAAACTCAAATTGTATGGAGCTGACATTTGCTGACCACATGTCACTTGATTGCTGCTAAATTGGTAGACAATAGTCAGTATTCCCATGCGTAAAGGAACGTCGCAATGAGCGTGACACGTTAACGACAAAAATGTTCATCAAAATGGTAGACAAGTGCCACTTTTGACAGACGCCAATGATATTTTGGCGTTTCCGCAACACGCTTCATTAGCGGGAGATCGAACCCTGACGCCAACGCTTAAAAAGTAAACAGTGATACTTTTGTTATGATAAGTGTACAGTGAGAATATGAGTCAGTAAACATACGGTTTACTACTAGCATTCTAATACCCTATCTAAGAAAGAAGTATTAAGGTTTGGAATCGAGTTTATCTTTATAGGAATAACAAATGTAAGAACCACAATCATTAAGGCGCACCATTGTGCGGTTGTTTACATTATGCATTCTATAATCTCAAGTAGGTCCAATACTAGTTAAAAATGGTAGTCAAATTTGGAGTAAATGATAAAGTATCGGAAAAAACCTGCCTTTCCATAAATTCCATCAGCAAACTAAATTGCTCGGGACTCGCTCGAAGTCTATATTCCACCTAAAATATAATAAATATGTATTGATTCTACTCATCGCACCAGAAACTATTTTATTTTCAAAAATACTGACTAGATCACAGTTCTTACATTATATATCATCATAGCGCGCTATTGCGTTTGACAGTGAAAGGAACACTGAACGCAATAGTGACACTTGCTACACACTATTCCTTAGACTAATTATAGAGTGTTTCGTGTAACGCTGCGGAATGGGCGTTCTGCGTTCCATGTGTAACTTGTCTACCATTTTGCACACGCTTACGTCAAGTCCTAGCGCGCTAACAATACTATTCAAAAGTGTTGTGTGTGGTGAAACTTTGAAAGTAATTGAAGAGTGTTTTATTACAAATATGGTGAGTGAACGGCTTTAGATAGTAATTTAAGTTAATGTAAGAACTGTGATCTAGTCAGTAATTTTGAAAAAAAAATAGTTTCTAGTGCGATAAGTACAATAAATACATAATTTTTAAATTTTAGATGGAATCTAGACTTCGGGCGAGTCCCGAGCCATTTAGTTTGCTGATGGAATTTATGGAAAGGCAGGTTTTTTCCGATACTTTATCATTTACTCCAAATTTGACTACCATTTTTAACTAGTATTGGACCTACTTGAGATTATGGAATGCATAATGTAAACAACCGCACAATGGTGCGCCTTAATGATTGTGGTTCTTACATTTGTTATTCCTATAAAGATAAACTCGATTCCAAACCTTAATACTTCTTTCTTAGATAGGGTATTAGAATGCTAGTAGTAAACCGTATGTTTACTGACTCATATTCTCATCGGTATCAATGGAAAGATAGATAGATTTTTGCTACTCTTTATTATGTACACCTTATAAATTACAGACATGGATGTAGAAATTTTACATTGGGTGACACAATGGGCGGTCTTATTGCTAAAAGCTATCTTTTACAGACAAACTTTGGATGGATTTAAAGGGACAGACTATACTGGAGGTAGTCAGTTTTGTACCATATACGTATTCACTAAATACATACATACATAAAACATATATTTATCTACAAATATGTTATTATATTACTACATAGTATAAATAAAGTCGCTACCCGCTGTCTGTCTCATCTTTAAAACTACGCAACGGATTTTGCTGTTTAAACAGATAGAGTGATTCAAGAGGAGGTTTATATTTATAATACATGCATAATATAGTAGAGAAACACTGAAAATTTTGGAGCTAATTACATGCACTTTTGCATTGTTACAGCAGTCGGTCAAACTGTCAAGTCGGGAAGATGAAGCTAGTTGGCCATTTCAAAATGTAGCAGGTTGGGCACTCCATGAACACCCGTTTAAATTATATTGCAATAACGAATGTATTGTATTGGTTACATAAGTAAAATCAGTAGCCAAATAGCCAAGTTTATAAAAAAAAAAAAAAAAAGTTCAGATTATACATAACATAACATCACGCCTGTAATCTCATAAAGGTTAGGCAAAGGTGTACCTATAGTACACCCACATTTCGCCAGTTATGCGTATGTCCCATGTAATAGGGGGCGAGCCTATTGCCATCAACCAGGCAAAAATCCAGGCTTTGGGCTGCTACTGAGAAATTCTAGATTTTCTATCTAGAATTTCTCAGTATACTAATCCAATACACTTTGCCCGACCTGGGAATTGAACCTAGGACCTCATGCTCAGCAGTAGCTCTTGCGATCACTAGACCAACGGCGCAGTCATTGAGAGGCATTCAAATATCCTCTGGGCAGTCCACATCTGCCGGATGATGGACGCATCGGAATTGGGCGGAATTGGATCTTGATCCGAACGCTAGTGTTATTGTTTGTGGCATACGTACAAAGAAGAAACAAAAAAAAGCTATAGAGTATTCTATCTTTCTTGATTGTTAAACATTTTGTTTGAGTACAAAATTGTTTGCACTGCTTTACACCTGCTTTGTTTATTCACAAAAAAGAAGGCGATCAATTTTGTAAGCCATTCGTGTAGATAAGATTTCTTTGACCTGAATTGCGATATAACAAAAATGACGTTGTGTTACATTCATATAATTATTATCTAAGTAAATTGTAAGTTGAGTGTCCACAAAACACGATGGCTACGCTACCAGGGAATTCCCCTGCCATAGAAAAGTATTATCTTATACTCTGAATCTCATTAGTCCATATTAGGAAAACATATTATTTTGGTATTATATTGGGAAAACCACGACAGGCATAAATTTGACATAATAATTATAACTGTCAGATGCCATTATTATTCAGTTTTGCGAAAATATAGCAGCTATTTTTAACAAATGCGAAACTACCTTTCCTCTGATACGACACTTCTACAGCGTGTATCAGAAAACTTTGTGAAGAAGTAGGTATTGTAGTTTTATATTGATCAGCTGATATATTATTAAACAGCTGACATATAGACTCGAAAATTAATTTTCGAGTCCGATAAAAAAATATCAACGAGAAATCACTAATGGTTGCGATATCACGCAATCGTCTGCAGAAATATGAAATCTAAATGAATAAAATATGAAATCAGAAATGTTTAAAACTTACTCAGAAGTCTTTTTCGGGGTAACATTGATTCACCTGGATCCATCCTTGGAAAGTTATCTTGTTTGCTATTCATAGCCGCAGTCCCCCTTGGTGTGGCAAAAATATCTTGCTAATGCGGTCAACACAAATGCGATAAATGAGGTTTTCGCAGTCGTGAAAAAATCTCTTCCATTGATTATACTTTCTTCCTAGTTTATTTTTAATACAACTTTCGAACGAGTAACAATGTCAACTAGTGATATCCATAAGTGTAGTGTGTTCTCTTCGTTCTATGATTAAATACTGGCTAAAAATGGCGACGGGGAAGTACTTATACCGAACCAGATAAAGTACAGTCATCAGCGAAAGATGACGAACATTTCGGAATTTTGAATTGATTAGGTAAAATGAAATGTGATCGTTCAGTGTTCTAGTTTCAGTGTTATTATTAAAATGGTGGACAGACAGGTCTGGGTTCAAGCCTACGACCTACAATTAGTAAGTCGCGTCCGTTACCACTGCTCTCGCAATATAATATAATATTTAAAAAGTTTGCGGTAGGAGTTATGTTTGAGTCACACATTATTTGAATTAGTTATAAAACCCAAGACTTTTATAACGTTTTAGTAGCTCAACCATTGCTGCTTTTTAAACTTTATGGAGCAGTGGTGGCCGTGTGGTGTCGGCCCCGACTTCCGAGGTGTAGGTTGTAGGTTTGAACCCAGACAGGCGCTTTAATTAGTGCAAATGCTCACAAAAAGGTGAAGGAAAACATCGTGATTAAAACGGCATGTCTTAAAACCGAAAATTCAAATACATGTGACATGTACCAACCGATACTTGGAACGCGTGGAAGATACAACAACTCCGTCTCACAGCGAGGACGCCTGTGTCCCAGCAGTGGGAACATATATAGGCTGATTATGCATTTTGCAAAGTTTATTGTAAGCACAAAACACTTGAAAAATCCAATACTTGGTACTTATTTTAGTTGCTGATTGTATTCTAAGTAATATTGCTCATTACCAACTTATCTTGCAAATCCATAATAGGTAATTTACTTAATATGGACATGCTAGATGACAGCTGATTGTGTATCGAATGTTGATAGATAACTATCAGGACACAAAAGAACGTTGATATTGCTACGTTCTTCATGATCATTCAAACAACTAATGAATATTCAAACGTTTTTATTTAGGTAGGTAAGTGCTACGCAGGTTTTGTTCGAAGACAGGAGGACGCTTCTGACGTTTGTTTTCATCATCATCATAATTTCAGCCGAGAGACGTCCACTGCTGGACAAAGGTCTCCCCCAAGCACCACCACTTCGATCGGTTCTGTGCTTCCCGCATCCAGCGGATTCCTGCGACCTTCTCAAAGTCATCGGTTTACCTTTCGGCCCCATCGGCCTTCCCCTTGCTACGTCACAATTCTCTTCGATACCGGGCATTTACCTGAAAATTTAATAAATAATACATAACCATTTCGCAATTTTCATGTGCAATACCTATTTGGTTTTATCAATTTATTGACGTCAACGTTTTCTTTTTGCTCCAATTTCAAAATCTTCAAAATATCACAACATAACATCATGCTTATATTCCACGAAGAGTTAGGCATAGATGCACCAACAGTACCCAAATTTCGTCAGTTATGTTTAAGTCCCATGTTTAAGGGGGCGAGAATATTGTCATCAAGTGGCACAAATTCTGGGGAAAACCAATAACACCAACATCTTCAAAATGGTCATGATTTAAAAAAGTGTAACTATGCTGGAGTCGGATTTTACACGGAGCGACTTCCTCCACAACCCAGTAACTGAGTAAAATGTTACCCCTTGCTAAGACTGGTTGTCAGACTTTCGAGATTCTGACGACCCGTAACCACTCAATCGTATAGTTTAAATTCAAAATGCCCAAGTAAATTTTAACTCTATGTAAACATTACATATACCTAATTATCCTACTAACATAATAAACGCGAAAGTTTGTGAGTATGGATGTATGTTTGTTACTCTTTCACGCAAAATCTACTGAACGGATTTGGATGCAAGTTGGCACACAGATAGTTTATAATCTGGATTAACACATAGAGTTCGATACTCCCACGGGATCAAGATTTATGCGGGTGATTCCTAGGGGAGCAGCTAGTATTTATTTTCATATAATTATACACCCAATTAAACACATCTACTAATTTATACTCATTTTGAATTGCTTGAATTGCTACTTAGTCCTCTCTCATTGTTTGCAATTTTTGCAATAAGTTGATGGTTCCCTGTTTTTTTTTCATGACTAAATGTTAAACTACTAAAATTTAATGTAGTTTTTGTGTGCGAACCAAGTAACTCTTGGTTATTCCGGGAAAGGAATATTTTTGTGACGGGAACCTGAGGACCTAGACCAAGTAACATTCGCAACATTCGATTAGCGACGACTCTAATAAAAAAGCCAAAAAATATAGTGCGTTGATATAAGCTATCGAAATGTAGCCATAGCGTAGTAACATAGTGAAGCGATAGCGATTATAGACATAGAATCGCTCCAAAAAATGTTATGTCCATTTACTATGTTTTTATGACGAAACATGCATGAATGCATTAGCTAATTAGCAGTGCATGAGGAAACTAGGACTTATTCAAACACACATTTTTTGAGGAAAACTATTGACTCGTTACTGAAGTGCGATACCTACCTAATCACGGTTTTTTCGTAATGAAATGTAAACGCGATCCCGGTTATCTAACGGGACGTACGATTTCGAGAGAAAGCTTAGTCCTATTTAACTGGTCAATACATTAAATGGTTTAAACGCTGTCAGCAAGCGTGGTGTATCTTGTTTGTATAAAAGGCATTAGCAGAAGAATAATTACAAACCAAACGGGGCTTGTTTGGCTTGTAATTAAGCTAAGTACACAAAAATGCACATTCATTGTACGCACTTTAACTTTATCGGAATTAACGATTTTCTTCTTACCAATTAGTACCTATATTCTTTATAATACCCACATTATACCCTTGAGCAAAGTACAAAGGAAAACCCTATAATCGTTGGTATTTTAATTAATTAATGACGTCTTAAATAAAGTTCGAGGAATGTTTAAACATCATTATGGACTAATTGAGGAGAGCAGTGATTGTCCAGTGGTAACCGTGACTTACGTGTTGTAGGTCGTTGGTTCCAACCCAGACAGGCGCTTTACTTTGTGTAAATAATTTCATCACCATTGTTCTCAAACGGTGAAGGAAAACATGTGAGGAAACCGGCTTGTCTTAGAACCAAATTCGAAGACATGTGACATCTAGCAACCCGCACTGGGCCCGCGTGGTTGAATACGGCCCACTCCCTCTCACAGAGAGGAGACCTGTGTCCCAGCAGTGGGAACATAATAGGCTAATTATGCAAGCATGGACCACATGGACTATATACACATTGTCACATTACATTGGCGCTGATATCGGTTTGTCCTTAAGAGGGAAGCGCCAGGTTTCCCGCGACATTTAAATTTTCAAACGTATTTTGTAACATGCAGGCCACTGTCAGGTTAAACAAAATATGATTCGCGACCGTAGTGAGTATGTTTTTACAGAATTTTAATCATTAAAATCATTCATACAAACCTCTAAGTTCTTATAAACCTTTTGATTGATATTTTATGAAATCATATTTTGTTCAACATACAATCTCACCAGTGCAATGTCTGGTTGTATGTTTTTGCAATTTGCAGCTGAATTTCGCGTGCAAACTGGCACTTCCCCCTTTACATAGTCAGGCTAAGTCCAAAGTTTACATACTTAACTTACTGTTCGATCAGTCGACATCAATAGCTTCAAAACATAATATTGATCATCAATTCCGACCGATGATTGAGCGACATGGCGGCCCGTAGGTTTTACCGTCTTCAAAAAAGAAGATGATTACGCATTCGGCGAGTTTTGCATTTTTTTTTCATGTACTACACCGATTTCTCAGTGATTGCCAAACCGATTAAAGTGATTATTTTTCATTTAAAATTTATTAGCTTTGCTTGGGTAGTTTTTGAGTAAGCTTCAATAATACGTATTTTTTCCACTTAGTCTGTGTTGATAATGTAATATAATAACTTCATAAATACGAATTTGTGTGGGATAGGTACCAAAACAAAAAAGTAAAAAAAAAAAGTGAAAAATACCTTTTATTTTGGAAGTCGGTACCAAAAACGAAAATACATAACCAAAGACACCGACTTCTGTATCTGATATTGCTGTATATTTACACAAATAATAGCTTATCTACCCTACAGCCAAACTTTAGGAAGTATTATTTTACGATTACTTCAACGAATCCAGTAGACTGGTCTCTTTGCTTTTATGGTGGTCAGCACTGTTAAGGGAAGCGCCCGGTTCTTACAGAATTTTAATCATTAAAATCATCAATACCACCCTCTATGTATCAATATCTGATTTACTTGTTTGGAAAAGAAAAGAAAGTAAGAAAAATATATTAATTCCCCACAGAAACACGTGCATACAAAATAAATCGATTACAAAAAAAATTACAAAGCTGATTTATTATAACGAACACAGAACATAAATACTCGGCACCTGCACGCCATGACTGTGACAAGAAGGCTTTTTGAAAGAAGAGATTTGCATATTTTGTGCAAAATACTACCTGACACTTATCTGCTTATTGCAAAAAACGTTACAAAATTTGAATTTCGCGGGCAACCTGGCGCTTCCCTCTTTATTTTAAACTTATAAGGGAAATAGTCCGTCAAGCTTGATCCAGAAAAATCATCACTTTCGAACCCTTGTTTCATGTTACTTGGAATCGTTGCAACACGTTTTTTTTTACTTTATTGAAATATGGCCGATAAATTCAAAGTCAGACATCAGGACATAGGTAGGTACAACAGGGACCAAATACTCCCTACGTCGTAATTCTCAATAAATCACTACAGTGCATTGTTCATAACTTCTATTATCTAAAACTTGGCGTGTATGACAAACTTCAGCTAAATCCGGCCAACTTAAGGGCGAGTTCTCAAGTAGCCGGACCGCGGTTCCGTTCACAAGATTATGACGCGCGGACGCGCTGGAAACTTCGCCTTAACGCTTTGTCTTACTAAACATGGTCAGTTTGGACTCATGTGGAGGGCTATTTGGAAACTATGTTGTAATGGAAGATAGTAGCTGGAGCTGAAATGTGAGACGAAGTTGTTTGTTACAAATTATCCAATTGGTGGGCTCAAAACCCACCATGTTTTAATAAGGTAACACCAGCGTCGGTCGTGCAACGCCCTTTGGTGAAACCATACTATTGCTCGTGAAGGATTTTATTAGTATTAAAATGATTGAGCATCTGATTAAGCATTATCTTTTCAACAATTAAACGAACACAGGTCTATAATTATTAGTGTCTTTACTGTCCTCGGATTTGAAAAGTGGTATTACCTTACTGTATTTCATTAGATCCGGGAAGACTCCTTGATCCACACACAAATTAAATATTAAGGCTAAGTAAGGTGCTATAGTTTCAATTATGAAGGTACAGAACTTTAATAGACATTCCCCAAAGATCTTCGGTCAATTTGATCTTGATTTGCTTAAAAGATTTTATGACTGTTAAGGGGTTAATATGCTTAAAGTTAAATTCAATCGGGCAGGCAGAAACATTCGCCCTCATTAAATCAAAAGCACGCGAGGGCGAAGAATTTAAGATTTCAGTGGTTTTTAGTGGGACACTGGTAAAGAAATTCACAAATTCCTGAGCAACTTTTTTGTTATCGCAAATGAGACCACGTGACGTCTCTAGTGTGTAATCAGAATTTTGCTTTTTGATCCTGTTCGTTTAATTATTGATAATTTTCCAAACCGTCTTCATTTTATTGTCTGCTGATTTTACCTTGTTGCTAATGTATAAGGCTTTAGCAGCCTTACAAGTGTTCTTAAAAATTTTTGAGTAAGAAGCAACATACTTATTAAAAGTTTCCGTGTTAATATAAGGCTTCAGGCCATACAGCTCGAAAAGTTTTTCCCTACTTTTCCTAAGTCCTTTAGTTGCCCAGTCACTAAATAAAAACTTAGGGCTGATACTTTTAGACTTCTTCTTAAAAATATTATTAAACTCGGTTTGAACTACCGAAAAGAATTCTTTATACAAACTATTAACATTATGTCACTAAACTGTCACTAAACAAATGGACTTATACGTGTCATCTTAGCCTAAGTTTAGATTTGAATCCGGAGTGCTCAATATGTAGCCTAGTCCAGTACCGCATTATTGGGCAATCCAGATCCAAATCCATCCTCCATGCGAACAGCTGAAGGTATCTGTTGGAACTGCCCCCTATGCGGCGCATCAGAGACACAACTCTTTTACGAATAATCGCCCCAAACACGCACATATTTGCGCCCGCAAACATACCTGACGCACTACAGTAGCGAGGCAGCTTCATCAGCGCCCTGAAAGCATTGTTATAGAGTGTCGCACACGCAGAGTGTCGTACGATTGTTTTGTATGCTTGACCCATAGGCTGCACGTGTAGAACGATTGACAAAATGCCCTAAACAACGTAGCTTTTACTTCCCAAATACAGCGCGCGAACCTACGAGCCAGCATATTAGCTCTAACAGACAGAGCCCTGCGCTCCCTATCGATATCTATATCATCTCGGTAACCCAGTGGCCCAGATACTGCGACTCTCTTTTAAGGACACTGCCATTCAGCATGACCTGCGGGACAGTGTCATAAGTTTTAGAATCCGCTTTTAAACACCATGAGTTCGCTTTTGATGACGGTGTATCAGAGCCCGTGGGTCCCCATATGCCGCTCGCAGATCGAAATCAGTTTTCGAAGGGCACTGATCGATGGACTCAGCAGCACCATTTCGTCCGTGTAACTGATGTTGTTGACAAGAACACCATCAATCGAACAGTCCACACCGGCGCTTCTGAGTTCACGGATCAAGCGGTCAATATACAAGTTGAAGTTGGGTTGTTAAGAAGTTGAAGAGGGTAGGCGAGGTTAGCCCGCCTTGCCTTACACCACATTCCAACCCATACTCAACTGATAGTGTCCCCGACCACGGCACAAAATTGCTCTGGGTGCCATACCAATACTTCAGGAGCATTATGTACTCAGTAGGTAGATCCGTATCATCCGACAACTTTTGCCACAACCTGTCGTAAGCAACAAGATCAAAAGCTCTAGATAAATCTAAGAAGCAGGCATAGACAGGTGTGCTTCTGTCAGTGTAGTATCGGACGGTATGCTTGAGATTCAGTATAGCCATTTCTGTTGACAAACCAGGGCGAAAGCCAGACTCTGCATCATGAAGCTGTAGGTGTTGTCTTAACTGAATATCAATAACACCGTCCAACACCTTAGCAATGTTGCCAGTGATATAGGCCTGTAGTTACTTAATTTAGAAGCGTCTCCTGTCTTACTCTTTATTATGGGGACAACTAAAGTTCTCATCATTGCCTCAGGAAGGTATGAGTGCCTTATGGTATGAGTGCCTCAGGAAGGTATGAGTGTATTATTATTTATTTATTTATTTGAAACACACATACAACTATCATCACAGGCTTACCCAATACAATAGTTATCGTTATTTAAGCTTACAAAAATGAGACTTACAATAATTACAATATTATGAACATCTATGACTGATTATAAAATTTGCGGCCCGTGTGTATTCACTCAGAGAACAATTTAAGCTATCATTAAAAGCCATTTGTCTATTTCTAATCATATTATTATGACCACACAACCATAATAACAGGAAAATGAAATAAGTAAATAACAAACCTACCTATATACATACCTGGGCATCATACGATAACAAGGTATTTTGAGAAACTAAATCTACCATGTTGTACATATCTTTTGCGGTTTTTTAAAATAAATGTAATTATTGCCAGGCCTTAACCCACTCTGTTTAATTTGAAAGAAATCTGATTATTTGTAAATTACGTCGTTTTCGCTTAGAGTACTTTCTAACTTTTGTTCCTGAGAAACCGAGTAAAAAGGAAAAATGGTCGTAGTGTCGAATTGGGGAACACCCAAATACTCCGAAACATTTTCTTCCGAATTTCGATTTCAAAAGCCTGTATTGCATCATTCCTAAGAATTTTAACGACTATTATTAAAAACTACGACATTTATTTTACATAAAGTCGTAAATATGATTTGTTTGATTTCCGAATTTCAAACGTTCGAAGAATCAAATGCTCGATGGGTTCTCGGTCCGACAAACGACATTCCGATTTTCAATATTTCTAATAAACTGCTAAAATTATTAAATTGATTCCGATTCAATAAGTACAATATTCAGATATGCTTATTTGTGTATTCTTCTTCTCCGTATTATTATACATATACCTACGTTGGAATCTATCTTCTGTTATTGAATCCTCAGGGTTAGGTTCGGTTAGAATAGTGAGTCGTAGCGGACTTGTCGCTGCCGGCCGCGGCAGTCGCTCGTTCGATGGTCGGGAGCGCTGAGTCGTGGGATGCGGTGATCTCTCATTTCACAGAAAGGCGTCCAACTTTTCTTTAATTTCCCTATACGTCTTGCCAACTAAACACAAGAATTTAAACAAACATCGGAAATGCACTTTTTCCAATAAAAATAAAATAAAGTTAATATAAATTAAACTAGGTCTCCATACAAAAAACTTGTTTTATTTACTTTTTGCCTTAATAATATACTCATTTCTTATTCTATCATAGGGTTGCCAACACTAATATATAACATAGTATCCTACTATACTTGTTTGGAGTCTATGATACTCCAACTGTGTGCGCTGGGTTGGAGGATATTCCTTGGTTCACAATAAGACTCCTGCATGGTTCACTTGAAGACTATTTATTGACGTTCTCAAACGTTCAAATTTTGTTTGTTGGTTTGGCATATCGCAGGTCAACCTATGAGTCGTTGTCGTCTGCTTAAGCGGACTTGCCTGTGGTTACCCTAATAAATTAAGGCCTCCAGCCAGGATTTAAACTTAAATACTAACTAAAAACCAAGCGACTACACGCTAAGGGCACCCCCTGTGGGGTACGAACCTCGGCTTAGGGCGTCGCTAGAAGAGGGCAGCAAGGGACTAGCTGGATCAGGATTGATGTTATTTTGGGACGAATTTAAAGCTACAGGCTCAGCGACGCGGGCTGACTCGAGCAAGGGTCGGGATGGGCGTGGATTTGGTCGTCGCGGCGGGCCTCGGCGGCGAGGTCGGTAGACCGGCGATCGGGTTTTGGGCTTATATAGGGTGCTGGTGGCCTTACTACTCTCCTGGAGGAGGGTAGAGGCGTCATCGGGGGCGATCAAACGTTTTTTTTTTTTTTTTTGAATGGCATCTCGCAGGTCAACCTATGAGGTTGTCGTCTGCTTAGACGGACTGGCCTGTGGTTGCCCTAATAAATTAAGGCCTCCAACCAGGACTTAAACTTATGTACTAACTTAAAAACTAAGCGACAACGCTAAGGGCACCCCCTTCGGGGTACGAACCTCGGCTTAGGGCGTCGCTGGGAGAGGGCAGCAAGGGACTAGCTGGATCAGGATTTGAGTGATTTAGGGACGAATTTAAGTCTACAGGCTCAGCGGCGCGGGCTGGCTCGAGCAAGGGTCGGGCGATCAAACGTTCAAAATGCTCGTTATATTATGTTAGCGTACAGGGGCGCAAGAAGTGATAAGGGCTATATAATGTTACACAAATTGAACCACAAATCACAACTTAATTGGTTCATGCCCAACTCTCGCCCACCAATCAGAGACGATCGAGCGTCTGACAAATCTCTACAGGTTTCGCAGGTTTCGTCTTGTCGAGAGTTGATCGTGATCACAACAAGAATTCCTATTATTAAACTTACAACTAATGATCAGTTCTTAAAATTATGCCATTTTATTTACCTTAATTCCTACATGACATAACATACATTAGAGTAGTCTTAATTTACGATTAAATATTTATAGCTAAAATGATCATAAGTACATGTAAGTGGGCGTCCTGCACATTATAAGAGGTCTATATACTTTTTTCAACCAAAAAAATGTTATAGAGTGAGTGAACTTAATTTAGAGTGTTTTAGGAGTCATTCAAAAAAACCTGTTACTAAAGGCTCAAATAAGCAAGAAAAAATCATTATTTTCCTCTTATAAATATTCCTACTACATTTTTATTTATTTTATCGTCATCTACTATATGTTTAAAGGCAAAGTCTTCTGAAATACTATATTTGATAAAAACAGTTGACAAGTCTAGTAAATAGGATCCCTAGTCCATTTATAGCATAGCATTATGCTGCGCGGAAGTCGTCTTCTTCTTCACAAGTAAATACCACCGCATTCGTGATTCGGGTTTGATAAATAATAAACCAAGTATTTATTTAATTTATATTTATAAAAACACTAAAATGATTGTTTTAAAATACTCAAAAAACGCATATTACCTACATTACAAAAGCAAAGGTACGCAAAATAATTATTTTGTATGACAATAAAGTAAAATAAAAATTACAATAAAACGAGATAAGAACAGCAAAATAATAATTACAAAAAAAAAAAAAAACAGAAAGTGCAGGCACAGTCAGCTTCAAAATAGTAGGTACCTTCGTTTATTTCGGAATTCAGAAATCAATTTAGTATCGATTAAGATTATTTAAAGCATGTTAATAATTGTGTTACATTGACTCGCTTTTAATACAAAATAAACAATATTATTTAAATCATTTAAAACTAATGACTAACCAACGTTTTGCTTTGGTACGAAAATGCTGATCAGCGATTTGTAATTTTATTTATCATAAAAAATATTAGACCAAATATTGACACAAAGTAGCAAATGAAGTGCGCGGCGTGAAATCAGAACTGAAGTCATCACTGACATGAACAGGACTGTCTGTTTACTCTCACATGTAGAGATCTAATCTCAGACTGATAGTTGTGAACTTATGATCACTGTATTCATTAAACAATCTGTTTATGAATGAGTTTTTGGTTCGGAGTCTTTAGGCTCGTTAGTGCGTGGAGCGAGCCTTGCACTTCGAGGTTGCCACATGCCAGGCAAACCACCACCAACCATAAAAGGCCTGTTGCATAACAAGATCTCCGTCGGAGGCTGAGCAAGTTCGAGAGTAGTTTGGGGTGGGTCGAGAGGAGGCTGCAGGTTCGTTGCCTGATGGTACACATTGGCTTCCATTTGCAAGTCTGTGAAAAAAATATAATTTTTAATGATTGGATATCTCTGACTATGGGATGCAGTACACGCAGTAGCGCACACTGCCATACTGGAAACAAAGCAAAATGTCTCAAGTTCCTGTTATTATACTAGCACACATACCCTTGGACAGTGCTGGACAGCAGAAATAAATAAATTGTAGTAGTACGTCATTGGACGAGTTCGGCAGTACTTCCAACAATGAGCATTACTTATTTGTTATATTTATCGGTCACTTAGCAAGCTACAAGTCAGATCAGATATGAAACGTGGAAACGTCGGGACGGGACGCCCTAGGAGGGCATATAGTGACCTTATTGGTGATGTTCATCAGGAAGGTCAGGTGCGTACTCGCAACCAGCGTGCATGTATGAACTTAAACGACGTAAGAGGAGTAAGTAAGGATCGTAGCAGATGGCCTTCTGTAGTTTCTGCCTACCCCCATTGGAGAAGGGAGTGTACCTGTTAATAAAATCTTTGCCAAGCTGACCAGGGGGCCTAGACAAAATCCTTTTTCTGTAAGCGTTACCGCCAAAGGAAAACTCAAATTGTATGGAGCTGACATTTGCTGACCACATGTCACGTGATTACTGCCAAATTGGTAGAAAACAGTCAGTATTCCTCATGCGGAAAGGAACGTCGCAATGAACGTGACACGTAAACGACAAAAAATGTCATCAAAATGGTAGACAAGTGCCACTTTTGACAGACGCCAATGATATTTTGGCGTTTCCGCAACACGCTTCATTAGCGGGAGATCGAACCCTGACGCCAACGCTAAAAAAAGTAAACAGTGATACTTTTGTTATGATTAGTGTACAGTGAGAATATGAGTCAGTAAACATACAGTTTACTACTAGCATTCTAATACCCTATCTAAGAAAGAAGTATTAAGGTTTGGAATCGAGTTTATCTTTATAGGAATAACAAATGTAAGAACCACAATCATTTAAGCGCACCATTGTGCGGTTGTTTACATTATGCATTCCATAATCTCAAGTAGGTCCAATACTAGTTAAAAATGGTAGTCAAATTTGGAGTATTAGTTTCCATAAATTCCATCAGCAAACTAAATTGCACGGGACTCGCTCGAAGTCTATATTCCACCTAAAATATAATAAATATGTATTGATTCTACTCATCGCACCCGAAACTATTTTATTTTCAAAAATACTGACTAGATCACAGTTCTTACATTAACATGAATTAAGCTATTTAAAGCCGTTCACTCACTTTATTTGTAATATTACATTCTTCAATTACTTTCAAAGTTTCACCACACACAACACTTTTGAATAATATTGTTGTGTGTGTCTTATAAAGCTATCTTTTACAGACAAACTTTGGATGGATTTAAAGGGACAGACTATACTGGAGGTAATCAGTGGTGCACCATATACGTATTCACTAAATACATACATACATAAAACATATATTTATCTATAAATATGTTATTATATCACTACATAGTATAAATAAAGTCGCTTCCCGCTGTCTGTCTCATCTTTAAAACTACGCAACGGATTTTGCTGTTTAAACAGATAGAGTGATTCAAGAGGAGGTTCATATTTATAATACATGCATAATATAGTAGAGAAACACTGATAATTTTGGAGCTAATTACATGCACTTTTGCATTGTTACAGCAGTCGGTCAAACTGTCAAGTCGGGAAGATGAAGCTAGTGTGCCATTTCAAAATGTAGCAGGTTGGGCACTCCATGGACACCCGTTTAAATTATATTGTAAAAACGAATGTATTGTATTGGTTACCTAATTAAAATCAGTAGCCAAATAGCCAAGTTTAAATACAAAATTTAATAAATAGTTCAGATTTAACATAACATAACATCACGCCTGTAATACCATAAAAATTAGGCAAAGGTGTACCTATAGTACACCCACATTTCACCAGTTATGCGTATGTCCCATGTAATAGGGGGCGAGCCTATTGCCATCAACCAGGCAAAAATCCAGACTTTGGGCTGCTACTGAGAAATTCTAGGTAGAAAAACCCAATAACCAGGACCTCATGCTCAGCAGTAGGTCTTGCGACCAACTAGACCAAAGAGGCAGTCAGATTTTTTTCTGCCTTATTCATATGTATGTCTTGATCCTAACGCTAGTGGTATTGTTTGTGGCATAAGTACAAAGAAGAAACAAAAAAAGCTATAGAGTATTCTATCTTTCTTGATTGTTAAACATTTTGTTTGAGTACAAAATTGTTTGCACTGCTTTACACCTCCAAACCACCCCACAAAAACGAAGCCGATCAATTTCGCCATTCGTGTAGATAAGATTTCGTTGACCTGAATTACGATTTAACACAAATGTTACCACCACGCGGGCTCAGTGCGGGTTGGTAGATGTCACATGTCTTCGATTTTTTGGTTCTAGGACATGCCGGTTTCCTCACGATGTTTTCCTTCACCGTTTTGAGAGCAGTGGTGATTAAATTATTTACACAAAGTAAAGCGCCTGCTTGGGTTCGAACTCACGACCTACAACTCGTAAGTCGGGACCGTTACCACTGGGCCACCACTGCTCTCGTGTCATTGTGTTACATAAAATAATATTATCAGGTATATTGTAAGTTGAGTGTCCACATAACTACAGGCTGCGCTACCAGGGAATTCCCCTGCCATAGAAAAGTATTATATAATACTCTGAATCACATTTATCTATATTAGGAAGTAGAAAACATATTATTTTGGTATTATATTAAGAAAACCATGTGTTCAAATTATAAGGGCATTAACTTAATAATTATAACTGTCAGATTATTCGGTTTTGAGTAAATATTACACCTTTATTTAACAAATTCAAAATTACTTTTCCTCTAACACGACACTTATATAGCGTGTATCATCTGTGAAGAAGGAACTATTGAAGATTTCTATTGAGCAGATGTTTTTTTTTTTTTCAACTACGCTGTTGGTCATGGAGATATTTTTCAGTTTGATGGTCCATACACACCCTTAAATATGGTACACACACGCATACGGTGTGTGCCATTGCGAAATTAATTTTTAAGTCTGTTAAAAAAAATAAAAATGAGAAATCACCAATGATTTCGACACCACGCAATCGCCTACAACATTGATTCACCTGGATCCATCCTTGGAAAGTTATCTTGTTTCCTATTCATAGCCGCAGTCCCCCTTGGTGTGGCAAAAATATCTTGCTAATACGGTCAACACAAATGCGATAAATGAGGATTTCGCAGTCGTGAAAAAATCTCTTCCATTGATTATACTTTCTTCCGAGTTTATTTTTGACTACGATTTTCGAACGAATTACAATGTCAACTAGTGATATCCATAAGTGTCGTGTGTTCTCTTCGTTCTTTGAATAAATACTGGCTAAAAATGGCGAGGGGGAAGTACTTATACTGAATCAGATAATGTACAGTCATCAGCGAAAGATTACGAACCTTTCGGAATTTGGAATCGATTAGGTAAAAATGTAATCGTTCAGTGTTCTAGTTTCAGTGTTATTATTAAAATGGTTATTGGTGTATAAATAATATTACTATTATTTATAAACCAACACTTATACCAAAAATTAAAACTAATGTTGGCTATAATATTCAAACTATAATATTCCCACTGCTAGGACACAGGCTTCCTCTCTGTGAGAGGAAGTGGGCTGTAATCCACCACGAGGGAACAGTGTGGGAATGGTAGGAGTCACATGTCTTCCAATTTTCGGTTTCTAGGACATGCCGGTTTCATCACGATGTTTTCCTTCACCGTTTTGAGAGCAGTGGTGATAAAAAAATTAACAAAGCGCCTGTCTGGGTTCAAGCCTACGACCTACAATTAGTAAGTCGCGTCCGTTACCACTGCTCTCGCAATATAATATAATATTTAAAAAGTTTGCTGTAGGAGTTATGTTTGAGTCACACATTATTTGAATTAGTTATAAAACCCAAGACTTTTATAACGTTTTAGTAGCTCAACCATTGCTGCTTTTTAAACTTTATGGAGCAGTGGTGGCCGTGTGGTGTCGGCCCCGACTTCCGAGGTGTAGGTTGTAGGTTTGAACCCAGACAGGCGCTTTAATTAGTGCAAATGCTCACAAAAAGGTGAAGGAAAACATCGTGAGGAAAACGGCATGTCTTAAAACCGAAAATTCAAATACATGTGACATGTACCAACCGATACTTGGAACGCGTGGAAGATACAACAACTCCGTCTCACAGCGAGGACGCCTGTGTCCCAGCAGTGGGAACATATATAGGCTGATTATGCATTTTGCAAAGTTTATTGTAAGCACAAAACACTTGAAAAATCCAATACTTGGTACTTATTTTAGTTGCTGATTGTATTCTAAGTAATATTGCTCATTACCAAGTACTTATCTTGCAAATCCATAATAGGTAATTTACTTATTATGGACATGCTAGATGACAGCTGATTGTGTATCGAATGTTGAGAGATAACTATCAGGACACACACAAAAGAACGTTGATATTGCTACGTTCTTCATGATCATTCAAACAACTAATTTATATTCAAACGTTTTTATTTAGGTAGGTAAGTGATACGCAGGTTTTGTTCGAAGACAGGAGGACGCTTCTGACGTTTGTTTTCATCATCATCATAATTTCAGCCGAGAGACGTCCACTGCTGGACAAAGGTCTCCCCCAAGCACCACCACTTCGATCGGTTCTGTGCTTCCCGCATCCAGCGGATTCCTGCGACCTTCTCAAAGTCATCGGTTTACCTTTCGGCCCCATCGGCCTTCCCCTTGCTACGTCACAATTCTCTTCAATACCGGGCATTTACCTGAAAATTTAATAAAGAATACATAACTATTTCGCAATTCTCATGTGCAATACCCATTTGGTTTTATCAATTTATTGACGTCAACGTTTTCTTTTTGCTCCAATTTCAAAATCTTCAAAATATCACAACATAACATCACGCTTGTACTCCACGAAGAGTTAGGCATAGGTGCACCAACAGTACCCAAATTTCGTCAGTTATGTTTAAGTCCCATGTAATAGGGGGCGAGAATATTGCCATCAAGTGGCACAAATTCTGGGGAAAACCAATTACACCAACATCTTCAAAATGGTCATGATTTAAAAAAGTGTAACTATGCTGGAGTCGGCTTCCCGGCTAAAAGGATGCAGCTGACTACCAGTATTTTACACGGAGCGACTTCCTCCACAACCCAGTAACTGAGTAAAATGTTACCCCTTGCTAAGACTGGTTGTCAGACTTTCGGGATTCTGACGACCCGTAACCAATCAATTGTATAGTGTAAATTCAAAATGCCCAAGTAAATTTTAACTCCATGTAAACATTACATATACCTAATAATCCTACTTATATCATAAACGCGAAATTTTGAGAGTATAGATGGATGTTTGTTACTCTTTCACGCAAAAACCACTAAACGGATTTGGATGAAATTTGGCACACAGATAATCTGGATTAACACATAGAGTACGATACTCCCACGGGATCAAGATTTATGCGGGTGAAACCTAGAGGAGCAGCTAGTATTTATTTACATATAATTATACACCCAATTAAACACATCTAATAATTTATAATCATTTTGAATGGTTCCCTGTTTTTTTTTTCATGAATAAATGTTAATCTACTAAAATTTCATTCAGTTTTTGTGTGCGAACCAAGTAACTCTTGGTTATTTCGGGAAAGGAATATTTTTGTGACGGGAACCTGAGGACCTAGACCAAGTTACATTCGCAACATTCGATTAGCGACGACTCTAATATAAAAGCCAAAAAATGTAGTGCGTTGACATAAGCTATCGAAATGTCACGTGATCCTACGTCATAGCGTAGTATCATAGTGAAGCGATAGCGATTGTAGAAATAGAATCGCTCCAAAAAATGTTGAGTCCATTTAATATGTTTTTATGACGAAACATGCATGAATGCATTACCTAATTAGCAGTGCATGAGGAAACTAGGACTTATTCAAACACACATTTTTTGAGGAAAACTATTGACTCGTTACTGAAGTGAGATACCTACCTACTCACGGTTTTTTCGTAATGAAATGTAAACGCGATCCCGGTTATCTAACGGGACGTACGATTTCGAGAGAAAGCTTAGTCCTACTTAACTGGTCAATACATTAAATGGTTTAAACGCTGTCAGCAAGCGTGGTGTATCTTGTTTGTATAAAAGGCATTAGCAGAAGAATAATTACAAGCCAAACGGGGCTTGTTTGGCTTGTAATTAAGCTAAGTACACAAAAATGCACATTCATTGTACGCACTTTTACATTATCGGAATTAACGATTTTCTTTTTACCAATTAGTACCTATATTCTTTAAAATACCCACATTATACCCTTGAGCAAAGTACAAAGGAAAACCCTATAATCGTTGGTATATAATTAATTAATGACGTCTTAAATAAAGTTCGAGGAATGTTTAAACATCAATATGGACCAATTGAGGAGAGCAGTGGTTGCCCAGTGGTAACCGTGACTTACGTGTTGTAGGTCGTTGGTTCCAACCCAGACAGGCGCTTCACTTTGTGTAAATTACTTCATCATTATTGCTTTCAAAACGGTAAAGGAAAACATGTGAGGAAACCGGCTTGTCTTAGAACCAAATTCGAAGACATGTGACATCTAGCAACCCGCACTGGGCCCGCGTGGTTGAATACGGCCCACTCCCTCTCACAGAGAGAATACCTGTGTCCTAGCAGTGGGAACATAATAGGATAATTATGCAAGCATGGACCACATGGACTATATACACATTGTCACATTACATTGGCGCTGATATCGGTTTGTCCTTAAGAGGGAAGCGCCAGGTTTCCCGCGACATTTAAATTTTCAAACGTATTTTGTAACATGCAGGCCATTGTCAGGTTAAACAAAATATGATTCGCGACCGTAGTGAGTATGTTTTTACAGAATTTTAATCATTAAAATCATTCATACAAACCTCTAAGTTCTTATAAACCTTTTGATTGATATTTTATGTAATCATATTTTGTTCAACATACAATCTCACCAGTGCAATGTCTGGTTGTATGTTTTTTGCAGCTGAATTTCGCGGGCAAACTGGCACTTCCCCCTTTACATAGTCAGGCTAAGTCCAAAGTTTACATACTTAACTTACTGTTCGATCAGTCGACATCAATAGCTTCAAAACATAATATTGATCATCAATTCCGACCGATGATTGAGCGACATGGCGGCCCGTAGGTTTTACCGTCTTCAAAAAAGGAGATGGTTACGCATTCGGCGAGTTTTGCATTTTTTTTTTCATGTACTACACCGATTTCTCAGTGATTGCCAAACCGATTAAAGTTTTTTTTTTTTTTTTCTTTGTTCTTTCTGCTTCGTAGCAATCTGTCGTCAACAACAATAAGCTACTTCTTTGTCCGATATCTCTGTTTTTAATTAAGTTATAGAGCTTGGTGATAACTTCGCAGTTAAGTTTCTCCTTCCAATTAGCTGAATCTGTCCAGAAGAGTAAGGATGCTATGTCTCCTTAATCTCTTAAATTGCAGGCCACCATCACCACCTAGTTTTAGAGCAAGTTCATTTTGATGTTTTGAGAGTCTCTTTTGGTATTTTCCGCTGTATTGGGTTATCTCTTGTTTGACTGTAGGTATTTTCAAGTCTTGATATATTATTTTATTACTAATATATTGAGGTATGTTAAAGATAACTCTAAGTATCTTCGACTGAAACCTTTCCAATATCTCTATATTACTTTGGCTGGCTGTACCCCAAAGCTGGATACCGTAGGTCCAGATTGGTTTGAGAATTGCTTTGTAGACTGTTAGCTTGCTTTGTGTGCTCATTTGCGAGTGATGTCCTATTAACCAGTACATGTTTCTTAGCGTTGCGTCCAGCTGCTTTCTCTTTGTCCATATATGTTTTCGCCATGTTAACCTTCTGTCCAGGTGCATGCCTAGGTATTTGGCGTGGTCATTTTGAGGAATTTCTTCACTGTTCAGAACCACTGATGGGCAGGTATCTCTTCTGAGCGAAAAAGTTACATGCGTGGACTTGCTTTGGTTTGCTCTGATTCTCCAAACTTTAAGCCATTCCTCGAGTTTGTTAACGTGAAGCTGTAGATATTCAGATGCAGTAGCTGGATTTTCATGTGTTGCCAGTAGGGCTGTGTCATCTGCGTACGTTGCAACTGTCGTTTTTTCCGTAGTCGGCAAGTCAGCAGTGTAAATAATGTACAGTACTGGCCCTAGTATGCTACCTTGTGGTACACCTGATTTTATTTCATACATGTCCGTAAGTTCGTTTTTATGCTTCACTTCAAAACATCGTTTCTCAAGGTATGACTTCAATATGTGGAAGAACGAGTGTGGCAGCGACTTTTTAATTTTATAAAGTAGTCCCTCATGCCACACTTTGTCGAAAGCTTGACTCATGTCTAAAAATACTGCAGAACAGTATTGTTTCCCCTCTAGTGCTCTGCTTATGACATCTACAATACGATGGACTTGTTCGATTGTGCCATGGTTCTCCCTAAAGCCGAATTGGTGATTTGGTATTATGTCAGTGAGGTTTTCCTTCATTCTCTTTAGCAGTATTTTCTCAGACAGTTTTCCTGTAATAGACAAGAGACTTATTGGTCTATACGAGGCGACTTCATGTGGTGGTTTACTGGGTTTAGGAAGCATAATTACTTGTGCAATTTTCCACTGCCCCGGGAAGTGTGATAGTCGCAAACAAGCGTTAAAGATCTGAACTATTGCCATTATACCCCTTATTGGCAGCTTTTTTAGAAGTACGCCATCGATAAGATCGTATCCTGGGGATTTTCCTTCCTTTAACTGTTTTATTTCCTGGATTATTTCTTTAGGGGTGGTGGATTTAAGTGGCAGACACATCTGTTGGGCACTTTCCAGGTACCCTTTTATTTCCATGTCATAATCTGGTCTAGACTCTGGAAATGGTTGGAAAACAGTGCTAAGATGTTCGGCAAAGCTGGCAGCCTTTTCTAAGTCTGATCTTGCCCACTCCCCCGTCCTTTTTTTAAGAGGTGGTATCTGGTTGTTCGGGCGTTTCAATTTGATTGTGGCTTTCCATAGTGAGTAATTTTTGTCTGCAGAAGGTGATAGGTTTGAGAGAACATTTTGAAGGTTTGTGTCGTTTAGGGCTTTGATGAGGTTTTTTAATTCATCAGAAGATCTGTTGAATGCGGTTTTATCTCTTGGATATCGAGTTGTATGCCATACCTTTCTTAGGTTACGGCGCTCACAGATTTTATCCTTGATAAGTTTAGGATATTCGTTACACACTGGAGGCGACTTCTTTCGCACCCTTGTAGAGGCCGTAGCAGCCTTGTAAATAGCGAGGTTGAAGTTTTCTATTGCCTTTTCAATCTTTTCAGTAGTGTTGAGTCTAGTTTCAAGGTTGATATCCTCCGATATTCTATCCTGGTATAATTCCCAGTTTGTGGATTTATTATATAATCTTTTAGCAGGTTCTACTAGTACTATTGAAGAGTTGACGTTCAGTATGACTGGTGTATGATCAGAGGACAGATCCGTGCACGGTTCGATGGTCATATAATTCCGGCTTATGTTCCCAGTAACGAAGAAGTCCAGGAGGTCCGGAATCTTATTTGGATCCGTCGGCCAGTATGTTGGTACGCAGGGGTTCATGCATTCAAGTCCTCGACTCTGAGTTGATCTGTATAGTTGCCTCCCTCTATGGGTAATTAATCGTGAACCCCAATAGGTGTGTTTGGCGTTCCAGTCACCACCACATATAAATCTGGGTCCGAGTGAACAAAGGTAAGCGTTGAAATCGTTTTCGGTAATTGTGTGTCTTGGAGGGCAGTAGACCGCCGATAATGTGGTCTCGACTTTCTCGTTAACTATGATTTTAACTGATGTCGCTTGGATTTTATCCGTGCGGTATTCCTCAAGTGCATAATGCTGAATATTATTTTTAATAATTACTGCGGTTCCTCCATGACTGTTTCCTGAAGGATGATTTGTTGTATAAACAGTGTAGTTTTTCAAGGTAATATGTGACTTCGTAGTAAATCTTGTTTCTGAAATTAGTGCTACATCGATTTTTTCCATTTGTAAGAATGTTAATAGTTCTTGACGACGCTCCGTCAAGCCGTTGGCGTTCCAAGTTACGACTCGGACTGTGGGCATCATTTTGTAACTAGACTTGAAATTAGCTGGATCATACGATCCATCATTTTATCCATCATGTTTATCATGATATCTTCAAATTTCGCGAACATGGATTCAAGTCTGTCGGTGACGTTTTCTGGGTGTATTTGTGGTTTTTCATGCATTTGGTCTTTTGTTGCATCAGCGTAGGTGCGTTTTTGCATATTATATTTTGGTCTTGTTGTATTTTTTGTTATGTTTTCCCTCTCGTTTGCATAGATTTGTGTTTTCTCTTTGATGGTGGGCATGACATTAAGTATTCTTTCTTTATACTGTTTGTACTTAGCACAGCCTTTGTAATTCGCAGGATGTTTCTCTTGGCAGTTTGCACAGGTAGCATCAGTATCGGGTGTTTTCGTGCATGTTGAGGTAGCGTGAGTGTCACCACATTTGACACATCTGTAAGGTCTAAAGCACTGGTTTTTGCAATGTCCAAATCTTTGACATCTTTTGCATTGTAGAATTTCCTTTTTCTTGTAGGGTGCTTCAAATGTCACTTTCATTTGACCTAAGTATCTTATTTTGAAGATGTCTTTGTTGTTATTCTTCGGTTCTAGGTCAACGAAAAATAGCGGTAGTGGCTTTTTGCTTGTCCGGTGTAACACATTTACTATGTTTCTGACATTATGGCCTTGCTCCTTTAATTCTTCTTTGAGTAAAGAGGTGTTTTCTGTGGAATGTAGACCTCTCAGCACTACTCTATACGCTCTTTCGCTCTTTAGTTGATAGGTGTAGTGTGATATATTGTTTGCAATAAAGTTTTCCCGTATCGCTTTGTATGTACTAATGTCATTTGGCATTAGTTTGATGATATGACTGGATCTCATGGTTGTTATTGTATATGTTTTGTACTCTACAATATTGTTTAATGCAGTCTTTAGTGATGTAATATCAATTACTCCCGTCACAAATATAGGTTCCGGCTTGGGTGGCCGGCATTCCTTGTCTGGTTTTTCTATTTCTTCTTCATTTAATATGTCGAATTTGTTGTGAGTAGGTACAGCAAAGGTTGTTTCGTTTTTTGATTTCTTTGAATTGTTATTATTATTATTATTGCTTGTTGGACTAGTCTCTTTCCTTTTGTACCGTTTCTGCGGCGCACTATCGTTTTGCAATTGCAAGGGGGTATCCACTTTGTTCACAGACTCCGTTTCCTTCGGATGGTTAGTAGTGTCGGTATCATTAGACTTGCTTGTAGCTAATGGAAGACTGTTGCTTCGATGTCTAATAAACATACTTTTGTGAAATTGTTGTTGGATCATGTTATTGTGATTGGTTGGATTTTTCTTAATTTCATTCATTTTGTTCCCACGAGTTAGGACGAATTAAAAAGTCACTTGCTGGGTAACGCCTATTCCCTCAAGAAGGCTCCATACAACAACGTTAGCCAGGTCCGTTGAGGTTGGCGCTAATGACTAGTTTCCCACTAGCCGCTCATTAAGGTGTTTATGAGTATCCTTTTGGCACGTTTCCCACCGTAGGATAGGGATTAGATGAGAGAATGTTTATAGAGGAATGAATCCTTAATGAAAATCTTCCTCGCAGTCCGGGCGATTAAGCCAAGGCCACCATTTCTACTACGACAGTAGAGTTATGGTTTGTGAAGATCATTTCCTACCTTCACTTGGCAGAATTGTTAGTCCTGCTGACATACTTTCAGGTTATTTAACCGCCGCCTGTGACTCGGCGTTGAGTTGCTCGTTTTGCACCACCCGGGGGACACGTGTAGGGTGGGCCTGGATAAGGTGGTAAATCCTACGGACGCGAGCAACAACCATCCCCCGCGAGCAAAACCGATTAAAGTGATTATTTTTCATTTAAAATTTATTAGCTTTGCTTGGGTAGTTTTTCAATCATAAGTATTTTTTCCACTTAGTCTGTGTTGATAATGTAATATAATAACTTCATAAATACGAATTTGTGTGGGATAGGTACCAAAACAAAAAAAAAATGTGAAAAATACCTTTTATTTTGGAAGTCGGTACCAAAAACGAAAATACATAACCAAAGACACCAACTTCTGTATCTGATATTGCTGTATCTTTACACAAATAATAGCTTATCTACCCTACAGCCAAACTTTAGGAAGTATTATTTTACGATTACTTCAACGAATCCAGTATACTGGTCTCTTTGCTTTTATGGTGGTCAGCACTGTTAAGGGAAGCGCCCGGTTCTTACAGAATTGTAATCATTAAAATCATCAATACCACCCTCTAAGTATCAATATCTGATTTAATTGTTTGGAAAAGAAAAGAAAGTAAGAAAAACATATTAATTTCCCACAGAAACACGTGCATACAAAAAAAAACGATTACAAACAAAATAACAAAGCTGATTTATTATAACGAACACAGAACATAAATACTCGGCACCTGCACGCCGTGACTGTGACAAGAAGGCTTTTTGAAAGAAGAGATTTGCATATTTTGTGCAAAATACTACCTGACACTGATCTGCTTATTGCAAAAAACGTTAGAAAATTAGAATTTCGCGGGCAACCTGGCGCTTTCCTCTTAATTTTAAACTTATAAGGGAAATAGTCCGGCAAGCTTGATCCAGAAAAATCATCACTTTCGAACCCTTGTTTCATGTTACTTGGAATCGTTGCAACACGTTTTTTTTTACTTTATTGAAATATGGCCGATAAATTCAAAGTCAGACATCAGGACATAGGTAGGTACAACAGGGACCAAACACTCCCTACGTCGTAATTCTCAATAAATCACTACAGTGCATTGTTCATAACTTCTATTCTCTAAAACTTGGCGTGTATGACAAACTTCAGCTAAGTCCGGCCAACTTAAGGGCGAGTTCTCAAGTAGCCGGACCGCGGTTCCGTTCACAAGATTATGACGCGTGGACGCGCTGGAAACTTCGCCTTAACGCTTTGTCTTACTAAACATGGTCAGTTTGGACTCATGTGGAGGGCTATTTGGAAACTATGTTGTAATGGGAGATAGTAGCTGGAACTGTAATGTGAGACGAAGTTGTTTTACGTATTTACTTTACTTGACGTATTTATTTCCTTAGGAATGCGGCCTAGTCATTAGAATTAGTGATTACAGCCGGGGAAATACTACCATAGATAAAAAATACAGCCACTTAAAATGCAATCTAAATATACTGTGGCAAGAATCTCTGCGCTCGAATGACGTTGACAAGTTGGGCTAAACAAACAACAACAATAGTAAACATTTGCGAAGTTGTTTTCTGAAATGTATAACAAAATCAAGATGGCGGCGTTCGTTCCGATTTTCGCCACGCGCAAAAAGTTTCTTGTACCTACATCTTTACACGATGATGGAGTGCATCATACTCTCTGATGCACTCCCATTCACTTACGCCGGGTATCTCACTCACTCACATATATGCTTGCATACGTGGGTGCGTAATTCTAATTTTTTTTTGTACCGATTTATTTATGGTTTAATAAGAGCAATTTCCACTACAGGTCAAAAAGAAAAAAAATCACGTTTCTCTCTCTTTTTAATTAGAGCCCAATCCTTTAGGTAGGAGTGTAACTTGACACCAACCGCGTCGTCTAGATGGTTCCTGTATTTTCGCCCAATTCCGATGCGTCATGCGGCAGATGTGAACTGCCCAGTTACCTATAAATGTATAAAAAAAAAACAAGTAAATAGTTCGTATTTAAGATATCGAAGAGCGGAGTCTCCTAACACATGCTTGTTTGATTAAAGGGAGCCCCAAACTCTAGTTAAGGTGTTCACTTAAAATAATAATCAATATTTAATTTTAATTTTTCATTCATTTTTGTTTCTTTCCATCTATGAATTGAACGTTCTTTTTTATGTAGGCAAAGGACACAGACATTTTTACCTATAGACCTCTACCTGTTCAATAAATACCCCTTTTCCAAATGCCTCATCATTAGCCAGTTGTCTCAAAAGGGTCCGTTTTTTTTACCCTTTCCTCCTCGGAGTGGTTCTAACACAAATTGGGTGTTAAATTAGACGAAGACGTGACTCTTTAGTATTGAGGAGGGGTTAAATGAATAACCCTACTTCGTGTTAGAATTACTTTACAAAAAAGTCATATTAAAGTGAGCGTGTAAAATGGATTCTAGTTAGTAATAGGTAGATATTTATTAGGGTTCCGTACCTACAGGGAACCAGAGACTATTACTAAGGGTGAATTCCCCAATCAAATTGAACTCGTTCAGCACATCTTAACCGAGCTCAAAACCTGTGAGTGTTATCATTGCTGTCGAATATTAATAGCTGTTGAAGGCGGTTTATATTATGCTGATCGCGTTAAGTTTCTTTGGCGAAATTCGCCTTAAGTCTACGCCGTCTAGCTGTCTGTCTGTTCGTCTCTGTCACAGGGCTGTATTTTACAAACCTTATTAGCCAATTGAAAATATAGAACTAGCTGTGCTCGGGATTTAATTCGCGTGGATGGCGGAAAACAAGAATGTGTCTCATTACTCATTATTTTTCTAAAATCAATGATCTAAGTAGCCTCAGTTACTTCTTAGAAAATCAGCTATCTGCCAGTGAAAGTCCCGACAAAATCAGTCCAGCCGTTTTGAATATTAGCCGAAACAAACGGACAGACAAATAAAAAATTAAAACGATTTTTTGTTAGCATTTAGTAAAAAAACTGTTATTATATGACATTACAAAAACACACTTTCAATTTTATTTATTTATAAACAGGGTGTAAAAATACCCATCACATAGCCGTCAACTACCCATTCTGTACATCAAATTATGTAACATTGCACTAAAATAATTGCTACGGAACGACTTGTATTTTTGGTGTGAAGGTTTTAGCTGTTTACTGTAGTGCTCAATGTTACACACGCAAAACTTTGTGCTTATGGTTGCAACGGTACAGGGTTCGTGAGGATATTTAAAGTTGTGTTTTAATATTAAAAACTTGGTTTCTTAAAAAACCGTCAGTTTATGTTGGAATTTTGACCTTCAATATCTCCGTAACCAGAAGGTTCCCAGGTATGGTTAGGAACAAAAAAAAATACAATCACGGGGAGTATAAATGACTCTTGGTATCGCTAAGTGTCTTTTTACAACCGTTGTACCTACTTATATTATGTACAAATCAGGGACTCAAAATGTAATCGTAATAAGAGTTATTAACGTTATTTTAAAATAAACACATTCATATATGTAACAGATAAATTATGTTACAGTATCAAAGTGTAACCTTGTACATGTGTTGATAAGTGTTAATATGTGTAACAGAAATAAGCAGTTTTTGGTATTATAAAAGCCCATAATCAGGACGGGCAATTTTTTTTAATAATATATCATATAGTATAAAATCCATACCAGATGACTATTTTTTTTCGAAACAGTTGAAATCTCTGTTAGTAAAGAAAGGCTACTATACCGTTGAGGAATTTAAAGCTGACAAGTTGTGATTCGATTGACCCTCGAACGAAATGCTTCACTAAAATATAAGATTGAAATACTAAAATATAAGACTTTAATAGAATGAATTTTGATAGTAATGACTATTTAAATAAAATGTAATAAATTATTGGTTAATGTTTAGTATGTATTAAGTACCCAATGAAAAATATATGGCAATAATTAGAATCAGTAGTATCTAAGAAAGAAAAACAATAATTTATTAAGTTATTTAATAAAATAATTTGAATTTGTTAAGAAACATTTGCAGTGCTCTTACAGGGTGCATGTACTGTGTCATGAAAATTTAATGCATGCCTACATAACAGTGATATACATGTTAGCAAATAAATAAATAAATAATTTCACTGTACTGCAACATCGCGGGGCAGACAGAAAGACGCGGCGTTGCAGCTATTTGGGCAACACCGCGTTTACCTGTTACACTTATTAACACTGTTAACACTTTTATATCGGTTACAGAATATTATATTAGCGTTACACTTTTTAAGTGTTTTGGGTTAACACTTTAAAATTGTTACATATTTGATTCCGTATTCTATTCAAAATGTAACATTTATAATGTTTTAAGTTTTAAGTCCATGGTACAGTCGAGTTCCTTAATATCTGGGCATGTTCATGAATCAAAAATATATAGAAAACGGTAAGTTTCATAGAACTCTAAACAGCTTTGACTTACAATATATTGCAAACAATCTGTGACATCATAAATCATGACTACATTATATCAATAGTATTGCTACAGACAAAGACTCTAAAATCTAAAATTGTGCGTAATCCCTTGTTTATATTATTTAGCGAAAAGTTAAGTTTACAAATATCTATGCAATTTTTCTATGAAAAATATCTTGATAATTTGAAATGTCTAAAAGTTAGGTATAGTCTTCGTTCCCGGGCTTGCGGACGGCGAGACGGGTAGCTCGCCGTCCGGCAAGGACCAGGCCCGGGTCGACGGTGCATCGTGTTCCACGCGAGCCTCAAAGAGATCAGAGATGTCAGCACTAACTGTCGGGGTCTGATAAGTCTTAGAACCGATGCCTGCCAGGGTCGCGGTTGTCGAAAGAGATACCATGGCCCTGGCACAGGCAACTGAAGGAACACGGGTGGGTTTTAATCAGTATAAGTCTGACACACCCTCCCGCTTCGCCCAGTGCGGGAGAAGTCATTTGATGATTTCCCACAAAAAAAATGGTATGGTATGGTAAGATTTCCTAAAACTTAATTAATATTTCTGCATCGGCAAGCAAAAATAAATTCAATGGTAGAGGCCATTTAGTTGAATATCCAAAGCTGTATAAATATTAATTCACGAATCCTAGGTTGCACCAAACATTAAAATCTAGAGTATTTAGACATTTATGATCCGAAGAGTACCTAGTTAGATTTTTTTGACTCCACTACCGTAAAATACTTATGAACCGTTTTTATAACATTTTATTGATGTCTAAATTACAAAATTACAAAATTTTGAAACGTTGTCACTGTTAATATAATATATTCATAAACTTGCACACCATTCTATACACTATACATACATACTGTATGCATAGTGTATATATTCGTGTTAAGGTTTTGCACAGCGATTGGACAATGCAGGATGAAAAAACAAAGGTTACTAATAACGGGTATTTTTGTGGTAAAACTTCATAAAAAGTTAGGGCGAAATTCACAATTTCTTACTTTTTTAGCAATTTGCAGAACATATTATTACTATTGTTGAACATATTATTATTATTTTGTCGTTTATTTATTTTTATCCTTATTCTAATACATTTTTAAATATTTTTATAAAACAACTTTTAAAAAAAAACATTTAAAAATATAAAAAATAGTGGTCCGCCGGTAGCGGGAGCAGGGTCCAAGCTACTGGTGGTTAGGGCTCCAGAGACAGGAACCTCCTCACAATGCGAGCCGTATCGAGGAGTACTGCCTTCTGAATCAGGCCCTTGATCCAACCGCCTAACGAAAGCTTCGAGAGATGTTGGTCGAGGCTTTTTGCCATCAGGCCATTGGCCGATACGACAATCGGCACAATGACAGCCGAGCTCACATTCCACATGTCAACAACCTCGTGTGCTAAGTCGAGATATTTAATTTGTTTCTCTTTCTCAGCTTTCACGAGGTTCTCGTCATGTGGAATGGTAACATCGATAATCATTGTGCGGCGCGCTAATCGATCTATCACTACTATGTCAGGCTTATTAGCGATAATAGTCCTGTCAGTAATGATAGACCGATCCCAGTACAACGTGACAAGGTCATTTTCGAGAACTGGGTCGGGTACATACTTGTAATACGGTACCTCAGAATCTACAAGTTTGTATTGCAAAGCAAGTTGCTGGTGAATAATCCTGGCTACTTGGTTATGCCTGTGCAAGTACTCGCCGTTAGCCAGACGAGAGCAACCAGAAATAATATGTCTGATGGACTCACCTGGACGGTGGCAAGCCCGACACACGTCAACCGTCCCGTCCTTCATAATATGTCTCCGGTAGTTATTCGTCAAGATAACTTCGTCCATAATTGCAAAGACAAAACCTTCAGTTTCCCCGAAAAGGTCACCAAAACGTAGCCAGGATACGGACGCTAGGAAATCTACAACAGGCTCATGAAGAGCCCGATAGAAGCGCCCGTGAAGCTCCTTGCTTTGCCATACCGCCTTACGGTCATCGGTAGTAAGTACTACAGGTTTGAGCCAGTTCTCTTTAGCCATAGAGAGCGGGGTAAGCCCCTTGTCCACTGCGACCACATCACGGTGCATACCCAATTCGGCTTTTAAAAAATATTCCCTGAGACTGCACACTTCGCGGTTGTGGAGGGTTTTCGCATTTAAAAAGCCTCGACCCCCGCACTTTCGCGGGATGTACAGTCTCATCACCGATGATCGTGGGTGATGCATCCGGTTTGCGGTCAGAAGTGTACGGACCCGCCTATCCAGGGCGTCAAGTTCGGTTTGGGTCCATTTGAGTATGCCGAAAGAGTACATCAAAATCGGCATGACCCAACCGTTGAAGGCGCGCACCTTGTTTCCGCCCGAAAGAAGACTAATTAATACCTTCTTCAGGCGGCCAAAGAAGCGCTCCTTCAACGATTGCTTCATGTTAATAACGTTGATGCCTAACGCTTCCAACATACCCAAATACTTGTAGCTTTCGGATGAAGAGAGGGATCTAAGGTGTATGGAATCCGAAAGTTGAATACCTTCGGATTCCATAATCTCACCTCGCTTAACATGCATGATTGCACATTTGTCCACACCAACTTCCATCCTGATGGCGCTACTGAATGTTTCAGTTACCTTTAGTAACTCCATCAGTTGCAATTTGTTGGGGGCAAAGATTTTCAAGTCATCCATGAAAAGAAGGTGAGATATGACCTGACCACCTCTCTTCAACCGATAGCCTAGACCTGAATCCTCCAGCAGTGTGCTTAGAGGATTCAGAGCTAAGCAGAACCAAAGTGGACTCAAACTGTCGCCCTGAAATATTCCCCGTTTAATCCAGACAGGCTCGTCATTCCCTTGGATCTGATGACACCCCGGATAGCGAAGGACCGTCCTCCATTGCCCCATACAGGACTTAAGGAAGGTGCGTAGAGTTGCATCTATCTTGTATAACTCCAGCACCCTCACAAGCCATGTATGTGGCACCGAGTCGTAGGCCTTCTTTTGAGCTGTTGAGCCATTTACAATCTACGTCGCCGCGAATCTCTTAGGGAACTATTTAAGAAGATTAATATAATGACTGTACCTTGCCAGTTCATTTATGAAAATATTATGTATGTTAGAAAAAATCTGCATCTATTTAATAAAATAAGTGATAGACATAATATTAACACTAGAAATAAAAATAAAATAGATCAACCATTTTTCAGACTATCTAAAGTACATAGATCTTTTTTGGGGTACTGTGTTAAATGTTACAACAAAATACCTGGTGAAATATTGCAATTAAATGAAAGAAAGTTTAAAACTCATGTTAAAAAAACACTTTGTAATCAAGCATATTACAAATTAGAAGATTATATCCTTGATAAGAATGCTTGGAAACATGCTGGTCCTGCTCCATAGGACAATCTCTAGATTCTATACAATCTCTAGAGATCTCTAGGCTAGACAAAATCATACTATTTGCTTATTGTATTGTATATTTGGTTATTTTTACTTTACTCACACACTGTATTATTCCAAGTTAATATTTTAGGAAAATCATATATTTTTACAATTGTTTGTAAATATGTGAGCACAATGTACCTATCACGTGATTAATTTATATACCTTTGCTTTATTTTTTTTGTACCAATAGTGGTATAGTATTTTTATTCTTGGTGCATCGTCTTCACATATAGAAATATAATTAATGTATACAAAATATTGTAAAACATTTTAAAAGAGTAACGGTGGAGTTTCTTGCCACTTCTTCTCCATACGAAACTACTTTTTGGAAGTGGCGCCTAGAATCAGTTCTATTTTTAATGTAAATTTTGACGTTCAAAAGTGCCTTTTTATGGGCCTATTTGAAATAAATGCTTTGACTTTGACTTTGACTTTGACTTTTCTTATAATATATCCAGCATGTCGACAGATCCTTGCGGGAGCGACGAACCTGTTGGCTAATGGCCATGTCGATGAGGAGTAGCTCCTTAGTACCTCGGGACCCGTTCCTACATCCATTTTGAGAGGCAGACATAATCGAGTTACTGTCAATGTGTGTATTAATTTTCGCTCTCAAAATGGATGTAAGAAGTTTATAGATCGTCGACAAACACGTGATTGGTCTATAATTCTTGGGTTCCGTGGGACTACCTGACTTATGGAGCAGGTGGGTAACGCCTGTTGATAGAAACTGCGGTAGCGACCCAGACTCTAAGGCTGACTGGAACTGAGATGCCAGGCTAGTGTGCGAACTAATTAGCCATTTCAACCAAAAGTTGTGCAATCCATCCGGCCCTGGCGATTTCCAGTTCGGTAACGGACGGACTGCTCTGGCAACGTCTGATGGCGTAATTAGGACTGTTTCCATTTCTGGTATAGTTTCACACACTCGCTCGACATCCTGCATCCAGTCAGCCTCAGTGTGACAGACGGGTACTGACCAGATGCTGCGCCAGAATGCACTTGTGGCGGCATCATCTGGGCGGCACACGTCTGTCAAATTTTGTTCAGGTCGCTCCCAAGCTCTATATACCCACCTTTCATCGCTCTGGAACATGCGATTCTGCGTGTATCGATCAACCCGCCGCTTATACCGACGAATACGGCTCGCCCATGCACAAACTTTCTGCTTCAGGAAGTCGATGCGCTCTGTGACACGGGACATGTATTCTCGAGGGTTTATTTCAGTCCCCGCAAATGCCCGCCTCACAAAGTGCATCACTCGTGGTCTTGTATTGCCCTCCCTGAAACAGTATAGTTTGCCTATGAGTACCCTGGCTCCATCGATACGACGCTCGATCCTGCATTGCCAGGCTGGTACGGATGGTTTTGGTCGAGCAGCTCCGTCACAGTTTGGAAACTTGACGTTAGCCAAACGACATGCCGCAACAGCCGCGCAATACAGGATCGAGTGTGTATCAACGAGATCCTCGCTGTGCTCGAACACATTCTTAAGTTGCGAGTCCAGGGCACACACCAGCGCCCAATTTTTTTTTGTGCATAGGTAGGCGTGGTAATCGCGGTCTAAGTTCGGTCGGAGTGGATCTATACTCGCGAAACGCATCCTCCAGTGCGCTCCGCAATCGGTCGTTGCATTGGCTACTTACTGTGGTAACCCTATCATCTTCTTCTTCAACACCATGATTGGACCGCGGTAGATCAATGGTTGACGCTTGTACCGCGGTTTGTGCCGGAGTCGAGTGGATAAGGTTGCTCAGTATCTCTGAGCGCAGCCTATCAACTGCGGCATCGTCCAACCTATGATTGCGTTGGATGACCCGCACCTGATCCGACAGTCGTTGGGCCGAGACGCTGACGGTTGGTTCTAGTTCCTGAAAAAGAGACAGCATCCTATCACGGTACGCAGTGAGGTGAGTTCCCCCCTCTGTAGACCCATAATATGCGCGCATGACGTTCTCGTTCATAGACTGAGTCCATCTCATGCGCTGCACACAACCACCGGCAGCGGGGACCCGGCTTGGGGCCGGATGGCCCCTTATTATTTTTATTATTATTGTTGTATTTTGATCAAAGTAGGATCCGCGTCCGCAACAAAAATGTAGTCACAGAATAATAATCATTCAATTCACAATAGGTACGACTTTCTTTGTTCAAATTACCCTATTGAATGACTATACTTCGCGAAATGACATTGGTGCCGATTCTCTTGTAGGTACACCGGACTAAACTAACTAAACTATCACTAAAATTCTTTACTTTTGGCAATGAGAATCATAAAGCAAATCATAAATTCTGCAAAAAATCTATAAATTTAAAATAATTATGACACAACTTAAATCGAATTTGACAATCACGACACCAGGTGGTTTCTGTTTTTTTTTCTTTTGGCTTCGCAACGTGGTACTTGCTGGCCCTCGTGAAATATTTTAGATCCGGAGGCGTGCAGAGGCAGCAGCCTCGACGTATTTTGTTTGGAATTTTTCACTTTTTGTATGGAAAATATGAAAAATGATTGAATGACTACATGTTGAGTTTTAAGGATTTATGGGATTTATTTATAAAGGGGGTCGAAGTTTTCATTATTTTGACTAGCAATTTTTATTTTTTCGAGATGTAAGCAAAAGAAATAAAAAAAATTGTACAGTACTGTTTTTGCCGCAGAAGTCGAGGTGTTAGTGTGATTTTCAGTTCACGACAACTAATTTTAGTCCACACGTTTTTAATAGCGATAAGAAAATAGATTCGTATTCAGATTTAGTTGAAAATAAAAATGTTTGATGAAAAACGTCAAATTCAGAATATTATAATTGCCATTTTCACTAAATTAATAACTCAGTCCCATCTTAGTACTGTTAAACTAAAATATGTTTAAGTTGAGTCACTTTGGTCAATTTCAGAATGGATAATCGTTTGACAGGAATAAACCAAATTTTAGTGATTTTTAGTCTAGTTTAGAGGCATTTGTGACAAGAGAATCGGCACCAGTATTAGTCAATTTTAACTAGGATAGTAGGTATCGATGAAACTGCCCCCCCACCTACTTCTGCCGACCACCTTGGGGCCTACAGGCGTGATGTGGTGTGTCGTATCTATGGCCGTTTAAGCAAAGTTCGTCACACCTAGCCCAGACGACTACACTATTAACAATAGCAAACTTTGACAATGGTATAGCGTTGCTCCATTCACTAAGTAGGCGCTTCCTTGAAGAACCTTACATGCACATTGTAGAATTGAAAGCTGCATATAGTAACATTAAATACCAGCTTGTTATTGTACAATGGCAAATGCCTCTTCTCCTAAAGAGAAGGCACGGGCACGCAAAGCGGATTGGTGATTTCAGACTTAAACAAGTTAAGTCCAGTTTTATAATAATTATACTTTCAATCGATAATTCATTTATTTTTGAATTTGTTCTTTCTCAATAGCTGTCCGAACTCTGGATTTGTGTCCGTTGATGACAATCGCCCCCGGTGGGAAAAAATGTGAGTGGCAAAATTTGGGAGTCTTCATCTTTAGAATCATAATCATTTTTTTTGTGTTACACAGGTAAGTGAATACAGTTCTTTATGCCAAGAGGCGTACAAATATGGTTGCATGCGGATTTAAATCAATACGGAATAATTTCTACAGTCATAATGCTTAACAATTTTATTTATTAACAATTAGTCACAATTGCCAATTAAAAATAGTTTCTCCAGTCAAATAAATAAGTATGTCCACATTAATTTATTCAGAAATTCATCAATCGTATAGTAAACAATTTCAGTTTATAACAGTGTTATTTTTGTGTAACATACAAATTTTTCATGACAGCTGGTAATTTATTGTAAATGCGCGGTGCCACGCATACAGCACTCTTTTTTACAAAGGCAGTCTTACAACGCTGATTGCTTAAAGAGTTTGCGTATTGGCTAAGAATCGCAACATCTCGTAACGTTGACCCATTATCGAATAACCTCATGTTTGTTTACACGAAAACACTTATTTCAACATTATTAATGAGTCTATGGTAAGTATTTACAGCGATTTAAAGAGTGGTTCACAGTTATCATCAGTTTTTATGTTGGATAACAAGGAATAAACCTAAGATTTTTACCACTTTTAATTATCGGATGGTACCTCAAGGTGATAATAAGAAATTATTCACGCTGCTACAAGTTTTAAAATGATACCAACCAATTATTGTCTCACTTCAGATCAAAAGCCAGAGAGTTCTTGGACTATTATTAAACTTAAATTGAGAACTAAACATACACACATAAGTCGAGAATTAACTGAGAAATCTCTCTATTCTACACACAGATCCAACCACAATGTATCAGGAACACAGCTCCCGCAAGAGATAAAACGTCACCTCAAACATTCTGACTCAGCTTTATGCGGCTGTCAATCCGTAGCTTCCCGCGTTTTGTGGCGCTTTTATAGTCCACACCTCGCGCTTATGGGCCGAAGCACTACCTTCAATTATGTCATTGTTTACCTTCAAAATAAAATTATTGTATTATTTTATGTATTGAAATTTGGTTGAAGAATATATTTTATGCTTCACCAAAATTGTGATTTTCTAGTAGATTTAAGTATCAATAGTTTGAATCGTAAATTAAGCTAAGACTATCTATAGTGAGTATTTGCTAACCATAAAAAGTTGGTAGTAGCTACCATCGAAATTATATGTTTGGCTATAAAAGAGACCACGATCTCTGAAAGAGCGAAAAGACCTACTGTATCACCAAAAGTCACACTAATAACTTTGACTTTGAGTTTGTTTCGGCATTTCTTTTAATTGATCAGACAGATAGGAAATGCGATATCTATTTTGAAAATATTGGCCAAAAAATTGACGTTTGCAAAAAGTGTCTTAAGAAATCTTACATAAAGAAATAAACATCACTTCATTTTATTTCTTTAAAATGCAAGTCTGCTTTCCAGTTATTGTAATAGATACATTTCAAGAGAAGAAAACTATCTATAACTAGTTATCTTTTGTCTTTAAGTACGAAAACCAATACAAAACAGTCCAATAAAAAGAAAAACATTTTGGAAACGTTACAATGCAAACGCCTGACAAAATAATGACAGCAACAAAATCAGTGAATTTTGTTAAAACTATATGATCTTACATACAAAAAAACATTCAGTAGCTTTTGTCCTTCACAAAAACTACTTTGAATAAAAGTCTAACAACACTTAAATCCGCCATTTTGAATTATTCATAAAAAAATAATTTTACCAATCATTTAACATTCTGCCAAATTCGCCGTAAGTAAAGGACGGTATAAAAATTTTACTATCCCTATTTTACGGCAGTAAAGAGTGGTCAATCCAGTTGTCGCATATAGGGGGAGTCCCGGTTTTATGTCGCCCATAACTTGGGCACCCTACTTTCTTAAAGGTAGGGTATTGCTCACAAATTGTCCATCGTATGTTTTATTGGGTATTCTGTCGAAGCCAAATAAAGTTATTAAGGGTTTGCCAGAGTGATTTTTCTGAGGGCTAGTGTAAAATAAAACCATAGGGGTGCCAATAGTTTTCAAATTGTTTTGTTGTATATTTTATGTAGGTACTTTTAAATTGTCTGAAAGGTAATTTTTATAAATAGACAGTCGAACACGGTATAGAGATCTTTTACAATTTTTTTTACCTCACCAGTTTGGCAACCTCGGCAGCTTGCTTGTAATATCTCTTACAGCGTAATAGATAATAATGACCAAAAATAATTAGTCTGTTTATTGTCTTCCTTGCCTTTCATACCGAATATTCTCTACACTATTTGCCTGCTATATCCACCTTCTCCGGTAATTTACGGTAAACACAGCCCACATAACCGCGCGAAGTCGTAAAAAAATGTTTCATTAGACATCAGTGTCCAAGGCGCGCGATGTCGCGACTTCTCGTAAAAATCCGTCACGATTTGCCACAATAAGGCATACAGGCCGCCCCCGCGCTGCGAATGACGAATACGTGATACTGTGAAAGTTATTGTGAAAGGACTAAGAACGGTGTAGACCCGGTATTTTTTGAAGTTTAAAAGGTTTTTTTTTTCTAGGGGATTTAACGCACATTTCGTCAATTAAGTCCAAGTCTCATGTTCCATTGAGGGCGAGTAACCGGGCACAAATCCAAATTCCGGGCTGTAACTGAGCAGTTCAAACAATAAAATTAATTAATTCAGCCTATTGCGGTCCACTGCTGAACATAGGCCTCTCCCAGGATCCGCACAGCACCCTGTCCCAGCCATCCTTTTAAGGCCATGTAGCTGAGGGGCGTCCCACACTATGCTTGACTGACACACACACTCCAGGTCTCGTCTGCTCTACCGGCCATCGACAAACATGGCCAGTCCACTGCCACTTTGCTTACTCTGCAATTTAAGACGGTAACTCCAATTCTCTACCGGATTACTTCATAAGCAATTCCTGATGGAAACCCTAAATAACTTTGCCAGACCTAGGAATCAAACTCAGCACCATCAAAAAAGATAGTCGAAAAAAAAACGAAGAAAAAAAAAATGGTCCAATCTTTAAATAATTAAAATTCATCGTCACAGCAAAGGGAATACTATTACCAACTGTGTCTGTCCGTCTATCAAGGCTCAGTATCCATTTAACCGATTAAAGTTTCTAGGTGCCTTTCATGTCCGATTAGTTGTCAAGCTTACTGGCTAGCTTCTGGCCGCGACTTCGCCGTCCTGAAATTTGTTGTTTTAACATAAAATAATATATCCTGTGACACTCAGCAATACTGTAGCTTCCTATTAGTGGAAGAATTTTCAGAATTGGATAAATAGTTCCGAAGATTACCCCCTGCATACAAACTTACAAATGTTACCTCTTTTTCAAAGCCACCTCTATCTCTTCCTCGCTCTACGTATCGGCTTTTACGCGCGCCTAGGTAAATACAAAGGTATAAAAGTGACGGATACGAGCCACTGTTTGAAGGATAGAGACGTCCGTATAGAGATATTTGTAGAAATGTAGAGACATGAAGAATCACAGTCAGACGTGCGCGGAATAAGACCCTTCGGTCATTTTGTGGAGATGAAATGTAGAATTGAAGCAGATTTTGCCAGATGTGCGTAGAGGAGAATGTTGATTTTGTTAGGTAAATACAACAGGCATTATTAGTTTTTTTTAATTTTATTTTGAATAGAGTCCCGATCCAGGAACAACCGAAACAAGGAAAACCTGCTCAGATGGAGACTTACAGATGACTCCGCCCTGGAGTGTATATGTGGTGCTGTTCCACAAACAATGAGACGCTTAAAATGGAGTCCAGCGTGTCATGTTGCCTGCAAGTTGCAGGAACTGATGGACGCTACTATAGGTGCCAAGGTCATTGCCAAATTCTGAACCGACTGTATATATATTGCCATGGACACGATAACAAGAAGTGGGTGATGCCAGTTTACATTTTCCTGATCATGAAAATTAGTAACACCCACTAAAAGTGGGCGCGCTCGTTCCATTGTGGATCTCATCCATCGCTATCCATCATCAGATCGATGTAAAGAGCATACCGCTTTTCCAAATTACGTTTGTACGTTTGAATGTTTGGATGTTTGTTACTCAATCACGCAAAAACGGCTAAACAGAATTCGATGAAATTTGGTACACAGATTGTTTATATCCTGGATTAGCGCTTAGGATACTTTTAATCCCGGTAAGTAGCATGAAACCGTAAAGAACACGCAGACGAAGTCATGGGCTTAAGCTAGTAAATAAATAAACGTGCTTGTAATAGCTTACATCATCATCTGGCTAGCCTTATTAGACCTCTATAACCCAGTAAATATGATACCCCTTGGTAAGTCGTCATCATGGGGTACTGTCTAAAATGTTATAATAAAATACCTCCCCACATTCCTCAACTGAATGAGTCGAAATTCAAATCCTTTGTCAAACGCACACTATTCAGGCAGGCGTATTATAGGTTAGGGGATTACGTAACTGATAAAAATGCCTGGCTTAATGCTGGTCCTGCTCCACACCACAACTAATTAATTGACATTTCAAATACTGTTGAAGCTGCTGAAGATTGTAAGAATATATTTGCATTACATAAACTCAATATTTTTATTATATAGATGCATTGCACAGATGTGAGTACTTTGTACTATAGAGCTACCATTTACCGGGTAATGTCATAGATTGACTTGAATGTGCCTTGGCGGCTGATAGTATGTCATGCTCACTCAAATGTCTCGCTGACGGTGGCGCGTGTGTCGGATCATTTAGCTCCCTTCAAAATGGTTGAGCTGAATGTTGCTGATCCATGCGTCATGTTCGTGAACGGGCGCCGTCAGTTGGGACTGGTCATCTCTTAGCTGCCACGGCTTATTTTAATAATGAATTTTTTGGATTGTTTTAAATTATGTTTTGCTGCACTCTGGACGCTTTTTACGTGTACGGTTTTTGTACATCGTTCTCACTTATAGTGTCAACATTAATCGATGTAACCAATATATTTGTAACAACAGAATTATTTAAAAGAGTGTCCATGGAGTTTCTTGCCCGTTCTTCTCCATAGGTACCTACTGCGCTTTGGAATGGGCAACTAGCTTAATATTTCTGACTGACCGATTCCTTGACAATTCAAAAGTGCCTGTAAATGGTTTAATTGAAATAAATGATTTGAGTTTGAGTTTGAGTCTGGTTCTCAGACTTTCGGGCTTCTGACGACAAGTACCAAACGGCTGTCAAAGAGCACCACGAAGACAGCCGGGACCAAAAACTTAACGTGCTTTCAGAGGCACTAAGGGTTCTTGGTATGTAAAGTTGGTCACCTATCCGCATTTCAACCGCTGCAAGCGTAGCTTAACCTGATCAATTGAACTGAGCGGCTAATTAACGTAGCCATAAGCCCTTCCTCCTTGTAATAGCTTGCAGTGGTTACTGAAAAGTTATGAACATATCAACACACACATAACATCACGCCTGTAATCCCAGAAGGGTTTGGCAGAGGTGACACCCACATTGTGCCAGTTACAACAACAAACAAAACAAACAAGAAAAAACAACAACAAACAAATCAAATCAAAATATATTATTTCACGTAAACATACATATGCACTAATGAAACGTCAGAAGCTAGGTGAACGGTTCCAATTGGTGGTTTCCTATGGAAAAGAGCCGGCAGGAAGCTCCACGGTTACTCTTTTAAAAATAATTGTATTTTACAATTATTTCAAATTACAGTGTTAAAGAAAGAAAGAAAGAAAGAAAAGAACGTTTATTTACGGTAAACATGACGCAGTGATCGAACACAAACACCAAAGAGAACAAATCAGGGGAAAATATGCGTCACATCCACGCAAAACGGCCATCGCTCAGCTTAATGCTACGACCCTATGCGAGACAGAGCCCCAGCGCTGGTTTTCAGTGACAGCCGGCGTTGAATGACGTCGACCAGTGTAGCAAACGCTAAGATGAAAATAAAAAATAAAAATACATACACATAATAACTAGATAAGTGTTCAACAAAATTAAATAAACAATATTTATAAAAATGGTAACATTCCGGGCATTGAAAGCTCACGCGCAACTGCTAACGAGCCTTTGATAATCTGTGCGCGCAGCTGTCATTTAAAATAGGTTTGACATTTTGACATACTGTGATTGAAATATCAATCACAGTATGTCAAAACGTCAAACCTAGGTAGAACAATAGTTCTACCTGCAGGCTTAGCATGGCGTTTTCTGTTTCTACTCTACTGTAGAATAGAAATCGATTTCTACGCTCCTCGAAATCTCTTTTTCGCGAGCACGAGGACACACTTAGACTCAGGTTGCTTTATAGACAGTGATTTTCCATAGCAACGGGTTAGTTGCTAGTGATGTGTATAACCACCCATTTTTACCGTACATATGCGTTTCGTCTCTGTGTAGACAGTAGAAAACTTTCTACTGTCTACACAGAAACGCCATTTTTGTCTACTCTTCCGTCGACAATACGCTTCTCTAGGGCGCTCGTGCTAAGCCTGCTGGTAATAATTACGTAATATTAGATGGCGTATTACGTAATGAATTTTAATATGGAATTTCAAAACAAAACAATGTGTTCGGTGACTGTGTTGGTATGGTTATTGTAAAATAGTGTTTGTGAAATGTGTGTTACTTAAAGAAATTCAGTGAAGGCCTGTCAACAAGAACCAGGTGCTTTACCAAATAGAAAATGGTCTAAAAAATTTACAGTCTACAAGGCCTACATTAAAGATAAAAAGTTTATAGTGTGTGAGAAACATTTGTTTATTTATTTATATATTTCCACAATCACTGCTATCATTACAGGAAAATTCCTAATGCGGTAGCGTGGTCCTTAATATACTCAACTTGAACACAACTTAACTTCCAATATTTTTCTTCCATTAATCCTCACATACCATTTTTCGTAAACATACCGCGAATCACTTAGAATCCCCTGCCATCTGCATGTATAAAGGGTGTTGCTAAATCAGGGCGGTTACCGAGATCAGACATGCTGATCTGAGAGAGACATCAATAACGAACACCCCTGTTGTCAGGAGATCACATTTGGTGTACATCAAGTATTGAACATTAGGCTCGAGTGTGAAATATACGGGACGAAGTTTTGTACGTTTTTTTAAGTTTATGTAACATTATGCCTGGAACGGTTTGGGGGAGGCCAAAGACCAGCAGTGGGACAGTTTAATATAGAAGGGTTGATTATAGTTGCATAGTAGGTATCCACATTTCGTCAGTAATGGTTGTGCCCGATGTAAAAAGGAGGCAAGCCTATTGCCATCAACCAAGCACAATGCAAACTGCGGGTTTCTGCTCGGAAATTCCTATGGAAAAATCCAACAACACTTTGCTCATCCTGGAGATCGAACGAAGGATCTCACACCCAATAGTCGCGCTTACAACCCATATACCAACAAGCCAGTCAAGGATTTTAGGCAAACAAACGGGCAGTGCTGCTTATACTACTAACACTACTAGTACTTAACTATTGTGTGCCTTAACCTGGGTCAAATAAATAAATTTTCTTTCTTTAACAAAACTGAAAACCATTTTTTTGGCATTTACCTATAACAAAAATCGAATCCCATATGTTTTCACCACACATGAAAGACACCGACATTAAGTACACACTCAAATTTGAACCGTATATCCTTGCTGACGAAGTCCAAACTCCCAGACATGACACATAAGTCATTGTTAAGCCAAAGCTATCGAAAAGAAATTGTAAAATAAAATCAAATGTAATTTGTTCTTTACCAATTTGGTGTCGTTGCTTGAGGCGAAGTAAGGCACGCATATGGGGGTTTTCCTTTACAATACTTCGCCTTAAGTGAGATTGAATTGGTTGTGTTTTCGTTGTTATCAAATATTGTGGGAATTGAGCAGTGTAGATATTGCGTTACAGGTTATGAAAGGATTTTCTTATATTTGCGTGGTTTTCCTTAAGTGAGCAGCTGTTAAAGAATAGCGCTTCAACAGTTGGTAGCCAAGAATATCTTCCATTCTTGGCTGCCAACTTTTGAAGCGCTTTAACGGAGAAATCGGTGTTTTAGACGAAGCTCTTTTTTAAGCAAGCCAATTTTAACGATGCGAAAAATATATTAATTGAAAGCACAAACTAAGTCATTTAAATTACTGTTCAAAACGACTCTTGACTGCGGCAATTCCTTTTTTTCTTTTTTTTTTTACACTTCACCCATTTAATGCTTTGGACCATACTCTGACCCAATATTTCAGAGTTAGGCCCAATTTAACATCGATCCTACCTCTGCAAATAGGTCTCCGAAAACAAATGACAAAAGAAACAGTGACGTATGCAGGAAATCGTTTGGCAAACGCGAAATAATAAATTGTTTAACATAACAAATTCAATATAAATAGTTGCGTCCCTCGCAGTTGGAGCGCTATCAAAAATCCCTCTTCTACACTACATCTATCTGCATTAGGGTGGCAGGAGTTATGTTGTATGTAGCTAAGAAGGTGTTAGGAATATTTTTTGGCTCATATTCAAATCATGGGCTGAAATTAATATCTCCCTCCAGCTGATTATGTTGAGCTTGCAGAAAAACCTGGAAATCTTTAAACCGACTAAGAAACCAGATGGGCCACTGCAGGTACAACTTACTCAGGTGACCACATCATCGATGTACCCCCTACACCGATGATCTACAGTGTGACTGTGACCCATATCGCCTATGAAGCCTCAGCTCTTGTCGTATTCTCTGTGCAATAACGTCTGCACTTCCATTGAGCAGGTGTTAATACACTTTTGCAAAGCCAACGCTAACGCTGTCAAAGTGGCCGAAATCTGGTGAAAACTTATTTAAAACTTAGAAATTGAATTATCACTTTTACACTTTTAAACGTAAAAAATTTGTTTTTTAGAATTATTATTTTTTTTTATTTTATTATTTATGTACACAGTAAAACATTACCATTACCATATCATTTGCCTTTTTTTTTGTCTTTTTTTGTTTTACACTATCTATTCCTAAATGTTTTTTTTTCGATGAGGAATTGGCAAATGAAACTTTATGAAACTACTTAATGAAAGTTTGGTCTTTTGTTTGATTGGTTATGAGGTACACGTATAGGTAGTAAGTAATCGAGAAAGATCTGTTGATCGATGAACTGTAACAAAATCGGTGTCTGCCATGGTGCTGCTCGTTAATTTAGTCAGCATTGTTCCCTATAAACACTCAGCAATAATTAAAACTACAGATGAACAGTAAGAAGCTTAAATCTACATAACCACTCACACTGATCACCGCCCACCACCCACTGATCCTTCATTCACTGATCTTTTTGCATGCACGTGTTTTTTTTTGTCATAAAACCTATTTTTCTTTCTTCTTTAAAAATCCTGGCCCACTCTAGCCTAACAGCATCCATAATTCAAAAGAAGCAAATCAATGTCACGTATGACAGCGGTGGATACATAACGTCATATTATTCTGAATACCAATGGTGGTTTGATGAATGAAGAGCTTAGAAAAATATTTTGTAAAATATATATGTAAGGGGAATATTTAATTGGTCCCTTATAAGCTTTTTGATCTTCTATTTGATGATCGCATTTTCTTCCTCAGAGATGTATTCTTAACCTTGATATCTTTTAAAACTATCGTTAACGTTTGCACAGTTGCTAGGTTAGGGCGCATTACAAAAAGACGATCAATGTGTATAAAAAGACGATCAATTTGTATTTTTAGAAAGTGTAAATTATTTGTAGACTTACATTCATTTATGTAAGTAATTGTGGTCTGTTGTTATTATGTTGCTGGTTATTACCAGCAAACAAAAGTTAAATATTTCATATTATTCCTATTCTAGGAATCTAAAAATACTGCGACTAATTTCGAGGCAGCGCTTGCCGGTCGGACAGATAAAAAGAGGCTCAATAATTTTTTAAGTGTGCGTCATTAGGAGCGCAAAAAGTTTTTAGACGTTAGTTAATTTTAAAAAGTATCTATCATTAGATTTTTTATAAGTTTTTAGCGGATCAGCTAAATATTTAAAGCTGTTGTCTATCTGGTAACCTTAACGCACACAAGTAATATACAGCGCTTGCCGGCAGGACAGATAAAAAGAGGCTCAATAATTATTTTAAGTGTGCGTCATTAGAAACGCAAAAAGTTATAAGACGTTCATTCGTTTTAAAAAGTATCCATCATTAGAAGTTTAATAAGTTTTGAGCGGATCAGCTAAATATTTTAAGATATTTAACACACACAAATAATATGAACTAAAAATAATCTAACAGTAACAGGGGACCTAATATTCTTGTAATGGCTGTCCCATCAACACCACACCTCTGCCACCCCACACCAGTCCAAAGCGTCAACATATAACATATATTGTTTCCAACATAGACTTATGTGCGATATAATTTTCCAATTTTCCGAACAAATGTCTCGTTGTGAAAGGCGTGTATGCAAAGCTGTTTGTGTATTGTTGTGTGCGCGTTGAGGATGGTGTGTTAGACCCGAAAGCTTCTTATATAAGGTAGGATATTCGCAGTGAGCCGTTTTTTACACGCTATTTTACGCTAATACAGAATGCATATCACAGAGGTGTGGTCAAATTTAAGGTTGTGGTACAGACACTCAAACTGAACAAATTAAATGGTCTCATGCACCGTGGCAGCAGTGGGACCTGAAGACATCTTGCCACTCCCCTTCGAGTACTTACGCACTCTGGTAAGGAAACGCAATAGGAACCAACGTCACAAACTATGGGTGGACCAAGGTGAGTACAAGCAGGCTAGAGAAGCACTCCCTACAGTTGATGGCCGCCTCACGAAACAGGTTCTCCTACTAACTAAACAACAGCTGCGTACAGTTACGGCAGCTTTAGCTGGCCACGGGTCATTTAATAAACACCTCTTTGTCATAGTAGGCACAGACATGTGCTTCTAAACTGCCCGGTGGTCGCAACATACAGGGCAAAGTACTTCGGTAAACCAAGTACCCCACGTGAGAGTGTCAGTTGAGAAGATGGGCTGGTTCGAATAATTGATTTTCCCAACCGTACGCAACGCGTATTGACGTGGAGTTGCGGATACCAGCCCGCAACCCATACCCAACCAACCTATGGTCTCATGGAGGAAGTTGTTTAGTTTGATGGTCTGCACAAGTGTGGTGCATTGCATTTTATTCAAAACATTTTAGACTTCATTCTGTAGTTAGAGTTGCTATATTATTATTTATATATATAACTTTAACTTTAAAAAAAAAAACATAACAGATTTTCTTTTGCAACTGATCCGATTATGATATATTGTTAAGTGCCGTTGAATTTGGATGTAACTGTTATGTAAAAGAAATAAAGTCAGTGTATATTTTATTTTAATAAATCATTATAAAAGTTTTTTTCCAAGTATCTAATGCCGTAACATAAACACGAACACCGCGGCGCGGAGGAAACATCGTATCACTGAAGGAATCAAACGCCGGAAGCGGAAAGGAACGTATTTTTCGAATTTGAATTCCGAACTCCGACTACTTCCGGAGCGGAAACTTGAAGATTTTACGAGATGGAAGTTTTAAACGGAATGGCGGATTTATATTCTTTCATTTTTATGATGAGGAGTTATTAATTTATTCTGTTCAAACTTAACTCGCGGATGGTATTTAGGATGTTTGATTAGGGTTTCATTCGTCTGAATGAAAAAACGGAACCCTTATATCATCACTCGTGCGTCTGTCTGTCTGTCCGTCTGCCACCGGTCAAACTAAAACGTCTGGACCGATTAAGTTCTTTATTTCTTCTTTTCTTTCTATGTACCTATAGTAAAGTTTAATTTCAATAACAGTTCAGTAAATAATTTAAATTTAATTTGGCTACCTGATTTGTTTGAAATAGCCCAAAGACAGACAGAAGACAGTGTAGAAGAAGCGTTATTTCTTATAATTATCATACAGACATTATTTTAAATTTTATTTTTAACATTGTCCTTTTAAACCGTGTAGACGTGTAGACCATTTTCGATTTTGTTGAGTTCCTGCAGTGCTATTCTGTAACCATCTCACCGTGAAAACCAACGTGAAGAGAGCGTGGAGTGAGCTGTCAGTGCCACTGATGCTAGGGATTGACCAAGACGGGATGACACTGACAGCTCACTCCACGCAAGTCTTCACGGTGAGATTTTTACAGAATCGCCATGCTGGTACTTGTTGACAGGCCTACACTGTCACCACATACATTGTAATTTAGGAACATTGTAATAGCCAAATATTATAAGAGTATTGTATAATATATATATTATAAGAGTATTGAATATTGTAAGAGTAATCGTGGTTTCTTGCCGGCTCTACTCCATAGGAAACTGCCAATGGGGATGATGACAATTTTTTTTTTTTTATCTCAACAAAATGTTTGTTTCCTAATAGTGCAAACAATATTACAAAAAGTGTAAAACCGCGCGACAAGGACGGGAATAATCCTCTCCAAAAAAATTGAAGCTTGTATCTTCTTCATATTTACATCGATTTTTTTGGAGATTTTTTTCGATTGTCTCATTTTAACTATGCCTTCTTTGAAATTACATTACTCTTACGAACATTTTTATATTAGTCATCATCCCAATTGGAACCGCGCACCTAGTTTCTGACGTTTCATAAGTGTCCATGCGGGTATACACGTAACATACATAAACTCAAGCCTTGAACAACATAAGACAGTTCAAAGACAGTTTCCTCACACGCAAGATGTCTTTACCCCCAATCCTCCCCTTGTTTCCATCGAACCTTATAGATATGTATCGAATAAAAAATGAGCCAAACATACATTTGTTCACGAAATTGGTTCAATCTTCACATTGACAATCGTTTTGCACGATAAGGCGCCATAAAAAAAAAGCTAACGTCCTTTATTCCTCTCAAATTGGGAATAGATTTTATTTGATCATAGATAAGGAAGCAGTTTGTATGGAAATGTCTTGTGTTTATTTTTTGTATATGTTATTGTTAGCTTTTGAGTTGATTTATTTCAAAAATGAAATATTAGGAGTTGCGTGATTCGACGTTTTAGTTTATTTTAGTTCTAAAACTAAGCTTGAAAAAGAATTTAACGTTGCCCACGATTCAGTTGCTAGATTGTTATAACTTAAGTGTAATAGATTGTTATAATGTCAGTAGGGACTGGTCCTCTCTTAGCTGCCACGGCATGTTTTTTTTTTCTTTTACAGTCGTTTTTAACGTGCACGTATTTCTACATCGTTCTCACATGTATACTTTCAACATGAATGATGTAGGTACACAATATTTTGATTTAAAAGTGTGTCCGTGAGGTTCCTCGTCCGTTCTTCTCCATAGGTAATCCCTGCGCTTTGGAATGGGCAACAAAAGTGGCAATGACAATTCAAAAGTGCCTGTTAATGGTTTAATCGAAATAAATGATTTGAGTTCGAGTTTGACTTTGAGCAACTGGGCAACTTCAGCTTTCTGACTGATCGACCCCTTGACAATTCAAAAGTGCCTGTAAATGTTTTAATTGAAACAATAGTTATGCAGATTAAAAAACCTCACTATTTCGGTTCTGACCTTAATGTGTAACTTATATTGATATAACAATATATTATGTAATAACGATAAAACTCCAGTTTTCCCTAATCGATTCTAAACAAAACTGCATGTAGGTACAGTCGAGTTCCTAAATATCTGAGCATGTTCATGAATCAAAAATAAATAGGAAATGGTTAGTTTAATTAAACTATAAACAGCTTTGCGTTACAATAAATTGTAAGCAATCTGTGACGTCATAAATATGTGACTACATTGTATCAATAGTATTGCTACAGACAAAGACTTTAAAAAATGTACGCAAACCCTTGTTCATTTTATTTACTACAAAATTTTTCAATGAAAAATATCTTGACAATTTAATATGTCTCAAATTTTTTATCAAATAGGTAGTAGGTATAGTCTTCGTTCACGCGGTTGCGGACGGCGAGCAATGGGTAGCTCTCCGTCCGGTAAGGACCAGGCCTTTTTTTTTTGTTTTGGGTGGGAAATCATCAAATGACTTCTCCCGCTCTGGGTGGAGCGGGAGGGCGTGTCAGACTTTTACTGACTAAAACCCACCCGTGTTCCTTCAGTTGCCTGTGCCAGGGCCACGGTTTTCTCTTTAGAATTACCCACGACCCTGAGGCGTCGGCCCTATCGGACCCCGTCATTTTGTGCTGACATCTGTTTGGGGCACGCGTGGAACACGACGCGCCGTCGACCCGGGCCTGGTCCTTACCGGACGGCGAGCTACCCATTACTGCCGACGCCCAGGGCGTCTCCTGCGGCGGCTAGTGGAGGCGTGAGGGCGCAAGGCTCTCTCCCTCACGCGCTCCGCCTCCTCAGTCGCGAGCATTACTGCTTCGCAGAAGGAGGTGACGGCTTTCCATTCCTCCTCCGTACCATGGCCTGGACCAGGGCCGGACGCGAGAGATCACCGCCGCGTGTCGACGCGATGGTGCGTCGTCGTCCACGCGCGCCTCGAAGAGATGTCAGTACTAACCGACGGGGTCCGTTAGGGCCGATGCCTGTTAGGGTCACGGGTTGATGGAAAGAGATACCGTGGCCCTGGCACAGGCAACTGAAGGAACACGGGTGGGTTTTAGTCAGTAATAGACTGACACGCCCTCCCGCTCCGAAGTCATGATTTCCCACCGAAAAAAAAGGTGTATTCTTCGTTGACCATAATATTTTCCTATGCGTTGACCCTAAGATGTCCTAAAACTGAATTATTCAAATAATACAGCTCTCTCTAAGTTGTCAAATTGGTAGGTATAGTCCTATTACGAACGGCAACATTGCATCATTGCTCCTATTTCTACACCGGTGAGCAAAATAAATTTAATGGTGAAGGCCATATACTTGAATATTCAAAGCTTTATAGATATTTACGAATCCTAGGCAACAAATATAGTGAAATCTAGAGTATTTAGTTATTTATGTTCCGAAATTTTTGAATTCACTACCGTAACATACATACATATGAACAATTTATATGATAACATTTTAGTGATGTCTAAGTTTGTATAGAACTTTATGATCATTTAAACGCTTACAATATTTTGAAACATTGTCACTGCCAATATCTATCGAAATGACATTTCTTCGATCACAAAACTGTAACAGCTTTTAGTTTTAATTTGATTTTATTTTATACAGTTTTATCTTTTGAAATGACTGCGCGAAAATATTTAATTGACTGCTTTTTACTGCAGTTTAAATTCAATTGGTTTACTTTTTATGTACGCCATAAATGGCAATACATGTAGATCCTGCATGTCGATTCTGCAAAAATCTCAACGTGAAGACTTGTGTGGAGTGAGCTGTCAGTGTCATCCCGCCTTGGTCAATCTCTAGCATCAGTGGCACTGCAAGCTCACTAAGTTATCACGGTGAGATGGTTACAGAATAGCACTACTGTTCCCGAATGTTATTTGAAGACCATGCAAAACTATTGTATATACCTAGTTAAATCAAGAAGAAACTATATAAGTGTTGTGCACACCTTCAAGTGACAAGTTCGCTGCAGTATTTAAGACATAATAAGCTAAGCTCTCTGTTTATATTTTTTGTGAATTAGTCGTTGGAGTGTCATAATTAATAAATAAATGAATATATGTAATCATGTTTTACAAACAATAAATATCTTAACTTATCTTATCACACTTCCCGCGCCGTTTTCAGCCAGTATCTATTTTTGGAAGGAAGAGAACATACGTTCAAATAAAATACGTCTGTAACTTTATTCCTCTTTGAATTTATACCAGAAAGAAAGCTTACATTAAAAGTAGTTTTAGTTTTGCAATAAACCCATATAATGTTGTAAAATTAGCAAGAAAAATTTGCAACACCCACTGGGAGACCATGGCAATGAAAAAAGAAGATGATGTCCCAAGATTGGAAGCAGATGGTGGGATGTTAACTCGGAAAAAAATTCCACGTAAGTTTTAAAAATACTTTTTTCCTGGACTAGATGTTGTTATCTGATGTTAGCAGTAGGTACAGATATGTGTAACTAATCTGTAATACAACCAATTCTGTAATACATCCGTAATATAATATGTAAATACAACGCGCTTAACGATATTAAAACATCGTTCTTATTTCTGTCAATCGTTGAAGAGTCGAGTGGAGTGCAATAGTATATGTAATTAAAGCATTATAGCAGAAAATGTTGTTTCGCTTTTGTGAAAAAAGTATTCGTGAATGTGAAAAAATTAATATTGAAAACACAATAAACACACAACATCACGCCTTGTTTCCCCGAAGGGTTGAGCAGAGGTGTACCTATACTACACCCACATTTCGCCAGTTATGTTTAGGTTGGGACCTATTCCCCCTATTGCATGGGTGTAATAGGGGGAGAGCCTATTGCCATCAACCGGTCACAAATCCAGACTCAGAATGTTTATTCAAAAATAAAAATAAAGGTAAAATACAGTTTCAATCTTAGAAATAATATTATAGGTATTACATAGAATGATGCCTGTACTAGGATAAACCTGTATCACAGCCGGCATGAGTTCTTATAATTACTACTAGCTGACCCCGCAAACGTTGTTTTGCAATTTTTTATTTTTTTTTTAATTTTTTTTTTGAAAAATAGATGTTGGCCGATTCTCAGACCTACCCGATATGCACACAAAATTTCATCAAAATCGGTCAAGCCGTTTCGGAGGAGTATGGCAACGAAAACTGTGACACAAGAATTTTATATAATTACTATTAGTACCTACAACTGGTTTATTTTCAATATTTAACGTAAGTTTTTAGAATAGCGACATAGTGAATTTATTATGTTATAATTTACTTTAACACTAATAATTACGGTCTTAAATATATGTGAAGAAAGTATTTACGAAAAATTGCTATTAGAAAATTGCAGTAACACGAATATGAGTGAGTCAGCAATAGGTATTATTAACCAGGTAGAGAACAAATACATGATTCGATTTTTGAAGCAGTCGGTTAATATGCTTAGACATCGGTCAGGTGTATTGAGTCAGCGACAAGCGATACTGAAGTCTGGCCTTGAGTATGACGCACTAGGTGCCTTCATATTCGATGGAGTTTATATATCTGTATTCAGCTATTTTCCTCGCCAGCTCCGCATCTATACCGCAGTCATCCGTCCCATCATGACCTATGCCTGCGTTGTATTTGCGCACGCTCACCCACGTCATCTTCATAAGATGCAGACCCTCCAAAACCGTTTCCTCAGAAGGGTCACGGGTGCCCCCTTCTATGTCCGTAATATAGATCTTCACGTCGACCTCAAAATGCCAACCATAAAACAGTTCATGAAACGCTTATCAAAGCGTTTCTTCGACTGTGGCATCAAACATTCTAACCCCCTGATTACAGCGGCCGCCCGCTACACTCCCTCTCGCATTAGCAGTATTCGCCGACCAAGGCATACTTTAATCGACCCCGACGACGCCACTACCCTCCTCCAGGAGAGTAGTAAGGCCACTAGCACGCTACAAAAGCCCAAAACCCGATCGCCGTCCTACCACCCTCGCCGCCGAGGCCCGCCGCGACGCCCAAATCGACGCCCCTCCCGACCCTTGCTCGAGCCAGCCCGCGCCGCTGAGCCTGTAGCTTTAAATTCGTCCATAAATAATACCAATCCTGATCCAGCTAGTCATTTGCTGCCCTCTTCCAGCGACGCCCTAAGCCGAGGTTCGTACCCCACAGGGGGTGCCCTTAGCGTTGTCGCTTAGTTTTAGTTAGTATATAAGTTTAAGTCCTGGCTGGAGGCCTTAATTTATTAGGGAATCCACAGGCAAGTCCGCTTAAGCAGACGACAACCGCATAGGTTGACCTGCGAGATGCCAAACAAACAAACAAACAAAAATTTTCCTCGCCAGACATTCAGGGTCACCCGTTTTGTGATCACTGGGCTTTTTAAATCTTGTGCACATTTCGGAATGTCAGATTTCTTCGCGCATTCGGACATCGAATGACCAGCATCATCACAGTGTCCACACGTAGTAACGATCTGTCGACAAGTTTTTGCTGCATGGCCATATTGTTGGCATTTAAAACACCTTGTTACCAATGTGAAGTCCCTGACAGGACAGGACGTCCAATTAATAAAAAGCCTTGATTGAGGGAATATAGCTTTACGTATATCGGCTGACGCTTCAAGAACGTAGTTACAGGTCGTAGGATCTCTCTTCCCCGATTTGTGGCAAGAAGGAGTCCAAGGACATAGCTGGTAACTTGTCGGCTAAGTTTTGTTCGAAAATGCACCTGAACACCTCATTTTCTGCAAAATAAGTCGGCACTTCTACAACCACGACTGAGCTGGACTGCGTGCTTCAGTTTGTCTGTTTGTCGTCATGTTTCGTTTCGGTACTGATAATCACGCCTCCAGTTTTTGTATTGCGGACACCACGAACGTGCAGCTTCATTTGCTCGGGCCGTATGATTTTTTTGAGTTCGACGACGTTCGACACGAGTTCTTTTGTTTCGTCACTTGATTTAAATTTATCATTGGGATAAACGGCAACAAAGCTTAGGATAATGGGTCGAACGACATTATTTGATCCCCTTTTCGCCATATTGGCAAAGAAGCATTTCCTGCAGAACCAGAGTCCTTTATAGTCTGCTTGAGTTCCAAAATATGTTCCGTCATGTCGCGTTTTTATTGAAGGACATCAATCGCCTTATACGCCTGATTGGCTTTCTGCTTGAGCGACGGTTCCAGAACATACCTTGATTTTTTTTGCTCCAGTTGTGATTCCCATACGCGGCAATAGAGCAAACTTCATTTAAGAGCTGATGACTGACATCCATTTTTGAATTTCGGGCGTTGAAACAACATCAACCGTGACCGACTCGAGGGCTGGGTTTTGCGTCGTCGTCATCGACGGCGAGGCGGAGGGTTGCACTGGGCCCCTTGGATTAAAGAGGCTGTTATCCATTTTGGTTTTATTACCTACTAGTTCACTATTTCGTGTCCATCATTAACAAAACTGCACACTAAGCAACATTTTACACAGTAATGCACTTTAGGAGGTCACTATTAATAAATAAATTATTTATCGAATATTGCTGACGAGCACGTCTGAACGCTGCAAGTGTGCAAGAATCTACGACACAAAAACAAATATAAAAAAAAAGTCAGACACTATAGTGATATGCAGTAATCGTTGTTGGCAACCGAGTTTTGTCACTATGCGGTGTCCGGCTATTGTACTTGTATAGTACCTAATTGAGTTACATGTTTCTAAAACTGTAAGATTTAGCAACAATGTCGTACACCTATTCAAAAGGTTCTGCACACACACCTTTGCAAGGACACATTATTTTTTTGTAATAAATAAAGAAAAAGTTTTATTTGGGGGCGCGCACAGGAAATACAAACAATAACGAAGAAACATTAAAAAGTAACAAGTAAAAAACAGATCCATGCGAGGCCAAGAAGGCTTTTATTTCAGCAGAATGCTGCGATATAAAAAATAATACCGCAGGACTGGTATTATGTTAGGCAGTGATGCCATCGGTCACAAATATAATTCGTGATGGCCATGCTCTTACCCACGCTATCACCTAGTGGAAAGCAATGAATGAGGCTTACGATGGTATGAGCGTGCCCAGAAGATGCTCGTTAACTCTTGCTATGAAAGCAGAAGGGTCAAAGGGGGTAGCAAACACGGAATTTTGAGCTATAAAATTCTGTCGACATCTACTAAGTTCCCAAAATAATGATACGGCAGGTGTCGAATAACCTGTAGACGATACAACAGCTTAGTATGCTTGTGGAGTAGTCCCATATAAATTTGGCCAAGTTCTGATGAGTGGTTTTTGAGTAAGCTTCAATAATACGTATTTTTTCCACTTAGTGTATGTTGATGATGTTATAATAACTTCCTGCCACTGTTATTTACATAACAAGTGACATTAAGTTACAAGCTATAATAATTTGTGTGGGATAGGTACCATAACTAAAAAGTAAAACACCAAAACCTTTATTACAAAAAAGCATACTACTTCTAAAAGATAAAACACTACAAAGTAAAAAAAAATGAATTCGGTGGCAAAAAATTTAAATACTAAACCAAAGACACCGACTTGCAAAATTGAAGTTATTTTTCACTTTGTAGTATAATTTTAAATACGCGTGGCCTTTTTTGAACGGCCGTAAGTTCTTCTATTCTCTGTCAATTACAGATTTATGAATACTTCAAAACTTGATTGTATTAGCGGGCTACCGTGACAAAAAAAAACACATTTCCTTTACAGGCTTAAAGATGGAAGCGAATGTGTACCAACAAGCAACGAACCTGGAGCCTCCTCTTGACCCGGCCCCGCCGACGGAGACTGAGGCAGCTATAAGCGATAAATATGTTGTCGCTTGTTGCGCAGCAGTCAATACCGAAAAAAACAAAGTCATTCGATATGACGTATATTTACGAAAGAAGAAAATAGAGGAGAAGAAGAAACAGCAGGAGAAAAAGAAAAAGGAGGAGAAGAAGAAAAAGGAAGAGAAAAAGAAACAGCAGGAGAAGAATAAAAAGGAGGAGAAGAAGAAAAATACGAAGAAAAACGAGATTAATTAGAACAAGTTTCACATAAAAGTACGAAACCATTATGGTTAACTTGTATACTCAAATATTGTGTATTATCGGAGTAATTATTTGTTTTTGTTTCATTGCAATCGCTTCGGTCTATCAAAAGATGAAAGTGTTCAAGAATAACTTTTTATTACCTAATGTACATACACATAATGACATCTATTGACGCCAAATGGTACTAACGAACATATGTGATAACCATAATAAAAAAACACGACCATAAAGATAACTGTGGTATTTCAAAAAGTAATGATAATGATTTTAAAGTTTCAAAAATCGCTTTCCATTGGTGGTCGATTAGTGGCGCTAAAAGAACTTCAAATAAAAAATGGCGATAACGTAAGATAATAATAATTGATGTGTTGTTCTGAGTGACAAAGAATGCAATGTTAGATACTTAACTACTTATCAGTTAAAGTAATAACAACTTGTTCGAGCCGATATCATTCGGTCGCAGAGTAAGTCTTGAAGACCCTCGCTTTCCGTTAACAGTGCATGGGACCGTTCCTTGGCCCATTCAGTTCAGTCCAACAAAACAACCACCTTTGACCGCTCGTGTTGCATCCTGCAAATATTATTGTAGAATGGTCCAATAAATCCTTTGTAATCGCATGAGTGCCGTGTGTTATAACCCGCAAAATAATAAATCGAATCCGCTAAATATTTCGCTGTGAACATGTCTACTTCCGCTGGCTGCTGTTGACCCTTGGCTCTAGGATAAGAAAACGTGGCAGAAAATGTAGCTAGACGCGTTCATTCATATTATTCGCCCGCATTTCCAGAATTTAAATTTTCCCCATACACGCTTCACCACAACTTCTTTTTAATCAAATTGGGTTCAGTTTGATTTAAAAAAGTTTGTTTTTTAAAGAGCGCTTTCCGCGTTTACCACTGTAAGTAATCGATATAGGGCGTTGAGCATTTGCTGTAATTTTCTGAATGATCAGAAACAACCAAGATTTTCCTCAGAATAGATAACAGCAATCGGGGTGTTAAAGTTTTTTCGCAGAATAGTGAAACTCATTCGTATATTGACACAAAATTTGAAAAAAAAAATCTTTTTTGTAAATTTGTAATCGTACGGAAGATGAAACACGGTAGCTGGTTTAGTACCTAACAGTGAACGAACAGTATGCCTACTTATCTACTTTGACTGGGTTACCGAACGATATGTGAAAAAAAAACCCTTTGTTCCCGATGAGTTACACCATGTTGTTTTACACTGTTTCTCATTGGGAAAAAGTATCCCAACAAGTTACACTGTAACTCAATGCCACGTATTTTTTTTCCATTAATTAACACTGTAACATAATATTAGGTACGTAACAGGCACAAGTAACAGGGTTACTAATAGGGACAAAAATGCCCCAAAGAGTTACAGAAACTTTTTGTTTAAGTAAAGATTAAATAAAACCATTGAAATCCAAAAATAGTAATGTCTTATTTATAAATTCTAGTTAGTAGGTAGGTATACGATTTTCGTAAATACACTAGAATTATATTTGCTATCAAAATTATGTTTGAACTATTCTACATTATACAATTTACAAGATACTTCTGTCAAAAATACTTCTGTTGGACTAGACAGTAATTTAAAAATATCATAATTTATCTTAACATATCTATTTTTCAAATGTCTGTTCCAAAATGGTTCTGCCTCTCTTCGCTCTTGTGCAAATGGTTTATCACATAATCAATTTTTAATAGCTGATTAATATTTTTCAATGTCGCAAAATCTCAAGAACGTGTCGGGCAACTGTCACAGAACCTTCTAGTAATTCGAAATGTGTTTATTGTGTGAATTCATCATTAAGTACAGAGTTCCGTGCCCGTTTTTTCTTTTTTGCGCTACGTTTTTTTTAAATATTACGCTCAGTTTAAAGACAGGAATTTTCTTTGAGCGCGTGCAATAGTTGCATCAAATTCGGTGTTTTTTTTTCCAACAGCCTTGTTCCAGCTTTCCAAAAAGTTTGTAGTTCGATGAGTATCTCCAGAAACACACCACACTTTTATGAAATCATCGAGTAACCTGTGTTTCTCCGTGTATTTGATTTTCATATTGTCGCGTTTTATTTTTTGTATATGGCATCTCGCAGGTCAACCTATGAGGTTGTCGTCTGCTTAAGCGGACTTGCCTGTGGTTGCCCTAATAAATTAAGGCCTCCAGCCAGGACTTAAACTTAAATACTAACTAAAAACTAAGCGACTACACGCTAAGGGCACCCCCTGTGGGGTACGAACCTCGGCTTAGGACGTCGCTGGAAGAGGGCAGCAAGGGACTAGCTGGATCACTATTTGAGTGATTTAGGGACGAATTTAAAGCTACAGGCTCCGCATTGCGGGATGGCTCGAGCAAGGGTCGGGAGGGGCGTGGATTTGGGCGTCGCTGCGGGCCTCGGCGGCGAGGACGGTAGGACGGCGATCGGGTTTTGCGCTTGTGTAAAGTGCTGGTGGCCTGCTCTCCTGGAGGAGGGTAGTGGCGTCGTCGTGGGCGATGATTAGAGTATGCCTTGGTCGGCGAATACTGCTTATAGCGGGCAGCCGCTGAAATCAGGGGATTTGGGTGTTTTGCCACAGTCGAAGAAACGCTCGGATAAGCGTTTCGGGAACTGGTTTATGGTAGGCATTTTAAGGTCGACGTGGAGATTTATATTACGGACATAGAAGGGGGCACCCGTGACCTTTCTGAGGAAACGGTTCTGGAGGGTGTGCATCTTACGGAGATGACGTGGGTGAGCGTGCGCAAATACAACGCAGGCATAGGTCATGATGGGACGGATGACTGCGGTATAGATGCGCAGCTTGCATTTAAGTGACAGTTTACTACGGGCTGTCAGTACAAAGTGGAGCCTGCTAAAAGCGAAGGAGGCGTGCGCCGAACCGCCTTAATATGAGCCTTAAAGGTAAGGTTTTGATCGAGGATCACGCCTGGGTATTTGGCTTGCTTCTCCTAAGGGATCGGCTTACCGTACATAGTGATCGGGCTGGATATTGCCGCGAACCATATTGTACCTCTTATAAATGTAAGACTATCCCTCCAAACTTTTTCTTCAGGCAATGCGGCCGTTCTACGGCACATAGTCTACCAGCCGCATTTTTCTTGGATTCGGTCGGTCCATCTCCTTACCTTTCTTAAAAATAGCTTTATTGTACTGAAAATAACATTCTTTAATAATGGCTGAAGGAAATACTATAGCAATAGCCTTCATTGCTACTTTTTGGTAGTCCAGTTTGCATTTCGCAGGGGTCCAATTAGGTATTTGGGATATTATTAATATAAACAAGATGACGTAAGTATATGTAGTCCGGTCACTTAAGAAAGCATATACCAAAGGTTATAATATTTGTGTGGTCGGCGGTGCTACCTGTATCTCCGTGTATCGTGTATAATTCAGCAAATGGAGTTGGACAACTTCTTAAAGTGCCATCACCATAAAATTCAGTCAATTCACTCATGGTTTTTTGCCTCGATTCTAGTCCAGAAAATACCACAATTCGTTTGATGCCGGCAAAAAAATCGGCAACTATAAAATCTTTGTATCCAAATGGCACCTCGACTTCTTGTACGGTTTTAAATTATATGTTTAACACTTGTACTTCAGTATTTCGATGTCGGTATAAAGAGCTCTTAATAGTCTCAAAATTTGGATTTTTTGTAATAATATCTAGCTCTGAGTCTTTAATATTTCCAATCGTGTTATTGTATGATGGGTGAACGTTGAGACATTTTGTTCTGATAAGTTGTTGTTTCAGTTTGTCGAGCGATTCGTCAATTACGTTGTCGACGACGACGATGCTTCGGAGGTGACAGAGGTAGAGCTGAGAGTGGCAGTACATAGGCTTAGTGCCAAAAATACTGCCCCCAGGACCCGACGGCTTACCTGAAAAAACCTGGGTTCTGGCCTTTTAGGCTCTCGGGCCTCGGCTAAGGGGGCTCATAAGCGCATGCTTGGAGGGGGGTCAGTTCCCACTTCGCTGGAAGACGGGGAACTTGGTCCTCATTAAGAAGCCGGGGCGCCCAGCGGACTCTCCGTCCGCTTACCGGCCCATCGTGCTGCTCGACGAGGTGAGCAAGCTCTTTGAAAGAGTAATTGCAAACCGCCTCGTCGGACGGCTGGTGCGGGTGGGCCGGATTTGGCGGAGAGCCAGTTTGGTTTTCGCAGGGGGCGCTCTACGGTGGACGCCATCATGCACGTGCGAGCCCTCACGACGGGGGATGCTGTGGCCCGGGGTTGGGTCGCCTTGGTGGTAAATGATAAATGATGAATGATTTTATTTCTGTAAGTAGGTTTTTACAAACACTTTAACACGTCAATCATATTTTAAAAGTAGATGAGATCGGCGTTTCCTATCTGACAACTCTGAGAAGAAAGGCTGAAACAAACTCAGAGGTCACAGTCTCTTTTAAAGTCCAGACATAGTCTTGGTCAGGTCGTGTGAAGACCATGTGGATTGATGTGTGAAATGGTCTTTTGAGGAAAGAACCACACATCATTTGAATGAGTGGACCTGTCCAGTCAGTGCACGCATTTGTCAGTAATCATGCAGCTCAACACAGAACTTAAGGAGCTCAACGATTCGACGAACATTACCGAAGAAAGAAAATTTGGGTAGGCCGCATAAATTACTCGTAAAGTACTCAAACAGCCAGACCATGATTAAAACAACTGAAAAAAAAAATACAATGTCCTCACATTTACAAAATTAAAATATTATTTATACAGTACAATACTTTATACAGTAAATATATACATAATAATATCATTGTGTATGTAAAAAGGTACAAAATATTGAAAAAATCATATTAATAAAAATAAAAAATAATATTAAACATCAAGATTGTCTGTGTAAATTTATTGGAGCAGCTCAATCCCAAGCCTTCCTGTCCTCAATATAGTCTTTGGCAGTATACTGCTTTCTGGCATAATTTCCGCTTTATAAAAGATTTGAATTTATTAAAGGCTTAGTCCTTGAATGTGGCTAGGAAGTTTATTATAAAAACGTATACTTGAGCCTGGTAGTAGGAACAACAAATTTGTGTTTGTTCCTAGTATTTATATTATGGATATCACTGTATTTTTTAAACAGATTAATATTTTTATGTGCATACAAAAGATTTTCTTAAATATACTGAGAAGGCACAGTAATAATATTAATCTCTTTAAATTTGTGTCTGAGGGAGTGTCTCTAGACATCGTCAATGCCTTCTATACCCTGCCCTAAAGTTGCATCAGGAAGGCATTGCGGAATCACCGGATGCCGACTTACCTCTGTCGCATGGTCGAGGCCCATTTGACGGACAGGGCCATCATCTACCCCGGTCACCCAGGAGAGTATAGAGAGAGTTTAGATACCGCACGGTCTTGCCGCCATGGGATCTGGAGGCAAAAGCCCTAGCACACGAATGGGAGTGACGCGAACAGGCAAAACGCCGGGGTGTAACTCCGCTCCCGCGAGAAATCACGGTACAGCGGACAGAGCATCGGCGGGATCTCATGGCGACATGGAGGGCGCGATTGTAGCAACCCAGTGCTGGACACGCCACAATACGGTAAGTCCCCTCTTTGAGGAGTGGTTGGAGAAGCGCCACGGCGTCCTCACCTTCCGCCTGACACAGGTCCTCATCGGATACGGTTATTTCGGGAAGTTCCTGTTTTGCATAAGGCGGGAGGAAACGCCCCGGGTGTCACCATTGTGTGGATCGCCTGTAGGACACGGTGGAGCATACGGTGGAGGTCTGCCCAGCTCGCGGAGGCGATCGGCGGCGGCGATCCTCCGACCCTGATCCAGGCCATAGTACGGATCGAGAGGGAATGGAAAGCCTTCACCTACTTCTGCGAAGCAGTAATGCTCGCGAAGGAGGAGGCGGAGCGCGTGAGGGAGAGATTCGCCGCAGGAGACGCCCTGGGCGTCGGGTGTCGCCTGCAGATTCCCGGCTACCGTAGGCGCGGGCTTGCGAACGGCGAGCAATGGGTAGCTCGCCGTCCGGTAGGGACCAAGCCCGGGTCGACGGCGCGTCATGTTCCACGGGTGCCTCAAAAAGATGTCAGCACAAATAGACGGGGTCCGATAGGGCCGACGCCTCAGGGTCGCGAGTAATTCGAAAGAGTAACCGTGGACCTGGCACAGGCAACTGAAGGAACACGGGTGGGTTTTAGCCAGTATAAGTCTGACACGCCCTTCCACTACACCCAGAGCAGGAGAAGTCATTTGATGATTTCGCACCAAAAAATAAAAATAGCACCTCAGCCTCAGCAGTAGCTCTTGCGACCACTAGACTTCTTATTCTATTGAAACTCCGTACTGCGCCAGGCCAGCTCAAGGTCTATGTGTTACCTCTGCCGTGCCATATTAGGTACATTTTCGTTTGGCCAGCTTAGTCATACGTTCTATAAAAACGGCATTTGTCCTTTTAGGTGTTTTTGTTGTGAGACTATATGTTGGACTTGACTATTAGCCTGCCAGCGACTCCGTCCGCATAAAACCTTCCCACTCTACCCTTGATTATCAAGGGTAGAGTTTTATAAACAAACGACGTCGCAAATAGCTGTCAAATAATTCGTTATTTTGATTAATTGGCCATCATTACGTAAAATTACTAAATATCACTCTGTACTGCGCTTGCACTAAAGTATTCATTGACTTCGTTACAATGAATATCTAACACAAAAGCAACAACTTGCCAACACAAAAACAAACAGTTTCACAGAAAAAAAATTCAGACAATATTCACAATCCACTCGCTTTAAGCTGTATTACATTGTACTCTTCAATAAAAATGCTATCTCAATAAGTTTGGGGTTGCCAGCGATATAAATTTTAATACATGCAACATTTAATAATAACCTATGGTGCGTATGAGGGTGGATATTGGTAGTTTTACGTCAAAAATTTTTAATTTTTAGAACTCAATATAGAAATGATAAAAGCTGTTTGTGCATTTTAAGGTTATACACTATGAATAACTAGAAACATACTAAGTGACATATTTGGGTCTGGTACCGACGAGGACGTAAATTATTATGTCACATCGAATCAAAAACATTTAAATGACGGTATGAAGCGAACAACATCATAATCTACTTGCCATTAAAAATCTACTTGCCATTAAAAATCTCCGCTCAGTCTAGTTCTATCTTTCTTGTCATACGCCCCACATGACAAGTCGCTTTGCGATTGATGTTCTTAATTTTTCCCGTTGATATTCTTAATAGGTGGATGGTAGAACATTGGCGGGTTCTTCAAGTATGGTCTGCGAGGATTTATGCAGGCCTTGATACTGGCGATAGAAGTTTTAAAAGGGCCCTGACAATTTATTTTATCTGAACAACTTATTTATATACGAAAAACCATGGCTTCCAATGACTAAAATTGACAAAAGCGTAAAAAAAGTATATTAACATTGTAAAACAAAAAAAAAATACCGAAGTTGGCGTCGGTTCAATTTCAGAATTGCATATTGGTTATAAATATGATAAAAATATAAAAAGAAAACATTGAACAATAATGTCCGCCCGACATACAATCTAGTCAGTTAAAATCACATTACCTTTTGTTGGACCTTGTACCTCAGCCAGTATGACTAAAGCAAATTAGGCAAATAATGAGGTTTTATATAGAATCAAACAATTATTATGTAACCAAGGAAAATTACAATTTATTGATTACATCTAAACAAGTCAATGGCAGGAAGGACATATTGTGAGGAATATTTTTAGAGTATAGGATGACCAAAGCAAAAAAACTATGGAACGTGAAAGATATATATGATAGAGCTAGAAAGGGGATGAGAACACAGATGAAGGTTAATAGAGATTGATGAAAGGAGGAAGGAAAGGATAAGGGTAAGAACATGATGATACATCTAAGCAGGTTGAATAAAAGTGTCAAATTCCATGCAGGTAAATGTCCCAGCTTGTGAATATATTTCTGCTCGCCACAAGATATGCCCATACTTTATTTTAGAAGACCAGAGGTGCAGATATTGATTCACGTCCACGTTTTCGAAGGAGTAGGATCCCTGAAAGAAATGCTTAGTCAGTGTAAACCTTCACTGATGCTCGCCGCTAACATTTAAAGTAAGAGAGAGAGAAATTGACACCGCAAAAAGTACTGGAAGACAGATTTATGGTTTAACTCTGTTTGTTCAACGGTTACAACTATATACTTTTTGTTGGTTAACTGTAATTATCGTTTTTTCAATTTTGAAACCTGTACCAGAGTATCCTTGGTTCCAGTATGGTATCCAGTATTTTTCTTATAATCCAGCTAGTATACGAGATCTACAAACACGGTTGTTATTTTTTCAGCTGCTTCCAGGCAGACCTTGTCCTGGGAGCTTTGAGATTAAACTACACGTCGTATCCTCGGCTTCTCAATTCCAGCTACTGTCATGGGTTTTTTTAACTACATTTCTGGATAAACGAGCAGTCTTTGAGGAACTAAGTAGTGACGTCACACTCAACTCGATCTTACTCCGTCTCACCTTGAAGTAGAGGCACTTTTTTCTGTCATACTTGATGTTCATGGCAGCATACATGAAGTGCAGCACCATGCCGTGACAGTCCATGTTGTTTATTAGGTAGAAAGGCTCCCATTTATCATTGCGAAGTATGAATCCTCTGATTCTGAGCTGAAAAATGATGATCAAAAGTTCTTACTAAAGTTCGGTTTGTAACATTTCTAGTATATCAACTTCTGGTACAATAGGGCCAAGACAACATATCATTTTATAAGCGATCACCATGATGAGAAACTCAAAAATATATTGGATTGACATGAGTTTCCGAAAAGCTTATCTCGATCTTGTCGAAAGTCGTTGTAAAAATATTTTATTTCTATAAGTAGGTACGTACAAACACTTTTACACACATTTTAAAAACTAGATGAAGCCGGCGTTTTTATCTGACTACAAACACAGAAGTGACAGTCTCTTTTAAAGTTCAGACGTAACCTTGGTCAGATCATGTGAAGACCAAATAGATTGATTTCTGAAATGGTCTTTTGAGGAAAGAACCACACAGGTTGAGTGGACCTGTCCACTCTGTCTATGTCTGTTGCAAGTGATTGCTTCTTGTTTAGTTTTTAATGTATTTCATGCTTCTACCAGTAGTTGCAACTATTGATGGAAGTAAAATCACATTATAATAGAAGTATTATATCCTGACTGTAGTCTGCCAATAAATATATGTATACATTTTGCACATCGAGTAGTAAATAAAGTTCTTCGGATAAGAATACTTCAGTTCCAATTTGACAATCTCGTTTTGAAACTCTACTACTGATACTGTGAGCCAGTATTTAATTTCGAAGAAATAAAGATTTTTGTGGCTTAGCTAAGGGCCGAGGATTAATATAACTTTTTCGGTTGATATAAATGTCAAACCATTTTTTACTTTGCATCTTCGCTAAATCTGATAGTATGTCACTTCCCTCTAGATTCAATTGCACTTGAGAGATTTATTATGTATATTAAAGATAGAACCTTCAGACTAATGAAAACTTTACCTTCAAATTCTTTACATCATTTAAGATGGTAACGCTTCCACTCATCGTGGTGTTGTGAGTTGTCCATTGGTAGATAACCGGACGATTCTTCACGTAAGGCTTGCTGGGTTTATTGCAGTCTTTGATGCTGGCGATCGAAGCCTTGAAAGGGCCCTAAATCATGGTTGAGTTACAAATATGCACTTTTTTCACACAAGTAACTTTATTTCAGTAACAAACAACATGACATTATAAAGTCAAAAGTGCCGGCTTGTAGTCAAATTTAAAAGTTGTTGGTGGTATAGGTTTGAGGTATATTTAGTAAAATTATAGCGTAATATTTTTGGTACGTATATGGTAGGTAGTTCAGTCATTTTATAGGTTAGTGTTACTGCAATCAGCTCATCATAACTGTCAACGAAGTATTGACAGTCTTTCAGGAATTTGAGGTTATTCAAAGCCTTTCAGAACCCGGTAGTCAACAGAAAACGAGAAAAAAAAAGATGTTTCTTTTATAACATACCGAAGCAGGAATCTTAGAACTCTGTTCATGGTCCATACAGCACATAAATTGTAACGCATAAACCCAAAAAAGTATGCAAATAAAACATTGAGAACTCATCTCCGGTCCTCATTGAACTCCGTTAAAATAACATTAACTTGTTTGTTAGTTATATACACACAAAGTTTGCGGCAAATGAGCCGACAATAATGAGGGTATTTGAAACTAGTTATCTACGAACATCAAAAGTGTCTAGGTCAAGCACGTTTTTGCTAGTTACCAAAGTACTTTACAGGATACTTTCTAGTCAAATCGTATTCATTTAAAATCTTGTGTCTTCATTTATTAATTTACAAATTTCTGCTAGACTTCTGAGTGGAATCAATACAAAAGAACGTTACTATGGAGAGTAGACGTAATTTGAGCCGAGAAGAAAAGATCAGAGCCATGGGAATATTACAAGCGTGGGAATGGTTCTCGGCAACGTGCTATGGCAAGCGCTTCGGGCACTGCGCAGAGTGTTACAAGTCGACTTTGGACGCGTTACCGCATCACTGGCAGCTTGGCAGAGCGACATGGAGGACGATCGATCCATACAAACTGGTGCTCGACGAAATCGTACAATGACTGAGTTGATGTTGGCTACGAGGCTTCAGAGCTCTTCAGGGATGTTAATCAGCGATCAAGCCTTAAGAAATCGTTTACATGAAGTCAATCTCCGTTCCCGAATACTGCTACGTGTACCACCTATTAGCCCCGCAATCGCTGATCCAGTTTACAATGAACTCGGATACACAGAAATTGGGCTGAAGAAGAGTGGCGTTTCGTGTGTTTTTCTGACCAATCTCGCTTTGTTATGAGGCCAGATACTAGACCTTCACGGTATCGGAGGACCCCTGAACGCCAAGAACGTTTAAAATCATGCCAGGGAGTCCATGCATTCAATGGTGGAACAATCATAATATGGGCGGGTATTTGGATCGGCGGGTGAACTGAACTGGATCAGAGGCAATCTCAATGCACAGATTTACGCTGAAACGATTAAATCAGGTGTTGTCATTCTTTTGCTTACCCAATTTTGTATTTCGTTTCTGCTTATGCATGATAATGCAAGTCCACAAACAGACAGAGTTGTTGCAAACACACTTGTCGCAGCCAATATCAACGTCCTACCATGGTCTGCTCAATCGCCAGACTTGAATCCCATTGAGCACGCTTGGGATATTCTTCAAAGAAGAGCTCTGCCGAATATCTTTTTCGCCCGTTGCAACGGACGTGGGCGCCCAAACATATTTTTTTTATCGATGTAAACAGACATTTTTGTTCAAGTTGAATAATGCAATAAAACATTTAAAAAAATACCTTGATCTCTAGACACTTTTGATATGTGTACACACGGCTACATATAAAGCTATACATTTATGTACGTTATATTATTTCTTTTTGGCGTGTCGACGGCAAAAATAACACGACAAATTTATAACTTTTTTAAAGTTTGGCTCATACTCCCAATATTTTAACTCGAATACCGTTCGCTGACGCTGCCATTATGTCCTCACGTGTGCATGTGACAGGGCACGCACGTGGCGCAAGATTGGGAGGTGAGCCATTGTCTGTAAACAGACGCCATACACCCCGGTGTATGGCGTCTGTCTGAGCCATCCATGAACCCCCACTTTTGGAGGTTGTCCTAGCTACGGCCCACATGGGTACCAGGTCTATTAAAGGTTTTCCAAGTAGAACATGGTAACTTGTGCCCAGATGGGAGGTTCTCTGATGTTCCAATAAAGATATCAGAATTTGCGGCTTTTAAGCCTTTGTGGCACTGGATTAAAGTTGTGCATGGGGTGGCGTGGGTCATCCTGTATCTTTGATGTCTCAATTTGGCTGCCTATAGTCCTGCGAACTCCTAGAGCCGCGATGCCACTCAGTGGACGCAGCATTTGCAACGGGGTCGGTTTTCAGCAACCTGTAATAATTCAGTAATGTGTTATTTAGCTAGCTGTATCCACTAACTTAGCGTGGGCAGATCGGCTCCATAGTGGACAGGCATATACACCTGCGGAGAAACAAAGCACCATTCCAGTTGTTCGCAGGACGTAAGTAGATGCCTCCATCTGGGGAAGGGGAATCTCATGCGACGAAGTAAGTTGTTTCTGGAGTGCACTTTCTGATTCACATTTTCGCAGTTTCTCCGGAAGTTGAGGGACCTGTACAAAGTGATGCAGAGATACTTCGGGTGAGTGCTGTGGATGATTTGAACCCCTTGCCATTCGATATTGAGTGTTCGACCAGCTTGTTTGCTACGAAGGTGGAAGGCGCATGACTGCATTTTGGAGGGATTTGGGTTAAGGCCGTTGCCGGCATAATAATCTCTAAGATCTGAGACGGCGGTGGAAAGGCTGGCTACAATCTCCTCAAAGTCAGTGGCTTGGCAAGTTAATGCCAGGTCGAAAGCGATTTTTGCTTGCACTCACCGATTGATCATTAGTGTAGATATTAAGAAATGTATTTTCGAAGAATTATATTTTTAATGAAATTTAGTTTCGAAGAAAATACTGATTTGTACTTTCTGGTATTGCTAATCTCGTAGTCGTAAAACGACTTAACTACGATATATTTTCGTTAGTATCTAGATTAAGTAAGTCTTTTTTATAGATAATGTTAAATTATCTGACGTTCGGTAATCAAAGGTTAGTAAAAGTGTAACGTTTCAAACTTGGCTAATGTAGCAAATAGCCCATAATGTTAAGCTAAGATATTTTTATTTTGTAAAAACATAAGTAAGTACAGTACATTTGCATTGTGGATGGAAATAAAAAATCAAGAACGTATGGTTACCATGCATATGCCTAACTACATTATTAATGCAACAGTTTACAAATAACTTAATTAACTACCTTACAACAGTTTAAGAAAAGAAACTTTAATAATTAAAGAATAAAAAAATACAATTAGTAACTAGGAGAAATGTTGCAAAAATATGCCTACATTTACTTAATTTCACTCATAAGAAATCTGAGAAGCTGTAGTAGCACTTGGCTATAAGAAGTTTTTTTAAATGCATGTTAACAACCTCCTTACAGTCCTGACCTAGCACCGTGTGACTGCGTTTTATTCCGGGAAAAAAACTGCTCAAATGGATACAAATTTCGTCGCTGGAAGATATCTTAGTTCGAGTTATATCAGCGTTCGAGCAGGCTGTAAACGAGGTGTCTAATACGGCGGACTGGAAAAAGTGTTTCGAAAACTGGTTCGGACATATTAAACTTTGTATACAGGCTAGTGGAGAGTACCCTAAAAAGATTAAAACATACATAGCTCATCCTTAACCCGACGACTAAGAATAATTTATTACCCAAAAGACTTAGCCTTGGTAACATTAGTGTTGTTTCATTAAAGGATGGGTACTTTTATGGATATTACAGATCAGTAAGACCCCTGCCCTTCAAACTAGGAAATTCCTGTATCTTGAAGGACAGTATACTTTAGTTGGATTGACAAGTTTTACAAAATATTTTTAATTGCGTAATATTTCTAATGTTAAAAATAAGTTAAAAGTGTGAAAACAAATAAAAAACGTCAAATGTGACAACCTTATTTCTGGCCTAGTCTGAATTGAATTTTAGAAAAATATATGTTATACACCGTCTCTGACGCTCATATAGTGTTTCTTACTTATCACTACCCTGCTGCCCTTATTATTTGCTATCCCAATTTATTTGTGGTCAGCGCAACATGACTTTTGAAAGAAAAGAGGAAAGAAAAAACGTTTATTTTTACGTACGGTACCTACTCAAAAAAATAATAAGGTTGTGGGAAACATGCTGCGACCCGATGCAAGACAGAGCCCCAGCGCTGGTTTTCAGCGACAGTCGGCGCTCGTTTTCAGCGACAGTCGGCGCTGGTTTTCAGCGACAGTCGGCGCTGACATTATGACGTCGACCGATGCAGCAAACAATTATTAAGACGATGTACCAGTAGGTAGAGCGGGCCTTATCTCTCCCTCTCTATCAGTCGCCAACTCGATAGTTGACTATCGAGTTGACCCTTATAGTCACATCATTTTTCACACAGTTTTCGCTACTCATATCCATAACCGTCCACATTCATAATCAAAGCTTTCCTTACGACATTTTCATCGTTCCGCCGCACCACATTCCACAACAACCATTTTTCACATAGCCTTTCAGTCACCGGTGCCACTTTGAGACTTCCTCTTATATCCTTTCTGATTCTTACATTCGCGTAACATCACCGTGCTTTTAAACTCTCGTTCCGTTAAATAACTGCCTTAACTTCTGGCTTAATAGTGAATTCTATGATATGTAAATAGTACACCACTACCTGCAGTATTGTCTATCCTTCTCTCTTTAATCCATCCAAAGGTTGTCTGTAAAATATCGCTTTTAGCGATCGCCCACTGTGTCACCCAATGTAAAATTTCAACATATATTTCTTTAATTTATAAGGTGTACTAATTAAAGAGTATTCTATCTTTCTATCTATGTTAGATTTTTCCATAACAAACGGACCTTATGTTCTAAACACGGTTCTGTCCGAGTGACAGTGCCATGTTGCGTTGACAACCTCACGCCACAAACTTCATTACGCGTCCGAAACGTCAAAGGGAGACTTGGTCTTTCTATCAGCGGAAAGCGAGAGATCGGCCGATCTATTCTGAAAATATATCACCGTGAAAACTTAGTTGAAGTGATCTGTCGTTCCACCTGCACGCATGACCAGTTTGTCTATTCTTCCATCGACATAACCCGATCAATTATTTCTTCAAACTTTCTTTCTTTCTATGTTGGTCATGCTGCTACGCGTGCAGGTAATATGACAGTTTACGAAGATATCTTTACAGATTAGCCGGTAGTGATCAAAACAGATAGATACAGTACTAACCTGAAATATAATTCATTGGCAGGGCATCGGCCTTTACGAAGCACTTTTTATTAATTTGTCTTCACCATTCTTATCCTGCCCTAATCCCAATTTATTTGGGGTTGGCTAACCTTGTCTTCTCCTTCCATACTCCTGTATGTTAACCATTATCTCAAATAGTCGTCTCCTTTCTGGCAACCATCTCTAACATAATTCTTTCGTCGTTTCTTTGGTCTTTCCCTACTCTTAAAACCATCCACTACAACTCTAAACTTTCCTCAAGACTTACAGACAAACATAAAGACACGCTTTCTTCCAATTGGAGTAGGCAGAATCTACAGAACACTAAGTTCTGCGATCTTAACATACTCCTTTTGTTTCTTTTACGTTCATACATCTGCATATCTATTCTGTAAAAATATCTTGTGTGGAGTGAGCTGTCAGTGTCATCCCGTCTTGGTCAATCCCTAGCATCAGTGGCACTGACAGCTCACTCCACGCTCACTCAAATTTTCACGGTGAGATAGTTACAGAATAGCACTACTGGTCTTACACGCACTTCGGTTGCGAGTACTAAGCAAATGACCTTTCTCAAGAACATCACCAATAAAGTCACTGTCCCTTCCCGGCGTTTCCACTCACATCTGTCTTGTTAGTACCTTTTGTTGGGCGCCTCTCATTCATCCTCTCAACATGACCAAACTCCGACTAGTTCCACCTTTAAGCTTTAGTTGGTCAAAATACGTAACTTATCAAATATACAAAATCCGAAAATAAAGCCTGTTTCCCGCTAACGCTGCAACCTCCCCTCCTAACCCGTCAAGCCGCGCGTGTCGCGGACGCGATGACGCGTCGACGCGCGTCCACCTAATTGTTAATTAATGTGCTAATGCTAACGCCGCGATCGGTGATGGATGCGAATCGGATTTGTGCGTTTAAATTGACATATCGCGCGTCTAACAATCACGTAATGCGTTAATAATCAGGCTTAATATCGTTGATCGTGATATGTAATTCAGTGGTTCTGGATCCGTTATTTTGTGGTTGTATCAAAGGCTTCGATTGTTGAGTGATTAGTGTTTATGGTAATTAAATAATTGACGAACCGGGGTAATTAATGAGTTGGTTATTTGTATTTCAATGGAATGTCACAAGCCAAACTGGCAGGCAGTACAAGATTCACGGGACAAACTTTATTGCCAAGCGCAGTACCGTTTTACCATGTCCAAATTTTAATATTCAACAGTCGAACATTCCAAATGTCTCCAATTCCCGAATCAGGTCAAAGTTCCACATTTTTATGATATGCAAACAAGTGAGCAGTAAATGCAGGTGGATGTAAAATTTAACAAAACTCACACTCACTTAAGGCGCTGACAAGAGCCAAATACTGTAAGTTGGACTTACTTTAAAAACTTGACGTTGATACATTTAATAACAATACCGTATCATATTTAAATACAGAACTTGGTTGTTTGTTATTTTCGTTTGCTCAACAAATTTTCGAGTAAACGGAAAATTGCTTCTTATTTCGCAATAAATTACAAGTTTTATGTCATCGCGCTTCTCTTTCTTTTCTATGCAGTCAGAGCCAGAGGTTCTTAACCCTTGAAACACTCATTTCATTTTACACTTTTTTTTGGGATATATTAAAAAAAGTCTTCAACCGTCACTTGTTAAAAAAAGTTTCTACTCAATAGTCATTGCGATCGTTTCTCTCAAAAGCCGCGACCGACAGTTTGTACTCATCGATGGGTGCGGCTCAAATAGATCGTGACAAATTTAACACTCGCATGCTTGACGTTGTTTTATTGCTGTCTTAATTCTGGATGGCGTGCAAGTTATAAGCGAGTTGAGGTGTTGGTATTTTCGTGAATTTGTATAGTTTTACACTCATCCTTTTCACAGTTAAAACGAGTAGGATTTCTTTAACGAAGAACCAGTCTGGGAAATCGTGAAAAATAATTTGACGTTTTTGTCCAAACAAACCACTACACGATCTGCTTGCGGATGAATGATTGAAGAAATTAGTGGCATGTCAGAAGTATTGTGCGAAGGTTTCGTGAATGATTTGTTAACTCTTTTATAACTTTTAACTTTATATTTTTCTCTTCTATGTGTCTTTACTAATTATACTGGGCTTTTATGTTTAACAGTTATAATTAAAGTAAATAAATTAATAGCGAAATATTAATTCCCCCTTTTCTAGTCGTGTCCTTTCTTATACAAAGTAACCATAATCTTCCTTCGATCGTATCCATGAAACCAACCATCCCTTCACCATCAAAATATAGCTCACGACACGGCCCCTCTTTTCTCCCCCCCCCTCTCCCCTTCTTTCCTATGCCATGACAATTTTCACACCACTTACCGGTCACCAACGCTATTTTCAGGCTTCCCTTTTCATACTCAGAAAGCGTACACCTGAATAACCAGAATTTGCTATAAACGACGCAATACGCCTAAGTCGCTTCTGCCTTTCATTTATACCAACTCCTTTGTTCTCTTCCTACAGTCGAAGTTTAAACTTCTTTTTAAAAATGTATTCCGATTGTCAAGGGGACTTGAAACTGTTTTACTTTTATTGGATGCGGCAACTTTTATTCTTACCTACTTTAACAAGTAGCTAAGAATGAAAGTTAGCAAGCTAAATGCATGAAAATAAAAAGGAAAATATTTACGTAAGTGTAAGTTTTTATAATTGTTTTTTTTGTTAGCCTTGGAATTTCTATTATTCTAACATTTTCAGGAATCGTTTTTTTTTCAAGCCTATGTTGTATCCCACTAGTGGACAATGCCTCCCCTTTTTCATTTCATACCTTGTTCTGGCATGGTTTGAAAGCAGTAAAAAGGGATTTGACTTTAGTCGAGCACGCTAGTCCAGTGCGGGTTGGTGGGCGTTGCGCCAGAGCCTCGTTAGTTGGATAGTTTAGTTTGGTGCACCCTGCTATAAAATCATTATTGCATTTAGATAGCTTGCACTAGTGCGATTCCTAAATATATCCAGCCCAACTTGGGAAGTGAGACCTGCTACCACCGCTTGTTTTCCTAGGCATGGGCTGCCGAGTTATCATTTGAATAGCTCACGTGAAAACTTAGGTGAAGTGAGCTGTCATTGAAGAATCGTTCGGCTGTGCTCATAAGTTAGAGGGCCCAAAACCTACTAAAAAAATCACAAAATTAATAAATAAAACTACCATATTCCGCCCATATTCCTCCTGAACCCACACTCTATGATATACAACCCTGCTTCGCTTATTGAGGCGCGACCGAATGAAATATTGGGCGCGAGCATTACCCAGATCCGACTTTGATCCAGTGATAAATATGGTGCGAATGTGACGGTCTCAAGTACCCCGGTATGGCACGTATCGGGAATTTAAAATGTTCTTGCGTTTTAGGGTTAGATGTTGAGTGAGTTATTTTTATTTTAAAATGTCTTAGTTTTGTTATTAATAAAAATGCTTAGATACAATCATTACAAAAATAACTTTTTACACAAGGCAATAAATTAAATGACACTATACGAATAACACAAAAACAAAAGAATTTTATAAAATTGTGTTTGGGCTGTAGTGTAGGAAATCGTCATTCTGCTATTATTACTATATTTTTTTAAATAAAATACGTTTATTTGGGGTAAACATGACGTAACGTATAATAAGATGGGGTTTAATTGAACAGGTTTAGTTAACTTTACTGTTTTGTCTTTGTGGACTTCAAAACGGATAAGGTTTTAAATTCGTCTGTAAAGGCTTTTTTTGTTTGTTTATTAAGCGATATCTCTAAGTATAAGAAGATAAGATATTAAATTGAGATCGATTCTCGATGATCGATTTTGTTTTTTTGTTTCGCTTGGCTAATTCAGTTTTCTTCAATAATATGTATTTTTTTCTCTTACGACCGAACCCAATAACGTATCTATCTCCAAGTTTCGCTTACTGGAGATAGAAAAAACCTACCAATCTCTGGTTGTAAAGTCCTAACAAAGTCAAAGTATGTGACCCTATAGCGTGTTGACAGTTAATTGTTTGACAGGGACAGATTGAATTGTACTGTCTATCATCAGTAGCGATCTGTCTTAGGTTATTGGGTTTGGCCGTTGGGTTATTGGGGTTGGTCATTAGTGTATATTGATGATGATTATCACATCCTGTTACTGTTATCATAGCAAGTAGTGCAATACGAACTTGTGGGTACCATAACCAAAAAAGGGAAAAAAAAAAAATGAGTCTTCACAAAAAAACCAGACACAGACTTTAGAAATTAAAGTTATTATTCACTTTGTGTATTTTCAAATGTCGATTGTTTTTTTTGATTATTGTGGATCATATTGAAAAACAGAGCCATATTTAGAACCACTTATCCATGATTAGATAGATGAATTGTGGTTGTCATTTTAAAGTGAGAAAAAAGTAGACGTTAGTCACGATAAATTCTACAGTGTGTTTTTATCTTTGTCCATTTCGTACCATTTTCCTCCAATCTTATTTTAAATTCTATACCTCAATATTATATTAAAAATAAGTGCCTAAGACTGCCGTTCAAAATTTTAATAAAAACGTACTTTTAACCCCCCATTAAGATCGCCAAACAATCCGTGACACGTCCATAATGCCACGAAGACATCTTCGAATACTTAGATAAGTATCTACACTAGGAAAATACCCTGAATTTTCCCGTAAAAAGTATAATTTTTTTAAATATTGGATTGTTTTACAGAAAAATACACCTAAGAAAAATCGTATTAGTGCATAAAGACATGAAGTATTTCACTTCGGGGTGTCATTTGACTCCATATTGTAAAAAGGAGCTATTATCCCATGTTTTAATAACGATAATTCAGACTTGACTCATCGTAAATTTTGAAAAAACTTGGCTTCTTATTAATGTTATTACAAAACAAAAAAAACATGTTTATCTTTTTATTTATTTTAATAATAATAATTATTTTGGTTCTATTACTAATTTATCATAAATTATTTCACATAAAATGAAAAAAGTAAAAAAAAAATACAATTGAGCATTGCCGATCGTAAAAAAGCGCATCAGTTTTGAAGTTACAAGCAAACAAACATGCGGACTTATATTCTTAATCTTGTAATGCTATGACAACACTGAGCCCCTCGTTTTTAATATCAGCTGTATAATAAATAGGTTAGCATTCCCTTTATGAAGGAAAAACCTATTAACGAACGGCAAATGTATCAGCGGGTGGATTGTGAAAGTACTCGATATTTTTAAACGATCATGTTTTGAGTGTACGATATTTGAATTGATTAAAGTTAAAGGTAAAAGGTAGGTACAGTAAAGTTTAAAGGGTATAAAAAAGAAATCTCGCATGGTATTTATTTATTTTTATTTATATATACTTTATTGTACACCACAAAATGAAATAACAAAAAAAAATCATACTAAAAACATACAATGGGCGGCCTTATCGCTTTCTGCGATCTCTTCCAGGCAACCTTAGAATGGACAGTGATTTGTCTGGACATAAAATGGGGCTGTCGGTAAGTATTCAATAAACCATATTTTTATGGTGGATCACATATAAGTACAGAATAGGTCTTTTTATGATACACTCTATCAGCTATCAGCTTTGGCCCGCCTTTTAATCATACATTAATAGTTATTATTTTATTAAAATGTAAAAAGTGGTAGGTATGTGACATCGCGTGTCGTGTAGAAATAAACAAAATTATTTGTGTTTACCCTCCTCCTTGTTTTTCCCTCTCACAGAGAGGAGGCCTGCGTCCCAGCAGTGGGAACATATAAGGCTGATTATGCTTATGATACTTGTGTTTTGGCACTAGGTGTGTATATTAAAATTAAGTGCCATATACCATTACATATTTGTGTATTAAATTCACTTTCTTAAATTATTAGGAATTTATTTCCTACAGTGATATTTAAAAATACATACAAACCTACGTTCCTCATAATAAAGACTACTTGTCGAGTACTTCTCGTGATAGCGCCCCAAGAATATTGTGTAAACACCCCAAAGTGAAACGCGACAAAATAAAATATCTATTACTATTAAGGATAATGACGAACCTTCTTAAACATGACTTAATATCAGTTGGGAAAAATATTACGCTCATCAGTGGCATTCAGCATTTCTTTTTAAAGAGGATTTATTTCTCATGCGATTTTTTCGCCGATGTCATTAATCGGTAATGATTATAGCGAATGGTGTTGAGAATAATATTACCTATTTTGTTTTTTTCACTGTGGCTTTGATTCGCCTCATTAGCATTGTGGCGGTAAATAAGAACAAAGTTTAAATCAGTTTTTTATCTGTTTGACTCGTTTGCTGTATTCTATTTATTGACTATAAAATATTAAGTATACTAACTAATGTTATAAACAACTACTGTGTAACTAGTTGGCTATAAAGGCTAATTAAATTTATGATGAGATGGGCAAAGATCGTCACTCACTTGATGCCTGAGGGTGGACTTTGCCGTCGAGGCAGTCCACGGTGAAGGTGGTGTGAAAACCTGGTTATTATTTTTTCGAGGCCAACATGAGCAAAAAATTGGAAGAAAGGAAAACGGGTATGCTCGTGCCCCGCAGGGGGAAAAAATGTAGGCTAACAAAAACGTGTAGGGTCGGGATCCTCGTCAGAAATGAAGTATCTTACGTTTTTCCTTCAACTACGGATGTAATTGACTTCACTATCGGCTTTAGCACACTCAAAAACCATGAAAACGACACCCGCGATGAAAAATTTGAAAACGTCCTCAGCCGCCATCTTGGATTTTCATTTTGATCGCACTATCGGCACACTCAAAAACCATGAAATCGACACCAATTTTGTTTTTTTTTCGCAGCCTCCATCATAAACTTTCATTATGACTTCAATATCGGTTTCAGCACGATCGAAAATCATGATAACTATCTCTCTATTTCTTTGTCTCTTTTGAATATATAATAAAAAAACGCATGGAGAGGGCATCTTCCGTTTTCATTTTCTTTATTTCAATCCAAGATGGCGCATAACGCTTTTTAGTTACGTGAAGATAAAAAAAAACTCTGCGTTAAAGAACTTCGTTCCAAAAGGCTAATATAAGTTCACAAAGGAGTCATTCGTTTAGCTCCACTAGGTATGTATGGGTGATTGGATGCCGATGTGTTTACAGGCATATGAGGCATTTGTGCTTTGTCTCTGGAGTAGCTACACCATTGTAATGCGTCTAGTATTGCAGAAGAAAACTTACATACCCCATGACCTCGCACGCTCAAGCGCCAAGCGACACGCGTCTTGTGACACCACTGCAGACAAAGCAAATGAAAGCAGATGACACGGGAAACCGCGCGGCGGACAGACGGACGCGGCGTTGCCAAAATAGCCTCAATCCAGTTTTTGGCAACGCAGTGTATAAATGTTATACTTATTAACAGTGATAACACATTTGTATCGGTTACAGATATATTACTTGTACACTTTTGTACGTGTTTTGGGTTAACACATTAAAAACACATTAAAAACACATTTTTAAAGTGTTACATATTTGATTCTGTTATCAATTCAAAATGTAACACTTATAATTATGTTACCTTTATGAAGATGTTTTTAAGTCCCTGGCACAGAGCATCATTAGAATGCTGGCAGTATACTCGCGACCAGGGACGAGTCACCGCGACGCAACTTGCGGAGCGACAACAGACGGAAACAGGAGACGCACGCGCGGGTCGCTTTACGTAAGTCAGTCGCATCGCCCGAGGCCGTGAACGGAGCCGGTGGCCGCCTCATAGCGTCTGTATTATACCTGTGAATGACGTCACTGAAACGTTATTTCTGATATCAAGTTTTTTTTGACATCGTAAAGTCAAACCCCGCTGCAATCATTTTCATGACGGCCGTTACAACTTAGTCAAATAGTTTATTTTAAAGGCACACAAATGGCACTTTTGAACAGAAATGGCATTTACAAAAAAAATAGAAGTTGCCCCTTCCAAAAGGTAGTTTCGTATGGAGAAGAAAGGGCAAGATACTCCACCGTTACTCTTTTAAAATGTTTTACAATATTTTTTACGAAGACGAAGCACCTAGAATAAAATTACTATATCACAATATATGTAAAAATAATGAAATATAATGCAATGGCTAGTAAATTAATTATTGGGTAGTTAAATGGTGCTCACATATTTACAAATATTGTAACACTAGATGATTTTATTATGTAATAATGTGTGAGTTAAAGTAATTACAGACACTTATAAAAATGGTTTCTAGGGAACTGTGACTTTAGAGAACCACCTACATGTTTACTACTCAATAACATAAAATAAAAACCGAGTTTTCGCTGTACGGTCTTAACTAGAGAAAGAAAAGATAAAAGTATCCACTAACGACAATAGTTAGAAACAATCGTTTATCATCCGCGGTATATGCTGACTGTCCTACACGCTTCATTACTATTTGTACAGTTAGCAGATACAATTTAAAAGAAAGAAAAACTGTACCAGTTATGATTTCATTTATTGGTAATATTGGGAGTGAGTTGAATAGATTATCGAAGAAGAGAAAATGTTTATTGGTATACATACGGGGGTGAGTTGTTGCAAAGACGTGGTTAGGCGTCGATGTCACCACCATGCGTAACAGATGGGTTGTGGTGATGGGTGATTTGATTTGATTTATTTTGTTTCCATATAATTTGATTTCATTTGTTTTTACTTGATTTTATTTGACTTTCTCAAAAATAATTTATGTTTGGCAATGGGTGGTATTGACCTGAAATAAAAGTTTATTTTATTTTACTTTTTAATTTACGTCATTATTTTTATATCTAGAGTAGAGAAGTATTTCGCCTACCTATATCCCAGAAACATTGCTTCTTATTTATAAACGTTCAGTACTTATGTGAGACGTTTAAACGTCAAAAATTTATAGTAAAACAGACACTAATCATTACGTAACTTAAAGTAACGTTTATAAAAAGGGCGGCCTCGTTGGTCTATTGGTCGCAAGAGCTACTGATGAGCATGAGGTCCTGGGTTCGATTCCCAGGTCGGGCAAAGTGTTCTTGGGTTTTTCTATCTAGAATTTCTCAGTAGCAGCCCGGAGTCTGGATTTGTGCCCGGTTGATGGCAATAGCCTCGCCCCCTATTACATGGTACTAAAGCATAACTGCCTTACCCTTCTGGGATTAAAAACAACTCTGCTTTACCCTTCTGGGATTACATACGTGATGTTATGTGTGTGTAAGAAAAAAAAATGCAATTTTTTTTCTTCTCAGTCTTTTTTTTCTAACTGTACCGCAGGGCCGACGGAACACGTTAACTTACACCATTATCGAGTGGTAAACGTATCTTAATCGACGGGGAAACGTTGAAACTATAGTTAACTATACTACGGTTACGAACTCGAATGTAAAGACTCTTGCAAACTGACGCGACGCAAATCGCATGCGAAACATTCATGAACAAAAACATTCACGTCTTTAGAAAATATTTAACAGAGCTTATTTTTAAACTTACGTGCAGTATTTTTTGTGAAAAACGAACTAGGTATCTGACAGTGACTACAAACTGAAAAAACAATATTTTCGTTTCAGAATAATTCGGTTCGGCACCAAAAAACTTACCAAACCGAAGCCACCAATTTCTAAAATTAAAATTATTTTTCGCTTAATACTCGACTTTGTGTGTGTGTCGTGTTCTTGAGTGGAGACCGCGAATCGGCAACCGTAAGGTAGGACGTCCACAGGGTAGCTGGAGCGACGAGCTTCGCAGGGTGGCTGGTAGCAGCTGGATGAGAGTAGCCGAGGATTAAGCTGAATGGCGTGCAATTGGAGAGGTCTCTGTCCAGCAGCGGACTGCTGTAGGTTGGTCATGATGACGCTGAAGGTGACTAATGCCTATGTTTTAGTTGTATTATTGTTGCTCTTAATAATTAATAAGAATACGTTTGTGACTCACTAACTTTTCACTCAAGAATGAACTCACTAGAATCGCAAAATCTTTCGAGTTACAATAGTACCCCTTCTCTTAACCCTCACCAATCTCTCTTCCATTATTTATAGAGTAAACTTTGTTATTGTTTTTCGTTATAAGTGGCATAATATTTTGTGTAATATAATAACGGCAGAACTTTGTATCGGGCTCTTTGCTAAACTTATGGTTTTGGTTGATCGCTTGCCCAATGGGGGGTGCTTGTAATAGGGATAGAATTTGTATTACGTTTTTCGCCATTTGCTAGTCAGTATATGGTGGTGTGTTGACCAAAATATGATTCGCGATCCTATCAAATAATGTACTTATATATACTGAAATATAATAGCTAAAATCATCTATGCAACACTCTAAGTTAGACTTCTTAAACTTGCCAAAATGCGTGACAGTTTCTCGGCAGGATTAACGCTCGTCTTAAAACATTTGGTATCAACAATCTGAGTAAACATCCAAGTAGGTAGATGCAGATACTTTAAATTGACGGTAAAAGTATTTTCATTATACTAAACGAGTATTTTAACTGATTAAAATTCTGTAAATACATCTTTGTTACGGTCGCGAATTATACGTACAACCTTATACGTAAATCATGGAACCTAGACATAACTAGCGAAATGGGAGTCATCATCTCTGCCTACCCTTGAGTTCTTTAGATGATCCAAAATCTTCGAAATAGGGTTAATTATTATCCTAGTGTTCACACGGAAATAGTTTTACACGATTTCCATTAACTGTTTTCCAGATATTTTCCATTCCATTCCGAATTTTCAATACAACTTATAATCAACCCTGAAAAGCCAGCATTTAACCCTATAATGTTTTAATAACGACGTGTGTATCAACGAATCAATTTGTAGTTTAACCCTTCGGCTGCGGCACAGGTGTGGCGCGGCTGTCAATTTTAATAAACGATCGCTAGGCGTGTGTATTTTTGATTTAATTGCGTGAGCATTGGAGGGTTGGGCATTGATACCGTTTGTTTTAGTTGGGTTTGTGTTGATGACTAATCAAAATTGTATGTGCTATTGTATTTTTTTAAGATGTATTTGAGGCAGAAACTAAATTCACGTTGTATTAACTGCTGTCATTGATTTTTGTTAAATAATGAATCTGCCTGTATAATGCATAATCAGCCTTTCATGTTCCCACTGCTGGGACACAGGCCTCGTATCTTTGAGAGGGAGTGGGCCGTAATCCACGATGCCGCCGGCCCAGTGGGGGTTGATAGATCTGTGTCATATGTCTACGAGGTTTTGGGAATAGGATACGCGGGCCCGGTGCGGGTTGGTAGATGTCACATGTCTTCGAATTTTCCGTTTCTAGGACATGCCGGTTTCCTCACGATGTTTTCCTTCACCGTTTTGAGAGCAGTGGTGATGAAATTATTTACACAAAGTAAAGCGCCTGTCTGGGTTCGAACCTGCTGTCTGCCTGCCATTTCCAAAATATGTAACGATACTTCTTGGCAAGATTGGTTGTCAGACTTTTAACGCTTCTGACAACCCGTAACGATTGTCAAATATCTACGAATGATAGCGGGGCCAACGGCTTACCGTGCTTTCAAATGCATGAAGGGGTCTCGATATAAAATGGATGGTCACCCATCCATGATCCAACCGCGGCAAGGGTTGCTTAACCTGCGATGGACCCGTGCGGCTGTTATTATCTAGCCACAAGCCCTTCTAATACTGCTACTGCTGAGCATGGTTCGACTCCCAGGTCGGGCAAAGTGTTATAGGGTTTTTCTATCTGGAATTTCTCAGTAGCAGCTGGGAGTCTGGTTTTGCTCGGTTGATGGCAATAGGCTCGCCCCTATTACATGGGACTTAAACATAACTGGCGAAAGGTGGGTGTACTATAGGTACATCTCTGCTCTGTTATGTTGCAACATAATAAGATAGGAATTTTATCGGCCTGCGCCTAATGTCGTGTATAGAAAAAGAAAAAGGTATCTATTATGAATCGCACAGGATTACGCAGTGTAATACGCAATATCACAAACGAAACTAAACACACTCTTAAAACATAAAAAATAAACGAGGCCAAAAGGCTCATATCTCAGCATAGTGCTGCGATACTTAAAAATATGAATCTGTTGTGCAAGCACTTTTGACACAATCCAACTTTTACATCAGAAATGTTTGTTGCGTTAAACTATTCACGTATTTCTTTACCTATTAAAAAGTACTCAAATTACCTCACAAATGTAGTTGTGACCGCTTTTCCCGAACTACGCAAACAGGCTGTGTAGTGACTAGTGTAGGATAAATAATAAAACACTCTATGACAGTTGCTGGCAACGAAGGGACGCCCCGAGGGCTACATACGTTAACGCTGCTTGACCAACGAGGCCCATGCAGCGAGGAAAGGGTTGGATATGGCAGTGACATCTTCAGGGCTTAAAGAAATCTCTAGAGTCCATTCACTGTTACCATACCTCCGATTTTGCATCACGTCTAAGTATAGAGGTATTAGGGACAGGGTGTAAAGTTCACTCAAAATGGAAGGATCCTCCGAATAGACGAGTGTTTTGTCTGGTGTTTTTTTTTTTTTTTTTAATGGCATCTCGCAGTTAAACCTGTTCGGCTGTGGTCTGCTTAAGCGGACTTGCCTGTGGTGCCCTAATAAATTAAGGCCTCCAGCCAGGACTTAAACTTAAATACTAACTAAATCTAAGCGACAACGCTAAGGGCACCCCCTGTGGTGTACGAACCTCGGCTTAGGGCGTCGCTGGAAGAGGGCAGCAAGGGACTAGCTGGATCAGGATTTATTAGATTTTGGGACGAATTTAAAGCTACAGGCTCAGCGGCGCGGGCTGGCTCGAGCAAGGGTCGAGAGGGTTTGCCCAACGATCGAAGTTGGGACGTTTTATATATACTAGTGGCGCGGTAAACTCTGCTTGCGCGATGCAGGACGTCAGTGTGATGTGTAGTTCACAAGTGGCAGAGTAGATGCCCCACGACTGTCAATATCACAGTGCAACAGCTGACAGGGACAACATAACTGTGAAAGGATTTTAGACCTTTCGATTAATCTGACTGTCCACTCAATGTCAGTAGGAATATTTCATTGATTGACAGAAGAATTATTGCAGGACGGCCTCGTTGGAGAAGTGGTCGCAAACGTTACTTCTGAGCATGAGGTCCTGGGTTCGATTCCCAGGTCGGGCATTGTCATTAAGTTTTTACATTAGGAATTTTTCAATAGCAGCCTGGAGTGTGGTTTTGTGACCAGTTGATGGCAATTGGCTCGCCCCCTATTACATGAGACTTAAACATAAGTGGCGAAATGTGGGTGTACTATAGGTACACCTCTGTCTTACCCTGTTGGGATTACAGGCGTGAAGTTAAGTTATGGTAAGTTATTTTTGGGTCTCATAAAGAAGTAAAATAGACCAAAATTATGTATCAAGAATGTACATTCCCTACTACCTACCCTTCTCATTATTTTTGCTCATAAAAGTCAAAACAACACACTTGGATCAGTAATCTTGTCTATTGGATTGAAATCAGAAATCAGACATTTTTATTTGTGGTACGTTCAATGGTTGATCAAGTTTATACTTAGTTTAAAGCGCGCTTTATCAGATACTCTCTAATCCATACTAAATACCACCAAAAAAAAGAAAAACACTATTTTTTTAATTATTCAATATAATATGTGTACACACAGTAAAATAGAATACTACATTAGTATTGAATACAAAGGTACTGCTTATTTCAAAAGAAATGTGGACAATAGTGTGTGAGAACAAGAGGAGAATTTGATTTGTGACGTCTTAAACGGAAATATTAAACACACCTACTTATAAAGTAAAAAAAAAACATAGGTAAAACTCAAATAAATAAACAGTATATATGTATCAATATCAGTTTTAACAGTTAAGAGGAAAGTTAATGTTCTTTTACTGGAAATTTGAATTGAGAAGTAGATTTTAAATCTCGAATGCAAGGCGGATGTGAGTTCCACAATCTTACAGCATGAACAGAAAAGGAATAATACACAATGTGTAAAGTACCAAATCGCCGTATCCACATGTCCCGACCTTGCCCATCCATGTTGAGACCCAATAGTGGACAGTTTCAGGGCCTTTAATAAATATTTATCCCCCTATTGTTCGGCGCCCTATGATATTATTACATGAGCCGCTAATTTTACTTAATTACATTATTTATTTGTTTGTTTAGGCTTTCAAACGGTCTTTGAAAAATTATAATTTAAAGTGGGGGTGGGGTCTGGTTATTATGATGGGGATTTACTTTAATAACTATCACTTTTGGCCGCAAAATTATACAGGGTATGTTTGGGAAATATAGTGGAGTATATTGATGATAATTATGATGGCCCTATTTTCTTAACGAGGCCCATCTTCGTATTTTCTTCTCTGCTGATATATATTTTTAAATCTTACAGTAAAAACTTATATCACAGGAAACTTTTTACTTTTCTCATAATACATAAATATTAAGGCAAATCTTAACTAATTTATTTTTAATAAAATAGAAAAGATTTGATTTTATGTATGTTTATATGTTGCGGATTTGGAAGAAATTTGGCACTTGGATAGACCATGACTTGGAGATGGATATAGGCTACTTTTCATATTGAATCACGGACGAAGTTGCTGGCAAGAGCTTGTGTTATAAGCTATAGTTAAACCTAATATCCTAATAACCTTACTATATCTGTTACAAACTGAGAAATGGCGTCGAAAAATTCCTTCGCGCTGTTAACTGATAATGTATCGCTGAGATTGATGGCATTGCCACGTTGTATGTCAATGCTTAGCCTCTGGCCAAGGTAAAAACCATCCCTTGAGTCACAGGAAGTGTCAACCACCCGTTTGAAAATATCGTTGAATAACTAATCAGTATGAACGTAATGATACGCACACGATTTAGTGTGCATACCATTACGTTCATACTGATTAGGCGATTTAGGAAATAATTGAAATGGCAGAGAAAAAAATAGGGAGTTCTCAATTTTCTAGTCATTAGATTTTACTTGAAAAACTCTGGCAGCCGGATGGAACCGCAATATCAATTAAATTATTGTGTAGAAATAGGTCTTCGTCCATTCGATAAACAAACAAAACTTTCAAAACAATAGTTACTGGTACCAGTTCCCATTAACTCCTTAATCATTAGAATCACAATAACTAAACACCATTTAAAAGGTTCGATCGCGTGATATCTACGGATTAACTTAACCTATTAAGTTAACCCATTAGGTTAACTACCAATACATAATGGCTTCATAGTAAAGGGTTAAGTCTGATAATGATTGGGCCTCACCCTTTGAATTAGGAAAATTACTTGCTTTGTTATTAAAATTATCGGTGTTATGCGGTGCTACGTCATTGGTGATGTAGCATTTATTGTTATTTTCAGTCAAACATCTTGAAATGTATGCGCTTTTACAATTTCGAACGTCACGATATCATCTTGGACGTTCTGGTCCAATTCTATTAAATGTATGGAACTATATACGTGCACGTTAGCGTGGACGAAAACTTAATAGCGTCTTCTTATATTCCAATTCATTTTACTTCCCTGTGTTAGCCCACCGCACGGACTGAAAAATGTCGTGGCGGACTTTACTCGTGCACAGGATTTTTAACGCACTGCTTAGCGCCGAGAGTTGAAAATCCAACAGTGTTTTTTCAACGCGCTAGGACGCACTCTGTTAGATTCTCAACGCACTGCTTAGCTCCGAGAGTTGAAACCAAACTGCGTTTTTTCAACGCGCTAGGGTGCACTCTGTTAGATTCTCAACGCACTGCTTAGCTCCGAGAGTTGAAACCAAACTGCGTTTTTTCAACGCGCTAGGATGCACTCTGTTAGATTCTCAACGCACTGCTTAGCTCCAAGAGTTGAAACCAAACAGTGCGATTTTCAACGCGCTAGGATGCACTCTGTTAGATTCTCAACGCACTGCTTAGCGCCGAGAGTTGAAAATCCAACAGTGTTTTTTCAACGCGCTAGGACGCACTCTGTTAGATTCTCAACGCACTGCTTAGCTCCGAGAGTTGAAACCAAACTGCGTTTTTTCAACGCGCTAGGGTGCACTCTGTTAGATTCTCAACGCACTGCTTAGCTCCGAGAGTTGAAACCAAACTGCGTTTTTTCAACGCGCTAGGATGCACTCTGTTAGATTCTCAACGCACTGCTTAGCTCCAAGAGTTGAAACCAAACAGTGCGATTTTCAACGCGCTAGGATGCACTCTGTTAGATTCTCAACGCACTGCTTAGCGCCGAGAGTTGAAAATCCAACAGTGTGTTCTTTCGACGGGCTAGAATGCACTCTGTTAGATTCTCAACGCACTGCTTAGCGCCGAGAGTTGAAAATCCAACAGTGTGTTCTTTCGACGGGCTAGAATGCACTCTGTTAGATTCTCAACGTACTGCTTAGCGCCGAGACTTGAAAATCCAACAGTGTGGTTTTTCGACGCGCTAGGATGCACTCTGTCCCAGCAGTGGAAACGTTATAGGCTGATGCCTATGCCCATTAATCGAGCACAAATCCAAACACCAGGCTGCTACTGAAACAAATCCTGAAAGAAAAATTCAATAGCACTGCCCGACCTAGTAACGGAACCCAGAACCCCAGAGGGAACAGGGTTATTACCAAACCTAAAACGGTTCAAATAAATTCAAATAGCGTCAACTCACGCAGGTTATTTCAAAAATTGGGCAAAATACACAAACTATATCAATATTAGAGGTTTTTACTATTTTTCTTTATGTCAATACAGACCTCGGGCTTAGTAGGTACAAGTAAATATTCAGAATGTAGTGGTGACAAGAGGTGATGGAAGTGACTTGAGTGTGGTTTAACAGTGGTGTTGAGCTCAGTTAGAACTAAACACGCCTCGCAAAACAGTTTAAAAAAAATCGAATGACTGATGCAAAATATCTCAACAACACTTGAAATCAAACCCAAGGCCAGCAGTAATACCTAGTAGAGCTTAAAACCACTAACGAGGCAGTTCAAACTATTGTTTCTTTTATAAAGCCATCCAAAATCAAAAACAAAAGTCATTTATTCAAACTAGGCTGAGAGTCAGCACTTTTCGAACGTCAAAATTACATAAGACAGTCCCCCAAAACGGCCGCCCTTCACCACTTGCTAGTGCTTTAGCTGGGAAGAAGCACAGCTGTCTGTTCAGTTAGAAAAACCATTGAATTAAACAATTATAAGGTAATCAAAGTAAAATAATAAAAAAAAACGAAATCCCCTTTCTCATCTCTATCATTTGCGTCTTTAGACCTTGATGATAAATGGTTTTATTCCTGTGAGTAAGTTTATACAAAAACTTTAAGAGGGAAACATTTTAAACCTAGACGAGGTCGGTGTTTCCCAACCCCTCTGAGAAAAAACACCGAACAAACTCAGAGGCCCAGACACAATTTTGGTCAGATCATGTGAGAGCCTTTTGTGCTGATCGTCATCGTCGTCGTCCTTGATAGCGGCGAACCTCAAAGGAAATGTATTGCATAAAATAGAAAAGAATTTACATTTATTTTGGAAATACGGGTAATTAGTAATAGGTGTTATAATACTAATAAGGGAAAACCGTATTTCACCATTTTTTCATTTTATGCAAACCAAAAGCCAGATTCATCAATCGAAAGCAATTCTCAGTCACACGTTTTATCCGTAAGAAATACGTAGTCTATTCTTTAACAGCACTGTTGTCAAGTGGCAATTGGGATATACACTTACACACTCACATATACTTCTGAGCACCAAAGTAGTTTGACATGGTAATTGAAATTATCTCTTCCATCCCCAATATATCCCTGTTTATCGCAAAGAGGTCCCCAGACAACCAGTTAGTTGTACGTTCCCAAGTTAGCTATTAAGAATTTTTAATTCGTACACAAACTGATCGTTGTGGTCGATAACGTGTTGGTGACACGCGACTGTTACTGATATTGTTATAGATGTTAATAAAACATTGAATTTGTTATATTTTAGTTTACTGTAATAGAAGGTAACGGTTTAAAATTAGACTTTTAGACAAAAAAAAAGTACAAGTTCAACAGCAAAGGACATCAGCCATATTGTAGTCAAAATGTCAGAAAGACAAATATAGTACTTTCTGCATTCGTACAGGAAAAATGTCGTGACCATAGTTCTTTTAATTGGTAGGTAGATAGTCAAAGTCGAAGCATTTGTTTGAAACATTCACATACAAGGCACTTTTGAACTTCAACATTTTTATTTAAATAGAATTGATTCTAGTCGTCTCTTCCAAAAGGTAGCTTCATATGGGGAAGAATACGGCCTGACCAAGAAAGAAACTGACCTTTGCCACCACTATCCATCAACCAGCATAATTTAATTGTGACACTTTAATTGAGGTACTTATAATCCTACTTAATGCGAAATTAATGTTAACAAAATTAACTAACAAACCTCTAAATAATATCCATTCGAAAAATAATTAGTACATATATATCAAAACCCACCCTCCTCTTCAAAAATCAATAACAAAAAAGGCAACAGACCAACGAGTAGCATAAATCAAGCTGTCCCCTCTAAAATCGAAGCCAGAACACTCGCGGTATCTTCATAAGAATTGATGTGGCGGATAAATCAGAGAACGACAACCTTGTGTCCGGAGTACGCCCAAACACTTGACTAATCTGGATTTATGGATGTGCGTACGTAGGTGGAGGAGTTTTAGGGATTTTTTTGTTGAATCAATCAATCTAGTATTTTTACCCGACTGCGAGATGAGGTTAATGTTTTTCGCGTATTTTGTATGTTTTTAATATTCACAATTCCACGTCATATCTTTCAAACCGCTAGACGGATTTATATAACTAAGACATCGACCGCCCAAGTGTTCTTATAAGTGCCGATTTCACCAATGAAACTGAAAGCGATCAGCACATACTTAAACTACTTTTAAGAGCTGTCAGTGTTATTATTTTCCATGGAATATTGACACTGACAGTTCTTGAACGCGTTTTAGATGTGCTCAACGCGTTCAGTTTCATTGGTGAAATCGGCACTAAGTAACGTTAAAAACAAAACAAACATGGCGGCTGTGAGATGCCATTGTTTGGAGTGAAAATATAAAAAGTTTTTTCTATAATTAAGTATAACTTATGAGGCTCATAGTAAAGTAGTCATAAAAAAATTGCCGATTTTTGGCGCCAAATTGTGTTTAACAAAACGAACCAATCACCTGAAATATGTTGTAACTTTTGTTTGCGCCTGCGATAAACTTACACAAAACAAAGTTCAATAGATGAGTATGTGTTTTTGCAGTCGGGTTTCTTTGCTTTTGTTTTTTTTTTATCATCTGCTGAGTCAATAATGTTGTGGTTGGCTTCCAGTCTATCCAGATTCAGCAGAATACCAGTATTTCACATGGTCCGACTGCTTATCTGACCTTTACAACCCAGTTACAGTGGTAACACGACACCCCTTGGTAAGACTTTAATATTTTTACCCTATTATAGGTCTAACAATAATGGTGTAAAGTGTTTTAAGGAACATAACACAACATCACACCTGTAATCCCAGATGGGTTGGGCAGAGGTGTGCTAACACAGCCTCATTTCACCAGTTATGCTTAAGTCCCATGTAATAAACTGTTTCATAAATACTGATCAGAAAATGATTGCATTTAAGCGCGACTATTGAACAACGGGTCCTGTACCCTAATTACGTAGTCGTAGTTTTGAAACAGATTGCTAATCCATTGCTTCATAAGTTCGATAAAAAAATCTGCTCAACAATGTAAATAACGCAACGAATGTTGTTGAACTGTCAAAACCAAACAGATTAGTCGCAATCGTTTACCAAAATGTGTTACGCAATTATGCTGCTGGTTAAGATTGCCAGGTCGGTCAGTGTTGTTGAGATGGGAACTTGGGAATTTCTCAGTCACATTTCACGCCGTAAGATAACATAACATTCTGCCTGTTATCCCCGAATGGCTAGGCAGAGTTTCAGGAGGACCCACATTTCGCCAGTTATGTTTTGTCCCATGTTTAAGGGGGCGAGCCTTTTGCCATCAACCGGGCTCAAATCCAGACTCCGAGCTGATACCGAGAAATTCCAGATATAAAAACCCAATAACACTTTGCCCGACCTGGAAATCCAACTCTGACCTCAAGCTAAGCGGCACCGCTTGCGACTATAGACCAACGAGGGATTTGTGCCCAGTTAATTACAGCACTTACAACATGAGAGTTAAACATAACTTGCAGAATGTGGGTGCAATAAACACCTCTGTGTACCTGTTTTGAGGAACTAACGCGTGATTTTAAAGAAACTAAGAGGTGTCTTAGTTTCTTTCTAACAACAAAGTACCGCGAAGTCCCCAACACTGTACGTTCACAGATGCCCGATGAAGCATTAGTGAGAGCCAACATTTTTACCTATCACACGCATTTTCCGATCCTCGATACTAATGGACGCCACTGATCAGACGCAAAACCTGGAAAATGTTAATTGTTTATTCAGAAAAATGACTGCGGATTCGTGTGGAAATACAACCATTTGTTATTTTAATTTCTCGTTAATCGGTTTACAATAAAGTATACATAATGTAAGAGTTCAAATGAAATCAATAAAGTCAACCCAAATTATTATAACTATTTATTTTTATAACAATAAAAAAGTAAGTAGCTGTAACAAATTTGAAAAAAATTATGTTATTTGATAGATTTTTTATCTGTACACTTAATAAAAAGTTATAAAGAATTTTGTCCGTTTGTCTGAATATATTGTCCTGGTGATACAGTGACTCCTAAAATGTTTTAGTTTTGGTCGTTGAATACCTTTTAAATTTTAGCATAAAAACAAATTATGTACGAAATGGTAAATTATATATAATTATATAATAACTATAAGAGTTATTATATAATCATATATCATTTCCCAGTTCGTTTGAGCATTCTTTACACGTTCAAACTTTCTTTCTCTCCAAATAAATACATTACGATCACAAAACAAAACAAAAAACCCGACGCCCACATACCGTGTTCTCGTCCACACCACAAGCATCGTTTGTCCCGATTCTGACAACAGCATATCGGCTGAAAAATGTGCCGATATACATCTCCCAATTACAAGGCCGCTAAGTGAAAAACCGGCTTTTGCCATATTTCGCGGGTTTTTTGACAGCCGGGCTTTCGACAGCTTTGATTTGCTTTTTTTTGTTACACAGGACACGTCAATTTGTGTTGAATCAAGATTTATTTGTGTTCTGTTAGGGTTTTTCGCAATTTTTTTAGCTCCCAGGTTTTCGATTTTAGTTGAAACAGTAACTGTGGTAAGGGGTTTTTCCTATTTTAACTTCCATTACTGAATTACCAATACTAGAATTAAATAGTTTATTCATTTGTTTAATTGGTTGTCCATTCAGTTTATAAATATAATGTCATACCGTTGCTAAAACCACTTAGCGGTTTTTTTTCAGTGCATTTAGATATGACTTAGGTTTGACGTTGACTTATGGCTTAGACTAAGCCTTACCTAAAAAACTAGACTTTATCTTCAGACATTATCAATTCATTGTATGTAACGAAGCAAAAAGAGAATGTAAGGATCGAAGCAGGAGGCGTTCTGAGGTTTCTACCTACCCCCATGGGAAGAAGACGTGAGTTTACATATGTTTGTACAATAAATTATTTCACTCCCCAACCATTGAACAGCAATTACTAACGCTTTAAATCGATGCAAAAAACTGTAGACGAAGAAGCAAAAATCAGTTACTGCCATAGTAATTGCACATAATTACCCAAAAATCGATGGCAACCAATCGATCTTGGATATAGCCCCCACACCTGGATATAGCCCTCGAACACGCCAACTAGAAATCAGCCGGTAATCGGCGCTGATCAATCATTGGGCTGGATTAGGTCGCTACACGAGCCTGGTTGGATTGTTTTGGTGTGTTATTTCCTGAATAAAAGTAATTGAATGATGGTGAAAATTGGAATGTTTGTTTACGAGTTTATTCACCACTAAAATTCTTTATTCATCTAATATACTACGGGGTTTGCGTCCTGATGGGTAACAATATCTATATACGATACAATAAAAATAAAAGGTCGAGAAGTTTTTTTGGGTGTACGACGCTAGTAGTGTTGGTACATGGATGTAAAGGATTCTGCCAATATATAAGTCCCCACATGAAAAAATCATTATGTACATTTATTTTTAGTTTTATCATCTCTGCGAAATTTCGCTAGCTAATTTCATTAGACCCAGTATAAGGTAACTAACTTAAAATAATAATAATAATATATACATGTATATAAAACGACTGCCTCGTTGGTCTAGTGGTCGCAAGAGCTACTGCTGAGCACGAGGTCTTGGGTTCGATTCCCAGGTCGGGGAAAGTGTTATAGGGTTTTTCCATCTAAAATTTCTCCGTAGCAGCCTGGAGTCTGTATTTGTGCCATGCTGATGGCAATAGCCTCACCCCCTGTTACATGGGACTTAAGCATAACTGGCGATATGTGTACTATAGGTACACCTCTGCCTTACCATTCTGGGATTACAGGCGTGATGTTATAATAAAAAGGCAAAAGAACTATACATAACATAATCAGCCTATTATGTTCCCACTGCTGGGACACAGGAATCCTCTCTATGAGAGGGAGTGGGCCGTAATCCACCACGCGGGCCCAGTGCGGGTTGGTAGATGTCACATGTCTTCGAATTTTTGGTTCTTAGACATGCCGGTTTCCTCACGATGTTTTCCTTCACCGTTTTGAGAGCAGTGGTGATGAAATAATTTACACAAAGTAAATCGCCTGTCTGGGTTCGAACCTGCGACCTATAGGACATCAAAAAATTAGTCAGCATCGCTGTCAACAGGAAAAGTGCCCAAAAGGCTGGCAGTATTGCCACGCTATAAGGCGATGTTGATTCTTTAGCCAAAAAATAGGTCAGACATCTGGTCACGTGAAGAGTCGACCAACTGCTTGGTGATGTCTCGAAAAACCAAGTGGGCACTCGAACCACAATTTGTAGCTTGGAGAGAAACACTAGGCCCCACGGGCCTAGTGTTTCTCTCTGCTACAAATGACTCGAAGATATAACTCCCGTATAAAGTATAACGACGAAATTATTTTCGCCGTTTGAGGTTTTCCGCACCTGCAGCAGCCACCCCAGCACAGCTCGCCGTGCTAGGAAGATGAACCGTTTTCCTCTAGAACAATATTTTCTATGATGGTTAGATGTTAACCGATTTGCATCGTTTACGAAATGAGTTACATTTTGTACTTAAAGGATCAACAAACAGGCCGATAAAAGCTTTCGCGAATATTATAAATGTAACATATGGTTGTTTGTTTGCTTCTTACGCTTTCACGGATTTGGATGAACTTTAGCACACAGATAGACCATAACCTAGGTAAGGACCATAGCTTCTTTTAATTCTGGATCGCAAACGAAGTTGTGGGCAACAGCTGGTTTATAATATAATTTGCCAATGGAAAGCACTGTTGGAACTAGCCTTTTGGGTATGTGCTATAAAGATGTCTGCATGCATCTTGCCAATTAGTTGCTAGAAATATCTCGCGAGCCTGTCAATTCAACTGGATCAAATGAAAACACAGCAAGGCTAAGGATACTGCCAGTATTAGGTAGGTATAGAACATAAAGCCCGGAATTAACAATGAAAGCATTACATTTTCTGTAGAGTTATTTGCCAAATTTACAACTACAAAAGGCATTCTCCAATCACTACAAACATGGTCGCTAAGCCTAGGACACACTAAACGTAGCTATACTAACAATATAGACATGTATCGGTCCCGCCAGTGAAATCGCCCGTGACGCCCTTCAGGGGAGGTTATAGCCCCAATTAGAAATAGGACGTTTTCGTAAAATGCATGTCTGCGTGTACAAGGGTTTGGGAAATCGTGCAGTGGCTTGTAATACCTACTATATAAAGTTAATCTCGATGTTCTGGGTGAATGGTGAAGACGTGATTGTGCCGTTGACATAATTATGAAATTATTTTACTTGATATTACACATTTGACAGCAAATTTACGACATGTTGAGGAAACTAAGACTTATATTGACACCGATTACTATGCACTACTTCAGTCAATGTTATCATACTTCATAACTACATCTAAATCTTTGCTAAAGTTGGAGAGAGCTCAGAGAGCTGTCCTTATATTAAGTCGTAAGCTTTCCTTTCTTTTTCCTTTTCAACGAAAGAACTTTACCAGCAGTGTCAAGTACTGACAGTTCGCCAATTATTCATATTGAACACTATCATTCGCACGCATACGAAACTTCTATACAATCCTGTCGAAATCCTTAACAAAAGATGCAAAAATACAGTCTGTACATCAAGGTCCGTCAAAACCAGCTTCAGCCGTAGATTCTTTTGTTTCCTACCTTTACAACAAGGTCATTAAAGCTATTTCCATCAACTCCTTATCCAAATTCAATTGTAAGACTTATGTCCAAAATTGACATCAATCTCAAGTTTATGAAGCCACAGACTCTTAGAAGTCATTTCATAAAAAGCAGCTAGACATGTCCTACGTGTTATCATCATACTAGAAGACTAGTTCTGATTATCAAACACTCACGACACTCCCACACCCGCACACACATACCTACGCACACCCTACTTTGCTTTATTATTATTTGTTTTTGTTTTGACTTAAATTGTTTTTTATCTTCCATCCCAACATTACCGTCTATTATTAGGAGTTGTATACAGTGACTTGTCCGGATAGTTTGGAGGCCTGGAGACCTGTAATACATGTATTCCTAATACAGGCTCCGTTCTCCACAACATCAATGTAGTTTTTTGTGTACACAATTATGTATTGTACTACTTTTCATTGAGAGGTTACTTTATCTGCGACATTGTCCGCTCTATTTTCACTTCTATTTATTTTTTCTCCTAATTCTTATCCATTTAATTCAAAATCCATGTTATTTGTTAATTTTTGTGTTTGTGTTTTTTCTTTGTGTCATGTTTTATCGGAAATAAACTTGCTTCGTACTCTCTTCTTTACATCATTATATCCTCCGTGATTTTATTTAGCTTTTTAGGACCAAGGGTTTGTGCTTGGCATTGATGAGTCAATCAATGAGTGAGCTAGGACTGTCCTTTTTCTTTCACAGTGGCCCTGACACAGGCAACTGAAGGAACACGGGTGGGTTTTAGTCAGTAAAAGTCTGACACGCCCTCCCGCTCCACCCAGAGCAGGAGAAGTCATTGATGATTTCCCTCCCATAACAAGGACCATTTTATTGGTAAAAAAGAAATCATGCTTAGCCCAATAATAACTTCTTTATTATTGGGCTAAGCATGAATTCAGCACATGATTCTAGACCCTCTAGTGCAGAAGCTTTTCCTCTGTTAAAAAAAAGCTACGAGGGCAAAAACAGCACATTTTTCCAAATAACCTATGAAAAATTTCAATGTGGAAGGGTTCAGAGTCATGTGCTCAATTCCTCCTGCATAAACACAAAAAAAAATATACCGTGTAGGTATTGATGGAATCCCAATAAAAGTTTTCACCCTCCCCGAACTTGGAGTTGTATCTGAACAATGCTGAATTTCAGACAGCGTAGTGTAGCGTTTTTATATTTATAGTAACAGCCTCAGAGCTACGCGACACATCAACGGTGAAGAATAATTATTCAAATGTAATAGAGCAATATTCCAGACAAGGTAGGGATAGCAAAAAAAGTTGCAAAAGGAAACCGCGTGTACTACATCAAAATTCTGTTCTGCCAGGCTGAACGTGTAAATATGTGGATCTATCAAGACATCCCAGGATCGTCAATCACTGGACATTTGATTGGCTTGACGATCGGAACATATTTATACAGATGACGTGGTCTGAAATGCCGGCTGTCTTTCGTAGATCTTTAACAGTCGTTGCAGGATGTCAGGAGCTCTAAAGTCTGACAACCAGTCTTAACCAAGGGTATCGTGTTACCCAGTTACTGGGTTATGAAGGCCTAATAGGTAGTCGCTCCAAGAAAAATACAGGTATTTAACTGCATCCGCACCCTAATTGCGTAACCTATCAAACAGAATCTGAATCATTTTGACGGATATTATAGCTAATCCTTTGCTTCATATAGGTGAATCAGCCCAAAGACAACGAAACCATTTTTAAAGTCAACCATTTCACATTCTCCAACTGTTGACCTGCCTAACTTTTATTGTCAGGTTCACTTTATACGGGTTTTGCGTATCCTGGGCTTATTATTAAGTTACTCTGGTTGTCTCATATTCATGAATAAAGAAATGATTAACGAAACGCGCTCCCAGACCGTTAAGACGTGCCCTTAGTAATTTCAATCGGAAAAAAATAATTATCGGGTCTCAATTCTTTTACTTTTCTGTTTGGCACAAGTGTGATGTAGTGTAAATCTACTAATAATTGTTTTCGGTCCTACATGAAGTGGAATTCAAACAATAATAAACATTAAAAAACGTTTGAAAAGTGCCTTATCATAGTGACTATCATGCGAGTGCACGGAATCCTGGCAGTTGTGTGAATTGTGTTAACGGCATAGTCTTTCGTACTCGAAATATTCGCTGAACTGGCAGGACTACCAACTTTCCGAAGACAAAGTCGGTGCGGGCGCTCCAGCGACGAATATAGTGTGATCGGGTGCATTGCTGGTAATGCGACTGTTGGTGCCACACCAACCATACAGTTATTTTTGGATGAACTACAGTAGGTATGTGACTTTCTATGATTATCGAAATTTGTAAACAATATGGAATTGTTAGAAAATATAACATTACGTCGCACGCGTACGGTATCGGAACACAAAAATAACACCAAAGAAATTATTTCTCAAACATTGGATGAGAATACAAATAGCCGGAAATGTCAGAGTACGAGGAGAATACGCAGATAAACATCCTTAAAACTGAGATTGAGATCTTAGGTCTGAATTAAAAAGCGCGCATCAAGAAATAGAAATACTATCTTTGGAAAATAACTCCATGAACTAGCAAACGCGGATTCGTTAAAGAAAAATGAGTTGTATAAAAGGTCACCAGTAGTCCCATAAAGAAAAAAGTGCTAACACCTAAGAGAACTAAAAATAATTCTACAGAATAGAAGACCAGTAAGCCACAAACCTCAGAAATTCCTGTTTGCTGCACATACCCTGCTGAAAACTCGCAAAACAAAACATCACATAACATAAATATTTTTTAAATTTGTATTTAAGTAGTGAAACGTCTAGAGAGATAACAAATCAATGAGTAAAAGGACCATTTTAAGTAAATTTTATATATATGTATTTTATATATCACATGCCGAATTGTAGATTCAAGCAACTATTAGTTAATCTTGATAAAAAAAATACAATACTTCGTCGACTTCAAAATAGTTATTTTTTTTGTTGGAGTAAGCCTAGGCAGATTGACCTGCACCCTAATTGCGTAACACACAATCAAACATAATCTGAATCATTTTGATGCATATTGATAATCCATTACTTCATATGTTCGAAAAAAATATCTGCTCAACAACGCAAATAACGCAACAATATTGTTGAACTGTCAAAACACACCAACAGTGAGAATGGGAAACCCATTCTCACTGTTGGTGTGTTAAGCAGGAAAAGATGAAAAATTTCTTTGGAAGAAGAAATGGGCGGCCTTTGCCCAGTAGTATATCTACGCCTGTTTTGCGAACGTTACAAGGTAGAACACTATCGAGGTCGATCTCTGCGCAAAAATATGATTATCGCAAGTCACATAACCAACAAATGAGAAACCGTCGGAGACACGAGTACGTATCAACCAGTTTCATCATTTGTATAGTTGTTTGTGAGACTATTTATTTAACTTGTTAAATGCATTATTTACTTTATTATTTACTATAGCTAGCCCCCGATTTCGTCTGCGATCCTGAAAAGTAGCCTTACCTAGGTCATAGTCTATCTGTGTGCTAAATTTCATTCAAATCCGTTAAGCCGTTTAAATTTGAAAGCGTAACAAACAAACAAACACCAACTTACTTTCTAATTTATAACATTAAGTTAGGATTTCAGCTGAAAGACGTCCTAGGCTGGACATAGGTCACCCCCAAGCACCGCCACTTTGACTGGTCCTGTGCTTCCCGCGTCCAGCGGATTCCTGCGGCCTTCACAAGGTTATCGGTCCACCTTGTGGGAGGCCTTCCAACGCTACGTCGTCGCCACTACAGAACCTCTCTGCCCCATCGGCCATCTGTTCTGCAAGCAATGTGCCCTGCCCACTGCCACTTAAGTTTGGCAGTTCTTGGGGCTATGTAGATTACCTTGGTTTACCTGCGGTTCTCTTTATATTGGATTCGATCACGTAGGGAAACTCCAAGCCATCTCCATTGGCATTTGGGTAAATATTAGCCTTCTAAACAGGCCCATTGTGAGCGACCACGTTTCAGTGCCATATGTCATCACTAATCATCACTGACAACATGTACTGTAACACTATACTATAACAAAACATCAGCTAGTATCAAACCAACTTGCATTAAACAATCGTTCGTTCATTAACAGCGCAACGCATCGGTCAAACGTTCTTCGGACTCAAACGAATTTCTATAAAACGTTTTACACTCGAGCCCATTGGTCAAAATTCTGACTATGACATACTACTGAGAATTTTTTAATGAAGAAACGCTAAAACACATTACCCGACCAGGTAATCGAAATTTTACTGACGAATGTTACAATTAAAGCAATACTACAGTAAAACCTCACGTTTTCCATTCACTCAATCATAAAAACCACAATCCTCTAAACCCGTATCACCAATCATCCGTTACGTCCCCAAGGGGCCGGGCAGGATGAACGGAAAAATGCGCAGCTTCAAGTGTATTCAATCTTTCAACCGACATAATTATCGTCAGATATCCACGTTCAAGTTTTATGAAGATGCAGTATCAATGGAAGAGGGGGACTTGGTTTAGGTCAATGAGCGTAGTTTGAATTTTGTTCTCCGTCTCATTTTTTTGGCTTGAGTCATGATGATTAACACCCAAATTCTAAATCGTAACCTCTAAAGCTACTCTACTCACAATTATGTCTAGGAGACCTCAAGGCGTGCCTCTGAAGACCCTAAAAATCGGTATTAATACTCGTCTGATTAAGGAAATTATGAGGTCTCTCGAATGAGTGTAAGTCGAAATGTACGTCAATAAACTCTTTAAAAATACAATAAAAAAATCGGGTAAAATACGCATTTTTTGGATAAAACTTTCTTGTTGACTACCTGAAGGAAGTCTCAAGGTAGATGACGTACCCTATATTTGAAAGTTGGTTCCTCAACTCCAACTCACCTCTAATGAGGAAACGGTTTGAGATGAGGAGTAACATTGCAACTATATCAAACGACCGAAGTGAGGTCTAGTAAAGTCGAGGAAATCATGACGTTTTGACATAGAATATGGGTCTAATGATGATGATGCATAGTAGCTACCTGTGTGCCATTTATTTGATCTGTGAAATGAAACTGTTTACTCTACCTTTAAAATGCAGACTTACTACTCCGCCAAGAAATCCTGAATACCGTCTTAATCTTTTATATGATTGGGCCATACCGATGTTGAACGATAAACCGTGCTTATAAAACCGAATAACTCATACCACCTACACAGCAATTCTGATTGATAGCACAAAAATACGGTCAAAGTGCCTTCTGTAAGAATTTTTAACGTGTTACCGTGGAGGTTCTTGCCAACTCTACACCATAGGAAAAAATCGATTGGAACCGTGCAACTAGCTTCAGACGTTTCGTAGGTGCCCATGTATACAATATTTTGAATATGATTTTTTTTATTCCTGGACACACCCTATCAGTTCTCCTAATAATGATCTTCTTCACAATTGTCACTTCCATCCAACTAACTCCTCACACCACCACCCTTAGACGATGCGAAGGTGGTGTGGGGGGGAGGAAGCTTCAGGGTGGTTTGTCTCTTGAAAAAGTCTCAATAACTCGACAGCGCGGAACGCGAATGACATCGTTAGTGCAAGTGGCTCGAAGAAAAGGCGAACTATCTACTTGGTACGGTGATATCTATCGGACGTTGATACAGGATGTGACTTGGACTTCAGAGACTGTTTTTTTATATTTAAAGAAATAAAGATTTTTTAAATTCTACACAAATAAAACTCATTTTACACAACATTACATAAAAATATACAAAGATAAAGTAGTCAAAAGCCTCGTATTCGCCATACAAAAGTTTAAAATGCGAAAATTATAATATTGTCACACTTTTTACTTTTTTATGTAATTTACACAGACCAAAGACAATGAGTAATTAATTTGCATACTAAATTAATAATTTAATTGTATTCAGACAAAGTCGATTCATATTTTTGTTAGTAGGTAGCACTTAACAATAATGTTCTTACCTAGCTAAACATTCAAATACACACCACAAAATTATAATAACTAAACTAAATATCAGAAGTAGTAAAGTAAAGAAAAGAAGAGAAGGAGAGAAGTAGAGTAGTAGTGAAGTAATTTTAAATTAATTGATTCAAAATAATCTTTGAATTCATTAAAAACTTTAATTTTAAATAATGTTAATATATTATTTTAAATTATGAAATTCATTAAAATAACTGGGTAATTTTTTTGTGTAGAATAATTTTAAACGGTTAAATTAAGTACCTACAAGTACTCAACAATGAACTACTTTTACCGTAAGACTTTCTCAGAAAATGCCTAAAACACCGTCACCGTAATTCAAGCTTGTTACTTTGAGAAACTAGTCTAGTATTACGAGTCTAATTTAAGCAGTCGTTAAGTTATTTTTAAGCTTTAAAAAAAATATCCGTCAATATCCTTAACTAGTTTTGGGTGATTTTATTAATAAATAGATTTAACTCTTTAACGCTGCTTAAGTTTTCTAAACATATAATACTTATGATATACAATCATATACATCAATCACATGAAAAGTCGGACATCCAATAAAATGAAAAGTAATTAGACGATTTCTCAAAGTTGTGTTTATGTCACTTAATGAGTTCTTGCAGAGGGCCGACGATATTGGCTTAAAATTTACTGCCATCGCGTAAACAGCTCTGGCATGTGCCACAGAGAGAAGCCTGGATAGTTAGCAAGGAAATGAAGCTTAAAAAACTAGCCTCCCGTATTATGATATACATAATAAATGATTTTAATTACCTTCGTACTTTTTTTTAAAAAAGTGAAAAGCATTTTTTCCCATTTCACATTTACCAACACCCTGTATTCAAGTATTGGCTAGATCTGAATAACAGCGTCGCGTAAAAACTCGCGACTATGTTCATTTTGCGGACTTTCTGGCCGTACACCTCTGATTTAAAACCAACCTTATATTTGAAGAAGTAAAGTAGTAAATCCCTCGGCGACGGCAACCTGACCCATGTTTTAAAGGCGCTCTTGAGTTTCGCGCCGTGATCATGCATCACTTGCGTAGGAGTGCGGGGTGTAATTATTTTGGATTATTAAGTCTCGAATATTGGGTTTTATAGTTATTTTTATGAAGGGAATTGATTGCTGCTTTTGTTAAGAAGAAAACAGCACGATGTAATAAATTGTAGATTTTCGGACCGAATTCTGGACTATCTGTGCATGTTTTCTTAGGCTTACAAGCCTAAGAAAACATGCACAGATAGTCCGGAATTAACATATAATTTTCTGTAGAAAATTATAAGTTATTTAAAGGAAAAAATCGTGAGAAGAACCTGACTTTTATATTCTTAGCAATCGAGGTAATCAGTGCTTTTTTCCTGGAACCAAATCAAGCTGGTATTAGAACAAATGTTTTGTTTTTTACACCCTAATTGCGAATCATACTTTCAATCACAATCAAAGGGTTTTGAAAGAAGTTCCTGATAAATTCTGTTGTTTGAATTATTTGTAAATGACGCAATGAACGTGGCAGAACTGTCATGTCATGTCATGTGTGAAAGGCAATGCTATTTTGTATGTTACGCAATTACCCCAAATAAATCCCGAATACCATTTCTTCCTAAAAAATGTACACAAAAAAAACAAAGAAACTAGATACCAAAGAAAGATTTTGCAAGCGATAGCAAAACAGTTACAGAAAATTTAATACACGAACTAATTTCAGATTCTAGTCTGTCATTGCAGTTGACATGAAATATTGATCTAGACAAAAGATTTATGTCTAGGTAAGTGTAGACTGAAATCGATAGTACTCGTGCTGGTCTAATAACGTCACGATATGGCCTTCCGTTTTGCTTGTTGTCTTTACTGTATGTTCGGAGTGAGGTACTAGGGCTGTAGTTTTTGAAGGAGCTGTTTTATGTGATATTTCTGAGAGAGAGATGTTTTGGAGAGATCAATCTGTCAGTTAGAGATCAGTCTGCCCGGTTGCTCATAAGTTATTTTAAAGCCATTCCAACACCACAATTGCATAAGTGGACCATAATGTATTTCTCGTGTTTACATTTTTGGAACGAAGTTAGAATATTTTTTCCGTTTTTTTTTCAGAAATTGTCACGTTACGAAAAAGCGTCACGCCCTCCATGCGACTTTTTACTATGTATAATAGAAAGAGACAGAGAAGGAGAGATAATTTTCATGGTTTTCAAGAGTGCTGAAGCCAATGGTGTCTAAATGAAAATCCAAAATGGCGGCTGCATTTTTATTTCATTATGGATGTGTCGTTATCATGGTTTCGAGGGTGAACTACATTCGGAGTTGAAGAAACAGAGTGTGGAACTTCGTTCCTGATGGGTATCCCCCGACACACAAGTTTTTTCTTTTATACAATTATACCTACTTATGTAGGTAAGTATGTCACATTTATAATACATTTTAGTTTGTAAATTGGAAATGTGCACACGGCTACATATCAAGCTATACATTTCCGGTATAAGCTGACCTCTCATTGTACGAAAATCCAACGCCTTGAGATTAAATCTGTAATGCTGTCATGTTGTGCATGTACACTTTAATAAAATATTATAGAATAAACAATAGATGTTCCCACTGCTGGGAGACCCGTCTCTCTGTGAGTGGGAGTGGGCCGTGATCCGTCACGAGTGATAATATGCCAATGTGTTGGTTGTATAGGACATCCTAGTTTTCTCACGATGTTTTCCTTCACCATTTGAGAGCGGCAGTGAGGAAAATTAATCATACAAAGTAAACTATGCACTTTGCGTTGTGCGATTGTGATGTGCCTGCCTGGGTCGAATCCCAGATCCACAACTCGTAAGACAGCGCAGTTACCACTGCCAAAACCATTAAAAACGTTAAAGACAAATCATTCATTTCAAATAGGCATATAAATGGCACTTCTGAACGTCAACATTTTCAAAAAAAAAAAATTGAATTGATTCGAGTTGCCCCTTCCTTCTTTTTTTTCGTATGGAGATGAATGGGCAAGAAACTCCACCGTTACTCTTTTAAATGTTTTACAACATTCTGTGATCCGCCACGTGATTTTATTAATTACCTATATGTGAAGACGATGCACCTAAAATAAGATTACTACACCACAATGGGTAAAAACAATTAAAAATAAAGCAATGTCTGGTAAATTAATTATTTCATAATTACATGGTGCTCACATATTTACAAATATTGTAAAACAGGATGATTTTTAACGAGTAATAATGTATGAGTTAAAGTAAATACAGAATCAATGTAAAAAAAAAGAATCAAATGAATCAATGTATTAAATTAACTAAATAGAACCGTTTTTCAGCACATTAGGAATTGCCGTCAAGACATAACTAGGTGCTCATAACGATGTTGACTTGCAAATACGCGTTTCCTTTCACGAATGTCTACTGTCAATGTAAGTAGGTGAGAATTATCATATTACACCTTGGTTAACCTTCGAGTAACCTTTGGAGAGCAGTGGTGGCCCAGTGGTAACGGCCCCGACTTACGGTCGTTGGTTCGAACCCAGGCAGGCGCATTACTTTGTGTAAATTATTCCGTCACCACTGCTCTCATAACCAAAAATTCGAAGACATGTGACATCTACCAAGCCGTCTTGGGCCCGCGTGGTGGACTACGGCCCACTCCCTCTCACCGAGAGGAGGCCTGTATCCCAGCAGTGGGAAAAAAATAGGCTGATTATGAAATTATAAAATATGTAGTATATAAATATTGTATTATCATTGTAAAACAGCTCGTCTCAAAAATTAATCCCACTAATACAAATATATTAGTAATATTATTGTCAACGCGAATGTTTGTGAGAATGCTATTACTCTTTCACTCAAAAACTACTGCACGGATTTGAATGAAATTTGGCACACATAGTTATAATTTATAACCTGGTTTTAACAAATTTGATACTTTTTATCCCGATACTCTCACGGGATCGAGATTTAAGCGTGCGAGCAGCTGATACCTCCATAAAACATAACATCACCGAAAGGTTGGAAAGACGTGTGACTTGACTTACATCCTGATTTTGCCAGTTATGTTTAAGTCCCTTATAAGAGCCCATTGCCATTAACCGGGCCAGTAGCTAATCGAATGAGAAATTCTACTGAGATGGAAAAACATAATAACACTCCCGGACCCAGGAATCAACCCCGGACCATCATGCTTACGACAAGACCAACAAGGCAGTCAAACAATTAGGTACTATCATTGTAATGACACACATAAAGTTTTAGGTTTTAAAAAGGACAGATATCATAATTTGACAAATCAGGTATTGTTGGAAGCTTCTGGATCGTCCGCTGGTATATTACGTCTATCAGGCTATATGACGTCACACTAACTTGAATAAGGCGCCCTCTGAAGACGTAAAGTCATGAACTAACAAACCAAGGCTTTACCCTGACCTTGTTTGTACCTACGTCTTGATTTCTGTCTGAAATATTTTCTTGTTTCGTACTTTTTATTTTGCGTGATTTTTCAGTAGTCGTAACTCTCTTTTTTGTCTTATCTGCGAGCGGTCAGCTCGGTCACCTTACTGTACGACCTCCTTCTCAAACTTCATGTGTCTCACAAAATGTGCCTTGAAATCGTTTTAATCACTTCAGTCTATGACTAATCAAAGTCCCCTACCCTGTACGCGACTAGCACTTAAAACAAAGCCGTATCGGTTCGGTATCGGGTCGCAATCGACGCGGCCGGCACGCCACCGGCACGCGACCGTAACAGTGGCGTGCCGTATCGACTGCATTCAAATCGGACGCTCGTAGAAATTGATTTACGATGTCATGGTTAGGGTTAAGTTGTATTGAGCGGAGACAGACATCGAATAAAAATATCTATGATCGGCGCTCGAGACGAAGCCTACTTAAGTAAGCTCGCGAATAAATAGTTATTGATAAAATTATTTTATCAAGACAAACTCAGCAAAATGTCCTTAACACGTTACTACCGTACCCTAAAAACTAAAATTTGTTTTTATTTTACCACTTTGTCCGGTTACTAATTTAGTTATGCCAAATTAAAGATTTCTAGTACTAAGTGTTTCTGAGCTAAGTTGCGAGCAGACAGACGGACGGGCATAGTGAAACTATAAGGGTTCCATGTTGACTACGGAACCTTAAAAAATGTCTACAGAGCCAACCAACACAAAAAAACAAAAGTTGAAAAGAGCCTATTCCATCCTCCTTACCCAGTTATATCACAAGAATGTGACGACAGGTTGCAGTCATATTGTTTTATCTAATATTGGCGGGAAGTCGCTGACGTGACCTTCTACCCTGGATTTATTGCTGAACTGCTTCCGAGACACCAAGGAGGTTATAGTCGACAGTATATCGGCAGATGTGTTAGGTAGATATGTCAGCTACGGCATTTTAGTAGTGCATTTATGATTGCATGCAGTTTTTTGTTGAAAAGTTATGTCAGTGATAACAAATTCTTGGTGGCGATAAGAATTGTTAGTTTTTAGGGTTCCGTTACCCAAAGGGTGCCAACGGAACCCTATTACTAAGCCTCTGCTGTCCGTCCGACCATCTGTCTGTCAGCGTGCTGTATCTCATGAACCGGTATGACATGAATAGGTAGACTGAATTGGAAACGAACGAGAATTTTCGGCGCAATATATGCGCGACGGCACAGCGCGACTCAAAGGCCCAATAATATATCCACAAATCTTATACAAATTCGCCAACAAAATACAAATTCGGGTACAATCGAATTCTCTTCGGAGTATGTAACACCACGCAGCCGTAACTATATAGTAACAAATGTTCGGTAGGGGTGCAATATTTATCTACCCCTGGATGGTAGTCAGGTTTTATAGGGAGCGACTGGTCACTTCGGAATTTGCGCTATTTATTTATTGTGTCGTGGCTAGCCAGTGACATATGTTACGGATATACGGAGAGAAAAGTGGTTGACGAATTTTTCAGATTTTGTTTTTTTGTTTTTGAAGGAGACGTTTGATTAGATATTATTGAATTTATTGGGAATTTCCATCATGAATTTTTAGTAGTGGCCCGGAGTCTGGTTTTTTGCCCGGTTGATGGTAACAGTCTCTGTCCCTATTACATCGGACCTGAACATAACTGGTGAATTGGCACACTTCTGCATAATCCTTTGGGAAAAACCAACAACTTGAACTTGTAATTATCACCATAAATTCATATTTTATTTTCGATATAGCTCAAAACTTAACTTTATTTTCGCTGCTTCTATAATTCCACACTATATTTAAATGCAGTTTCGCCTCTACACTTTTGTGCCCGCCTGTACCCAGGAGTATATTAAACGTCGGAGGAGCCGGCAGAGCTCGCCAACATTTGGTTTTTATACACCAATACTTTGTCGCATTCTTGCCGACTTTTGTATATTGGATGCTGCAGGCACAGGGTTGACTAGACCTGGCAGGTTTTTGAGCTAATTTCAAAGTACCATATTTATTTTTATCATAAATATTTAGGGGACAAAGTGACAGGTTGATACAAAATCGCGTCACTTTTATTTTACTAATTTTCTTTCTCTTGTTTAAAATATTAATCATAGAGGTCCAGACAACTGTTAGTTTTTAATTGAAATTAAACATTATATTACTTGTTACTTTGAAGTACATGGCATATGACAGCTTTTTAGGACACTTATTTTTGTTACTTCCTAGTTATGGATGGTATCAATGACTATGGATTCTGCTCGCGGCTTCGCCCACTCGTTGGTATTGGTATAGGTTGGTAACATAATAACGGAATAAAAAGTACCCATGTCCTAACGCGAGTCATGGTCCACCTGTCTGCCGAATTTCGTCAAAATCCATTTAGCCGTTTACGGATGAACAGGTAACATAAGGCAAGTAATTTATCCGACACATATTTTCATTTTAAATAGGAATGTTTTTTTAAATTTTCCCCTAGTAAATAATGCTTTTCAAACATTATCCTGAGTTGCCATGGTTTTAGATTTTACAAAGGATAGAACCCCCTCACGCTTACGTGCATTGAATTATCTATTTCAATAATAATATTAAATAACATTGTAATATTTCTGTAATGCCGACGTTACGATTACGTTACGATATACTTGCACAAGTATACCTTAACGTGTGTGGGATAAGTTAGCACAAGTATCCGAGCCATGCAGTGTCACGCAGACTTGTGCAAGTATACCTTAACGTGTGTGGGATCAGTTAGCACAAGTATCCGAGCCATGCAGTGTCACGCAGACTTGTGCAAGTATATCGTTACATGTTTGGCCTTCATTACATATACTTAAGTGGTTGTTTTTAACTTAAATTTACCACGTTTTTTTTACTTTTATTTATGTTAATTTTATGTGTAACGTGAGAAAGTCACGTCTAAACGTTCCAAACCCTACATAGTGTAACGCGAATACGTCCGACGGACTAATAAGCCCACACTACGATAATAAATCTAGCATAATGTCGTCTGCCGGCTTATTGATTCTCGTCATTTGGACTTGTTTGTTTACTTCACTGTTACTTGTACTTAAGCGTAGATGAAGTTTTATTAATTCGCAATAATACGATTTATGAAACTCTAGTTTTTTTTTTTTGTATGTAACCTTTGAAGTGCGCGGTCCTATGCCGTAATTCTCGTATCTTATTTCAGTTCTACAGTATTCCGTTCTCCTATAAACCCTCTTATTTGAAAAATGTTTGAAGTTCTTTCATGGCACATATTCATACTAATATTATAAACTAGGCTAACATTTTTGACTGTCTCGTTGGTCTAGTGGTGGCAAGAGCTACTGCTGAGCATGAGGTCCTGGGTTCGATTCCCAGGTCGGGCAAGTGTTATTGGGTTTTTCTATCTAGAATTTCTCAGCCCGGAGTCTGGATTTGTGCCCGGTTGATGGCAATAGGCTCGCCCCCTATATTACATGGGACTTAAATATAACTGGCGAAATGTGGGTGTACTATAGGTACACCTCTGCCTAACCCTTTTGGGATTACAGGAGTGATATTGTGTGTTTGTGTGTGTGTGTGTGTGTGTATTATAAACTCGAAAGTAACTCTGTATGTACAGGTCACTCAGAAAGTATTGCGATAAAAAGATCTATGTGTGTCTGGCTAGTTATAGTCAATTTTGAAAATATGATTATTTGAAAGTTGAAATAGGTACGTACCAATTTCAAAATTTCCCTCCACATTGTTTGCGAGTTAATTTAAAATAACGTCTCTTAAAAATTGATCTGCCCAGGAACATTTTCGCGCTATAATTTTTTAAGATTTCAAGTGTCGCCTGAAACCGGACGAATCTTACGATAGACTTAAAATGGCATTCATGGTTGAAGGCCCTTCTAAGGCAACCGTGTATTGTTGGTATAACGAATTCCAGCGCAGTCGACTAACTTTGGGGGATGAAGAAAGATGTGGTCGCCTTTTAACGGCTGTTACGGAAGAAAAAATTATTCCAAGACAATAGACGAGTTACGTATCAAGTGATTCAGCACATACTGCAGGTTGGATCGGGAAGCGATCACGAAATTCTAAACGTACATTTTGGCGTGAGGAGGATAGTTTCATGCTGGGTGCCGCACAACCTCAGCAATGCTCAGAAGCAGGCCCGGGTGGAATGGTGCCGTGATACAAATTTGAAGCAGGCTCGTCTCGGCGTGTTTACGACATCATTACAGCTGATAAGTCTTGGATTTATCAACACATTCCAGAAACGAAGCGCCAGTCGACGGTTTGGGTGTTTCAAAACGAATCAACGCCTACCCAAGCGAACCGATCTAGAAGCGGGGGGAAGATTTTGATCGCGAGCTCTTTTACAGAACCAAAGAAGCATCAACGCTGAATGGTATACTACCAAATGCATGGAAGAACTTTTCTCTGTTGTGAGCAACAAGCGACCAAACACAGGCTAGCGCGCTACTGCTCCACCACGACAACGCGCCTTCATACACCGCGCTCAAAACGAGGGAATTCCTGAAGCACGCCGGTCAAACTCCTGGGTCACCCTCCTTACAGCCCTTACCTAAAACCGTGTGACTTCTTTTTATTCCCTAAAATAAAAAAAATCTGCTCAAAGGGATAAAATTTTCGTCGCCAGAAGATGCGCTGTCAGCGTTCGAGCAGGCTGTATCGAGGTGTCTACGGCGGACTGGAAAAAGTGTTTCGAAAACTGGTTCAGACGCTTGAAACGTTGTGTAGAGGCTAGTCAGTGGAGAGTTCTTTGAAAAAATTAAAAAAAAAAAAAACTGTATATTTTATTTTCTCAAAACTTTCTGAGCGTAATACATTACATTCTATTACAATAATCTTCTCGAAATTCTCTAGAGATCATTTTGTCGCAATACCAGACTCGGGGATAGAACCTAGGATGCCACGCTCGGCATTCCCTCTTTCAACCTACGATACGAGTATAGTCGTATGCTAAAGCATTTGAGAGAAAACGCCTAGAAACAGACATATCTTTATAGTGTGGCTCACCTAGATTCCACTTAAACCGAATAATATTATTTTAATTAATCATGACATAAGCATAAAAATCGAGATTGCCCTGTGGTTAAAGCCATGCACGAGGTTGTGGGTACAAATCTGAGCAAGTACCAATGTGACTTCTAGTTCATATAAGTCTGAAATCGCCAACCCGTCTTGAGCAAGCGTGGTGATCAATGCTCGTGCCTTCTCTGTATAAGAAGAGGCCTTTGCCCTGCAGTGGGACATTCAGTGTATCATTATTTCAGCCGGAATACGTCCACTGCTGGACTTCAACAGGTTCTGTGCTTCTCGCATCCTGCGTATTCCTGTGGCATTCACCAGGTCATCGCACCACATTGTGGGAGGCCTTCCAACGCTACGTTTTCCGGTATGCGGTCGCCACTCCAAAACCTTTCGGTTCTGCGAGCAATGTGCCCTGTCCACTGCCGCTTAAGTTTGGCATTTCATCGGGCTATCTCAGGTACCTTGGTCAATCATAGAGACATTAATGAGCTGGTATAATTATGACGTAGTTTTGTAAAATCGCACCAACTATAAAATGCAAAACCAATACCAGCAGACACTCTGTTATTTCAATTCGCTTTTATATCCACTTCATTAATGACAGAATGACAGAATCATTATCATGACGTCACGGCAATCACGCTCTGATGGCATATGAATACAGTAGCGATGGCTCGCAATACAATTATAATATTGGTTGAATAATTAACAGGATTGCTGCATCGTAACGCCACAATTGTTCTGTTATGGCTATCGCTTTAGGGAGGGGATCAGGCGATATTGTTTTCGATAAAAAAGATACAAAAAAAAAAACGAAAGTTGTCGCGGGACACCCGGTTGGACCGAATTTCCTTTAGGTTTAACACACTTGGTGAGTGAGAGCTATACCGAAAATAAAAGTTTTGTTCTAATTTTAAACAACCTTTTATAAGTTGTTAAAAAAATCTAATAAAATAGTTCAAAATTAGAGAGTCTCACTTTTTTTTTGCCGTTGCTGTTAAAATGTAACATGCTTTTATAAAAAAACTGTAATATTGCATTGTCATCCGATTTACATATGCATGTAACATTTCAGCTCAATCGGCGACCGGGAAGTGGGTCAAATTAGAAAGAGAGACACCGGGACAGGTGAAACTAAATAAAACCAGTGACGGTCAAAATATGCAGAGTATAACGTCCGACAAGAAACTTCGTTTCAAAAATTAAGTGGCGAAAATGCCGGAAACCTAATGATGGTATACAGTTACTGCAGCCAATGAACATCTACCCCTTAGAAACGCTGAATAAAGTCATGCCAATCAAATCTCAAAAAATGTATGGTAAATCTGAAGCTTATACTGTTTTACTTCGTATTTATTAATAAGGAGGCTTAGAGCACTAATAAATTCCCATCACAAAAACAACACTGAAATGTGCTAGTATGTGTCAGGCTCGTTGCACGGTTTTTTTATGGTACGGCGTATAATTCGCGCCGTAGAAAAAACGTGTCCGTCAACATTCTTCCACAATGATCCTACAACACTGAAACCGTCCGTTTTCTCCGCAAGAAAAACTTGTGTGTACAAAGGGCCTCATTTGTAATTACTTTTTAATCTAAAATAGAAGACAGTAACCGCACATAGACCTATGTGGACAAGACGCAAACAAAAAAAATGATTGTCCCTTTCCCTGCACAAAACGATGCATTTAATTTAAATGAAAATGTAGGCTGGGCGCTGTAAGTATTACTTTAGTAAGTACCTATGTTGGTAATAAGTCAATAACCATAGACACAAAATCGCGTTAAGAGGATGCACCTTCTAGAAGTTATAAGCTAAAAACTGAACGAAGTCCAAAAATGTCGAGGGTTTTCGAATACCACGCAGTCTTTCGAAGGTGCAGACTCGGGTTTACACTATTGGTTAACTACCCTAACAACAACCCAAAAAACAGTCCTATGATGTAATCGTCTCTATAAAACTTACAGCTAGTCCAAAACACCGAAAGATCGATAAAAACACTCGATTAATTCACCCAGCAGTGGTTTAATCGAGTGTAGGCCATCCTTTCGCCTATACAGGTTGTTCCAATACGAGTGGCACATTACCTACGTCGGCAGCACGAATTAATGGTTATTTTATTCCGCACAGTGATCGTTATTTCGGAAAGTTTACCGCCATTGTTTTGTTTCGTTATGACGTCACTCGTTTGATTGAATGGTCGGCAATCGTTGTGGATGCATTTTCGTGTTTTTTAGTTTACTGAAAGTTTTTTTCTGTGGTTGCGTATGATTTTGATATATTTTCAACACACTATTTAGCTAATAGATATAAGATTAATGAATTTTGCAATCCTTACTAAGAGCAGTGGCACTTTACTTTGCGTATCTAAATTCAACACCACTGCTCTCAAAACAGTGAAGGAAAACTTCGTGAGGAAACCGGCAAGACATAGAACGAAAAATTCGAAGACATGTGAAATCCACCAACCCACACTGCGCCTGCGTGGTGGATTACAGCCCACTCCCTCTCACAGAGAGGAGGCCTGTGTCCCAGCAGTGGGAACATTATAAGCTGAATACTCATGCACAATTAGATCATTCTGATTTTCCGAGCGAGTACGCAAAATACGCGATTAGACGTGTAGTTGCTGACACCAGACCGTTATACTAGGTACGTATAATAATTATTCAGATTTTAAATATTTTATCGTTTCATAGGAGAAGGGCAAGAAACTCTACAGACCGATCTGCGATCGACCATATACAGCAGAATCAATAGCCAAATCTAGCAAAAACACGAAATAAATACATCGCAATAAGGAAAACAGTTCACCGCACACAGGGGGCGCAGAATAATAAAAACTAATAGAAATGGTCGCCATTACACGTTGTCGACTATTGGCGATCTGTGTTAAGTACACTCGGTCAGTGTACGTTGGTACAGATAGATTTGTAGAAGGAAAGGTCTTTCTTTGTAGGATAGGATAGGAAAAATACCGGTCAAAACGTTGAATAATTGTGAGAAAAATAAGACAGAACACACTAATTTTTATTTTTTTATTTTACAATACTTATCATAGTTTTTTTTAACCTAACACACACACATACATTCAGTCTATTATGTTCCCACTTCTGGGACACAAGCCTCCTCTCTGTGAGAGGGAGTGAGCCGTAATCCACCACGCGGACCCAGTACGGGTTGGTAGATGTCACATGTCTTCGAATTGTTTGGTTCTAAGACATGCCGGTTTCCTTACGATGTTTTCCTTCACCGTTTTGAGAGCAGTGGTGATGAAAAAAATTACAGAAAGTAAAGAGCCTGTCTGGGTTCGAACCTACGACCTACAACTTCTAAGTCGTGGCCGTTACAACTGGGCCACTACTGCTCCTACTTTTTTAACCTACTTCAATGTTTTTTAATGTTTATTACCTCAGAACTCCGTCATTAGTGAATAGATTTGAAAAAATCTTCTTTTTCATAGGTATTTATCAGGTTCTGATGACTGGTTTTTGAGTTAGCTTCGATGTCATAATAACTTCTTGACACAGTTATTTACCTACTTCGCAGTATTTTTTTCTTACCTTATTGAATCCATTGCAATTATTTCAAATATTATAACCATTTTTTTGTATACCAGTAAATGGCGAAACATGTAGCATAATCTGCCTTTGATGTTCCCACTGTCCCACAAAGGCCCCCGCTCTGTGAGAGGGAGTGGGCCGAAATCCAACAACCTGGCCCAGTGCTGGTTGGTAGAGGTCACATGTCATTCCATTTTTGTTCTAGGACTTGGTGGTTTGCTTACCATGATTTCCTTCACCATTTTTGAGAGCAGTGGTGTTGAAATAACACCTATGTACACAGTAAAGCGCCTGTCTGGGTTCGAACCTAAGAAGAGAAGTGATGGCCCAGGTGGTTCAACCTCTGGGCCACCACATCTCTCCTAAATCTGAAACATGTAGACCTATTCTTAAATGAGATCCTATGTACCGTGTTCCTCGCAAGTAAATACTTTCAACTTTGACTGTACCTGTTATAATTTACCGAAGTTAATAGAATAATGTATAGATAATAGAATAATAATGGTAGAAGTTTATAGAATAGGCAAGTAATGATTTAATAAGTCTAATGTAATAGAATGCGAGCTTATTGCCTTCAACCTGAGAAACTCCTAAACGAAAAATCCACTTTCACAGTTTCCACAACTTTTTGTACAACCTGCCAATCTATGCTGTAAAAATCTCACTGAGAACTAAGTGAAGTGTGCTCACTATGAGCTTGAAGTGTGCTGTCCGTAGCGTGTATTCTTAGCATCAGACGGAACTAATTATATTTTTTTATTTTATTTTTAAATTACAACTTCCAGAAACTTTAACAAGGCACACAATCAGACCTCTGGGGTCTATCTTAGCATGCCATGGCCTGAGATTTGATCAACTCGCTATTAATAGTTAAGTTTTAATCGAGTTTATGCAATGTTCTTTGTATTATTCATTGAGTATTTAATGTCTACAGGTATTTGGATTTGTAAATTGTGAAAGAAGCGGTGCGTCTGCCATCAAAGTTATTTTTGTGTGGCACTTGAAATAATTACACACACACTCACACAATCACAGCTCCCATCAATGAAGTTTTCACGAGATTTTTACATATATAAAATAAAGATTACACTTTCTGTAAATCGAATCCAGTGCCCAACCGTAACTCATTTGTTTTTTAACCAAAACCTAATAACCATTCATATTTTTTTACAAAAGTACTCGCGACAAAAAAGTCGCAAGTCTACGTATAGAATCGCAAGTATGTATCTCGGGTATTGTCAAGCATTGTCATCCCACGTGCATTACAAGAAGTATGCCCCGAGCGGTACTGGGTACAGTCAGCATGAAAACTTGTTCACCTTTTGTGAGTTGTGAAAATTATTTTACCGTTCTTTTGATTCAGCTCTGCAATGATCGATACCGCTCAAATGACGTGAATATGGGGCGCTATTGGAAAGAAAAAACATATCTTGAAAAAAAAATACGGCGTTCGTTCACAAACAAATTAGCCACGCGCCTACGGCTATAAGTAGGTATGTTAATATGAGTCGTCACATCATTTAATATCACGCCTGTTAGTTAGGCAGGGGTGTACCTTAGAACTGAAAACCATATACTCGTGTGCTTTTTAATTGTGAAATTATTAAAAATTAAAAGTTGCTGAAGGTCTTCGTATAGGATCGTGTCATGGACAATTCAAATAGTTTTAAAGTAAATGATGTGGATTTAAGACGATCCTATCAGATTTAAAAAGCTACCTAAATGAAAAAGGTAATGCTGCCAGCCTTTTGGACATTTTACCAATTGAGAGCTATGCGGACAAATTTTTGATGCTCATAGGGCATCAAAACTTCGCACTTTTTATATATTTGTACATCACAAAAAATGTGTTAGCTTATATATTTGTATTTAAGATTTGTCTTAGTAAATAATTTCATGGTCCTATTGCTTCTAAGTCATAACAAATCCTAAAATTACTATTAAAATAATAATAAAAGTAAAAAAACAAGACATATTAACACCAACAGAACATCCGGAACATGTTTTCCACCCCGACTATCCCTCCCATAATCGAAAACCCCCAACATATACACAGAAAAATAATAACCTTTGCACACGACTGTACATAGAGGTACAGTCAAGCACAATGCAAACAATGGCGCGAGCCAACAGCGCACAAATCTTAATCTTAGCATTCATTATGGCGCAGAAACGAACCTGAATTTATTCTAGGTAACCTCGCACCGACGCTTATGAACTAAAGGTAGCTTCACTGGCAGGTTTATTTGTTTTAGGGAATCATTTCAGCTGAATAGTATCGTGTTAGTCAGGAACTGTGTTGTGGGCGTCAGCTACTCAGTGGCTCCATGTAGAATATTGATATTCAGCTATGCGGTTAGATTGGAAGCCAGGCTGGAGGAAAAGGCTTAGCAGATGATGGGTACAATGACATAATGAGCATGGAAGACAGTGGATTGCTGTCATATGCTATCTTTAGACATCTTCATGGTCTTCACATGATCTGACCAAGATTTTGTCTAGTCTATAAAAGAGACCGTGACCTCTGAATTTGTTTCGTGTGTGTTTTTGGAACCACTTTGTTATTTAACTGCCAAATCCAATAAACTAAGACTGTACAATTCTATCTGTCCCTGTCAAACAAATAGCTGTCAACACGTTATAGGGCCGCACACTTTGGTATTGTTGGGACGATAAAACCAGAGATTGATAGGTTTTTCTATCTCCAGTACGTCAAAATTGGACATACATACGTTATTGGGTTCGGCCGTTAGTGTTTATCAAATTTTAGATGCGTCCTTGAAATTTTTGGTGAAGGAATAACCTCAGACACTATAAGTGAGCTTTTTTTTAAGGAATATCAAAGTAACCTGCACCCTAATTGCGTAATACACAGTCAATCGGAATCGTTTTGAAACAGATTGCTAATCCATTGCTTCTTAAGTTCGATAAAAATTCTGCTCAACAATATATAGAACGCAATGAATGTTCTTGAACCGTCAAAATCAAACAGATTAGTCGTAATCGTTTACGAAAATGTGTTACGCAATTAGGGTGCAGGTTTAGAATATCAAATTAAATAATTATGACTGTTTGTAGCAAATATCAGTAGGTCGTTTCTATAAAATTCTCCCTGTGAAGAATTGCGTGGAGTGAGCTGTCAGTGTCATCCAGTCTTGGTCAATCCCTAGCATCAGTGGCACTTACAGCTCACTCCACGCTCACTGCACCTATGTTTACACGGTAACAAGTTACAAAATAGCACTCCAGGAGAAATGACAGCTTACTTCAGTGAAGTTTTTACTCCAACGTTTTTAGAGAATAGACCGGATGATCACACTTTTTTTTAAAGATGTAGCTAATGCATATAGGTTCTTACAATGCTCACCCGAGTAGTTAACTATCCATAAAATAACAAGGGGTACCTATAACACACCCGAAAACCGAACCCCGACCCAAAATTCTCCAAAACATTTCCACCACACATCCGTATTCCGCTCCCACAATTTTTACTCAGTACACCTGAAACTGGCAATCGTTCCCTTTCTGTAATGAGGGAGAATATTACTCAATCGCCCTCAGGCGTTTTTAATTTGCCACAAGATCACCTACAGTATATAAGTTCTTTTTTCGGCGTAATAAGGCGTTCTGTGTTACTCAGCGTTTATGTAACATCGATTAGGAGTTATGATTGTAAGGAGAATGAGCTTATTTTCTTCGTATCTTTTTCGAGGATCTGGTGTTTGGTGAAATGGCTAACATTTTATTTTTGCTATCTTATTTTTAATGCATGTTTTCTATGTGCAGTTTTTCTTTGTAACGTTTACGTATAGAAAGAAGAGATCTGAAGACTAGACACATGAGATCGAGCGCATTAGTAAATAGATTAATAAATTAAAGACAAGCGGGTAACATTTTGTTTAGATTTATTTTTTGTTGAAATTTTACGTAACATCAGCACTTTGCTGACTTTATTTTTCAGAATCAGAATCAAATGTTTATTTGCTATGAATGTAGGTACAGATATAAGATGTTGTATAATAATGAGATCGGCTACAGTCTACCTTACGGCGTGCAAATTGTTACATTAAATATTATTAAAACAAAATGAATGTCAACAAAACAGGGTCCACTTACGTCGTGCAAATTATTGCACTAATTAAAATATATAAACAAAAAATGTCAATCGATTAGAAATTATAGTGAAGTATATATAGTCAGGTACAAAAGTCTTACATGGTCAAAATTGCAATTAATTATTACAGTCATGATCAGGAAAAACTCGTATCATTAAGAAAGTCTTTTACTGAGTAATAACATTTGCCTAAAAGTAAAGCAGTTACCTTAGATTTAAAAATGTTTAAAGAATAATCCTTAAAACTATGAGGTATTTTATTATAAATGACAGGTCCCATTGTCATAATACTTTTCCTTAACAGTGCTGTTTTGTAATTACCCGAATGTGTATTATTCAGGTATATCCTTGTATAGTTCGAGCGTGATCAGAGAAAAATAATTTAATAGTGTTATCCATTATTATGGAATGTTTTGTTCCATTTTAAAACGGTTCCTTGACTGCAAGTTATGTCGTAACTCCGGTCGTTTTCCGGTGGAGCAGACGAGTCTTGGAGTGGAGACCGCGTATCGGCAAGCGTAGTGTGGGACTTTCCCCAGATAGGATAGACAGGATGCGAAGGCGGAGGACAGGGCGTTGAGGCACAGTCTGGGAGAGGCCTATGTCCAGCAGTGGACTGCAATAGGCTGCGTTGATTGGTCCAACGGTTGTAAAAAGACACTTAACGAAGTTGAGTGTCACTTGTACTCCTCACCATTGTAATGTATTTTTTTGTACTGAACCATGCCTGGGTACCTTTTGGTTACGCAACTATTGAAGGTCAAAATTCCAACTTTTACTAACGTCTGATTACGAAAACAAGTTTTCAATGTTATAATACAACTTTAAATAGTCCCACGACCCCTGTACTGATGCATGCACCCATAAGTACAATGTATTCCGTGCGTTAAAATAAAGGTCGTTTTCACGTAATTATTTTCGTACAATATTACTTAGTTTGATGTACTGAATAAGTATTTGACGGCTATGTGATGGGTATTTCTACACCCCATATTATGGTCATCTTGAGATTGACCAAGACGGGATGACACTGACAGCTCACACCACGCAAGTCTTCAAGGTGAGATTTTTACAGAATCGACATGCTGTTCTTTCTGTCAGCTGTGGTCCTGGCGCGATCGCGCGCATTTAACGTAACGTAAATTGGAACGATTTTAAAACTGCGGATGATTATACTCCTTTCGTTAATAATATTTACATTTTTTTAAGACTTCATTCATATCTACCAATCAACTCAGCTTATCGCAGTCCACTGCTAGACATAGGCCTCCGCCAGGCTGCGCCACAAGACCCTGTCCTCCGCATCCAGCCACTTTCAGTTATGGTTGTCGGTCCATCTAGATGGGGGGCGTCCCCAGCTACGCATTCATATTTAGGGATGACACTAATAAATAATATAATTGTGCTTTCTTATCTAGTACTATGTCTTTTGTGTGCACCAAATAAACTATTTATCTATCTATCAATCTCAAAATGCAGATAATTGTGTTATTACCCGACTTAAAAAATACGAGGAGGTTCTCAGTTCCACTGAATCTTTTTTTTAATGTTGGCATGTACCCGATTACCTAATCGAAGACGGTTGGACTGAATTTGAAAAAAAAATTTTTCGTAGTTCCATACTTTCAAGGTGTTCCCATAGTCATCAAGTCAGGATCAGATTAAGGGACCCTGGAGAAATCGAGGGAACTCATCAAATATTATAGGGACACCACCTATAGCGATTTCGGTATGTTTATGTGTGGTAACTACTACAAAGTGAAAAATAAAATCTTAAAAAAACACCTGACTTCCAAAAAAACACTACCTAGTGGAAAAACGTCAATTTCAAATTTTAAAGACAAAAACACTAAATCAAACACATCATACTGTAAAAACGATTTTAAGATTCAAAATTCGTTTGAATTCACGTTACGTTTCGTTTACGTCGCGCGTTCTCGCTTGGGCCGTAGATTTACTGATACTAAAACTGAGACATTACGAGTATCTGTTTTATCCTTACTCTCGAATCTTCCCATATAATTATTAACTGCACTCTTCCCTAGTAGGTTATCACATATCCCATTAAATCAATACTTTTACACCCCACTTACACACCATAATAATAACTTAATCCAAATTAGATGGCCACCATCAATATACCGTTGCTTTGGACAAGATATAACCGTAATATTTTATTAGGTTATAAAAATAATGTAAGGATTTTATGGGCATAACTCGTAATTATTATGAGGTATGGCCACATCCCTGGTGTGGCGGTGATCGTCTTTATAGTTCCCTTTGATTGGATTGTTGATTTATTTTGTCATAAGGTTATTTGATTTCCGGTGTAGATAAAGTGTGCAATAATTTTACTATTGTTTTAATAAAACATAACGAAAAAATCTCACTCTTTTTAATTTTTTTTAAATGATCATAATTAGTACCTATCGTTATGACATTAAATTACTTCGATCTGAAATCTTTAACCACTTTTAGATTTATATCTTTTTCTTATAGATTTTCTTTTTAAACAACTGCACACACACGGATTGCAGGTTAAATATTATTGTTATTTTTTGTTTGTTATTTATAAATTAAAATGGCTAACTTGACCACCTTTTTTTTGTTTGCCATAAGTTAAGCAAAACATATAGATCCTGTTCCCGAATTTTATGTTATGACCATGCAAATCTATTCTATAAGTACTCATGTTTTATTTTTATCTAATCTTATCTTGGAATTTCTTTCATCCTTCGGATTGTGAAAGAAGTGATGTTTCGAAGTGTGTTACGCAATTATAGGGCTACAGAAAACTCCAACTTCAGAAAAGTGACCACGAAAATAGGGCTAAGATTTATCAAACACTTCGTTGAAAAAAATAATATGACAAGAGTTGAGGGTTCTAGTCACAGATATAGTTATAAAAATAATCCATTGAAAAAACAACAGACAAGTGCGTGTTGGATGAATTTATGCCAAGAACAAACTTAATATTGTAGTTGAACAACGTGTTCACTCATACATTCCAACTGAAAATTAATGTAATTTAGTCGACTATTCAACGTTAATTTGTAAAGCCTAATTAACTATGACAGTATTTTAAGTTAAAATTTAATTTTATACCCCATTGTTTTTTACTCGTTGCTCTAGTGGTCGCTATCGCTACTGCTGTGCATGAGGTCCTGGGTTCGATTCCCAGGTCGGGCAACGTGTTATTGGGTTTTTCTATCTTGAATTTCTCAGTAGCAGCCCGGAGTCTGGATTTGTGGCATTTTTTTTTTGTTGTTTGTTTGGCATCTCGCAGGTCAACCTACGCGGTTGTCGTCTGCTTAAGCGGACTTGCCTATGGTTGCCCTAATAAATTAAGGCCTCCAGCCAGGACTTAAACTTAAATACTAACTAAAACTAAGCGACAACGCTAAGGGCACCCCCTGTGGGGTACGAACCGCGGCTTAGGGCGTCGCTGGAAGAGGGCAGCAAATGACTAGCTGGATCAGGATTGGTATTATTTTGGGACGAATTTAAAGCTACAGGCTCAGCGGCGCGGGCTGGCTCGAGCAAGGGTCGGGAGGGGCGTGGATTTGGGAGTCGCGGCGGGCCTCGGCGGCGAGGACGGTAGGACGGCGATCGGGTTTTGGGCTTATGTAGCGTGCTGGTTGCCTTACTACTCTCCTGGAGGAGGGTAGTGGCGTTGTCGCGGTCGCCGGTTGATGGCAATAGGCTCGCCCTATTACATGGACCGAAACATAACTGGCGAAATGTGGGTGTACTATAGGTACACCTCTGCCCAACCCTGCGGGGAAACAAGGCCTGATGTTATGTTATGTTAATTAGAACCATATCCGTTTGGAACTTAATTACTTTTTAACCAAGAATATTACTTCTCACTAAAGGAATACCTTGTACCTATAGATAATTTGATAAAAAAACAAAAAGCGCCACCCATCGTCGAGTCCAGCTGCCAACAATACAGCCTGATCGATACATACGGCAGCGCAAATTGCGCGGTACAGTCGAACGCATTTTCTTTTACGATCGCACACCGCTGTTTACGTGTTTCGCGAAGATACGGACGATAGGCACGATGTGCGAACCTATTGATTTGTTTTGGAGGTGGCAAGAGATACTCTTAGGGACACTGTTTTTTTTGCAACTTGACTGACTGTCAGAGGATTAAAATCATAACTGTTATTTTAATTTTTTCGTTTAAAATACTTTTTTATTCATTCATTATCAACCTTCAGCAACAATATACAAGCTAACACTACAAAATAAAGGCGGAAGAGCTTCAGAAAGTTCGTCCGCACCGCTGCCAATGGTATAAGTGCCCAGAAGGCTGGCAGCATTGCCACGTTGGACGGCAATGCTGATTCTTCGGACTGAAAATAGGCCAGATCTCTGGTCACGTAAAGAGTCAACCAACCGCTTGGTGATATTCTGAAGTAGTCGATGAGCACTCTTATTCGTATACGAAATGGGTACAATAAAAACTGTATAAACATTTTTTTTTTTTTTTGTCCAAGTTCTCTACTCAAAAAAAAACTGCAAACTGCACTTTCCAGACAGAACGTTTGTTCTCAAACAGTTGATGATTTTTTTTTCGTTTTCAACTCAAATTCAATAATTCAGAAGGAGGTTATCGGAAACAAGTAGTGTAACCTGCCTTCATAAACAGTATTAGAAATAGTGTCGTAAAAACGAATGTACATAGCTGCAACCATATCAATTTGTTTCGCCGTCAAACACTTTTGTTGTATTCCAGTTTGGAGGGTATGATGATATTAGACAGTTCTTTTTCAGGGATTGCAACGCATCATCAACAATGTGGAGACGACACTTCAAGAGTAATCGAAATCACTGACATTATTAACAATGCATAAGATTCTTTTGAAACTAACAAATAAATCTTAACATCGAAATAAAAAAAATATGTTTTTAACCGACTTCAAAAAAGGAGAACGTTATAAATGTTTGTCAGTATCTACGTGTTTTTTTATGGTATAGTCAAAGATAGTTTCGTAAATTGAAAAAATCTTTGCTATAAGAAGCTTGAGCGGTGGAATATAAAGAAGAAGGATCACAGTCCATACAAAATTAACCTACGTCCTACAGCAAAGAGAAGAGTTTCATAATATTGTAGCTATATTTTTGTACATTTTAAATGAATTTTCATATCAATCTTTGTATATGCTAGACTGGTAAGGATGGCGTTCGGAAGTACGCCATCTTTTCATTCTTATAAAAAAGAGATACTTTTCTCTGCTGTAGGACGTGATGGAATTTTGTTCCTTCTTCTTTCGTTAACTTTGCTTGCGTATTTTTGAGTTAGCTTAGGATGCTGTTGCGGCTGCCGAAGCACTGCAGCGCGTCAGGCATGTTTGCCGACGCTCGCATCGATGGCTTTCATGCCATCCTTAGAAAAAGAGCGGCATCTTTGCTTAGTCGAGTCCGCGGCAGTGGCAACGGCATTCTTAGAGTTGTGGCTGGCAAAATGGACTGTCCATCAATGTGGCATTGTGTGCAGTTTCATGTCGATAAGAACCGGTATCGGATCTTATCTACTGTATGATTATTGTGCCATGTATATCATTTGTTACTAAACATAATTTTTAAGTATACTAACATAAATATGGATAACTTGTGTCTGAATTAAATAAATAAATTAAAATTAAATTATTCAAACGAGCTAAATAGTAGTGATGGGTCTACTATGGGGTTTGCCGATTAGCCGACTAGCTATAGTGCCATAGTGGTCAAACTATTGGAAAGGTATATTAACTTTCGTTTGCAGACTGGGAATGTCATTATATACGCAGTTTAATTTATTGTTGTCTCCACCTTAGGTGGTGACCACTTCACATTAGGTGGGTAATTTCATTGTTAGCCATCAAATAACATTAAACCACCGCATCCGAATCCTCTTGCATCCCATGTTAATAGCGATCTCGTAATGGCGGTTTGCTAGTTGTAGCCCCATAAAGACATCCCCAGCGTTTATTGGCCTCCCTGGTCCACGTACCTAACCTCTATGATTAGTGGTGAAAAATCAATTTGGGCTCCCTTGTGTGGCATAGACATGCTATAGGACAGTTGTTTTTGTTGGTGACTCCGACTGTACTTTTGAGAAAAGTATATATGAAATGCGTGTTTGAAATTAACCATTATCATTTGCGGGGCAGGTGATGTTCGAGTTGGCCGAGGTGATACTTTAACCGTTTGTGTACACATGGTACAAAATCGCTTGGCTTGGCACGTCACTTTTCGTCGTAATATGGACCTACGATGGTAGGTAATCCTTCTGATCTTTGAATGATTGATTCAAAGTAATATAATAGAATACTCTCATATAGTAATGCGGTCAACAAACTTGCTGCTCTTTCGAGAACAGTGGTGTTTTCAAAGTCAAAATTTTAGAAGAATATAAAAATTGATTCTAGTTTTTTGCCTTCGATTAGGTATTTTCGTATGGAGAAGAATGGACAAGAAACTCCATGGTCACCGCTTTTCCATCCCACAGGCGATGTTACACATTAGGTACATTAAGATGATATCAAATGGACATACTTCGTCACTTTGTCTTAGAATAGCCATTTCAAAAAGTTACAGTTATGATTTTTATACCTTCGGACCATTAATTTTTGTAATTTTGATTAACTCAAACTGAAACTCCCGGTGAAACTGAATTGCCCGGCAGCGTCACCAGAGTGAATATCATACAAAAATACCATTCAAATTTCTAGCTTTCCGGGCGGATTGCAGGAAAAAATAATTTGCATACAAATCATGTCTTGACAATTACAAAATCTCATACAAATAGGTGCAGCCTCTTTAAAGTGATGTGCGGACAAACATTTTTGCCAATTAATATTTATTTATTTAGATATAAGATAAACCATTTACAAGCACGGGAAAGAACGGGCAAGAAACTCCACGGACAATGAATTTCCCTGACTTTACATAGTTACGTTAATATTAATTGTATCCTTTTTAATGCACGCCAACAAAATATTTAATCAATGATGATTTATTTTATAAATCATCATTGATGGGTCTTTCCTTTACTTCGTGCGCTGTATGATTTTGTGTATTAGTACGTAGCTACATTCTTGGCTTACGCTGTTTTTGAGTGCACTTAGGTTTGCGTTTATTTATAATACGTCATTCTCTTTTTAACCGCTTAGAAAATATTCGTACTTACGACACAAGAAATTTCATAAACGAATTACTTTCCAGAAAATCCCTACTTTCAGTTCAAAACAAAATGATTCCTAATTCTAATTCATTGCCATCAAAGTCATCGCTAGTGAAAGTTTAGTAATTACTAATTAACAAACATCAAGTGGGGGTCGTGTTTCGAATATTTTTACTCACTGTACTAACAATCCAGTTGTGATAAGGAAAGTTGGTAGCGTTGGGCCGCTAAAATGTTGCCTAGAAGTCCGGTGGCCGCCAGACGCAGTGACGGCCTTCAGCCAAAATGATGGCAGCGTGGTTTGAGTTAACGTAGTCAAAAACACTTTCTAATAAAACACATTTATGTACTTTGTGTACTGTACTATGTAAGTACAGTGGTCATTCGGTAAAATCTCAATTCTCAATTGCAGACGCTATTTGACGACCATCTTTAAGGTAACCGAAGCTTCAGCGATAGCTACATGTGATCTTGTTTATTGACATGTGTTACAATTTTGGTGTTTAATAAATTATTATTGTTCCGTTTTTGTTTATGTTTGATTTGAGTCATAATATCGGTCTGTCAATGTCATCTGCTGGTTGAGGGTATTCCAACAAAACTGACTTTTTCACCGAAATGGTGGTGATGGTAAACTAAATGGACACTAAACTAGGATAACAGTGAGAAGTACTTAATTTTACTAAAGAGTTTGATTGCAACAATTGCGAAAATAAAACCAAAGTCAAAAAAATATACAAATAGCAAAATAAAAGGCACTTTTGAACGTCAAAATCTATAAGGAAAAAGAAAGAAGAAGAATGGGAAAAAAAATCTGAAATCATTTAATTAAATACTTCCTTTATTTCTATTATCAGCCGCACTCAGAAAGGTTCATTAAATTAGTCCTAATTAGTACTTAACTAATGAACATTAAATCCGTTAATGAACGGTACATCCCAGAGACATAATTTAAGGGTTCATTAGATAATGACAGTATTAAGTATCCATAGGGCGAAGCATCATCAAATCGTCATATCGTTTGCATATCGATAAAGCCTTGGTGTAGCCACATTTGATAACGGTTAATACTAAATAACAAAAAAGTTTATTTATACACGTTGAAAACAATTATTCGTAATTATATGAATGACAATCACTTATTTACTGTAAGTTGTTACTAAAATGCAAAGCGAAACAGCTATTTTCATTTAAATAAGAAAAAGTGATTGCTACATTTTTGTATGGCATCACTGTGAACTGTCAATGTCAAATCATTTTTAATTTAAATAATGGTAATTTTGGCAGTATATATACTTTCTGTGAAAATGTGATAACAATTAAACGACACACCTTGTGTTAAATTAAATTCATATATTTTCTGTTTCAATTTAGGAAAATCTACAAACAAAAACACCACGCAAAAGAGTGGCCAATTTCACCACCGATGAAAAGGCGATATTGGCGCAAATAATTAAAAAGAGACCAATCGTGGAATCTAAAATAACAGATGGCACGTCGATCGTCAAGAAATAAACAGCTTGGGATTTAATTACACAAGAGTTTAACTGCAATGCCAATGTATACAAGGTAGGATAGTCCACTGTTATTGATAAAATATGTTCATTGTAACAGTGTTATGATTGATTTGCTATTAATTAAGGAGAGCACATTAAGCAACTGGTCTCGGCTGGCACTCATGTATCTTTGACAGTCTTTACGGGTCGCCAGAAGCCCGAAAGTCTGTCAACCAGTCTTACAAAGGCGTATTGTAACACCCCGTAATTGCGTTGTGGAGGTCAGATATAGGCAGTTGCAGATTTTGTTGAGTTAAAGGCTAAGCAGATGATGATGAATGATTTGCTATTAATATTTTTCATACTGTTTATTTCAGCGTGAGACTATAACATTAAAAAGGGCATGGGACAACATGAAAGCATTTACACGTAAAGCTCGGGCCATAGAAAGAGGTAATTTGTTAAGAACTGGAGGTGGACCACAGGCACCGCCTCCACCACCACAACATGGAGCAATAATAAGCATGGTTGAAGAGGTTGGTATCATATTATTCACTGAATTGTTCAGTAACCATTGTGCTGTTCAATTGTCTCAATTTTTTAATTATTCTCTAATCATTTTAATTATTTTGTACAACTATGTACTTACAGAAGTGATTATCATATTATCTGATTATTATGTCAATACTCTCTTCTAATTAACAAGTTTTATTTATCAGGCTGCACCTGTGATGTTCAGTGAAATAACAAATGCATTTGATAGTGACGAAGCCATTTTAGATGCAATGAGTAAAAGTCCAGAAGTGGACTTTTTAGAAAATAACAAACAAACTATCCCATCAGTATTGATAGGTATGTAATTCAATATACTAAAATATTTTGTTCAACCATATAATAAATAAATGCTAAGCGTTGTGAAGTAAACTAATTAACTGTGTTTTTCAGATACTTTAGAAAAAAAAACCATATGAAATCATTTTTGAAGACCAGGACACTTATGATACCAACAACCCCCAAATTGAAGAAAGCCCAAAAAATAGCACATGAACAAAATTAAAAATGCTCTAATACAAAATGACTTTAATAACATTAGACCTTAACCTTTTATTTATATTTTAGATTGCTCTGTTAAAAATTTAGTTATCAAGCCAAGATCAGATCAAGTGCGACTACATTCGTCGTGAAGCTGTGATGCGAATAAATTTATTAGAAAATAAGAAAAAGATTGAAATCCAAATATTGAAAACACAGGTATGAATTCCATCAACGGTAATGTAATTGTTTATTACTTCCATTATTACATAACATGTATACATTTTACTGTACAGTTGGAAGTTGAACAAATAATAAAAAAGGCAGCCTTATTAGAGGAAGAGAGAAACAAAATATTATTAGAAAAATCTAAATTAGAATCAGAGGAATTGAAAAAATCTGTTGAAAACAGTCATCCTAACTGAATTGACGCTTTTTGGAGAAACAGTGAAAATAAAAGTATATTATTTTATGAATATGAGTTTTTATTTATAAAGGAATCAATAATTAAGAAAAAAAACCTATCAACCAACGCTTGTCGAGAAGCTAAAGAGGTATTACGAGAAAGTATTCAAGGTTTAAAATTCTGACACTTTCCATATCAAGTACTTGATTTATAATGCTGAAATCACCGAAAATAACGAAATAGTGAAATCAAATCAAACTCATGAATGAACACAAAATGGAATGAATGAACGAAATGTCAAATTTATTGAAGATCGTAGGGACCTTGCCATGGTCACGCCATCTACAATTAGCTTTGCCCGACCTTCCCCATTGTGTATTTGCTAAAGGGATCAGAAGCATCTTGTAAATACCGCTTCGATCCTACTTCTCTATATCTTCTGGCATAGTCCACAAATTCAATAAAGTCTACCAAATCAGACATTATTGCTGATATTATTGCGAAAGCGAAATAACTTTTAAAAATATAACCCCAAACTTAAATGTCAAAATCAATAGTTAAAAAGTTAAGTAAAGGTTTTGCTGTACTTCACTTTAATCGTCATTAAGGGTCGCTAATGAACCGATAACTGACTCTGAGGGTGAACCTTTTTTAATTTTTACTAAGGATCCCTTTAAGTAATCATTAGGCGACTCTGAGTGTGGCTGTAAGAAAGTACAACCACATCATCGATTTGACATCTGTAGAAATCATCACCACTGTGTTCAACAAGACAATTAACAGACAGGCTTGAATGCAATAAGAACTCATTAAATGTAGTGTAGTAGCTTGAAAATTGTAATTTCCGAATCACCTTCACTACAATTCTCCTAAAAGCGCAATTTTAGCACCCCTAACGGATGCAACAAGACGACCCTTTGACATCGACTAACGTATTTAAATTCATAGTCTTATGAAGTTAGCCCGGACAGGGGGTGGCGGGGTTCACGGAGTCGCGGGGTTCGTGGGGGTTCGCGGGGGGCGTGAGGCGTGACTGTACACTTTTTGGCTTCGGTTAAGTCGGATCGCCACTAACCGCCAGTGTGAAAAATAGGTAAGTATGGATTTAGATTTTTTTTGAGCAAGGTATTTTTTTTTTTGTCTAATTCATATTTTTGTTATTTTCTTGGATGGCAAATAAGAAACTTGCCCTCGTAGTAAATAGTTGCGACTGCCTCTGGACATTTGCAATATTAGAGGTATCGTAGAATGCCCTCCGTAAAAGCACAGCGGAGATAAAACATATCATTTTCTTTGGGTGAAGCAATAAGTATGTTTGCAGTACTGCTCCGGATGATTTCTCACAGAAAATCTTCACATGTGTATTGATATTTGTGGACACAGACAAGAAGACTCTTTGACCTTTTACACATACATTACACGTACATTTTGTGCTCACCTACAGTAGTGTAAAAAAAACTGTTTATTCAACTTTTCTCTACCTGCACACAAAACCCAAAATATTCAAAGCCAGAGTTACCCACTTTTACCTCCAGCCACTATCTCCGAAGGAGTTAAAATGCTATAGTTCGTGTTGTGGCATAAATTAACTGTGTAACTCGCAAGAAACTGCGTCGCATATTATCACCATTTTGTTCAAGATTAACGAAATATTCACCCCGTTGTTCGGAGTTTCGATTAGCTTGCTTTGAAACTGGATTATTATTCTGATGTATGGTTTAAGTTGTAGAAAATACAGTCGCGGCTACGCATAGTATTTTAAAGTAATTGGCGACAAATCGCAGACGTGATGGGTCATCATCATCATCATTTTAGCCAAAAGACGCCTTATTGAAGCACCGAAGCACTTCGACCGGTTCTATGCTTCTCGCAATTAAAATTACTTTCACATATACAGAATGTAACGAAAACTCTGTCCGATCCTGAATTGTATTATTTGGTATCGTACTGCGTACACAAATACATAATCATTTAATAGATACGAGATAATTATTTTTCCCCAATGAATATTAATTAATTTAAAAAATTAAAAATAATCATACCAAAGGCAATACTGATCGCTCGTTGACCTACAGTTGACCTGATTGATCGTTCACCTACAGTTTCGTGTCAAAGAAGACGCCTGAGCGCGGCGGTGCTTCGTCGCATGCCGCCAAACAAACTTAGGACTAAAGAAACCTACGTTTTGCCTACGCGTAGGTAACAGCTGATATTTTATTGTAGACATAGACACATAGTGACCCCGATTTCTGGCCTTCTGTTGATTAAAAAACATGATGTGCTTTTGGCAATGTACCGACTGTAGGTATCAGTTTATTAAAACATTTACTTGTTGCATACCTCGGAGATTGTGTTCCACATGTCTATCTCGAACATTAGTACACATTCGACACCTGTTTATTAAATTTGCACGTACTCTTCACAGCGCACTTGTGTACGATTTGAGTGAGTCAAAGCTTCCACAATCCGAGGACTCGTTATGAGTACCTACAGTGCGGCTAGTGCACGGCGGTGTCCTTAGAAATAAAAATAGGCAAAAAGTAAAAGATTTCGCCGGCCGGTGGAGTGTTGTCAACTTATGAAAATTTACCATATTTAGTGTTACATTTCGCATGGTAACTAAAAATAGAAAAATAAATAACTTTTGGTTTTTATGAGTTACATTTTTTTTACTATTTTTTATAGTACGTATGTTAAACCAGGAATACGTTTTTTTTTTGGATCGGACAGGGTTTTTGTTACAAATTGTATATTATTAGTTAGGATTTAATTATTTTCAAGCCTGATTGATGGTTTACTTTCGTAGGTAAAACGAAAGAGTTCGAATTCGTACGAGTACCTACACAAAATAAAAAGTAGAAAAAAGAGGAGGGAGGGGATTTAATTTATTTTTTTGTTTTTTATTCGAGTGACCTTTTCTTTTCGTATGCACATGTTTCTGCGACAAATAAACACATTTTTCTTTCTTTCCTCTTTCTAAAATCAATTGAATGACGTAATTTAATGGCAACTATGTTTCTGCTACATAATGTCCTTTGCTTTATGTACCTTGTGTTTATAGTGCTACTCCGCTCGTTTCCAATTACAGGGTGCTCGTAAAGTTAAACTGTCGATATAAAACTAGTAGCCCCCTATTGGTGGGGCATTTAATTGTTTGGCGCAGAATTCCTTTATTGGACTGAGGGGAAAAATCTAAATTAAAATCACACATGAACATGAAAGAAGCCATGAAAAAAAAAACTTAGCAATCATTATAAAGAATGCTGATTGGTTATCACTTCTTCTTCATAGTTTATTATATTAGTACTTTTAAAAGGAGTAGGAAAACGTCTATAATGTATCAATTAAAGTAAGAATTAAAATAAAACACAGTAGAACATACCTGGAACCAAACATTATATTGTAACAACTCATATGCATTGCTATACTGTAACCAGCTCACTGTGAAAACTTAGGTGGAGTGAGCTGTCAGTGCCACTGATGCTAGGGATTGACCACGGCGGCATGACACGGACAGCTCAGTCCACGCAAGTCTTCACGGTGAGATTTTTACAGAATCGACTTGCTGTACCTACATTATTTGCAAGTAAACATTTTCTATTAAAACTCACAACCGCTCGATACACTTTTATTCATAAAATGACAACACTCCCGGGAGTCTCGTAATTATTGATAACTCATTAGTCAACCCTTAATAAGAGACAAAATCAAGAAAGTTGTTTTTAACTAGCTAAAACCGATACGATAGAAAGTGACACACCATTTTATTTGAACCTAATAAAACTACTGAATTGTCGTTTTATCATTATCATCATCAACCAAGAGTCCAGGCCTCTTCAATCTCAAGTCATTCATCTCGATTTTCGGCAACTCTCATCCAGCTGCTACCAGCCACCCTGCGAAGATCCCATCGAAATGGCGATTCAAATAAATACAGCAACCACCGACCCATTCAACAAATTGATTCCAAAAACACATGCCGAACAAAGCCGTTAACATTATCAGGACTGCTCCATCAAAATGGCACTAGACAAACTATCCACCCATTGTCCAGGGTCCGAGTGCCGACCTTTGGACGCCCCCTAAACCCAATTGCCCGTAAAATCGGCTAACCAAGTGGAAAATATATCCGACCGGAATTGTGTGATGGTGCCTTTTTCGTTAATACGGCGGCCGAAGATCGGTGAGGATGGCTACTGAGGCTGTGGACTGCAGGCCTTTTTTAGGCTGGCGTACAATCCAAAAAACCTGATACTTATTAGTAGTTTATTTATTTTCAGCCAATGTTGTCCCACTTCAGGGCTAAGGCCTACCTTTATCTTTTCCACTCCTTTCTGTCTTGTGCTAGTGTGGACCAATCCTGTCTGCAGGCGTCAAGCCCGCCTTCGCCATCACCCGTCTGCTCCTGGATACAAAAAATCTAAAGGATGCAAAAAAATGGTTGCCTAGACTGCAGTTATCACGTCTTCAAATTTGAAATTGAGGTTTGAAATATTGAAATAATTTTAATCAACCTTATTTACGATGAACTGGTGTGGTGAGTGGGTTATTTACATGTATCCATTAATTATTACGGCCATATAAAAGAAACTAGCGCTAACTATTTCCTATGACGTTGAAATGCGATCTGAAAACCACAAAATATAATAGCATTTGAGATTAAACGGTCTAAGTATCTAATAAAACAAAATGTACACGTGAAGGCTAACTGCTGTATTATTTCAGTAACAATCCAATTCCAAAAATAAAATATAAAATTTTGATTCAAAATTAACGAAGGTCATTTCAATTGGTCCCAAGTTCAAACATACGAAAGTCTAACCAATACTAAGGTCAGCATTGCTCTTTACTGTTATAGAGGCTCTGTCCTTCATGACTGCTCTTTGAATACCACTGAACATAATCATCGCCAATGTTCATAATCACGCTATGTTAAAGATTGAGATAGCTAGATCAAATAATCACATAATTTTGTGAGTACAAGCGTCATGCGAAAGAAGCAGGTCCATATTTTGCCGCTTATGTTATTTCTCAGTAACAGCCCGGAGTCTGGATTTGTTCTCGGTTGATGGCACTACGGCATAAGTAATTAGTTTAATTGAAAGTAGCTTACTCCTTCATGAGGTCCTGGTTTCGATTACTGGGTCGCGGAAAGTGTTATTGGGTAATTCCATCTGGAATTTCTCAGAAGCAGCCCGAGTCTGGATTTGAGCCCGGTTGATTGCAATAGGCTCGCTTCCTATTACATGGGACCTGAAATTAACTGGCGTAATCTGGGTGTACTACGAGAGCACCTCTGCCTATCCCTTCTGGCAATACAGGCGTGATATGTTTGTCCTTCACCGATGTCGGTAATGTCCTAGATAATTTAGAAAGTACATAGGAATTGGTACTTGCCAGGATTTGAACCCACAACCTCGTGCATGAGAAGCATCACAATGTTGCAGTAGTTGTAGTAATTGTAAGAACTCATGCCGGCTGTGATACAGGTTTGTCCTAGTACAGGCATCATTCTATGTAATACCTATAATATATTTTTATTTCTAAGATAAACTGTATTTTACCAATTTTTTTATTTTTGAATAAACATTTATTATTACTATTAATAACGTGACTGCCTCGTTGGTATAGTGGTCGCAAGAGCTACTGCTGAGCATGAGGTCCTGTGTTCGATTCCCAGGTCGGGCAAGTTTTATTGGGTTTTTCCATCTAGAATTTCTCAGTAGCAGCCCGGAGTCTGGATTTGTGCCATGGATGGCAATAGGCTCGCCCCCCTATTACATGGGATTTACGCATAACTGGCGAAATGTGGGTGTACTATGGTACACCTCTGCCTAACTTCTGCGATTACAGGCATGAGGTTATGTTATGTTATTAATAACGTCTCCTACATGTGTCATCCCAGGGCGTCCCCTTCCGGCGTTTCCACTTAATTTTTTTGGGGGGGAAATCATCAAATGACTTCTCCCCCTCTAGGTGGAGCGGGAGGGCGTGTCAGAGTTTTTTACTGACTAAAACCCACCCGTGTTCCTGCAGTTTCCTGTGCCAGGGCCACGGTTATCTCTTTCGAATTCCCCCCGTCCTTTTGTGCTGACATCTCTTTGAGGCGCGCGTGGAACACGACGCGCCGTCGACCAGGGCCTGGTCCTTACCGGACGGCAAGCTACCCATTGCTCGCCGTCCGCAAGCCCGCGCCTACGGTGGCCGGCGCCCAGGGCGTCTTCTGCGGCGACTAGGGGCGTGAGGGCGCAAGGCTCTCTTCCTCTCGCGCTCCGCCTCCTCCTTCGCGAGCATTACTGCTTCGCAGAAGGAGGTGTCGGTTTTCCATTCTCTCTCGCTCCGTACCATGGCCTGGACCAGGGCCGGACGCGAGAGATCGCCGCCGCCGATCGTGTCCGTGGCCGTGCCCTCCGGGCGATCCACACCATGGTGACACCCGGGCTTTTCCTCCCGCTTTATGTGAAACAGGAACCTCCCGAAAAAACCGTGTCCGGTGAGGACCTGTGTCAGGCGGAAGGTGAGGACGCCGTGGCGCCTCGTCAACCACTCCTCAAAGAGAGGGCTTACCGCCGCTTTGTGTCGTGCTCTTCTACTTACATCTGCCTTGTAAATACTTTTTGTTAGTCTCCTTTCATTCATCCTATCAACCAGGACCAGGAATTGAACTCAGTACCCCATGCTCAGCAGTAGCGCTTGCGACCGCTTGAACAACAAGGCAGCAAATAATTAAAATGCAAATAAAAATAAGTAACTCAACGGGAATAATATTATTATCACAACATTTCCGCACTATTCGTCACGCGCGCTGTTATCAGTCTTTATCTGGTCCCAGGAGAAAAAATTGCGCGACCACCAACCAAGTTCCTGACCATAAATTCATTAGACACCGACGACATTTTTTTTAAACTCACGTCCGAGTTCTCTACGGTAAGTCTAGAAGTGGCATCTTTTAAAATTATTTATATTAAGGACAAAGAATCAGCATTGCTATGCAACACTCGCCAGCCTTTTGAGCACTTTTCCTACTGACAGCAATACAAACGATTTTTTTTATTCTCAATGAGCTCTTCTATTTTATTTACTTAATTTACTTGCAACTTTGTATTTATTTTATAATTAAAATTTATCAAATTAAAAAACAATTTTATCAATTGTTCAAAACCTCAATGTTAATTATCAAATACTTAATCTTACAAATAAGAAAACTCTCTCATTACATTTTTAACAACCACAAACAGATGTCATCCTTAAAAAAAAACAAGAATGATCAAAAACGTAATAATAATGATTAACAGCCCCTTCTAATGAACCAAACTCTGTGCATCCTCCAACGCGTCGAGCGGCTAAAAACTCCCCACTATATCATAATTTATTTATTCTGATGACCTCGCCGACTGCGGCCCTGTCCCACCTAATATATACATTAATATAATACGTTTAAAAATATAATTTTATCTCAGTCCTCGTATTGTTTCTCTCATTTGCAATATGGCGTATTTTTTATCTTTTATACTGTTTAATGTCTTTTTTTCTGGGGTAATTAAAATTATTATAGGTATTTATTACTGCAGAAGGCCATTTGGCGTGTTTATTCCTACTCCTAATCGTTCCATGTTTACATTAATTAGCAATGCTTTAGGAGTGTTTCCAGCTTTATTGCCGATAATAAATTTTGCCCGGTTTGAATTGTACGGTGTGTTTTTTTTTTTAAGCTTTGGCTCGAAGGACGCTTGATATAATATGGTATTTGTCTAGATTTCACAACATTGATTATAACGAAGATACCCAACGACCACCCCAACCAAGTAACTATTAATCCAGTGCAATTTGTTAATTTCGAAATACATAAAAGCACAATTTAATGAGACATACATAATTACAGTGAATATGATAACTTTAAAAAGTACAATACTTTTTATAATGACGTAGTTATCCACATAACTCACGTGTTACGCCACCTACGAAGCACTCTTATTCGTATTAGTCTACGAACTTTTCGTAGGCGGCGTAGCTCATAAAAATCGTAGTGGATCACGAAACTTGGTCATTTATTTTTATTCGACAGTAATGAACGACTACTTTAATATATTCGTAAATAAGTAATGTACGAGTATAGATAACATTTTAACAACTCCATTATTAGCAATAATTTTATGCTTAAGATATTGTCAAATATAGGAACGACACCATTCCACCTTCAAATAGTTTCTTACCTCCCATCGCCCTTCAAATACCTACAATATCTTAACTAAGTTTCGTCCAATATCTTACTAGATGTGTCCTAAGTTGGGAAAGGTGGGCTCTTAATTAATAACAGCAATCATTGACCGCCGCCGGCTATTATTGGGAGCTATCACAACATTTGGGTCATGAGTCTGCATCCTGACGTATACACTGACATACAATTTTGATACTTGCGAGTATTGTAAGGTTATATCATAATTTTTATTGTGATCATTATAAGCAATTTGAAATGCTACGTTGATGGTTTTTTTTGGCACAAAAAGCAGTTTCAAGTTTGTATGTGTGGGGAATCGTCAGAACAAGTGATACGATTCCGAAATTTGTTCTAATAATGGGAAGCAACAGATACTGCCTAGTTTCATGTGATATAATTTTACGTTAGTCCAAGAAATCTATAAATAAATGTACGTAAAAATATAGCCCTTACCTTTGCGACAATACCATTTAGTATTATCATCTTCAATTGAAGATCTACACATCTCCTAGTTTGTCATGTGCAGAAGCTTTTATACCTTCTAACACAACTCACAAACACTGATCACAAAACCAATTCCAAGATAGGAAATCAAGTTATCTTTATTTTAATAAAGTTTTTAATAATGTTTACCCTAATACAGGTTACCATGTAACCTAGCTAGAACGCCAGATCTATTATTTGTTACTCTTGTGAGTTATCCATAAATTGTTAAATTATATTAATTGTAACAGACTGTACCACAATATTTTGAATAAATAAATAAGTAATTAATTAATTAAAATTAATTATTTTATAAATATGTTACTCAAAAGTTGCTTGTCTGTGACAGTTGTGCGCACATAACATAAAACTTTTGTAGTGTTATGCCACTGCGTATGAGTTGATGACGGCACAACGGAATGTTGCTATTTTTGTACAATTATTGTTACTGTTCTATTACATATCTATTTTTTAAAGGTTTATCTAGGTTTGATCTAGGTACTTTATATTATGCTGTAGCAGTCGACGTCATCAAGTCGTTTGGAATGAATGTGACGCATATTTTCTCTGTTTGTTTTATTTTTTATGTTAGCGTCATATTGGGCACTGTCGTCTATTATCTACAACGACATATGTAAACAACGCATCACGCAAAACCCTGCATTGTACCTACAAGCAAAGTTCGACACGCGATTAGCTGCGAAAGCAAATGTCTATATCCTCCCGACATCAACCGTCGGGCAGTAGCCCACCATACACAACACCCACCTGGTCAGGGGACCCTTTTCTATAGGGAATGATGAGATTTACACCCTGCTCTCCATACCTTTATAGCTCAAATAAACTTATTTTCCTACATTTTTACAAGTTTGTATATTTCAACATACGTTTAATCAAAGTATCAAGACATCAAGAGCGCACTACATTCACACGAGTCAGTCACTAATAGCCGTTGGGTGCAATCACGGACAACCTCCAGTTTTGCAGCTGTTTGCCTGCGATGTAGCTCGGCAGATCAATTACACTGTTAATTAATAATCAAAATATTGCGAAGTATACTCTATGTAGATTCTCATGTATGAGTTTAGTTTTTGGTGAGAGTTTAAGACCGCTTCAAACCACTAACATAAGCATGCATACATGTTCCCTCTGCTGGGACACAGGCCTCCTCTCGGTGAGAGAGAGTAAGCAGTCATATCCCACGAGGGCCTAGTGCGGGTTGGTAGATGTCACATGTCGGTTTTCTCACAATGTTTTCCTTCACCGTTTTACCACTGGGCCACCACTGCACTCTTCTACCACTAATCACTAGCTAAACATTATTTTGTAAATTTTAACGACTTCTATACATTTTACACAAAAACAAGTGTAAAGCCTGATTCACACGGTGGGATTTAATTGTCGGTGGTATACCATAAGTTGAAGCAACAATAACAGTTGTTTCGTCTAAACCGTGTTTAGACGATGGAAGTCATTTGTTGCTTCAATTTCAAACTCAAACTCAAAGCATTTATTTCAACTAAACCATTTACAGACTTTTGAATGAAGGAATCGGTCAGTCAGAAAGTTAAAGCTAGTTGCCTTAACTTACTAAAGCGTAGTAAGTTCCTATGAACGGACAAGAAACTCCATGGACACTTTTTAAATAATGTTGCCACAAAAAATTTAGTTACAACATTAATGTGGAATTTATTACATGTGAGACGGATGTAAAAAAGACTTAGGTACATGTTAAAAGCGTCCAGGGTACAGTAAACTTGCATTGAATATAAGATTGAAAGCTGAAAAATTCTTAAACTGATGTTAATTGCTTTGATTAGCTGACTGAAATCACAGCATAAGTTTGACAATCTCTAAGTAAATAGTCTTTTAGAATCCTAGTCTCCTGGTGGAAGAAATATAGTAGGTAAGTCATTGATATTCATTCTTCCAATGTAACCCTTTCATCAACAAATAAGAAACTTTTCACACCAAATTGAATTACAAAAAAATCCTCCAATACTTATCTCCGATCAAAATTCACCGAAAACGGGGACAATAAATTTTAACTTTTTAAGTCTAACTGACCGAAAATCAAGTCACACAGAAAAGGGCTTTTAAAAGAAGAAATAATCTTTAATCTGTCCAACCAACCGTAGTCGAGGGTTGGTGAAATAACAAGTGATGCGTGAGAAACGATTAAAAATGTTATCTTAGAAAAATGGCTGTCCCCTCCCCCCCGCGGACGATTGGGGGCGATTTCATTAATGTTGAAGAGCTTCAGGGGTAAAGGGGTAATACTGTCTGTCTATATTTTTTCTTATTCCGTCCCGGAATGTTCAATGCTTGGTATAGAATGCAGGGTTTTACGTTAGTCTGTATCTTTTGGGAAAGGTTTTTCATTAGTTAATGCTTCTTGATTTAAGGTAGGATATCATGCATGAGTGAGGTTGAGGCATAACATCATAATTAATAGAAAAGAAACCAGTAGTCCTAATCTGTAATCATCTCACCCTGAAAACTTAGGTGCAGTGAGCGTGGAGTGAGCTGTCAGTGTCATCCGAAACTCAGAATCGACATGCGGGTTGTCTCATAAGTCGTGATACTGTGAGTTACTATGATTTTGAAAACGTTGAGTGTCATTTTGGCATCGACAGCCTTGCGACCAAATCTGCTTTTCTTTGCACCACCTCAGAGTTCGTCAATGTTTCTATTGGTCCTCACAGTGTAAAGCCCCCCCCCCCCCTATTGATCCTCTCAAATTACTAAGCTTAGTAAAACTGACGGTTATAAACATAACATCACGCCTGAATTCTCCGAGAGGTTACGCAGAGTGTGTCTATAGGACATACACATTTCACCAGTTATTATATATTATTTATTTATTTATACTTCACGCACATTTTGTACAGCGGCGGACTTAGTGATGCAGAGACAAGCAGTGGTAGGTGCAATTTATAAAAAAAGCAAGGAATACATATTTAATCTAAGACATAGATATACATATATACCTAATTATATATAAATATAAGCACAAATAAATATACATAAATATATAATTATACAAAAAAAAATAAAAAAACAAATGAGAAAACATTACCCTTAAGATGATACTGCCAGCTTCTTGCAAATGTGCTCACGAACTTAAACTTTAAAGGATAATCGGTTGGTTGCCACCCTGATTTCTTGGGGGAGTGTATTCCACAGACAGATAGACTGAACAAAGAAGGAATAGTGAATGAAGTCTGTGCGGTGAGTGGGCCATTGAAGAAGACGATTGTGTGATGAACGAAGATTTCTGTTGTGGTTGGCGCAAATGTACTGAAAGTGGGGGGCTAGATAACCAGGGGAGGAGGTAGAAACAAGAAATGAAATGAAGGTGGTCAGCGCCCTTTGCTCTCTGCGCTGACGTATGGGCAACCACTTTAGAAGTGACCGATGCGCAGAGACATGGTCATATTTACGCAGATTGAAAACGAATCGAATGCAGTTATTGAGAAGACGGTCAAGTTTGTCGAGGAGATCTGCATTCAGGTCATAGTAGCACACATCACCATAATCGATGATAGGGAAAATTAAGGACTGCACAAGCATTGTCTTCGTACTCGATGGCAATATATTTTTCAACCGGTACAGCGGGCGCAACGTTCCGGTAACCTTCTGGCTTACCCGGGCGACTTGAGTACGCCAGCTCAGGGTACTATCAATGTGCAAGCCTAGGTCCTTTACGTCAGTGCTAAAAGGAACGATAATACCATTGAAGAGTACTGGTGGCAAGGTTTTACCATCCACTTTGCTAATACTACGAGAACTGCCAATGATGATGGCCTGATACTTCGTAGGGTTTACAGTTACACCAAGCCAGGCAAGCCTATTGCCATCAACCGGACACAAATTCCGCCTCCAGGCGGCTACACAAAATTTTCAGATATAATAAACCAATAACATTTCTTCTCGGTTATTCTGTTTCAAAATAACAACCAACCTGTCCTTGTTAAAGAATAATTTAACAAATTAAATACCAAGCGACGGCTTGCCGCCCACCGAAAATCCATAACACGAAAGGGTAGAAAAACAAGCATAAGTAATATCAAATTATGACTAAAAGTAAAGACTTCATAATTTAAAATATGCACAAAGAGTGAATTAACGTGTAGACATAAATAAAAATTAAGGGTTACCCAGGTAGGGGGGTAACCCTTTACCCCTCTAAATATAATTAAGTATAACCCAATAAGCCTTTCGCCACAAACAAAAGCAAAAACCTACGAAATTTTATTATCATTATTTGCATATTAAAATAATTATAATTATACGGGGACGTATAAGAATGGGGTTCTTTCCCCCGATTTAAAGGTATAGCATATATAGCTCGGTGTGAGAGCTATAAATTTGTTTATAAGTTCAAGTTACGCGGTACCTGCTTCATTAAAAAATGTGTAACCCCTTTCTTATTCACTTTTGTATAAGAATATGACGGATTGACTGAACAACATAACGACATTTCGTTAGTTATGTAATTCCCTTTATAGTATACGCATGATCACCTATAGTGTTCTCACTGCTGGGACACAGGCCTCCTCTTTGTGAGTCGGAGTGGGCCGTAATCTACCACGCGGGCCCAGTGCGGGGTGGAGAGGTCACATAACATGTCTTCGAATTTTTGATTCTAGGTCGGTTTGGTTTTGCGAGAGAGAATTTCCGAACGGAAAAACTAAAATTTAACACTTTCTTAGCCGGCAGCCACACACTGCCAGTGGCAATCCGTAAGATTTTTAATTCTCAACAACATAAATAACGCAACGAATGTTGTTGAACTGTCAAAATGAAAGGCATTTTCATTGTGAGTGTTATCCTCCTCTTGTTACAACGTCACTAATAAGGCAAATTCTGAATAAAAATCCTTACGTTATTTTGCTATCTAATTAAACTTCTGAAATCAAAAACATCAACGATTAAAAAGCATCAACCCTTTTCACGCTTTCTCGATTTTTCCTACCTATAGGTAGGCTCGAAGTTATTATTAACCCTTTACACGCGGGGGGTCGTTTGTAATTTTTCATAATTTCACGCGCACTGGCCAGTCGTCGGACACAAAGAACGGAATCAAGTAAAAAAGACCTTAAAAGGAAGACCCGAGCATAAATTACATTATAATATAAATTAATATGGTAACACTATGAAAGAGGTGAAGTTTCTACCGTGAATTTGTGTGAGGTTCCGTCAACACATTATTAACTATATTATATGTCCTGACCCCTATCCTGCCCTCTACGCCCCAAAAAATACAGCCATAGTGACCTAAGCGACGACACAGACGATGCTGAGGAAGTAGCGAAGTGTTGGACCAAAACCATTTCTTCTAAGAGTAGACAGGTAGAAAACGCTGACCTCATATAGTTTTTAAAATATGAATGACGTGTAGAAGTGTTTGTACAAACTCACTTACAGGCATCAAATCATTTATCATTAAAAACATAATCCTGATTGAATCTTGTTTTTTTTAATTGAAATATAGACATAATTGTTCTTCTTTTTGATGAAGGCATTGACGAAGAACAATTATATTTCTGATTTGAGATTGTCTTAATTACAGTACGATTTGCGAAATAACACACGAAATATTATTTGGTGTCTAAATATTTTTTTAATGTTTCTTTAGCGTTTTAATCACACAGCTTAACTTTATTTAATTTAATAATAAAATGTCTTCATGTGCATATAGGTATATCAAAGTCCAACACTTTTTGAAATATGTATTCAAATGTTCAACACGAGAAAGAAAGATCATATAAAATGTAAATCAATATTGGAAAGCAAAAAAAATTGCACAATTCCTAGTCCAACGACTAGGAATTGTGTGTTGACTAGGAATTTATTTTTAGAGATCCGTCAACACGGATCTCTAAAAATAAATTCTTTGATATATACTTTACATGAATTTGAACGTTATTCCCAGACGTTTTAAAATTAACTTTCCTTTGACACAGTTTTATATAAAACTCGACTCCGGTAAAGTCTATGAATTTAAAAGTCAATTCACGTTTAAATAAAAGAGAAGATAATTTATAAAAGGTCGTCATATTATTATTAAAATTAACGGAAATGGGATAAAAAGGCATTTTAAAATGTGCATAAGACACTTTTAATCTCGATCCGAGGTTTTAGAAGGAAATTCCTATTTATATTCATAGGTTTTAAAAGTTCGTTTATAAGTGGTTGTATAATCATAATGAAAGGCATTGCGATTGATTACCATTCTATGTGTGTCACGCAATAACCCCGTAGACGTAAGAAAGTAAACGAAGCAAAAAGAGCATGTTAGGATCCGTAGTAGTTTTCGTTCTGTAGTTTCTGTCTACCCATGACACGAATATTTAGTAAGTTACAGTCCGCGAGGCCTAAGCTGAGATTTTCATTTGTGTGTGTGATTACCAATCGCACCAATGTTCGCGCCTCAGGCCGATTGTCCGATTGGCCGATTGACAAGCAAAGAACGCGTCGCTTTGTGCACTCACACAAATGCAGCAAGCTTATACTTAGTTGCAGATAGAGACAAAGATTTTGATAACTTAAAATCATTGTAACCACATATATTTGTTTGTTTTGTTGAGAATTTTATCAGTAAAATGGCGCAAATAATATCAGCCAGTAACTCTAAGACAGAAAGCATTTTTACACCAAAGGAACGCATAATTATTAGTGATTTCAGTTGACTCTATGTCACCTTTCCTTGCGATGTTTTTATTGACCAATAAGTTATTCAAACCTATAAAAAAAAACAATTTACCTAGCCTTCTCCTATGTTCGATATGGTTTCCAATAATCGGACCGACTGCCCATCTGAACAAAACCCAGTTACTGGTGAACATGAAAGTCTGGTTACAAAATACAAAATGTTTATTTCTGCACCAAATAGTTTGTGATTGGAGCTTCATTTTAAGCATGATGACGCCTGTGTTAGGAGTTTGGCTATTTGTACAATTGTATTTTTTACATAGTTTTATTGAGTTAACTTCTTTATAAATAATAATATGTGTGTGGGGTGTGAGAGGTGTGTCGAGTGTGTGTAGTGTGTGAGGTGTGTCGGGTCTGGATGTGTATGAGGGAGTGAGTGTGGGTGTTGCGTTGCCAGTATAACCAATTTCCACTTATTGTAGTAACAACTCAACATCTGCATAAGTGCGTGATTTTAACCATTCTGTTAGGCTTTTTCTAAAAACAGTAAATGCCGTATTTATTTACAGTAAAATTGTTCCAATTTACATACGGCACAAGAAATGCTTTCACTAAATCTAACTCCTGTATTTCCCTGTCCCCTATTTAGCGTACGTTAGTTTAGTTTAGTGCTGTGGGGTCCCCAGCTTTGGCGCTACTTTATGGGGAATTAGATCTGTTTCCTACGTCTGGTCGGCTGCATCGATTGCTCGCCAGGTATATTTTAGTTTTTGCTATTGAGGCCCGTTTTCATCAACGTTTAATCAACCGATTAGATTTAAACAGTTGTTATAAAGTTATTTAAACGGTAGATAAAAATGTTGGTATTTACGGACTTCAGTTAAATTTTTGCCATTTTTTTCTAATACATTTATATGTATCGATTTTGACTGTTATAGTATTTGAAAAACTAGGGAAAATCCAATAAACATTGTTGTTTTTATTTTATTTATCGTGTGGTTTTCTCACTTCTAGGAGAAGTCTCTTGCCCAACAAAGAAAAAACATGCATTATATAGATGATCACTCATATAGTATTATAATGAAAATGTAGACGTGTAAACACCCAACCTGGATGAAAAAAAATTCATTTGTATTTTCGTTTTGACATCATTATTCGCTTCAACACCTTCGAAAACCTTATCTCGCTGTCTGTCTCTTTCTATTATATATAATAAAAAGTTGCATGGACGGGTCATAAAGGCTCCCACAAGCTGGCCCGACGTGAAGGCACGACTCATCACGCGACACGCGGTGCCTTCGTGTTGCGCTGTCGCGTCGCGCCTGTGTTTACGAGCCTTAACGCTTTATCGTTACGTGTCGATTTCTAAATTGTTTGTCAATTTTACTCCAACCGCAAGACGCGTTAAAGAACTTCGTTCTAAAATTATTTTAAGGGAAAAATGTCAAATTCAGTACATTTCGTCTAAGTTCTCCGTATCCCGCCCATGTTCTGGAGATCTACTCTCTAAGCACGAATTCCGTAGTTTCGGCCGAAAACAAGTGCGTTTCCTACTGCATCACTTAAGGACATAAGATTCGTTTGGGGCCCGAACTATGAATGTATGACACGGTTGACAGTTGCATGTGTTGAATTTGACACATGTTTTGACGGATCAAGTACTTTCAGACGACCCATAAACGTATAGCACCATGTTTGTTTAATTTGTTCTCTATCTCAGCAGCCGAAATTTACATTTCTTCCCAAAAAAGGGAACACAAAACAAATCAAAACACATCCGACTCCCAAGTCGATCGTTTTACCAAAGGGTAGAGGCCCCAGTAGTTGGCAATCGGATAATAATATATATATTTTCGCTCCATATTCCGTGGAAGTGCTCTGAATATGATATACTGCGGATAAATCGGTAGCGACTGCCCTCAAGGGGGTGTTTACATCGACAGGGGTAGTTTTAACCCCAGGAAGTTGGGACAAAGTATTTTTCGATAGTTTTCAGTTCGATGTTTTTGTGAAAGTTCCTATTTTTGTTTTGTTTTTAGGTCGGTTTTTTTATTAGCTTTATTGTAATGCTCACTTCAAGTCTTAATCAAGTGTCCGCACTGTCCGCTCACATTAAAAATGAAATTAACTCGGATATACACCTCAAACCTTTGAAGAGATGTCTGTCAGTACCTACGATTTGTAGACATTCCTTCCAATAATGTTAATCTCGGCGATCAAAAACATTTAGTTCGTAATCTTACAAAATCTTGGTCAAAGGCATCGATAGATTATTCCTAGGTTTTATTATAATTACCTCATGATCAACCTCTTGTCCTTATCCCAATTAACATGTCTTACTCTAACATATATTCTCTATAAGTCATCATGACAGTTATAATTATTACCTACACTGCTTCAAACTGATAAACGAAAAAAAAAAAACTATCCCAAACCATACTCCATTATGTCCAGAGACTGACGTCCAACACTCAACTTGACATTTTATCTAAAAACAAATAATTCTCCGGTACAATATTCAAATAGCTTGAGTAAAATGACACAATCGTTTTCCTACCCTCCAGCAAATGGGTACCGTACAGAAATGCCAAATAAAGTATAAAATATGATCTCTCAATATCCACCGTACACTCGCTGTCAATAAAATTTGTTACATAAATCACTGTGGTTTATGGGGAGTGATAGAATGATCCCTTTTTCTTGCACGGAAGTGTGTGGGATGTAGTATTTTCTTTTTTTGTACTGTTACCTACCTGTTTTTTTCTTCAGATGGTACTTATTTTTGTTTAAGTTTTATATGAAGCTGTCTAGATGATGGTATTTGGTCAGTAACGTGACGACTAAAAACATTTTAATGCTATTTTCAGTAAATGTTCGCTTATATAATTTCTAACGTGACGATATGATCATGGACGGTCTATAAAATATATGAAAGTATGTGCACTTGTAACGACATCTTGGGCGGAAATTATAAGCGTCTTCATATATTTCAATATATTTTACTTCCCTGTGTTATCGTGGTACCTTGACGTGGACGTGGACGTGGACGTGGACGTCCACGATAATATAATAAAAACGCACACTCAGGGCACTTTTCTGGTTCTTAAAGCTGAATGAAAGAAATTCGTAGTAAGTGTAGTTTTTGTTGCGTTTAGTTTCTACCTGCTGAGCTTTGATTTAAACTATAAAACCTATTTACCTACATACTACTTTTAAGTTGTCAGCTTGTCAACGGCTTCGGAGCAATTGTAGGAAAATGCTACTACGTATGTTAGAGAATTACCATCAAATGTAATTACAAGACAATCTAAGATCCTTTTAAAACTTCAAAGTACACAAACATAATAACGTAACAGCGACGTTCATTATGTGTTCTTAATAAAATAATAAACAATAACCTGCATATTACTGGTTGATATTAAATAACTCAATTCGTTTGTAATTTGTCGACAATTGTGCCCGACAAAGGCACGGTTCGAGCGAGTGAGCGCAAGTATGAAGGAAGTCGGTAGCTGGGGGGCGTAGGGATGGATGTCAGTTGTCGATAATAAGTTAGATTCAAGAAAATATTTTTATAAGGAGTATTTTTGGTTGATGCTAGATGGACTGACGACCTTAAAAAGGTGGTAGCGACAGATTGGATGTGGAAGGCGGAGGACTGGGTGTAATGGCGCAGCCTCGGAAAGGCCTATGTGACTGAGTTGATTGATTGGTTTTTGGTTGTGGAGAAGTTTGATGAGAGTTATAGAGCCGTGTATCGACTAAAATGTCGCGATTGGAGAAACCTGTGACTGGCAGCTATAGTCAGTTTTCATACTAAAATTATAAAACTTAACAACACAGCTCCTTTTTCTCTAACACTACCAGCAAATAAATAAGTAATACAGCCTAATTATTGCAACTTCACTAAAGTTTATGTTTCCTAGAAGACCGGTTCCGTCATATTATAACGGCGTCATAGAAATGTGTAATTTTCACCAGTATTTGATAATAAAGTGTAAAAATGCTGTACATTTGGAAATCCGTTATTGTGTGCTCATTCACGCGTTTGACGTCACCGTCTATAGTCTTAATAATATAGTTTATTATTGGCATCAATCAATATACCACATAAATGCTTTTTATGTTGATAGTAAAAGGCCCCAGAAAGTTGAAAATTAATTGTTTTACAACTTCCTCATTGGACAAGTTTTCTAAATAATAATAATTGCTTTTGACAGCAGAATAATAATATCTAGTTTAACCACCTCCTACGGTTGTCAATTCGTAGGTTTTTTTGTGTATAATATTACGCGATATCTCCAGCAATTGTGGATCGATTTAGAAAAAATATTTTTAATGGATAGGGGTATGCCTCATTAAATGGATAGATTTGCGTCTGGCATACACCTTATGGCAAGCGGTGATGTGGTCAACGATGGTGCACGCTTACTTTTCTAGAAGAGCGGTGGCTGCCACATAACGTTTGCAGTTTATTAGTTTGTTAGTGACGTCACGGATACTTCATATAAGAAAGTATGTGTTCTCTAGGGAGAACGTTTTTAGACACCGTAAAGTCAAACGTAGATGCCATAATTTTCATCAAAGTCTAGTTCTAGAAAACCGTTGCTTTAGACTCCCAAAAACTAACCATAAAATCTATCGACAACTCCCCTGTCCCCTCTCGCACCCAACAAAGCAAACGCCATTGCCAGTGGCGTTGTCGGAGCGGTGCGCCGATGCGTTTATAATATTTCATTTATTCGTTATAAATTATAATCGCGAATGAAGACGTGGGACTTAATTCTGTTTATGTCTAGCGTTTAGCCGCAAACTTGTGACTTGTCTTCATTTTAATTAGTCATCTTTGTTTTGATTCAGTTCATTTTAAACATCACTGAGTTGGGTGAGGAAAAATTTTGGAAGGTCTGGATTTTACGTAATTACATACAAAAACTCACGCCTTCTTACCACGGGGGTAGGCAGAAACTACAGAACGCTACCTGCTACGATCCTTACATACACCTTTTGCCTCGTTTACGTTCATACATCTGGTCATACACGAGCGCCGATTGCGAGTACTACGCACCTGACCTTTCTGAAGAACATCACCAATAAGTTCACTATAATTAGGTATGTGTAGTCTAGATATTTTGGTCCAAAATTGGCAGTGAGCCTGTTAGCAATGCTTTTGCAGTCTTTGTATGAGAAGAGGTCCGTAAATGCACTGAAAAAGATACATAACTATCGCATGTTTTTCGGAATGTTATTTAATACTGGTATGCTGCTTTGTGGCAATAAATTAATAAATAAGAGTACTCAGGAAGTTAATAAGTACTACTAGGTATGATACTATGAAAAAATCTTTAAATGAGTCGTTGCATGTTCCCATAAGTTAAAGAACTCGCATGTAATACACGGATTGACACCAAAATGTCTTCACTGTTTCTTTTTATTTCAAATCTGCGAAACAAAACGTTAAAATATAAAGCAATTCTGTATAAATCTCACCGTGAAAGGCAAAGTGAGGCTGTCAGTAGTATCAGCAGGTAGAAAGACAACTCACTGCAAACTCGCTTTACCAAAATTTTCACGGTGAGATTTTTACAGTTTTTTTTTTAGCCTGGATGACTTTGACCTTGTTTCTTTTTTTAAACGGAGCTTTTAACGAACGAAACACGAGTTTCGTTCCACATGCAAATACACCATTATCATATTAAACAATATATCACAATTCAACGCAAAAATCGTCAAACAATACTTGGCAAGACTTATCCGTTTCAGCAGCAATAATTCAAGAAGGCACAAAGGGACTTGCTTTCTACCAAGTTTGGTACAGGTTTCTTGAAGGAGCCGAGAACAGCGAGAACAATACTGAGAGTTATTGCTCTCTGTGTCCGGGGGAAGCCGGAAGCTCTGGAAAAATGGCCGCGGAACAAAGTCTCTTCGATGCAGCAAGGGAAACGGGTGTGAACTGGTTTTGGCCGGTTTAAACCGGTTCGGGTGATGACTGTACGATGATTTTATAGATTTTAAAAAAAATGTGATTTGGATTAGAATGCATAAGTATTTGAAGTTTTTTTTTTTCGAATTTTTGAATTAAGGATTATTATTTTATGACGTACCTTCACTGCCAAGATAGGTTACGTTAGCCGCACCAAAGCAAATGCTCGTAAACATTCTATTAGCCATTAGAAACAGAAACAATCGCCGGAGCTAAAATCGCTTTGGGATGGGATTTATTATTAACATCTTATTTTATTTCGTTAACGGTAAGTAATAATGAGTAGAATGTATTTCGAAGGTTTGTGACATTCTTCAGTCGTTCCTTTTTTTACCCGACTACGGCGGAGCAATAAGGAGGGTGATGATTTTGTGACCAGTATATAAGTACGTGGGTGTGTATGTATGTTCATCTGTTATCTCATAACTTCTAAACTACTTATCATAATTTAACAAATGAGGTAGTGTTGGAATCTTCTTGATTGTCCGCTGGTTAGAGACTGTATGACGTCACATTGAATGTGTCATGAACTAAAAAAAACAGGAGAAGGAATAAGTAAACAGGTACTTATTCCTCCTCATGTTTTTTTATTGACTGAAAAAGTACAAAACAAGAAAATATTTCAGACAGAAATCAAGACATGTACAAAAATGGTCAGGGTGTAATATAGCTGTGGTCTGACATTATTATTATTTTAAAGGTTGTGTTCCTGGTACCCACATGGTATACAGTCATGCGACCACGGCTTTAGCCTGACCATTTTTGGACCTGTGTCTTGATTTCTATCTGAAATATGTTCTTGTTTCGTACTTTTAAGAGCGTGATTTTTCAGTAGTCAGGTTTTAGTGTTTGAACTTACTTTTTTCAATCTGTGCCTTACTTTACGGCAGTTATACGTAACAATAATAATGTAGTTTCAGGGAAAGAACAAGCAATCAAAAGGGGTGAAGTTAATGCGAGAGTACCTATTATGCATCCATAGCAGCATAACGTACCTAATTATTTTAATTAAAATTCCCCTAGTGTGTACTCGCATTAAAGAATCGTGATAATTGTACAATTTGTACATAGTTAACTTATGAGAGCACAATTAAACTCAAATTGTCTCGCATTCTAACGTGTAATGGACATTACATTATTTACCTGTCATGTAAATTGTTACTTACTGCTTTTAATCCCTACAAATGAAATTAAATTGTTTATTCTATAGATATGATATCGAAATCACTTTTATTAATTTATTTATGTACAGGGTGTTCCGTAAGTCGACGTCAAGCCGGAGTCGGGTTTATTTACTCTATATTTTTTTTTATAAATTAAACACTAAAATGCTATCTATGTATTTATGAAATATGGGATTTTCATAAATACATAGCATTATAGTGTAAAGCCACTTATTAACCCTCGAAAAAAAAACTATAAATAAAACTAGACACAATCTCATAAACAGACCGATGTAGCGGCAACTAAGAAACTGCTTAACGGTTTTATAGTTATTGAACTGCCTCGTTGGTCTAGTGGTCGCAAGAGCTACTGCTGAGCATGAGGTCCTGGGTTCGATTCCCAGGTCGGGCATAGTGTTATTGGGTTTTTCTATCTACAATTTCTCAGTAGCAGCCCGGAGTCTGGATTAGTGCCCGGTTGATGGCAATAGGCTCGCCCCCTATTACATGGGACTTAAACATAACTGGCAAAATGTGGGTGCACTATAGGTACACCTCTGCCTAACCCTTCTGGTATTACAGGCGTGATGTTATGTTATGTTAGTTATTGAAAAGTTTGTGGCGCGTTCAGAAACCCAGTGACAGTTAACCGACGTTTATCGTATGCATAACTTTACTGAATCAATAGCTAGTGAGAATTTATCTCGGATCTCATTGGTATTAGTAAAGCCATTCGCTTTATAAACCAATTTTGGTCATCGAACTGTTTTGTCCCTTTCTGTCGAGTTATAAGGAAGTTTGACAAAAAGGGACAAAACGGTTATTAAGTGAATGGTTTTATTATGGATAAGACGGTAAAGTTTACGTTTATTTTTTCCACATGTTTGGTGGGAACAACAATAATTGACTTACTAATTTCTGCCCGCGACTTCCTCCACGTGAAACTTGTTTTAACATAAAATATATCCTTTATCACACTTGAAAGAATTTTCGGCATCGAATCAGTTTGTCCGAAGATTACACCCTACCCCTACATACAAACTCACAAATTTCACCTCTTTATAATATTAGTATATGAAGGTAGATTAAAAATCAAAATCAAATATTCTTTTTTCATATAAATCTACATGAGCACTTATTGAACGTCAGAAGATAAGTGCACGGTTCCAATCGGTCGTTTCCAAGTAAGGAGAAAGTAACTCCACGGTTACTCTTTCAAACATAATTTATTTTACAATGTTTTCGAATTACAGTATTAATAGTTATGGAAGGACACTGTAGGCCTGTCAACAAGTACCATATGCTTAACAAATAGACAATGGTCTACAAGTCTGCAGTTCACAAAATGTAAAATTATCGAATAAAAAACCTATTTTAACCAAAAGACAAGATTGCCAACTGTGACAAATATGAATTAATGTTCACAAAGAGTTAAAATTAGAATTGTAGGCAATGTAATCTATAACGATTTTGCTAAGTACAGTGAAACCTGTATCCTAATTGCGTAATACACAATCTATCGGAATCTGAATCGTTTTGAAACAGATTGCTAATCCATTGCTTCATAAGTTCGATAAAAAAATCTGCTCAACAATGTGAATAACGCAATGATTGTTGTTGAACTGTCAAAATACAACAGATAAGTCGTAATCGTTTACGAAAATGTGTTGCGCAATTAGGCTGCTGGTTAAGTGGGACCGGATAAGTGAGAAACGTCTTTTATTGAGAGTTGCAATGAGGTACCGGTTATTTTTCATTAAATTACCTCTGTTAATGGGAATTTTTGAACCTGGTTATATGAGATTTGAATTCTAAGACTTTTTCGATGTTCACCTCTATAATTGAGACTCTGTAGCTCAATTACCTGTATAAGTGAGACAAATTAATTAGGTTTAAACACGTTTTGACATTTTTGTTTGCTACATTTGGCGTCGTCTTTCGCGCATGCTTTGTTTGTCAGTACTATCTCAGGTGTTGACCTAAAAATAAGGGAATAAAAGTGTACAAAATGTCCAAACGTAAAAATAAAACGTTATCAGTATCTGAACAATTAAAACTTCTACCAGATTATGATTGTGGAAAGTCGCGTGATGAACTGTATAGGGAGAATAACATACATTAGAATAGAATGATTAAAAACAACGAGAAAATTCGCTCTCAGTGTATTGATGGAAAAAGAAAACTCAAACGATTACGAGCAGCAGAGTATCGTGAAGTTGAAAAGTGTCTCTGTACATGGATAAAGCAGGTACGGAATAATAACATTCATCCCTACATTAAATTCATAACACCAAAAATACGCATTTTTATTAACATTTCCACCTCTAAAAATGGCATAACGGCACATTTCGACGTCTGTAAGCGGGGGCCTCTGTGAATGAGACAACTATAATTTGAAACCTGCTTAATTGGAAAACTGGATTATTGGAAACCCTCAATAATTGGTAAATATGTCTAGGTCCCTTGAGATCACAATTAACCAGGTTTCACTGTACTATGAAATCCATGATGAGAGGTTAACTTGAATGATAAAAGTTTTGCAAGTTATGTTTTGCAAAAATTTTATCATTCAAGTTAACCTTTAAGTTTACACCTATTTTCCTCGGAAAGTTAGGCAAATATGTACCTGTAATCCACCAATATTTTTCCAGTTAGTTTTAAGTCCAAATCCAACACGGGAGCGCACCTACTGTAACAAAAAAATCTTCTTCCTATATCATCATCCTTACATTAGCAACTCTTTTTTCAGAAGAAAGCACAAAAACACCTGTACCAATAGATAAATTCCTTTACCTTTTTTCAGCCATGTGGGACACATTCGTAATGTCCCCTAAATACAGCAAAAAATAATTAATGCCCCACACATGCATCATGTTGTCTCACCGTGCACCTTGACATCTTTATGGATGTACCTTTTTGTATGTTTATTTTTGGAGTTACATAAGAAACAACAAAAAAACCTTCGTATTAAGAAGTTGAAGATTTTTTTATTTTTCATGTTGCTGTTCGTTTGCACCAAACTCCCCTGCCCACCCCATAGGGATATGTTGCATGATGTTAACCTTTTCAAATCAATTTTACGTCATCATACCATAATTTATTAAATTCTTTTCAATCTATTAAACCTTTTTTTAGTAAAGGACTTTATTTTAACCGGCAACAGTAGCACATACCTATTTCTATTTGACGTTGTTCTAACATAACTTTCATTTTGTTAGTAACAAAATAAAAGTTAATGTCGACCCTCGACTCGATATATCAGTTTTACATTTTTAACCGTCACGGTGGCCGAGAGGCAGTGGTAGCGCAGTAGTAACGGCCACGACTTACATGTCGTGGTCGTGGTACAGGTCGTGGATTTGAACCCGGGCAGACACATTACTTTAGGTAATATATTTCAACACCACAGCTCTCAAAACGGTGAAGGAAAACATTGTGAGGACACCGGCATGTCCTAAAACCAAAAATTGGAAGACATCAGAAGAAGATTGGAAGATCTCACAGAGAAGAGACCTGTGTCCCAGCAGAACGCTATATGCTTATCCGTCGTAGCCTACATACATAACCTCAAGCCTTATTCCAATGGGGGTATGGAAAAACTACAGAAAGCCAGCTGCTACAATTCTAATATACTCTTTTGACTTCCTTTATCTGTCGCAATTACAATTAAAATAATATTTTCTCAAATAATGTACAGAACCATTAGTTGGAACCTGTACTCGTATAATTTGGGCAATAAATACGTCTTCGCAACGTATATATCACTCGTTCACGCCAACACATATAAATAATGGTGGACGTCTACGCACTTTCGGCGTGCGACTTGCGTACCTACGATTAATTTATTTTATATTTGTGTAAGGAGGTTATACCTGAAGACGTATAAGGATTCTGATGTTGGGTCACAAACGGGATGAATGAAAGACGATTGCATTCAGATAAGAATGCTAAGACGGAAGTGTGAAAAAATATACCTTAAATTCATTCACTTTAAGCCAACGCACTACCTAAACAGCTAGGTATAGAAACATGACATTTTCCACAATTGACCTGATATAGCGAAACAGCACTAAAGAAGGTAAAACAGGGGATGAAATAAATGAAAATGCGTTTCATCAATTTATGTAAATGACATTGTTAAGTTTGGAGTCAACTTTTAAGCAAAGATTTGCTTGTATTAGGTGGTCCGCACTTCCAGTTTACATTTACTACTCGTATACATAATATGAGTGAGATAATAAACAGTGAAGAATTTACATGGTTGTTAACAAAACAAAAAGTACAATAAATTATATTAACAAGGAATAAGGAATGCGCAAAGTGTTAAATGTGTGTCTGGGGGAGTATGTGTGAATGTCGGTGTGGAACGTGTGATTTGTATACATATTTTATTTTTAATGAAAGCTTTCATAATTTTTATTTCTCTGACCAATATTCAGTCTGGACTTGAAAAGAGACTGTGACCTCTGAGTTTGTTTCGGCCTTTCTTCTCAGAGTACTCAAATAGTAAACGCCGACCTCATCCCGTTTTAAAAATTACATATGACGTGTATGCAAGTATACAAACCTAATTACTGAAAAAATACGTTTTTCCTGATTCACTTTTGCCAATATTATATTTTTCGAAGGCGTTGTCAGTGGTGTGTACCTGTATTAATATACCTCATATATGAAAAGTTATATTTAAGTCCCATTTAAAAGGAAACGAAGTCCAAAGAAAAAGATAGAATAAATATTGAGTATACCTTGTACCGGTTTAAAAGACTTACTTAGTAAGAATCGTCTTGCGAAATTATAAACCCTTCAAACATTTTCTGAAACGCGTAACGCCATCTAGCGTCGAGTAGAAGAATCAAAAAACTTGTTCCTGTGACATTTTCAGGATTATATTTAGTTAAAGTTACGTTTGATTTTACATGATTAAACAAAAACAAAGTTAACTGATACTTAGGGAGTTTTTTTTTTATCGTTGTTTTTAATTCATCAATAGTTTTTTTTATGACCATGTCTCAACAATATGTATTTTTAAGGTAACTGTTCTGGTTAATATTATATCAGGCACGAATAATGAAGCAACTATCTATTTTCCATTTTAAAGTATGGAAAAATAATGTCATGTAACAAGCATCGTAGTCGCGCAACTGTAGCAAGTGCTACGCAGCTATGGACTATTTTGCTACGCACTACGCTCTTCCTATGTTGGTTTACTTAATACAAATTGAATACATTCATTCATTACGGTCCACTCTCTCCCACAGAGCAGAGGCCTGTGTCCCAGCAGTGGGAACATTTAAGGCTGATTGTGATATTAATAAAATGACAAACAACACACAGCCTAAGCCGCTGTTGGGTCTAGAAGCATGAAACTTTCCACAAGAGATCCTTGTACAGCGAAAATGAGCATTAAGATAGGATTGTTGAAAATTAATTACCTTGAGGGCTTAAATAGGGCATGAAAGTTTGTATGGAAGTTCGACATTTTTACTGATGGGAAAACCCATCTTGTCATCATCATCATCTTCATCTTTAAAATACGTGCCACAAAAAATGTAACTGGTTAACAATTTTAACATTACATAACGAGGATTTCATAACGGGAGAGTAACTCGGGAGCATTGCAGCGCTTGAACCTGTGTGTACCGGACCGCTACGTGTGGAGACGGCGTAGCCCGCCACTGCTATGAGTGCCTACAGCCAGAACTAACCTGCTTGCCAAGGCACCCCTTACCAGAGCTATCCTTATCATCAACGACCTTCAAACCCAGATTGATGTGTGTACGTGTTGTTTGAGTGAATTCGCAAAGGTTTTACTATTTATATTATGCTGCAAGCGTAATAATTAGGCTAGTATAATAAGCTGTATGTATGTTATGCTGTTTTGTGATTTTTGTTTTTGTGTAATAATTTAATAATGGTGTTAGTTTTAAACTTTTCTAATTTTGTTATTTTAATTATATAGTTTGGGTTTGGGCCATAGGGTAACCCTGTTTTGATAGCTTAAGTTGTTCTAAATAAATAAATAAATAATAACATAACATAATATAACATAATTCGTTGTGCACATTATTGTGATCACCACAAAATTTGTTTAAATACATGTCATGTACCTATTGTATACTTATAACTTTTTATGGTGAGAAATAAACTATTATTATTATTATCACTCATTGTTTCCCCGAAGGGTTGGGCAGAGGTGTACCTATATTACACCCGCATTTCACCAGTTATGTTTAAGTCCCATGTAATAGGGGGGAGCCTATTGCCATCAACCGGGCACAAATCCAGACTTCTAGATTCTAGATAGAAAAACCCAATAACACTTTGCCCAACCTTGGAATCGAAACCAGGACCTCATGCTCAGCAGTAGCGGTTGCGACCACTACATCAACGAGAAAATTTTACTTAACTTTTAAAGAAAATTGTTGGTAAGATTATGTAAATAGTATTTTTTTATAATAATAGTAATTATTAATATATATAAAAATTATGGATGACTATTTCGTACACGACTGCACCTGAGCTGCCTTTCGCTGACGGCTCGTCAAGGCATCTTTCGTGGGGGTAAATTCATTATACGAGGCATGGAGGAGTCTCGGTATAAAATTAATGGCCACCCACCAACACACCAACCGCAGCTAGAGTAACTTACCTTTGATCGATAACCCGTGCGACTTTTACTTAGCCGGAGTGTACCAACGTGTGTATTTTTTCACCCCTTTAAGACCAGTATCCCATGGCGCCCTCATTAAGTAATGAGACAAGCCCATAAATATCACTTCCTTACTCATTACATAGTACAGCATTTTCGTTTTAAGCCGCCACGACAACTCTTTGTGGTTATTTAAATTTATAACTTTGCTTTAGACTGTATGTTACTATTTAAAGGTCGCAATTGGGTTGGTTAAATGAAATGGGTTGATTGTGATTAATAATTAGAATTATAGAATGGTATTGTGTTGGTTTCAATGGATTACCCTGATCTGATGTATTTTAATAAAGGAAAAAGAGTGTGCAAGGTCCGTAGCGTAGTGTTCTGTAGTGGCTACCTACATTACACCTGTAGTGTTCCACCATAATCAATGAGCGAAAGACACATTGCAAACTGACCTGTGTGTTGACTTTGCGCTTATCTTATATGATGTTCCAAAATATTGGCTTTTACTAGAACTTGAAACGAACCAGATGTATTTTTTTTGTTTCTCGTTCATTCTTTGCCATAGGTACCTACTACGCTTTGGAATGAGCAACTAGCTTCATCTTTCTGACTGACCGACCCCATGACTATGCAGAAGTGCCTGTAATTGGTTTTAAACAAGAAACAATTGTACCTTTCATATTGTTGCAACTGAAGTTATTTTCACAGGTAAAACATCAAAATCTGCTCAAAAATAAATTACTTTCTTGTTACAATCACGTAACTTTCAGTTTTCACAACATCCAGTAGGTATGTTCAACACACGCCCCGCCCACTCACGTATTGGTTTCGAGTATCGGTTCGAGTCTGCGCACTGGGCGTATTGAGTTACAACTTCTCTTGCTTACGCCCCGTGGTGTTGTCTGTTGTCATGCTAACTAGCCTTATTGTAATATATTATGACATGACCTGGGTAAGATTACTTTTCATCCTGGTTCGCAAACGAAGTCGCGGGCTAGTAGCTTATTTATATTCACACATGACTAGGCCCGAGGTATGCTTAGATGGTTCGGTCATTTTGAGAGGATGAATGAAAGGCGACGAACAAAAGGTCGTAAGTGAGAGGAAACGCCGTGAGGGAATATCCTAGAGGGAAATAATGTGACCTTATTGGTGATGTTCTTCATAAAGGTCAGGTGCGTAGGACTCGCAACCGGCGCGCGTGTATGACCAGATGTATGAACGTAAACGAAGAAAAAGGAGTATGTAAGGATTGTAACAATCCTGCTACAATCCTTCCATGATCATCATCTTTGGCACAACGAGTTTCAGAAAATGTTTCCTTTGTGTAGCTTCGTACCTGTGTTAGCCGCTACATATGACAGAGTACGAGTTTTCTTTTAGCTCATATTTTGGCTATTACAAAACATGCATGAATTGTAATTCTTCTTAATTATTCAACAAATAAATGTTGTGGTCATGAAATGTAATGTGATCAATATTCCAATCAGTGTTGACAACTTGCTTTTGTTCTTAGTGCCAATTCCACCAATAAAACCGAACACGATCAGCACATCGATAACGCGTTTAGTTAGAATTGTCAGTGACAATATTAGGCAGAAGATAATGTCACTGACAGCCCTTAAACGTAATTTATGTACTGATCGCGTTCATTTTTATTGGTGAAACTCGCCGTTACTCTTTTTGACCCAACTTGATTTACTTGCAGATTTTTGTTCACAACACAGAAATAAAAATTCGCTGTGATCCAAAACTGATACCGAGCGTTATTATCAAAAAATATCTTTAATGAAAAATTATACTTAACATTAAAACATCAGAACTTCTAAAACGCGTTCAAGAGTTGTCAGTATCAATATTGTCACTGATAGTTCTTGAATTTGGTTTAAAAGTGCTGATCGCGTGCAGTTTCATAAATGAAATTGGCACTTAGATAATTTGTCGTTCGGATTCCTACGAATTAATAAATATTATGGAACAGCCAACAACCGCTATTGTCACCTTACAACTATAAAACCACTGTGTAATGGGCGTGAATATACGTTCTCGTATCGACAGGTCGTAAGGGCGTGGTGTATCAATACTGATATCTATCGAAGTATCGAAGGCCACGCCCCAAAGAAAAAAATACATCGATGCGCGCATGTCCAGTCTGATCGGTTCGAAGATACGAAGATGTAAGGCGTCTTCCGATATGTATATCTAGATAGATTGATATAATCTACAGCCAGGGTAATGTATTGCTTATCAAATTCACACCCTGATAACTGTCATATTAGGCCTTTTGTGATTCGAATAATAAGGAGAGTGTAAGTTAGTATTTAATTTGCTAACCAATTTATTTTCCTGGCTTCACTTTTTTGTTGTCTATTGTAAGTAGTTGTGTCATTGTTGTAGAAAAATACGGACACAAAGATTTATTATTTTTCTTTGTAGTAAGTTAAATAAGGTTCAACCAGATTTAACTCAAGGCACATCGATACTATGTATAAGTGAAAACAAAACTGACATTTTTCTTAACTTATATGTGCCACAGCTTTTTATGCAGAAAAATGCAGCAGTTTTAGCAGTTTTTGGGTCGCATATTTGTCTCAACTTGTTCTTTTTAGTGAAACGTATTTTCATTTTATGCTATTTTTATGTATTTCAATATATCTATGATAGGGTATTTGCTCTTGTTATCAACATTAGGACAAGTGATTACATTCTATATTTAGTAAGCGTAAGATTTCGCGCTAGGGCTTTGCCGTAAAACCTCAATTTAGCTGCTTTAGACAGTTGCGTGGTTTGTATCAAAGCTTGAACTATTAATGATGGCTTGTTATAATTTTTCAAGTTTTTACACACTTAAGGCTCTAATGCCTTTAAGGCCAAAATAAGATAAATTAAGAGATAATCAATTTGAAACCACGAGGATTAAAATTTAATAGTAGAATAAAAGTTTTTTTTGCATTATTACCTTTGACACATGAATATTTTATAATTTTTATTAAATGATTTTATAGTACTGAGGAGTAACATTCAAGAACTTAGGAGAGCGATCTTTTCCTCTGAAATGAAATGAAATTTATTTCCGTTTAAGTAAATCGAAACCATGGTTTTTTTATGTTTGTTTGTAGAGTTTTTACACTGAAACGGCAAAACGAATTCAGATGAAATTTGGCACATGAGTAGGCCATGACCTTGATAAGGACATTCAATACTTTTATCCCGATATTATTTCGGGATCGAGACTTATACGGGTGAAAAGCGGGGCGCAGCTAGTCTGTAATTAAATAAGAGCGCGCTGTTATTTTTAACGTTCATTTAGGTGACGCCTAGTGTTAGTGAATACGGTAGGTACACAAGACACTTTTAGACATACAAGTTTTTTTTTTTTACTCAGGACCGCCTGCTTTTCTATCTGATTATATCTGGGTAAACATTTCCAGTCCAAAATTGTCGGTCTATTGTGTAAAAGACTCTCTGTGAATGCATAGGTGAAGTAAATTGGAAGTAAACTGTCATTCCACTAAGTAAACACTATTCACAGCTCACTGCAAGATCACTTCACTTAAGATTCTACTGTGAGTTTTTAACAGAATACATCGGCTGTATCTATACTAACCACATTTTGCACGTCATCTTTTTCCAATAAATAACTTTTCCTGCCCACCCACACATCCCGTATAGAGGCGTGTGCATACGGGCGTGCCAGCCTTCGCTCCGGTTGGCTGATCGGAAACCAATCGATAACCGATAACCGCCTCACGCCCGCTTCCGGTCGCCGCGGGGCGGGCTGGGTGACGTGGGTTTTTATACGAAGGCTCTATTTTATGGTAATGGTGTTTTGGTTGATGTAGGTTTTGATTAAAGGAAAATTATTGGTGTTTTTTTGTTGGACGTATTTTTTTTTGTTTACAGAAATTTTTGGTTTATAACTAGACCATGAAAAGTTTTAAAACTAATTTGCCTTAGGTCATTACAAGGCAGATGTGAGTGGAAACGCCGGGAGGGGACGCCCTAGTAGGATATGTAGTGGACACGTTATTGGTGACGTTCTTCAGGAAGGTAAGGTGCGCAGGTTATATAAACTCAATCTCCTTTTCATTATATAGATGCATTGCACAGATGTGAGTACTTTGTACTATAGAGCTACCATTTACCGGGTAATGTCATAGATTGACTTGAATGTGCCTTGGCGGCTGATAGTATGTCATGCTCACTCAAATGTCTCGTTGACGGTGGCGCGTGTGTTGGATCATTTAGCGCCCTTCAAAATGGTTGAGCTGAATGGTGCTGATCCATGCGTCATGTTCGTGAACGGGCGCCGTCAGTTGGGACTGGTCATCTCTTAGCTGCCACGGCTTTTTAATCATTTATTTCATGGATTGTTTTTAATTATGTTTTGCTACACTCAGGACGCTTTTAACGTGTAACGGTTTTTGAACATCGTTCTCATCTATAGTGTCAACATTAATAATGTAATTATATTTGTAAGACAAATATTATTTAAAAGAGTGTCCATGGGTTTTCTTGCCCGTTCTTCTCCATTGGTACCTACTACGCTTTGAAATGGGCAACTAGCTTCATATTTCTGACTGACCGACTCCTTGACAATTCAAAAGTGCCTATAAATGGTTGAGTTTGAGCAGTATCGCAACCGGCGTGCATGTATGACCAGATGTATGAGCGTAAACGAGGCAAATGGATTGTGTAAGGATCGTAGCAGGTGGCGTTCTGTGGTTTCTGCCTACCCCCATCGGAAGAAGGCGTGAGTTTATGTATGTATGTATTGACTGACTGTACTTGAAGTAATAAATGAATTGTGGGACAGAACAGAAAATATGTTCAAATTGAGTCTAATAATATTTTTTCTCTTCGGAAAGATTGACGGAAATGTGGCATGTCCGTATTATGCTTTAGATGGGAACAAAAGTGAAGTTTGGGTATATTAGCGGTTTATTAAAGATTGCTGGTTAACCTGCAATTGGCGATGACTGTGTAGGTCCGAGGCTTTAGTTAGCCATAGTACTAAAGATATATTATACACAGAAGCTGTTGTACCTTTATAAATAAATGAAATGCAAAAAAAAAATGGCCGTTGATATGTTGCATAGGGTTTTTTCATCGGGTATTTCTTAGTAGCAGCCCGGAGTGTGGATCGGCTCTTCTCCATAGGAACCGTGCGTCTGACGTTTCATAAGTGCCTATGTGTGTTTATGTGAAAAAAAATATTAATAAAGATGAAAGATATGATACTCGAGTCACCTGTGAAACATCTTTGTAGATTATTTCTTTTGCACAATTGATCGGTGGCAGTTGCATTTCGTATTCGATAGATCACACACTAAATAGCCAAATCAATGCGACCGACTTGGTTGTAGCGCTCGCCGGTCACAGTTCTAAACTTACCTAACCCGTGACTGCAAAAAACTGTTGGAAAAGACCAGAATGTTAAAAAGGGGCTCGATTATTTAAAAAACGTGTGCATCGTTAGAAGCGCATTAAGTTTGTCGAGGTTCATTAATTTAAAAAAGTGTCCATCATTAGAAGGCCAAGAAGTTTTAAGAGGATCAGTTATATATTTCCCTTTTTATGTATATACTCGTAGATTACTTAAAGCCTCTTCTATAAGACAAGCGTGTCACGTTGAAGCATGCCTTTAGCATTAATGTTCATTTGTCAGCTTATTATTATTGTCCCTTAGCAAAGAATTGTCTCAAAAGGGTTAATTACTATGAACTAAGAATTGAATTAAAACATGACGATGAAATTTTGTGGATAAGACTTTTTAAACTTGTTGTAGGTTGTCTTGGTTGATAGTAGGTATTAAAAATAAAATAAAACAGGTTTGAAAATATCACATGATTACAAATTATTTTAATGTAAAAAAAGACAATGAGGCAGTTTATTTTTTCATGTCAATCCATAACTTTCAAGATCCACTAGTCCTCTTATCGATACAAATTAGTTACATATCACGAACTAGGAATAAGTCATGACTTAGGTGAAAGTCAAAGTCAAATAATTTGTTTTAAAAGACCATTAATAGGCACCTTTGAACGTCAAAATTACAAGGAAATAAAATTTATTCTAGATTCCAAAGGGTAGTTTCGTATGGAGAAGAATAGGCAAGGAACTCCAGTTACTCTTTTAAAATGTTTCAAACTATTTTGTACGTGTAAGTTATTATGACTGGTAAATTAATTAAGTTGATAGAAACATGATGCTCACATATCTACAAATATAGCAAACCTGACGATTATCCCTAGGAAAAATCGAGGCTAAATGATCATGTTGCGTCTACAACACATTTAATTAAGTATGGTAGTATTTTCAGTATGGTAGACTGCCTCGTTGGTCTAGTGGTCGCAATCGCTACTGCTGAGCATGAGGTCCTGGGTTCGATTCCTAGGTCGGGCAACGTGTTATTGGGTTTTTCTATCTGGAATTTCTCAGTAGCAGCCCTGAGTCTGGATTTGTGCCCGGTAAATGGCAATAGGCTCGCCCCCTATTACATGGGACTTAAACATAACTGGCGAAATGTGGGTGTACTATAGGTACACCTCTGCCCAACCCTTCGGGGAAACAAGGCGTGATGTTATGTTATGTTAGTATTTTTAATAAATTTTTCTATTTATCATCCACACTATTCCAACGACCGGCCAATGAATAACACAATGAGACGTCGACAGATCGCGTCTCGGGCCAAAGAAAAAAAGAAAAAAGCGAGAACAGCGCCTGCTAGGAAATATCTTTCATCTTGTAATTATTTTTATCCTTTAAGCAAAATAAGAGTGGAATAAGATAAAGAAAAAAGACGAATATATAATCAGTTTGTCTAATTCACTCGCGGGACTATTGTCGTCCGGCTATTGTGCTCATTTTTTAATGAAAATTCTTTATTGTTTTTGATTTTCGTGTCGCGCGTGCTTTTGGCACGAAAGAGGGTGAGTATCAGCAGACAACTTTGAGTAAGATTTCTTATCTTAGGAATATATATTGGTAATATAATGGACTGTAACAAAAGGGACGAATATGCATTTGCTGCTGATATGAGAACGCTAAGAGGGATGTGTGATGATTCGCGAATGGATAGAATAAGAAATGTGTAAATAACAATAAGTTGCAAAGTGACAACGTTGACTGAAAAGTTGTTTCTCATGTTGTGACAAATGAATGCCTAAAACCATTGTAAAACTTTTAAACTGTAAGAAAGCTTAAATACTAAGAAATATCACGATTCCATTCAACCATAAAACATGTCTTCACGTGAGGATCTAAAACCAGTACATCAAAAGCCTTGAAAGTAATTAGCACTTTTATAAAAACCCCTTTTAAAACAAATAGCGGAGTTGCGTTAATCCCGGAGACAGGTAGGCCCGCATTAAACTTGTGTCCTACCCCTTACTTTCTCTGGTCATTACAGGCTATCAAAGATAAAGACTTAGATATGGGGATAGGTAGAAATGTAGAAAGTACCTAAAAATTTGTATTTACATGGTTTCCACTCACAAATGGTGCGCGGAATCGACGGGGACGCCCTACAAAGACATATTAGTTGGTGATGTTCTTCAGAAGGTCAGGTGCAAAGTACTCGCAACCGGCGTGCGTGTATGAACAGATGTATGAACGTACACGAAGCAAAAGGAGTGTGATGTTAACAACTGCTGGCAACACCAAGTAGGCATTCACCGGTTAAGACGAGACTCTGTTCAAAAATATTTCACAATGTAATTTTTTTGTCGGCCCTTAAATACATTCGAGGATTTTATTCGGCCCGAACTCTCGCTTCGTTACAGTGAAGATCTGTAGTTTCTGCCTATCGCCATGGGAAGAAGGCGTGAGTTTATGTGTGTATGTACCTACATGTATACATATACAGAAATAAAATAACATCACGCTTATCATCCATGTGATGGGGAAGAAATCCTGATAGTAACAAAATTATTGGTATCATTTTGAAACCAGGTTTTTGAACTTAACATCTACTTTTTGTCGCATGAGCGATGTGTCAAAATGTATTTCGGTGTGTTAACGCATCCAAAAAGATTTTATTTTTTGGTTGGCATCACTGATAGTTTGTTTATATTATGGCGTTGTGAACATTCCGTGTTTTCTATAATATAATAAAGTTTTGTTGGTGTACCGGTAACTGGGCATTTTGTGATTTGTTGTTGTTGTTCGTTTAAAGGGATTAATATCAAAATCCGTACCAAAACCTAATGCGATCAAAGTAGAAGATGCCAGTACGAAGTTGATGAAATTATTATTTTCTCAAAAAGGCGTGTCTAAAATAACTTTTTTTTTGATGTATACAACCTTTAAAACCGATGTAACTTTTTAAATATTTATTTTTCAGCGTTCCTAGTACAGAAATATTTAACTTTGAATTTTAAAATTGATCATTGTAGCCCCATTTGTAGCAACCTTAAAGGATAGGCGAATAAAGTTATTTTTTATTTTTATTTCCTTAAAACTCATCCAAGAGCAGAGATCGGTCGTATCTACATTTTTAATCTATAATCGAACCGACCCCACCGGTCATCTTAATCAACCCTTCAAAGGACAATCGGTCCACTTGACCCCCGAGGGATCGGGACCCAAATCGCCAAACTAATTATTGTTATAAGCCATTATTAGTGTATTAACTGAGCTCAATTATTTATGTTTTCATTAGGTACCAAATTTCGTGGGTACAAGTTTCTTATTGAAGATGCGGTATTGATAGGGTTAAGTTAAATGTTTTATTATAATTATGGAAACGTCAGCGGAACCCCATAAAAAAGAAAACCTACGCCTTATGGCTGTCTGTCTGTATGTATGTCACCGACTTCTCATAAGTAACATTTTCGCAGAATATGTTACGAGTACTATGGCGTCTATCTCGACAAATAATGAATAAAAGTGTTAACTAATGAGTATAGTTTTCGAGGTACACAATCCTTACTGTGTTAGTCTTTTCTGGGTTTTTAACATAAAAATACGTAAACATTCATAATAACATCATTGCAAGATTTTCAAACCAAACAGAGACAATCATCTTACATGGCCCAAGATTTCAACCCTGGTCAAATTATATCGTAGCGTACGGTACTTAGAGGCACACTTAATGGTTATTTGTACGGCCCGAGCGGCGGTCGATTGTGAGAGCTCGATTTGTTACTATACTATTACTAGCGTAGTTTACACTGACCAAGTGCTAGTACAGTTATAGCGAAGGTGACGAGATGAGATCAAACTTTTGTTAAGGTCTAAAGTTAGATTTTAATGATGAGAACAGAAAGATAAAATTAATCAAACAAAACGTTCATTACAAAAAATACATAATGTACCAATGTGAACCAAATGTGTAAACCAAAGTTGAACAGTTGCCAAAAGCCTCGTTTTCAACAAAAAAAAAAAGAGAAAAAAAAGATATTAATAAAACCAAATTACAAAACTTAGGTGCATTGTGATGAGCAGTGTTTTTTTTGTAAAGTTAAATTGAAGAAAAACAAGAATAACTAATATTTTAAAAGTTAAAATTTCACATACTAAGTATGGCCAAAAGTGAACAGGATGATGACCTGTTGTTAACATTTTTTTTTTTGTAAAATAAACAACTGTTTTTCTATATATTAATAATGATAATGAGACACTTCTTTTATAAAATGCAGTTTTATCCCATTTATTTCAAGAAAAGTTTTTGTGACTAAAAAAACCGACCAAGATAAACTTTTTTTTTCTATGTAGTTTATCTGGAAGGAGGGCGCGTGGGCTCGTGAAGGATGGAAAGAGTGGAGGGCGGCCTTTGCTCAGGAGTGGGACAGATCAAGCTTCTAAAAAAAGTAGTTTTGCAATACTGACACATTACAGTTGACATCGTTGTGGAATTTAGACACTGACAGCTCTTGAACGGAGTTTAGATGTGCTTATCACGTTTAGTTTCATTTATGAAATTCGCCTTCAATGGTAACGGTGTATGTACGTTCATGTCCGAGTGCGTTCTCGTAAACCGGAGGGCGGAGAGTGACCCTTTCGGTTTAGTGTCGCGCCGATATCTTTACGATATCCGACCTCTGATGAACTGACCTACAGGGGGACGGATTGTTTCTGCCAAAACAACGATGTAGTTTTTACACATAAACTTACAAGTTAAACAAATGCCAGTGTGACTGTATTTTTTACACTTAAAGATCTTACCGTAAATGTGAAAAGGTGGGTTAAATCCAACGTTTTTTTTTTGATAATACAACACACAGATACACTATTTTGATTTAGTGCTTACGTATTGCATTTCTGAATTTAGGTACTACGATATTGCAGATTTTTCATGTACATAGTTTATTTTTCAGACTTCATAGATTGTTTTTTTTTTTTGGAAGCAAACAGCGCTTCACAACACTAACATCACTTACATGTCTTATTATTGTAAACTACATACAAATACCAACTATCGATTTAGTCCCTCAATACGTCATGCACCAGAAATTGTAAGTCCGGCCCTGTCCAGCCAATGGGCCGTGCACGCCCGAATTTAATCGAGTTCGGACAACTGGCCGGGCCGAGTGGAGACTGTTTAATGTGAAAACTAGCCATTGTACACCGCCCCTTAGACTTATGATGATGGCTTAGTGGGGATATGACTTTCTGTGACATGTTGCTGACCAACACTTTTTCGAAAAATTTGTTTCGCGGAAAATCTTCAAAAACGCGAAAAACTGAACATCCTCCTTTGTTTATAATATTTAAATTCGGTCAGGGCAACGGCTGTCGGGTCATCTAGTATTAACATATAGGTCAAAGATACCTTTATATAAAGTCTTCGAGAAAATTAGTTAAGGAAACGCCAATGCCAATGTGCCAATATGTTTGCTTGATTGAAGTATGTTTGGTCATGCCATGTTTGTAGAAGTGCCTTGTGCCAGATTAACCAACTCTAAAACAAGTCTGAGGGAGACCTAGGAAATATTGTGAGGATTTAAAGACATGAGGTACAATAGATATACACAACATCCAGTGCGATTGCGGTGCTCCTGATATGTCCCATCTTCTAGTGTCCCAATTGTTGGTTAACGCCTTTGACGCCGCAATACATGTAGCCACATATTATCTGATGTATTATACATCTATCCGATACGAAAGAAAAGTAGAAGGCCATATTTGCCATGATGTAGGACAACAAGGCTGAATACAAAAGGTTAAGTTTAATGTAATCCATGTCCACTCAAAATCATCGTATCGTTAGCCATTACGAACACGGAAATACATTGGGAACAAATAAGTCTTAGGGAGGGTCGCAGGTTCGATCACCGGTTGTGTATATGTTGACGTTTGATTGCTCCGTTTTAATGGGCGTCGGTGAATCAAGCCCCCATGCTTGTGAGGTTTTGAAGTAGACATATTTCAACTTACTTCATTCGTTGTCTTGTAGAACAGGTCCAGTGTGTTCTGCAAGACACCACGCATACTCAAACAAAAGATGACTGATAGTTTTAACACATTCAAATGACCAAAAACTTATTGTGATATCCACCAACCCGCACTGGGCCTCTCAAACATTAAGCAGACCTGTGTCCCAGCATGCCTATTTTCACTAACACTAACGCAAACATCCATTTCACCAGCCACTAGGCGATCAGTAAAGTTACGACAGCGGTTAGACGTGCATTATGCTTAGATAACTCTTGCAAGTTAGCATGCACAGAACAGATTTCAAATAATATTGAAATATTGGTGTATTACTTGACTTAAAAACCTCAAACAGGTATCAAAAATGTAGATTTCGGAGCATATGTGAGAAACAAATGGTGGAATAGGAGTGGTTGCTTAGAGATCTGCTTAGGTTCGATTTTTTTAACCAGACGTTGCTAAATTTGACGTTAGTAAAAACGAGCAATATCATGATCATCATTTCAGCCGAAAGATGTCCAGTGTTGTACATAGGCTTTCCCCAAACATCGTCACTTCGACCGGTGCTGTGCTCGCATCCATCGGATTCCAATCGGGCCTGATTATGCTAAATGACCAACTATTACAATAGACAATGTAACACAGAGTAGTCAAGAGTCAACAAAACAGAGACGGCGACGATAATTACACATTCATTATCGGAACCCACCCAATTTGGGCCCGTTAATCAACAATCCAACAAAGAGATTCACATAAAAAGGGGTTGTTTGTTAAATCAAGTCTTATAGATAAAAAAAAGACAATCACGTCCCTCCGTCCCTCTTTGTCCCTTTTATTTTTTCTTAATTTCAACTTGATCCCAATCAGGAGTAAATTATAATGGTGAGTTGACTAGAAGAATGTTCTGTTGTATTGTCTCTGGGACTGCTTTTTTTCTGTGGTCTTTGTAGATCATTGGTATTTGTATAGAGCTGTTTGTTTTCCTAGAATTTTCTTTGGAGTTGTTGGGTGTTTAATATTAATATGGGCGTGGCATAAAAGTTAAAATACTATTAGTTTTAAAACTATTTCGTGAGTGTACTTATGTAACGGAAAGGTTTCGGCATTTTCATTCATTCTATTATCTATATTATTATAATAAAGAGGAAAGATTTGATTGTTTGTTTGTATTGAATAGGCTCCAAAACTACTGGACCGATTTGAAAAATTGTTTTACCATTAGAAGCCGAAATTATGTCTGATGAACATAGGCAATATTTTTTTTCCACGTGAACGAAGTCGCGGGCGAAGTGCTAGCTATGTTTAAACGTAAATAGATGCAGCACGTGATGTTTTTTACATTTATGACCTTAACTACGAGTACGGTTTCAAAAGATACCAATAATAATTATGGTTTAAATTATTTTATCACACTAAAACCTTCCAAAACACACCAATAACCAACCTAACAAAATATATAAAACATCAAGAAAAAAATTCTTTGCCGCGACTTCGTTTCCTCTCTCGAAGTTAAATTAACTTTTTTTCGCCTTTTTTTGTTTATCGGCAGCGATCTTAACCCCTTCCTTTGCTATATCGGCAACAGAATTGTCAAAGATGAGAGCAATTTAACGTCGTTTTTAAATTGAATTTGTTATCGAGATGCCAATTTAGGGTTAACGATTCGATTAGGCTCGAAAAAGTGTTATTTTTTTAAAAGTCGCGCCTCTAATATTGCGAGTTGAATAACAAGATGGCCACAGTTTTGGCGGGAATTTCCGTTCTATTATAGAAATGACAGGTAAGTTTGATGATTTGACGTTTCCTAAGTCTAAAGGATTTTTTTGTTTTAAAACTTCATCCACTTTGTTTCATTTACGTGTTTAAGCGAGACAAGATTGCTAATGAAAACTGTTAAATTCAAAACCAACTTTTGTTTACTCGGAATTGCATTAATTACAAAAAAAAGTAAACACGATTTGGAGTAAAGGATAAATGAATATTGTGTAGTAATTATAGATGTTTTTACATTTCCTTTACACAAAAATAACTTAGTACTTCGCACCGATAAATCCTTTATAAAGCCTTATTTCGCTATGTTTGTCTCAATCATATGCCATAAACTCTTTTAATATTTCCCAAAAAAAAAAACATCACATTCTAAAACGTATGTAACAAAAAAAATACATCTTTCAAGTGCCCTTCGAAACTGCTCGCTCTGCCACCATTAACTGAAAATTGAAGTTAAATCCTTTAAAAAACATTTTATACGTTCCGTACCATAGACACAAAACAATGCTCTCTGGTTCTTGTATTAATTAACTGTGGCATACTAGAGGTGCACTCGACTAGAGAGGTGTTAACTGTTCGTCAGTTTGCTAATTGAAGTCTTCGTTGCGAATCACTGAGGCTTAATACAATACAATAATTGTTACAATGTGCAGACATTTTTTGCATATCGTTTTGTTATGTAATGAATTGTAAAGGTTCGCCTATTCTGTAGATGTAGTAATAAATACGTGAGGGATATTAGTCCTTTTTTAAAAAGAGAGCGATGTTTCCACATATAAAAAATAATACATTGAATTTAATACAACGTGTTTGACAGATTGTGGCATGCAATTTTATAATATGTTAGTTATTCGACGTAAGTTTCGACGACCAAGTATCTAAGGTGTATATCAAAAAGGAGATCAGCAGAAACCTTATGGATGAAATAACAATCTCTGATACCAAGTTTTCTGTGCCATGTAAAAATTATTTACCACCCAAAATATTAATTTGCAACCAACCCGATAAAAATGTCTCCCTTTAATTTCCCTGTCTCCCTATCTCGAACTCATCAAGATACAGAACAGAACAGAAATGATAAAATTCAAAATTTGTCACGCCAAAAATTATGCCGAAACATTTGTGCCAGAAAATACAGGCTTATTACTCAAAAACGCCGATCCCCGATCCAGTTTTTGGAAGACGTCAACTATTCGACCGCTGAGCGTCTTATCCGAGGCGTATTTGAATAATTTTTACATTTAAAATCATTCGCTACGACAACATCCAAAGGGTAACCACTCTGAATCGCGACCATTGCCACGAGATAAGGAGAAAACTCGATGGAGCGGTGCGAGAGAGAAGCGATAGAGGGAGAACGGAAAAGGGCCGTTATTGATACCATAGCTTTTATTATTGGTCTTTAAATTTGTAGCTATAGAGGCTTCTACAAACGCGAGCGAATCGTGTGCGACACAAAGGCACTGTTAATGTTAATAATAATAGACTAAACGCACGTTTTGAAATAAAATGGAATGAATCAGGGGCAACATATTACTTGAATGAAAGAAAGAAAAACGTTCATTTGGACAGTGGACATTATTCGTGAAACAGAAAAAAAAAGTGAACAGACTTCTATACCCGAGTCTCTTTATCGTGGCAATAGCGATCATTGACCCTGCCTCATTTTCTAGCATTCTTTATTTCAACTGAAATAAAGTCGGTTATCGTCCTGAATCAATATCTATTGTGATCTTCAACATGTTCCAATAACCACGTATGGTTTAGTAGTTTATTGTTTTGTTTCCTACGGAGAGATATTGGGGAAAGGGCAATGACCGCTAATGCCATGTTAAAGCGATTTGGGTATAGTAATTTTCGATAAATTCGCGTTTCTTTCTTCCCTTGCACCGCCTAACAAATAAATTCCGAGTGATTCTTTTAATACGGATTTTAAGCAGATTTTCTGTGGAATAAGTAAAAACGAATCCGTCACTCCAGCTAAAGGTTTAACTCCGCTCTGTGAATATTTATAAGTTTTTCTATTATTTTATATTAAGCGTCTTCGGGGGATACCACCAGCTTTTATTTTAATCGTTCTATAGATTAATTTTAATTTCACTTATTTAAATAAGCCTCTTTTGGGATATTTCCATTTGTTGTAATGAAATTAATTTGGAACGATAATCTTTTTGTTTAAACGTAATATTTTTAAACAATTTTCACAAATAATAGTTTACTTGAGTGATGATCCAAGAGGTTTTTTCAACTAATTGAAATATTTTACAAGGAGTTATCAATAACATTTGTAGTTTACCGGAGTCATACAGATATTCATTTCAATGTCAAAAACATATAAAACACATGTGCGTAGTTTTTGGCTCACCGGTGACGACAAAACAATAATTACAAACAAAAAATAAAACTTCAAAGAGCTTACGTCACAACCGAGCCGACTTGTCAATTGTGTCAATCCGTAGAATTACAGAGGAACGACAGCTTTCTTCACCTAAGTTTTCACGGTGAGATTGGAAGAGAATAGGCAGGCTGTTATAATAGCCGCAACGGTTGGTCCGTGGATGTGTGACCTTCTTTACATACCAAGATCCCTCCGTGCCTCGGAAAGCACGTTAAGGCATTGGTCCCATCTGTCATTCGTGGATCGTAGACAGTCGTTACGGGTAGTCAGAAGCCCGAAAGTCTGACAACCAGTCTTACCAAGGAGTATCGTGTTACCCAGTAACTTGGTATTGGAGGTCAGCAGTCGCTACAGGTGAAATACTGGTATTCAGCTGCATCTGGTGAGACTAGAAACCGACACCAACTTAGCAACTGGCTCGGCAGATAATGCATTACCAGTCCATAATGTTCCCACTGCTGGGACACTGGCCTCCTCTCTTAGAGAGCAAGTGGGCCGTAATCAACCACGCGGGCCCAGTGCGGATTGGTGGACGTCACGTGTCTTCGAATTTTCGGTTCTAGGACATGCCGGTTTCCTAACAATGTTTTCCTTCACCGCTGCACCGTTTCGAGAGCAGTGGTGATAAAATAAATTACAGAAAGTAAAGCGCCTGCTTGGGTTCAAACGCACGACGGGGTTAGTGGAAGTTAATACACACATTATTTTGATATGTAATAAAATTCTGCTGTTAATTCTAAAATGCAGTAGCCTACAAGCGACCCAAATCCGTAGACTTACAAATTCAGGTGATTTCCCAGCCTAACATCACATTACAAAATCTAATGAACAAACAAGATAATGTTACAACTAGCGCACTATTTAGTGCCAACGCTGCCTCCGCGGGGTTGCCGCTGAAAACCTTTTAATATCAAATGAACTCAAAATTGGTACATGTCAAACGGTATTATTAGGTGAAAGTTTTAAGAGTGGATGGTACCGTTGGGACGCGTTAAAATTGACTTATCTAGTTTTTGAAAGAGACTGGTACGGTTAGCCGAACTTCTTATAAAACTCGATGTTACTACCAGTTGGTAGAGCCGGCAATTAACATAGCACATCGAGTTAAATTATCAACAAAAAAAATGCATCTAGTTAGATGTTTTTTTTTGTTGTTGATTGTTTAATATATGCAATCATAAGTTTAATTCCCGATAAAATTAATTAAGTCAATACATAACTAACAGACTACTAAACCTAAATAAAAAAAAAATTGATCAGTTTATCAATGAATACGTTTTTAGAACCATTTTTGTTGCTTTGTGCAAATTCTTTGGAATACTTCACTACCTATTCCACGCCAGCAGGATTCAGGTTCTTACATATTACAGATACTCGCATTATTTTCTTTCCCACAAATAAGTACACAGTGTCGGTATCAACAGCTCTATATCACACCACGACCATCCAACGCTAAATAATGATGGTAGCGCGCGTATGATTACGTATTAGAGCGACGCGACTAGTTTCGTTCGCTGCGCTGCAACATTCATGTATCGACGTGTGTAGCCGGCCTTACGAGCTCGCGTTATGTGCTAGTTTTGATTAGATTTGCTAATTTCGTGGTACTTAGTGAGTTCTGGGTTCCAGATTTTTTAATATTATTCTGGTTTTTCGTTTCCATAAAAATATATTCTACGAGCTGTGCGTGCCCGGTGTCGTCCGGGGTGAATTCCATACAAAACAGCATCCGAATTTCCGACTTAACCCGGTGGATTTTTCCAACAAAAAAAAAAAGCTTTCTTACAAAGCTTGTCCTGACAATTATAAACAGATTTAAAAAATAGGCTTCAAAGCGGCTGCACCTAGCCCTAGCCGTTTTGAAGTGATGTTCGGACAAACGTTTGTGTCAGTCAATAGATTTTTATTTACGTAAGATTGATTCAGTCTCTTTGTTTTCATTAAATATTTTATTTGTTAGTCATCATGTTTTAAGCTCATTCAAAATTTACAAATTATTAACACAATAACGCAGTCCGTACTTTTTTTTATGTGAAGTATTAATAATACATAGTAAGGTATCTTGTGTAAAAATTATTTTATTGTTACATATTAATCTACCAAAAACTTTTTTTTAATCCATACGTCTTGATAAATATCTAGATAGTGTTGGTGACGTTGAACCTTTTTTAGTAAATAAAGGTTCAGTTCTTCACCAACAACATAAAACAAACCAACATCGAAACCACTTTCCTTACAACAATAAATCCAGTCACAAGCAAAGTAATAATTGCAATTATAATTATACAGGACGACGTGACGCGGCAAAATGCGTTATACAGTTTTGAAAATTTGATAACTTTACAAATTCGTAGGTCGGTAGTACACGTTGGGGAAATCTGCGGGACTCATTATTGTTTCTAGTGAAGCCCTGGGAGGATGCGTTGACGGAACACTAATGCCACCTTTTCGGAGACAAGGTGGGAAGACTTGAATGTGGCAGTTTTGAAAATGGAACTTTCAATGTTGTGGCCGCTTTTTTTATGAACTCCATTTGATTACTTACATAATTTTGAAAACTTGAGGTAGTTGGCGGTCTCTTTAAAAAAGATTTCGTTAATATAACATTTAAATTATGTATAGACACGGTTGTCATAAGCATAACTTTAAAATTTTCTATTTTCAAATAATCTGTAAAAAGTATTTAATTCAAAATGAATAAATAGTATCATTTTAAATAATCTAAGTCCGTCTAAAGATAACGCTTCATAAAAATTACATACTTTTTTTGGCAACAGAACTTGCTACTTTAATACTCAAACATGTTACATATAGCCGTGTCTACGAAACCTCTACGCCGTAGCGTTCGTAGCTCGTAGCAAGAACGTAGCGAGTGGTCGAGTTATCAACTGGAGAGCCCTTAAGAGCGAAGTTCGAGATGGATTTTTGCTGTAACCGACTGCGCCTAATTGTGTAATGTTATTGAGAGAATATGTGTCAGCTTTCAGGAGTGGCTTCAGGGATATTTAAATTCATTAGGCAACCTTCTTATAGTACTTAATGGGGCATTATTGCCCCTCAGGACAGATGGTTTCTAAAAGGCCTAGAAACAGAAGTTGGGTCGTAATAAAATTAGTTAGTTCTATGTTAATGGGTAAGGTTGGCAGTTGGCAAAGTAGGTTAAAAATTTAGAGGATATTCGTTGTTAAGAAAATATAGTAAGACAGTTTGCGAACACATAAGATGTGTTAAGAAAATTTCGCGTTTTGAAACTGTCCAGATACCTGGGTGTATAAATAAAATATTAAACCATAAACCAATTTTTGAGTGACTTTTACTACTCATCCTCATTTATATCCTCCCAAACACCTAATTTAAATTAACATCCATCTTCACAAGTTAACAAATAACAGCAGTTATCAACAAACCCAATTGCAGTAACTGTGACAATCATCCAAACTTCCAAACATAACTCCATTTGACAATCATCCAAACTTCCAAACATAACTCCATTTGACAATCATCCAAACTTCCAAACATAACTCCATTTGAAAAAAACAAAACTTCTTTCAAGAATTGCCATAAAAATTGTGAATTATTATCTAAAGATAAATAATATTGTATTTTATTGCTCCAGTAACACCTTGTGTCTTTTAAAGAGGAGAAGTTTTCAACATTAATAGGTCTTCCCGAGTTTGGGGGGATTAATAAAATGCGACTGCGACACTTCTTAATTAATAGCACTTTCTAAAGAAAACAATATCATTTTATTAGCATAACCTGTTAGGAGTAATGTACACTTACGGAGATTATAATACGACTGGCGACTTTAAGTTCGCAGCATAGATTCAACTAGATGTTTTAAAAAAACATCTCTTCAGTGTAGCGATTCGCCCTTGCTTCGAACGGCTTTTACGGCTTTACTAAACATGGAGATTTCTTTATAAATCCAATGTTATTTCATCAAGAAATTAATTTTATAAAAAGGCTTTAGACTTTATTTAGACAAACGCAAATTCTTTAATCAATTTACCCTTTCACCAGAAATGCCCAACCTTTCAGCAGCAATTCCTTCCCCTAAATCATAACATCAATATAATCTCTTAAAATTTCCAAAAACTTTTGACTGTCAAAATTTACCAGAAAATAGAATTGACTCCCTTTCGAAAATGTACATTCGCATGAAGAAAAATGGACTAGAGACTCCACCGTTGCTCTTTTTTTTTCAACAATATTTTGCAGCAGCCCTTCCCCATTGTAAAGGTGTCTTAACACCAGCCTTAAATAAAGCCAGTGATGACAAGTTAAACAAAGTAGCAGAGTTGAGCAGTTAACGTTACTTTATAAAGTTTTTTGTTAACTGTTGGTGTCTGTGCATTGATACATTATGCTATAATCTACACTTGCGCTTTGTTATCTACCTGCTTATTTTGATCTGCTTTTAAGTAACTGGAACAGTTTTTTTTTTTTTTTTTTAAATAACAATGTTGCCATCCTTTTGGACACTGGTCCCGATGACGGCGATGCGGGCGAATTGTTTGATGATTTTTATTTTGATTTATACCTGTAAATAATATATATTTTAGTGCTAGCTTTTATATTGTATTATAATTATTTCTAATGGACAGAAATTTGTTAATATTTTTTTTTTTTTTTTTTACAAATTAAAAAGTTAATTTTAAAAAGACTGAAATAATTCTTATTTATGCATTTCGATGATTTTCGACAACATCATCGCTTGCCTGTTGTAAATAAAATGTCTTTATGTAAATTATGCAAATGTTTTATTGGTCTATTCTGAAAAATGTTACCGTGAAAACCTAGGTGAGGTTGAAGTGAGCTATCATACCACCAGAAAGCCATTTCTCGTACTTAAAAAACGTTCAAATTCATGTCGAACACATCATCAGTCATCATTGTATATTAGGCAGATGGAGACTGAGATTAGAATGTGTACGTCCTTAAAAATACGGGAATTGCCCCCCTCACGCTAAGGATTGACACTCTTGACAGTTCACTTCAAGCTCACTTTACTTAAGTTATAACACTGAAATTTTTACAGGACAGTCTGCTGTGGTCTAGAATTTTTCAGTTATATATATTTTCCCAAAAATCTGAGTCCAAAACAATGAGTAAACTATGACAAATGGTGCATTAGCACAAAAAAACAAAATGTGTGCAAGCGTAAGTAAAATCAGCCTATTATGTTCCCACTGCTGGGACACAGGCCTCCACTCTGTGAGAGGGAGTGGGCCGTAATCCACCACGCGGGCTCAGTGCGGGTTGGTAGATGTCACATGTCTTCGAATTTTCGGTTCTAGGACATGCCGGTTTCCTCACGATGTTCTCCTTCACTGTTTTTGAGCGCAATGGTGATGAAATAATTTACACAATGTAAGCGCCTGTCTTGGTTCGAACCTACGACCTGCAACTCATAAGTCGCGGCCGCTACCACTGGGCCACCACTGCTCAAATGTGTGCAATGATGACATCAAATGAAATTTCAGGCTAGCGCAGATTTGGCTACGCTACAACGCAACGCATTGCAAAAGTTCTCCTTCATGACTTTCATAAATTTTCTATGAAACAACGCTAACAACAAGCGGGCCGCACTTTTTTAGATGTAAATGCGTTGCTCAGCGGCCTGTTGCGGCTGTAATGTGCGCTTGGCTTTATAGGTGAGTTAAACCGACACCAACAAACTTCGAACAAAAATTAAAATTCACAATAAAGCCACAACAAACGGACATAATAACTCAGAAGTATTTAAATTAACGAAATCAAAGTTTTAGACGTTGATAACTATAATTTTGTATTAACATAAAACAACACTTAGAATTCGCCCCGTTGCCGTTGCCATCTTAAAGTTTATTACGAGATATTCCTCTGATAACTTGGAGAAATATAAATAAAATGACAATAGAATAATTGCTTCACACGAACATTCGAGGGTTGGGGGTTGGTTTACCCTTTTGTTGCGTCGTGGCTTTCCTACTGGGCAACACTGTGTTTGTGTGTTTGAGATTTGTAAGTAACCTAATCTCTTTTAATTTGGATAAAACTATTACTTATACTAACCAAAACATATAATTTAAAAAACAGTTTTTTCGTCTTGCGTGTACTTATTTGAAATTTAGATGTTTTTTTTTTTTTTTTTGAGTTTTATTATTTTTTGCTTAAGTACATGATACAATACAAAAGTTAGAATTTACATAAAATTACTTGTTTTTCCGATAGCAGAACACTGCATGCCACGTCGTGAGTGCCTCTGGCCATATACGCGCACCGGTTGCAAGTACTACGGTCACCCGGTGTAGGTGTCTGAGGCAGTAATGGTCCGCCATTTTCAAGGACCAATAAGGTCAGCAAGGAGAGAAGTGCTGGCTCAGTAGTATCGTAACCAACTGACAATTGTGAACCCAGGCAGGCACTTTGCTTTGTGTATTTAATTTCATCACCACTGCTCGCAAAACGGTGAAGGAAAACATCGTGAGGAAACAAGCATGTCCTAGAACCACAAATTCCAAGACATGTGTACATAATACAACACGCGGGCTCGCACCGGGCCCGCCCAGCCCGATCACTATGTACGGTAAGCCGATCCCCTGGGAGAAGCAAGCCAAATACCTAGGCGTGATCCTCGATGAAAACCTTACCTTTAAGGCTCATATTAAGGCGGTTCGCGAGCGTGCCTCCTTCGCTCTTAGCAGGCTCCACTTTGTACTGACAGCCCGTAGTAAACTGTCACTTAAATGCAAGCTGCGCATCTATTCGTATACCGCAGTCATCCGTCCCATCATGACCTATGCCTGCGTTGTATTTGCGCACGCTCACCCACGTCATCTCCATAAGATGCAGACCCTCCAGAACCGTTTCCTCAGAAAGGTCACGGGTGCCCCCTTCTATGTCCGTAATATAAATCTCCACGTCGACCTTAAAATGCCTACCATAAACCAGTTCATGAAAAGCTTATCGAAGCGTTTCTTTGACTGTGGCATAAAACACCCAAATCCCCTGATTTCAGCGGCCGCCCGTTATACTCCCTCCCGCATAAGCAGTATTCGCCGACCAAGGCATACCCTAATCGCCCCCGACGACGCCACTACCCTCCTCCAGGAGAGCAGTAAGGCCACCAGCACTTTACACAAGCGCAAAACCCGATCGCCGTCCTACCGTCCTCGCCGCCGAGGTCCGCCGCGACGCCCAAATCCACGCCCCTCCCGACCCTTGCTCGAGCCAGCCCGCGCCGCTGAGCCTGTAGCTTTAAATTCGTCCCTAAATCACTCAAATCCTGATCCAGCTAGTCCCTTGCTGCCCTCTTCCAGCGACGCCCTAAGCCGAGGTTCGTACCCCACAGGGGGTGCCCTTAGCGTGTAGTCGCTTAGTCTTTAGTTAGTATTTAAGTTTAAGTCCTGGCTGGAGGCCTTAATTTATTAGGGCAACCACAGGCAAGTCCGTTTAAGCAGACGACAACCTCATAGGTTGACCTGCGAGATGCAATTCCCAAAAAAAAAAAAAAACGCAACGGGCCCGCGTGGTGGATTATGGTATATTTAGGTGAGCAAAGGGTAGGTCTGTTTTACTTGTTAAAATAATAAGCAAGTACAAGCATTCATCTTCAACACAATTCACTCGTGTTTCACCAAAGAAATTACTTTGATATACAGCAAACAGCCCTTCACTCAATAACCAACATTATAATTCCCTAATAAGGTTGATTTTAGCAAGTAATGTCTTTGCACAGTGTTAGGGGTATCTCGAAGGTGGCAATAAAGTGATGTTATGCAAATACTGATACCGGGGGTATCGCCTTCTTGTGATCAATATTTTAATATCCATATATATCCCGCGGTGGCTTCGAACTTAACTCCCTTGTTGTAATCAAGAAATAACTGCTACTGATAAGGTGAAAATATTGAATACGAGCTTCTTTTTATTCTTATTTTCGAGTCTATGTGTGTGTGTGTGTATGTCTATGTTATTGGGTTTTTCTATCTAGAATTTCTCAGTAGCAGCCCGGAGTCTGGATTTGTGCCCGGTTGATGGCAATAGGCTCGCCACCTATTACATGGGACTTAAACATAACTGGTGAAATGTGGTTATACTATTGGTACACGTCTGCCGTACCCATTCTGGGATTACAGGCGTGATGTTATGTATGTATGTCTCTGGCAAAAGTAAAAATATTATATTACTAGCGTCCGCCTTCGTCTTCCCCTTCCTTGGTATGTCGATAAAAAGTAGCTTTTGACCTTCCATAGGATTCACAGTATCCCCATATCAAATTCTATTCAAAGATTTTGATGAAATTTACTGATCTCCGAAACGGAACAAAAAGATAGACATTGTGTAGTGAAAAAACTGTTTTTTTTTACATTACAAACGGACACTTAAATTCTATTTATTCGTATGTTTGTAAGTATGAATGGTTGCCTGTATTTATGTTTAGATGTATAGGTGTTAGATGAGTTGGACCCAGCAGGTCGCCACGACAATTGCGTTTTTTAGATCCTCAGAAGTGCACTCGAACACATGGGGCATGGTTTGTTCAGGTATGACACACTAGCTGCAGCCGCAGATTCCTTCTTTTCCTATTTCACGGTCCGATGCTCAGGTTAGGAAAAAATGGCATTCGGTTTTCGCTCTAGGAATTTCTCAGTAGCAGCCCGGAGTCTGGATTTGTGTCCGGTTGATGGCAATAGGTTCGCCCCCTATTACGTGGGACGGGTGTAAAAATACACTGAACGAAACCGAGAGTCACTTGTGATTTTTCGTACTGGTTAATACCTGGGCATCTTCTGGGTACAAAGATATTTCAGGTTAAAATTTTAACTATTACTGACGTTCTTTTACAAAACAAGTTTTAATTGTGCATGCAACCATAAGTACATTGTTTTGCTTGCGTTACGTTGCGCACAAAACAAGCCAACAGCGATTATTATTTAAACAGCGATTGCTCACATCAAAAATACAATTACTTTTTGGGAATGTTATTTATTTATTTATTTAAACATTTATGTACACATATATGAACAGACAAGAAAAAAGGTACAGAAAAATAAATACAAAGGTGATGCTTATTTCTATAGAAATCTCTTCCAGCATACCTGCGATAGGAGAGTTTAGTATAGTTAGTTAGTTTGATGTACAGAATGGGTGTTTGAGGGCTATGTGATGGTACATATACCTTTACCTTCATTAAAGAAGTTACATAGCCACTTCTACATATTCTTGGCCATTAAGTATCCAATCTATCAAAGCCTACCTTCAATGCTTGCATGTTACTACAGTGGTCATGAGACTACAGATGGTCATTTCGCGCCTTTCAACCTTTGACAAATGTTGACCAACTCTGAGCGAATACCAATGGAGGAGTGTTTGAGTGGGATACTAGACTTGCCAGCAACTTTCTAGCCTATTACTGTACAAGCTTTGGTTTTCCAAGAAAGCGGTGCTGTCGGTTACGGTCGTAAAATGAACGCTAATTAAGAGAGTACCCAAAGGGTGCCAACGTAAAAAAATCAAGAAGCTTAAAAAAAGGAGTGTTAAATATTGTACGGTTGTACGGAACCCTTCGTGTGCTAGTCCGACTCGCACTTGGTTGGTTTTGACACCATCTAGTCAAACTCAAATACACACACTCGTAATTATCATTTTTAGATCTAAGTTTTTATTTTATTCGTTTTGTGTTTATACGATTTAAAAAAAAAAATTACGAACAATACATGTATCCATAAAAACGATGTTAGTAAAACTTACAAACTAACCTACCAACAACTAATACCTACGTGGCTCAACACAACTTGTTGGCACGTGCCTCTGCACCCAGTGTTTAAAAAAGGTTCTGTCCACCTTGTTGAAAAATGTTTTTAGGATGCTGTTGGAGCTTCCGCGCAACTCTCTCTCATTATGGCATGGAAATCCTCAACACGGCTTTCCTCGAAAATGTGCGAAGTGTTGCAGAAGCATGGAAGTGCCATCAACACTCTAAATCCATTGTTTTACTAAACGCGTAGGGCGTTGTAGGCCCTCTGCGTATACTTCACCCACAAGCTGTACGTTTGGAAGGTTTGGCAGAAAGCCTTAAAAAGAAACACCTTCACATCCCCACTACAGCACGCAAACCTGCGCGCTAGCATATTGCACCGAAACGCCAACGTCTTACGCTCCCTGTCCAAATTTGCATCATCAGCGAAGTACTCCGTGACCATATGCTCTAGGTACTTCACCTACGCAATTCAACACGCTGCACCGGAGGTACGTTACCTAACGATGCATGTTTGCTATTGAAAACCACAATTTTGTGACTTTTTGACATTGTACACGTAGATTTTTCGTATTGTTGTGTTTATGTACTGTTCCTTTCAGTATGTGCCAAATAAAGATAGGAACCTATTTCCTTTCTTTCAAGGCTCTGCTCGCTACTATATTGTTTCTTCATGAATATAACATAATAATCATAAATCCCGAGTTTCTTTATATGTCGGCGCACAGGGACTAAAAATATGTAAATGAGCCCCTTGTTTTTGTTTATTCATATTTTTTTCTACCACGTCAAGGTCCGACTTTTCAAAGCCAGTAAATCAAGCAAGCAACTGGCGTACTATCCCATCCAAACGCACCTCCCCATCCCGGGCATGTAATGATGTCCTATTGACTTGCCGGTCCGAGCATGGCATTGAAAGAAACGTCTTCCGGTCAGTGTAAACACGGCCTAATAAGGGTGCATTCATTGCATTCAAAGCCGCGATTGCGACTTTTGGTATTACAGTTGCAAAAGACCTTAGAACTAGTGGACACCGTTTTATGTTTAAAGAGAATATGTTATGATTTTTCGTATTGAAGGGTGGATGATATAATTGTACATAGAGCTATAGGTACGTTACCTATTTATTTCAATACAGTTTCGAAGTACCTAGTAGAGCTTAGTAGAGTGTTGGGTAGTCTACCAGCATACATATTACTGCCACCAAATAGCGTAGCTGAGTTCCGTTTTGGACGGTATGGGTGCCGGTGTTATTAGAAGCATTAGACATATCCAGATGGTCTCTCAATTCAACTCAAATCAAAGCATGTATTTCAATCAAACCATTTACAGGCACTTTTGAATTGTCAAAGAGTCGGTCAGTTAGTCAGAAAGTTGAAGCTAGTTGCCCATTCCAAAACGTAGATCTCTATCAAGAAGAACGTGCAAGAAACTCCAAGGACACCCCTATAAATCAAGTGATTACAAAACCTTCGGCACACTATTCTTGTTGCCACTTTAGGTGGGAACAATTTTAGAAAAAGATTAGATAACAGAGATATATTCAGAGTAGAAAAAAAATAAGATAAATATTAGATAAGCCCTGTCTCAACTGACGGCACCCATTCACGAACATAACGCGTGGTTCAGCATCCTGCTACCTCATCATTTCGAAGGCAATCGAATGACACAGATCATTAAAAGAAATTAAAATTCAAACAGAATAGTGTAAATAATTGTTTCGTTTAATGTATTTTGTTTTCTCTTTTACTCTTACACACGTTGTCTACATCTATCATATACTCTCCTACTGCAGGTATACTGGAAGAGATTTCTTTTAAATAAGCATTACCTTTGTACGTACTTTTCTGTTCTCTTTATTCTTCTTGTCTTTTTATATGTGTGTACATATATGGTTAAATAAATAAATATAAAGTCGTCGGCCAGATACAACCAGCTTATACTGCTAAAGTAGTAAAGTTTTTTCGTCTAAAATCTTAGCTACAAAATAGGGTACAGATTGTCTAAACGACAATAATAATCAAAGTCCGCATACTGCGAGCGTACCTAGTACCCTTACACAAGCAACAACTTACTCAATATGAGAGCTATGTAAGTTAGAGTCAATACTACACCCGGCAGATGATAAGCTCGGAGACACAGATGAGACAGAAGATGGAATGCTATACTGTTCATACTCAGTACAATAATTAGAATAAAGGGATATAATTAGAGTCTGCAAGCCAAATGATAGAATTTACCTGGAAACCAACCATTTTCTTTTTAACAGCTCTATAAACATTTTCTATTTTATACGATTCTAAAACCGACCATTATATCACCCTTTTTGCACAGAGAGCGGCCATTATTATGGCACATCTGGAGAAATAGTGAGCAAATCACGAGTACAAAATAGGTTTCGTTTCCTATTGAAAATACGCCACGTTGACTATATATATGAAGACTATATGTATGAAGCATAACGTCGCGTTTGCGAAGCGCCTACGCTGCATATACGTTCGAAGAATGCCTACGCTGATCAAACGCAAGAAATAAAAGTGAAAAGTGCGCTTAAAATTAAGTATAGGTAGATATTTTGTAAAAGAAATATTAAAATTTAAGTGTTATGGATGATAAATGATAGTTAGTGCCTGTCAATTGGTAAAGAGACACGTCAAAAATAAAATTTCATTACCTATGCAAACTCAGAGGTCACAGTCTCTTTTAAAGTTCAGACATAATCTTGGTCAGGCCATATGATGCAATTATCAAAGAAGCATGATGATATGAAACACTCCATTCACTGTTTATTCCGTGTCCATATTACTTCGCGATGATATAGTCGGGGAAACTTTCGATACGAAGCTATTGTGGAATACAAATATTGAAACTGAGCCTACGGAGTCGGACCACGGTTAGTTAAGCAACAGTTGCGCAATTATATTGGAAAGTTGTTAGTGCATGTAAATATTTACTTTTAAGTACCTTCATATGATTATAACCTAAGAGCTAGTCAAAGTGACCGCTATCTAAAAGCTAATGACAATCCTGTTGTAGAAATACAAAACGGTTTCAGAATAGATACAGGCTGTGACGTATTTTAATAGATACAGGCTGTGACGTATTTTAATAGATACGTGCTGTGACGTATTTTAATAGATCCAGGCTGTGACGTATTTTAATAGATACAGGCTGTGACGTATTTTAATAGATACAGGCTGTGACGTATTTTAATAGATACAGGCTGTGACGTATTTTAATAGATACGTGCTGTGACGTATTTTAATAGATCCAGGCTGTGACGTATTTTAATAGATACAGGCTGTGACGTATTTTAATAGATACAGGCTGTGACGTATTTTAATAGATACAGGCTGTGACGTATTTTAATAGATACAGGCTGTGACGTATTTTAATAGATACAGGCTGTGACGTATTTTAATAGATACAGGCTGTGGCGTATTTTAATAGATACAGGCTGTGACGTATTTTAATAGATACAGGCTGTGACGTATTTTAATAGATACAGGCTGTGACGTATTTTAATAGATACAGGCTGTGGCGTATTTTAATAGATACAGGCTTGATGTTTACTGATACAGGCAATGATTGTTTTATCGTCACAGGTGAGCATAAATTGGCATGTGTTTTTAATGTTTTTGGCATTGGAATCAATACGACTCCGGTAAACTACTAATGTGTGTGTGAGTGTGTGTCGATAACTCCTTATAAAAGATTTCGATTAGTAGAAAAAACCACTTGAATTATCACTCAATTAAACTATTATTTGTGAAACATGTTTAAATAACTCCACGAACGACAACCGGGACCAACGGATCAACGTGCTTTCCGAGGCACGGAGAGGTTTCGGTATTTGTAAAGATGGTCACCCATCCACCGACCAACCGCCGCAAGAGCAGCTTAACCTGATCGATCGACCCATGCGGCTGTTAAAACTTAGCCACGAGCCCCTCATTATTATTATTTCCCGGTGAGAAAAAAGATTTAACGGTAATCAAAAAATAACATAATCGGCAAACAAGCTTGTCTCTGCAAGCATCTTGAACTCGTAAAAAGCCGTGAACTGACATCTTACAAGGTTCCCTATACCAGCATAACCCTTAATCTTGTCCAAACATACGTCCATTCATACATAATCCCTAATTAGCCACCACTGTAAACTTTGCCACCCCTGGATTGATTAGAGATCAAACAATAACCCTTGCGGCGCTCCTGTGAGCAACTATGTCCAAGTTGTACATTTTGAGTTTTGGGTGTAGAGTGTCCATGGGTTTATTCGAGTCCAAAATAATATTTTTCAAAGGCTTCAAATATAGAACACATTCTAGATAATTTGCAGGGTCCATTCTCAACGCCGCCTTAAAACAATACTTAAAAATTCCTTTAATTTTTAAAACTCGCGTTCTTTGGTTTTGGTTTTCTAGCTACATTGGAGACAGAAAACTCTGAATAGGAAGAAGATGACGTCTACCTCTACTCGATATCAGAAGTCAATGCAAGAATGGACAACTGGTTGGAGAATCGTCAGCTGTTAACAATCGTCAACGAACCTCACCGCCCCCCAGAAGAACCAACGGTCGTCCGCACAGAAAAACCAATGCCAGGGAAGCATGAAGAAGCACGTCAGTCGCCGTACAGTTATTTTACCTCGGAGTTTGCTTCACTGTCAAAATCACAGTGATCTTTATTGCCGTTGCAATAAAGTTGATGCTGGGTTGCTTCCAGTGACAAGTCTGTCCAATTCACAATTATCTTTATCAACGTTACAATGAGGTTGCTATTGGGTTGCTGTTGTATATTGAAAAAACAAGGTGGCGGCGTTCGTTCCAATTTAAACCAATCCTTGTACCTATATCTATAAAGTGGGTTTCAATGAGTAAGAGAATCAGTGCCTACGTTCCCAAAGCGATAAGATACAGGACATTCCCTCCTTACCGTAATCTACAGGCACACTACCCCAAGACAGGTCCAAAGGTGGAATATTTACCAAGCAAGTTCCTGACCGTTGTTGACACTAACGATTTGTGCGCCACCATTGCTCTTACACGTTAGTTCGAGTTATTAACACTATCTAATTGATGTGTGCTTCAAGTTCAGGTGGCTGTGGTAGCAGTAACAGGGTTATGAACTTCTGAGGTAGGCATGTGGGCTCAAACGACCCGCTTGTACGTCCACGTGGATGTTGGTTAACATTTATAACTACACTGTTAATTAATTAATAAACACAACATCAAGCAGGACATGTTCCGTCTAAACTAGAAGGAGGACGCGCTGGCTCGCGAAAGATGGAAGGAACGGAGGGAGGCTTTTGACCAGGAGGGGGAAACGGTGTACAAAAAAATACCTCGTGTTGTGCAATAAATAGTGTGGTACATTATGTAAAATACAAAAGTGGTTATTAACAGAACAGTTCACCAACAAAGAACAGCAAATTAAATTCAATCATGGCATGACAATAAGGATGGCAGCCTAATCAAAGCTGGTAGTGCACGGGAAACTCACGAACGCTTATTTAATACCTACTCTAATTAAAAATGTTCCAGAAATAACAAATAGTAATTATAAAACTAAATACAATAAATTCTTTGATTTTCTTTGAAAATGCATCATCCTGTTTAAATTTTATTCAACTAGTAATTAGAATCGACGGCATGCCTGACTAGCGCTGTTGTGGTTTTTACAATGTTTTTTTAAACTATGCAACCATAAATTAATAATATTTTTTTGTAGTAAGATTGCTTAAAAGTGTTTCAACATCCGGACAAACCTCTTGAGGTTTTTATGATATTTCTGTTTATAATTTTGTTTTGTTCCTTAATTAATAAACAATAAAAAACTAATACGGAACATAAACCAATGATGCCCAAAGTAACAAGCAAAGCAAAAATTAATCAAATAAAAAGCTTTTATATAAATATGGTGGCTCTGAATCGCGCGTCTATCAAAATCATTAAAATGAACGCGAGGACAGTCGCGGTCGTATTTCGATGGATACGCCCAAATTTTCATCAAACATATGACACGGTCTAAGTCATACGAGGTTAGCTATTCTCATTAGCAACTGGGGCAGTATTGCTAAAGCTACAGTTTCCTAGGAATTTACGGGCGAATGACGTCGTTTCAACTTTATTTAGGGAAGTAAGTTGGAGTGTTTTCATAAAGAACTATTTCTGACACCGTACGTCAAACCCTACTGCCATCATTACCATAGCAGCCGTCATTCTGGCCGTTATGTGGCGGCCACCCCTCTTTCAGAATACCGTAGCATTAGCGGCAAGTCCGGGTGACATTCATTGCCCTGCACATTATAAACTAACAATCCTACAGGAGAAAGCAGTTACAGCCAATTAGTATCGACCTGTTGCAATATTGTTGTGAATTAATGCATCGTAGGTAAACCATTTTCATGATTGCCATGTTCTACCACCAAACAATTTAAGACATGTGACCTTCACCAACCCTCATACTCACTAGACCCGCGAGTTGGAATACGGAATAGTCACAGAGAGGAGAGTTGTGTCTCAGCAGTAGGTACATTATAGGCATGAAGGCATTATATATAATCATTTCATCAGCCTCCAATGTTTCAGTGCTGGGACACAGGCCTCCTCTCTGTGAAAGTAAGCGGGCCTTAATTTACCACGCGGGCCCAGTGCGGTGATTGATATCACATGTCTTCGAATCGTTGTTTTCAGGACATGTCGGTTTCTCCAAGATGTTTTCCTTCACCGTTTTAGAGCAGTGGTGATGAAACTATTTACAGATAGTAAAGCGCCTGGCTGGGTTCGAGACCACGATCTACAACTCGTAAGTCGGGACTGTTACCACTGGGCTACCACTGCCGGTGACATTACACTAAGCTAAAATTATAACCAAAGTACCTTTTGGTACTACACCTACGCAAAAACAAACACTCCCTAAACACGTTTCAATACCGAACCCGGTGCCGCTGCCACTCGTGCTTCAAAACGGCCATCGCATGCTCGGCGCGCCCAAATTCTCATATGGACTAACACGATATGCAAATATGCGACATAAAGGTAATATTTCGTGATAACACTGAAGGTAATTAATAAAATATGTCCTCTCAACTAGTGGGCGAGGATTGGGGCCATACGTATTAGATTTGATTGTTTTGTCGCATGATTTATTATTGTAGTTCTGACCTTAATTATTTTCGTATGTGTTATTAGAGTGTTTTTGTTTCCAATTATGGCAATTTGTTACTGCGATAGTGCTGAGAATGGTTGCTTCGCGCGTAGGTTTGGGATTTTTCCAAACGAAGGCCTAAAGCAAAAAAACTATCACTACGAACTCAACCGTACTAATGTAAAATAAACTAAAGAAATAGTGTGAAAAAGCATAATGCTAAGACCCTATGCAAGATAGATCCCAGCGTTTGCAGAGGCAGCCGGCGTTGTCGTGATGACCTCAACCGGTGCAGCAAACTATAAGAAACAAAAACACAATACCTAGTTCTAAACATAATATAAAATGGTAACATTCCTGGCAACGAATCACGCGCTGCCGAGTGAGAGTGATTTTGTATGTAGGGGATAATCTTCGAAACTACATTTGATTACGAATTTTCTTCCACTAATGGGAAGCAACAGAATAGCCAAATCATAAATTAGAAATCATTTATTTTGCAATGAATGTGGGTACAAAATAAGATGTAAACATTGTAAAAGCAGTTCCAACACACTCTACCTTACGGCACGCAAAAGAAAAATAATAATATTTTTATCTACTAAAACAACCGATTAAACAAAACAAAAAAATACAGTTATGAGGAGCTACTGCGGCCTTCCTACATAAACTAAACAGCAAAAACAACCATCTTAATTCTGTACCTCTTAAATGATTGATTAAATTAATTTTTTTACTTACAATACCAACAAAAGAAACAAAAAAACAAGGTGTTTAATGAAATTTTAAATAAAAATATTATAACAAAATAAACTCTTGTCATTCAAAAAATCTTTTATGGAATAGTAACATTTATCTATTAGTAAGGATGTTAGCCTCTTTTTAAATACACTTAATGATTCTTCTTTGTAGGCATGAGGTAATTTGTTATAGATGATGGGCCCCATTGACAGTAAGCTTTTTCTTAATAATGCTGTTTTGTGCCTACCTGTAAACATTAGATTTTTATATTGTGATCTAACAGACCCCGGACGTGTTCTAATATCGTCCATTAGGGTAAAAAGATGTTTGTTAGTTCTGACAAATATTGCAACTTCAAGTATAAACAAAGACGGAAAGGTGAGTAATTTTAGAGACTTGAACATAGGTTCACAACTGTCGGTATTTATAAGACTAGTCATTGATCTAATGCAACGTTTTTGGGCTTTGAATATTCTCTCCCTCTCAGTACAGTTACCCCAGAATATAACTCCGAATCTCAAAACTGACGCAACTAGAACATGATAAGCTACTAGCACGGTGCGGATGCTTACTTTTTTTGCCAGGTTATAAAGTACGTAAGCTGAGTTGCTTAGCCTCTTACATACGTCCTCTGAATGCGGTTTCCAGGTCAGTTTGTTATCAATTAGAATACCAAGGAATTTTGTAACATTTGTCGAGTCTACTTTTTGTCCATTGCATGCAACATCATAATTTTCAGCTCCTAGACGCTGGTGAAAATGCATAACTTTTTGGATATTTAAAAATGAAATTATTTTTGTTAAGCCAATTTATGATGCTTTTTAATGTATTATTAATATCAGTTTCGTAATTATTTTATCTTTTTTGCCGCTTTTAACTACTGCCGTGCCAAGTGTCATAGGTTATGTTGCATGTTATGTTTAAACAAGAAAATATGGGATGAGCAGGCGGGATTTAGAGAGGGAATGGGCTGTGTGGGCCAAATTTACTTCTTAAGATGCATTGCCGAAAAACATCTGGCAAGCCACAAGACAGTCTACTGTGCTTTCGTTGACTTGGAGAAGGCCTATGACAGTGTGTGGAGGGAAGAACTGGGGTCGACACTATCCTTGTACGGTGTGGACTGGCGCTTGGTACGGCCACTGAAATCTTTATACAAGTATTCTTGTGTTAGGATAAATGGGGCATACACGAACTGGTTCTGCATCTCGAGGGGTGTATTAGACAGGGTTGTGTAGCGTCACCGTGGCTGTTCAACCGGTACATGGATAGTTATCTGACAGATTTGAAAGAGGATGAATGTGGATTGACGATGAAAGAGTTAACTGTCAAATGCCTTCTCTATGGAGATGGTCAAGTTCCACTTGCATCGTCAGCAGAACAGTTGAAAGACATGGTGGCTGTGATGGATGAAGCATATAAGATGAAAGGAATGAATGTAAATTTAAGTAAGACGAAGGTCATGATGTTTGAAAGAGAAGAGGATTTGAGCAAGTGATTTCGTATATTTGGGGAGTATGTTCACAAGGTATGGAAAGAGAGAGGAAGGAGATGTGGAAAGGAGACAGATTTCGGGAAATAAATCGAATCGTGCTACACATGCATTTGTGACCAACCAGTTGATGTCCAAAAAGGCACGACTGGCTGTTCACAATAGTGTGCTGGTGCCTACGCTTATGTATGGAAGTGAATGTTGGGTGTGGCAAAAAAAGCATGAAAGCAGAATAAATGCTGTGGAAATACGTTCCATGCGGAGCATATGTTGTGTGACTACGAAGGATAGACTGAGGAATGATATGATAAGGCAGCGGTGCGGTTTAAAAGAAGATAAAGTGACAACATTTTTAAAGAGTATGCTTAGATGGTTTGGTCATGTTGAGAGGATGAATGAAATGAGACTAAAAAAAAGTACCTTAGGTGGGGACGCCCTAGGAGGACATATAGTGACTGTATGAACGTAAACGAGGCAAAAGGAGTATGTAAGGATCGTAAAAGGTGGCGTTCTGTGGTTTCTACCTACCCCCATCGGAAGGAGGCGTGAGTTTATGTATGTATGTAAAAAAAGAAATTTCACGCGGACGAACTCGCAGGCTAAATTTAGTAATGAATAATCAGGCCAAATAATATGGGCCGCTATATTTAAAACTTTTCTGTAATTAAATTGCAACCATAACAATAACCAAAAAAAAGAAAAAAGTTTGAATGTTACTTTACATGTCTTATATCATAAAGGAATGCAAAGGTAGTATCGACAGCCCTTAGAATACCCCACCCTGTAGGGACCAAACACGGAGTCATACACGTAAAATACTTATGTATAATCAAAAAAAGATTTATAATTAAATACATGTTCAACCGCGAACACTAGTCAATTAACATTAAAATGCCACAGGTACACGCGCCACCCGAAATATATTAGAGTTGTGATATTAATAATGGTTACATTGCATGCGTGTGGGCAATTAGTGGACTATGGTGACATGTAATGTTTGATTTAAATATCGAGAGCGTTCAGTTTGCTAGTGTACCTACTTTAGGTTAAATAAGTATACCTATCGTAACTGTGTAACTTTATTAAACGATAGCTGTTGCCCGGGACGTCGTCTGCGATTCAGAAAGAAAAGTAGCCATGTCCTTACTCAGGTCTATCTGTGTGCCACACATGATATTTCATCAAACTCAAACTCAAAGCATTATTTCAAATAAACCAATTACAGGCACTTTTGGATTGTCAAGGGGTCGGTCGGTAATATGAAGCTAATTGCCCATTCCAAAGCGTAGTAGGTACCTATGGATAAGAACGGGCAAGAAACTCCATGGACACTCTTTTAAATAATTTAGTTACAGAAAATTTGTTACATCAGTCTTGTTGAAATTATACATGTGAGAATCATCCAAATCCGTTCAGCCGTTTTGGCGTTAAAGCGTAACAAACAAACAAAGTTACCGTCGCATTTGTAATGTTTGGCTTATTTTTATAAAACTAAAATTTATTAATATCGTGGAGATATCAATATTATTGCATCCTTTATTTCATTAATATACTCATCATGTTTATATAATATATTTTTTACATATAAAAGCAGTAGCCTACCGGTATGGGGAACAGGGTCCAAGCCACCGGCGGTCATGACTCCAAAGAGAGGAACCTCCTAACAATGCGAGCCGTATCCAGAAGTATCGCTTTCTGTAACAAACCCTTATTTCAGCTGCCCATCGGGAGCTTCCTCAGATGTTGGTCGACGCTCTTACCTATTAAGCACGAGGTTGCCACATGTTGGCAACCTCGCGAGCCAAGTCAAAATACTTGATGATTGTCAGACCGTTATTGTTACTACAATGAAATGAGAAATAAGAAACTAGGTATGTTTTAGATAATGCTTAAATGAAAAAGTAGAATGGCATATCACTTTATGAATTGTGTGTGATAAAAAGAAAAGGTACAGTACAATTATTCTGCCACCTTTAGCAAAAGTGATAATGATATAATAGATAAGTCCAATTGAGTTATATAACAGTAAACGATTGGCGTCTTATGACTTATCAGTAACTAAGTAGATGATAACTTTACAAGATAACACTATATTTTTGAACTACTTTGAGTTAGTAAGCCAACAAATTTCGTGTCTTAGACAGTTCAACATGTTTGCCAAGAAAGTGGTCCTAGTTACGGGCGGCAGCTCCGGCATCGGAGCGGCTACTGTGGAGTTATTTGCCAAGGAGGGAGCTTCTGTTGCCTTCGTCGGAAGAAACAAAGACAATCTCAAGGATGTCGCTAAGCGTTGTGAACAGTATAAAGCCAACACCCTCATTATCAAAGCAGATATCTCCAAAGACGAGGAAGCCAAGACCCTCGTCCAAAAGACTGTTGAAAAGTTTGGAAAACTAGACGTACTCGTCAACAACGCTGGCATAGTACGGTTTGCGAGTATACTGCAACCCAATCTACTACGGAACTACGATGAGGTCATGAACACAAACCTGCGCCCTGTCGTCCACGTCACCAACTTAGCGGTCCCACACCTCATAGAGACAAAAGGCAACATCATAAACATATCCAGTATTGCATCTACATTAGCTAAGGCACCAGGAATGATGTCTTACAGCGTTTCCAAAGCTGGTATGGATCATTTTACCAGGTTTGCTGCACTGGAACTGGCTGCTTCTGGCGTGCGAGTGAACTCTGTCAATCCCGGACCAGTTGTAACTAACATAATAACGAGTTCTAATATGGCTCCAGAAATAATGAAGAGTAGAAATGTGGCGAGTATGACAGCACTGGGAAGATCTTCAGATGCTGATGAGGTTGGTGACATAATCCTGTACCTAGCCAGTGACAAGGCTAGGAGTGTAACCGGTTCGTGTTATGTCATTGATAACGGTTATTTGCTGAAGTAGGATTTTGTATTGCAATTGTGATTTTAAACAAATGAATTTTGGATAATTTTATAGTGTTGTTTTTTTTTACCCGACTACGATGTGTAAGAATGTGAGAATGTTTGTATTTATGTGTGCTCCAACGTAACGCCAAAACTACTGAACCGATTTTGTTGAACAAGGTATCAAAAGATTTGTAATAATGATACGGGTGACATTAGCTAAATAACTTAAAAAAACTGTACGTGTACGTGTAACTCCGAAAAAAATTCTCAGACGTTTATTATTATTGAATGTCAGTTGATGACTGCAGGACCTGAACCCAAGTTTTATAAAGTCTTAAGATAATGTATATTTATCAACATCGATGGTATCGTGATAATGTTGGAAACATAAAATCATAATTTGTACCTAATTATTAATCTGGGTACAAACTACAAAGCTAGGTGTTAACGGTTCGTGTTCGTAACAGTATGCTGCGCTACAAAACAGAGATAGCAGCTTCAAAGGCTCCCCAACTTAAGAGGCTGACAAGAGCTAAAGCGCATTCATTGTCAGACTGCATAGAAAAGAAAGAGAAGCGCAATGACACAATGCTGGTAATTTTTTGGCAAAAAATTAAGCAATTTATCTATTTACAAAAAATCCATTAATTAAAAAAATTAAACACTACAACGTTTAAATGTTGCTTGTAGAATAATCTTTCAAAAAATCAGATATACTGCATGTATTTTAGTATAGTTTTTAATAGTAAAAAAAAAATTAAGACGTATCTTCGCGTTTTTTTTTCTGTCCCATTAAATTAGTTGTATTATGTTTTTGTCTAGCTAGCATATATCATGAAGAATATTACATATTTTTCTGTTTATTTTTATTTTTATTGCTGTAGATCATACACTTTTAGGCATTATAAAACTAGCGTTTAGGTCCTGCAGTCCCCTTAAATAGCACTGGCCAGGACAGGGCTACAAACCCGTCTGAGCTGACAGCAACACAGACTGGCTAGGAGTCATTTCATAAATATCCTTAGATGTACTTTTTCATAAAAAAATACTTTCCTTTAATTTTGTTCTTGCACGTGTGTATATTGATATTAACTTCAGTTAGGCACTATCATATTTTTTTCTTTCTTGTTACTTACTTACTTTTACACTTACAATATTTTAAAACTTCTGTAAGCAGGTTCAACTGCTGGGCTAACCTCCCTGCGTTTACATTCTTTCTTACATTCATTCGTTCTTACATTATTCACGAATGTTTGATATTTTAGTTCAATCTTTCTTAAGTAGTTCAGTCCAACTCGCTTTCTTTGCCATGGTCTTGCATGCAGAATGTTGATTTAGTGATGCAGAGGTACTTTTTCTGAAAAACTTATTTTTGCGCCTAGAACGCTCTTAATTTTGTTCTTGCACGTGTGTATATTAATATTATTTTCAGTTAGGCACTAAAAGATAATTTCTTCTTTACTTTTTCATAAAATGAGACCACTCATGTCTCATTCATGTTCACTCGTTCTTTTTTTTAGCTTCTGCAATATTTTAACCTTGATTCTACAAACAACCGACGCAAACGCAGTAAAAGTTTCAATAGTAAGAAGTACTAAACGTAACCGCTCGTCGAGTTTGTCTTCTTTGGCGAAGTCACCTGTTGGTGTTACAATTGAGATGACGGACAAAAAATATAAGACGCAGAATCTAGAATATATTATTATTTTGTAAAATAATACATTTTTATTTAATTATGTAATCATGAATAACTGGTAGGTACATACAACACCAAAGTGCGAATAACGATAGATACATTTAGTTCTTGATAATATTTGTCATATTATCACCAAAGCATAAATGTGTTGACTTATAATATTACATCAACAATGTGCCGTTATCAATTACGTAATTAGAGCCAGTAATGCCCTTCGCCTTATCGCTGGCTACATACACTATCATATCAGCTATCTCACTAGTCTCCGATATTCTTTGCAGCGCCGAGTTCTTCTTCAGGCTTTCTTCATTGACTTCCAAACCTAGGATATCAGTACGGACTGGACCAGGACTGATCGAATTGACTCTTACTCCATGAGGGGCAAGTTCCAAAGCAAGGCTTCTAGTGAAATGGTTCATTGCAGCCTTTGATGTTCTGTATGCTATGTGGTTCGGTCTTAGGGTGCAGGTTCCAGCAATACTCGACACGTTAATTATGGTTCCTTTAGATTTGATTATGTGGGGAGCCGCGAAGTAGGAAATACGCACAGCACCTCTGATGTTAACATTCATAACATCATCGTAAGTCTTCAGGAAATTGTCAGACAGAATACCAGCTTCTCTCAATATTCCAGCGTTGTTGACAAGCACATCCAGTTTTCCGAATTTGTCGATAGTTTTCTTGATAACTACGTCTGCTTCTTCGTCTTCGGACACATCTGCTTTGATGGTGAGAGTTTCTGCTCCTAGTTTCTTACAGCGGTCAGCAACTGCTTTTAGCTTAGCTTCGTTTCTTCCGACTATGGCTAGTAAAGCACCTTCTTTGGCGAATAACTCTGCTGTGGTAGCACCGATGCCGGCACTGCCTCCCGTGATCAGAACCACTTTTTTTACAAAGCTCATTTTAATTAACTTTATTTCCGACTAACGTCTGATCTGTGATGCTGGCATAAAACAAACTGATGTGATAAATTTATCACTCAATGTATACAAAGATAACTTGTGTGTTATAAAAACAAAGTATCCTGATAACATGCAATGAAATAACATGACGGTTTCTAGAATTTAACTATCGTTAATTTTATTTTACTTGGTGACCGGTAAGACAGTCCATTTCTAAGACACTGAATCGCACATCACGTGTATATTTGATTTAGTTTTTCTGGTAAGTATGTAGAATCCTATCGAACAACATTGACAATTTCAATTTAAAAATCAATAGAACATTTAGAACACATCTTTGGAGATGTGTTCTAAATGTTCTATTGATTTTTACACCTGACGAAATTACAAGCTAACCTTAGCAAAAAAAAAAAGTTCCAATGTTATTATTCCGTGCAGGATTTCTTAAATGATATTTTTTGTAATGCGTTTATTATCATCTACTTTATGTTATATTTGTTATATTTGCATGCTACATTAAGGCAGAATGTACATGGATCCTATTATTAATGTATTAACTTATTATTATGTACCTACATTCTAAGCAATGAAATAACTATTATATTCTAATAGGACTATATAAACTTATAGGGTTGTAGTGATGATTTAAATGATTATACTTTTGTAAATACTTGTTACGCTTGCGAATTATATTTTACTAACACTTCGCCCGCGACTTCGTCCGCGTGGATTTCGAAAACAAAAAAAGAAGTTGCCTATGTTCATCAGACATAATTTCGGCTTCTAATGGTAAAAAATATTTTCAAATCGGTCCAGTAGTTTCGGAACCTATTCAATACAAACAAACAATAAAATCTTTCCTATTTATAATATTAGTTTAGATTCAACAATCAGCCCGCAAATTACAAAAATCGTAAAAAAATGCGGTCAACCTGGCGTTGCTCCCTTAAATACTGTCTAACACAAATACAGCATGTAACAAAAACCCTGTCCGATCCAATAAAGGCGTATTCCTGGTTTAACATACTTACTAGAAAAAAAAGTAAAAAAACTCAAGTTTTTTTATGAACCTTGCGAAATTTAACAGTAAATATGGTAATTTTTCATAAGTTGACAACACTCCACTGGCCGGCGAAATCTTTTCATTTTTACCTATTTTAATTTCAAAGGACGCCGCCCTGCACTAGCCGCCCTGTAGGTACTCTTTTAACGAGTTCTCGACCCTTTGATGTAGCCGACTGGTTGCCTACCGGCACGCTACTTGTTTGTTGCCAGTCTCACGTGGATATAGCTGGCAGTCGGATGTCCGTACGTATCACGTGCCGCAATCGTATCGCGAACAATGTCGTATTCCAACCAAGAATATTTGAATATGTTGATTTCATTTGTGAGTGAGTGTGATTCTGAAATCGAAGAAAGAGCTGGGATTGTGGAAGCTTTCGACTAACTCAAATCGTACACAAGTGCGCTGCGAAGAGTACGTGCAAATTTGTTCGATATTGACACGTGGAACACGATCTCCGAGGTATGCAACAAGTAAATGTTTTAATAAACGGATACAAACAGTCGGTACATTGCCAAAAGCACATCGCATTAACTCAATAATAATTGTTTCTTGATAAACAGAATGTCAGAAACTAGGGTCACATTGCCTACAACAAAATATCAGCTGATACCTACGCATAACGTAGGTTTCTTTAGTCCTAAGTTTATTTGGCGGCATGCGACAAAGCACCGCCTCGCTCGGGCGGCTTCTTTGACACGAAACTGTAGGTTAACTTTATCGAGCGATCAGTGTTGCCTTGGTATGATTATTTTTCATTTTTTTAATTAATTATTTTCATTGGGGAAAAAAAAAACTCGTATCCATTAAATGATTACGTATTTGTGTACGTAGTACGATATCAAATAATACCCTTCAGGATCGGACAGGGTTTACGTTACATGCTGTATAGAAGTTGTGTTATGGATGATCTAAAATACAGTTATTTAATACCTATATACCATTAAATCCGAACATGATTCAAGACCCTTAAGCGTAGATATTTTTCGTCAGTTGTCAATAAATAAATCTGCTGTTTCATAAAAAAGTAATACTTAAGCCACCGTCAAAATGTATGGAGCAATTTTTTTTTGTCCCCGAAAAATTTCGAAGCATGTGAATTCAAAATTGCAAATAAAGACGGGTATTACAATAACATTCGCATAAAGCAACCAATAATATTACAGAATATAAACCTGCATATTTACATGACATACCTACTTACAGAATAATAATATTCATTTATTTATTTATTTAAGATACACAATATCATGATTTCAGAGAGCCAATCCTCTATTTGTTAGACACATAAACATTGGCATGATATTGTCATAAAACTATGCTTCCATAACTATTTAATATAACTCCACGACAAGCAATGGAGGTCAGCCAATAGACGGGTGTGGTCAGATTATAGCTAATGTGTGATATAACTATACAGCTCCGGATTGAGCGATACTGCAAAAGCTATAACGTGTGTAAAAACACACTTAACGAAGCCGAGAGTCACTTGTACTCTCTGTCTTTGTATTTTTTTTTACCTGGGAACCTTCTGGTTACGGAGATACTGAAGGTCAAAATTCCAACTGTTAGTAACGTTTTTACGAAAACATCTTTTAACACACATATAATAAATGTTATCACACTTTTGATTTAAATATTATTTGAAATACCCCACGATCCCTGTTGCATTTCGTACCCCTTAAGCACAATGTTTTTCGTGTGTTACATTGCGCACTACTGCAAACAGCAAATTTTCACACTGGAATAAGAAGTCGTTTCCCATCAATTATTTCTGCGAAATGTTACATAGTTTGATGTATAGAATGCGTAGTTGATGGCTATGACATGGGTCTTTTTACACCCTGCATACAAATCTTAACATTTCCTTCTATGCTATGTTATTTACAGCATTTTATTTAAATCAAAAGTTTTCATGACTTAACGTCGCCTCTGAACGGCCGGCCGCATAGCAAACGAGCGTTTAGTAAAAGGCTTTGTCACAACAAGTCCACAAGTAATCACCTACAGTCTGTGAAAATGGGCTACAAGTCTCAACGTGTTAAAAAAAAATCCTAACTTTTTTTCGTATGTGTGCTGAATGTGATTACAGATGTGATTCTTTTATTTTTGTAAACATTCAAGTGCTTATTTATACGTGGGACACTCAGAAAATAATATATACACTCAGAATATTTTTGCGAAAATAAAAATAAATGTTCTACAGGTAAATATTTTTTATTAACTCTTTTCAAAGTATTCTCCACTAGCCTCTATACAAAGTTTCATGCGTCAGTTTTCGAAACACTTTTTCCAGTCCGCCGTAGACAACTCGTTTACAGCTTGCTCGAACGATGACAGCGCATCTTCCAGCGCCGAAAATTGGATCCTTTTGAGCTGAGTTTTTTTTCGGGAGTAAAAAGAAGTCAAACGGTGCTAGGGCAGGGCTGTAAGGAGGGTGATCCAGGAGTTTGACCGGCGTGCTGTCCAGAAAGTCCCTTGTTTTGAGCGCGGTGTGCGAAAGCACGTTGTCGTGGTGTCGTAGTAGTAGCCCGCCGCGCCCTGTGTTTGGTCGCTTGTTGCAAACACAAGTGAAAACTTCTGCCAAGTATTTGGTAGTACACTATTCAGCGTTGATGCTTCTCTGGTTCCGAAAAGGAATTGACACCAAGTAACCAGTCAACCCGCTTCTAGATCGCATCACTTTGGTAGGCTTTGATTCGTTTTGAAACACCCAAACTGTCGACTGGCGCTTTGTTTCTGGATCATATTGATAAATAGAGACTAATTAATCACCTGTAACAATGTTGTAACACGCCGAGACGAGTCTGCTTCAAATTTTTTATCATATCACTGCACCATTCCACCCGGGCCTGCTTCTGAGCTTCGGTGAGGTTGTGGGCACCCAGCATGAAACTATCCTCCTCACGCGAAGATGCACGTGTAGAGTTTCGTAAAGGCTTTCCGATCCAACCTGCAGTTTGTGCTGAATCTCTTGATACGCAACTCGTTTCACAATCATTTAGAGAATTTAATCCGAAAGAGGTATATGTGTAGGTATAAATATTAAACTTTTATAAAGAAATCTCAACGTTCTATCAAGTCATACAAACCGTACCGGTCTTTAGTTATAAAATAAAAAAACTCAAGCGTCACCTGCTAGGGACGCTTTTAAACCAGTCGACTTATACAAACCATTCTTATATCAAAACATACATTTAAATCTATTAGGAAAATTAAAAAAAATCGCCCCTTCTACTCGTTTGATAAGAATCTATTATTACAATAAAATCCTAGATTGGACCGCTCCCATACAAACTGTACGATTTCATACAATTATTTGTACCTAATGGTGACAAACGCTTTGTGTATCATTAGTTTCTATTTATAAATCCGTTTGGGTTGTTAAAAAGGGCTATTTTGTAAGTCATTGTTTTTTTTTATTGTATCTTTTTTGTTAATGATTTCATGTATCATAATAATAAGTGTTATCTTCTAATTGAAATATTTGTAGAGATATCTGTGCACTAGAAAGTGGTGAAGGGAGGGCGTTTTGGGGGAGTGTCCTATGTAATTTTGACGTTCGAAAAGTGCTGATTCTCAGCCTAATTTAAATAAATGACTTTTGATCCTAAAAAATGGCACTTATTTGTTGTTGCTGCCATTTTTGTTTTAATTTTTAAAACAAAACATTTGCACACCATATGTTATGGTAGAATGTAAAGGGACCACCTACATTCTGGCAAATAAATGAATTTGAATTTGATTTTGTACCTTCTATGGTGAAAAGCGATTCGTTAGTCGAATATGCGCTATTATTATTTCTATTTTTAATGACAAAAATTTAAAAGTGTATGCTTAGATGGTTTGGTCATGTTGAGAGGATGAATGAAAGGAGTCTAACAAAAGGTATTAACAAGGCAGATGCTAGTGGCAACGCCGGGAGGGGACGCCCTAGGAGGACGTATAGTGACCTTATTGGTGATGTTCTTCAAAAAGGTCAGGTGCGTAGTACTCGCGACTGGCGCTCGTGTATGACCAGATGTATGATCGTAAACGGGGCAAAAGGAGTATGTAAGGATCGTAGCAGGTGGCGTTCTGTGGTTTCTGCCTACCCCCATGGGAAGAAGGCGTGAGTTTATATATGTATTCTTTCTAACGTGACGAAAGTATCGTGGATGTCAACGTTCACGTCAGAGCATCACGATAACAAGGGGAAGAAAACTGTATGAAAATATATGAAGACGCTAAATCGTGATATAAAGTTATGACGTGCATGTATTTCCATACATTTTATGACGTCCTCGTCCACGTCCATGAAATGTAAAATAAAAGAGCACTACAGGTATTTTAATCGGATGACATAGTTATTCGAATTAAATTAAAAACATACGCATTATTTATTACGTTGCCAGCAGCGATATCTATCTAACAATCTTTGGGTATACATGATACTATAAGAACCCTTAAAAATTCAACATCACCATAAAAAAACTTAATCCATCTTAACAGACCCCAGTTGAAAAAGACCCGTAAAAATAAACATATCGGCACACGTGTATCAAAAACGTAACCTATTCGTCTCTTAGGCCACCCTCACATTAATATTAGACTACCCTATTATGACTGAAAGCGACATACGAAGAAAGAAATCAGTCGACGTCCGCGTGTCTGAATATTTCATGTTTCATTTCACACTTTACAAACTTGTTTTGCTATTGACCTATAAGATTTTCGACTTTATTCCAAGAGAATAAGGTTAGTGGATTGATAAAGTTGTGTTGATTAATTTTGTCGTGATTTCGGGTAGTGCTCAACTCTCAATACGGAATGGCTTATTAGCCTTTTTTAAGAATGTGTGTTTAGGCTTTAGTTATTAATAATACACTCGACTTACTAATTACACCCGGTCTACATCAGTCTGCGGTAGGCGGTCTGGTCTTTGGTAGGAATGACTTTCATTTTGACAGTTCAACAACATTCATTGCGTTATTTACTTTGTTGAGCAGACAAATTTTTCGAAACTATCAAGCAATCAAAATGAAAAGTCAGTTATTCAAATTAGGCTGAAAATCGGCACTTTTCGAACGTCAAAATTACATAATACAGTCCCCCAAAAAACCCGCCCGTCACCACTTCCTAGTGCTTTAGCTGGGAAGAAGAAGTGGCGCAACAAACTCCCCAGCAGCACGGCTGTCTGTTCGGATAGAAGAACTGGATTCTAAACAATTGTAAGTAATTACCGAATCATTAAATTAATTGCCATACGACAGCTAGCCACGCCAATGCCAAAAAAAAATGACTGTAAATAACACTTAATACATAAATAAAAGTCTCCAGGCCTAAAGGGCATGGCAGCTTACATATGTAATACTGTAATTATTATACAAACAAATAAAATAAGTAAATGATAAACTAGGACCATCAAAGTAAAATAAATTAACAGAACAATTACTGTAACAATAATAAAACCAAAGACAGCAAGACGACCAGTCACCACAAGCAGCACCCGTTCACGAGCATAACGCAAAGGTCAGCCATTACCCCCCTCATCATATTTGAGGGAAGGAGGAAACCCGACCTCCGACGCTACCGCAAGCAGTGACATTTAAGGGAGCATGACGAACTTGCTGCCGGTTGCTCAAGCAAGAATAATATTATCAATTGTCGAGGTCGCTAGCTAACCACATATTGCAATACAGCTCATTAAAAAACATTGTAATGAGTAGATCATGTCAATAATAAATGAAGATAACTATACCTACCGTCAAATAAAAAATATATATAATAATAATGGATTAGCAATATCCTCGAAAATGATTCATATTGTGATTAATGGTGTATTATGGAATTAAGGTTTTGGTTACTAAATTGCAACTATTTAGGTTAAATCAATTGTAGTGATTTTATAACTTTAAATGTTCCAAAATTTTGTCGAGCTAAAAGCTATTGCTACTGTTACACGCTGTTCTAATGAAGTCGTATCCTCGACAACTATTCGACCTACAACTCTGTCGAGGAGACCTAAAGACGTACCTCGGAAGACCTTCAAAATCGATATTCATAGTCATCAGATTAAGATTAAAACTATGAGGTCCCTCGAATGAGTGTGTGAGTCGAGGTCATATTCAATAAACTCTCTAATTCGTCTTTATTCGTCACGATTTCGTCTATATTCACTAAACTCTTCAAAATACCTAATAAAAATCGGATAAAATACGCGTCTTTTAGTTAAAATTTCCTTGTTGACTAGGAACCTCAAGAAAACCTCAAGATAGATGCCGACGGATCTTACATTTGACAGTTGATTCCTCAACTCAAACTCACCTCTACTGAGGAAACTGTTTGAGATGAGGTTGAGTCAAGTCGAGAAAATTGTGAGGTTTTGACTTAGAATATCGGTGTATGTGTGATAAGCATCACCCCGCAGCTTTTTCGCGCCATTCATGATTACTGACAGACAAATGACATTAGTGACAGCAGCTACCTCACATAAGTCGACTAACTTTTCTGTACATTTACTGGTCATAAACTAAAATCAAAAAGTTAAAAAAAAATCCGATCGTATGTCGCATTCAAAATGTTAGTTCGAAAAACGGTCGTTGCACAGATAAGATGGTCGAAATATACTTGTGTAAATGAGAAACTATATTTACTATGGACGATACTTTGTCTATACTCTGAAAAGACGTTAAAATACACTTTTCACGTAAAGAGAACACTCAATGTTATAACTCTAAAACCTCCTTTTATATATTCAAAGTTCCTGAATTTTAACTGCAAACCGTAGCCAAAGGTACGTATGACATATTTCAATCAGCATATAGTTTTTATTTATTTATTTGAATCCCACACAACAGACAAACAGTTAGTTACTTTCCTGGTTTATTTATTAACTTCTTTACCAAAATAATTGGTCCAGTAATCCCGCATTATGCCAAACGCACGGCGTCTGCACATTGACGTTCAGAAGTGATGCTGAGTGCTGATAATGCAGATCACACACTGCATATAAGGATTGACAGCAACGCTTACTTATATGCCTTTGCTTTATTTTTAATTTTTTTGTACCTATTGTGGTATAGTATTTTTATTCTTGGTGCATCGTCTTCACATATAGAAATATAATTAATGTATACAAAATATTGTAAAACATTTTAAAAGAGTAACGGTGGAGTTTCTTGCCACTTCTTCTCCATACGAAACTACTTTTTGGAAGTGGCGCCTAGAATCAGTTCTATTTTTAATGTAAATTTTGACGTTCAAAAGTGCCTTTTTATGGGCCTATTTGAAATAAATGCTTTGACTTTGACTTTGCTTGATCTTTCTACAGTTCTGCGTCGTTTGATAGTTTATTTTGTTTCTAGTACTTTTTATTGAAGTCTAATCTTCTGCGCGTTGAGCGATGTTTGGAGTGGAAAAGCTTATTGGTTTGCGTTACCGACTTGCTGTTGTAGCAGTATATTATCTGTCTCTATAAGTATGACGTTTCGCGCAAAGTTTGCCAATCCGTGTATTGCGCGTCCCCTCACCCCAACCACCTACCGCACCGCTGAGTCGCCGTCTCAACCGTGGGCAACGTCATCGCAAGTACATGTGATTATTTCTTATTCGGCAACTTATTATTTTTGATTTTTCTCTTTAATCGTTGGTTTTGCTGACGGTCATTGGCAAACTTAGCGCGAACGGGTAGATAATATGGTGTGACCGTTTTACCTTAAATAATTGTTGGTCGGAGCAGTCGGAGTGCCGATAGATGCGAAAACCAGAGTAATGTTAATCATTTAAATTTACAAACAATATTACAATTTTTGATGCATATAACAAAATTCGAAAATTAAATAAAAAACCTTTTAAGTATTTCATAGTTTCATGTTTTCACTTCTGTCGGCAATCCCCATGAATGACTTCCATTTTTTATTTTTACTATTAGCTTCAAGTAGTAGATAGTCGCTCAGGAGTCCGCATCCAGTGCCGTGATCAAGCCATGTTTATCTTAACAAGGATCTTTTGTCACGTGACCAAAATCGGAACCAACACCGACATCTTATTTTCAATCTACGTTTTCAATACATTCGAAACTATTCCACGGAAGTTTACCAACAGCACTTTCTTGTCTATTGTGTAGATAACAATCTTACTACCTGTTTTTATCATTCTCTTGACGATATGCCGATATGGAAGTCACTGCGACACCGCATATTTAAAATAAAGTATGAAAACCAATGATTTTTATGTAAAAAGAAGTAGATAGGTTTTACACGCTCCGCAAGTGGCATGTCAAAACTTGGCTAATTAGCGTACGTTGAAGAGACAAGACAATGCGTAAGTTACGTATCGAACTTTTACGCTCCCGAAAATTACGATACGCTAATACGTAATACACAATACGGTATGCCCTCGCCAATGACCTCGCCATCCTTGTTTTGGGGAAGGTGACGGGTACGATCTGCACCCTCACTCAGCAAGCGCTACGTATCGTTGAAAATTGGTGCAGGGAATTTGACCTATCAGTGAACCCCACTAAAACTGAACTAGTCATGTTTACCCAAAAACGAGCATTGGGCCCTTTTCGCCTACCAAAACTGTTCAATACAGAGCTTCAGTTGGCCAACGAGGTCAAGTACCTGGGGGTAATTCTAGACAGTAAGTTAAACTGGAGTAGTCATTTGGACAACAAACCAAACAAAAACATGCATTATCATTCTGGCAGTGCAGGAAAATTATAGGTAAGAAGTAAGGACTATCCCCTAAAATTATACTATGGCTGTACACCACATTGAACCGCCCCATGATCACCAATGGTTCTGCCGTCTTGTGCACCACGAAACAAGTTGGTAACAGAGCCTCAAACAAACTACAACCCACGCAAAGACTAGCCTGCATGGCGGCTACGGGTTGCATGAGGACCACTCCGACTGCAGCAGTCGAAGCCAAGCTGGGACTGCAACCGCTTCACCTGTTTATACAGCAGGAAGCGACATTGGCGGCAGCACGTCTTAATGCACTAGATCTCTTGTGTAAGAGAGACACACTACACATCGCGCTGCTTGAGTGACTCAACAAGGAGTTCCTCATTACGAAAGCTATTAATGATCGGGTACCCAGACAATTTATCATCGATGAAAAATACAAGATCCAACTTCACGATGCGAGGGTTTGTGCCCTGCAGAGCTGCGCATCTTCACAGACGGATCCAAAACAGGTAGTGGCACAGGCGCTGGAATCTTCTCGGAGGACTTCAACATACGCATAGCCACACCATTGGGGTCCACAACACAATGTTCCAGCCCGAATGCATGGGTATTTCTCCGGCTGCTTGGACCATCATGGGCAGGGAAGTTAAGGACCACTCGATCCGCATACTCTCAGACAGCATAGCTGTTCCGTAAGCTCTTACCAGCCAGACAGTTGAATCTGGGCTCATATACCAGTGTCACCAGCGCTGTAGCTAGGTGGGTAGCCTTAATAACATAACCATTCAATGAATCAAAGGACACAGCCGTTCGCTAAACAACGATGCAGCCGACGAACTTGCCAGAGCGAGACACCAGTTAGACCTGAACCCATCGTGCCACTCCCTTTCGGGTAATTACGCACTCTGATAAGGAAACGCACAAGGTGAGTGCAGGCAGGCTAACACAATTGTTGGCAGCCTCACGAAATAGGTTTTCCGACTAACGAAACAACAGCTGCGTACGGCAGCTTTAACTGGTAATTTAATAAACACCTCTTTGTCACAGGAGTCACAGACAGTCCACTGTGCAGGACCTGCATGGAGGAGGACGAGACAGCAGCGTATGTGCTTCTATGCTGCCCGGTGGTTGCCACACACAGGGTAAAGTATTGTCAGTAACGCCAAGGCATTGCTGACCTTCCTCGAGGAGCTGGGGTGGCTCGAATGATCGATTATCCCACCGTACGCAAAATACGCGCATTGACGTGGTGTTGCGGACACCAGCCCGTATCACATCTATTACATATTACAATATGCCGTCCTACGTCCTCGTGTCATCTAATAGTCTGAGATTGTGCCGTTCGAATGTTGTGAAAGAATATCGAATGTTGTGTGGATAACCTGTCTAAGTACCTCTTTTAATAAAGACTATCATTGATGAAAGCTAGTTAAAATAATTGCTACTTACATACTATAATCGACGATTTCCAAGTCTGTGTGACACATAAGCCTGGTTTGCAGTGGTTTGTATTGAAATTTTTGAATATGCCAACACTCGAGCAGCTTGCTTTTGAGTGTATCCGAAAATATTCGGCGTAATTACACACGGTGGGGTATCTCTCGAATTTAGTTTGGCGTGTGTAGTGTTCATCATGCGGATATGCTCGCGTTTTTATATAACCAGATAGCAAACAGGATGATAGCTCACTTGAAACATCAAGTGAGCTATCATCCTGTTTAGGTTATCACCAACACCTATGAGTATTTGCGATGCCAGTTAAAGTTATTTATTCTGTTAATATCTCACTGAGTAAAATAAGGTGAAGCTTTGCTTGAATTAAGCTGTCAGTATTTCGCAATGCCATAAATAAATTGAAATGACAGCTCACGTCAAGCTACGTACTACATAATTCGCCAAAGTTTTTAACGTGAGATTTTTACAGATGAGGCTGAGGTTTTACAGATGCGTTGCCGTCCCAGACAAACAGCTAAAACCTGTTTCGTAAACGATTACGAATAATCTGTTTTATTTTGACAGTTCAACAACATACATTGCGTTATTTACATTGTTGAGCAGATTTTTTAATCGAACTTATGAAGCAATGGATTAGCAATCTGTTGCAAAACGATTCAGATTCCGATCGATTGTGTATTACGCAATTAGGGTACTGGATTGGCTTGTAGTAACTGGCAGACGTACCCTCCAAACAGGATCACAGCACCGTTGTTTGGCGGCAAAAAATTGTAATGGTGGTAATACTTAAAATTAATATTAACCATATTTTATTTCACACAAGCTAACGCTTTGCAATGCCTGTTTTCATTCTTGTTTTCAAACCACTCTTGTCTAAGAGTGAACAAAACAAACAAAAAAAACTCAATTCGGTTCGGAGACTAACGAACAGCAATAGATAGATTTTTACATTGAAGAAGAAGAGGATGATAAACCTACCTACATGTGCATTTATGAAACATCAGAAGCACGGTTCCAATTGGTCGTTTTCTACGGAGAAGAGCCGGCAAGAAACTCCACGATTACTCTTTTCGAAATAATTGGCTTTTGCAATGTTTTCAAATTATAGTGATAATAGATATGGGACGACAGTGTAGGCCTGTCAGTAAGTACAAGGTACATAACACAATACATAATGGTCAACAAATGATTTTACGATAACCCATAATGATCCGAAAACCGCAGACATAAAAAAATATCATTTGTAGACAACTATTATAAGTATTAAATTTTAGAATAAAAGAGAAAACCAATCATCTCAAAAAATTTGGAACAAATTCAATTTCTTTGATAGACAAACATACTTTTTCCCATTTTTTGCATGCTATGATAGTAATCCGCGAAATCCAAGGGGAGGCAGCCTTGTCTAGCCACTGGCTGCTGTAATGTGCATGGTGTAGAGCATTTCAGACAGTGGATGAGGCATCGGCAAGAAAAATTGTGAAAAATAATTAAATTTCACAAAAAAATACATTCATAAATGAAGTATAACAATTTCTACTACCTAAATGCTGTTATATAATACTCACTGTCCTTACCCAGGTCATAGGTTCCGGTCTTCTGTCTTGTGAAGAAATTAAAATCAATCTGTCAATATGTTTTCTATACTTCTATTATCTCCCTACACTTTTTTTCGTTGTACAGGGTTTTCCAATAAGAGGTGTCATTTTGATATTCAAAGAAAAATGCAATTTTTTAATATAAATAATCGGATGTTTATTTAATTATAAAGAGGAAGGTATGCCGTTAACAGTGGAAAATAACATCAGGCAAATGACCACCACGACCACGCTTACAGGACCATATCCTTTTCATGAAATTCTACATCACCAAATCGCAAAGTGGCTGCCCTATGTCCTAGATAGCCTCACAAATTCCATCTTTGAGGTCTTGAATCGACTCTGGGCTGTTGGAGTAGACTTTCTCTTTCACGTGGCCTCAAAGGAAGAAGTCGCAAGATTTTAAATCACAAGATCTCGGTGGCCTATTGTGATCACCTCTTCGAGAGACAACACGGTCCGGAAACTTTTCCCGTAAAAGATCAATGATTTCGTTGCTTGTGTGGCACGTAGCGCCGTCTTGTTGAAAGTAAACGTTGTCCAGATCAATACCATCCAATTCCGGCCAAAAAAAATCATTAATCGTCTCTCGATAGCGCAATCCATTCACCGTAACTGTTGCTCCAGCCTCATTTTCCTAAGGGGCCACGTGAAAGAGAGAGAAGAGAAGAGTCTACGCCAACAGCCCAGAGTCGATTCAAGACCTAAAAGATGGAATGAAACTCATATTTTTTCACTTTTACGTACGAGTTTTTAAACTCTTCTTTCATACAAACCTTGTCCTGACAGTAAATAATACATCAAAAAAATAATGAACGAAATAGGTGCAGCCGCTTTGAAGTGATGCGCAGACAAAATGAATATAATTATTATTTATACCAACTGATAAGTCAAATTTAAGCCCTCTGGGGGGTACAGCAAAGTAGGAGAGAGGGTTCACAATAACCATGTCTTTGTAAAACCTACACTTAACTTCATATTGTGGAATTTCATAAATATAATGTGAACTAGCTATTAGCAGCAACTTTGTCTGCAATCCGGGATGAATATTATCTTATGCCCTTACCCAGGTCATGGTGTGATCCATGCGGCAAATTTCTTCGAATTTCTTTCCGCCTTTTTGGCGTGACAGCGAAACTCACTTTCGCATTTGTAATATAGTCAGGAAGTTAGGATTAGGATGAATCAATCAATCAACTCGACCTATCAGAGACCAAAATATTTTCTAAGGAACTATCACAAAACGTTAAAGCCATGTATGCGATTTCTAATAGACCTCGTCCACGAGTTTTTTTTTATAATGCGACACAGATCTAATGAAGGCAGTGATAAGATAACTAATTAGAACATTAAATTTATAGTTTTTGACAGGTTTTTACAAGCAGCGTCTTTACACACAACATGTTTATTTGGTGTGTTGGTATACTGTAAAATGTAAAACGCACGCCCTTCACCACTTCCTAGTGCTTTAGCTGGGAAGAAGAAGTGGCGCCAACTAACTCCCCAGCAGCACAGCTGTTTGTTCAGGCACATCAAAGTCATCGCCTGCTTGCGGTTGCGGGAGTAATACGAGTATCGCGTACTCGCGCGACGATCGCTTTTAGTTAAGACGCGTGGTTACGACGTAAAAGCGATCGATCGCGCGATACGTCACAAACGTCACAAACGTTTACACAAACGATCGCGTACTCGCGTGTGGTCGTATCGCTTTCGATTAGAACGCGGCCTTACATAATTTTGATGTTCAAAAAGCACTGATTCTAAACCTAATTTTTTATTTAACTTTGCTAATGAATTTTTATTTTGATTAAGCATATCCATCTCCACAGAGCTCCTTGACCAATGCACATGGTTTTGTTTGCCCAAGTCTCACCCGTCAAGTTATGTAGTATTCGTTTCTTTGCACCAAACTGACAGTTCCTCTGGAGCCGGTAGCCATTTTGCTAGTACCTAATACTGATGGATGCCACAGAATTTATGTTTGAATGTCTACTTTGATCGTAGGTTTAATATACAAAAGAAATTAGATAAGTTGGGGGACGTTACTTCAATAAAAGTCTTGGGCAAGTTCTTAGGAGCGTTTGGAGATCTTTCGTAGAGGAAAATCTGAAGGGTTCGATTTAGCGACATGCAGTATATCATTTTGTATAGCTATGATTATAACGCGTTGCGTTTGTTGTTGCTCGGAGTGCAGATATATGTGACAACCCGGCTAATGTTAATCATTTTAATTTACAAACCCTGATATTATTATTCTACAATTAATTAGATACTTAATTAAAAAACTGTTATTTCATAGTTTTAAGTTTTCACTTTAGTCGGCAGTCCCTCTGACTGCCTTTTTTATTTTTTACTTGTGAGAATAATAACTGTCACACAACTTTTGGTGCAGTGGTATTTCATGATCGATAAGTAATTAAAACTTAGCACCTTATTGAGAATATTCCTAAAAAGGTAATTACTTACATACACATACAAACGTATACCATTATTTTCCTTAATATCTATTAATTCTTGGTCAAGTTGATAGAGACGTCCGTGAAAAGTCACCCTCAAGGCAAAGATACAAATAAGGAACAAACAAATACAATTATTCAATGAATCTACAGAACGACAATAACATCAAACGCATTTACTGAGAACCTTATTTGCATATTTTAAAATATTTATACACATCCTTCGTAAACGAGAGCGCCGCAGTCATACAAACTTAACCATAACCTTAAAACTACAAATAACTACTTTATTTTCTACGCAGTAGAGTTCACATGAACAGAAAATGTTAATATTGTTTAAAATACCAATACCATTCGTCCCCCAAACCGTATCATGCATTGCAAACGTAAAACATCGCTGACAGATACAGTTTTTCCGCCAATATCGTCCTTACTGTCAAACAATAAGAATTTGAGGTTAGAAATTTTGGCGGCAAACGCCAAGGGTATTTTATATTTAAAATTCAAAGAAACAATATCGGGTGTGCATACAGTGCTATTTTCGTCGCATCAGGATATTTTATGAGCGTAGTGGGAAATACGACAGTTTTCTCTGTCTCAAAAAAATAGCTGTCGAGAATTTATTATGCGTCCTCGGGCGCCATGTTTTAATCACGCGTGAGTGTTGCCTGTTCATACAGGTAATTTGTTCTGCATTGTTTTTAATCTTTATTAACGTAGATATTTTATTGGAGGAAGGAGTGGCAAGCCAATTAATTAGAAGAATACGCATAACGTGGTGCATGAATATAACCTTTTTATGTATAATTGGAATAGGTGTGCGCATAAATTGTAGTTTTATTTATTTATTTGAATGTTTGAATGAATGGGTGAATCTCCCAAAAAAATAGGTAACAAAAATCACTTGTTTCGAAATCAACATAGAAACGAGCCATTGGGGTGATTGTTAAAACCCAATCTTTGTCCAAATCTTTGGAGTGTATTCAATAATATGCAATAAAGGCTGAATGGGGGACTGACCCTTGCCTCTTTACTGAGAATATGGAAAACCAATTAAATAACCCTAGAACAAATTTAAAATCGTGGTCAGTGGAATTATTCTAAATACGAAATATTGTTTCATTATTGTTGTGTAATTATGCGTGATTGAGTGACAAACATCAAAACTTTATCTTTTTACACCAGCATAATTAATAGAATTACAGTCGACCGCAGTTTCCATTTCAATCGAATATGAGGCGATCTTATACTGGTTACACACCTAACTACAAGAGGCTGCGATTATTTATAGTCCAAACACTTTTCTAGATTTCACATGCTTTTGAAAGCAATCTACTTGTCAACTAGCAAAAATAAACGTCCATTTACAACACAATTGCAGTTTTATTTTCATGTTATGAATCGCAACATTGGTAGCGTTTCTTTTACTCACTCACCAACTGACTAATACTTTCGCACGCTTCCTTATTGATAGCACTTGAAGGTGTATTTTTGCTTATTTTCCGGTAGTATAAATAATGTATTAGCTGCGCTAGATGCAGAGAATTGAATGGGTAGTGCCGCCATAGACATCTGTCACCATTGTCTAAAGAAACGTGTCGCGCTATACGAGATCTTTTAATGATTGCAGTCGCTAAATGTTAGGCTTAAGTGGTCGAATGACAAATTAAAATGATGATGGAGGATGAAATGAGGGGAGGGGATAATTCTATCCAAAATAAGTCGTAACCCACGTTCGCACGGACGCAAAAATATCGTAGCTGGATTTTATCGCACACTAGATTTTCGTTTCTCGGATTGAGACGAGCGTTGAAAATTCTAATAGCATGCATCCCAGCGCATCGAAAAACACTCAGTTATTTTTTTTATTCTCGGCGCTAAGAAGAGCCCGCTGCGATATTTTTACGTTCGTGCGTACGTGGCTTATAAAGTCAGTTTCAAATGTACTTGATGAAATTCTAAACAAATTCTTTTCAGGCCAAATTCTTACGCAATCACTCATCGACTCAGCGTTCAGCGGTATTAATCTAATTTCAACTTGAAATCTTTTTTATTAACTTCGTTGGATTAACTTCAAAGTCAAAGTCAAAATCAAATCACTTATTTCAATTAGGCACATAATTGGCACTTTTGAACGTACTTTCATCATAGTTGCAAAATCGTCGATGAAAATTGAGGTTACAAAATTAACCACAAACGTCAAAAGAAAAACATCTAGATGATTTAAAATTAGAATTTCGTGTTCAATCATTTCGCGTCACAAGTCAAATTTTTATACATATTTTTTAATAATTTCAGAATACCATATTGCTTACTTACCATTTATACACCATTTAGCTTCAAAAATCATTATAACTTTTAAAAAAAACTTATTGCGCAAATTTTGTTAGTTTTCGATCTAAGACCCGAAAAGTGAAAAAAAAAGTTTGAATAAAGTTCAAACACCTTTTTCTCCCCCAAAACGCCCGCCACTTTCTTCTGCTTTTTTCTTATATGGGAAAAAGAAATGGCGCAAAAAACTCCTCAGCAGCACAGCTGTCTGTTAAGCTAGAAGAACTTTATTCTACATTTTAAAGGTATACAATAGTCATTTGCCTAGCCTTTCCCAAATATTCTGGGGTCGGAATCCAGTATAACCGAATACATCTGTATACCATACTTAGCATTACGAAACCCAAAAAAATCAGAATTATTTGCGTTATGGCATATAATATAACACACGCCGATAAGTAACAACAAATTTACCTTCTCATTACTTTCAAGATTACAAACGTTACTCTCTATCCAGGCCAGTTTCCACAGCTTGAAAGTCAACACAAGCCATTTCCACAGCAAAATAGAACAAATTATCGAGGGGGCGACGCAGAATGCAATTTCCTCGCCGGACCAGCCAATATGTCTCCGGCGATCTCGGGGAAGCGGACAAATGAATAAAAATCAACCGCACACATTCAACTATTTGTTATCCCGCACAAAGAACTTTACGTGAATACAAAACTTTGTATGTGCGTGTGACATTTTCCCGGAATTTCTCTCTACAAGTCTGTTTTATTTACGTACTTATTATTTACTAACTACTGCCCGTGGCTTCGCTGTTGGAAATAATCTCACAGGAACTTACTACCAGGATAAAAAGTATCCTTGGTCCTAACACAGGTTAGGACCAAGGATACTTTAAGGATAGGGAATCCGTTCAGCGGTTGAAGAGCCAAAAGGTAATAGACAGACAGACAGACAGAGTTTTTTTTTTTGCAACTTAAAAGTTACAAAGACGGACTTGACGTAAATTGTCTTGTTCGTATAGTATTTGCAAGTATGACTGGGCTTGTCCTGGATTTGACCCCCAAGTCTGGCAGCGTCGTTGTGTTTATTCTGGAAATTTCAGGATATAGCAATGGCAATACGGAGAAATGTGGGTAGGCATGCTACGTCTTCCTACTCCTTCCGAGAATACACAAGTGATGTTATAATATCAAAAATAGTTCAAAAGTTTGGACGGTAACACTTTCACAAAAGTTTCACCAATTTAGGTCAGCTTCAGTTTTACAGATTGGATTTCTTTACGAAAGTTTTGATAAGGGTTCGTAAACAATGCCACTGTCTAACGTCATTGAGTCCTGGAAATAAAAACACCTTTCCAAATCACTTAAATTCGGGGCCTAATATTAATTTCGCCGCAGGGTCCACGTTACATACACAAGATTAACTCCAAAAGATAACGCACAATAATCAAGTTAAGGTCTGCATTGTGCCATCATAAGTAAAGGTCGGCCCAGATTAAATTTATGCCCCCTTAAATAATTAATTCCCTTTAACTTCATTAAGAAACCCGCATAGGTGTAATTACAATGAGCTAAGGAATCTTAATTGTCGAATAGAGAGAGTGACATACGGGGCGAAAGAATGGCGAGCATGTGGTTATGACTTTTGGCCGAAGAACCTAAATTGCTACAAGTATCTTTTGAAATAGTACATTATAATTCCACGCTTTTTAACAACATTGACAGCAAGGCGTTCTTGATAAACATTTGTGAAATTATTAACATAACATAATGCTTGTAATTCTCGAAGGGCAATGCAGAGGTGGACCCATAGTAAACCCACATTTCGCCAGTTATGTTAAAGCTCTACGTAATAGGGGGCGAGCCTACTGCCTACCGGGCACAAATACAGGCTGCGAGCTGCTACTGAGACATTCCTAATGGAAAATAGAAGAACACTGTGCCCGCCCTAGGAATTGAACCAGGGACCTCATGCTCAGCAGTAGCTCGTCTGCTCCTTCAGTCAGTCAGTCCGTATGCATACACGTAGGTACACACACCGATTTGTAAAATTGTATTGATAAAACAAGATGGCCGCGGGAGCAGTGGTGGCCCAGTGGTAACGGCCGCGACTTACGAGTAGGTCGTAGGTTCGAACCCAGAAAGACGCTTTACATTGTGTAAATTATTTCATCACAACTGCTCGCAAAACGGTGAAGGAAAACCGGCATGTCTTAGAACCAAAAATTCGAAGACATGTGACATCTACCAACCCGCACTGGGCCAGCGTGGTGGATTACGACCCACTCTCTCACACAGAGAGCAGGCCTGTGTCCCAGCAGTGGGAACATAATAGGCTCATTATGTAAGTTGGAGGCGGTAGTTCCTTATTTATTTATTCACAAAATCCACAGCCCTTAAATAATTTAACTTAAAATTAATAAACTAATCTTACAGCCAATTACGGATTTACAATTTATTACCTACACTTATTAAATGCACAGAAACAAACAGGATGACAGGCTAGCACCCTCCAAACATACCTAGGTGTGCAGTGTGGGTGAGTGAGTAGGAGTGTGTGTGTGTGTGGTATTGAGTTGTAATGGTGTATGGATAACTTATTTCATACTATTTACAACTGTTAGTCAATTCGTCGCACAAAGAAGTTACTAAGAGTTTTCTGAACATACCTTTCTTGGTGTAAAATATGTCAAGATGAGAGAATTTCTTGTTAAAGTTTCTTAATAACTTACCAATCATACAATTCTCGTTGCCTTGCGCTAAATAATCCTTGTTCAGCTACAGATGTGTGTAACCGATCGATAGCCACGATCCCATTTAATACTTCCTTCATTCAAACTAGTTCCAATCTTTTTTTTTTTACATAGCTATTAATTTTATAGTGCCTACAGTGCTTGCGGCACGTTTATGGGGCATGCGGTGAAAATTGTTATACTACTCTTAGATAAGAGTGAAAGATTATTTTGTCATATTGTCAGTGTAAGCAATTGTTGGTTGGCCCATAAATAAAAATAATTAAGTCAATACCATGTCTTGCGATAGACATATATATACTCACGCCTTCTTCCCATGGTGATAGGCAGGAACCAAAGATTTCAGCCTGCTACGATCCTTACATACCCATTTTACTTCGTTTACGTTTAAACTATATTATGCCGCATTATAAGCTACACAAACGCCTTTTTCTTTCAATGATAGCTAGTTTAGGTCTATAAACGGAACAAAGTAATTACAGCTAAATGCATATTTGTTTACATTAAAAAAACATAATGACGAATAGCTTATTATAATAGTAGGTACTGCACGCTGTTATTAACAAAAGGAAACTTGCCATTAGGAATAATAAAACCTACTTATTTAATTTTAGATTGGCATGTAATTTTTTTTCTTGAAGCGATTAAATAATTTTAGCAATTATTTTTTGCCTTTAATAGTTTTACGCAAGAAGAGCCTAATTGAACTGAAGTTGTTATATAGATTTAAATAGTTGAACAAAGTCACTGTGATAATGTCGCCGGTCTATTCACCGTGAACAAAATATGTGAACTTGAAGTGAGCCGTCAATAGTGTCAAGCCGATCTTTTCTGTAAAAATCTCACCGTGAAAATGTTGGTGATGTGAACGGTCATTTCACCTCGTGCTAGCAATTGACGCTATTGACAGTTCACTTCACGCTTACTTCACCTACATTTTCACAGTGAGATTTTTACAAAATAGATCGCCAGGTGCTGAGTATGTTTTGTCCCTTTCTGACAAGCTTCATTTTAACTTGACAATATACTAACTAAAATAGGTATATTAAGCGAATGACTTTATTAGAAATCGTATATTACCGCAACGCAGACGACGGACATTCCTCATCCGCTTTTTGTCCCACTTAAGTCGGCCGTTGTTGGAACCAACAAACCCAGCCGCAGCAAGCCATTCGTCCGTATGTCAGCCCAAACACAGGGCGCCTTATTCAAGATCACATAATGGGATGAATATATGGGTTACTGTCGGTCAGAGCGTCATGCCACAAACAATACGCAGGAATATGGCCGTTGTACCCCGGTGATCCGGACACAATAGCAGCTAAGGCTTTCAATAACACAACTAAACTGCTTATGAATTTGGGTGGCGTTCGTCTTAAAGATAATGGTGGTAAAATATCTATTATCTAAGATGAGAAGCATGAAATCGTAAAATCTGTAAATAAATATTCAAATTAATATAATATTATTATAGCCAATGTTGTCCCACTGCAGGGCATAGGCCTCCCTTTCTCCTGTAACTAACAATTCATTCAAATAATAGTTTTTATACGTTTATTCCATCCTCAATACTCAATAATTTATTACATTCTATATGTATTACATAGATGGTATTACTAAATAAAAGATCAATATGGACCCTGTCGGGCACAGCAAAAATTAGGAGAGAAGAAGAGGGCTCAGTAGCAGTTAATATTATTTTAAATTATCAGATAGAGAGAGAAATATAAACCTTTAAAACGTTGTTAATAAAATAATTTTCGACCGGTGATGAGTTTGAATAATCATTGTGACAAATAGATTTGAAATTAACATCCGTTGTATTCTTAATATTAAATACATTAATAAATAATAGCGTAGGCAGAATAGCTGCATACCATTGCAACAGTCCTTATTAGAAAAAACTTCATCGGAAAGCTGAGAAACTACCACTTACTAAATGCACCAAAAAATACCAACAACCTCGTCCATGACCCCTATTGTTAAAATCATTAGGTCTATATTGCTGGCATCTCAACATGGCAGACAGAAAAATACAAAATTGCAGTTCTCTAGTTAATATTGACTCGTCAACAGTGGATTTCGTTCAAACTTTTCTCATTTGGAATCCAGTCAAACCGTCCACAGCATAAATGGTAGGATTCTTTTTTATGTCCTAGACTCTAGATTTAATAAATCGAGACTGTAAAAAGAAAACTGATCGCACTGAAATCGCCTACATGCGTAAATGTTACAGCCTCAAGGCCTACGGTAGCAAGAGCACCTGCAGCGATTCAACCATGTCAACCTGACCGAATTCTACACAAAAGAAGGCAAATTCTCGTACTTAAAAAGTGTTCAAACTCATGTGGCAATCACAACAAAGGGTCAAAAACTTGTAAAAAATTACGAAAATAGATCTATTGTATTTTTGACAGATTGAGACTGAGAAAACGTTCATAAAAATACGGGAATTGCCCCCCTCTGGTCAGGCCAAACTGTCTAAAATGTGGTTATTAGTATACCACTTTGTGAAGAACCTCGTCGGCCTGCACAATATTATGCTAACCCTTATGGAAAGAGGCGTGACGTGCAAATGCAGTAAGCTACAATTTATTGGTCTTCGTTGAACCCGCTCAGGGCAAGGGAGTTTTGACTATAAATTTAGTGTTCCCGTCACTTGATGTAATTAAGAGTTTCTTCTATCTAGAAAACCAAAATAATAGACAATAATGATTAATATTACTTAATACACTTCAATTGCAAAACCGTAGCATTCGAAAATTAGTATCATAGAATAAGTGAAGACGAGAATAATCAAAACGAATACAATTTTTTAGTAACATGAATTACATTCATTATCTGACCTTAAACTAGAAACTTCCTAATGGAAATCTCCCTAAAAGCAGGCAAGTTTTCAACGATCATATCCTGACAAACAGACAACTCAAAACTCAAACTATTTATTTCGAATAAACCAGTTACATGCACTTTTCAATTGTGTAGGTTGTTTGGTCAGAAAGATGAAGCTAAGTTGCCCATTCCAAAGCGTAGTATGTACCTACGGAGTAGAACGGGCATGAAACTCCACGGACACTCTTTTAAATCCAATTATGGTTACAAAATTTTGATTACATCATTCATGCCCATAATATAATGATATAAACAATTCAAAAATTAAATTTAGTTGAATACGCCGTGGCAGCTAAGAGATGACCAGTCCCTTCTGACGATGCTCGACGCATGGATTAGCACCATTCAACTAACTCAACCATTTTGAATGGAGCTGAATGATCCAACACACGCGTCACATCGTCATCAGCGAAACATTAGAGTGAGCATGACATACTCTCAGCCGCCAGGGCACATTCAAGTCAATGAAAGACGTACCCAGTAAATGGTAGCTTTATATTATGTACATAGTACTCACATATGGCTTAAGCAGTTATACAATTCTAAAGGATTTAGTTTATACAATGCAAAGATAGCTTTTTTTTTTATCTTCAGCAGTTCCAACAGTATTTTCAAATGCTAATCAATTGCGTCCTTGCGGAGCAGGACCAGCGATTCCCCAACTTATAATATGCTCGGCTGCATAGTGTGCGTTTTATACAAGATTTAAATTTGGTTTCATTTAGTTGATGTATGTGGGGAGGTATTTTATTGTAACATTTTAAACAAAAACCCAACTCCCAGAAAGTTGAGTCTATTTCAGACAGCCAAAAACCTGGTTGAACTAATTCGTCCCTATTTCTAGTGATATAATTGTGGATTTCACCGCTTTTACTAAAAAGATGTAGTTATTTTTTTTAAGTACATGATGTTTTCATAGATATATTGACAAAGTACCGTCATGATGTTAATATGTTTGAATAGTTCCCTTAAAGAGTCGCGCCTGCGGAGGCCATATATGGCTCTGATGGCTCTTTTCTGAATATGAAAATTGACTCGATGTCTGCGGCCATTCCCCGAAGTAAAATACCGTACGACATAATATTATGAAAGTAACTCAAATATACTAGTCTCGCGGTACCTACATCAGTAAATTGACGGATTTTCTCATAGTATGTGCTGCTAAATTTAGCCGTCCTGCAAGGGATGTTAAATGGGGACATTGAAGAAAATAAAAACACCTTAATTAAACTGTATTCAAGAGCAAGCGAAGCGAGCTCGTGACCGGGGGCACCCCGACTCGGACAGGTTACGTTAAAACTTCTTTGTTCGCTTGCTTCGCTCGCCCTAGTTCCCGCCATTCCCTTCGTGTTTATATTGTTTAAACCATTTTGAAGTAGGAGTCCTGCTCCGCGGGGCTCCGTCGACTGATTTTATAATTATTGCTTGGAGGTAAATTTAGACCCGCCACGTGATAGATCACGTGGAGGGGTCACCCCACTCTTAGTACTCCCATTATCCCACCAATACCTAAAATCCCGAATAAAATATTGGTGATTTGCACACTTTGGGGTTTTCAAATTTACACTAAAAAGAGATTCTATCTGAGAAAAATACGTACTATTAAAACTAGGCCTAGACCAGTTATCGTTAAATTGCTAAGAAGAGCAAAACGAGATGTTAGTTAAGGCATCCAAAACTAGGCGCAATCTCTCTTCCAAGGACATTGACATCCAAGGACCTGTCCGTAAGATAATTGTTAACGAGCATCTCACAAAGGATAACCACATCTTGTTTCGTGAAGCACGCGCCCGTGCCCAGAGCACGGGGCACAAATACTGCTGGACAAACAACGGGCGTATACTTATCCGTAGGATTGAGGGGCAACCAGCCATTGCAATCAAGAGCATGTAGGAACTCGATCTTTTTCTCGGTACGCAGATTGACTCTGGCCTCATACCGGATACCTCAAACAATTTTTATATAAAATGTTACTACTAATTATGTTTTCTTGTAATTTTATGGTCCTTTTTTATGCAATATAACATTTTCACAACACTGCAACTCAATTAACGATCGTGTCGAAAATACCCTTTATCGCTGCACAATCAAATAAAAACATATAACATACATACAGCTACACTTCGAACTATCATCAAATTAAAAATCTCTTCTGTACCTGATTACTCTCTGCACTTCTCGCACGGATCAGTTGTGCAAATACCTCCAAGCAAATCTGCGGCTTTAATTATTCCCCTGTCAGCATTTACTCTCAACACAATTTTTGATAATGGATAAAACTACTAACCGAAATAGACGAGACGCTGAGCATATCATGCCGCACCGTCGAGAAACTAGAGTTGCGTGGGAACTTACTTCTGGAACATAACTTCAAGGTATTACACTCAAATATCAGGAGCTTGCAAAAAAAAACTTCCTTAGCCTACAAGCGTCGAAATGCCGCCTTCACTTTCATCCGGACATAATTGTTTTGACAGAGTGCTGGTTGAATGAAAACTCCGTCATTTACCAATTGCCCGTTTACAAGAGCTACCATACAACCAAAAAGATAAACAAGAGTGGTTACTGTTTATGTCAGGGATATCTGGACCGTGACAGTCTCCCAACCAGAATTTGACGATGCTAATTGTATGCAGAATAAGCTTCACAATTAAATTACAGTCCTCGGTATATATCGCTCACCTTCATTCACCAATATCGAACGATTTTTGAACTCTTTAGATGATTATTTAGACAAACTTAACAACCAATCATGTGTCATTTTGGTCGGTGATATTTAACATTGACTTACTAAATGACTCACCGAATGCCGTCCATGCAACATATCAATGTTTGATGGCCGAACATGGGCTATTGCCAGCTATCACTCACCCAACTCGGGGTAAAGCTTGTTTAGACCACGGCTTCATTAAACTCAAGTATCATTTAGTGTTGCTTGGAATTAACTCCGATCCTAAAGTCATAAACAAAAATAGATTTAAAATTAAATCCGACTACTCCATGGTAGTTCAAGAATTAAGCCAGCTTGACTGGGTTCAAAACAAACACACCTCAAAAATGAAAATCAGACGTTCAAAATTTACTCTAAAACCCTGGATAACACCAGGTCGTATTAGATGCATCCATCATCGAGATTCTTCACGCTCAATCAAACCAGCAACCAAAAAATTATGTCCTTAAAATTATATACTCATGTTTCTTTAACTACTGTAATGACATTCTGCGTAAGCGAAAGGCTGACCATGACAGGAAGGAATTGGAAAGTAATATTAAAGAACCAGAAAAGCTCTGGCGGACTATTAAAGAAATATGCCAAGTTCCTAAACGAACCAGCGACAACCAAGTATTGCTAAAATATAAAGGAAATGACTTTATTTTCATCAATAAATGTAATGAGTACTTTATCTCAGTTGGGCAGAACCTTGCAACCAACATCTTAAATGGACGGGCGACAACTGGTAACGAAAAATGCCTCAATTCTAAAGGTAAAAACCCACCTAAAGACTCACTGTTTTTACACCCTACTTTCAATACAGAAATTGGTAACATCATAGACAATCTCAAGGACGACATCGCTTCAGGTCTCGATGAATTTCAGCCGCGGCTCCTTAAACACACAAAGAAACACATCCTGGAACCCTTAAAACAAATTTGCAATCTGAGCATGGAAACTGGCATGTTCCTAATTGCTGGAAGACTGCTATCATCACGCCGATTAACAAGAGTGGTGCCAAGGATGCCCCTGATAACTACAGGCCAATTTCATTGCTTTCCGTGACATCTAAAATCCTCGAAAAACTGATAAACACTCGCCTCGTAAGCTTTCTAGAGAAAAACTCTTTACTCTCAGAGTGTCAGTTTGGCTTTCGGCGAGGGAGGTCTACTAAGCAACCGTTGCAATACCTACACTGAAAAACTAGAATCCTTTGGTGTCAGAAGCCTGTCCTTGGATTGGTTCAGCAGTTACTTGACTGATCGACATCAGCTCTTCAAAATTAAAGATAGCGTCAGCGGTAGTCTCCCGGTCGTCTTCGGGGTGTCTCGGGGTAGTATTTTGGGACCTACCCTCTTCATCATATACATGGATGACATTCTGAGGCTTAATATTGCACAGTCGGATGTGATGTGCTATGCCGATGATACTGCTATTATTTTTCATGGAACTACTTGGGTAGAGACCCTGGATGCAGCTGAACAAGGGATGAGCATAATAGCAACATGGCTAGAGCAAAATCTTTCTACCAAAAGCAAAATTTTTCTACCAAACCCCTTTGTACTTCACAACATAGGACCGCAGCATTCAGGGGAGTTTCAGATATTGGATTATGATTATTAAGATAATATTATTCCACACACTGTTGGAATAACATTCTTCCACCAGTAAGAGTCCTGAGGACAAAAATGCATTTTTTTTGTACTTTAAAGAAATATTTCATGCAGATACAGCAATCCACAGGATTGTAAAACTAGTCTAGTAACAATAGCTGACCTTTTTGTACTTACCTCAAGGGTCATGGCCTACGGGCAATGGATATGGATTTCCAGCAGTGTGAGTTGCCTCTGTCTGAATCCTTTGTCTGTTTTTGTTTTTTGTTTAGGTCCAGTCTGTGTCATTGTTGCAGGAGTGGTAGACCTCAATTATCTGTGTTGTGTTTGTTGTAAGTCTTTCTAAAGTTGCATTATCTGGATGGGACAATAGGTAGGTATAAAATTTCATAAAGTATGACTTTAGGTACCAATTTTGTTTAATGTTGGGCTGGGTTTCTGTCTCAATTTAGTTAAGTAATGCAACACCTACTAATACCTACAGTCATGCTTACCATGAAGATAAAGAGAACACTATCAAGCTGTACCACTTGGCTAACTTATCGCTTTGATCTAAAGAGCGTGGTCGTCGTTTGCCAACGCCATGCCTCGAAGCATGTCGTTATGCAGATGGCCGCTGTCGCAATTCCCATGGTGCATAGATATAATTATGGTGTATACAGAGTTAATAATAGGCATTTTTGTTTTCATTGTTATGTGTTTAAAAGTATTCTCTTTTTAATTAATTAAGTTAATTATTTTTACAGATATATATGTTTATACATCTATTTACTTATCAATATGTTCAGCAAGAATCACACGTCTTTCTGTGGAAAATCATGATTATACTTACCTGATTTGTTATGTCACACCACAGGAAGTCATTACGTCATTCGAGAGGTAGTTTCTGAAAATCAGCGCGGTTGACGATACGTTGGTCCGAAGTCACAGCATTTTGCTGAGCAACGACCTGTTCTTTCACAGATGCGACGCACAGCTTTAATTATAGTTCTTAATACTGTTGTTAAGAAAAGTAGTCATTTTTCACTTCGCAATCTTGTTTTTGTTGGAATTGTTTGTGTTATGTTATTTTCATTTGCCAATGTCGCAAAACACACACAGAGCAATGTGTATTGTCTTTGGTGCTGAGTGGCATCAGGCAATGGATAAAAAATAAAAAAGTGACATTTTTATGTTATATTCTGAATACGAGGACTTTGGCTACTTTATGTGTATGGAATTTGTGTTTTTATTTTTATAATGTGCGTTTTGTTTGTGCAAAATTTAAAAAAATCTTTTCTTTCTTTCTCAAATGCATTTTTGTTACAGCTGCTGCCGTCTCCGCTACCGTTTTTCTATATTGTCAGAGTAGAAACCAAAAAACATTTAGGTGTCTTAATCGATCAGAACCTTTCCTTCAAAGCACAAATTAGAACACTCGCAAAAAAGACACGCAAGTTCATTTACATTGCGAAGCTCTTTCCAGTCAGTGCTCCTAAGAACGTATGTTTACAGGTTTACACATCTCTATGCCAATCTGTACTACAATACTGTGTAGGTGTCTGGGGCAGCGCCGCCAAGGAATGCATGCTGGAGCTGGAACGGGCCCAGCGGGCTGTCCTCAAGGTATTTCTGGGGAGGCCACGGCGTTTCTCTACGGTCGAACTTTACACGGAATCCAGGGTTTTACGCGTACGTCAGCTGTTCATCCTACGGTCACTTTTGAGCCTCACAAAAGTTAACAAAAAACGCTCCAGCTGCAGTAACAGTGGTATGAAATTAGCTGAAAGAATCCGACTTCCAAAATCGAAAACCCTCTTTGCGACCCGGTTTTCGTCGTATTTACCCATACTGGTGTTTAATGCTATAAGCAAAACCTTCGCTGTTCCTAACAACTACTCTGAGGCCAAAACTAAACTATTAGAATGGTTTCTGGGTCGGACTTATGAGGAAGCAGAAAGTTTACTTTGCAGCGCATGCTAATACACACTCTGATAGAAAACATGCCCTCACTCACACTTACACCACACACTTACTCACCTTAACTGTTTTCCATGTATAATCTAAGTTTTTTTTTTTGTCTGTAATCAATTAATTGTATTTTTTTTTTTTTTTTGTAAATTTTGTAATGAACATCTGAATAACAATCTTGAGCTAACAGAAACGTTGGATTATCAACTTGGTGTAGTATTTGGGTCACCAAGATACAGGCTGTGCCTAGTTTGGGGCCCGCTGCTTAATCTGTCTAAGTCTTCTGTTAGTGAGAATCTCATACCGTGCTACTTGTATATTTAAGAACTTGTGTAGACTAATTAATAAAAATAAACTTATTAAAAACGGCAAAGCACAGTGATTCCATCTGCAATTTTCACACTTGACGCTTTTCGTTAACGTATAATGTAATTTTTTGTAATTCTATATTATCGCTGAGTCAAGTGAATGATAGTACAATCTTGTCGTCACACATCTAATCATTTGCCAATCATTCAGTATACAGACGATGATTATGATTATTTTATACGATAAAAGGCTGTATTTAAACAGCAGTGGCTTAGTAAATCTACGAATTTCGTGACGCGAGGTAGTTCTAAATGTTTGCAAACAAAGTGGTCCTAGTAACGGGAGGCAGCTCCGGCATCGGAGCGGCTGCTGTGGAGTTATTTGCCAAGGAGGGAGCTTCTGTTGCCTTCGTCGGAAGAAACGAAGTAAAACTGAAGGAAGTTGCCAGCCGTTGCGAACAACATGGAGCTAAAACCCTCATTATCAAAGCTGATGTCTCCAAAGACGAAGAAGCCAAGACCATCGTCCAAAAAACTGTAGACAAGTTCGGAAAACTCGACGTACTCGTCAACAACGCAGGGATATTACGGCATGCGACTGTACTACAGCCCAATTTAATAGAGAACTTTGATGAAATCATGAGCACGAACCTGCGTCCAGTTATCCTCATAACCAGTTTGGCCATCCCACACCTTATCGCCACAAAAGGGAATATCGTAAACGTGTCCAGTGTTCTGTCATCGTGGATCAAGTTACCTGGAACGATATCTTACTGCATGTCTAAAGCTGCTATGGATCATTTTACCAGAGGTGCTGCAACGGAATTGGCTTCTCATGGCGTTAGAGTGAACTCTGTCAATCCTGGACCAGTGATAACAGACATTACAACAAATGCTGGGATGTCTGTTTCTCAGGACAGCATTATTGAAAATTTTACTGCTTTAGGAAGAATTTCAGATGCTGATGAGATTGGTGATATTATCCTGTACTTATCCAGTGACAAGGGTAGGAGTGTAACCGGGTCGTGTTATCTTATTGATAATGGTATGTTCTTAAAGTAGTCCCTAGTTTTTGTTAAATTTTGTCTACGTTTCTAGTTCAAGGTCAGATATTTGTTACAGTATTCATACTCGTAACAATTATTATCTTCACTTATCCCATGATACTATTTTTTAAATTCTTTGGATCTGCAATTGAAGTGTATTAAGCTATATTAATCATTATCTTGTTGGATTTTGGTTTTATATAATTAAGTTTATCGTTATCATTTATTTGTGATTCAGAGTTTGATCATCCAAAGCCTATTTCCAATTTCTATTTTGTCAGAAATATATCATTATTTGCACTAACCATGTCCTTTTTTATTTTAAATTGTGAACAATAAATCACATTACGTAACCGGACTGTAAGATCTTTACTAAAGAGAAACTGCATCTTATTCAGTTTTATGTTGCAACAACCTTTCTCAACAGTGTTATAAATGAAGATATTTACATGATGCACCCAGAAGGCTTGACGATGGTACATCAAGTGTATGTCACCTAAAAGAAGCCTCAATGAATTAAAACAGACACCCTGCTACTGGAATTATTGTTTTTCAGAAATTCTTAAATCTTTTGGTTTTAATACCAGCGGCGCTGATCCATGCTTGTTTAAGGAAACCACTCTATGTTGATGATGCTTTAGTTGAAGCGACTGATAAAAACCTTGCAAATGAGTTCATCAATTACTTTAATTACTCAGAAAAAGATTTTGCTGAATACAACCAAACCAGCTTCATATATTATCTCGGGTAACAAATAGAGCAAATGGAAGATGGCTCGATTAAAATTCGACTCCTTTATAGAAAGAAGGAATGATTGAAAAACAGAGAATTAGTCACAGTATTTTCCTTACAAAGAAGCAGTAGGCTCGCTCGTCTACATGATATCTTACTTACTTGAAATTAGGGCGTGTACCCACCACACGCTCTGATTCCCACAGCCTTTACAGGAAGCCTGATTTGGCTTATGCTGTAATTTGAGGTAGAGAGAGCACTTCCTGAGTCTCCTCAATATGATCACCTAGAGCCCTCTCGTACCCCGCACAGTTGTGCTGTCAGAGATTCAATCCTCTATTGCTTGTTTATCAACATTCAACTTGATTTGAAACCGAAAAATTTGCACGATTTTAAGAGGCTTAAGAAAGTTAAATAGTACTTTGTAGTATGATTTGTCGAAAGTGCTTCAATGTTGTTTTTACAGTAACTACAAGGCCCGCAGCAAGCTCAGCCGTAGATTGAGTTGGATCCGCTTCCACTATCGCCTTCAATTCTTTGTTGTCAACAATGGTTACCGGCTGACCGCGAGGCTCGTTCTTCAACTCAAAATTTCCAGATTTAAAACGATTGAACCAATAATGGACCGTGTTAATGCAAGCAGTGTTAGGTCCGTATACGTCATTAATGTTTAGTGTTGTTGGCGCAGCGGTATTTAAACATAGGAACTCAAATTCGAACATTGTACGAAATTTCAGTTTATCCATGGCGCCAAAAACTACCACAATTTCACAAAAACAAAAAATAATCTAAAAACAAATAACTGAACTATAAATATATTTATAAAAAAACAAAAAAACTAATTACGCTCAAATCCATAGACAATTAAATCTGAAAATGCCGATTATAGAATCTCCAATTACGGTAAAGTTACGGAAATATTATTCAAAATTTAAGTTCGGAAAACGGCCGTTGCACAGATAAGTTGGTCGAAATGTACAAAGATTCTATTCTATTATTACCATTGACATTAAGCATTTTGTTGCTGATTATTATGACAGGCATAACTTCAAATACTTTTATCCGAACAGAGCTCACAGGGCATTAATTTGGCAGTGGTTAATAAAATGAGTTTCGCGCAAAAAGTGGTTCTGATCACGGGAGCTAGTGCCGGCATTGGTGCTTCTACAGCAGAATTATTTGCAAAAAATTGTGCAAAGTAGCCCTAGTCGATAGACACGGAACTAAATTGAAAGCCGTTGCTCAATGTTTGGCGACAATGGGAGGAGAAACACTGGCCCTTGAAGCAGATGTGTCCAAAGACGAAGAAGCAGACGTAATTGTCAAGAAAACTATCGACAAATTTGGAAAACTGGATGTGCTTGTCAACAATGCTGGAATATTGAGAGAAGCTGGTATTCTGGCAGACCACTTCTTAAAAACGTATGACGAAGTCATGAACATCAACTTAAGAGGTGTTGTCCGCATAACCTACTTCGCTGCTCCCCATCTCATCAAAACTAAAGGAAACATAATCAACGTGTCGAGTATGGCTGGAATCAGTACCACAAGAACTTTAAACATAGCATACAGGACATCAAAGGCTGCAATGAACCATTTTACTAGAAGCGCTGCTTTAGAACTAGCCGCTTATGGAGTGAGGGTGAATACAATCAGTCCTGGTCCAGTCCGTACCACAATTTTCAAAGATATGAAAGTAGATTTAGAAAGAATGCAAAATAACACGGCGCTGCGACGATTATCAGAGCCTTCTGAGATTGCTGATATGATATTGTATGTAGCCAGTGATAAGGGTAAAGGCATCACCGGCTCAAACTTTTTAATAGATAATGGTTCTTTGTTAAATTACAAAATGTGTTAGTTAAGCTACAGTTGAATGGTATCATGGTGACTTATAATTCCGGAGGTCCCGAGCATGCTTCGTATTTTTGATGATTATGGAAAATATACGTACATATTAGTTCTTTGTAGTATTTGAGTTTAATTTGTGATAATATTAGCTACCGAGCCTCCTCTTATTTGAAGCCTGTGTGTCCTTTGCAATTTCTGGCCACAGTGGCCATGTCTGCAATGCAAACCTATCCAGATCGTCTGACCAGCCGAAGCTGGGGTATTGTATGGTGAATATTGTCGTATGGTCAACGACTCTCCCTCAGGCGTCGTATTTTGTGACGATCTTTGCCCATCTGTCTGGGTGCGTGCGTCGTCGTGCCGACGACCACCCCCACTTCAGTTTGGCTGTTTTTTCTCTAACATCTACTACCTGCTTGAGAATGGAACAATGTGGCATTTCCGACGCGATGTTTTATACAAGGTGGCATACATCGACGTGAAAACTGTAACAATGAATTCAGCACACAATTCTGAACGATTTGAAATATTTCAACGCTGGGACTTCAGAGTCATGTACTGAATCCATGGTAAAAGGTTCTACGTCGATGTCCAAGCCACACAAAATCTAACTAATGGTTCCTTCCACCACTTTGGTTAGTAGAACATCTGTATACTTATCTATGTATAAATACATAATATAAATTAAAGTCGCTTTTCGTGTCTTTCTGTGTGATCGCGTTGTTCTTTTAAACTACGCAATGGTTATTGATGCGGTTATCATCACCGTTTAGAAAATTTGTTCCGAAAGGTTTATATCATACTTAAGTGACATATAGTTAAAAAATTGGATGCTTTGATAAGTCGTAAAAACCGTGCCAAACAGGGTCGTGTCGCTAGTAGTGGATAAATCAAAGGGTTATAGGTGAAAATTAAATTTCGATTGGGATGTTTTTTGTATAAATTTGGATGGCTCTAACGCTATAATAGTAGGTAAATACCAAAGGAACGATGTATGGACTGGGTGAAAAATGATATTGCTAGAAAGGGCGTGGCTACCGAGGTGACCTGTTACAGAAGTATGGAAGAAAAACACAGTTGCGCTGAACCCAAACGAATTGGTTTAAGGGCAGGAGAATAATGATGATGATATTTTGTACACATACATAACATCACGCCTGTAATCCCAGAAGGGCTAGGCAGAGGTGTACGTACTATACGTACCCATATTCCCCATCATGCACCCATATTTCGCCAGTTATACTAAAGTCCCATGTAATAGGGTGCGAGCCTATTCTTATCCGACTCCGGGCTGCCAATGTGAAATTCTATATAGAAAAACCCAATAACACAACTTTGCCCATCCTGGGAATCCAACCCAGGGCCTCATGCTCAGCAGTAACTCTTGCGACCACTTGACTAACGAGGCAGTTATTTTCTACTTAATTTACAGAGCTCTATAATGGCTGCTGACTAAAAATGTATTTTGACTTGTATGCCAAACGACAATGACCATCAACTGATTTCGGTATCATAGGATCAGTAGGTATATAATCTTTATTCGAGTTCACGAAGTAGTGTTGACCTAGGAGCGAGTTAAACCGTAGACAACAGCTAATCATAAATAACATAAGACATAAACATTTCATAATCTTAACTATAACTTCTTGAAGTTTGCACGACATTCAAATAATGACAGTCGCACTCACACTTATTCCGACTTAATAAATCTCTTGTTATTGTAAATAATTAAAAGCATTGTTACGACTGACTGCCTTGTTGGTCGAGTGTTCGCAAACGCTACTGCCGAGCATGAGATCCTGAGTTCGATTCCCAGGTCGGGCAGTCTTTTTGGGTTTTTCCACCAGGAATTTCACAATAGCAGCCTGGAGGTTGTATTGGTACCCTGTTGCTAATAGGCTCGCCCTCCATTGCATAGGACTCAAACATAACTGGCAAAATGTTTGCCCTTTACACCTTTGCAGGCATCCCCTTCAGACTTGATGCAATATCAAATTATATGAGCATGAACGAGTTGACTCGATTTGCCGTTCGTTGACACTCCATTTATAATGATAATATAGCTAATGACATGGTTGATTTGACAGAAAGGGTCAATGCTACGTTACAAGCATTTCATGTGTGGTTCACGGCAAATAAATTATTTATTAATAGTAAAAAGACTCAAATAATGTTATTTAAAACTACAGTCCGTAACAAAGATAATTTGAAAGTTGCCTTAAATGAAGTCGATATTGAGATCGTTGCCGATGTAAAATTTTTAGGTTTGCATATTGATCAACTGTTAAACTGGAAACCAGAATTAAAATCAATTGGTGCATCGGTATCGTCTGCATGTTACGCTCTGAGAGCCTTGAGAAATGAAATAAGTATAGAACAGCTAAAAATGGTATATTTTGCGTTAGTGGAGTCAAAAATAAGTTATAGCATACTTTTTTGGGGAAATAGCTATGAATATAATAGTCAAAGAGCTTTCGTACTACAGAAACGTGCAATTCGTACCATGGTCCGTATCTCACAAAGGGAAAGTTGCCGACAACATTTTATCAATTTAGGCATACTTACAGTGCCAAGTCTTTATGTGCTGGTACTTTTAAGTTATATGGCCAAAAACATACAAGACTATGAAACAATACAAGAACGGCAGATCAGGGAAGGCACCCGTAGACTAGACTTGAAGAATACATTTTCTACCAATCATTACCTAAGAATTGTTAAACATAGTCCACGCTACCAGTCTGTAAAATTATTCAACAAGTTGCCATACTTTCAAAATAAAACTAAAGAAATTCCTATTGAATAAGTGTCTCTAAGCTGTAGATGAACTGTAATTTTATTTTCTATCAATCCATACTAATTTATGTTTAATTAATTATCATATTTTTTATTATTATTTAAATCTTAATATGTTGGCCGATTAATTGAATTAAGAATTGTCAAATTTTTATGAAATGTATGGAATTCTAATGTAATTTATTTTAGTGGTAACAGGTACTGTAATTGTGTAATTTAAGTTGATTGAGTTATGTAATTTAATTAGTTTTTTTTTTATTTACTTATTATTAATTCTGTGTGTTAATTCAGATACAAGTTTCTTGTTTATGAATAAATGACTCAATGACTAAAACCATACCATAACCATATGTCACTGCTTACACTCTAGATGATTGTCACTATAAATTGAGTGTCGAGCATTACCTGTCAAACGCCAAAAAAAACCGTTTCAATCATGCGAACTCAATTACATAAATCAGAAACAGACTTGAATAAAGTCAAGTAGCATTATTTAAAATGGAAAGTCGTAAAAAAGAGTAGTTGAGAAGCGTTCAAAACATGCTAATATGTTTACCCCTGATGTAGAATAAGCATAAGATATAATTAAAAAATCTTTTTTCTCTGCGTTGAACATTGTGATTAGCGTAAATAATATACAATTCAATTAGCTGTATTTTCAGATTTATTTCATTTCTATACATTGTCAGGTGAAAAATGGGCATTCTTCTTTAAATGTCAAGAAACCTATCAACAAATTTGAAAAACTGGCTGTGCTAGTAAACAATGCTGGAATATTGAGATAACCTGGTATTCTGACAGACCACTTCATAAAACGTATGACGAAGTGATGAACATCAACATGCGAAGTGTTTTCCGCATGATCTACTTTGCTGCTTCCCATCTGATCAAATCCAAAATAAACATAATCAACGTTTCGAGTATGGCTGGAATCAATACGACAAGACCTCAACACATAGCATACGGGACAACAAAGGCTGCAATGAGCAATTTGACTGCAAGCATTTCTTTAGAACTAGCCTACTACTCATGGAGTAAGAGTGAATACAATCAGTCCTGGTCCAGTCCGTACCACTATTTTCAAAGATATAAAACTAGATTTAGACAACGTGCGAAATAACACGGCGCTGCGACGACTATCAGAGCCTACTGAGATTGCTGATATGAGATTGTATGTAGCCAGTGATAAGGGTACGAGCTTCACCGGCTCAAACTTCTTATTAGATAATGGTACTTTATTACATTACAAAATGTGTTAACTAAACTACAGTTGAAGGGTAGCATGGTACCGTACGTACGCGTATATTTGTGCTCCCGTCTGTTTTTGTACGATATTAATGGAGCCGATATTCTGTAACTATCGGTTTTGTGACCAAATCTCGTTTGACTACAGTTTTGTTTACTTCGTCAAGGTCATCTTATTTACGTTTGTTATATTAGGTAAAACGAGTATTAAACCTATTATAACTGCTCTGTGGTCCAGTAGTCGCAAGACGGACTTGCTGTCCTATGTTCGATCCCGGATCTGGTGAAATTTTGTTTGGTTTAACACTCTTTCTGTTTCATGACTGCTGCTAGCCTTTCTGAATACGCTCTTGCACTCTAGCTACACTTGCTGTAAGAGATAATAAACTTACGCGCATACAATTGTACCACTACATACACACTCAGCCTACCAGTACCAGTACATCATCATCATTCCTCCTGCCATGGCCAGGTAATGAGTCAACTCGTTCATACTTACATAATTTGATATTGCATCAGTTACAAATATCTTGTCTAACAATTTGATTAAATACATATTTGAATAAGAAGACCTTGAAAATTATATTGAGGCATGTGTACCTAATTAATACTTATCGTAAGTCTGAAGGGGATGCCTGCAGAGGTGTTAAGGATAGCCACATTTTGCCAGTTATGTTTGAGTCCTATGCAATGGAGGGCGAGCCTATTAGCAACAGGGTACAAATACAGCCCCCATGCTGCTATTGTGTTATTCCTGGTGGAAAAACCCAAAACGACTGCCCGACCTGGGAATCGAACTCAGGACCTCATGCTCAGCAGGAGCGCTTGCGACCATTCGACCAACAAGGCAGTCAGTCATAACAATGCTTTTAATTATTTACAATGACAAGAGATTTATTAAGTCGTAATAAGTGTGAGTGTGACTGTCATTATTTGAGTGGGAGTTATTATTAATTGTATTATCTCACGGAACTGAAGTTATAGTTAAGATAATGAGATGTTTATGTCTTATGTTATTTATGACTAGCTGTTTTCTGCGGGTTAACTCGCTCCTACGTCAACACTACTCCATGAACTCGGATAAAGAGTATATACCTACTGATCCTATGATACCTAATCAGGTGATGGTCATTGCCGTTTGACAAACAAATCAAAAGAAAATGACCAAAGAAAGATGGGAAAGGGGACCTTTTGAGTCAGCAGCCATTTAAAGAGTTTTATAAATTAAGAACAAAATAACATCATCATTATTCTCTTGCCCATAAACCAATTTATATGGGTTCAGCGCAACTGTGTTTTTCTTCCAAACTTCTGTAATAGGTCACCTCGGTCTCCCCCCCCCCCTTTCTAGCCATATCATCATTCACACAGTCTCCTACTATTATAGCCATCTAAATATATACAAAGTAACATACCAGACGAAATTTAATTTTCACCTACAACCCTTTGATTTATCCACTACTAGCGACACGACCTTGTTTGGCACGGTTATTACGACTTAACAAAGCTTCCATTTTTATTATAATATGTCACTAAAGTATTATAGACCCAAAATTTCCGGAACAAATTTTCTAAACAGTGATGTAAAACGTTTATTTGCGGTAAACATGACGCAGTGATCGAGTACAAACACCAAAAAGAACATGTTGGGGAAAATATGAGTAACATCCACGCAAAACGGCCTTCGCTCAACTAAATGCTACGACCCTATGCGAGACAGAGCCCCAGCGCTCGTAAATATACAGATGTTCTACTATCCAAAGTGGTGGAAGGAACCATATATTAAATTTTATGTGGCTCGGACATCGACGTACACTTTACAAAATCAAAATCAAAAGTCATTTATTCAAATTAGGCTGACAATCAGCACTTTTCGAACGTCAAAATTACATAAGGCAGTCCCCCAAAACGCCCGCCCGTCACCACTTCCTAGTGCTTTAGCTGGGAAGAAGAAGTGGCGCAACAAACTCCCCAGCAGCACAGCTGTCTGATCTGTTAGCAGAACTGGATTCTAAACAATTGTAAGCAATTACAAAAACATTAAATTAATTGCCATATGTCAGCCAGCCACGCCAATACAAAAAAAAAAATACAAAAAATGAATGTAATTTAAACTTAAAACATAAATAAAAGCCTCCAGGCCTAAAGGGCATGGCAGCTTACATATGCAATACTGGATTTATTCTACAAACAAATAAAATAAATTAATGATAAACTAGGACCATCAAAGTAAAATAAATTAACATAACAATTACTGTAACAATAATAAAACCATAGACAGCAAGACAACCAGTCACCACAAGCAGCACCCGTCCACGATCATAACGCAAAGGTCAGCCATTACCCCCCTCGCCATATTTGAGGGAAGGAGGAAACCCGACCCCCAACGCTACCGCAAGCAGTGACATCTAAGGGAGCATCACGAACCTGCTGCCGGTCGCTCAGGCAAGAATAATACTATCAATTGTCGAGGCCGCTAGCTAACCACATATTGCAATACAGCTCACTGTATTGTATTATGTGGTTAGTGCACTCAACACTCAACTTACCATGGATTCAGTACATGACTCTGAACCCTCCAACGTTTGTGAATGAATGAATGAATATTTATGTTCGATTTGACCAAACAGAAAAAGCAGTGCTGCAGTGGTTCTCGATATATGTACTCTGTGTTGCTGTGTTTAAGAAAATTACTGTTCATTCATAACAATGAACCGTAAGCAACCGAAGCGTTTTCGTCTATCGCCGAGCTTTTACAGAAAAGTAAAGATGACATTGAGTTCAGAAAATAGACATCCAGGTTTGGATTTTTAATTGAAACGATCGTTTCACTATGTGATGTAATGTGGTGAAATATCGTTTAGATATGGTTCAACATTAACAGGTAGATTTTTTTTAAATAAACTCGCTTATTCAATAGCCTACTGGATCTTGTATTGTAACCAATTTGGGTGCCGTGAAGTTTTTCAACTTGTTTGCAAACAAAGTTGTTCTAGTTACGGGCGGTAGCTCCGGCATCGGAACGGCTACTGTGGAGTTATTTGCCAAGGAGGGAGCTTCTGTTGCCTTCGTCGGAAGAAACGAAGACAAACTCAAGGAAGTCGCTTAGCGTTGTGAGCAGCATGGAGACAAAACTCTCGTTGTCAAAGCAGATGTCTCCAAAGACGAGGAAGCGAAGACCATCGTCCAAAAACTGTTAACAAGTTAGGAAAACTCGACATACTCGTCCACAATGCTGGCATTGAACGGTTTGCGAATATACTGCAACCCATTATGTTACAGAACTACGATGAGGTCATGAACACAAACCTGCACCCTTTCATCCACATCACCCACTTAGCGGTACCACACCTCGTGTAAAAAAGGCAACACCATAAATATATCTAGTGTTTCATCTACAGCAGGTAGTACAAATACGTTAGGTAGGAAGCCCTTCAGATGCTGATGAGATTGGTGACATAATCCTGTACCTAGCCAGTGACAAAGCTAGGAGTGTAACTAGTTCGTGTTATCAAACTCAAACTCAAACTCAAAGCATTTATTTCAAATAAACCCATTACAGGCACTTTTGAATTGTCAAGGGGTCGGTCAGTCAGAAATATGAAGCTAGTTGCCCATTCCAAAGCGAAGTAGGTACCTATGGAGAAGAACGGGCAAGAAACTCCATGGACACTCTTTTAAATAATATGGTTACAGAAAATTTGTTACATCAGTCTTGTTGAAATTAAACATGTGAGAACGATGTAGAAAGACCCGTAATAAAAAACATAAAAATCGGAAAAGAAAAATTAAAAAAAAAAACAAAAAGGCGTGGCAGCCAAGAGATGACCAGTCCCCACTGACGGCGCCCGTTCACGAACATGACGTACAGATCAGCACCATTCAGCTCAACCATTTTGAAGGGAACTTAATGATCCAACACATACGCCACCACCAGCGAGACATTAGAGTGAGCGTGACATACTCTCAGCCGCCAGGGCACATTCAAGTCAATGACAGACGTGCCCAGTATAGGGTAGCTTTATAGTAGGTACCACATAGTGCTCACACGTGTGCTTTGCAATTATACAATACTAAAAGATTGAATTTATACAGTGCAAAGACAGTTTTTACAATCTTCAGCAGCTCCAACAATATTTCCGAATGCTAATCAATTGTTTAGGCGCCCTTGTGGAGCAGAACCAGCGTTGAGCCAAGCATTTTTGTCAGAGATGTAATCCTCCAACTTATAATATGCTTGGCTGCATAGTGTGCGTTTGATACAGGTTTTGAACTTCGTTTCGTTCAGTTGGAGTATGTGGGGAGGCATTTTATTATAACATTTTAAACAGTACCCCATGAAGGATGAATCTACTTTAGCCAGCCTGAAACCCGGTTGAACCAATTGGTCCCTATTTCTAGTCCCATAGTTGTGTCTCTCACCTCTTTTACTGAACAGATTTAAGTTTTTCCTTACGTACATGATGTTTTCATATATATATTGACAAGGTACGGTCATGATGTTAATATCTTTAAACAGTTCCCTTAAAGAATCGCGCCTGCGGAGGCCATATATTGCTCTAATGGCTCTTTTTTGCAGAATAAAAATAGACTCGATGTCTGCAGCGCGTCCCCATAATAAGATACCGTAAGACATGATACTATGAAAGTAACTGAAATAGACCAGCCTCGCGGTATCTACATTAGTAAACTGACGGATTTTTCTTACAGCATATGCTGCTGAACTTAGCCGTCCTGCAAGAGATGTTAAATATTATTTATAACGGTTTATTGGTGAAGTAGAATCATTTATTTATCTTGGTGATTTTGTAATGTTAAAAAGGCTGTCTTTTTAACATTTACATTTATGTTTGGGAAATTGCTGTTTATTTTAATTTTATGTAGCTTGTGTCAACCTACATATTCCTGACTTTTTAATATTCTCCACATCTGGCTTCACCCATTTTTTTCAACGTTCATAAACGGCCATTATAAAAAATATTTTGCTGTGTTACTATTGCGTGTAATTATTTCCACTGTGTACTCGTATTAATTTTAAAAGATAATAAATATTACTAGCTTTTGCTCCACCGTAGGATCTCTGAAGTCTAGAGCTTCATTCACTTTGATTACGACTTACGCTTGCTCAATGTTACTCAGTCCGTCATAATGTTTTTCTTCACCGTATTGTTTTTTTGATTATGGATGTGTTTTCGTAGGTCTTTGACTGCCGTTACGGGTAGTCAGAATCCTATAAGTCTGACAACCAGTCTTAACAAAGGGTATCGTGTTACCTAGTAACGGGTGGATGGACGGATGGATGGATGGACAGATGGACGAATGGACAGTTCAGGCTATGTAATAGGGTTCTGTTGGTACCCTTTGAGTACCGAACTTTAAAAACTGTCAACTAGCTTAATATCTCGTAGCTAACTATAACTTTATAACATGTTTGGTTTGATTGAATTGAAAGCCGTTTAATGTTTGGCGAAAATGGCAGGAGAAACACTAGCCATTGAAGCAGATTTGACCAAAGACGAAAACGCAGACGTAAGTGTCAAGAAAACTATCGATTAATTTGGAAAACTGGATGTGCTTGTCAACAATGCTGGAATATTGAGAGAAGCGGGTATTCTGGCAGACCACTTCTTAAAAACGTATGACGAAGTGATGAACATCAACATACGAGGTGTTGTCCGCATCAACTACTTCGCTGCTCCCCATCTCATCAAAACTAAAGGAAACACAATCAACGTGTCGAGTATGGCCGGAATCAGTACCACAAGAACTTAAAACATAGCAGCGGACATCAAAGGCTGCAATTAACCATTTTACTAGAAGCGCTGCCATAGAACTAGCCGCTTATGCAGTAAGAATGAATAAAATCAGTACCGTAAAAGTAAAGAAGATTTAGAAAAAATGCAAAATAACAAGGCGCTGCGTCGATTATCAGAAGCTACTGATATTGCTGATATGATATCGTGTTGTATTGTTAGTGATAAGAGTTAGAACATCACTGGCTCAAACTTCTTATTAGAAATGTGTAAGCTAAACTACAGTTGAATGGTATCATGGTTAGTTATAATTCCAGATGTCCCTAAGCATGCTTTGTAGTAATGAAAATCATGGGAAATAAACATACATAGTACTATAGCACAAAAATAAAGTTTATTCAAAAATAAATAAAAATTGGTCAAATACTCAAACTGTATTTGAATCTTAGAAAATATCTTAGAAATAATATGATATTATAGGTAAACATATATGCAACCTGTTTTTGTTATATCCAATAACCCACCAGTAAGGTCAGTAAATGCCCTTCTAGGTCCCCGGCGTCCTTTAGAAAAGAAATAGCAATCAAACGCGTATTCAATAGTTTCCATTTATCTAGCAGGTTCGACATGTGATGGCTAAAGCCGATATCTGACGCTTCACGTTTTGTTCAGTTTTGCCTTTGAATAGAAATTTTCGTTCGAACACAAAATAAATCATAAGTGAAAAATAATAATTTTGTCGGTGTCGTATGAACAGGGAATGAATGAATAAAAATGAACCTTAACTCGAGTTAACCATTCACTTGAGTGAAGCGTCTGATATCGGCATATTCATTAGAATCAGGAAGTGCCTAGGTATAATCGAAGCTGTCTGAATAGACCGCGCCGTCTTTTTCAGTATCACCAGCTCGTTTATTGTCAAACACATTGACGTCATCGACTCTCTCTGTGGGACCATCAAAACCTCTGTTACTAAAACCGGTAGGTTTTTTTTTCAAATTTTTTTTTAGTTCTGGTGTTGCTTCATTTCAGAAGCGATCCTGAATGAAAGTAGGTACACTATATGAAAAAATTACAGGGCTTTTCTTTGTATGCATTACCTTTTTTTTGTTAAACTGCACGCTTAATTCTTTGATCTTGCAGAATATTGGCAAACTGCAAGTTATCTACAGACCCGTCATTTGGCTGAAAGGTTTCTTCCAGGTGATGTGCAAATCTTAGAGCTTTTTGCTCATTGCTTATGGCCCAGTTTCCGTTAATATCCCTGATAGGGGGCATTGGTGTAATTGGCTTTTGAGTAACTTTGTCGCTTTCCAAAGAGAGTATTGCGTTGTATGGTCGCTGCTTAACTGACGTAGGTAGTATTAAAAGCCTCAACTTGAATCCTTTTTTCATGTTATTATAGGTCTATTATTTCCTTTGGGTAGGTATTTTCTTTAAATTTGTTCGTAAGCTGTGGTGTGTTGTTCCATGCACATTGTTGAATATTGTTGTTAAACCTGTTAACTTCTAATCAAGCTGATCTTTTCTTTTTATTGAAGTTTATAGGTCAATAATATTTTCTAGGGCTATGCTAAAACTTTTATATTTGATAGAAATATTTTTGACAATGAAAAAGACGATGAGGTCTGGTAGTTTCTGGTGGTCAGTCAGCCAGTATGTAGTTTTTCCAGTACTTATAACCTCACAGCGCATGTCTTTCACTGCACTGAGAAGCTGTCTTCCCTTAGTGGAAGTTAATCTCGATCCCCAATGAGTGTTCTTAGCATTAAAGTCGCCGCCTAATATAAATCTCTGTCCAAGGAGTCTGAAGAAGTTTACATATTGTTCTTTGTTTATCGTGTGTCTTGGGGGACAGTATACAGCCGCTACTGTCAAATTAAATTTATTTGTTTTAACTGATATCGCCACTAAGCTTGCGTGTCTGGCTCCTCGTATTTGCACTGTTCGTAATGACAGATATTTTCTCTAATAATGACCGCGCTACCTCCTCGTGCCGTGTTGTTAGGGTGCAGCGAGTGTTAAACCTTATAGCCTCTAAAATTTACAAAATACTGTTTAGTGAAGTGCGTTTCGGAGATCAAACACACATCAATATTTTCTGTGTCTAAGACTACTTGCAACTCATGTTGATGTTGCAGCAGTCCGTTGGAAATCGAAGCCATTATTTTAAATGTGTTATTCATGTTGGATTTGTAATGCGCTTGATTCTAATTTCTCTAGTCTCTTGTCAAATGAGGATATGCACTTCAATATCTGGTTGAGCTGGTCCTCAAGACTTGCCTTGGACTAGACTTGTTTTGGACTAGGTTTTACCGCTTGTGCATATGAGACACTTTTAGATGTATGTGCAGTTATTGCGGATGACGATGCAAACTGTGCACTTTGTTTTGCTGTCTGTTTGTCGGTGTTTTTAACAATTTGCTTAATGACTGGGTTGTTAGGTGGATTACTTTTTGATTTTTTGTTTTTAATCATTTGCATCTCCTTGGCAACTAAACACCCTCTGTAGTTGGCTGGGTGAGGTAAGCCACAGTGGTTTGTTGCAATCGGCTGTAAGGTGTTTGCCTGTACATTTAACACACCTCGGCTCTTTTGAGCAATACTTTTGGGTATGACCATAAGCCTGGCATCTCTTACACTGCGGTATTATTTTAGACGTTTTAAGCGGGTTTATTTCAACTTCCTAATATGTTTAATGCCGTATATTTTACTGACATCTTCGTCATTCTTGAACGACAGTATAATCATGTTCAGCGGTTCTTTTGTTCTCCAGCTTAGTTTGTTAATTGCATTTTCTATCTGGAATCCTTGCGACGTTAAATCATCTTTAATCCGAGCCGGTAGACAGGAAGAATGCAATTTTTTTGCCCCTACTCTTATTGGCCTGGACTGCTTATCCTCAAATAAGTGCCATAAACAGTTATTTTCTGTTAAGCGACGAGCAATCTCTCTGTAAGACTCTTCAGTTTTGGAATTTATTTTAACACTATTACCGCTTAACATTTTGGCGGTAAATGTTTCTACTGGCTGAGATTCAGTCAAATAGTCGTAGAATGTTTGATAATTCTTAACACCGTCCACTACGATTGGAGGCGGTGCTAGATTTTTTTTTGTAATTTTCTTCTCTTTGTTGTTGTAGTCTTGCTGCTGCGGAGCGCTAGTTCTGTCTTGTTGTAGTGGTGGAGGAGTAAGGGACGTGTTCAACTTCCTTTTTTAATGTTTTTCGCCCTAATCCACCCAGTCTCTTTGGCGAGTTCATCCTCGTCCGTGCAGTACTCAAGATCACTTTTCGTAGGCTGAGCAGGTGGTAAGGTCTCACTGGCCTGTTTACCTGAGGGTTCTTCTTTCTCCTGTGTCTTTAAGCATTTTAGTTGCCCTTGAAGATCTTGTACCTGCTCCTGCAGGCTTTGTATGTGACCGTACAGTTGACGTACCATTTGTTGCAGGTTTTCTCTGTCCGTTTTCTCCTGGATGTAACAGTCATACAGCTGCCTTTCCAGATCAGTTTTTATTTTAATAGACTGTTTTGCAGCCATTGTATAGTTTTAAGGCGAGCGTAACCTAAACAATTTAAAAATAAACGCTACATCACGATTTCCGCACTTGTAACTGGGTGATCGCGGTGGCCCCGATATATCGACGTACACCGCGACGACGGTGTTATGATGCGTCTGCAAAATACTCTTTACAAGAGCACGCGCGCGCGATCGGTACGTCCGTTCACAATAGTAGTTAAACACACCCAAGAACGCAATTACGTATTTGCAATATCTAAACGCAGAACCTAGTGGAGTTACCATATTCACTGGAATATTGTATTTCTATTTCCATAATGTTTTAATTTAGTAGAATTTTGGTGGAAGCTGTTCAATCGTCTGTGAAGACCTCTCGTTTTTCTAGACGAGTATTACAGGACAAAACATTCAATACTGCTGTAATACTGTTCCATCCATAAAATCTAAGACAATTTGGAGAAGAAAACTCCTGTCCATTGAAACAAGAATATTATTATTAGGTTTGGAGCCAGTGCCTCATTGTATTAGCTACATGTTTTGGATTAAGGCGGTAATAAATAACTTCTATTTATAAGTTTTTTTGGAGAATTTAGTTTTCGTGGCAACATTAAAAGTATGTCTTCCTTCATAATATGTACATCTTGATGTGTTGTCGTAAATAGTTGTAATTTGTTTTCATTCAGGTGTGCAGAGATGAACGAGTCTAAAGCTAAGGCCATAGGTTACAGATGCTGCTTGCGTATGTGATGGGCATCGTACGGTGGTAGCGACGATGATAACATGACGCCCGCGCCGGCTGATTTGAAAGATGATAACAATAGTTTTATTGTTTCCTTGAAAACTAAATTCTCTAAAACTACGGTAAATAATGGATTTATATCATACTGTCATTTAACGATAAGCTTTTTAAATTAGTTATTTGTAACGTAACATAAAACATGTTTCGAAATAAATACAATTAGGCACTTGTTACAAAGCTGTGTTAATGTTATGTTCTTGTGTTATAAAGGCCAGGAGGCTTCTTCTCCAAAATGTCTTAGATTTGATTCAACAGAACTGAGCTATCACAGCAGTAATTAACGTCATGTCCTATAATATTCCTAAAAAAACGAGATGGCAAGTCTCTTAATACTTACCGTGATTAAAATAATGGTTTTAATCACGTTAAGTATTACTACTACCAAAATCCTCCCATGAATTATAGAAATAAAAAATGCCACACTACTGTTAAATATCGTAACTAAACTGCTACTATAATAAATAACATCAATTGCGGTAATATTTATTTTATTTAAAGAAATTCTTCATATTTTCTTCATTATCATCTAACAAATAACAAAGCCTGTGTCCTAGCAGTGGAAACATTGCAGGCTGATTATGACCAAAGCACTATTTCATTCAATTAAACTAATCTACATGCAAATTACACTCATTAAATAAATTTTCTAACACTAAAGGCGAATTTCAACAATGAAACTAAACGCGTTCAAGAGCTGTCAGAGTCAAAATTGGTATAGAATATTGACACTGGCAGCTCTATTGAAATTCGCCATATATAATAAAAAAAACTGCTAATTTTGAACAAGCTGCTAATTTTGAACAAGTGGAAGTAGAAGACTCTATCGAGACGTGTTCTGTTTAGGAGTCTCTGCAGCGATGCCAAGTTGACTGGCCATACATCCAAGTGCTGAGATGTGTATGTAAACGCGACTATGACCATCCAAACTCAGGACCAGCGAACTGAAAATATCCTCCTGTGTTCAGGGGTGAGACAAGGGGACGTAATTGCCTCTAACGCATTGGAGGATGGACGCGGCATTAACTTGAGATTTGCAGATGATGTCGTCATACTGGCTGAATCGCTGCATGACCTGCAGCATATGCTGGACGACCTAGTTGATTCCTCTGTACGCATTGGTCTCCGGATGAACTTGAACAAAACACAAGTTATGTTCCACGATCACGTTACTCCGGGACCTATTGCTGTCAATGGCGGTGCTCTCGAAGTGTTCGAGAATATGTTTACCTCGGGCAAACATTCCAGTTTGGTAAGAACAACTTTGAGAAGGAGGCTAACAGAAGAATTCAGCCGGGCTGGGCAGCGTTCGGGAAGCTTCGTCGAGTTTTCCCGTCGCGTATTCCGCAGAGTGTATCAGTGCGTCCTGTTATGACCTACGGAGCCGAAATGTGGACCTTCACGGTACGGCTGGTCCATAAATTCAAGGTCACTCAGCGAGCTATGGAACGAGCTATGCTAGAGTCTCTCTGAGGGATAGAATCCGGAATCAAACGGGGTTGTCGACATTGCTCACAGAATAAGCAAGCTGAAGTGGCAATGGGCCGGCCATATTAGCCGTAGGACCGATGACCGTTGGGGTAGACGTATTCTTGAGTGGAGACCGCGAATCGACGAACGTAAGTTAGGACGTCCTCAGAGATTGGCACAACTGTTTTTTATTTTGACGCGGAGTTTAAGTGGCATCTGTTATTTATATTTAATACAGTGCTGTTCAAAGAATATAACTACTCTCTACTGTTTTTAGTAAGATCCAAAGGTTAGATCATAACAAGTGTGTATTGCGAATTTCTTAATGGACAGAAACATCGAATAAAGGGTTTGTCTTAAATTTTACATCGTGAAAATGTTACAGAAGTCTTACGGTGAATCGACTTTTTATCAAAACCGCGTACATAAAAGTGGTACAAAGCGTTCAAAAGCGGTCGAGATGTGATGGAAGATTTGCCTCGCTCTGGTAGGCCATCAACGTCTTCAACTGAAGTTAACATCGCAAAAGTGAAGGGAATAGTGACTGAAAAACCTCATTCAAGTTTGAGAGAGAAAGCCCCAACATTCATGAAACGCATTGTTACTGGTGATGAGACGTGGATTTACGAGATTGACATGCAAACTAGTCAATAAGCTTCGGAGTGGCGCCTTCCATCTGAACCGAAACCGACAAAACCACGCCACGTCTCTTTTCTTCGACTATCGCGGTGCTGTGCACTCGGAATTCTTGCCGGAAGGTCAAGCGGACGGTTGATCTTTTCCTGGTACTTTTTTGACAGAGTCGTCTCTAGGGACTTTTGAATTATCAAAAGAGTTGATTAGTCATAAAAATTAAGCTTATTGCCGATTCCAAATCGTAGTAGGTTTGTAAGAAAAAGAAAAACAAGAAACTCCATGGACACTCTTTTAAAACACTTTCAACTTTAAGATAAGCAATATTTTAAAAGAAAGATGGCAGGATTTGTACAAAAAAATAAATATTTTTAGAGAAGTTGGAATTCTAATTCGTATCCTCTCTATGTGCCTAAAAAGTGTATTCAGGCATTTACAATATTTTTAAAACCCCACAATAAAAATATAATGTTAAATGTAAATAGTTTTAACGAGGGGCTTATTATTTTAGAACGAAACGACGGTTGTCAGTCTAAGACCCTCCTATAAGGGTATTTATGATCTATTCACCAGACAAAGAGTAATTCCTCTCCCGACCTTTTCTCGAGCCAGCCCGCGAGCTTTAAATTCGTCCCTAAATCACATAAAATCCTGATCCAGATAGTCCCTTGCTGCCCGCTTCCAGCGACGCCCTAAGCCGAGGTCCGTACCCCACAGGGGGTGCCCTTAGCGTAGTCGCTTAGTTTTAGTTAGTATTTAAGTTTAAGTGCTGGCTGGAGGCCTTAATTTATTAGGGCACCACAGGCAAGTCCGCTTAAGCATACGACAACCTCACAGGTTGATCTGCGAGATGCCATACCCAAAAAAAAACAGACCACAGAGTACTTTTATTATTGCACCAGACTATCTTTGATCGTCGACTGTGTTGCGTGTATTCATGCTTCGGTGTCATTTTCGCTTTCTCAGTTTTTGGTTACTCTCTTGGTCATTTGATTTGTTCTTTAACCTGAAAACTCGGCTTCTACCACGGACTTTGGAATCTCACGCTTATCTTTGACTTTGTGCTTATATTCTCGACACTGGATTTTATTTACGAATTGGACAATGAGGTGTATCAACTGCGACCTCGATCTTCACCATTGCCGGCGTTTACTTGTTTAAGAAGAATTAGACATAAGAACAATCTCAAAGATAGCAAAACGGATTGCTCCTGTCATAGGAACTACCTATTTTCGTTTATTCACATAGTTCCTCACGTGTTAAAATAATTTTAGGTATATGTCGTGATGGCCCAGTCAAATCCGGGCAGGTATTAATGTGACTTTTTCAATTCATAATATGTACTTTCTAAGATTATCTTGACATCACTACCATCGTTGAAGAAAAAATAGTGACGAAACCTGAACTAATAATGAATGAGTAAGCCTGAAATCGCCAACCTGCTTTGAGAAAGCGTGGTTATTAATGCTCATGTGTTCTCTGTATCAGAAGAGGTATTTGCCCTGCAGTGGGATAATAGTAGCAGTAACAATTGTTATAATTATGTTGTGATGTTGCAGGCAACGAAACGGACTGCATATGTGTGCAGTGCAGGGAAGCAGCTATGAGGGCTATCAATGAATCATTGTATACTATGGAAACTGCCAGTGACAGTCACCTATCCGAAGCTAGCTTCAAAGAGTTATTGGACACCCAAGGCTCTACATTACATGTGGGCGCTCTGTTTTAAGGATCCAAGTGAACTTGTAGTGCGTACAAAACCAACTGCAAGGCAACAACAAATACAACCATTGATCGCAAACAGTATTGCACCTCGTCAGGTTAGTTCTTTACTTATTAATTATAAATAGGTGTTGATTCTGTAGTTTATGCTTAGCCCATGCCAAAGGCGTGAGTTTATGTACGGTATATATGCTAAATTATACTGATCTAAGTACATATTTACGTTTATTCATAGTATAAACTTATTTGTAAACTAAATCGGCAAACTATAATTTAAAGTGATGTTGGTCCTAGGCTTTGACTTATTTTTAGGTGAATCCCATGGATCACTTGTGCCTCAATTGCTACAGAGCAGCTGGATGTACTTTTGCCAGGGTATCGCATCAGACCCAGATCCTCAGTAGACCAGAGCCAGAGCAGCAACTGTATGAAGATACAGTTGTAGTACCTTTTTTTTTTTTTTTTTTTTTTTTGGGTGGGAAATCATCAAATGACTCCTCCCGCTCTGGGTGGAGCGGGAGGGCGTGTCAGACTTTTACTGACTAAAACCCACCCGTGTTCCTTCAGTTGCCTGTGCCAGGGCCACGGTTTTCTCTGTGGAATAACCCGCGACCCTGAGGACAGTTGTAGTACCTGGATTGCACTTAATTTCTGATCAGAAGTTGTCATCACAGCCTGGTTCTCCACCATCGTCAGGTTCAGAATGGATAACTGCAAATGTACCAAATGCACCTCAAGAAAATACGCCTACCTTTCGATTACCTACTTCCAAAAAGGCAACCGGAAGCTCAGGTAACTGTGCACTACCAAAATGCAAAAAACATAGAAACTCACACTATATCTGAATAATTGAGAATTAGGTTGCTTCAAGATTATTTCTTCCAAGCCATATTAGGATTTGTAGTAATCATCATAAATTCAATGAGTGGGATGCACTGTATAAATCTAGTACTTCATACTTTAACTCTCAGCAAATTGAGCACATATTTTCATATACAAATCACAATCCGACTTACAACTTTGAAGACCTTGCGTCGATAAAGTAAAGGTAATGTAATTTAAATAAAAATAATAATAATAAGAAATTCTTAACATAGATGACAATCTGTTGGAATACTGGATGGGGTCGACAAGACAAAACTTTTTAAGTTTATAGGACCTGGTTCCAAGACTTTCTCAAGAAAACATGAAGACCGGTTTATCGGCCCTTTTAATTAAATATATAAGTGGTGATTCTGATGAAAGAATAGCAAGCCTGATGAATATTACGAGGCGTACACTTGAGGGCTACATGAATAAGGTCAGGAAAATCATAACAGAGGAGTATGTTCCTAGACATTTAGGTCTAACCCATATTACCAGACAACATATACTATCACACAACTTATACGTAATGGCCTTTACGGCCATAACGTTATACCTATTTTTATTTGGGATGACGCCTATAATTTTACTTATAAAAGTACCAATTAAAGCCTATAAAAATTCTCTTATTCTTTGCATAAGTACAGGAACCTACTTAAGCCTATGTTGGTAGTTTTATGTGATGGATATATTTTGGATTGCCTAGGTCCATACAAAGCTACAAGCTCAGATCAGATGCCGAGATTATGTTGTCCCTTTTTAATGGTGAAAATGATTCAGTAAGATCCTGTTTCAGAGAAAATTACGTTTTCATTTTGGATAGAGGTTTTAGGGATTCAATAACGTTATTAGAACAGTGTGGCTATGAGCCTCATATGGCACTCTCCTAAATGCAAGGACATAAACAATTGACCGTGTGGTCAATTGTTTATTTCCTTAATAAGTTTGATGGATCCGTTATCAGTTGTCACTTATTTTACATACAAAATGAGCAACGAGTTATAAGGAAAAACTGATCTTTTCATTTCGATATTTTTTAATTATGCAGGGATTAAAAAATATGACAAGTATATCAATCTACCTCGTAATGTGTTCTCAACATTAGAAAATATTTTCAACTCTCAAAAAAAAAATTCTATCGTAAAATTTATGTGAGGATCTCGCCATGATTCTTTAGTTATCACAGTTTCTTTGAAAATTGCTGATTAATGGGATAAAAACTTATTTTTCTTACCATGCAATTGACATCTCAGCGATATGTGTTGTTGTTTATGCTATTCTTCACCAGCTTCCAGCTTTAATAGAGAGGTTTTCAAAAACATTCCATTCATTGACATAATGAAAATGTCATGTCTATCAAATAATAAAAATAATTGCCGATCATTACAATACGGCCGATGAATCCAGACCGGTCCGAACTTTGAGCAGAAGACTGCGCAATACACCACAGAGTACTTTTACTATAAAGGTACAATAGACAATGAGGCGAGCATGAGCGAGAGAACATGCGCGAAAGTTCGGAGAGCCTATGTTCAGACCGGGCGGTCATGACTTAGCTGACGTATTATAATTATAGTACTCTTTGCGTTTTATGCACGATGCTATAAATCAAGTAATTTATAAGAAATATATTCATATCATTCAATCAATTTGTTCTGTGCTACAAATGCTTCCAAATACCGTGGCCGATTGATTTCATAAAGACTATCAAAGTATTGTCGAAAATTATAAGTAGAGTACATATAAATTATTAGCCAGAATGTTTTGCCGGAAAATCAATAAAACCGTACGGTTACCGTTTAACGTAGTTATTCCCGTTTGGACAAAGCAGAATTTAAACTGCTCTTACCGGCAACATTCAGGGTTGTGCCTAGAAAACAAAGTCGTCATAGTCACAGGTGCTGGAGGAGGTATTGGTGCTGCTGCAGCGAAAGCTTTTGCCAAGGAGCGCGCTACAGTGGTCGTCTCAGATATATCCGAAGAGAACGTTGCAAAAGTCACTCAACATTGCCAGGAGGAGCTGTGCGCCCAGGCCCTAGGGTTTCATTGTGACGTGACCAAAGATGATCAATTGCAGACACTAGTTTGTAACACAATCTCAAAATTCGGCCGAATAGACGTACTCGTCAATAATGCTGGAATATTAACTTTTGGTTCACTTCTCGGCGCAGATATAATTGATACCTACGAGAAGACATTGGCTATTAACCTTCGCGCTTGCATATATCTCTCTATGTTGGCAGCCCCTTATCTTGTCAAGACTAAGGGTAATATTATCAATATATCCAGTATCTTAGGATGTATGTATTCCGGGAATTCGAAGTACATGCCGTATTGTATTTCGAAAGCAGGTCTTGATTCCTTTATGTACGGCGCTGCTTTGGAACTGGCTCCTGTTGGTGTAAGAGTGAACAATGTCTGTCCCGGACCTGTGAAAACTGAAATATTTTCAAAAGCTGGTGTCACGGGATCATGGAAAGATATAAGTCAATCTTTCAAAATTCAAAATATGATGGAATCAGAAGAGATCGCTGATTTAATACTTTATTTAGCAAGTTACAAGGCAAGAAGTATAACTGGAGTAAGGTATTATATAGATAATGGAACTATGGTACAACGTTGAGGATTTAAACTGGCGTTACCTTCAACTTCACCTCTATAAGCTGATGATCAGTGAGCTTGTTTTGCTTGAATAAAAAGGTACGCTTTGGTTTCGTTTAGCGACAGTCACTCTTTTTTATTTTTGTAATAATGTATCTTTTTTTTTAAATATATTTCTTTTTAATTTAAAAAATTACTTTTTTTATTAGTTTTAGGCCCAGTAGGCCCAGTTTCACCATACCATGTTAGTTAGTTTAGTGTTTAGTTTAATGTTCTGTTAAAATGTTAACGGGACATTAAGAGTAGCGAGTGTTTCACCAAGCGCTAATCCATGGTTATATATTTAAATCGGGCGTTAAATTTAATTGCTGCCGTAGAGGTTCGTAACTCTACCCGACATAGTCAGTTGACAAACCCATCAAAATGGAAGCAGCGTATTACTTTATTTTCGAGAAGATTCAAATTTTTTGGAAATTTGGGACGACTTGGACGATTTAGTATGCTTCAAAATGAAGCTAATTAAAATGTTACTCTCATTTGATGAGAAATAACGGCCACGTTCACGCGTGTTCTTACATAACATACATAATCAGCCTCTAATGTTCCCACTGCTGGGACACAGGCCTCCTCTCGGTGAGAGTGAGTGAGCTGTAATCAACCATGCGGGCCCAGCGCGGGTTGGTAGATGTCACATGTCTTCGAATTTTTTGTTCTAGGTCATGCCGGTTTGTCAGACAACCAGTCTTACCAATCGGTATCGTATTACCTATTAACTGGGTTGTGGATTTATTCAGATACATTCTGTTAAACTGGAAACCGATTTCAACATAGTTGGAAAGAGGGTAGACAGATGAAATCCATGTTTGATAGGACACAACTCGATGTTAGGAACAAAATAACCTTGCAGCGCACAATAATCCTTTTCGTTCTGTTCGTGATAGGCCCACAGATTCGACCGACTAGATTGACCTATCCATGGTACAGAGGCCTTTTACAGTAAGGCCGTTTGCCCACTGCCACGTCAACGGGACCTCAACGAGTTCGAGATGCGCCGGAGTAGCGATACATACATTTACTGTGGCCGCGTGTCTACCGCACGCCGTCCCCGGGAATTCACGCTCGGTTCGAATAATCTCGTTTCTTATTGATGTCCTGTTGGCGGTGGCGGGTGGACAAACGGTGTAAATCTGTGGCCAAAGCTGCGACCACACGCGTCTATTGTTTGAATGATAAGGTAAGAATCCATGTGACTATTCGTGCCAGTTTGAACACCTCCGTAAAAGTTTGCCGACACCATTGCATCGGCGGAAGCGAATTTCGTCTCGGCATAATGTGCGGGATTCACTTCAGTTTGACCAGAGCGGCAATACCCGTATTTTTAATAACGTTCGCATTCGAATCTCAGTCTCAAAAATACAATCAACTTTCCTACATTTATGACAAGTTTTTGACATTAATTGTCGCTGAGATGAGATTGTGACTTGGATTTGAACGTTTTTTAAGTAAGTACGAGAATTGGCCTTCAGAGCTTAAGACAGCGGTTTCTTTATACACAATTAAATTAAAAAACAGTGAAAGTGATATTTATCGTTATTAAATCATGTCGGGCAAATGTGATAAAATGGAAAATTCATTGAATCTCAAAAATCGCTAAGAAGTTTGCAACATGGATGGATTAATGGAACTATGGAGAAGTGTCTTGACGTTGTGTGAGCGTGCATTTTCCATCGCCGCAAATTCGATGTGCACCGCGCACACGATGCATGAAAAGCAGCACATAAAATATTTTTTTTCCGTTGGTGTAAGTGCTGTATGGCGTTTCAATAGGAGGATAATTAAATAAATAAATAACACACGTCGAGTTCATATGGTATGTCAGTTTTTGATCGTGCAAATTGGACTTGACGTAAGGTTCGATTCCCGGGCCGGGCCAAATGATATTGGGATATATTAGGTATTTCTCAATAGCTATCCGGAGTTAGGATTTTTGCCCCGGTATAATAAAAGAACGATCGCCTCTAGTACATGAGGTTTATAAAATAACAGGAGTTAGTAACTTTACACTTCCGCCCATCCCTTTAAGGAATATAGGTGTGATGTTATTGAACACGCTTTTTTTCAGGCCTTCGCCACTGAAAAATACAGTTCCCCTTTATATTGGAACTGTATTTTTATTACCTACCTACAAGCTGCTCCGCGCGGTTTCACCCACAGAAGTCTCGACCCCGTGAGAATACCGAGATAAAAGTATCTTATGGCAATCCAGGTCATGATCTACCCATGTGCTAAATTTCATCCAAATCCGTTCAGTCGTTTTAGTGTGAAAGCGTAACAAACAAATAATCAAAAAATCAAATCATTTAATCTCTAGTTTATCAGTCAACATTGAACGGTAATAGCAAGTATCAATTAAATCATTATTAACATTTTAATTTTTTTATTAATTTTTTGTTGTTAAAATAGCATTTGATTTCAAGACTCAAGTTCATACAAAACTGTCTGTTGCTGTCCAACTTAATATTACGAACGATAAAACAAAAAAAAAACGTGAAGACAACACTGTACAACTTTTTAAAACTTCAGCAGCACCCCATTGTCTACGCCGTAATTAGAGCCTGTCACTCCTTTAGCTTTATCACTAGCCAAGAACATTATAACATCAGCTACTTCCTCTGGTTCGGAGATCCTCTGTAGAGCAGTGATCGTGCAATTTTCCTCATAAACCTTATCAGTCACCAAACCCTGTAGCATATTAGTGCGGACGGGGCCTGGACTCACTATGTTCACTCTGACGCCTGATGCTGCCAGCTCCAACGCCGCTCCATGAGTGAAGTGGTTCAGAGCAGCCTTAGAAACACAGTACATCATTAATTCTGACGCTTGTACGTACGTCTTGGCGAGTATGCTCGAAATATTGATGATGTTGCCCTTAGTCTTCGCCAAGTATGGCGCCGCCAAGCTCGTCAAGTGGACCACAGCCCGCAGATTGATGCTCAACACTTCATCGTACGTTTGCATCACATCTGGACTTATGAGCGACGTATTCTTCAGTATGGCAGCGTTGTTGATGAGGACATCGAGTTTCCCGAATTTCTCAATTGTTTTTTGGACGATAGTTTTCGTTTCTGCATCATTGGCGACGTCAGCTTTGATGATGAGGGTCGGAGCGTCATGTTTCTCGCAGCGTTGGGCCACTGCCTTGAGCCCGGCTTCGTTTCTTCCGACGATGGCGATGCTAGCACCTGCTTTAGCGAACTGTTCAGCAGTGGCAGCACCGATGCCAGCGCTGCCTCCTGTGACGAGGACCACTTTGTTCTTGAAGCTCATGTTGCACGACGGTTAGGTACGACGACTGGTAGCGTATTGAAGGCTTAGCGTCTTACTCAAAGATCTAAATACAGATGTATTGATGGCACGCCTGTCGGGTACAAGACATGCTTCATGTAATTTTAAATGGAGATGCACGCGGTAGGCAAGCCAGTAAACTAGTTTATATTACGCTGCATATTTTACTGCGAGGTTACACGTGTACAATGATATATTAGCTAATGCCCGGAATGCGTTGTAACGCCTTCTAAAACCTTCTCCTGCGCGCAGACAAAAAGCTTACAAAAGTTTAATCGCAATCGGTCCAGCCACTACCTAGTTTTAGCGACACTAACGAACAGCAATTGATTTTTATTTATAAGAAGAAGAAGAAGATGTATTAGTTAGTTAGTCAATTTATGTAGAAATTTGTGTAAATAATTAATGGTGTTATATATTTTGTATAAACATTTTAATGTTTATATACAATATATAAATATACATTAAAATGTTTCTTGTTGTTCGCCAGTTAAGCTTAGTCCCATTTGATAGGGGGCGAGCCAATTGCCATCAACCGGGCACAAATTCAGACTCCGGGCTGCTACTGAGAAATACTAGATAAAAAAACCCAATAACACTTTGCCCACCCTGGGAATCGAACCCAGGACCTCATGCTCAGCAGTAGCTCTTGTGACTACTAGACAACGAGGCAGTGGAGGTGTATTTAAAATAAAAATTTAAATCTGAGGTAGATTTACATTTTTATTTTAAATTGTCACAATTATATTATTAATGTGTCCTGTCCCTTGAATACGGTTTTTGTCAAATGTGATAAAACACTAACGCGGCCCAGCTCATCTATGCCTTGTGTGCAAGTGCCGATTTTATCAATGAAACTGAACGCGATCAGCACTTTCAAACCCAGTTCAAAAGCTGTCAGTGTCAATATTACATATCAATTTTAATACTGACAGCTCTAGAACGCGTTTTAGATGTGCTGAACGCGTTCAGTTTCATTGGTGAAATCGGCACTTACTCAAAAAACTACCCGACAAGATGTCACTTTGAACTTTTATCCTACCTTCATGAGGTAGGTAAGTACCTACTTAAACCTTAGTTACATACACCTACCTTCGTATATGTCTTATTGTGTAGGTTTTAGCTTCAAGTTGAAATCACAAGACTACTACTGCTGCCGAACAACTTTAGCCTGGCTATTTGTACTATAATGTATTCTGTGGCGTGGCAGTCTCAAAAGGAAATAATTGCTACTCAATTATTGAGTCGAAAAGTAGTTCTATAAAAGCTGTAATTTTATAATCACTGAATTGTATTCAAATGCCATTACCGTGTGATTTTACAAAAATGTAAGTATAGTCCTCATAATTGCCGCTTTAGTCAATTATTTCCAGTAAATTGTAACTTCACTGAGGTTGAAAATATCTAGCTGTGTCATAGACAAATAGACCTTGTCGTATTAATACGCGAAAATGACATTCAACCTAAGGGTGATTAAGTAATTACGAGGTCGAGTATATTTGTTTAGCAAAGTCTTTGCTTGAATCAAATTTGTTTATATGTACAACATGTAACATTATTAACGCAAAACCTCATACACCCCAATTAGAGTATTGAGTTAAAAACATAATATAATGATCAGACCCATTTTTAAAGCTAACTTTTATTATTAAGAAAACTGTGTTCATCAATTTTATATGCATAACGCTAGCTAAATGCTTGGGATTTTGCTAGCGTTATGCATATAAAAAAAAATTGTGTTATTACCTTGACTGAGATTTAATTTTCTTTGGCTCAATCGGCGGTCAGTTTGCCAAAATACGCAATAAAAAAAAACCTATATTAAAATTTACTGAAATCGATTTAGCAGTCAATTATGAACAATTTACTTTCAAGACTTGCGTTCATTATTTTACAACTTGAAGGGTAAAAAGACAATAGGCTGCTTATAGACCTCTAAATACATTTATTGCAAGAGCAAGGACATTGCCCTTGCAATATCAACAGGAAAAGACTGCAACTTATTTTATCCTGTTGTAAGTCAAAGCATGTATTTATTAGCTGACCCGATGGACATTGTCCAGTCTAAACAATTCATACAAAATTCCCATCGTACATTCACATTCAGTTTCCATGAATTATCCCGGCAAGTTTTCAAATTTTGCTTTTCATCAGAACCTGATTCGGGACTATCACGAACATTTAATTTAAGTTCTAACAAATCTATTTAAATATAACATATTTTCACGCCTGTAATTCCAGAAGGGTTAGGCAGAGGTGTACTTATAGTACGTACACCTCTGCGAGCCTATTGCCATCAATCGGTCTCAAATCCAGATTCCGGGCTGCTACTGAGAAATTCTAGATACAAAAACCCAATAACCCTGCCCAACCTAGGAAGCGATCCTGAAAATATTTAAAATAAAATAAAAAAAGGAGGCTGGGACACCGACGCAATAACTGTAAACATGAATTCAACACCATTTCAAGAAATTAGCGTCAATTTTTTTTATTGGTTTTCAAAATAAAACTGACGTTTCATAGAAAAGTGCAGTACCTACGCGGTCTGGAACACCTTTTTTTTAATAACCGACGAACATTTTTAACTCAGAATAATTTACTGAATCGATGGCAAAGGGTTGCATGACGATGTCCACTCCACCCTGTATACAAGAAGAAGAAGGAGTTGACGGCTTCCCATTAGGTCTCGCTCCGTACCATGGCCTGGACCGGGGCCGGACGTGAGAGATCGGTCATCATTTTGATTTAATTTCATATCTGAACAGTTTTTATCTTTTTATAACGGACACTTTTAACGTTCTGCATCGTTCTGACATGCATAATTTCAACATGAATGATGTAACCAACATTTTGTTACCATATTTTAATTTGAAAGGTGTCCGTGGAGTTTCTTACCCGTTCTTCTATACGCTCTGGAATGAGCAACTAGCTTCATCTTTCTGACCGACCGACCTTCACAGTTCAAAAGTGTAGTATATTACAGGGTTTATTTAAAATAAATGCTTTTAGTTGAGTTTGAGGTTAGTTGAGTTGCAAATTAAGCACCTTGGATTTAGATCGAGGTAGGGAGCTGGCTTCTACTCCAGTTTTATGTGACGATCTGGTGACTCACAAATCCGTCATTAAGGTCAGGTGCTTCTCCATCCTTGAGTACTATAGTAGAACCAGGCAGGACTATCGAAAATGAGTAGCTTGTGGCAGAAAGAAAGCCGTAATGTTGTCGACTAGTTTTTAAAGGTGTTTTCGTGTGGTTATTGTTTAATACGTACTGAAAGTTTTATGAAATTGTTGTTTAATTGTGAAATGTGTAATCTAGTTTACCAGGCTTATAATAGTATTGTCAGGCCATCACCAAAGGAAATCCGATTTGACAAGTTTCAAGTCAATCTCACATATCAGTAGACACAAGAATCTGTCAAATCGATCTATCTTCTCTCGTGGTGACCCAATTTAACGATGATTCTAAAAAGTACAAATTAGGATGTACCTGCCTACCTAACTAGGTACTGCTGTTTGTGAATGATTGTTTTTTTAGACTTTAATAGACTCGACCTTAAAATTGACATAGAAATTACAGCGATACAAAAATTATAATTGTTAGAACTGTCTTTTCACCTGTGACAAAAAATTAATGAATGAATATGAATATGACCAAAACATAACAAAAACTACGCAAGTGGACAGTGATATGCAGGCATCAGCTCAACGCTGCTTGTGCTTGTGCACAAAATGTTTGACGTGTTTTGTTTTATAGAGACCCACTCGAAAAATACTTATTTCGTTGGAATATCTACATGGTCACCTTATTTCAACTATTTCGACATATTGAGTACCTAGAAACCCGATAAATACTAGTTTCTTTAAAATACATGGTCACCCTATTTCAGTCGTAAAAATACTTACACCATTGCACTGAAAACCTGCAGAGCAGTTACTTATTCTCGGCGACTGCAACACATCAGGGGTTTTTACGAGTTTTGTAGGCTTTTTAGTTTGGAGGAATCGAATGTTTTGAGGTTACCTAAATGTTTAATTTTCAATTTACTATTGAATGGGGTCGTCAAAAAAAACCTAAAGTAATACAAATTGGTTTCAGTTCAGTCACTAAATCTTTATTTATTAACGGTTCCTCTAGGCTTCTTCGTTGTGTGAAGGAATCGATAATCCCAATGTTTTGATGTTAAATGTTTAATTTTCATTAAAATTTACTATTAAATGGGGTCGTCACAAAAAGAAAATAAAGCAATAAAAATTCGTTACAGTGCCGTCACTAAATCTTTATTCGTTAACGGTTTCTCTCAGGTCCTCCGTTATGGAGATCACGTTGGCCGAACGTCCTGATATCAGGACGTTCGGCCATACATAAATGCTTCCAACTTCCGAACTGTACTGTCACAAATTATTTGGCTGGCATCTTTGTGAGTCATCAAATCATCACAAAAAAAACTGGAGTAGCAGCCAGCTCCCTACCTCGATTGGCCGATCGTTCTGATGTACATGGATTTAGGAGGTGCGGTCACCAGCCCGATATACCTACTTACAAAGTAGGTCACAGAATATTTTTTACTTTGGTATTTTTCTGATCTTGACGTCGGCAACAGCTTGAACTATAAACCACTTAAATGCGAACAAAGATTTAATACGTTATTCTTCTATTTCTTCATATTATTCTTCTCTTCTTGTTCTCACGCACTACTGTCTACATTTCTTTTTAGTTTCTCCTTTCGCAGGTCTGCTGTAAGAAATTTCTTAAGAAATCAGCAGTTCCTAAGGTACTCAAAAGTTATATTTCGTATTTCAATGTATTTTCACTGTGTACATAAATAAATAAACTTTCCCGATAGACTTGCATACAAATCTTCAAAACTGCACTTAGTTGCGCCATTATCCGAACGACGTTCACAAGATCACAAGACTGTATCGCTTAAGAGCCTCCAATCTTTGTAGGAGAGCTTTAAGGTAAGTGGCACTGTTGTCGTCGTCGCTAATAACCGCCGTAATTATTTCCAACAGACTTAATATTAAAACGATGTACAGTGAACGTTAACTAGATGGCGGTTATACTTTTGAAAGGTTTGTCTCTTAGATCATTTTAGTGTATTGCCACAGAATATCAGATCTAATAGTTCTTATCTCTTGCTATACAGCGTGTATAAGAAATGCGTGGTCATATCTAAGGGTGTGTGGCGGCATCTACACCGCCACATGCGAACAAACGCATCACACTGACGTCAGACAAATCCTGCATCGGGCAAGCAGAGTTTACCGCGCAGATAGCATATATACAACTTCCCGACATCAAACGTTGGGCAGTGGCCCACCAGATACGACATCCATCTGGTCGGAGGATCCTCCCTTTTCCAAGAGTATGAGTGAACCTTACACCCTGTTCCTCATCTCTCTTAACTGGTGACCCCGAGTATGAACGTCAGCGCAGCCTTCGTGCAACTACTTCAGCGTGATGTCATCATCATCACTCCCGCAAGTCACACTACCAGCCAGCAACCACGGCTTGAACGGTTGTACTGACCAATCAGCATGCAGCGCAAGCGCATACCTGGTCATCACCCTCAGCCTCATCAGCAACGTTGGCACAGCACACTGCACATTCGGCCGGTCCACAAGCAGAGCGCTAAATCCCTCTCCTGGTCGAACAGCAGCAGCCAGCCACAACCCAGCGCTGTACCACATCCGACGCACTGGAACACAAACAGCGCCACCCCGACTCACTGGGGGCATCTTCGCAGACAGTTCCGACTCATCGCGAACTACGAAACACCCGGTTCCGACGCACAGGAACCTCAGCTGGCACTGGCAAAAAGCATCGCAAGATACAAGACGTTGGCGACCTCCGGTTTTCGGAGGGGAGCGATGTGACGGCATCTACACCGTCACATGCGAACAAACGCATCACACTGACGTCAGACAAATCCTGCATCGCGCAAGCAGAGTTGACCGCGCAGATAGCATAAATACAACTTCCCGACATCAAACGTTGGGCAGTTGCCCACCAGATACGACATCCTTGTCGGAGGATCCTCCCTTTTCCAAGAGTATGAGTGAACTTTTTACCCTGTTCCTCATATCTCTTCAGGAGTGTAAATAACCAGCTATACCATTTTTGTTGTTGAGTATGTTGTCATTGTGTTTGTTGGTATATCGGCATGGCTAGCTGACATATTATGGCAAATAATTTAATTTAATTTTCTGTGTCTTGTAATTTTTATTATTTTGCATACCTTTTTTTTTGATAATCAAGTTCTTTCTTACTGAACAGACAGCTGTGCTGCTGGGGAGTTTATTGCGCCACTTCTTTTCCCAGCTAAAGTAATAGGAAGTGGTGAAGGGCGGGCGTTTTGGGGGACTGTCTTATGTAATTTCGACGTTCGAAAAGTGGTGATTCTCAGCCCTATTTGAATAAGGGGTTTATTTATAAAGATTGCTTAAAGTTAAGAGACGATTATACGTCAAAATGTAAGGATAAACAGTCGCTTATCATTTCTTAACTTTAAGCAACGTTTGTTATTAAGAGGGTAAATGAGTATTATATTGGTATATATTGTACACACAATGATTAAATTAAATGAATAACTATACAAATGATTATAAAAACAAAAGGGACACTTAGGCGTCGAAATACGTCATTCGGAAACTTCCCCGGAATACTGACAGCATTGCCACGTTGAATGGCAACGCTAATTCTTTGGCGAAAGAACAATCCAGCCCACCGGTCACATGAAATGTCGACTAGTCGTTCGCATTCTAATCTGTCTCAATCTGTCAAAAATATTGTCAACTTACCTACATTTTTAACAAGTTTTTGATATTGTTTGTCGCTGAGATGGGATTAAGACTTGGATCTGAACGTTTGTTAAGTACGAGAATTGGCATTCAGAGCTTAAGACAGTGGTTTCTTTATACACAATTAAAATTATATTTATCGTTATTAAATCCTGTCACCTGTCAGGCAAAATTGATAAAACGGGACATTTTGGTGTGTGACCGTCGTGCACATACGTTTTTTTCCGTTTTTTCACTTTTAATGTTCCTATCTATTTATTTTGGAAAATTCATTGAGTCTCAAAAATCGCAAAGAATGTTTGCAACATGGATGGAGTAATGGAACTATAGAGAAGTGTGTGTACGCTGTGTGAGCGTGAGTGTTCCATCGCCGCAAATTCGATGTCCACCGCGCTCAGGATGGATGAAAAGCAGCACATAAAGTCTGGTTTTCTCCGTTGGTGTAAGTGTTGCATGGAGTTCCGATAAGAGGATAAGCAAACAAATAAATAACACACATCGAGTTCATATGGTATGTCAGTTTTTGATCGTGCAAATTGGACTTGACGTAAGGTTCGATTCCCGGGCCGGGCCAACTGATATTGGGATATATTAGGTATTTCTCAATAGCTATGAGCAATCCAGTTCATGGTCTACCCATGTGACAAATTTCATCCAAATCCGTTCAGCAGTTTTAGCGTGAAAGCTTAACAAACAAACCAACAAAAATCTAATCTTTTTAATCTCAGTTTACAATATGATTGGTAATAGCAAGTATCAATTAAATCATTTTGTTTTTTTCTTTACATATTTGTTTTTTGTATAATATAGCATTTGATTTCAAGATTCAAGTTCATACAAAACTATCTGTTGCTGTCCAACTAAACATTACGAATAAGAAAACAAAAAATACGTGAAGACAACACTGTTCAACTTTTTAAAACTTCAGCAGCACCCCATTGTCTACGCCATAATTAGAGCCTGTCACTCCTTTAGCTTTATCACTAGCCAAGAACATTATCACATCAGCTACTTCCTCTGGTTCGGAGATCCTCTGTAGAGCAGTCGCAGCGCAATTTTCCTCCCAAACCTTATCAGTCACCAAACCCTGTAGCATGTTAGTGCGGACGGGGCCTGGACTCACTATGTTCACTCTAACGCCTGATGCTGCCAGCTCCAACGCCGCTCCATGAGTGAAGTGGTTCAGAGCAGCCTTAGAAACACAGTACATCATCAATTCTGACGCTTGTACGTACGTCTTGGCGAGTATGCTCGAAATATTGATGATGTTGCCCTTAGTCTTCGCCAAGTATGGCGCCGCCAAGCTCGTCAAGTGGACCACAGCCCGCAGATTGATGCTCAACACTTCATCGTACGTTTGCATCACATCTGGACTTATGAGTGACGTAGTCTTCAGTATGGCAGCGTTATTGACGAGGATATCGAGTTTCCCGAATTTCTCAATTGTTTTTTGGACGATAGTTTTCGCTTCTGCATCATTGGCGACGTCAGCTTTGATGATGAGGGTCGGAGCGTCATGTTTCTCGCAGCGTTGGGCCACCGCCTTGAGCCCGGCTTCGTTTCTTCCGACGATGGCGATGCTAGCACCTGCTTTAGCGAACTGTTCAGCTATGGCTGCACCGATGCCAGCGCTGCCTCCTGTGACGAGGACCACTTTGTTCTTGAAGCTCATGTTGCACGACTGTTAGGTACGACGACTGGTAGCGTATTGAAGGCTTAGCGTCTTACTCAAAGATTTAAATACAGATGTATTGAAGGCACGCCTGTCGCGTACGAGACATGCGTCGTGTAATTTTAAATGGAGATGCACTTGGTAGGTAAGCCAGTAAACTAGTTTATATTACACTGCATAAGCGACTGTGAGGTGACACGTGTACAATGATATATTAGAAACTACTTAAAGCATTAAAAGCTGCATGCGTTGTATGCATGCATGCTTCTAAAACCTTCTCCGGTGCGCATACAAAAACTTACAAAAGTTTCATCGCAATCGATCCAGCCATTATCGAATTTTAACGAAATTAAGGAACAGCAATTGTTTTTTCTATACTAATATTATAAAGAGGAAAATTTTCATTGTTTGTTTGTATTGAATAGGCTCCGAAAATACTGGACCGATTTGAAAATTAGTTTTACCCTTAGAATCCGAAATTATGTCTGATGAACACAGGCAACTTTTTTTTTTTTTCGTAATCCACGTGGACTAGGTCGCGGGCGAAGTGCTAGTTACATTTATGAAGAAGAAGAAGATAAATTAGTACTTAATGTAAATAATTTGTGGTGTTATATTTTGTATATAACGTAAACATTTTAATGAATGTTTAAAATAACATAACATCACGCCTGTAATCCCAGAAGGGTTAGGCAGAGGTGTACCTATAAGATACCCGCATTTCACCAGTTATGCTCAAGTCCCATGTAATAGGGGGCGAGCCATCAACCGGGCACAAAGCCAGACTCCGGGTTGCTACTGAGAATTTCTAGATTGAAAAACCCAATAAAACTTTACCCGACCTGGGAATTGAACCTCATGCTCAGTAGGAGCTCTTGCGACCACTAGAGGAACTAACCCGATTATTGTCACCATTATTAGTAGGTTTATAAAAAGTAAAAACAATAAAAGCAGATGTCCCCTAGATTAGGATCAGTAGAACAATTTCCATGAAGTTTTCATTGAAAATGTTGCTCCAGAGTCGCGTCGCGCCTGACTGTCCCTTGAATACGGTTTTTGTCAAAAGTGATAAAACACTAGACCGACTATACACCAAGATTATAGCACAGCTCATCTATGCCGATCTGCACTTTTAAAACCAGTTCAAAAGCTGTCAGTGTCAATATTACATAACAATTTTAACACTGGTACTCACACTGACACTCAGTTTCCTGAAATAATTGAGCCAAGATGTCACTTTTATTTTTTTATCGCTTTCATTAGGTAGGTAAGTACCTACTTAGACCTCTTATGTTGCATTCCTACCTTCGTATACGTCTTATTTTGTAAGTTTTAGCTTCAACTTGAAATCACAAGACTAGTACTGCTGCCGAACAACTTTAGCCTGGCTATTTGTCCTATAATGTATTCTGTGGCGTGGCAGTTTCAAAAGGAAATAATTGCTACTCAATTATTGAGTCGAAAAGTAGTTCTATAAAAGCTGTAATTTTAAATTAGCTGAACTGCATTCAAATGCCATTACCGTGTGATTTTACAAAAACAAATCAATCAATGTGTGTGTGTGTGTCAATGTGTCCTGTATATCTATTCAAATGTAACTTGGTCAATGTAACAAATGTAAAAAATGTTGTGTAACCAATGTAACAAATGGTCTGTGTCAATAAATATAATTTTATACATTATTATTAAATACTTTCAGGACTTGTGTTCATTCTATTACAACTTGTAGGGTAAGCAGACAATAGGCTGCTTATAGAACTCTAAATGCATGTCCTTGCCACTGCAATATGAACAGGAAAAGACTGCAACTTATTTTATCCTGTTATATTATCCGACCTGTGGTGTATTAGCCGACCCGATCGACATTGTCCTTGTCTAGACAATAATTCATACAAAATTCCCATCGTTAATTCACATTCACTTTCCCTGAATTTTCCCGGCAACATTTCAACTTTTTCTTTTCACCAGAACCTGATATCACGTAGTTATTAAAACAAAAATTTGCATCGGTCTAGTCGTTCTGAAGTTATGCGCTTACTTACGAACAGGATTTCATTTGCATAAAAAAAATAAAAATAAAAACATTCAGCATGATCCTAGAAATTTCTGTAGAAAATTTTTGGTTGTTTTAAAAAAAAACTGATGTTTCATAGAAAAGTGCAATACAATACGCGGTCTGGAACACCTTTTTTTTTTAAATAACCGACGATTTTTTTTTACGCTGAATCATGTACTAAATCCATTGTCCCTGCCAACCTGTATAGATGCGTATGATTTTAAAACCACTAGCAACCTATCGTCTACGTGCATTCTGTGTCTTTCCTTTTAGTAAAGATATCCAGGATTGAAAGTACCCTCTATCCTTTCTTTGACAGGCAGGTAGAAAGCCGTCTGTTAAAGGACGATGTCAGGTTTCGGCCTACTGTCCTGGACAAATTAATATTGAGCCAAAGTTCCTATGAACATCTGACATTGTTCTTTCATAACGATCGGCTCAGGGCTTTTGCATGAAAAAGAAGGTATTTTCACATTTTATAATATTAGTTTGGATTTGTAGGTCTCATTGACCTGTACATAGTGTACATCATCATTGTTGCAAACAGATTGCTAATCCATCGCTTCGATAAAAAAAAAAACTGCTCAAGATTAAGAAGAACCGGCGCCGTCAGTAGGGACTGGTCATCTGTTAGCCGCCACGGCTAATTTTAATTTAATTTCATAACTGAATTGTTTTAATTTTTAATCACGGACGCTTTTAACGTTCTGCATCGTTCTGACATGCATAATTTCAACATAAATGATGTAACCAATATTTTGTTACCATATTTTAATTTAAAACAGTGTCCGTGGAGTTTCTTGCCCGTATAGCTTTGGAATGGGCAACTAGCTTCATTTTTCGGACCGACCGACATTGACAATTGAAAAGTGCCTGTAATTGTTTTTATTTTATTAATAAATGCTTTTAGTTGAGTTTGAGCTATGTTGGGTCGCAAAATAAGCACTTCGGACTTAGGAGGTGCGGTCACCTGCCCGATATACCTACTTACAATACAATAAGTAGGTCACAGAATATTTTGTACTCCGGTATTTTTCCGATTTTGTCGTGGGTAACAACAGGTTGAACTGTAAACAAATATTATAAAACACATAGGTACCCGAAACGACAGTAAAAACGATTAAATTCAAATAAAGATTTAAAACATAATCATATTATTCTTCTCTTCTTGTTCTCATACAACTATTGTCTACATTTCGTTTTCATTTCTCTTATTGCAGGTTTTCTGGAAGAAACTTCTTAAGAAATCAGCAGTTCCTTAGGTACACAAAAGATATATTTCGTATCTTTATGTATTTTCAATGTGTACATAAATAAATAAAGTTTCCCGATAGACTTGCATAAAAATCTTCAAAACTGCACTTAGTTGCGCCATTATCCGAACGACGTGCACAAGATCACAAGACTGTATCGCTTAAGAGCCTCCAATCTTTGTAGGAGAGCTTTAAGGTAAGTGGCACTGTTGTCGTCGTCGCTAATAACCGCCGTAAATATTGCCAACAGACTTAATATTAAAACGATGTAAAGTGAACGTTAACTAGATGGCGGTTTTACCTTTGAAAGGTTTGTCTCTTAGATCATTTCAGTGTAATGCCACAGAATATCAGATCTAATAGTTCTTATCTCTTGCTATACAGCGTGTATAAGAAATGCGTGGTCATATCAAAGGGTGTGTAAATAATCAGTTATAACATTTTTTATTGTCCTTGAGTATTTTTCATTGTGTTTGTTGGTATATTGGCATGGCTAGCTTAGCCATATTATGGCAATTAATTTAATTGAATTTTCTGTGTCTTGTAATGTTTAATATTTTGCAAACCTACTATTGTAGATAATCAAGTTGTCTCTCACTGAACAGACAGCTGTGCTACTGGGGAGTTATTTGATTGCGCCAATTCTTCTTTCCGGCTAAAGCACTAGGAAGTGGTGAAGGGTAGGCGTTTTGGCGGACTGTCTTATGTAATTTTGACGTTCGAAAAGTGCTTATTCTCAGTCTTATTTTAATTAATTTAAATGTTTTGGCATATAATGTTTTCAGAAGGCCAAAATTAATTCAAATTCAAATCTTTATTGCCAATCACATGTCAACACACAAGGTCTTATTATTGATGTTGTCGGCCACAACAATTTTATAAAATAAAATATGAGTAGTAGCAAGATTCATAATAAATAAAGTAAATAGGAATTAAATATTGTAATCATTAAAAAATCTAATCAAACTACAATAAGTAATGATAAATTTAAATATATGTTACACGTCTTTACAAATTATACCTCTAGAAATCGTTAGAAAGAATCAATTCTTGTAACACATTAAATGTAAAAAATTAAAAAACGCTATAAACACCTAAAACTTATACTCAATTAAAGCATTTACAGGCACTTTTGAATTGTCAAGGATTCGGTCAGTCAGAAATATGAAGCCGTTGCTCATTCCAAAGCGTAGTAGGTACCTATGGAGAAGAACGGGCAAGAAACTACATGGACACTCTTTTAAATAATTTTTTTGTTACAAATATATTAGATACATCGATTAATGTTGACACTATATGTGAGAACGATGTACAAAAACCGTACACTTTAAACGCAAAACAAAACAAAATTAAAAACAATCCAAAAAAATCATTATTAAAATAAGCCGTGGCAGCTAAGAGATGACCAGTCCCAACTGACGGCGCCCGTTCACGAACATGACGCATGGATCAGCACCATTCAGCTCAACCATTTTGAAGGGAGCTAAATGATCCGACACACGCGCCACCGTCAGCGAGACATTTGAGTGAGCATGACATACTATCAGCCGCCAAGGCACATTCAAGTCAATCTATGACATTACCCGGTAAATGGTAGCTCTATAGTACAAAGTACTCACATCTGTGCAATGCATCTATATTATAAAAAGGAGATTGAGTTTATATAATGCAAATATCTTCTTACAATCTTCTGCTCGAAAATATAATTACCAATAAGGTTATTATACTTACGCCGCTTGAGGTTTTCCGCAGCCGCAGCAGCAGAGCCAGCACCGCTCGCCGAACCAGATAGATGGGATGGCCCAAGAGTGTCGACACACGTTGCATCCCACGCTAGAGGCCTACCCACCTTCCATGGAAATAAAGACATGCCGTCCGGTCTCGTACCATCGTCGCGTGCCAAGCCATTGGGTTCTAGTACAGCTGGAACGCCGACGGTGACAAGAGCTCGTCGGATGATGTCGTTAATGTTTGCGTGCCGCGCTAAGCGACCCGCACTTCGGCTGCAAGACAGGCCGTGGTGTCCGAGACTGTTGACAAATTCGCCACAGTGACAGTGATGAGGAGAACAACAAGGAGCTCCTAGTCGCAGGGAAGCAGCGAGGCGGAAAGTGGTGTCATCGAACAAAATGCCTATGTTCGACGACGGTAGTGCATGAAGTCACAGACCTGACTCCCATTTACCCACAGCCAGCAGAAGCGCACACTCCCAAACACACTCACACAAGAGTACTCCCGGGCGGCAAGGCGAACGCAGCCTGCTAAGTGTTTTGCCACAAGAGGTCTGGCGCCGCGGGGAACTCGTTTCAAGACAGGTACAGAGTTTTAGAATTTTGACAGGGTTTTCCAAAACGTAATTCTTTGACCAAAGAACAATCCAGGCTTTCGGTCACATGAAGTGTCGACTAGTCGGTGAGAAATTTCCTTTAAAAGGAGACGCGCACTCAGGCCCCATGACCCGAGTTTCCGTTACGACCCCAAACGGCTCAAAACTGTAGTTACCCATAAGGTTACGGTATTTGTGCCGATTGAGGGTCTCAGCAGCAGCGCCAGCACAGCCCGCCGTGCTAGGAACATGAGATGGCGCAAGGGTATCGACACAGGTTGCGTCACACACCAGAGTCCTACCCATCTTCCAAAGCAAAATAAATGAATAAATGACTTTTTACTTAGGTTGAGTAGGTATTGAAGTTTAATACGGAACAGTTATTTTTTTTTTCGGGATTACGATGTTCGTTTGGAGAAAGCTGTTCAGTTTGTGTGTCTCTACCACGCCCTTAAATATGAACACATATTTCTGATACCCACTATATTGTCTAGCTTAAAGACTCGTGCACACTGGCGCGACGCCACAACGCGACACAAAGACACCGCGTGTTGCGCGACGAGCGGTGTCTTTGTGTCGCACTGTGTCGTCGCGCTTGTTTGCGGGAGCCTTAAAGCTGGGTTTTTAGATGTAGATACTCTCAAATCCCAGCTGGTTAATTTATGCAGACAAGAAAATACCGCGTGATAATGATAGTGTGGTATACCAACCAAACTCTTTAGTGATGTTATCACAATCTGGCATCTTTGTATTGTAATGTCACTTATGCCATAGCTTACTTTATCAAATTATGTATCGTTTATTTTGTTGATTAAAACCGTTCTTCTAAAGGTTTATCTTATTACAATTTAATCAACAAAATGTTTTAAAATTTTGCCATCATGGAAAAATACTAGAAACCCGAAAGTTTGGATATCGATCCTGTTGATAGTTCCGCATCAATAAAATGGGAACATTGGAAGAAAACATTTGAAAGCTTTCTTAAGGCGTTGGAAGGCGTCTTGACAGGTGAGAAGGTAACTAGATCTTCTCATAAACCACGTTTCATCAAACGTTTTCATGTATATCAGCGAGTGTAATACTTTTTCATCGGCAATAATTACTTTGGGAAAATGATTCACAAAGCCTAAAAATGTAATTTATGCCCGGCATGCACTCGCATCAATGAAACAACTGGGCGACGAAACAATAGACATCTACTTACAATCATTAAAACAATTAGCCAAAGACTGCGACTTTAAAACTGTAGATGCTGAAACAAATAAGAACGACAATATACGTGACGCATTTATCTCTGGAATAAAATCTAGTACGATAAGTCAAAGGCTACTAGAAAATCTGACGTTAACGCTTGAAGAAACACACAATCAAGCACTGTCACTAGAAATGGCTGAAGTGAATGCAACAAACTTTAACTCTTTTAATGCAAATACTGCTGTTGCCATTGTCACCACTTCCAAACACAAGGAATCTGAAAAATCTTTTGTACTTAAACAATCACATGAGCCTAATAGTACAATAGCAGTGACGCCAACTTATCAGAGACGCAAATGTTTCTTTTGTGGTGGAAATGTCCATCCTCGTAAAAACTGTCCCGCAGTAGACTCTATCTGTCAATTTTGTAACAAGAAGGGTCACTACGCTGTTGTATGTCGAAGCAAGAGCCATATCAATGCCGCTATTCTCGAAGGGGATGATAGCCTTTGTGGTTGTATTGTAGCTGCATCGCCAACTTCCTTGAAGAAAGCTACAGTACCAGCATATATAAAAGGGATAAAAGCTGAAGCTTTAATCGATACTGCTAGCTCTATAAGCTTCATTAATGAGCAATATTTTCAGTTGTGTCAATTAACGAAAAGATCCTGCAAGCAAACTATATAAATGGGATCAACAGTCATACGTCACAAGTGGAAGGTCAAACATGTGCTCGTATCGGAGAACATGATTATAGAAACGTGAAATTACTAATAGTAAAAATCTCTGTGCTGACTTGATAATTGGTCACGACATATTAGACGAGCATTCCTTTCTCGAACTTTCTTTCGGCGGACCTAAAGAACCACTAAAAGTATGTGGCGTTGCAGAAGCGTCTGTCCCTGCTGTTCCACTTTTTACGAATATCAGTCTAAATTGCAAGCCTATTGCGATTAAATCTCGCCGCCATAGTGAAGACGATAAAAAGTTTATTAAAGAAGAGATCGCAAAACTCCTTGGCGAGCTCAAGTACTAATTACAAAGAACGCCAATCACAAGAAGCGACTTGTCATTGATTATTCACTTAAGATAAACAGGTATACACAGCTTGACGCTTATATACGATAAGAAAATTTAGAAGGTACTTTCCCATACCTCGATGACGTAACAGTTTGTGGGCGATCTCAATCTGAACACGATGCAAATTTACAGAATTTTTTTGCAGCCACACAAAAATATGGCCTTACTCTCAATAAAGAGAAAAGCAATTTATCGCAGAATAGCATCGATATCCTAGGCTATACCATTAAAGACCATGTCATAAAGCATGATGCTGAACGGCTGCGCCCACTTCTCAATCTTCCACCGCCAAATGACACACAGTCATTACGAAGAGTGGTAGGAATGTTTGCACATTATAGCAAATGGCTTCCAAACTTCTCGGAAAGAATCCACGCTTTAGCAAATACAAGAATATTCCCACTAAGTAAACAAATTACCGAAAATTTCAAAGCATTGAAAGCTGATATAGTAAAATCTTCTGTTCACGCTATCAATAACGCTGCACCATTTCTCGTTGAAACGGAGGCATCTGAACACTCAATCGCTGCAACCTTATCACAAACTAATCGACCCGTACACGTAAGGTAGGACGTCCTCAGGCTAGGTGGAGCGACGATCTTCGCAGCGTTGCTGGTAGCAGCTGGATGAGAGTTGCCGAAAATCTAATTGCATGGTGTGCAATTAGGGAGGCCTACTAATAGCCAATAGGTAGGCTGATGAAGATGATGACGTAAGTGCGCACAAAAATGATTGCTTATTTCTAAGAATTGCCTAGATCAATATTCTGGCACTAAGCTGGGCTGGATACCTCCTCTGCAGGTTGGACATCCGAGGAATACTTAGCTATGTACCATTAGCAAACAAGGTTATATTCACCAGCACTACAAAAACCTAAAGACTTTCCATAAAACTTATACAGATGGAAAGAACTAATTTATATAAACAAAATTAACCGAAAAGCGCCAAAAACATAAGATTGTATGCGACGCTTAAGCCAAAGCGATACCAAGACGCTCTAAGGAGATAGTGCTCGGGGGTCATCGCAAACAAATGAGGGGTGTAAATCCTACCCTCCACCCCTTCTCCCCGCATCTTTCCCCAAACCCCACAGGTAGCACTTGCTCAACCCTTTCTTGGCTAACATATGGCTGGCACACCTTAAATTAGTGAAAGTACTGGATAAGAAATTTTGTTATAATGTACATTATTTTTTAATGTCTTCGACATATCTCGGGACCGGCCTTTAGAAGGCGTACGAGGGGCCGAAGCCAACTTAGAATTTTTTTAAGTGTTGATGCACCAACCGACGAGTATCCCTGTAATCAATAAGCAAGTGCACCCAAGGACAGCTCCCGGTTGGCGCAGGACTGATGCAGAACATGGGGACAAAACATTTTGGGCTACTATGACTACTATGGACTATAGAAGAACTATGTCATGATCAATGTTATGTAATATTAATGTGACATTTTATTAATATGATCCTTTATTTTTTAATACTTTTATAAAACGTACTCGTATAATTAAAAAAAAGCGTTTGAAAATACGAAAAATAGTAGCCCACCGGTATCGGGAACAGGGTCCAAGCTACCATGAATATCACAATCTGCCCTCGCTTTTTACATGCATGACCGCACATTCGTCCACACCAAATTCCATCCTGATGGCGCTACTGAAAGATTCAGTTCCACTTTTACTGAAAGTAACTGAATCTTTAAGTAGCTAAAAAACGTTTCCTAAACAATTTGCAACTGATGAAGCTACTGGCTTCATCAGTTGCAAATTGTTTGGGACGAGAGCCTAGTTCTGAATTCTCCAGCAGTGTGCTTAGAGTATTCAATGCTAAGTAGAACCAAAGTGGACTCAAAATATCACCTTGAAATATGCCTCGCTCGATCCTTATCAGCTCGCTGCGAGTATTTCTCTGGATATTTCGACATCCTAGATAGCGAAGGACCGTCCTTCATTGCCTCATACACGACATCAGGAAGGTGCGCAGAGTTGCATCTACTTTATAAGACTCCATGAGCTATGTATGTGTCACCAAGTCATCAGCTCATCAGCATCTGCCTTCTTATAATCTATCCAACACGTCGACAGATCCTTTCGGGAAAGACGAACCTGTTGGCTAGTGGCAATATCAAGAAGGAGTAGCTCCTTTATTCCGCGGGACCCGTTCCTACATCCATTTTGAGAGGCAGACATAATGGAGTCAGTGTCTATATATTTGATTATTTTAGCTCTCAAAATGGATTGTGATTTTTTGCATTATTTTGAGCTGAGCTGTACCTTTAGTCGCCTCCCACCATTTGCCAGAAAAGCTTAAGTCTCGTATGAGGGCAACTGAGCGAGCCTGTTGCTATGCCGGGCATAAATCCAGACTTTTGCTACACTTCGAGAAACGCATTGCCAGACCAGTACAACTCATTTGCCCTTCATTTCAACAACTCAACCTCATTCATTGCGATATTTACATTGTCGAGCAGAAAAATTGTTCAAACATAATAATGTAGGAATGAAAAAGGAATTTCCTTAAAAAGCCTTCGGATTGTGAAAGAAACTGTGCTACCCACGGGACCCTTAAAAACGGGGAGGCAGTTGCCGCAACTAGGCATCTGACTTCCCGTTTTTCCTCATCTTTACGTGATCTTTGGCCTATTCTAGACAAAGGCATTCATTGTATGCAAAACTCGGTCCTGATCGACAAATTTATTTTTGTTTGTCTAATATTGGGATTGTTTAATATTTGGCACATTAAACTGGCGCCAGACAGGTATTTGTAGGTAAAGATCTTCCATTAAGCATATCAAGTAGGTTTTAGAGCCTAATTTGAACTTAATAATTATTTTCACGTAGCGTAGTACAAATTCAGCCTTGCAATATTTTTCGCAACTGTGATGCATAATTACATGGCCATGTAGGAAGCCAACATTAGTACGGAAGTGAATAGGTACCTACTTATATCAATTATCGACTGAACGGTGGTCTAGTAGTGAGTAGAGATCTTGGTTTCAATTCCCAGGTATGGCAAAGTGTTTTTCAGTAGCAGCTTAAAGTCTGAATTTGTGCCCGGTTTATGGCAATAGGCTCACCTCTCATTAGATGGGACTTAAACAAAACTGGCCAAATATGAAAGAAAAGAAAGAATCACCTACATTTTTATTTTACCTATTTCTGTGACTCAAACACGGACGTGCTTAACGTAAATAAATGAATTTTGTATAAAGAGGTCACTTTTGGGAATCGAAAAAGATTATTTTTAAAGTTTTGCAAGTTTTCCGCATGAGATAATAAATAAAAGGACTCACTGTGATGGTAAAAATTTTAAACTAAGAATATAATTTTAAAGCTATAAAAAAAATCTCTCTTATCTCCAAAAATATACTGTATAAAATTATGAAGAAAAAAAAACTCTAAATAATGCTATACTTACAGATTACAGGATAACCTGTAAGAAGTCTATGGTCTAAAATAACATGGTAAATCTCTCAATATTGTGTCTACGAACTTACATTTGCAATTGGAATGTATGAAAGAATGTTTTTTGACTACAATATAGAGTTCGTTCTTGGGATAATTTAATTTTTTATAATCAATTTTCCTTAATTTATTTATTTTATTTCAGTCTTTAAAAGTTTTGGTGAGGTACTATTTCTTATCCACCTTTAGCAATCCAGTGACACTTTGCAGGGGCACGCGGTTAAGACAGGTGAAGTGTTCGGACGTCCCGTCGGATTTATAGGCGGACTGTATTGGTTCCGTTAGGTTACCCTGTACCTACACTACCCACTACCTCTACCTATGTAACACCTTGACTGTACCCTGTACCTAATGCTCATATATCGCCAACAGGACATAAGTAAACAGAGAAGAATTTAAGATCTTTGTTACATGTAAGTACTTAGGCAAAATCCATCATTCACAATTTATAAGTTCATCCATCAATCCATCATTTATAAGTTTTCAAAAAAAAAGCCAAGTACAGTACAACTATTTTCTTTACGCCCTCCGCAAACGCCCTCAATTAACTTGAAAGTAAGATCTTTGTTGCATGTATGTACCTAGGCAAAATTCATTATTCACAATTATTTATATGCGTAACCGTTTAAAAAAAAATGGCAATAAAAGTACAACTATTTTCTGAAAGTCCTTCGGCAAACGCTCTCAATCAACTTGGAAGTCGATTGAAAGCGTCCGGTCTGCACCAAGTGCAAAGGGAAACTGATAGAAATCCCACGAATGACGAAACACGAAGTTTTCCGAGGGACATTAAGAAAATAGTTGTACTGTAATTTTAACCAAACGCGAATTTAAACAATATTCCACGAAAAAAAATGTTTTCCAATAGATTCTATTACCGTCCCATAGAATATTGATAATTCTGCTCACACCTACCAAGCAATACTTATAACGTTATTCGATACGCACAGTAAGATCAATCATAGTAATTACTGCACGACATTTCCCCAAGAATAGACGACAAATGTGACAACACGACAGATCCAACAATTTTTTATCCTACAACACTGTCCCAATTCCCAAGTCGGGAGCCAGGGAAGTAATAGATAGCTGGTGCGAAACAATTCTAACGGTAATTGGGGTAGATGCCTCGTGAGGATCTCTGACACACTTGACATATGACGATATTGTGTAAATTGTATACCCATATTTTGTACGTGACTGAACTGAAACTGGTGCTGCCACCCTATTTTGGATTGTGTGGATAGGATATGCTTGTGTGCTTTGAAGTTTTTTTGTTTTGTTGTAGGGAAGATATCTATGTTAGTTCCTAATACCTAGGCTATTATGACTTTCCACTCCTGCCAAAGAATAGATCACATACTTGGCAAGATATCTTTGTTCGTCCTGTCTTTCTACTCATACTGAAGAATAGATCACAAATTCTCGTCATTTGTAGGTGCGGGAAAGACTGTTGACAGCAATGCATAATCAGCCTATTATGTTCCCACTGCTGGGACAACGGCCTTCTCTCTGTGAGAGGTAGTGGGCCGTAATCCACCACGCGGGCCCAGTGCGGGTTGGTAGGTGTCTCATGTCTTCGAAGTTTTGGTTCTAAGACATGCAGGTTTCCTCACGATGTTTCCCTTCACCGTTTTGAGAGCAGAGGTGATGAAATAATTTACACAAAGTAAAGCGCTTGCCTGGGTTTGAACCAAACACACATCTAGTAAGTCGCGGCCGTTACCACTGGACCAACACTGCTCTCAGCAATAAAAGCAATAACGTTCAACACTGTTGACCGCAATAACGTTTGTAAAAGACACATAGGTAACGAAGCCGACATTCACTTGTACCTACTTCTTGCCATTGTAATATTTTTTTGTACTAGACTGTACGTGGGAACCTTCTGGTTACGGAGATATTGAAGGTCAAAATTCCTACTTTTACTGACGTTTTTAACGAAAACTAGTTTTTGATGTTCAATTGTACTCTGAGTGAATTTACACGGGCCGCAAATTTTATAATTAGTCATAAGTAGATGTTCATAATGATATAATTATTGTAAGTCTCATATTGTAAGCTTTATTAACTATAACTACACTATTGTATTAGGTAAGCCTGTGATGATAGTTGTGTGTGATTCAAATAAATAAATAAATAAAAAAAATGTTATAAACACAACTTTAAACACCCCCATTAGACCTCGTTGTACCTGTACCGTTTCATATGTTTGTGTATTTTTGTGCAATTTTACTTATTTTTATTTACAGCATGCGAATTACGAAGGCTGTAGCCGGAGGATTGAAAAAAACACAAAATATATTTAACTTAATTTATTTTATAAGAATTACAATACTAATTAATAGCTAAAATAGTCAACCGTTGACCGGAGCTGTGTCAAGAGTGACCGTTTTACACGGGTCTCGATGTCCGGTGTCGGGCTGCATCACGTTGTGCTGCGTCGGCGCCTCGTGTCCGCGGCTGATGCAATTCGCGTTAACTGGGTAAACGCCTGTCAGCGGTTTGGGTGCTATGCGAATACGTAACATGCGTAGTTGATGACTATGTGATGGGTCTTCTTACATCCTGTATAATAAATTAGCCGCTGTAGGTAGCTGGTAGCAGGGGAATGGCGTGCTCATATGTCCAGGAGTGGACAGCATTAGGCTGATGATGAGGATCCTGGACCTGAAGAAAATAGCCTTAAACCAATATTGGTATATTTATCCAAGGATCGAGTGGAGTGGCCAGCTGAACTAATGGACAAAGGACCATTTGCAAATCTTCCTAATAACCAATATGTATGTGAGTTGAGTTACTTATCTTATAATTGAACATAATACCCTAACATATCTGAAGCAACGCACGTCCGTCACAGGCTGATGCCCGCGGAAAAGACGCGAATAAATATTGTTTGTTGGTATCATAAATAAGGGCCGAGACAGACGTCGGGACACGTCACCTTTTGATACATTTCTGCTGTCGTTATTAATGACAAGTCATCGGTGTCCTCCCGACGGACAAACTCAGGGTTGCCAGCAATGTAAAGGAAGTAATTTGTAATTGGTACTTAAAAAAAACAAGGATATTTTGGCATTCGAATGATGTTGACTTGAGGGTGCTGTTGGTACGCATTTGTGCAATAATTGTAATGTGAAATGTATTGAAAAAAAAAGATGGCGTCGCTAGTTCCGATTTTGGCCGTGCGCCAAAAGGACCTTGTAGCACTTTATCATACACTAGATGTTGCCCGCGACTACGTAAGACGTGGTGTCCTATTTACGTGGTGCATCTAATTTACTAAAATAAAAGCCACATTTTTTATAAACTTTCCTGTTTACTACGTTATATATCATAAACAAAGCGCTACAAGATTTGTACCTATGGTGCGTAACACACACTTTAGGAATGCGGTAGTGAGGACTGACATCGTGAATAGGACACCTACACTATATATACGGTGGCGCAGGGACATCGAGATGAAAACTATAACCATAAATTCACCACATGGCTCTAGACCCCATAAAGCGTCCCAGCCATCTGAATTTGTCTATGATATTTAATTTACAATATAATCGAAGGTTAGAACTTTATTAACCACATCATGAATTCAAACCAAATACAACGCTTTCTAAATATACAAGAACCTATCAGAACCCATTTAAATTCCAATTCTCTCTGCAAAGTAAAGTTCTAAGCACAGAAAACTCTGTGATATCAATAAAGAAAAGTTCTCTTTTTGATTCACAAGTAACCTAACCTATATTAATAAAAATACTAAGGCACAGCCCTATTCTGGAGGCCTGCCCAGCATAATAATAGATCGGAGAGGGAGGCATATCGTACATTCACCACCCTTTAATATCATGTGAGAGTTCTGCTAAATTTATCAATGGCGTTAGGACGTAGGTACATCGCGACCGGCACTCGGCTTTGTATTACTTATTCAGTCTGCGCCGACGACATTGATCTTTGTTTCCAAAGGAGATCCTGCAGGTAAGTTTAAAACACAATAATACATAGGTGCTTAAATACTCTGGCCTCGCCTTTTTAAAAACTACAGAACACCGTGGTTTACAATTCTTGTTCTCTGTTCAAGTTTCCTATAGTTTTGTGGCGTGTGTTTATTTAGTTTAACATATATACACAATAACATCACGCCAGTAATCCCGGAAGGATTAGGCAGAGTTGTACCTATAGTGCACCCACATTTCGCCAGTTATGCTTGAGTCGGTTGAAAATCTACATCTTTTTAGTAAAAGAGGTGAAAGACACAATTATATCACTAGAAATAGGGACCAATTAGTTCAACCAGGTTTCAGGCTGGCTAAAGTAGACTCATCTTTCATGGGGTACTGTTTAAGATGTTACAATAAAATACCTCCCCACTTAAATCAACTGAATGAAACCAAATTTAAATCTTGTATAAAACGCACACTATGCAGCCGAGCATATTATAAGTTAGGGGATTACATTGCTGATAAAAATGCTTGGCTAATCGCTGGTCCTGCTCCTCAAGGACGCATCAACTAATTGATTAGCATTTGAAAATACTGTTGGAGCTGCTGAAGATTAAAAACAAGAATCTTTGCATTGTATAAACTCAATTTTTTTGTACTGTATAATTGCTTTACGCCATATTATGTGAGTACTATGTACATGCTTTAAAGCTACCATTTACAGGGTACCTACGTCTTTCATTGACTTGAATGTGTCCTGGCGGCTGAGAGTATGTCATGCTCACTTTAATGTTTCGCTGATGGTGGCGCGTGTGTTGGATCATTTAGCTCCCTTCAAAATGGTTGAGTTGAATGGTGCTAATCCATGCGTCATGTTCGTGAACGGGCGCCGTCAGTTGAGACTGGTCATCTCTTAGCTGCCATGGCGTATTTTAATTAAATTTTATTTTCGAATTGTTTTCATATTTAAATAACGGACGCTTTTAACGTTCTGCATCGTTCTCACATGCATAATTACAACATGAATGATGTAACCAATCTATTGTAAACATAATTTGATTTAAAAGAGTGTCCTTGGAGTTTCTTGCCCGTTCTTCTCCATAGGTACCTACTACGCTTTGGAATGGGCAACTAGCTTCATTTTTCTGACCGACCGACCTTGACAATTCAAAAGTGCCTGTAATTGGTTTATTTGAAATAAATGCTTTGAGTTTGAGTTTGAGTCCGTTTGTAATAGGGGCCGAGCCTATGGCCATCAACCGGGCACAAATCCTGACTCCAGATAAGAAGTTCTAGATAGAAATACCCAATAACACTTTGCCCGACCTGGAAATCGAACCCAGCACCCTAATTGCGTAACACATTTTCGTAAACGATTACGACTAATCTGTTTGATTTTGACAGTTTAACAACATTCATTGCGTAATTCACATTGTTGAGCAGAATGTTTTATCGAACTTATGAAGCAATGGATTAGCAATCTGTTTCAAAACTATTCAGATTGATTAGACTGTTTATTACGTAATTAGGGTACAGGACCTTGGGCACGCCACAATAGCGGCGGTAAGTCCCCTCTTTGAGGAGTGGTTGGAGAGGCGCCACGGCGTCCTCACCTTCCGCCTGACACAGGTCCTCACCGGACACGGTTGTTTCGGGAGGTTCCTGTTTCGCATAAGGCGGGAGGAAACGCCCGGGTGTCACCATTGTGTGGATCGCCTGGAGGACACGGTGGAGCATACGGTGGAAGTCTGCCCAGCTTGGGCGGAGCACTGCAGTGTGCTCGCGGCGGCGATCGGCGGCGGCGATCTCTCGCGTCCGGCCCTGGTCCAGGCCATATTTCGGAGCGAGAGAGAATGGAAAGCCGTCACCTCCTTCTGCGAAGCAGTAATGCTCGCAAAGGAGGAGGCGGAGCGCGTTAGGGAGAGAGCCTTGCGCCCTCACGCCGCCACTAGCCGCCGCAGGAGACCCTGGGCGTCGGGAGTCGCCTGCAGATTCCCGGCCACCGTAGGCGCGGGTTTCCGGATGGCGAGCAACGGGTAGCTCGCCGTCCGGTAAGGACCAGGCCCAGGCCTACGAAAGAGATAACCGTGGCCCTGGAACAGACAATTGAAGGAACACGGGTGGGTCAGTAAAAGTCTGACACGCCCTCCCGCTCCATCCAGAGCGGGAGAAGCCATTTGATGATTTCCCACCCAAAAAAAAGGGTACAGGACCTCATGCTCAGCAGTAGCTCTTGAGACCACTAGACCAACGAGGATTTAGTTTAACTTTTAATGAATTTATGTTAAAGACAATAATGTTTTTTTATGATTAAGTTTTGCAATGTGTATTTAAACAAACTTAATATTAGAACATAGGCTTTTTTAAATATATTTTGTACCTATATCTGATTGAAATAAGTACATGAGGTACTCATGTCAAATTAATTTCCATGCCTTAAACAGGCAAAACATGGACAGTACATAAAACCACTTGACATTATGATGATGAATTATCACAACATAAAACATACATAAACGTCCAATAGAAAGAGAAATAAAATCCAAACCGATGTCAGATGAAAATTATTTAAAAAATCATTAAATTTCTAACTCAATTATACTACTAATAGACGACAAACATACATGGTGGTGATTCAGATACCCCGCAATAAAAGGCATCTAAATTTTCCCTTCTCCAGCCTGTAAATAGTGAGACCACAAATAATAAAAAATAGGAAAACAGAAAATCTAATATTAAAACCCAACCACGACAAAAACTACAACAAAAAAGGTACTTAATTGAAAATCCTGACTCACACGTCATGTAATTAAGGCATAAATCGAACAGATTACGTGTGACTCCCGGATTTTTTATTTGTCTGTCTGTGGATGTCTTGTTTATACTTATCTTTTTAGATGTAGTTTTTGTCGTAGTTAGGTTTAAGTTTTTAATCTTACTTTTATTTCACGCTTAAACTGTGACTAGCTGGTTATCGGGCAGATGTACCACACTAGTCGGTATATGGATATGAGAGAGACAGATCACAGTCTTCACGTATAGCAGACAATTTCATCTAGATTTCAAGGGATGGCAATATCGCATTGCATACTGCGCCTCTGGATTTGTGAATGGAAAAACATTAAAATTATAGAATTATCTTCTAATCACCTTCGTTACCTGCTATGGCAGCAGGTCACGTGACTGGGGTCAAATGCAGAAGCTGAGTCATAGAATCAACAATTGAAAGAGCACCAGGCACCAACCCGCAATGGGTCCACGATGTGGATTACGCCCGCTCCTACTCACTGAGAAGAGTCCTCACTCTTAAGCCCTAGCAGTGTGTGCAGGAGTATGGACGTGGTTTAGAGTATGGGCACGTGGCAGATTATGGATAAATTTAAGATTTTTTGGTTTATTACATTTGCATAATCAGCCTATTATGTTCCCACTGCTGGGAAACAGAACTCCTTTCTGAGAGAGGGAGTGGGCCGTAATCCACCACGCGGGCCCAGTGCGGGTTGGTAGGTGTCACATGTCTTCGAATTTTCGGTTCTAAGACGTGCCAGTTTACTCACGATGTTTTCCTTCACCGTTTTGAGGGCAGTGGTGATGAAATAATTTACACAAAGTAAAGCGCCTGTCTGGGTTCGAACCTACGACCTACAACTCGTAAATCGAGGCCGTTACCACTGGGCCACCACTACATTTAAACAGAATAAACTTTGTCACGAGAAATAACGATAGGTAGAGGAGAAAACGAATCCAGCAAATCAGGGGATCGCTGGGATGATTCTACGAACTTCTTACGAATACTCGTACCTATGTCACGACACTTCACTTTGAAAGACAACCGATTGGTTGCCATCCTGATGTTCAGAGAGAGCGCATTCCAAAGAAAGACTGCCTGAAAGAAGCTCTTCAGTAAACAATAACCTTACAATACTTTAACAATATACGTAAATAGTATCAAAAAGATGCAGTTACAACGAAGCGAATTCTTAATCGCATTTCAACTAACGGCGCCACTCATTCAATGCCAAGAACAATCCACAAACCTTTAAACCAAACAAAATATTAAATTACAACGAAAATTCACGTACGAAATCTTGTAGAATGGAATTTATTGCCTCCTATATGTTGTTTTATTTATAAGAAAGCATGGGCCGCGCTGAGGGAGATGAAATTACGTGATACCATTGCGAATCAAAGTGATATACAGCTGTGTGTGTGGCACAATCAGTTACCTGAGTGTGCGTTGTTTCATTTGAGCCTACTCGGTCAAATGACGACGATAGGTAGAAATTTTGTTTATTGAACATAAAAAAGAGGTACCTTCTGATAATAAACATTAATTTGTAATCATAATCTTGATAAGTCATGGTTTTGTCCATAATCATCATACGGTCCCGCTGGACTGGCTGGACATAGGCCAGACAATTGCACGTCATTTAGCGCGATCCTCGGCTACTCTCAACCACTCTAGCCACCCCACATAGCATTTTAAACTTTATGGTCTGTCATTCTGTGAGCCACCCTGCTCGTATCGTCGCTCCACTTAGCCTGAGGGCGTCCAGCCATACATTTGCCTATTCGTGGTCTGCACACAAAAACAGACCTACCCCAACGCTCATTGGTTCCACTGGCTAAATGGAAGGACTATTACCACTTTGGCTCTTATCTCTTTGTCCACGAGTATTATAAGCTGGCTGTTCGTGCCTGGCGCGGCGGCGGCGTCTGGGTCGACCGGTTTGAATTTCATACAAAAAATATCATCCAATTTGTCCGTGTGGTGCCAGTCTTAAATTTATTTATTTATATTTAAAAGAATAACACTAATGCTTGCATTGCCATTCCAAGCCTTTTTTTTTTTGTTCCGAACCTTCTCCGGCGCGCGTTTACCAAAGTTGTATAACAATCGGTCGAGCCATTTTCGAGATTTTGCTAGAATAATTAACAGCTATTGGTTTTTATATTTGATACAAGACTAAGGTATAATATATTTCTCATTCATCCTTGCAGGCGCGAGGCGGCAGCTAAGCCATGCCGTCAACAAACTCCAGTTTACCTCTGCTTACCCAAATGGTTCCACCGAAAAATATTCTTCTAAAAGTCGTTGAATGTAAACATTATTGTGATCTCTAAGATTCTACGACAACAACAAAAACTTTAACGAATCTTGTTTTTACGAAGAAACTAAACGCAGCAAAATACCGCGACATTAACTGTCAACGATAACTTGTAAAATTGTCGTATAACCAAAACAAGAGTTTAATTTAATTATTTCACAATGGATAACCGTTTGTACGAAACTAAATTACCAAACCATAAAGTATTTAAGGATCTAAAAGACAGTTTGAGTGAAAATCCTAGTGGAAAGTTGCGAAATTTAATCGAACTGAAGGATGATGTGTTTTATGTTTGGAACTGTAAAGAGAACTGTTTACTGAGTTTAAATCTGAAGCATTTGGAAGAAAGTGGTGATGAGACTCCTTATCAGGTATTGAAGCACATATACTTTATATATTTTTCTTGTTTTAGCTTTGTATTTGATGCCGGCATGATTTTTTGCTATGAAACATTTTGAGGTTATGTTATCTTGTTATGGACACTTGTATTATTTAAATCATGTGATGATAGGGTAAATAAGTATATTATTTGATGTCCAAGCAAAATGACTGCTATCTTGCACAAAATTGGTCTGTACACAAAAAGTACTAAACAAATAATCAGTCCTAATATTACAATAGTATTTTTCTTCTATTTCTGAAGAGCAATTCAAAAGTTTGAACTATAAATTGAACAACAACTACAGTCCGATTTTACTAGTACCAGTAATGAAGTGTCATGGTGTAAATTTTCTGCATTAGTAATAATTATTATAAGGAGATACTCAGGCTTATCATCACATGACTAAGAAATCAATAAATTAAAGAAAACTGTCCTAACAATATTAATATATGTCTATAGCGAAAATTATCAAAGTTAATTCAACATTGTCTTATGGCTGAATGTTTTGAACGAATGAATGACAAAGATGGTGGATGGTTGTCACTTTGATAATCCTGAATACCATTGCTAGTGCTTTCAACCCTGAGTCCCAAGATACAGACTGTCTAGTTTGGGGCTCACTGGTGAATAATATTTTGTAACTCAGCTACATCCTAATCCTAACTAACTTAGGGGAAGTTAATTTGTTTGTTATGCTTTCACCTCAAAATGGCTGAACGGATTTGGATGAAAGTTGCCACACTTAGAGACCATGTCTGGGTAAGGACATAGGCTATCACAGACAAAGTCGTGGGCAACAGCTAGTATTATAATAAAGAGAAATAATTAGATTTTTTGTATGGTTGTAACGCTAAAATGGCATAACGGATTTGCATGAAATTTGGTGCATCAGTAGACCATATATGATTCTTCAGACTTTTTATCTCAATATTATCATTTCACACATTATCACAGGATCAAGACGCTTGTCAGTAATATTTTAAGCTCCTCATGTTGTCTTAACTTCAACAAGAAGTTTTTCATTTCTGAATTTTGTCATTGTGCCGTAGAAATCTTCTACAATGTGTCATATTGTATTCGGTTTCTACAGTGGCCATGCGACACTTGGTGTAAACCTGCATAATGTATTACATAATAACACGCTTCTAATCCCAGATGGGTTAGGCTGAGGTGTACCCATAGTACACCCACATTTCGCCAGTTATGTTTAAGTCCCATGTAATAGGGGGCGAGCCTATTGCCATCAACCGGGCACAAATCCAGACTCCGAACTGCTACTGAAGAATTCTACATAGAAAAATCCAAAAAGACTTTGCCCCACCTGGGAATCGAACCCAGGACCTCATGTTAAGTAGTAGCTCTTGCAACCACTAGACCAACGAGGCAGTCGGTCATACTGTATTACCTGGACAAAAAACACCGCACAAAAGCATGCTAATTTGGAGCAGATGCTGCCTTTTAGCACACTATTAGAATGTGTATAATATGAAAAGAGTATGATTATTTAACATCATAGCAATAGTTTGATAGCAATTAAATATTCTTTTGGATTGCATTTCTGTTTTTCTTCTTCTTCTTCTTGGTCACTTACTTCACCGCTGAAGGTTGTGTCCCTGAAAGGCCTTCATAGCTTTATGAATGATGTTCTTCCACTTCGTTTGGTTCTCAACCTGCATCATCAGTGTCTTTTTCAACCTTCATTAAATGCTTTATTATAATTATGTAAATTCAAGAATTTATTATTCAATATTGTATAATGATTATTTAAAATTGACAGGTGTATGAATATTTTATTTGTTTTATTGCTTCTGCCTGACTTGGTCCGCATGTTTATTGTTCAAAGTCAAATCATTTATTTCAAATAGTCACATAAATGGCACTTTTGAATATCAATATTAACAAAAAATAGTATTGATTCTAATTGCCCTTCCAAAAGGTAGTTTCGTATGGAGTAGAATGGGCAAAAAACTTCACCATTACTCTTTTAAAATGTTTTTACAATATTTTGTACTTATATATGAATTATTTAATTGTATGTGAAGAACGATGCAACTAGAATAAAATTACTTTAACACAATAGGTAAAAATAATTAAATACTCATATACAGCAATGGCTGTTAAATTAATTATCTGATACATGTAACTAATATATTTGTAAGAACAATTTTTTTAAAAGAGTGTCCATGGAGTTTCTTGTCCGTTCTAGCTTCATATTTCTAACTCACTGACTCTTTGACAATTCGAAAGTGCCTGTAAATGGCTTAATTAAAATAAATGCTTTGAGTTTGACTTCCATAATTTTTAACAAGTACTAACATGTGAGTTAAAGTAATTACAGAATCAATGTCCAAAAGAGAGAGACTGCCTCGTTGGTCTAGTGGTCGCAATCGCTACTGCTGAGCATGAGGTCCTGGGTTCGATCCCCAGGTCGGGCAACGTGTTATTGGGTTTTCAGTAGCAGCCCGAAGTCTGGATTTGTGCCCGGTAGATGGCAATTATTTTTGACAGAACATAACTGGCGAAATGTGGGTGTACTATAGGTACACCTCTGCCCACTTCGGGGAAATCAGGCGTGATGTTATGTTCTGTCAAAAATAATTTTCCCCTGACACACCGCGTTGCATCGCATCGCCCGCCTACGCTTCTACTTTGTTTTCGCTTTTCGTTCTTTTTGAGCCCTTTTCTTTTCGTTGTGATGGTCGTAGCGTGATGTTAAATAGCCTGTTATAACCTTCCTCAAGAATTGGGCTATCAAATGCAAACAAACTGGACTCACTTCCAGAGATTAGCGCATTCAAATAAACAAACTCTTCAGGTTTTTATATTAGTATAGATAAGTGAGCAGATAAAGTAACTGTTATGTTTTTTCATGAAATTTAAATCTTATTTATTTACTAAAGAATCTATTATCTTTTCAGGTATGTTGTTCAGAGAACAAACATTATTTTCTTCTTTCTTATGGTTAATTTAAATTTGGTTGGTATACTGGGCTGTGACTTCTGTGGCATCTTTGGTGGCAGCACGGAATCCTTCTAAGTAAGGGTAAGTCTTCTATAATTTTATTGAATTTGAGTCTGTTATGTTAGTTATCTATTTCTGTTTAGACATAATAATATTTTATTTTTAACTAGCAACTCGGGCTGCCCAGTTTTTACAACTTGACAAAAACATCGAGATTTCTTTATTTTACGTAAGTTTAATGTTAATGTAAGTATAAAAAAAATCTCCTGAAATAAAATCTGTAAATGATGTGTAAAACCGCGTCTTAATCCGTTGCGTAGTTTACATGTAAAACGCGGTCACAGAGACAGTCCAAAACTGACTTGACTTTAACTTAAAACTAGCATTTGACCGCGACTTCGTTAGCGTGAAATTTATTATTCCTGTAAATAATTTGCCGCAACATCACAGTAAACTGAAAACAGTACCTACTCTCTTTCTGGTGCAGTTAGGTAAAATAAAGATCAACAAAAAAAAACCTGCCAAGTTCGTGTCAGACCACGTGCAATGAAGGGTTCCATAGTTGGAATGAATTTATCCCAAGAACAAACTTATAGTAGTTGAATAACATGTTCTCCTATACATCGATATACGTCACGGACTGCAATTCTCGAACTGCAAATGTAAGTTTGTGATCGCAAAAAATATTTTTTATGTGATAATACTACAAATTATCGCTATCAAGACCATGGTACGGAGCGAGAGCGATTGGGAAGCCGTCACCTCCTTCTGCGAAGCAGTAATGCTCGCGAAGGAGGAGGCGGAGCGCGTGAGGGAGAGAATCTTTCGCCCTCACGCCTCTAGTCGCCGCCGGATTATGGTCGTCGGGAATCGCAAGCGGTTTCCCGGCCACCGTAGGCGCGGGCTTGCGGACGGCGAGCAACGGGTAGCTCGCCGTCCGGTAAGGACCAGGCCCGTCGACGGCGCGTCCTGTTCCAACGCGCCTCAAAGAGATGTCATTTTCACACTTGGACATGGATTGGTCCCAGGATTTAATGCTTAGCAGTAGCGATTGCGATCACTAGACCAACGAGGCAGTTAAGTAAATTATTAAGTGCTGATTTCACAAATGAAACTGAATGCCTTCAGATATATAAAACGCGTTCAAGAGCTGTCAGTGTCACATTTTTACACTGACAGCTCTTGAAAGTGCTGATCAAAAGTGCTGATCGCGTTCAGTTTCATAAGTTAAATCGGCACTAAGTAGATTACGTTTTGAATTTTCTACAATCTATGGAAACAAAACTACATTCCGTTTTATTCTAAACAATTAAACTCTAAAAAGCTCGAAAACACTCAAGAAAATCAATTAACCAAATTGATGAATAGCTAAACAAAACAATGAACATGTTACGAACGGCCATTGAAAAGAGCTTTCGATCCGACCGCCATTAATCTCACTTGAAACGTTACTACGGAATTAATTATCCTCTGACCATACGATTTAATGGGCTTCCTGAGGGACCCTGAGGTTTCCGATTAAATCACTACATCTCATTGGCCGATTTATAGTGACCAGAGTGCCCGAGATTTAGTGGAAGCTGGATAAGGTCCGTTTGGGATGAGAAATATTGCTTGCTAACTATGAGTGTTGAAGAATCATTGTAACCGTTCAGACTCGTCGAGGTTGGCGATGGCAATATAGTAGGTATTCATATTTCAATAGAAGAGGTTTTATTCAGATAAAAATTAAAACAAAATGTAGTTTTTGGCATAATAGTTACTCTTCAAAAAAGAGAATAAACAGTTTTCCGCTCAAAATAAACAAAAAAAAAACTCTTCGGAAAGTGTCACTTAGCATATGTTGTAACAATGTTGGTTCGTAAATGTCCCTACACACACATAGCTTAACTGCCCTGGTCTTTCTTGCCGGATTTATTGTTTTGGATCCGGTACCTCGGTCCGAGTATCCCTTCGCCCTGCCCGATTGTTAATCTGAACTTAGGTGTACTTTTCACCTTCGCCGTTTCGGGCCAAGACGGTCCTAAATCGCAGCGAATGTTCAGTTACGGGGTGGTCTCTATATAGCTTTTAACGAGGAACTGGTTTTTTTGTTGGAGGCTATGAGATTTTTTATGCGGAAAAGGAAAATTTTTGAATGGCGTTGAATGGCATTATGTTGCCATTCCCTGTATCATTCTTGACTTTGTTTAAGAAACAAAAGAATGACGCTTATTAATTGTTCTCCGGCTTCTGTGACGCCTACAACTTGGAAAAGTGTTATACCTGTTATAAATCTTTTAAAAGGTAGAGATCGCTTTGTTTCTCAAAAACGTGACTGAACGAAACCTTTTGTCACATGTTTCTTCATCCAGCCAATAGAAGCATCCGGAACATCATGCGTTGACCTAAACTGGGCCCAATTAATTTCCAGACAGCATACATCGTGTAACATTTTAATTAAAACCAACTTAAGTGACCCACTTAGACCTTCGATTTAATCAGTTACTCAATAGGTAATTTCGGGGGCACTACACCTGGGCGGAACAATTAACTTGACCCGCCTTCCATGCATAAATGTGTAAAGCAAATATTGTCACAATTACACGATAACATCAGCCTGTAAACACACGGGCGAAGAGTGGTACCCTTCGGCGTATATCTCGAGGCTCCGCAGGCCCGTGTGGCAATCGAGATACAGGCTCAAGTCTTGAGAATGAGCGAGGGAAATATTAGGCACTGAGACATATCAAGATTGACAAAAAAGAAGGCAATTAAAAAAAACAAAAAATGGCTTAGACAGCTCATGTTTTTTAATTTCAATTATTCGTATGGTTCACAGTAACTGGACAAAAAAAATGGCATGCAAGTTATAGATAAACGACTTATATACGTAGCTATGAAGGTAGGCGTAGAACTTATTCCATCATTGGTATACATAAAAAAGTGTACAATCAGAGAGGTCAGCCTGGAAGAAGTACAGTACAAGTAAAAAAATAACCAATGATGACGTTGTCGCGATCAGTTGGATCTAGAGTGGATTACAGAAGGGTCGTCAAAAAAGTTTCACTCTCATCTAATCAACGGGATGAGAAGAATTCCATATATCAATCAAGGTCTACTTGTGTGCTTTCAGCCAAATCAGTTCATGTCCTAAAGCATGATTGAGTTACAAACGATCAAACTTTCACATTTATGTCATCAGTACGATTGTACACTTTTGTACGATTGGACAAAGTATGAAGTTATTTTTTTTTTTTGCGTAAACGGCACTTAAATCTAAATCATAATTTTGTTTTTAGTAGTCCTGAAGTAACTAATCTATTTGCCTGTTTTTTAATCTGTTCAATTCTTCCAACAAATCTTTTCTGCCTCCAATTGTTTGCCTTCCAAATTAAGTTTTCACCACTCAGTTATTCATGAACATGTTTTTGCAAACTAAACTTTAATGTTCACATTGACGTTTGGTATTTGGAGTTTCTAGAGCTGCAGTGCTGATAAAAAGGAATAAAAAAAACACTTCAGTCCACAGACGTCCACTGCTGGACATAGGCCTCCCCCAAGCACCGCCACTTCGACCGGTTCTGTGCTTCCCGCTTTCAGTGGATTCCTGCGGCCTTCACAAGGTCATCGGTCCACATTGTGGGAGGCCTTCCAACGCTACATCTTCGGCCACTCTAGAACCTTTCGGCCTATTCGGTAACCTTGGTTCTCCCGCGGATCTCTTCATTTCTAATTTGATTCGTAAAGAAACTAAGCATTGCCCTCTCCATTGCCCTTTGGGTGACTTTTCGCCTTCTAATGGGTACCCATACTTTTTATATCGTGTCGATGGCACCTCGTATCACATTTCTTCGGTCCTATCTCCATGCTCTAAGAAAAACATTATAGCGCTGAAAGTCTACAACTTGCAGCTTACACTCTAAGATATTTTCCTCCGTACCTTAAGATCGTTTTATTACCAACCCGGATGGACTTCGGGGATGGATGGTGGTTAATGTAAATTTACTGTACGGAACCGGACGCGAGGAGGTGAGCATCGGATTGTTTTGTTTTTGGTCGGGCCGCATTAAGGATGGCCGCGTTTCACACCGATTTGCAACTTGGAAAGGAACTATCTGGCTTATAGGATATGATATATTTTCATATCCAGATTTGCCACCTTCTGTACATCTTTTAGAGAAATTATATTGTTGCGAGTCAATGAATAGATCTATGGTTTATGATCTCACGTACCTGCTTCAAATTACTACTCTGTCAAGAAAGGACCGAAAAAAGATCAATAATACACAAAATGTTATTCATCCAAATTTATTTAATCGTCTTCAAAGTAGAGCAGCGGTGGCCCATTGGTATTGGCCCCGAGTTGTAGGTAGTGAGCTCGAACCCAGATAGAAACTTTACTTTGTATATTTAATTTCATCACCAGTGCTCTCAAAACGTTGAAGGAAAATATCGTGAGGAAACCGGCATGTCCTAAAACCAAAAATTCGAAGACATGTCACATCTACCAACCCGCAATGGGCCCGCGTGGTGGATTACGGCCCACTCTCTCTCACTGAAAGGAGGCCTGTGTCTCAGCAGTGGGGACGTTATAGGCTGATTATGCTCCTTCAGAAAAGATACACCAACGAATAATCCAATAATCAAAAACTATTTAAACTAATAATAATATTCTTTAGTTACCGTTTCTTCCGGCAAGAATTCCGAGTGCACAACACCGCGATAGTCAAAGAAAACCGTCAACATGACTTTGACTTTTGATCGACTTCGGCGTGGTTTTTTCGGTTTCGGTTCAGTTGGAAAGCGCCACTCCAAAGCTTGTAGACTAGTTTGCATGTCAAACTCGCAAACCCACGTCTACGTCTCGTCACCAGTAACTATGCGTTTCATAAATTTTGGGTCGGAATTGACACGTTCTAGCATGTCCTTAGCGACTCTTATGCGATTGAGTTTTTGTATAAAATTCAGGTCTTTTGGGACTAGCCGAGCGGCAACATGTTTCATAGCCAAGTGATTATTTAAAATAGTACGGATCGACTCGTGAGACACAGAAAGTTCAGCGGCTTTCTCTCTCAAACTTGAGTGAGGTTTTTCAGTCACTATTACCTTCACTTTTGCGATGTTAACTTCAGTTCAAGACGTTTCTGAGACCTACCTGAGAGAGTAAAATCTTCCATCACATCTCGACCGCTTTTCAACGCTTTGTACCACTCAAAAGTTCGTAGCTTGATAAATCCGATTCACCGTAAGCCTTCAGTAACATTTTCAGTGACTCAATTCCATTGGCGATGAAAATTTAAGACAAACTCTTTGTTCGATGTTTTTGTCCATTATGCAATTTGCAGTACACACTAGATATGATCTAACTAAAAACATAACTGATTTTAACTTCGCGCCAAAATGGTAAACAATAATGCCAAACTAACAAAACGAAAATATAAACAAATCATCCATTCCCGAAACTTTTTTGACAGAATGTATGGCTTCTGATGATCATTATGAATTTCCATCTTAATAATACAGTCCTAGTTCTATCCTCTTTTCAATCAAACGTATGTACTTCCAAAAAACTATTATTATGAGTACATCTTTTTATAATAACATTATCATTTGCCTTACACTTCGGTATAACAACACCGTCCCGCAAGTTCTTAACGCAGTTTCAACCGATTCCAAACTTAAATACTCATCATCAAGGTTTAAATTTACACGAAGGATGAAGGTAAAGATTTGGGAGGTGAACTTAAGACAGTCGCGTGTTCGGAAGCATTTCGCCACGGCCTTTGTTTAGACGTGTTAGATCGATGTGCCTAATGTATGTGGATTGAACAGCGTGGGTTTAATTTGCCGCCTGTCCATTTGTTCCGATTGTGGCCTTATTTATTGTGTACCAAAGATTGGTTTGTAATTAATGGTTTGTGTTGATTTTGCATCTGTCTACGGTTGTGTATTAGGTTTGTGTCGATTCTAGAGAAAGATTGAATCGTCTCTTTTTTTGTAAAATAACGAAATGTTTAGTTAGGATACGTAAATGTTCGTATTATTTGTGTTTACCGTTTTGTTCTAAATAAGATTCCAAATAAGAATTCGAACCTTAGCAGCCGATTTAAAATCTCCAAATTTACTTACAGTTTTTCCCGTACTGAATAAAGTTTTCAGTGTAGCATTTTATTGAGCTAACCAAACTTCTCCAAGCTAAACTAAAACCTAACTATCCTAAAACTAATCAAACTAAACCTCACAGAATCTATTAAACATACAGTACCTATCGATAGCCCTGTACGGATTACCCCCAAGTTGCCGGCCCAAGGCACATCGGTTCTTTGTCTAAACCGATTGCTACGGGGTACCCCAAGGAGGTATCCTGGGACAGGTGTGTTCTTGCAAGGATTTTAATTAATAATGTTTCGATAGTGTGTGGCCTGTGTGGTGTTGGGTGGCTGATTTATAGAGGGTACAATAAAGGGTAGAATGGTAAACTTTGTTAGGTGGCCTGTGATAATGGAAGATATTGGACTAAGAATTTTTTTTTGAACGGATAACGGAGTTAATTGTTTTTTGAGATATTTGTAAAGTAACTGACATTTGGTATTTGGAACCGGTAAAATAATAATAATGTTAAAACATCCCTTGTTCCTTATAATGTTCACTACGTGACGAATGATTTTCCAGAAAGTAGTTCTCTGATCAATGATCCTCTCAGACACGTTTTATTTAGCATTATAAACTTTTGTTTGTTTGTTTGTTTGTTTGGCATCTCGCAGGTCAACCTATGCGGTTGTCGTCTGCTTAAGCGGACTTGCCTGTGGATTCCCTAATAAATTAAGGCCTCCAGCCAGGACTTAAACTTATATACTAACTAAAACTAAGCGACAACGCTAAGGGCACCCCCTGTGGGGTACGAACCTCGGCTTAGGGCGTCGCTGGAAGAGGGCAGCAAATGACTAGCTGGATCAGGATTGATATTATTTACGGACGAATTTAAAGTTACAGGCTCAGCGGCGCGGGCTGGCTCGAGCAAGGGTCGGGAGGGGCGTCGATTTGGGCGTCGCGGCGGGCCTCGGCGGCGAGGGCGGTAGGACGGCGATCGGGTTTTGGACTTATGTAGCGTGCTAGTGGCCTTGCTTCGCCTTGGTCGGCGAATACTGCTAATGCGAGAGGGAGTGTAGCGGGCGGCCGCTGTAATCAGGGGGTTAGAATGTTTGATGCCGCAGTCGAGGAAACGCTTTGATAAGCGTTTCATGAACTGTTTTATGGTTGGCATTTTGAGGTCGACGTGAAGATCGATATTACGGACATAGAAGGGGGCACCCGTGACCCTTCTGAGGAAACGGTTTTGGAGGGTCTGCATCTTATGGAGATGACGTGGGTGAGCGTGCGCAAATACAACGCAGGCATAGGTCATGATGGGACGGATGACTGCGGTATAGATGCGGAGCTTGCATTTGAGGGACAGTTTGCTACGTGCTGTCAGTACGAATTGGAGCCTGCTAAGAGCGAAGGAGGCGCGCGCGCGAACCGCCTTAATATGAGCCTTAAAGGTAAGGTTCTCATCGAGGATCACGCCTAGGTATTTGGCTTGCTTCTCCCAAGGGATTGGCTTGCCGTACATAGTGATCGGGCTGGGTAGCATTATAAACCACTGTTGATATTATTTTAAAGTACCTAATTGTCATAATGAAAAAAACTGGCTTATGATACTAAAACTAAAACGTGTAAAAAAAATGCAAAAGCTATACGTATAAGCAATATTTAATTACCAAAACCAGATTTCATACATAAAATTAATAAAATCCTCCCCTCCAGACCAGCAATACCACATCCTTATAACCATATAACTTTCACTTAAACCATCGGAATATCGACACAATAGTCTTAATAACCCAGCAGAAGATAAACAAGTCCCATGGAGACGATATATCTTGGGGCCCTTTACTAACGAACATTCTGGAATTAACTGCACATTGCTGACGTCACAAGTTATTAGTTGTATCTCATGTGTATTGTCTGATGTGCCAATAGTTGGATTAATTTGTACAGCCAGCGATATTTAGGGGTTTCGGTTAGGGAAAGTTCGGCGATAAGCTCGGTCAAAGCGGCAGCGATGTCTTCGGGATGTAGGAGCATGATACAATTAGCTTTAGCAAGCCGAAACTATGCCTACAGTTGTAGTTTATTTGGTTAGGCAGTTAGTGTAATGATTGGCATTGTGTAATTTTTAGAGCTTAGTTCGAGTTAAAGTATGAAAAGCTTTCATGGCTGACTTGGGTGGTCCGTAAGCCGCATCGCTATCTCTTGGAAATTATCTTGTTAAAAATTGGCTGCATTTCCTGATTCTTAAAAAAAATGTAGTTATTTTATAAATACTTTGAACTTGCATTGTGTACATTTTTGTTTGTATCTTATTTTAATATGCTGCACCAGCTGTCACTGATAACTAGGGCTGGTGCTCACAGCATTAAGCTGAGCGATGGCTGATTTACGTGAATGTGACGCATATTTTCCCCCAACTTGGTTTTTTTGTGCTTGTGTTTTTTTTTTGCGCCTTGTTCTATCGCAAATAAACGTATTGTCTTACTTTCTTTAAACGAACAACTGGTACTAGAGAAAACCTAAAAGACCGAATACTGGCATACAATTTATTCTCCTTTCCTCAGTAGATCACTATCTCACATATTAATTACTAATAAAACTTTAAAACGTGCACACCCATGTGAGTGTCTCAAGGCTCTCTAAGACGGCTTGCCTCCCCCCTCCCCCCTACCCAGTTACCACCCTTCTCTATGTCCGTACATGGTTAGTGTGAATATGTAAGCCCACGGGTGTTCATTAACTCAGCATGTTAAGCCGATGATCGTAGATAGTGTTTGTGGCCGCTCCATCGAGCTCTATTGAGAAAAGACGCTGGGGCGGATCTAAGGACCAGGATAGAAGAACAGGGAGCGGTCAAATGGAATATAATTTGGAAGCCTCAAAAAAAGCATTTCTTTAATATTATTCGAATATCTTTTACCAGAATTCAGGACGTAAGTGTATTCAAAACTAGGAAATTGCAACTGCGAAGGTTTTAGTAAATTATAATAACATACTCAAGTAAATTTTGAGTTCTTAAGTTCTAAGATCTAATAGAATCCTTGCATAACTCATAAAGTACAAAACTTTTAAGAAATTCTCAAACCAAAGAATTTAACGCTCACAAACAAATTGATCCTAGCGTTTAATTACGCCACACAAACTATAAATATTTATTTTAAATCCCAGCACAGTTGAGCGTAGCAGCGCGTTCACCTCGCCACTCCACATTTACACGAACAAATCTAAAATGGCGTCATGTAAAACGTACATCGCGGTGAGCACTTGAAACTCGTTCTTTTCCCGCCTCAGAGTGTCGTTGCCGACATTAAATCTTAATAAATCCCTTCATGCATCACCATGGCAGGTCCTTTGATTTTTCACTCGGCAAACCACGTCTGCTTGCTATCAAAGAAAATCACAACTCTTTTCAATGCGCGTCGATATAATGTTCACAAAGACCACCTTAATTGATCCCCCCGCGCCCCATTCCACTTTTGAAATATATAAAACCGGTCAGGTGTGAGTTGGACGAACTTTGATGGTTCCAGGGCTATTCAAATGGGAAAAAAGTCAGACTGGGGTGGAATTTCTTTCATTAATAGCTGCATATTGTTGATTGCGTAACAGGAAGTCTCTGTGAGCCGCTAATTATTTGAGGAGAAGGGACTCGATATAAAAATTGTTCCTTATATAATATTTATTTTGAGAATTTACTTGTATCGAGAGATACACAGAAAGTTTAACAGATAACCTAACACCCAAAACTAAATTCAGAAACAAATATTCCAACTATTCACGGTACCCAAAAAGTAAAGCCAAAGGGAGACGAAGAATGCAACGACGGGGCTCTCAATAGAGTGGACAGTGTACCTTCAATTTACTAATACAAATAAGCGCGACTCGGTTCTTTTGGCCCCCGACAACCGCTATAGGCGACGCTTTTAAAAGGACCTTGCCTATTGTGTTCAACCCTCAATCCTGGTCTCGATTATCGGAAAGAAAACACTCATCTATATTTTAAATAATGATCAGGGTACAAGAGACCCTTGGACGGGGGAAACAACGGTTGTGATGGATTGTGCGGGATACAGGCCAATAAAGGCTTTGTGTAGTTGTCGCCTTGTTCGTACAATATGGGTTTGATGTTTGTGAATTATTGGAGAGAATATTGACACGACATAGACTGATTAAGTGGCAGTGGGTACACTATTATCAAAATAATTTGAGGTGTTATCTGTACGATCTTATCTCAAAAGCTATCGGTGGTCTTAATTTGTGCTTCATTAGCTATCAGTGTTATTGTATCCTTATAAGTCTTATAATATAAGTCCTGAATAAGTTTGTATCATCATTAAAATCGTCAGGCACACAATTATCAACTAGAAAAGGAATATTATAATCACAACAAACAGCAACTATCATCAGTAAGATAATCTTTCAAAAATTCTAAAAGCGTGCGAAACAAAACCGGCCGTGTAATGAACCCCCCATACATCATTAACTGGTAGTGTAGGGGCACAAAATAGAATAGAACAGAAGTTCGACTGCATATGATGAGCGGAAATCATGTATACAGAGACGCGCATATACAGGTTGTCCCGTAAGTCGACTTCATGCCGGAATCGGGTGATAGGTTGTATTTTTCTTTTATTACCCGACCTATCACCCGACTCCAGCTTGACTTATTGGACACCGAACAACGCGAAAGCGTCAGTGTAGCCCGCGTAATGTAAATTTTCTAACGTTTTTGCAATTTGCAGGTCAGTAAGTTGTATGTTGATCTAAATATGATTCGCGGCTGTAACACACACCAGGCCACTCAGAAAGAATTGCGAAAAAAAGTTTTTATGTATGAGAGACTGGCCAGTTATAGTCTATTTCGAAAATATGATTATTTGTATGTAAAGATTTCCCTCCACATTGTTTGCGAGCAAATTTAAATTATCGTGTCTAGTTAAAAAATGGATCTGCGCCGGGAACATTTTCTCGCTATGACTTTTAACGATTTTAAGTGTCGCCTGAAATAGGTCGAATCGTACGCTTCTGAGTTTTCCACGTATTTATTTATAGAATTATAATCATAAATATCGTCAATACATATCTCTCGCTCACATTAATATTGAATGACATTTTATGAAACCATGATATGTAATTTGAAGCCAATTCTAATTTAAGGAGTTGTATTGCTGATTCTTATGATTGCAAAATTACGTAAATGTAATAATTTCGCGGACTTCCTTAGCGCATCCCCCTTTAAAAAAAAACGCTATACGTGTGCGTGCGCCGGTTTTCCGACGTTGTCTGGAGACGGTCTTCTGCACCCGTCTATGTTGTGGTAAGAGTGTCACACAAACAATCCCGCTCCAGTTTCGCGAGGGACTGGTTGATAGTACGCAGTAGTGGATTCGTTACAGCGAGAGTCTAGTGGAGACCATTGTGAGTCGAGGACGTCTGCGCCGTTGTGTCCGAGATGTTGGTAATTGCCCCCGCTGCCTACGGTTTGAGGGAAAAAATCTGGATGCGATTGAGAATTTTTACTACATAAACTTTTTTCTTTGATTCATTTAGTTGTTGATGCTTAAAGAGTTTCAGGTTTTCTTATAGTTTTCGGAGACTTGATGAAAGTAATAGTTAAACTACTTATAAATGTTAACGCGCATTGCATGACAAAAAGGCTAAGATTTATGTTAAATATGATGTCTCACAAAACTAATTTGTCAGAAACCATCATTTTCATACACCCGCAATATCGCTTTTCAATTGAATGTTAGTCTGAGAGTTATACAGTCATTACCACTTTACGATATGCAATTCTACATTTACACCACTAGTTTATACTCTAAAGGCCTTGAAGGTCATCTAACTTGAAGATATGGGAGGTCCCATTCATTAATTTTACGCCCTAACACCTTCTAGAAACATAAGGATCCCTTAATAAACCGCGACCGATGTCTTGCTCTGTTTATATGCATATAATAGCGTCCCAAATCTTCTTATTGTTCCCAAATATGGTTCACAGCATCTCATGAACAGGTAATGACATTATTTATTGGCACTAAAGGAGCATCGAGGTTAAAGACAAAGAGTCGAATAGTTGGAAGGTTCTTGTTATGATAGTTGGGGAACTATGTGAGTTATGGCCACATTCATTGATTCGACCCTCGCTCATACAGAGGCCACATTCCAGGGATTAAGCATCTCATCAAAAGAAACTTAATTTTAAAGACATTCTAGTAAGTTTGGGAATGTCTTTGTCGGTGTATGGGGTAAATTTCATTGTAACCTACTGCGTCGTTCAAGCGTTTACAATGTTATGCTAATAGGCTGATTACTTGAGAACTGTAATGTGTTGGAATTGTAGCGATTCTCTTGTTTGGTTTGTTATCTGCTAAAAGGTGTTAGAAAGTTTTTCTTTTATTCGATTCTCACGTTGTTCATCTACTGGCTGCAAGTTCTCCCCAATTCACAAGTTCTTGTAGTACATTTCCAGCGCTCCCATTCTTTCTCATTTAAAACGTTATTTCCGTCAATCAAATATCGAATGAATTGTGTGGGCTCTAAAGAATTATTATGAACCTAATAGAATCAAACTGGGAGGAGCGAAGTGGCGTCGGGTTTGACGAGAGCCCGACCATCTTGAAGTCAACAATGGTTTCCCGACTTGTTCTTTGCGTTGCACCGTTATTAAAATCTCGTGAAACAATCGACTTGAAAGCGCACTTCCGCGGGCTATGTACAGACTTGTTGACAGGATCGGCAGGATTTGTAGTTAGGTAGGAATTATTTTCGACTAGCTTTTACCTGTGGCTTCGCTTCTGTGATCTTTCCGAACGAAATAATGCATTTTTTTGGAAAAAGTTGCCTGGCACGCTCCGGTCCATAAACTATCTCTATTCAAACAAATACATCGATCCGATGCTTGGTTGCTGCATGACAAAATATTAAACCAACCTATCGGCAAACAAATAAGAAATTAAGTAAGATTGTATGATCGGATTCACCAGTGTTAATCCCATTTAGCCTGGTCATTCGAGGTGCGCGCTCTAAACAACGTTAATAGAAAATCGTAACTAAAGTAGTTGGTCTCGGTTTCAACTTCACAAAAAAAAAATGCACCTACAAGATTTCTCGTTTTGAAAGGTTTCCAAAGTTATTAGGAGCACAATTTACGCGTATATCCTTCTTGTCTCAGATCCAGCTCATTTAAATAAATTAATGAAAATAATTTATTACGAGCAAGTATCACTCAAATAACGAAGAAAAATACAACATTTAAATTGAAATGGACATACTTAATTAGCATTTTATTTAGAATAGACAATCAAACGGTAAAAAAACTTAATTTATCAACATGATCACTACAAAATCTGTACCAGCACCAAATGCATGGAATATTAATACCGGGCCTCACCGATGGTGACTCCGAACGGATCATTAAAGGATAATTATCATGCCACTTCACGGGAAACCGAAGGGTTTCCTCTCGGAAATCTGATTCTTTCTCTATTTCTCCCTGCGGGGCGGAGTTTTTTCTCGGATAATGATTTCGGCAGCCTTTCTCATAGGTGCTAAGCCATAATTTTGAATGAATAGGCAATAATGACACTTATAAATCTGCCTTGAAAATTGGTAGGTTTTGTATCACGATTTCATGTATGTCACCTATATCCAGAATAAGCAATTCAACTTAATTTCAAACGTCCATTTCTCTCTATATAATTTTTAAATTGGGGTCGATGAATAAAATATTTCCAACCAGAAATTCAGCAACCATCGGCCAATATTTCACACAACCTATTCAAAATCCGATGAATTTGAAATCACTTTAAAACTTTTATGACGTAACACCACCGCTTCACGCCCAATGCGTCGAACCTAAGGCATCCACAAAAGGTCCTCCGAAGGTCCGAACCAAAGCGATGCATCATTAATGAACCACCGGCCACATCTATTGTGCACTATTTAACAACTACCCACCCCGACGGGGATTTCGTACCAAATTAAACTCGACCAACAACGATTGTATAGAAAATAATACTGGGAAAACTCTTTGTTGGAGCACACGGGCGGACGGTGCAAATAAAACTATTGTTACAAGTTGTATTAATTAATGTGTATGGAAATCTGTAAGGTCTCGGCTTCAAGAGAAGTGGGTGGATGTTTGACTTGTCCGTATCGAAAGTGACCCGTGCGAGGATTTAAGGGTTTTTCACTGGCGCAAATAATTAGTTGGTTTCGTGTTTCGGCATTGAATGCGATACGTTCTGCTTCTTGTATGTTATTATTGTCCTTTTTTTGCTTTAAAATTCTCATAGTTGCTCATCTATACGTTATGTTGCGGATAACCCTTCCATTGTTACGGCAATAGGTGTGTTTTTGGTATTAATTTTGTTCAAGTTACCTTAACATCTGTTTGTAATACCGAATTCTCAGTCTATAAGCATTGTTTATTTGCTTTCAATTTGAGAATTTCTCAAACAAAAAATGATAAAAAAGAACATTTTCCATAACGATAAAAAACGAAATGCATACAGTCAGTGTTTTCTTTGGCTACACCTCGACTTGTCCCGGGGATGTGTACCTACCTACCCACTCTCAGTGAATAAACGCAGCACCATGTTATCCTTGGATATTTCTCCATAATTAAAAAGTAGGGAATTGCTCGCGACGCTCGGAGTTGGAATCGGGAGATTTTAATTATGTTAGTGAACCGGCTCTTTGTCCTGGCTATGCGATAGCTTTTTTGCGATACCCTCAGACTTTTTTCTGAGAAGTAAGCACTAACTAGAGACTTCACAAATAAAACATCAAGTAGTGAAAATGTTGAATGTAACAAAGTTAACGATTCAGCTTTGCGATTTTTGCTGTGATTTAGAGATAGTTTAGTCTGCATTGGTAGTCTGGTTGTTTGTAATGAGAACTGATTTGTAATACAACAAAAGTCCTAAAGCTACAAGCTACAGGAAGACCAAAACGACGATGTCGACAAACAACATTCAATCTATCAAAATCAAGACCAAAACGCTATCCACAAGTACGTTTCTAAAACATTGCAGTTTCATTGTTCCACACGTTAACAAATAAACACCGTCTGATTTCAGTTTAGCAAACCGTACAAAAGTTGTAACAAAATCTCATTTCGCACGAACAAACATTTGAATTTAACATGAGTAACGTAACGTGTATTTGATTGTGAGACTTGTTAGTTCTCATTAACAATCAAATGTACCGTTTACAGCATCAAACAAACAACGGATTTTGATTCTGAAACATTTCGTTCTATAACGTACGTGAAAATTTTAGGCATGTCCCGGGGAGCATGTTTGCCATCGTCCGAGTTCGGACCTCTCGCGCGTAAAATTACTATCACCTTAGGTAAATATGTTGGCAAGAAATTCGCTTTGAACCCTTCAGCCCTTTGTTGTTCAACTAAAACTATTCTCAGTTAATCCCTGGATAAACAGTGCTTGTTAATAAATTAACGCGTTATTAATATATGTTACTGTGACCCTATGGTTGGCAGGTGTCCCTTCAGGGTATGTTCTCTATTCTGTTTCATTTTACAACAAAGGTTGTGAGTTAAGAAACAGTAATTTCGGGTCAACTGTAAATATTGTAGCCATTCCGCTTTTTGTGTTGTTAATAAATTACGATGTGGTTGGGTGATGTGTTTGTTTTGCTCTCATTATGATATCTTTGTGAAGTATTTCACTCGGTCAAAGACAAATCTGTGGGGGCTTTCTTGTGGTAGTTCAAAAGTGAGTCTAAAGTTACAGTACTAAGTTCTATTTCTAGAGATACGTTATTTGAAATCGTTTTCTGTATTTTCAGCCGATAAAATTGGTACTCATATAAAATTAGATTGTTAATAAACGTTTCATGAGATTTGCCGGTTTTGTATGCTTTTATTTGCTGTTCATTATGCTATGAATGCTTTAAAGGCACCTTCAAGCCAATCATTTCGACTGTTAACAGACACATTATCTCAAACCGAAAAACGTCTTGAAGTCGAAAAACTATCCAACAAACAGCGCACCATAATAATTAACGACATCACAAACCCTCATATTGCATTGCCGAAAAATAATCCCGCCGAATCTCCTTTCATCCTCAAATGTATCCTAAGCTAATAAATAGAAGGAGAAAAACTCGGTCAGGGGGTGGAGGGAGATCTAAGTGAGTGCTTTACGTCATATCCGAAATCCCGGTAAAGTGAGTCCGGTAAAGCTTGGCAGTGTTCGATGGTCCGCTCTTCGCGATCTCTGTAATAGCAATAGCTTTGTGTTAAAGCTGCCCGGAGTGAAGTCTCATTGTTTGGTGCAAACATTGGCGAATATTTTGTTTGTCGGATTGGAAGACTTGTTTGTTTGAAGATTTGATGATCATAAACCATGATGTTGGAATTCAGAAAGTAGTTTTGTAAGCATACAACTTTGTAAAGATATAATTTAAACAGCGCAGTCCAATTTCTGACCCTTAATTTTTTTTTTTACTCGGCTGTGTTTCATGTAAAGGGAATCTTTATTAGAAAGGTAATTTTGCGCTCACTTCGACCAGAACTTGCCCCCATGAGGAATAAGTCTCCGCTTATCTCCTATATCTTACGTCTTGCCGTTATATCGGCGTGGCTTAGCGCTTTTTCATCAATCCTGCTTTATTACGGCGGATTCGCTTTTGTCTACGGCCGGATGTCGGTCATTTAGCCTGACCGTGCCAGTCTCTATTACACCCATCCGATTTCATTCGTATCTGTCGTCCAGAACCGCCCGAAATCTGTCTTCGGACGTCATCTACCGTTTACTTTCGGACGAATTCCTTTTTTTTCGTCCTTATTTTAAGGCACTTGATGTATAACCACCCGCCATTGTCAGTTTGTTTTCTGTTTGGCAATTTTTAACGGGATTACCCTCGCCGACCCCTGGTCTGATCACGTCTTTGCAGCTGCCCGTCTATTTATGAGGCTATATTTTATGGAATATTGAGTAAAGTGGCCTTTAATCTACTAATATAATGGGGTTTAGCGGAAATATTACCACGCGTTCAATTGTGTTCGGTTTTCTATTGTTGTGTCCGAGTCTCGGTTTAGTGGTCGTCTTGAGATCGTTGTCAACACATGCTAGGGGAGCGACCGACTATTTATTTAGAAAAATAAATTATTTTTCTAAATAAATATTAAGACGAATGAATAAAGTTATTCACTTTATTCATACGTCTTTAATTGTATGATTAGGCCATCAAAACCTTTCGCCAGTTACGCACATACGCTTTAATTGTTGAGGCTATTCAGCCCTATTCCCAAGTCGCCTCGAACCAGTTCATCCCAAAAAATATTTATTTACTTTCCTACACAAAAAACACCTATTCAGTCTTTACTATCCTCACCCCGATAGCTATCCCTGGCAGAGTTCCCAATGAAATGGGATTAAATCATGCGACATTAGCGTTGCCTCGTCCACAGCACTAAATAATCTTCCTTTTATTAAACTCGAGATAAATGATTATACAGTCGACTGTCCCTTGTTTGTCCGTAAATAGGAAAGTGGAATTTTTCTCAGGAATTAGAGGGTGTATTTCGTGTCGATCTTGGAAGAAAAGAATGTCGTGAAGGGAAATGCTGGCATCTAAAGTAGTAAATTGGCCTTGTAATTGATAGCTTGGGACTGTTTATCCTATTTCTAATATTGGACATTCCTTTTATGGAACACAAACACAATCTTAAGCTATAGATATAGATTGTGTTTAGTTTGATAGAGGTAAAGGATAGGTGGCTGAGAATTAAAATTATCTTCAATAATTCTGTTTATTTCAACGCATTTCAGTAATAGCCAAAACATATATTTTTTTTTTTAGATTTCAAAAATTTATTAGATTTCAAAAATTCTTTCACTGATATATAGCTCGCGGTGTAGCTATATATCAGTGAAAGAATTTTTGAAATCGGATGGGTAGATTAGGATATACAAACGCACAAATTTTACCTCTATAGTATTTGTTTAGATGTCTATAGAAATCGTAACTCCAAATGCAAGTGTTTCCTTTTCAAAATTGTTATTTTCATCTACAATTACGTATACATTACCACTTCTGTCATCACAGGCTATTTCCTGCATCGCGTGTCCATTGTCCATTAAATTGGTGACACGGCTTTAGTTTTGAGTAATTGTCTCCCCGACAGGCTGTAAGACGAAGATCACGTAATATATGGTCCCGGGTGATACTTTCCATTCATTGTTCCGTCATTTATCATGGGTTCAATATTTACTTGGTGTTTTCTGGCTGTAGTTGTTTGATGTTGTGTGTGTTCTAGTCAAATTTAGGTTTTATTATAATTATCTTGAAAACTGTTTTATTCGAACGACCATTTATTTAGTCATTCATTAGGTAACGCATTTGAAAGATGTTTTTTTCTTCTTTTTTCTACCCCCTGATAAGAAATGAGCATATCATATCTAAAAGGAAGTCTAAAAGTGACAGCGGTAACTGAAAAGTTGTGTGGAAATAATTTGTCGTGGTATGGGCATGTAATGGAGTGAATAAAATGTCGTAAGGAAAGTTTTGAGTATGAATTTGGATGGTTATAAGAATAAGGAAAGACCAAAGAAACGATGGATGGGACTGTGTGAAAGTTAAAATAAATTGGGATAAGGGCAAGAATTTTGATGTTTCTATATTTGCTGGTCATTTTGAGCACTAAATTAGTTGACGAAGACCTGAGGTTATCATCCATGGTCCTTTTGTCTAGCCGTTCATGTCATTCGCCGAAACATGCAGTCCGATATTCTTTGCAACAATTACATTGTTGTTTTCCGCCATAATACCTACTCAGTGTTACCAATAGTAATCGAATGTGTCGTCCGTACCACTAATGGTATTAGCCTTATTAATCATTTGCCATTCGCTCCTCGTACAGAAGTGAGACAGTGGCACTCAATCTTTTGTTTTTATGTCTTTGTTTTTTTTTCCTGTACCCAAAGGTCTGTCTACCGCATATTAAGCAGCTTGCCTGTATCCTGATGCGAGGTATATTTCGTTCCTTTATAAAGGTTTGTATTTATGAATAGTACCAATTGCAGTCTTTGCAATAAATCAAGGTCAATAAATCACTGAGAGTTTTGTTAAGTTCTTTTATGCATCGTAAAATAAGCTTACATGTCGGATTTAAAAACAGCTTCCTCACATGGCACGAACGTTTTGAATTTTATTATGTTCTATGCAGAAATAATACATTAAACTTTGACAAGCATACCTTCGTGTCGCGTATTGTCATCTAGGAGGAAAATATATTTGATTAGCCACCGCCGGCCACTAGGGGGCACCGCAGAGGGCGGCTGGACATATGTTATTTATCTAGATGTGACCTCCTCCGTAGCTTATGAGGAAATATCGGTTTCTAACACACAATTTATATCTATGACTATTCTAGGGTAGGAATTGCTGCGCCCTCGATGTTTCTGTGTGATATGGATGGTATTTTTGAGAAAGCTTTAATTCGTATCATATACTTTGGCAGAGTAAAAACAGAAATTTTAAAAACATTTGCATGCACAAATTAAAGATACGTAATAATGTATTTTCAGAAAATGGTCACAATATATTTCCTTTGAATAACTTTAGAAAGTATTGATGATTAAAACGATTATTATTGAGTTAATATTGTAATTTATAATCGTCACAAATCTAATTTCAACATACGACCTAAACAGTGCTGCAGTTAGCAAAAACTTACAGGCTACCTAAAAGGCAAGCCTCATGTGTCTGCTATAATCATCCCTCATCTAGAGTATTTAATTCTGTTGACCCCTGTAAGTTCTACTGCAAAGTAACATTGCGCCCAGGGAAATATGTTTAAATAATTCGAAACGCGTCCTGTTGGGGTAGTCTCTTGAACTTGTCATCGAGTATGATTGAAGATATTGAATTAAGAACTTCTAAATTTAATAATCCTTAAAAAACAAAGTTTAATCACTTCTTTCATTAGGTATTAAAAATTATCTATAAAATTGTTAAACTTTTAAAAGATGACCAACATCTAACAGTTTAATATTTTTGTACGTAATTAGGAAAAAGGTTTTTTTTTTCGCGTTTTCTCTTCTTTTTTTAGTTACACTATAGCTTTACTTCATTTTATTTATCTCTTAAAATGAACATGAACAGCTTAACTATGAACACTGAGTTCATAATATTTGTATGCATAATACAAATATTATGAACTCAGTGTTCATAGTTAATGTAAGGAAACAAATTAAAGAATATATTGTGCGGAGCTGTTTCAGGTAAGTTTAAGCTTAGATATAGGTCACTTCGTAATTTTGGTCCTAGCCTACGTATTTACGTGATATGTGCCAGATGTTTAAGGCCAAACAAAAAAGATAAACTTGGGGACGTTTTCTTATTTTACTTTATTTATTCGGAACTGACCCCAAAATTAAATATCATCAAAAAATAATGTCTCACGTCTGCTTAGTGTCGCTAAAGAAATTAATTTGACCCTGTATATTATAAATTAATAGATCATGGGGTAATACAAATGTGCACACAAAAACCCCCCATTTACACCCTTAAAAAAACCTCAAAGTAAACTAAATAACATCCATTACCACCTACAACACCATTGACATACAATTCACTTACATTCTAATAACTAATAATCATAAAAGGTCTTATCCCCATGACAATTGACGATCGCATCGCTGCTGTCGACATTATTAATAGTTACTATTAGATAATCATAGGCTACACCCTTATCGATAGGGTGAAGTTAAATTACTGACATCATGAAGGAATTGTCGTTATAATGTATGCCTTGTTGTTTGTTTGAAAGTGATGGGAAAGATTTGATTTGATGATAATGGCAATTTTGTAAAAGTTTTATTTTTATGTCGAGCCTTTTGGCTACTTTGTATAAGTGTTTGTTTTTTTATATTGTGTGTCTCATTTGAGACACATTATAAATCCACACTATAATTTATTTTTAATTTTTATATAATGGTGTGTTTGGTGCGCTCTAAGTTGTTGACAGAAATTTCTGATATAATGTTTTATCAAATCTCTAATTGTAACAATATGGTTTTATGAAATAATCATCATAATTACGAATTTCAGATAGCAATGAAGGTTGTAACTAAAACAGTCCTTTTTATTACTTATCTGAACTTGGTTTCTAAAGTTACTAGGAACTAAAAGTAAGCAACTTAAACCTAAGATTGTTTTGCAATAGGTAATTAAATTATTAAGCTTAAACACACATTTCCTACTAATCCTCATCCTAACTAATATTATAAATGCAAAAGTAAGTTTGTTTGTAACGCTTTCAAGCTAAAACGGCTCAACATATTTCGCCGAAATTTTGGAATTGGGTAGACCATGATATGACCTGGAGAAGGAAATTTTCATCCTGGATCGCAGACGAAGTCGTTGGAAACAGTAAGTATAATATGAACCTAAACACCTACTACCGTAGTTTAGGTATTTCTTCGAAAAGGGCTCTTAATAACATTGTTTGATTAATAGACACACTATAATAACTCTATTAGATCATCATAGGGTACACCCTAATTGTTCGGTTGAAGTTAAATTACTGACATCACGAAGGCACTGTGGTTAAGGTTTGCTTTGACGGTTATTTGTTGAAAGTGATAGGATGGTTTGATTTGATGATGATAATGGTAGGTTAGGTGCGGCTGATGTTCGATCGTGCCTCCGTGTCTCGGAAAGCACGTAAAGCCGTTGGTCCCGGCTGTCATTCGTAGATCTTCGACAGTCGTTACGGGAAGTCAGAAGCACAAAAGTCTGTCAACCAGTCTTACCACGGGGTATCGTTATGCCCAGTGACTAGGTTGTGGGGATCAGGTGGACAGTCGCTCCATATAAAATAATGGTGTTCAGCTGCATCCGGTTTGACTGGAAGCTGACCCTAAATATAGCTAGGAAAAGAGAAGGCTGGCTGATTGAAGTGTGCCCGATGTTAACCCTACAAATTATTATCATGTAGTTCTGTTAGATTTCAATGTAAAAACAAGTTCTGATCAATTTAATTAACTTCACTTGATCATTGAGAGGACAACCAAAGTAGATGCTTGGATATTCTAAAAACTAGTTTTATAATATGTATACTTATGAACTTATGCACACATGTAGTTATATAATTAATGTATACAAAATATTGGTAAACACTTTTAAAGTGTAACGGTGGAGTTTCTGGTCCATTCTTCTCCAAACGAAACTACCTTTTGGAAGGAACGACTAGAATCAATTCTATTTTAATGTGAATGTTGACGTCTGCCTCGTTGGTCTAGTGGTCGCAAGAGCTACTGCTGAGCATGAGGTCCTGGGTTCGATTCCCAGGGCGGGCAAAGTGTTATTGGCTTTTTGTATCTAGATTTTCCCAGTAGCAGCCCGGAGTCTGGATTTGTGCCCGGTTGATGGCAATAGACTCGCCCCCGATTACATGGGACTAAAAATATAACTGGCGAAATGTGGGTGTACTATAGGTACACCTCTGCCTAACCGTTCTGGGATTACAGTCGTGATGTTTTGTTATGATATGCTATGTTGACGTTCAAAAGTGCCTTTTATGTGCCTCTTTGAAATAAATGAAATCTTAAAACGTGTGTTCTATTCTGTAGCCGGCTACAATGCCATAGTTCTTCGAAAAGGGCTCTTCATAACATTGTTTGATTAATAGACACTATCCTTTCTCTATTAGATAATGTCAGGGTGCACCCTGATCGATGCGTGGCTGAATAGGCGGTGCCCATGAGTTATGGCTGTCGTAAATATACGTTTAAATAAATTAATATTTACATTTTATGTTTTCGTTTAGGCACTGCAATTAAGGTGCGAGTGTATTGAAGGTATAGTGTCAAGTAAGGATGACACTATAGCGTTATGTTATTTTTTATGTATAGAGACCATGGAAAAGTTACAATTTTTTTAATTTATTTATATTTTTTTGGTCTTAGGTCTGCGGAATCAGAGATAATATAATACTACGTACAGATACCCAATCCCATACAACGAAATGGCACTTCCTTACGTCTGGCTATTCAGTAGGCTATTTTAATTCGTTAAAACTCTCAACAGATGGCAGCATCAGCGACTCACTTATTGCCAGTGGCTGTAGTTTTGAAACGCCATCTAGGTGTCAACCTACTTTTAAAACATTTCGTGCAATCCTTTTTGTATAAGGTTATATAGTTAAGGGTTCAGAAAAACATGTTTATAGATTTCTTATATATTACTATGTAAAGTAATACATTTTTTTTTTGATTTAATTAGTATCGGTAAAGTGGTTACTGTGATGACAGAACAAATTGAGTAAAACGCCATCTATTGCAAAGAGCTCTAATCAAAAAGATTAACAGATGGCTACTTTTATCATTATAGGGGTTCGAACTGAAGCTAAAGTCTACATTTATGTATTTGTTGAAAATACGTGCATTAGGAGTGTAAATAAATTAATCAGCATTAAAATTGTTAATTTCATAATGGCTACTTATGCTGCCATCTATGTATTCTTCTCAAGACTAATTATAATTTGTTCAAGTTGAGACCCCATGGCTTACTTGAAAATTAGTTTCTTGAAAATAGGCAGGAAAATTACGAGTTGTTGTGGTAGTCGTAGTCTCTTCGAGCGCAGGCACCTACTTCGCATTGTGTAAATTATTTCATCACCACTGCTCACAAGTCAACATGTGACATCCAACCCGCACTGGGCCCACGCGGTGGATTACGGCCCACTCCCTCTCACAGAGGCCTGTGCCCCAGCAATGGGAATGTTATGAGGTGATTTTGGATAATTCATGCCGCAGTGAATACCAACATACATGCCCTATAAACCGAACCACTTACTCATAAACTATACTAGTTCAATACTAGCAATTTAATTAGAAAGCGTACCATCAATTACTATGACGCGTTTGACGTGAAGGCGCGGCTTCACATCGGCGATAGCCAGTAATTAGTGATGGCTTCCACGGCTTGCGGACTAATTGACGACACTGTAACGATGTTTACTGAATTTTTGTCTGAAGATAGGAGCGGTTATTGAACGTCATTATGGTAGTCATTTGAAGCGCGACAACGCTAAGTAGAATGCTTAATCATGTTGTCAGTTCTTGGATATTATCCATGACGTTGTATGTAAATACACAATGTGGCTTCAAAAAACATTCTGGGGCAATCTAAAAGAACTTGTTGTTTTTGTAACTTTAGTGGGTCAAATCCGGGCAAGTAGTAATGTGACTTTTTCAATTCCTATCTCTGAGTTTATCTTGTACATAACTGACTTCGGTGAAGGAAAAGAAGCCAACCTGGGCTTAAAGTTAATTATCTGTTGCCCGCGACTTCGTCTGCAATCCAGAATGAACAGTAGCCTATGTCCTTACCCAAAACCCTATTTGCGTAACACACTACCTATCAATCTCAAATTTTAAAGGATGTTGCTAATCCATTGCTTCCCGCATCCAGCGGATTCCTGCGGCCGGTATGCAGTCGCCACTCCAGAATCGTTCGGTCCTATCGGCTGTCTGTTCTGTGAGCAATGTGCCCTGCCCGCTGCCACTTAAGTTTGGCAATTTTACAGGCTATGTCGGTCAGCTTGGTTCTCCTGCGGATCTCGCCATTTCTGAGTCACTTCGGGAAACTCCAAGCATAGCCCTCTCTATTGCCCTTTGGTTGACTTTGAGACTTCTCATAAGGCCCATTGTGGGCGACTACTACGTAATCCAATACGTAAGCTTACTCCAATTCAAATGGCTATAGATGTTCCGATGTTTGCACCTAACATATCTACACCTGCTACGGTCCCATCTACACAACCAAAATTACACATTTGAATTACTAATTTGCTTTGCCCCCCGCAAATAACTGTCGAAAGAATGTCTGTCGTCTATTTGATTTAAACTGACTTTTTTGTATTGGATTTGCGAACAGCGTTTTAAGAACATTGATTGATGTTCGATTTGGCATGCTGCATGCTGATCCTAATCGTGAATTAATAAAAGAAAACTCCTATTCATGAAACAATTTATTTACCAGCTAAAAGTAAGGCATAACTAATTATGATTATTACATCAAAAAACTGCATGCTACACACACATCGCACATGATTCTGTTGCATATTAGATTTAATGGCGCGCTCCGAATGTTTTAATCACAATTTAAGATGGGTTCCCGCTGCGGGAGTAGGCGAGCGATGTTCGGGGTGGCGACGCTTGCTCAGCGGTTATCAGTTACTGTTGTTATTTTTTAATATAAATATTTTTCTTATTTTTACTTTTTTGTGTTCGGTGCTTACCTATAAAATACCAATAATAACGTTCAAACTAAACTAACTTTACACATAAGTACAGTCCGCGAGGCCTAAGCTGAGCTTTGCATTTTGAGTGAGTGATTACCAATCGCAATGCTTAGCGCCTCAGGCCGATTGTATAAACCGGATTGTACCAACCGCGCCCTAGGCCGACTTTACACCTACACTATCTATATGTGCACTCACACAAATGCAAAGCTCAGCTTCGGCCTCGCGGACTGTACCTACATACATAAACTCACGCCTTCTTCCCATGGAGGTAGGCAGAAACTACAGAACCTGCTACGATCCGTACATACTCCGTTTGCTTCGTTTAAACAAACTTTCTTCACAAAAACTGTCATTTTGTATAATCATATTAATATATACATATTACTACCATAGAAAAGAGTTAACCGTTTCTATGGTGGTAACTCTACGCGCGCTGGTGTTAAACTAAATAATCTGTCAGTTTGAGTACTTCATGTGGCCTACCCACATGTCTTTAATTTGATATTGTTCTTCGAGTCGTTGAGCTCCTTATCTACTGACAAATGCGTGCACGTTGGGTCTAGTTGAAAACCAGCGTCAGGCACTTAGTTGTCTGGCACTTATGCTGACCTGGGCCTATTTGGCGCAGCCGTGAGGCCACAATACTATTTTCTTTTGTTTTGTTTTGTGTGAATATTGTATGCCTTAACCTGGGTCAAATAAATTTATTTTCTTTCTTCTTTCTGCACTGACTAGACAGGTCCAAGCAAGTCTGTGGTTCTTTCCTCAAAAGATCATCTCTTACTTTATTCTGCATGGTGCTCATATGGCTTGACCAAGATCATGTCTGGTTTTATTTTTATTTTTTTATACTGCCCTCTGATTTTGTTTCGGTTTTTCTTCTCAGAGTATATAGGAAACACCGAACCCATCTAGTTAAAAATAAAAATGTTTGAAGTGTAAAAGTGTTTAATGAGCCAATTCTCACAAAATAAATATAATTTATCATAAACCAGGTTAATTACTATCGCCTTAAAGTAATATTTTATAATTATATGAAATAAAAATAGCTACATCGGGACGGTACCTTAATCAGCGCTCTCACTGAGCAGGCGTGGCTCGCTCAAAGCGAATAAAGATATCTATATTCATTAAAATTTAAAACGCGAGTGGGTTATAAGATTCAAAAGGAGGGTGTAGAGGACTCGTGTACACCCTGTATATAGTTTAGATGGCACGCTAATTTAAATATGAGAGCGGAAAAATTACAGTAGGTTTTTGTTTGAAAATGGCTAATGGAAAAGTAGTTGCTTGTTTAAGTACTCAACTTATTATTATTATTTTATTTTTTTTATTCAGTTAGATACACATACATTCAATTACATTAAGTTGGTGCCAACATAAACTCATTAGAGTTTTACCGTGCACCAAAATCAATGTAGCATCAAAACAATTTGTAGCATCATTTCCAAAATGACAAATATGATAAATTTCCAAAATGGCTTCGGGATGGGGGGGATGCCTAAAATGTCAGTGCCTAGGAGCCATGGGTCCTAGGCATTTTTTTTGTTTTATAAAACAAAATGCGTGCTTTTAACGTACACGTCTTCCTGCATCGTTCTCACGTGTATAATTTCAACAAGACTGATGTTACAAATTTTCTGTAACAATATTATTTAAAAGAGTGTCCATGGAGTTTCTTGCACGTTCTTCTCCATAGGTACTTACTTCGCTTTGGAATGGGCAACTAGCTTCATATTTCTGACTGACCAACCCCTTGACAATTCAAAAGTGCCTGTAATTGGTTTATTTGAAATAAAAGCTTTGAGTTTAAGTTTGGAAGGTAAATAAAGGACTGCCTCGTTGTCCAAGTGGCCGCAAGTGCTACTGCTGAGCATGAGGTCCTGGGTTCGATTCCCGGGGCGGGCAGTGTTATTGGGTTTTTCTATCTGAAATATCTCAGTAGCAGCCCGGAGTCGGGATTTGCGATGGTAATAGTCTCGCCCCCTATTACATGGGACTGACAAAACTGGCGAAATGTGGGTATACTATAGGTGCATGTCTGCCTAACCCTTCAGTGATTACAGGCGTGATGTTGTGTTGGTAGTTCAAAGGCTTGTTGTCCTAAACGACACATTTGTAATCGATTTCATGGATTTTAGTTGATTTCACTGTTATAACGGTAGACAATAAGATATAGTGGACTGCGTCGTGATTTCCCTTTTAGAACACATACATTATATTGTAAAACAAAACAACATGTCAATTAAAAGAACAGCGGATAAATTGATTAAACTATCATCACATCAGAGCAGTGGTGGCCTGGTGGTAACGGCCCCAGGTGGGTTCGAACCCAAACTGGCGCTTTATTTTGTGACTACAAACCCGCACTGGGCCGTGTGGTTGATTACAGCACACATCGTCTCGAAGAGAGGAAGCCTGAGTCCTAGCAGTGTTAACAATAAGCTGATTATTATATCATCACATTCTTCACTTAGGTACACGCTCATTCATAAATTCCTAAGCCTTCACTGAATATCAGTAGGCATCGATGTCATCATTACTATCCTACCCATATCCCAATTTAACGTCTTTTCCGTCCATACTTCTCTATTAGTCCTCGTCCCTTTCCAGCACGCGCATGACCAACTTTTGTCTATAGAAGAATAGACAAAATGACAGATTCCTTTTCCTATTATTGTCTATTCTTCTGTCGACGAAATTTGTGGCTATGGTTGTCGTGCTACCCGTGTTACAAAGAATACCAGCATCGATTTCCAATTTTAAAATAGGAACACCATCCAATTCGGCAGCTTAAATTCAAACAGCCGCCCGCAAACCGTCGTCAGCAATAACAATTACGATTCGGAATCACGCACCCGTCATTACGAGAACATTTTATCTTAAGAAAACGCAGCGCCTCCCGAACCCTTTAACGTCTAATCGTGAATTATATACGGTAATAAAATTCTTTAATCAAAGAAAACAACCGAGCGCCCATTAAGGCATGAACACGTCGCCACCTCGAGTCGTTACAGCGAATATTTACATACATGTGTCATTACCTTACACCACCCACCCCCCGCCCCCCACCATAATTAAGAGTATAACGGAATCTTAGCGTCTTATTACGCGAACGTAACGATATCCTTTCAGAAAATTGTAACTGTGTCGTTATAACCCCCCACCTTTCCCCTTTTTAAATGATCGCCTCCGTTTGCCACTCAAAAGTTGGGAATATCCTCACAGGGAAGGTAAGAGCACACACGAAACTTAAATGTGAAATATCCTCTAATGAATCAGACAATATTTTAAGGCGTGGGAGGCAATAAAAACACCCCGCCACCCGCTAATGTACACCAACACTTTGTCTCAGTTTAGGGATGGGGTGATTTGGGTAAATAAGTGTCGATGTGGACAGAAGATAGCGCTGGGAGGACGCTTTGTATCGATATCTTGGATTACTTTCAACGATAAATGACAAATATGTGACTGAATTTTTATATTAGCTATATTTTGTTATTATTAAAAAAAAACATATTAATCATTTAATCATTTACGTACACACAAAGTTTTGCGTAAAATAAAAATAAACGTTCTATAGATAAACAATTTTTTCTTAAATCTTTTTACTCTCCACTTCATGTTTCATGCGTCTGAGCCAGTTTACGAAACACTTTTTCCAGTCCGCCGTAGACACCTCGTCTACAGCCTGCTTGAACGCTGACAGCGCATCTTCCGGCGACGAAAATTGTATCCCTGTAAATAGCTTTTTGTTTTTATTTTTGGAATCAAAAGAAGTCACACGGTGCCAGGTCAGGGCTGTAAGGAGGGTGACCCAAGAGTTTGACCGATGTGCTGTCTACGAAGTCCCTCGTTTTCAGCGCGGTGTGCGAAGGCGCGGTGTCGGGGTGGAGCTGTAGCCCGCGGAGCCCTGTGTTTGGTCGCTTGTTTCTCACAACAGAGAAAACTTCTGATAACCAAGATGCACTTGCAGAACTTCGTAAAGGCTTCCCAATACAACCTGCATTATGTGCTGAAAATCTTGACAGGTAACTCGCCTATTGTCTTGTTATCAATTTTTCACTGCGAGCACGTTTTCTTCCGTTACAGCCGTCAAAGGACGACCACTTCTTCCTTCATCCCCCAAAGTTAGTCGACCGCGATTGAATTCGTTATACCAACGACACACGGTTCTCTTAGAAGGGCATTCATCCATGAATGCCATTTGAACTCAATCGTACGATTCATCCGGTTTCAGGCGCAGTTTCATTGCGCGAAAATTTTCCCGGTACAGATCCGTTTTTTAATGAGACACGACAATTTAAACTAGCTCGCAGACAATGTGGCGGGAAATTTTGAAATTGGGACGTACCTATTTTTACTAACAACTAATCATATTTTCAAAATAGACTATAACTGGCCAGTCTCTCATACATAATAACTTTTTTTCGGAATACTTACACACATATAAACAAACGAGAAGAAAGGAACAGAAAAATACATATAAAGGTGATGCTTATTTGTAAAGTAATCTCTTCCAGCATACCTGCGATAGGAGAGTATATAATAGATGTAAACAACGTGTGTAAGAGTTGAAGGGAAAACAAATTAAATAAAAACAAAAGCAATTCTCTTATTTCAATATAAACATACAACATGAAAATATAGGTATTTACACAGAACAGTTAGTTAATTCTTTAGAAAGTATGTCGCAGGTGAATCTTCAATGCAATGTTTAATTATATTTCTTTGCTAAAGGACAATGCCAGAAAGTCTATAGAACTTTGCCCCACTTAAATCAAAAAGTTATTTACAAGCCTGCAATATGCAGCATCTTAAAGCTTATTTATTACTGTTAACTAAACATTTGTCTTAATGACTGTAGAACTTGCGGTTTCTGTTAAAATGTTAAAACAATATTGACATTGATTATAGGTTAGGTCCAGTTTATAAATGTTAAAAATCGATTTAAACAACATATATGTTACGCAGTATCGTAATTATTAGAATCTTATACGAGTTTCTATTTTACAGGTATTTGAATTTTTTTTTGTTGTGTATCATGCTCAACAAGTAAAGCAATAGAAAATTCAGCGGTTTAATTCCTTTTATCTTATTTGTAATCGGCAAGTTCTACTGAAAAACAATGTATTATGAAAAGGTCCTTAAATCATTACAATTATCATCATTAATTGACATTTCCTGTAAATAGCTGGGACAGGATGTGGCATTGTCATTTGCATTTTTGTGCTGCACAAGTAATATGACAATACTTACTAAAACGAAACTACACCCCCCTACAGGTCCCTATTACATGGGACTAAAACATAACTGGCGAAATGTGGGTGTACTATAGGTACGCCTCTGCCCAACCCTTCGGGGAAACAAGGCGTGATTTTATGTATGTGTATGTTATGTACGAAATTAAAAGTCTTTAAAAAAAACTACTCTCAAGAAGTAGCCATAAAAATCGCACTTAAAATAAAACATTTACTTAATGGTCCATAAAAACTATCGATACGCCTACATCACTAATGTTTCGGTCATACTCGGTTTTTGCCACAACGGGGGTCGAAATTATGTCAAGATGCCGATGTTGTAACGTAGTCGAACACAATACGTTTCCAACTAAGACACGGAGATTACCGTGTCGCTGTATCTTTACACAATTTATTAAGTGTTATGAATTTTAAAAAACTTGGAATCAACCAATAGCGGTAATTCCTGTATTTCAAACTCAGTCTCAATCTGTCAAAAATACAATAAATTTACATACATTTTTGACAAGATTTTGACAATGTTTGTCGCTGAGATGAGGTTGCGACTAGAATTAGAACGTTTTTAAGTACGAGAATTGGCCTGCAGTTAGCATCCTATTTACCTACGTAATGCATTCGGAATGACAAGTTAATGTGCAATGCTTTTGATTAAAAGCAGTCAAACTTTTCAATCATGGAGCAAATAGATTATGGTGTAGTTCAAGATACCAAAAATGGATCCACTTGATTTTACGTCTGCAGTGGTCTAAACAGTAGTAATATTTTTAATGGAAATAATACGGTCTTGTCTTATTAGTATTATTGATGACAAAAATAGATTAAACTTACGTAAACGAAGCAAAAGGAGTATGTAAGGATCGTACCAGGTCTGTCAGGCAGTATGTAGTTTCTGCCTACCCCCGTGGGACGAAGGCGTGAGTTTATGCATGTATGTATGTCATAATCAACCTATAATGTTCCAACTGCTTGCACACAGGCCTCCTCTCTGTGAGAGGGAGTGGGCCGTAATCTACCACTGGGGCCCGGTGCGGGTTGGTAGATGTCACAAGTTTCGAATTTTATGTTCTAGGACATGCCAGTTTCCTCACGATGTTTTCATTCACCGTTTGCATGTATTTAAACTTAATTACAAGACAAATATTGAAAAAAAAAACATCCGTCGTAATTAGAAGTTCAATCAAAACAAAAGTTTGAGATCATTCAATAAGCTTTACCTGACTCATCCACAAAATCTTACAATCAGAAAGAACCAAAAATCTCTGCCTAACAAATGTCATATTCGAACATCCAAACATAAGTCCTTGTACATAAGACGTGTAATAAAAACCATGGCACCATGAACGCACAGTGTACCACTGTGTACCTTCGTGTACCATTTGTGTACAACATACGAGCCACTCTCGGGAGGGCGTTTTGTGGTTACACTTGCGACTGACTTAGGCCTACAAGTGTTTGCAGGAAACTTTGTTTCGTTAATACATGTATGTGATACTGGTTCGGAATTCGACGAGCTTATACCAACAGTATTGCCATTTAAAGTGTAGAATCTATGTTGAATCTGATTGACATTTGAATCCATTTATCGGGTGAAGCTTTCAAATAACCAATCCATGAAACGAGTTTGTCGTCTTTTTTCTTTGCGATGTCGAATCGCGGAATTAATATTGAAAAATGGCAGTTTACACATGTCAAAATCTAAGGCTCATCATCAGCACAAAAAATACTGAAAATCTTATCATTTTTGATAGCGTCATGGAGTGCATTAAAATAGCTTTTAACAATTAGCTATACTCAGATGAACGTCTGACGGACCCTGTACAGAAAGCTTGCTACCACCTTGCTGAAAAATTATGTGCAGTTGTCTAGAATAATGGTTTCCTGGAAAAGCGGTGACCGCACATAACGGCCGAACGGTTGTCATGAAAATGATGACAGCAGCAAAGATTTAAATTCTTGGGTACGCCCTACAGTGTCAATAGGTTATCGCGTTTCGGTTTTTAAACCTCTGACACACAATGGGGCAGTGACTTGAATTGTTTGTCATGGTATTCATGGAAACGCTATTTAATAATGTGTGAGCTCACTCTTCTCTTAAGGAAACTTTTTCGCTTGACTAAGTACGGTGAGGGCAAATCTAGCGATTTAAATCTTTAGACAGCGGGGTTTGACTTTACGGTGTCAGAAACGCTCTCTAGGAACCACATCAATTTACTTTCATAAACAACGTATCAGTGACGTTATTCACCTGTATATTACGGACGCTACGTCTTCTACGAAAACGTAGCTTTATCCACCTTTCAACATACAATACCAGTCCCTTAACAGCCAAGCTAGACTACATTAACCACATAAGAACACACGCTACCAACCCATAGCCGTCAAAAACAGAAATAGTCACCGTGGCCGATATCGGCATGGGAATATTCACTCTCGGAATCCCCTGCACTTTTTGTACATAGAAGTCTTTTTGTGCTTTTTAATAGTGAATTCAAATTCGGAATAAGGACGACACTAAAATTATGGCCAGTATGTCAGCATCAAGACTGTATATGAGAACTTTTTCTTTGACTCAGTACCGTTTTGATCTGCCAGGGTCGCGGGTTCCTCAGGGTCGCGGGTAATTCCTCAGGGTCGCGGGTAATTCGAAAGAGTAACCGTGACCCTGGTACAGGCAACTGAAGGAACACGGGTGGGTTTTAGTTAGTAAAAGTCTGACACGCCCTCCCGCTCCACCGACAGCGGGAGAAGTCATTTGCTGATTTCCCACCCAATTTTTTTTGTAAATTACCAAGTTCGTTAAAACATTCATCCGTGTGTATTAAACGAACAACCGCCAACATTTTGAGACGAGATGATTTATTGATTCTACCGACCACCCGACATCGCCGAGTTCGCGATTAGATTCGCCCCATTTCATTATCATCTTACTAATTGGATCAGGGAATATATGTGCGTCACCTAACTTACAGTTTGTACTCGGACGTTAATAGACACATCAAGCTTTAAGAAAAGACATAATGCTATAGAGGACTGCCCTGTTGTTCTAGTGGTCGGTACTGCTGAGCATGAGGTCCTGAGTTCGATTCCCAGGTCGGGCTTGTTATCGGGTTTTTCTATCAGGAATTTCTCAGTGGAAGCTCGGAGTCTGCATTTGAGCCCAGTTGATGGCAATATGCTCGCCCCTATTACATGGGACTTAAACATAACTTGCGAAATTTGGTAAACCTCTGTCTAACCCTTCGGGGAATAACAGGCGTGATGCTATCTTATTTTTATGTTACAATGTTATGCGAACCTGAACTCTTTAGAATCCATCTATAAAAATACCTTACAAAGGTTCTTGAATACGATAAAGAAAAGCATTTAGGATCTTCGATGGACTTCCAAACACTTCTTTATTGGCCTGTGCACAGCCTCCGGATGAACAATTAGCTTATATGACAGACCAGTTCTGATCCATTTTAAAAAAGGTAGTTAGTGCCTATTCAAAACTTGTGAAACAGAGGGTCTGTTACACAATTTAAAAAAAATACGAAATAAACCGTAGGTACGTAATGAATCAGATGAACCTAAAAACGCCACCGAACTCAACGTAATTCCCGTCAAAAGTCGGTGCAAAGCGATCAAAGATACCAATTAGCAGGCGAGAGCGATATGACGTGATCGCTGCCGCTTTTTAACGCGTGCTTACCGCGAATCGTAAACTGCGTTAAGTGTTGTGTGTGGCACCTAGGTTGGAGGGATATTTAACGCTTTACAATTTTTAATACAAAAGTCTATCAAACCAGTCTTACTAAGGCTTATCATGTTACACGGTAACTGGCTTGCCGAGGTCAAAGTCAAAGTGTTTATTTCAAATAAGCACATAAAAGACACTTTTGAACGTCAACGTTTTTATTAAAATAGAATTGATTCTAGTCGCCCCTTCCAAAATGTAGTTTCGTATTGAGAAGAATGGGCAAGAAACTCTGGGTCCGTGGCTTAGGCCCCCAGTGGTCGAGGCACCTATGGCCGACGCCCCCGATTCGAAAATTTTACAATATTTTGTTTTACATTAATTGTATGTGAAGACGATGCACCATGAATATAATTACTAATAGGTAAAAAGAATCGAAGCAAAGGCAGATTAATTAATTATGTGATAGATACATGGTGCTCACATATTTACAAAGTGTAAAATTATAACACATAACATAACACAACATAACATAGGTGAGGTGTACCTATAGTACACCCACATTTCACCAGTTATTTTTAAGTCCCATGTATTAGGGGGCGAGCCTATTGCCATCAACCGGGCACAAATCCAGACTCCTGCTACTGAGAAATTCTACATAGAAAAACCCAATAACACTTTGCCCGACCTAGGAATCGAACCCAGGACCTCATGCTCAGCAGTAGCTTTTGCGACCACTAGGCTTGTAAAATTATACGATTTTCCTAAAATATTAACAAGGAATAAGTCAGTGCGTGGGTTAAGTAATCAAAGAATGAAAGTAAATCAATGTCAAAAATTAAATAAAAAAATTATAGAATTAAATTAGCAAACAGTTTGATTTTGCCTGGATTGTCGGATATGCGGTCACTCCACGAATATATTGGTATTCAACTGCATCAAGTTATCCTACTCGAAGCAGACACCAACTTAGTTTTAGAAGATACGAACGTACTATATAATGTCCGACTCGCTAGCAACCGACCACCTACCAACCTACATAATAGACTCATCTATTTACCTCGACTTGAATCTACTATTGAGTTACTCAACACAGGTAATACAAAAATAAAACATTAAAAACTAATTTAATCCTATCCTGCTTCCTACTAATATTATAAACTTTAAAATTTGTCATGATGGATAGATGGATGTTTGTTAACCTTTCACGCAAAAACTGCTTAACGGATTTTTATGAAAATTTACTATAGAAAATATTATATAGCTTTTATATCAGAATAACACATAGGCTACAATTTATTAAGATTTTGTGAGATTTGATCATAATATAATGATAAGTATCAAGTAACTCGGAAGAATTCCTGAATCTGAGAGCTATCTTGGCGTGCGTTGCCTAAACCGACTTACACGAAGGTAATGTATCGTGGTATGTTTTGTCTTAAACAGTTCTAAATAAAAGTCCGCGACAGCATATACCTTTTATGTGGAAGGTATTATAGCCAAAATAGTGAACCATTAATACATTCAAATAGTATTTAGTTAATTCTTATCAAAATTAATACCTTTATCGCTTTTGGTATTTAAAATAGTCTTTAACACTAAGTTATTTGGGCGGATGGTTCAAAAGTTTCCACAGTAAGAACGGCAGCACGGGCGGCGGGCAGAGCGGGGCTGTGATGTTTCACTGCTATCCGCTGAACTGATTCTCAAACCTGGAGAAGGATATAGGCTACTTTTCATCAAACACCACGCGGACGAAGCCGCGGCAAAAGCTGGTAATTCATAATAATGGAAAAAAAAACTGTGCGGGGCCAAAAAAGCTCCTATCTCAGCATAATGCTACTAAAGAAAAAACAATCGAACCGAACATCAAGATAATAGTATTTTCTTTTCATTTTTACCGAATTTCGGAAGAAAATAGGGAAAATGATATTTCTTATAACCCTGCTGGCAATTCCCTGAAGACCTATAATTAATAATGTTACTCTGTTATCCAATCACGTCTCTGCGGATCAATAACTTGATTAAGGTATCCATAGCATGATAAGGTGCTTCCTACCAGACGATGCAGCACACATCTGTAAATTCGTTCTAAGAAGAAGTTATTTATTTATTTAAATTACAATTATAACACCATCACGGACGAATCCAAGGAAATGTTATAAGGCACAATGTCTTAGGGCGAATTTCACCAATGGAAACCGAATGCGATCATTGCATAAACTACGTAAAAGAGCTGTGCCGATCGCGCCCAGCTTCACTGGCTAAATCAGCCGTAAGTAGGTACACAAGTTTACAAAGAATAAAATAAAATAAAACTACCGTTAACAATTTAAAAATAAATAGTTAAGTACTATATTTTAAGCATCAGACCTCCCTCAATTATGATTTGTGCCATATTAATGAATTTCGGCAGGTTTTGTCCGAATATATCCTCCGACACCGTAACCACATTAATAATACGTGCGGCTCGTGACATAGGGGTAAATTTGAGTAGGTTAGTCCTAGCCGCTGGCACGTGTAAGAGAGCGGGGCGGCGGGGCGTGCACCTATGCACACGTCCGGCGCGCGCAGCCGCAGCACCGCCAGCACCTCCGGGTGGTGCCGCAACCTTAGCAGTAGTTCTTCAAAGAAAAGTTTGAAAATTGCGATTAGTTAATTAGTCACTATAACCTCTGCTATGTTATGATCTGGATAATGATAGCTAAATTTTTTTCAAACTCAAAGCATTTAATTCAATTAAACCATATACAGGCAGAATCTGCACACACAAACATTGTAAGTACGAGTGCAATATTTTCACAGGGTTGAAAACCATTACCAGATTTTTCCTACCTATCGGCTGAACATATTAGCCAGACAATAGTATGGTTCCGAGGCTGACGGTCCAGGGACCATCCATATTAAGGCTCCCCTCACCTAAAATTCATCTTCTCAACTACGTTGAAGCCGGCTTCCAGTATTATCGGATGAAGCTGAATTACAGTATTTTACATGCGAGGACTGCCTATCAAACCTCTACAACCCAGTTACTGGGAACCACGTTACCCCTTGGAAAGACTGGTTGTCAGACTTTCGGGCTTGTGAGTACCCTTAAAGATTGTCAAATATCTACGAATTCTCTTAACTAAAGACCATTATACCTTTATTGGTATAACTTCAATCTGACGAATAAAAAAACACATGGTGTTCAGCTGATTTCATGGCCCTCTATCGCCCTTCGTACTTCAGGTGTCTCGTTAGAACTGAACAAAAGTATCAGATCAAAGCATAGTTTTTGTATGTGCATGTTTGATTACACACAGTTATTGCTAGGTGATTATAGTGATTGTAGGGTGCAATGATTTTCACCCTTGTGTTAAGTGTGGATTTTTAAATGGTACTGAAGTGCTCGTCTCGTTTTGTTTGGAGTCGTCGATTTGCATTGGTTCATTTATATGAATGTTGGAGGAATCTTTTAAATACAATTTTGGTTTTGATAATAATTTGGCTTAGTCTAAGGACCAATTGAATGTAGCTAAAGTCTGGTCTGCCATCGATCCCGCTTACCTTATAACTTACATACATACTTACATTTTATTTTATTCGGACCCAGGCGGTATTAGATTCTGCAAAGCCGATTATAATGAAGTTAGATTTGGATATAACAAAAAAAAAATATGTTACTGTAAAGATTTTAGTCTTTAATGCATATGCCTCTTAAGTAAACTCCTACAATATCTTTTGTAACTACACTGACAGTTGACAATGTTCCATCACCACACGACACCCATACAGAATCTAAAACCAAAAGCACTTACGGAGGGGGTTAGACATTATTAGCGGCACGGAATTTATCGAGCAATATCAGCTAAGTAACAGCGCACAAAATGCCCAATTAAAATATTAATTACACTGAGTTGTGACACTTTGGCGGTCTGCGCCCGTTCTTACACTTTATAGCAGGGGTGTGCTCCAGGAGGTTTAAACTTTAAGCTTTTATGTACTTATCGCCGGCCGAATATTTTCCACGTAATTTTACTGCGAAATATGTAATAGGTGTTTTTTTTTCTTGCTTTGGAACGACTTTGTATATGTAAGCAATTAGTGCAAGGGAGAGTTTGGCAAGTGTTCCAGCTAAACTTTTCTTCAGGTCATGGAGAAATTAAATGTCGTGACTCGTGATGTTTAAGAATACAAGTTATTGCTCTCGAAGTATCGCTGAGCTCGACGACTAAAATGTGAGTTTGTAGTATGAAGATGTTTTACCCTATGATTGAATGAATTTACTACAGCACATGCAGCATAATATTATATGAAAGTAAAACAAGCAAAGCTTAACATGTTAGACCTATAGGATGAAACGTTCTCCATGTTTTTCTATACATGTGGATACAAATTATAATTTTATATTATTTTAAGTCCATAATAAACTCCTCACCTGAGATATAGGACACGTCCTAGTTTGGGTGTCAGGAGTTTCACAAATTCGAATATGTATTTGTCTAATTACTTTAAGGATCTAAGTTATCTATGTAATTCGTTGTTAATCGTTTTTCTCTCCTTATGTTTTAGGCTTATGATATAAGTATAAAAAAATATTAAACTAACATTGGATATGTAAATTATAATAAACTCATTCTGTGTTGATTTGAAGAATGAATGAGGAAGTGGCATTATTTGTGTTTTTTTTTTTTTGTAAACGTTGTTTAAAGTAGACATATACCTTATTGGTGATGTTCTTCAGAAAGGTCAGGTGCGTAGTACTCGCGACCGGCGCTCGTGGATAACCAGATGTATGAACGTAAACGAGGCAAAAGGAGTATGTAAGGATCGTAGCAGGTGGCGTTCTGTGGATTCTGCCTACCCACAAGGGAAGAAGGCGTGAGTTTATGTGTGTATGTTGTTTAAAGTCATGACACCTAATGCCAAAAATGTATAATTAAACAATTTCTAATTATTACTTCATAAGAAGCAACGTTTGTGAATAAAGAGGTTAATCTTGACTTCTATTTGAGTTTTAAAACTACCACTTCGGATTACCACAACACATACCTTTTGCTCTCACAAAAAATACCAACACATCCACAAAACAGTGGATAACAGTAACTAAACACACTTCATCCCCCGCCACTAAATATTAAGTGTTAATAATGCCGGTGACACCCCCCCTAAGATCAAAAATTCACCGATTCGTTACGCGCAACTTGAAACGAAGGGGCGCTCTCGATTTTCAAACCCGTTACTTCTACCGTTCCGATATTGGGATGATATTAATCTTAGACGTTTGCCTTTTGTTCGGGAGTAACGGATTTAGGGATAAATTGAGCAAACTGATTTAAATGTTAACCCCAGTTAGCGATAGCTTTTAACGTGAAATTGATTTGTTGAGTTTCGGGTTTGATCGGAGAGAAGAATTCGTTTGTTTTTGAAGCTGTTTGATTTAAAATGATTCGAGAAGCCTGCTTTAAAAGTTAAAAATATTTTTGTCTAAATCTTGTCTGTGTGTGTTATCGTTTGCTTATAACAATTTGTCTTTGTTCACAGGTAGTTGTAACATCCATCATAAACCCATTATTTACTAATGTGGATAAAAAAGTATGTTTTATGAAACTGTAAGATTAATCTCGAACTGAATACTATGATTGCCCATGTATAAATAATTGTAATCTGTTTTGCTCTGCAGTGGGAGAACACAGGTTTATAATAATAATAATTGGAACAGTATGTTCTATGCAAACGTAGTTATGGCACATCAAGCGGTTATATCTAAAAACGTTGCTTTAAGTCAAGAGACGTTTAAACGTCAAAAATGAATTGGTAATATGTTAATCCTAAATTAACTTTATGCAACATGTATAAAGAAAATTCAATGTTTTAGAAAAAAAGTGTGGGTTAGGGGTAGCCCCGTTAGGAACTAAGTTCCTTACGCTTTTTCTTCAACTCGATTTTGGTGAATATTGGAATTTTACCTCACCTCACCCTCCCTCACCTCCCTCTCGACCTCACTTTCTGGGCGCTCGAAAATCATGAAAACGACACAAAAAAATCGCCTGGATAACGCATTTTCGTTACGTGACGATTTCTTCAAGTTAACTCCTACCGAAAGCAGCTTTAAAGAACTTCGTTGCAAATCGTACTATCGATACTATGTAGTATCTGCCACTCATATCTACGTGACAGTTTCTAACTACAATACAATGTGTTATATTAACGCAAAGAAATGTATGTATGTTTAATTAACAGAAATGAGTCCCAACCAATACACACTTAATCACATACATTTATATTCACCCCCTTCTACCTCTGGTAACGAACACAATCAATATATAATGCAATCAAAACACATAATTAAAATTGCTCCCGAGACATTTGCATATGAAAACCTCTATAATTGATCATTCGTGGGCCCCCACGGCTGAAGACAATGATGGGGGAAGAAGACTAAACAAATTAGGCCTCAGGAAAACAGATAGAAAATAAAGCATCGAATATTATTATTTGCTAGGCTCGCGTGGGTGGAGGGAGCGGTTGCATAAAAATGTATGCAATAATTGGATATTTGAGTCATAGAAAGAAATCTTCAAGTGTGTGTCAAGAACATTCAAGTGTAGTGGGTGCTCTGGCCATGCACATAATATTATTACACATTAGGAAATTGATTCTACGAGTAATACACCGCGATGCAGCTACTTAAATGAATTATTTTGCTTTCAAAACAAAAACTTATCTATGAAATAAAATTTATTAAGATGTTTCGTGGTTGTACAGCAGCACATAATAAATGATCTACCAACTCCCAAACCAAGGCATCCTTGTATTTTAGTTGATGCAGGACTTACACAGACACACTTGATTCGATTATTGATTTCATTCACAATGAGTTGCTGGACGATGACGATTTGACTAAATGAGTATATTCGCCACTACATTAATGCTTGAACATTTCAAGTAATAAAATTGTAGTCAGTTGGAAAACCAATGTAATATACTTAATTGGGACTGTTGACTAGAAAATAGTTATAAAATAAGAAACCTACAAAGTATATAGAAAACTTAAAAACGTAAACATGTGATTGAGATTTATTGTGAATGAGAATTCACGGTGAATCCATATTTTGCGCGCATTGCGTTACTATATTTGTGCGTCCTTTTTAACAAGGCCATAAAAGTAGCGATTATTAAAAAAAAACGAGTGTTGCAGAAATAAAAAATATATATATATATAGGTACCTAATATTCAGTAAGCTGTTCATAAAGTTACTGGATACATATGAGTGTACGATTTTATTTCGGTTTGGTAAGTTATTGGTGCCGATTCTCTTTTACACCGAACTAATGTATCACTAAAATTCCTTACTTTTTACTATGAGAATCTTGAAGCTATTCTGCAAAAAAATCTCTAAAATTAAAAATAATTTTGACACAAATAAAATCGATTTTGACAATCGCGAGTCCACGTGTTTTATTTCTTCTTCTGGTTTCCCAACGTCTTTGTTAGAGCCGGAGGCAGCCTGAGGCAGCCTCGACGTGTTTTATATGGAAGGTTTTACTTTTTGTATGGAAAATATAAAATAAAAAATCTACATGTAGAGTTTTTGAGGTTTCGGGGATTCTAAGGGGGTCGAAAGGAGGTGTTTTTTTTTCGTCCAAAACTTGTACCGAGGTACAAATTACTAATGAAATTCCTTCAAATCAAATGTGTTATTTTCAGCATTTAAAATTCTCTACTATTCGATAGATTAGGAAATAAAAGAATAAAAAAAATCACTACCTCACATCGTAACTGCGTTCAACGAAACGTTCATAACAGAAGTGACAGCTGTCAAAAACGAAACGGAATGACAGACTTGGAGCACAGTCTTTTGGTAAGCTAACCAAACGCATAAATTATTCTGAAATGTGAAACAAAAGTATAATTACTAAATATTTCACAAAAAATAATGTTCTAGGCAAAAAATAACAGTTTTTAATGCAAAATTAAAATAATAATCAGTTCATTTTTAGGTTAATATCTTTCTGAAACGTTTATAAAATGAAGTAACGAAACGCAACAAGAAAAATACTTGGCTTACAAGTTATTAACGTCTTTGAAAAACAATTTCAGGTGGTTCAAATGTCTAAATAAATCCCTTTTTTTTCTGAATCTGCGATTTTTTTTCCTGTTTATTCGTGCCTTGTTTTGTAAGGTACATTACTTGGCCACAGTTGTATGGAATAAAAAACACCTCCTTTGCATTATTTTTGTGAATGGACACACCGTTTTCGAGATATAAGCAAAAAAAAAGATAAAGTACCGTTTTTGCACGTCTGAAGTCGAGGTGTTGGTGTGAATTTTAGTTCACGCCAACTAATTTTATTCCACACCTTTTTAATCGCGATTAAAAATAGTCAGATTCATGTTCAGATTTAGTTCAGACAATCAAATTTTTTGGTGAAAAACGTAAAATTCTGAATAGCAAAATAGCAATTTTCACTAAACTAATAGCTCATTGCAATCTTAGTGCTGTCAAACCAAAATATAGTTAAGTTGTGTCACTTTAGTCAATTTCAGAATGGCAAATCGTCATTTGACAGGATTAAACCAAATTTTAGTAATTTTTAGTCTAGTTTAGAGGCATTTGTGACAAGAGAATAGGCACCATTGTCTATTATCAAAAACACATTTTTTTCTATTTTTACGACAATACGGTTTACACAACGACATGATCAATTAACTCATAACAATCTTATAATAAACAGCCTCCCATTTCGCTCCGTGTTCGCTTCGCTGGCTCCGTAGCTCACCAACCAGACAGTCGCGTCTACAACACTCGCGACTGTCTGCGACGCCAGCGGCGACGTTTTCAAGAGCACCACTGCACTCGTTGAAAAATTAATATACCGCACGCATCGTCGCTGTGTTGTGTGTGGCTGTGTTTTTGTAGCCTTATTTGGTAGTTTGTACTCGTTAAGTGTATCTGTAGGCTTATGGTTGTTGAAATTTATCGTAATGTGAATTATGTCCATAACTTGTGTGTCCCGTAATGGTGATTGAATATCGATCAATTTTGATTCAACTTCTTAAATCTGAGCTCTATGCATATCATAATCTCATCATCTAGCCTTTTCTCTACTACATGAAGGGCTTAACCGGCTGCAGCTGATTACCAAGATTTTACATGAATCCTATCTGAATAAATAAAAAAAACAACCCTGGGTATAGAATCGTTCAATCAATAAAGTCAAAGCTCCGGGCCCAAAATTGAGGGATAACCATTAACTCCACATAAATAGCAGCGAGGACCACCGATAACACCTTATCGAGTTGTTTAAGGGCGATATCGGGCCGATGATTGTACCCTGCGGGCCGCCGCTAGTTAATCAAACCTATTATAGTTCGCCTCTGATATTGCCCTTAGAATTAAGTTATAATGACGTCGTGATCTTCGCAAATGGGAATTATGATAGTCGATGCTTAACTATTGGGGCGATCAAGTGATAGGTACTCTGTTAGTTAGTTCATATTTAATTCAGGTGGATTCAGACATTAGTTAAGTCCTTTTATGGTTTCTAGTTTTTCTTTTTTATACATGGCAACATTATTCACATGAGCAAAATTTAAACTAACATTATATTTATTAGCAAAACTTAAAGTTAATACCAAACTTAATATCGAGAAATTCGGACATACGGAGCACCCAAAATTAATCTAAACAGGTACCAACAATTCGTACCAATATACGGGTGTTGTAACGTTCAACCCTTATCCAAACATCGCCGACGGTGACCAATAAACACGAAACAGAATTTAATATACACCACAACAAACGTACAACACACATACATATTTTCGTCGAAATAATACGACAGTAGTAATTGAATCGGCCTCAGGCATACTCGGGGTGCGTCGTTAACGTTCCTGGGGAGTATTCTGTACTGCTCTACCCTAGATATGCACTAGAATGCTACTACAAAACAAACGGGAGAACGAGACATCAAGATGAGAAGAAAGACTAGAGGAAGCAGGACGCAGATAGGGAAAGTGTTTATTATAAACAAAGGATAGAGTCTTATTGGTAGTAAGGTTTTAATAGACTATTGGACAAACGTGGGTGAAAATTTCACCTCGTATGAAGACACAAATTGTTAGAGGGTTCCTAATGCCGATGTTTAGACGATTTTGCTCTGAGCGTATTTAGATAGCCTTTGATGTTTTGTGGCGTTTGGGTTTGACCGTTAATTAAATGTAGATTGTATCTGCCTGGCCGGTTCAATCGTGTTTTCGGTTGTAGTAATATTCTTTTTGATGTATTGTTATCGGTTGATATTTAATCCTTTTTGAGGAGTCTTAATGAAGTGGACGTTGAGTTTATTAGCTTTGATTAGATACCATTCCTCTGGTCGCGTGTTTCGCGTATCATACATAAGCTGCTTGAAACCATGCATTGTCATAATTATTTATGTATTTGATTCTTTAATATAATGCAAACTAATTGGTTTCGACCGAAGATTGTGATATTTCGATGAACATCCATCAATCTCTTTCCCATTTGATCATAACAATTCGAGACTCCTACTGTGACAGAGAAAATAATGGCCCCAATCGTTTCTTAGCACTCACTTCATGTCAAAGAGCGATTGTCGACGATTGAGCGATGGACCCGTCAAAAGACCATTCGGTCGGCGTACCATCCATCATAATACCCATTTCGCACACCCAACACCATTATATCGAGATCTGCTCAGAGCCGTCCAAAATCTGCACTGACCAGGGGAATTGCTTAGTGAGATGGGGTCTTTGTATATTGGATGGTTTCCGGATGGAATTATTTTCACTACTGGTCCAGTCTGACGTTTCGATCTGTTCCTAGATGGATTAATTTGATTATATCACAACAGATGTTTCTTAGAGGTATTAAGCGCGATGGATTTTGGGGATTCCGTTTAGAAATGTGTATAGTTATATTGATTTAAAACACAACATAACATCACGCCTTGTTTCCCCGAAGGGTTGGGCAGAGGTGTACCTACCTATAGTACACCCACATTTCGCCAGTTATGTTTAATTCCCATGTAATAGGGGGCGAGCCTATTGCTATCAACTGGGCAAAAACTCCAGACTCCGGGCTGCTACTGAGAAATTCCAGATAGAAAAACACAATAACACGTTGCGACCCGGGAATCGAACCCAGGACCTCCGCTTGCTCAGCAGTAGCTCTTACGACCACTAGACCAACGAGGCAGTCAAAATTGATTTATTGAATTGTTATTGCGTTTTTTTCTTTTTTTAATGTTCGTTTCTATGTAAAGTTTTCTTGTCATAATGAGAATTTAATTAATAAATCCATCGTTCATTGAAACGCAGAAAAGATATGAGACAATTAGAATCTGATTCAACTGATATCACAGTTAGGAACTGTCGGGAAAATCGGTCCCGTAAAGCAAAACGGACAAATTTAATTAAGCCATTTGGAAATGGACTAGAAAATTGAATAGAAGGTAGGTTCAGGTATTTGAGGGAGATGTTCAGGATGTATTGGATCGTCGTACACGTGGGTAATTTAATTAGTTGTAGGGTTTATAGTGTGTTCATTTGTGTTTGTCAAAAGTGGGGAGTTAGAAACGGCTGTCTAAGTAAATAAAAAGTCATGAATTCTGGTTATGGGTTTGTTTCTCATCTTAGTGAAAGATGGCGATTATGCGTATACTGGTTTAGTATAATATAGTGGACAGTGCGAGTTAAAGTTAGAAACCTTTAGATGAATAGTTGATTTTGCTCTAACTAGGCTATTTCCTTGCTATTATATATACCAATTCAAGTCTCCTAGCTAATTCTCCGTCGCTCAAATACCAAGCAAGGCAAGCAGCCGTGCGATGCGTTTGATTACAACCGCTGGCTCGAGCACGAGATTGTAGCCAATTGAGGAATACCGACCGGAGGCATCGTCTCGTCAATGAGATATGAAGCTATTTTGACTACCTGTTGCGGTTTAGTACTTAGGGTGCATCCAGACCGCGGTGGATCGACGTCGTCGCTCGAACGTGGTCTCAAAGTAATACCTATATAAAATTGTAATGTATTTATCGCCGTTATCGAAATCGATAAGGAGGACTTTAATCTATGAACACTGTCCCCCCATACCTATTAACACTGTAATTTGAAAACATTATAATAAGCCAATTATTATAAAAAAGTAACCGTGTAGTTTCTTGCCGGCTCTTCTCCATAGGAAACGACCAATAGGAACCGTGCACCTAGCTTCTGATGTTTCATAAGTGCCCATTTAGGTTTATGTGACATAAAATATTTTGATTTTTTGGACAGACGAGTTGGACGAGACAAAATAAGCTATAATAGCGATCACTGCCCTTCTTCCCAATCTCTTCATATAATCTTCCTTTGCTAAGAGTTTTTATTTCAATCCAAAACTTCTTAGTGCGTTTTTCTCGAATGAAACGGAAAGCGATCAGCACATCAAAACCGCGAAAATAATGACGCTGACAGACCTTAAACGTGGTAGTGATCGCTTTCAGTTTCTTTGGTAAAATTAACCCCTAGGTATTCGTTTTCCGTTTCTAAAAGATTAAAGTTCTCCTCACTTTCTTGCAATCATTAACTTGTATTCAAACCATTGTCAAAGCCACTTGTTCACCACAACATCAAACGACCTGTTTACGTCAGTGCCACACACTATCGCTCTCGATCGGAGCTCGCAACAGATTAGGAACTACAGTTAGATCTTAGTAACAAACTCCCTTAGTTGATACTAAGATAAATTGTGTACGCGAGAATTTGTTTCCATTTTAGTTCATTTTAGTCAACGAGGATGGTTGGTTGGATGCTTGGGTTAGTTCGTAGGCGTGAATTTCTATTAAATTATGAGGTTGTAGGCAGTTTGTGATTTGAATGCGTTGCTTCATCATAATTATCAGCATACAGCAGTCTACTCCTAGGCATAGGCCTCCCTAATCGCACGCCATTCATCAAGAAGTTGTTCGGGTCGATAAGTAGTTAGAAAAAATATATTTTAAGAGCAGGCTCTAACAAGCATTCAAATTTGTTTTGTTTTAATTATCTCTGTTCAAGAAATACCTATGTGCATCATAAAACGAAATAACATAATAATATCGTATGAAAACCTCCAGACTCCCCGAAACTTGAAACAGCGAAGACACTGACATCTTAATCAAAACTCCAGCCCCCACCGAAAAATACAATAAATCAGAAACATGCAAATCCTGCTAATAACATGCACAAAACCGAAAACCATTTCACGGTGCCGTAGCGGGCTGAGCAGTAATCCAGGAATATTTTATACCAGTACGCAATGTAGGGGAGACGGACTCACGGGTGCTATTTCCATGCTGATGTTTAATAATTGATAATACCCCGCGAAAAACGCACGGGTACCGCACCCCGCGTATGGTTATAGAGTTGCTGTTACCAATAATATTTTTTCAAGATTAGAAAAGTTGGAACACGCTTCAATCAAAATAAGTCAAAGCATTTATTTGAAATAGGCACATAAAAGGCACATTTGACCGTCAACACATAAAAATAGAAGATTCTAGGCGCCTCTTCCAAAAGGTAGTTTCGTATGGAAAGGAAGGGGCAAGAAACTCCACCGTTACTCTTTTAAAATGGTTAACAATATTTTGTATACATTAATTATATTTTTATCTGTGAAGACTGAAAGAAAAAGAATTTAAAATAAAGCAAAGCCAGTTAAATCAGTCACGTGATACGTACATGGTGCTCACAATTTACAAACATTGTAAAAGTATATGATTTTCCTAAAATATTAACTAAGTCAGTGTGTAAGTTAAGTAAAAATAACAAATTATGCAATTCAATAGGCAACCAGATAGATTTTGTCTAGCCTCTAGATTGTCCTATGGAGCAGCAGGACCAGCATGTTACCAAGCATTCTTAACTAGGATATAATCCTCTCATTTGTAATATCCTTGTTTACAAAGTGTACTTTTAACATGAGTTTTAAACTTTCTTTCATTTAATTGCAATATATCACAAGTTATTTCGTTGTAAAATTTAACACAGTATCCTATAAAAGATGTACTTAAATACGAGTAGTCTGAAAAATTATTGATCTATTTTACCTTTAGTGTTAGAATTAAAAGTGTTAAAATTATGTCTATCTATTATTTTATTAAAAATATGCAGATTTTTTCTTACATCTATAATATTTACATAAATAAACGGGCAAGGTACCGTCATAAAACGAAGACTATACCAAAGTTTGTTTGGCAAAACAGTTTCATCATGACAGCCCCCTCGGGTTATAAATACTTAGGTACTAGTACGTCCTGTAAATCCTGGGTAATCCAGTGCTACGAGTATAATAAGAGTGTATAGTGAATGTCTGGTTATTAATACCATACCTTTGCTAACCAAAGCAACTGTCACACCAAAACCATCAACACACAATCCCCCACTCTATAAAATCCCACGTTACCTGTTAGGTAGCTCCTGGTATCGTATTATCGGTCTCCTCAACTTGTAAACTGAGCAACTCAATCGATAATCATCTGTATACCAACAAAATTTGCAAGAAGAACGCGCCAACATTTATACGTAATACGTATGTATAATTTTGATTGAAACGTATGATACTCGTAAGGGTGATGTGAGAATGGGGATGAATTTTGTATCTTTGTAAAGAATATTATGATTGGCAGTGACGGAGGAAGGGGTGTCAGTGAAGAAATCACGATATTTTTTTGTTTCTTCCATTATAATGGTAATGTTTTGAGATCAATGTTTAAAATCTGCGAGTTTAGAATTCAAATTGCACCATTATATCTACTTGTTTTTTATATTCTAATGAGCAAAGGCGTTAGTTCCAAGAATTTAACAAGGTGTATAAACGAATGATATTCTGTAATGTAAAAAATGCAATAAAATAAACTTCCGAAACACCTCGTAAACATCGATCCGAAATTCTCTATATTTCCCTGTCAAAGAAAAAACAAAATATATTCTCCAGCACACATAACAGTCTTCTAATTATATTCCAAAATTCCTCGCGTAATTCCAGAGATATTTTGACCTCGGCCTCTCCGAAGGCTTATTATTTTTCCACAGGTAATAAAATAAATGATTTTCCCTTTTTCATCACTAGGCAGTAATCCTGTTGAAGAGACCCGACGCCGGTGTTCGCGTTTTATTTAACACCGTCGTCGGTAATATTTCCATCTGCATATATATCGGCCGTGAGAACGAGCCTTACATAGATTATTTGTTGAGGGATAAGAACGGCAGTACTTTGTCTTGAAGCCCGCTTTTTGGGCTTTTCTGTGTTAAATTCGGGGTGAAAGATACGTCTTTTGCTACTCAAGACCTGACAAAAATGTTTGTTAAATTATTTCAGCGATATCTTTTTGAATAACTAAACATTTTATAAGATAAAAAGGACTGTGTGAAAATTCTGAAAGTAATTCATTGGTGTAAGTAATTCTTAAGGTGACATAGAACTCCCTGCTCAGTTTTGGTATTCTAGAATCGGCAAAGGGAGTCATCGAATCTCCGGGACACTGCAGATGAAAGCTATCTAACTAAAACACGACACCACATATAATCTCACACATTGAATCATTCTCGTTCCTTCAAACTGAAAGTCCCAAAGGTTTTTCTCCAAAATTTTCTTCCGCATCTCCACAGACCCTTTTCGATCTTAGCAACCCGGATAAGCGTGTTTCACCGCAATTGAAATGTTTATAGATACAATAATGCCCCCGGATCAATCCCCTGCCTTCCAAGGTGGTTGTTTAATTTATTTTTCCTAGATACCCGCGTGTTTCTACCACCGGGCGTCTTATTTGCAAGACCTTATTTTTGTAAATGCGGGTAGAAATAAATATGTGTTGATGGATCTTGGGTAAACTGGGAGGTGAATTAGGTGTGTACCTACGGTGTTCCAGTTTCGTTTTAGAGGGACAGGGCAATGAGTTGCAATTAAGGTAAATTCTAATTGGTCCAAACTAATTTTTACTATTTGAATAAATTTAAGATAAGCGTTATTGCTTTTGAAAAAGAGTTTCTCTTTCAACTTACAAGTTTTGCATTAGTTAAAGACACGAAACGGAAAATTACACTGATCACAGTATCTCTCTCTAACTTTAAAAAAAATATCATATTCAATACCCTCGTACTAGCATGAAACGGGCTCGTTATAAAAATATTGTATATGTGTACAAATTGGCAACGCGCGTTTTCGCTGAAGAGTCCTGATGAATAACTAATGAAGCGACCCTGCCTAATGACGATGCATTTATTCTGGCCGCGGTGAGAATGTTCGGTTCTTGAAGTCGGCTTTTTAAGTGGTAATTTTATTGGGAGCATTATTTACTAATGTAGACCACTCCTGTTTGAAAATGCACAGGGAACTGTCGAAAGTCCAGACTTGAATCTAAGAGTCATCCCATGATTTCAATGCTAATATCTAAAGCTATAGAAAACTATCAGAAAAAAAGGTCCAAGACTGGTGCGATCATTGTAATCAATCTCGTTTAAGGAAAACAAAACAAGTGGTACCGTATAAGAACAACTAATTGGTTTTATGGTCGGAGTAATTTATGTAGACGACATACTTATCGGAAAACACCGTATCTGATAAAGGGTTTACCTTCTAGAACAACATGATTTTTTAAGTAATTAACAGAAAGTTACTAACATTTATATTAAAAACAACCACGTAGAGTGGACTTGAAAGAGGAATAGGAAATCCACGCCAGCCTCCAAGTGTTAACGGCGTCTAAACACGAGAGCTCTCGTCACTTAGACGACACTTCAAGAGCGTATCCTAGTACGAAATATTATATAAACCGTTAATGCTGTAGTTGAAAATTAAATACAAATCCAAAAACAGAGATACTGACCGATATGCCACGTATTAATGCGTAGGACAAAGATGAAGATAAAGAAGTCAATAACGTATCATCAATTTAATCTTTTTTGGAATCTCTCGATTTGAGTTTTAGTTTGGTGGTATGTACAAATATAACAAGCTAATGGGCTATTGTATGTTAGGTGCGTAGTACTCGCAACCGTCGTGCGTGGTTGACCAGAGGGCATAGACAAATATTTTTCTACAATGGCTATCTCTTCACTATGATACTACTTACCTATGATCACGTGACATATCAATCCCATACATATTTTTTGCTTTCTACTAGCGTCATCACTAATCGAATGTTGCTTTGTCTAGGCCCTCTGATGTATGAACGTAAACGAAGCAAAAGGAGTATGTAAGGATCGATCGAGCAGGTGGCGTTCGATAGTTTCTGCTTACCCCCATAGGAAAAAGGCGAGAATTTATGGTGTGCACTTATCTATTGTTTGTAATCTCGAATGACTGTGTGTTTTAAAACATAATAAGTTGGCAAAACTACAGTTTATTATTAAATGGTTAGTTACCCATTTTCTAACCATCCCACAGAAACAAAACTTCATATTTCTGCGACCCCTTTCATTAACAACCACTATCACTAACAAATCCTTTGAGTACTCAATCGTTAATACTACTAATTCAAATCCCCTTACATTGTACCATAGGCAGTGATGCAGACGGGATCCCGGTCAATTATAAGCTTTGATCATAGTTGCGGATGCCCTGACATGGGTTCAAGCTGACGGCTGCATGTGAGATCACTAGGTCAGAATATTCTTTGAGATTAACTGAGAATGGATTGGCTTGTTATAATTTAGGACTAATTCGAAAAACGGGAATTTTCAAGTGGTGTTATGACAAATTTATGAAACTGAGGTATCAATGACGAATTCATTGATACCTCAGTTTCATAAATTTGTCGTCATATAACGCGGCATATAACACTTCTATATAACTTTAGCACTTGGGTTTCTCTGTAATAGTATATGGCCTCAGTTATAACAGCCAAATGTGTTGATGGGGAGCTTGTGAAACCTGCTGAAATGCTCGGAAGTGATGTAGGGTAGGCATTTTAAGTTCTGTCTTATGTAATTTGAGTACAGTAAAATATGCTGTACATATATTTTCTTGCAATAAAACAAACCAAGCTGCCATTCGTCATTACCCTGTTCAAATTCGCCCTTCCAGGTTGATAACAGAACAATTGCAAATTCTAGAAAACTCCCTTTCCTGAGAGATAGCGGCCAAGCCCATCCGACCCGAGACAGGCAGACCTACCAGCCTACCAATACATCATTCAACTTGGCCGGGACTTTTTATACCGGCGACATTATCAAAATTGTGGAGGTTGCCTCCTCCCGTGTTTCACCTTAATGAGGTTCCCCCACTGTCTCCCGATTTTACAGCTGCCGATAACACGGTTACATTGAATAATTGTCGTAATTTAGTCTGCTTGTTACGCAAAAACATGATACTTGGGGTTTTATTACGTATCGTTGTGGTGATAACGTGTATCGGGTATAGGGATATTTACCAGTGTTTTGGCTACGGTTTGATTACATTAAGCAAAGAGAAATGACTCTTGATACGAGACTGGAGATCTTATTGTTTCTAATCAAATTGAATTATTCGCGGTTAGTGCTGATATAGCTTACGGAATAGACCTAGATTTCTGACCACTATGAAATTGTATTTAATTTATATTGTAATTTGAAATCTCGATTAAACATGCTCAATATTTATATTTCACGAACACTTCAACCGCGTGGATTTCGAAAAAAAAAAATTCGCTTCAGGTATGAAGCCAGTTAAGTCTCAATGATAACAAAACAACAATAAGCCTAAACAATAAAGATAGCAGTTATGAAAAGTCACACATTTCAAAATACAAATTAATTCATTATGAATAGCAATAGTCATCAATGTCAATAAATAGACAAAAAAGTAATAAAAATGAAAAAGGTTAATACAACAGCATGTCAACACACAGACTGAAAACAAATAATAAGACCAAAAACAATACTAATGTCAACATACACAACGTGTGTCAAGGGCATGTATTTTATTAACATTTCAATATTCTGTCATTACATATGCTTATCAGTGTGGATTTAAGCCGTTTCTTAAATATGCTCACGTTCAATACTCTGAGTGACCGTGGTAAGCGGTTAAATTTGACTGGCGCCATGCAAATTACAATTTGATACATGAATACTGTGTGGGACCTTCTTACGGGTTATATAGGGTATTCATTTATACATTAAAAAGTTCAATAGTTTTAGCATAATAGCATAATCAGCCTATCATGTTCCCACTGCTGGGACACAGGCCTCCTCTCTGTGAGAGGGAGTGGGCCATAATCCACCACGCGGGCCCAGTGCGGGTTGGTAGATGTCACATGTCTTCGAACTTTTGGTTCTAAGACATGCCGGTTGCCTCACGATGTTTTTCTTCACCGTTTTGAGAGCAGTGGTGATGAAATAATTTACACAAAGTAAAGCGCCTGTCTGGGTTCGAACCTACGACCAACAACTCGTAAGTCGCAGCCGTTACCACTGGGCTACCACTGCTCTCGCTACCACTGCTCTCATTCAATAGATTTGCAATTGAGAAATTTCAAGATGGAATCCCAAAAAGAAGCAATAGCAAATAAAAACTCAACTTACGTAATACCAACAATGTCTTTCTGCACGTCAGTCGAGACGAACCTTGTAGCTTACTAATGGGCGCGACTCGCGAACCTACCTTTATTATTTACCTACCCGACAATTTTTCATATTGGCCTACCCTCATTTGAAACATGTTCATCACTAATAGGCCACTTGTATGTTTTAATAACGCGAATGTTCCTCTGTATCATTATAATATCGGGTCACGAATTTTTCAATGCTTTTTGTTGAGTTTTTCGTTAAAAGTGGATAGCTTTTTTGCTTTAAGTAATGAGTAACTTAATTCTGGAGGTGGCATTTGTGATGCTTGTTTTAGTGGCTGTATTTAAAAAATGCACTTTAATTGCGACTTCCACCTAATTCCAAAAGTTCTTAAAAAAGTTTCGTTGCGTTTATAGAAAGTAATTATTAATTGTGTCAAGTAAATGAGTCGCCATACAGGGTGGCCGCAAACTGTAAACTATGAATTCTGTACATGTACATTCTGTACTGTACATCCCCTAGGGTAGAAATTACAACATAACATCACGCCTGTAATCCCAGAAGGGTTAGGCAGAGGTGTACCTATAGAACACCCACATTTCGCCAGTTATGTTTAAGTCCCATGTAATAGGGGGCGAGCCTATTGCCATCAACCGGGCTCTAATCCAGACTCCGGGCTACTACTGAGAATTTCTAGATAGAAAAACCTTTGCCCGACCTGGGAATAGAACCCAGGACCTCATGCTCAGCAGTAGCTCTTGCGACCACTAGACCAACGAAGCTGTCAGAAAAAAAACGGTAAAAAAAAGGTTGTTTCGTGGAAAAGAGCCTACGCAGTCCAAAAGTTTATTAAACCGACAAAAAAATCTACGCTAGAGGGTCAGAATCATTTACTGAATCCGTTACAGTTTGCGTGTCGATGTTTGCCATCTTATATAAAAGTAACACCAGCAACATGACTGATCAGTCTTTTTCTTTTCATAATATACCTTATTTGTTAGTCTCACAAAATACTAGTGTCGAAGACCCCCTCAACCCAATTTAGCTACCAATCTAACTTCAATAACTTAATATCGTTAAATACTATAATTTTTTTCATCCCCACCTGTCCCCCGCGGGCTTAATAAGGCGTTGGTCGTTTGACGCGAATTTTTACGCTACGGTCCTGCGAGCCGCGGAACCCCACTTTTATGGTTTTCATTAATGAAGATGGCTTCAGGGCTGATCGTTCGAGTCCCTGTAAACCTTGATCATGGGGTGATGTTTAATGCCTATTATTTTTTAAGATTGCAACTTGCTTGTGCTGTAGGTATTGCGATTGCACTCCTCATTTGAATGCTCCCGGGGGTATGGAAATCAATTGTTTTGGAAGCTTTGTAATTTGATACGCGATTTTTGTTTGGTGTTGGAAATTGGTGAGTTAACGTTAATTAAGACTAAAATATTGTTTATAAGCAGGGTAAACACTACCACTTAACAACACAATACTGATCAAGGTGTGCTCATGAACACACCTAAAATAACCGCTGTCCAAAGCAAAGCATACAAAATTAAATACATTTATTTTTTGTCCTTGCCTCCTATGTTTACGCAAATAGGCAGTTGAAAATTTATCCAGTCCTCCAATTCAAGCCGCATAACAAATTGACCGTCAAAAAAACAAATTCAATATAAAGAAACGGCCTTTCAATTATTCACGAATTCGGAACGAGTCCCTGTCCACGGCAGATCTTTATTCAAATCTGATATAGGCCGCCATCTTAGCAGGTTTGCATCGCAAATCGGTACGCAGTTCTTTTTTGAATTCGTACACTTCACCCCAAAATTGCCAGTTTCATTGCTATTTTAATGCCTTCCCATTTTTTTCCTTTGGAAAATTATCTTTCAAATTTTCGGATAATAAGCGATGGACGGTGTATTTTTTGGAATAATCGGAGGCAGCTGACGCATCTTTTTTTCTTCAGCTGTTAATGTTGTTAAATAAGAATATTTTTAAGACAACGTGAATGTTAAATGGTTCTTTTGAATAAGTTTTTTTCTGATCTAGAATTGATTATGAGTATGCTTATTTTGGGGTTTAGGTGTCAATAAACCAAGCAGAACTTTTGCAACTTCTGTAGGCTCAAGACACGGTAGTCAGGAACGCAATCAAAGTATTTAATTACTTCGTGAAAAGTGAGCCACAGTCTTAAGCATCTTTTAGTGTGTTTGTTTTAAATCGATGTTATTTCTACTATTCTCCACATCTCCCTTCTACCCACAGTAATTTTTTTCTATCATAAAACATTAGACGTCAGTCTGGATGATGAATGTGCAAGCGATTGTTATTTCCGTTTGATCTTGATTAATTAGTGATTGCAAACAGAATGCGATATTACCACGCTGATGAGGTGCGATTACTCGTCAAATTACTTGTTCAGGTTTATCTAAACATCGATACATTGGTGTTGAATAATGTGTATACAATTATGAAGATTGAATCTCTTGTGAAACTTAATGTCTTGAGTAAGACACAAAGTAGCTACAATTATAAATAAAATGGATGCCGTAGATACTTGTTTGATACTACGATTGTCTAGCTATAGTGTTGTAATAATTTTGTTCTAGGTACATCGTATTCACATCTATGTATATAAATAAAAATGAAATGCTGTTTTTCGGTAAGCGCATCACTTGTCAACAGCTGGAGCGATTTAGTTATTATTGGTTTAAAAGTTAGTAATGGGTAGTCTTCATTGGGTTTTATGGAAAGAAAAATTGAAGATTCCCGAAAATTTTCAAATTCGGAAAAAACTGAACGTGAACTCAAGACTTAATTCACGATTTGAACGACGAGACGTCTGTCGGCTCAGCTTTTATCATTTTAGGAATAATTAATGTTTAGAAAACATTACAACAATTTGACTGCCCCGTTGGTCTATTGGTCACAAGAGGTACTGCTGAGCATGAGCTCCTGGGTTCGATTCCCAGGTCGAGCAAAATGTTATTGGGTTTTCCTATCTAGAATTTCTCAGTAGCAGCCTGGTAAGTTAGTAGTTTTAACGTTAGTTTTTAGCTAGATTTTAAAATAGTTAACAAGTGCTTCTCGCCATCAAACTAGAAAGTTTGGCGAGTAAAATTATAATAACAAAAAATGTACCTATGTTTGTACCTAAACAGTATAAATAAATAAAAAACAACCTGACGCTTTCCCTTTAATAAATGATTGCTTGAATCATCAATATTTTTGTATTTCCTGCAATTTGTAGGCAAGGCACTGTGAGTCTGTTGAATAAAATATATGAGATCTCTAAATGATTGTCGGCCATAGCCAAACCAATTACCGATAACGCACTTGAATATAACATCACGACACGAAGGGTTAGGCAGAAGTTTACCTAATCATTAATCATTTATTTATTGCATTCCATATTGTAAAAAGATGTTACAAAGGGCTTAAAGCTAGGTACAAAAGTATGGACCCTGTAAGGGCACAGCAAAAGGATAAAATAAAGTAAGTAGGAGAGAGGAAGAACGCTTTAATTTGATTACTTATTTTGTAGGTATTCAAAAGTAATAATATTAAAAATTAAATAAATACTATTTTATGAAACATGTCATTTAGAATTTGTCATTTAGATATTCATTATATGTCATTTAGACCTACAGTAGTACGGTACACCCGCATTTCGTCAGTTATGTTTAAGTCCCATGTAACAGGAGGCGAGCCTTGTGCCACCAACCGGGCACAAACCCAAACCCCGGGCTGCTACTGAGACATTCCAACTACTGATAAGAAGTATCAATAACAGCCAACTTTATCACACAATCGTCTCAAAGCTCCCACGGACATAATCGCCCGCCGGTCTTTAAGACAGTCTCCTCGAAAGCGGAGGGGGTGATGATGGCATTTTTTTTTCAAGTCGTCAGATAGATTGGATGACACTCGATCTCCCCAAGAGGGCGAAATTAAAACAGCGGCGATGAGCCAAGCACGAAACGGCCGGGGAATTATTTTCCGTTGAGTGATTCTCGGCCATAAAATTTCTGATTGATCAATTCATCCGGTGTTTCCATTCCGCCGTAATGAAGAGCACGTTGCTGGCCACCGTTTCTTTTTTCCTCTATTCGTCCCTCGTCTCTATTTTTCCGCCTGTTTTCGCTTTAGTGGGTGTTTTATTAATTTTCTCTGCGTTTTCTCGGTCGTTGTCCCTTGAATTTGCATTAGGTGTTTTTTTCGATAACAGATTTGGGGTATTTGTTCCGAAGTTTTTGTTTGCATTGGAATTGTATTAACAACGTTCCCCTTGTCTCATCTTTTTTATATATACGGAATACTGTGTTCAATTACTCGTCCATACTTAATGTTACTTTCAGCAAACACATACAAAACCATACTTTGTTAAGGAAATTACTGAGTAAACCATGTCCTATATTTTGTATTGTCCAATGTGTCAATACGCCTGCTCTTCTGACCATAAATAAGCCACTTGATGCGGCCCAACACATTTAACATATTTACAACAATAACATTAATTAATCATCTACTCGAAAAGAAGAAGAAAAAGGCAATTACTTTGTCCACCTACACAATTACTTGTAACACCATACCCTTATCCCAAAAACAGGGCAATCCAAAAAGGACGAAACAGATAACGCATCACAAACTTTATCTCCGACTCTAAAGTTGTCACACGATCAGTTTCACGCAAGCTCGTCCGAATAGCAAAGCAAATTTTATTGCGGGTCCTTCACGATATTAAGAGGGAAAAGGGGGATAATGGACACCGATCCGACGGACAAAGCTTCGGCGGCCATCATTTCGGTCACATTTCATTAAAAACAACAATAAGCACGATAACGACTGTTCGGGTGGTCTGCGGACGAATTTGATCACATTTTCTTGCTTCTGTATTTATATGTGTGTTGAGGAATTTTATGTGGTGTGCTGAATGGCAGATATTTAATCAATAAAATAAATAAATTAACTAAACTACAATGAAGAATACAATGTTCTCTCGTAACAAAATAGCTTAGCCTATGTTAGCACTTCTCCACATATTATAAAACCACCTCGTTGGTCTTGTGGTCGCAATCGCTACTGCTGAGCATGAGGTTGTCCTGGGTTCGATTCCTAGGTCGGGCAACGTGTTATTGGGTTTTTATATCTGGAATTTCTCAGTAGCAGCCCGAAGTCTGGATTTGTGCCCGGTAGGTGGCAATAGGCTCGCCCCCTATTACATGGGACTTAAACTTAACTGGCGAAATCTGGGTGTACTATAGGTACACCTCTGCCCAACCCTTCGGAGAAACAAGGCGTGATGTAATGTTTATAAAACCAAGTCCACCCGCCGCGTCTGTCTGTCTGCCTGAACGCGATATACTCGAAAACTAACGAATTTTCATTGATGGACGGAGTGATTCATGAGCAAGGTTTTTGGTGTGTGATTGTTTAAGTTTTTGTTTAAATTCGCTGACGATGATTGTTTAAGAGGGCGGAAAAAATCATGCTCACTGGGAGCTTTTGAAGTTATATGAGAACAATGTATTACGTAATTAATACATTGTTTTCCTGGATTAACACAGTCATAGGGTACTTTTTAATTCAGGTAGTACGTTCCCGTGGAACCGATTTCCACGAGGTCGAAACCGCAAGCGAAAACTAAAACAGATCGGCACTAATTGCGTAACACACAATTAATCACAATATGAAGGATATTGCTAATCCATTGCTTCATATGTTCGAATTGTTTGTCTGCTCAACAACGTAAATAACGCAATGAATGTTGTTGAACTGTCAAAATGAAAGCCATTCCACTGCCACTTTTAGTGTGTTACCCAATTACCCTCCGGGTCTGGTTTGTAAGCACTCACGCTAGCGGGCTGTCTGCCCGGGCGGCTATCGAGTAAGAGAATTGTTCCTGAGCTAATCATATTTGCCAATAACAGTAGTAAGCTATAGCTTTATCATTATTTATTTGTCTGAAAATCTGGAATGTCTTATCATTCTAATTACTTGTAAGATCTGGCGAAGATTAGTTAGTCGCAATTGTCAAAGTCAAATCATTTATTTAACGAATGGGCAAGAAACTCCACCGTTGAAATGTTTTACAATATTTTGTATACATTAATTATATGTGAAAACGATGCACTTAAAATAAAATAACTTTACCACATTAGGTAAAATGAATTAAAAATAAAGCAATGACAGGTAATTTTTTTATGTGATAGATACATGTGCTCATACGTTTACAAATGTTGTAAAAGTAGATTTTCCTAAAATGTTAACAAGTAATAATTGAGTGTGTGACTTAAAGTAATCCTTAGCAATACATACACTAGTATTCCTTTACCCTGTGCAAATGTTTGAATAACTTGTCACAATTTCCTCGTCACATTTTTATAACTCAACTGAGCCATACCTTTCTCATACATTTCCGACTTCTTTCAAGTTTATTAAAAAGCTTCAAAATATACCTGATCCGAACACCAATTCCCCCTCATTACGAGAGCCCATTCAATTTTAACGAGATCGTATGCGCCGTAAAATGCCTTTGATGTTAATCTATAACGTGGCTCCTCGATCTACCGATAAATAACGAATAAACAAACAAAAGAAGGAAAGCGCGAAAGATGGGCCGTCTCGCCCCACTCTCCCCTCCCGGCATAATTTCATTATTTGCTACGAGCACATCACTTTAAAATATTCTCAATCTATACGAGTACGAGAAGCTGAGGCCGTTATTACCCACTAGTGCTATCTTCACGGCTTCGCTCCTTTTGTTTTGATGATATTTTTTTTTCAATAATTTAATTTCTTGTGTGACGTCTTTTGTTTTTTTTGTGTTCTGCGTCCTTTAGTCTTTTTTGGTAAGTCTGGAAGTGTCACTGTGCCTTATGAAAATTACGCCGTGACCAGCTATGAACATGAGCCAAAAGGCAAAAATCACCAAACATAGCAGCAGCATCGGTAATTTTTACATTCAGACAGAAGGATTTGTGTGGTAAGTAGGTACCTAACCTACAAAGTCTGATCTAGATAGTCCTAGATAAAGTTTTCCAAAAAAAGGTTTTAATAAAAAAAAATTGTCTAGCTTACTGTTTTGCTGGGCAAATGCCCAAGTCTATCCAGAGGACCTAGACAAATGACATTCGCTTCGGAGTGATTATATTTCTATAATCGCTATCGCTTCACTATGATATTACGCTATGACTCACCCTCACACACACACTCAAAAAAGATCACCATGATCACGTGACATTTCGATAGCTTAAGTCAACCCCATACAATTTTAGGCTTTTCTACGAGCGTCATCGCTAATCGAATGTCACTAATGTTACTTTGTCTAGGCCGTCTGGAACTCCTTTCTTTTGCATCTAAACTCAAATAAAAATACTCTTAGATACAACCTCAAAAGACCAATAAACAAATAAATGTTTTTTATCCACATTCCACCTGAACGTGTCGTCTCCTTAAAAGGAGGGATGGCTAAGAAAAAATGTGTTCTTGTCGTGTTTTATTAATAAAAAAACAATGATGAATTAGCGGGGACGTGTCCCCAAGTCGCCGGCGATTTTGTGTTCGAGGGATCTGCTGGAAATTAGAAAGCAATTATACAGAGTGTTAGGTTTTAATTTTATGTTAATTGTTTTTTTTTTTTTGGTAGTTAGTTGATAAGTTCAATAATAAAAGCCGTGCGGGTCGTTCGATGGTTAAGGCACGCTGGCAGTGTCGGTGCGTGGATGGGTCGATGGCCATGCATTACATATCGAGAACCTTCCGTGCCTTGGAAAGCACGTTACGCAGTTGCTGTTGGTCCCAGCTGTCATTCGTAGATCTTTGACAGTCGTTACGGGTAGTCAGAAGCACAAAAAGTCGGACAACCAGTCTTAAACAAGGGGTTTCGTGTGACAACAGAGTTTCGAAAAGGCTCGGCATTTTTTTTTTTTATGACTAGAAACAAAAGCTTTTGCTTCAGCTTTTGTGCCTACATGACTGTGTTGGCTTCTTTCTATTTCGATTCATACTGTTTAGCAGTTTTCAAGTAACTGAGGAATTGTTCCAAATAGTCAAACGTGACAAATCTTGAGTACAGTCCGCGAGGCCTAGGCTGAGCTTTGCATTTGTGTGTGTGCATATATAGATAGTGTAGGTGTGACGTCAGCCTAGAGCGCGATTGGTTTAAACCGCTGTGCGTCCCTCGCGCGATCACATTGGTAATCACTCACACAAATGCAAAGCTCAGCTTAGGCCTCGTGGGCTGTACTTATTTGGATTCTAATTGTTGGTACCTACACAAAACATGTTATCCGGTCGTTCTGCTTCCCTGTACGATCAACCTTTTTTAATACAACTGGTTACATCGCATTGTGCAACCCTCTGTTCTCACCATAAATAGTTTACCCTCAATCTGTCAAGGGTTTTCCCACCTTTGTTGGGTTTTGCCTCCAGTCCAACCGGTTGTAGCTACCAGTATTATACATGAAATCACTGCTTAACTAACCTCCATTATCCAGTTACTAGTGGTAACACTGGTTGTAGACTTTGTGGCTTCATATTACCCGTAACGACTGTCAAAGATCAAAGAATGACAGCCGGGACCAACGGCTTAACATGCTTTCCTAGGCACGGAGGGGTCTAGTGTAGTTTAACCTTCCATCGACCCATGCAGCCATTACTATACAACAACGAGCGCCTCATAAAAAGTTTTGCTAGCCATACAAAAAAAAAAAAACATGCAGAACCAAAACACAGTACAGGTGAATTTAATTTAATTTTTTACAGTTTCCACGTTATTCCTGACTATGGCCCGTGCAAAATTTATATTAACATGGCGTGCGATATTGGAGTACATCATCGGGAGAGTTCGGGCGTTTCCGGCGTTCTTGTTTTAAATTAAATTGTTCGCCTGGTCTTGGTAGGACATTGGGATTAGTTGGCCGTTGGTCAGATAGTTATAGGAAAGGTAGTGAGGTAGGGGTACACAACTAATATTACAAAGATTTTGTGTGTATGGTGTAATCTTCGGAACTAGGTACAGATCTTTTACTAACGGAAGCTACTGTATTGCCGACTGTCGTAGGATTTTCTTAAAACAATAGATATTTAACGCAAATTTGCAGGCAGAAGCTAGTTGTAAGTCTAGAAAGGTATACCTGGCTATAGCTAAAAGTAGGTGAAAAGTTTTCTTTTTCGGTGTAGTTTTGGGACTGGTTTTTTTTTTTTTTTTTTTATAAATGGCATCTCGCAGGTCAACCTATGAGGTTGTCGTCTGCTTAGACGGACTTGCCTGTGGATTCCCTAATAAATTAAGGCCTCCAGCCAGGACTTAAACTTAAATACTAACTAAAAACTAAGCGACTACACGCTAAGGGCACCCCCTGTGGGGTACGAACCTCGGCTTAGGGCGTCGCTGGAAGAGGGCAGCAAATGACTAGCTGGATCAGGAATGATATTATTTAGGGACGAATTTAAAGCTACAGGCTCAGCGGCGCGGGCTGGCTCGAGCAAGGGTCGGGAGGGGCGTAGATTTGGGCGTCGCGGCGGGCCTCGGCGGCGAGGACGGTAGGACGGCGATCGGGTTTTGGGCTTATGAAGCGTGCTGGTTGCCTTACTACTCTCCTGGAGGAGGGTAGTGGCGTCGTCGGGGGCGATTAAGGTATGCCTTGGTCGGCGAATACTACTAATACGGGAAGGAGTGTAGCGGGCGGCCGCTGAGATCAAGGGGTTGGGGTGTTTTATGCCACAGTCAAAGAAACGCTTCGATAAGCGTTTCATGAACTGGTTTATGGTAGGCATTTTAAGATCGATGTGGAGATTTATATTACGGACATAGAAGGGGGCACCCGTGACCTTTCTGAGGAAACGGTTCTGGAGGGTCTGCATCTTATGGAGATGACGTGGGTGAGCGTGCGCGAATACAACGCAGGCATAGGTCATGATGGGACGGATGACTGCGGTGTAGATGCGCAGCTTGCATTTAAGTGACAGTTTGCAACGGGCTGTCAGAATAAAGTGGAGTCTACCAAGAGCGAAAGCGGCGCGCGCGCGAACAGCCTTAATGTGCTCTTTGAACGTTAAGTTTTTATCAAGGATCACGCCTAGGTATTTGGCTTGCTTCTCCCAAGGGATTGGCTTGCCGTACATAGTGATCGGGCTGGGAAGGGGGGGTGGGACTCGACGACGTCTCGAGAAGAGAACCGCCTGACTCTTATCGGGGTTGACCTCGATTCTCCATTTCCGGAACCAAGCGCCTAAGACGTTTGCGGAGGTTTGGAGAGTACGAGCTATAGCATTTGGACAATGACCGGTATAGTAAACGGCAGTGTCGTCGGCGAAGAGAGCCAACTGAGCCTTTTTACTCTGTGGGATATCGCTGGTGAACAGCGTGAAAACTAGAGGAGATATGACGGAACCCTGAGGGACACCGGCGCGAATAGGGTGAGGAGACGAGAGTGCACCCTCGATGCGATAGCGGAAGGTGCGATTCGACAAAAAGTCTCGTAAGATGAGTACGAGACGATCTGGCACTCCTAGTTGGTAAAGCTTGTATAACAAGCCGTTGTGCCAGACTTTGTCGAAGGCTTTCGCTATGTCGAAGAATAGCACACCCGTCGTCGCGTTACGCTGCATACCGGCGCACAAGTGCTCTACGATACGGTGGACCTGGTGGATACTCGAGTGTTGTGGGCGGAAACCAAACTGCTCGTTGGGAATGAGGCTCTTTGCTTCGGCGTAGTCTTTGAGACGCTTATAAATAAGCCTCTCGTAGATTTTACCGAGGACATTGAGTAAGCTAATAGGGCGGTAGCTGGAGGGCTCAGACTTTGGCTTGCCTGGCTTTGGGATACCGATGACGGTGGCTTCTTTCCATGCTTGTGGGAAGATGTTGTTGCTCAAGGCGCCATTGAAGATGGCGGTCATAAGCATTATTAGCGGGGCAGGAAGGAGTTTGTATACCTTATTGGTAATACCATCCGAACCGGGGGCCTTACGAGCGTGGAGCCCTTTAATGATGTCGTGCACTTCGTCTGGAGTGACGGGAGGCAGAGGATCATCAGGGTCTTCGACGGGAGGGAGGGAGGCTCTTCGTTCGACTTCAGCGTCGACCTTGTTCAGGTGAGCTTGGTCTACTGGTTGGGAGCTGGGAGAACATTGGGACTCTAGGCTGTCGGCAAGACATTCAGCCTTATCGGGACTGTCGAAAGCGACACTATTGTCGGGGCGGATGAGAGGAGGCATAGAGACCTCTTCTGAGGAACGCAATTTCCTCTGTAATTGCCAGAAGGCTTGATGAGTGGGCTCGAGTTCGCTGAGCATCTTGTTCCAGCCCTCAGAGCGAACCTCCCCTATGCGTTTCTTTACAGCACGCTGTAAATGGCGCATGTGGGCTTTGTTCGCGTCACAAGGGAAGGAGTCGTAGGCACGGATGGCCGCGTTCTTCTCGGTTATCAGGTCACGTACGTCAGCAGGTAGTTTCCAGCGATGGTCTTCCATCACCGGAACTTCCCGTGAACAATCCGTCAATACGGATTGTACGTGCTCTGTAAACGAGTCGATTGCGGCCGTCGTGTCAGCGACTGACACTAAGTGATCGGGGATGGTGTCTAAGTGAGGCGACGTGGTGGATTTCAGTCTTTCGCTTACTTTCCTCCAGTCGGTTATCGTCTGGGTCTGAGGGGGGCGGTTGGGGTCGATCGGGCCCGAGTAGGGTGCAAGATGCATGACTACAGGGCGGTGGTCAGAATTTAGCTCGTGGAACGTCTCAATCGATTGCAAACGGAGGTTCACATTCTTGAGCAGCGCTACATCGAGAACATCGGGAAGGTGATTAGGATTACCTGGGAAGTGAGTCGGGCTCATTGGAGCGATGACGTCAAAGTTAAGGGATTCGCCTAACTTGAAAACTAACCTACCTCTGGTTGAGGTTGTGCTACTATTCCACGCCGG